>JAJHTX010000004.1:0-2400000 GCA_032164295.1 Inonotus obliquus
GGAGAGCGTTGCTTATATGGTGCTCCGTGAGAGGGGTATACTAGGATTCTAGAAGCACTCTTCTTATAATATTATTTGAGCATCGATATAGCATCTCAGCATATACGACAGATCCAAGATCCAAAACAAAAAAGCAATGAGCACCAAGGTTTAAGTTATAGCTGAGGATAGATCACTGAGAATGTATTGAAATAATCCATCCATTAGCTGATAGAACTATGAGGTCTGCGCTGTATCGTCGTGTGGTAATCCATTTCTAATACATAGTAGCATAGAGTAAGACTACTCGCCATACCCGCACTTCGCGGATCACCATGAGCAATGCCCGCCGTCTATGAGGATACTAACGTGGAAAAGTGTCAGTGAGGCACTGGGTGCTGTGCGGTAGGCTACTTACTCGCTACCCGTACAGAAAGATGAGGCATCCGACGCGAGCCAAACAGCTGCGCCTCTTACTTCGGAAGGTTTACCAATTCGCCCGAGAGGGTTCTGACCCGCCACCATAGTACCAAGCTCCGGCGCAGCGTCAACGTACGGTTTTATCATTCTAGCAAATGATACCGCGATTAGTTCACGTTCCGTTGAGCCAGTCTTAGAATAGCTTACTCCGTAGCAAAATAACCGGGGGAAAGGGAGTTCACCCTAATTCCGTGAGGGGCGAGTTCGGCCGCCAAAGATCGCGCCATTTGCATTCCCGCTGCCTTGCTCGTGCAATAAGTAAGAGTCGGAACTCCACGCAAAGTGCCGTGCCCGGAAATGGACGAAACGATCACAATGCTTCCATGATTTCCGTGCTTCAACATCTGCCTAGCCGCAGCCTGTACCGTATAGAAGGTCCCATTCACGTCAACATCCATCACTCTTTCAAACTGCTCAGCGGATAGTTCCAACGCAGGAAATACTTGTACCACGCCGGCGGCAGCGATGCAAATATCGAGACGGCCTTCCTTGACGGCAATTTCTTCTATAGCGGTTCCGATTGCTTTATGGTCCGAGATATCAGCGCTCTTGTACTCTAGCCGGGCACTCTCAGCCAGTCCAAGTCTGCACACATACGCTTGGGTTGCTCTCCAAGTGTCGTCCGGAGAAGAACTTCTCGCGACACAATAAACAGTAGCACCGGCTTCAGCTAGTGCTTCGGCTATTTCAAGTCCAAGTCCACGACCTCCGCCAGTGATGACAGCGACACGGCCCTCGAGAGAGAATTCCTTTTGAAAAAGCGTCGGTCTCGGGGCGACCAAGGGGTCTGTCGCAGCGCGAAGCGCAGCCTCCACCCCAATGGGCACGGTTACGTTGGAGGTAGACATGGTAGAGATGATATGGTGAATTTGGGAAGTTTCGTGAGTGAGTTGCAACAGTCCCATTAGAATATACATATATATGACGGTACTCGCCGCGAACCGGATGAGATGCAGTAGCGTAAGCGCTTGGATGATTTGTTGAAGACGCGATAAAGTCTTCTAATTCGAAACAGAAAAGCTGGCCTGTAAGTCAAAGGAGAAAAGCTTTCTGCGGACCGGCAAACAAATGCCAAGAAGGGCAAGTCTAGTGTTTGGAAGGAGAGAACGGGTGGGTGTTTATGCGAGAAGTGACAGACTAGTAGCCTTGTATTCTTGCCAAACAGTTCAGTTGCCACCACCAGGGCTTTGCGGTGCCGTGAGATTCAGGGTGTCTATGCATGAAGATAGTTGAGGACTCCGCTAGGAAGGTTCAGAGTCAAAATGCAGGACTGACGTCGAGCTGGACATCGGCGACCATGAAAGAGGGAGCCACGCGCTAGTGTCTCGGGTAGTAGGGGTCGGTTAAGCCTCGCGCTCATGATCAATGGGACGCGTCGACTTACGTACGTGGAACCAGTGTCGCGTTGATCCACATGTATAACGCGATCACTCGAGGACAATGATGCTCGTATACTGCAGATAAACGCGTGTCGGATTCATTGAAGTTGACCGGGTATCAAGCTCGTCCAGCCAAGCCAGGTAAACAGCAGAGAAAATTTAACGTTGTGATGAGCAAGAAGTCCTCCGGCATCCCCGACCCCGACCCCCCAGGAGTTCGTTACGTACGTAAGCACATGAGTTTTTTTCACTCGCATTATCACCCGCTTCTACTTAGCTTCCGGCCTAACCCAAGTACCTGTTCGGAGAGATGCCGTCGCTCAAGGCAACATATCGTTTGCCCTTGGATTCTTCGAGGACGGCAAGCTTTCTACACGTTGCCAGTCGCGCGTTTTGCACGTAAGATGGCCGCGCACCCTATATGTACTGCCTTGCCAACCCGTTGCCTCATGGCATCTTTTCGGTGAATCTACAGTCAACAGTTTCACACTCTTTGTCACAGATATAAAGGCAAAGGTCGCGATAAGTCGTGGTCAATCCCGTAAACCTTTGGCAACCCCTTCAGACCACCGCCATGGCTTTTTATCCCTCACTTCGCGCGTTTTTGTATGTTGTCCTAGTAAGCCTATCGATTCCATCATATCGACTGTATCCTAATCCGAATGTCAGTGGTTCTTCTCGGTTGTTCTGCTTGGCCTCACCGCTGCCCGAATTCATTATACGACGCATTTGGAGCCTTGGGATCCTCTCAACAACGGTCAAAGGTTCCATGGTGCGCCGAGTTCTGATTCACTACTCGGTATTCCCGTCTCACATAAATTTCGTTCGATCCGCTATTCAGATCCAATTGTTGCTGAGCTTCTCGTTTGCTCAATCTTATCGATCATTTGGTCCCCACTTGTGTAAGAGTCTATTTATCATTGCCGTGTCACTGCGCTAATCATGGAACACATAGGATACATATGATTCACGGTCGCCGCGAATATCGCTTTCTCTCACTCGTCTGGCATGAGTTACTCGGGCTTGGCATACTCTGGCTCATGTGGCTCGTGGGAGCTGCCGTTTCGACAGTAAGTTTTGTTTAAAGGTATTATGCGTTTGATCGGATGTTAACTGCAACCATAGCACATATGGCCAAATTTGCCTAGCTTCTGTTCGCAGTATCTCGCTTGCCGTGTTCTTACCGCAATGGTCGCCTTTGCATGGCTTGGATGGATTACTGTTACCGCCCTCGTCGTCACAACGCTCCTCTTTGCTACCACAAACAGCTCATGGTCGGACCCTGCACACGGACATTGGACTCGCGAGGACAGAAACCCTCGAATGAGCGAATATTCTCAGTACAGTGTATAAAACGTTGCTTTCGACACAGTCGATAGGAACGAGGGTGGGAACGTCTATGAGAACAGCTGGGTGAAGTGAAGAGCTAAATTATTAATCTGTTTGTGTTGCTGCTTTGCTAGATGACCTTATGTAATTGTATTGTTCCCAGGGTGTGACATTAGTCATTGGTGATGATGTTTATGTGACATACGAAAGAGGATAGAGTCCGAGTCTGTGACATCATCTATACTCAGAAGAGAAATTTGTACAATAAATAAAATTAGAAATAGAAATGATTGTCGTCGATGACATCTCTTTGACGGGGAAGGGATCGACACACATGACATCAATCCAGCCATCCCCATCAATATTAATATATTATTCCCGCTCCTGCAGTATTACCTTATCCTCGCTCAGTAACAGTAACAAGAGAGGAGGAGAGGAGAGGGTATTGTTTATGTAATCACCTTTGTCGTTTGATTTGGTAATCCCGTGCTGAGAAGCCAACACCACCCAAGAAAAGCACAGGAACAACAACACAGAACTCATTCCTTCACTTCACATTCACAAACATCCATCCATCGCCTCTCATTATCTACCGCCCGCCGCCTTTGCAATTCTCCAGGGTGCAATTCAGAACAATATCTATCACCCCGTCGGAACGGAAACCATTTGCCAAGTAGGAAATGGAGACGCTAACAGTCGATGGCTCGACTCTCCCTGGGCTCAAAGATCTTTTTCCAGGTATGCCCACCTCTTCCTCCACTTGCTCAAAAGGTTGCACGCATTCTAAACTCATCTACCAGAGCATTTCTTCGAGCAGCAGGAGCAGTCAATCCACGCTTCACAACAACAAACTGCAATGTTGCCTCAAATGTCTGACTCCGCACCTCCGTTATCACATCCTCAACAGCAGCAAGATTTCGACGCACAGCAGCAGGAACTGCATTCCTCAATGAACAATGGCATTCAGAATGGCGCATATTTGCAGCATATCTCTCAGATGCAAGGAAGAGGAAATGCTGACAGACGAACCAGTAGACGAGGCCACGATGCTGCGCAAGCGCACACTACCGGTCATCCGCAGCCCCAGGACCCCTATTTTTATCCAATGACTCCTAGTGGACCTCTGCAGCCGTTTACAGCCCCGACAGATGTACATTTACACCTACCTGGCGCTGTGCAATCCCGTGAAAGTTCGGGCGAACCTGAAGGCGACGAAGAGGCGGATGGTCCAGCTGATGGCGAAAAGCGGCGACACCCTTGTCCGCGCTGTGGTAAGCGCTTTAATCGCCCAAGCTCGTTGAAAATTCACCTCAACACGCATACGGGCGCAAAACGTGAGTTGTTAGATTTCTGCGCCTATGGATCTGCGCCAGACGATCGCCGTGAAAATCCGATTAACATTGCCCGGCATTTTTTCTCCTCTTCGTAACTCCCTTGTGCGTAATTGTTTGCTGACAACATTGCCTCGACAGCCTACATCTGTCCTTTCCAAGGTTGCGGACGTACGTTCAACGTATCATCCAACATGCGACGACACTTTCGCAACCACGCTCGCCGCCCTCCACCACCTCCGCTACCGCAGAATAGCATTTATCCCTTTCCCGCTGCCAGAATTGAGGTTCAGCAACAGCAGTGTGACCGTGCACGGCCTTCACAAAATAATCTGAAATCGCACCATCAGCCGCATTCTCTTCCTGCGAGTTATGGTAATAGCGTCACTCCTCCCTTCGATTACTCAAACCAATTCTATCCCCCTAATTCGGATGTTCGAATTGGAAACTCTGATCTGCATCATCAACGATTATCCGGCGGTGCACTGATAACACCGCCGTATACGAACGAAGGGGATGAGCACGATCAAGATGATATTGCGCAAAAGAGCCTTTTTACGTCGATGGGAGCGTACGACATGTTTGGTCCTAGAATCGGACATCCCGGTCCACAGCCGTTGCATAGTTCACAGCATATTAATTCGCAGGGAAGCATGATCAGTACACAAAGACCTGCGGCAATTCCACGCGGAATAGGCCCTGGGCCACCTCCGATGTTCCCTGTCGATCCTTCCCTTGTTGACCGTCATGATGGAAATGATGCCGATGCTGATGGCGAAGCTGATGCTGATGGCGAGGTTGACCCTGACCTGGAAGCCGTTGAGGTTCGAAGGGAGACTGAGATTGTCGGAGGTGCAGTGACGAGGAGATTCGGACCGTCGACATCTAATACTCGCTCTTCCCCGAGCTCTAGAGTTGACCTCGACCCAAGGAGAAAGCAGCACCTTCTCGGATCTACAAACCCTGCTGCCATACCTTTCCCTGGCCCTGGTCTCACCTTCAGTCACGGTGGCTTTTCAGCTGAACCCTCGAACACAACGGGCGGGGTGGAATATCGACAGATGCTTGCCCTAGATTCTAGCAGCGACTCGTCGCATGTTGCACCGTATGCAGATCAATATCCAATGCAGTATTCTCAGCAAGGTCGACCATATCAGCGGCAGGTTTTCGCCCCGCACAGGATGGACATGGGCACTAGGCAGCATAGTGGTAACCCACAATATCATCAAACGTATCCAAGTCACCCTTATCCCAACTCGGTGCACTATGCCACGTATTCAGACCAGCAACCTCATTTCGGTACGTTCAATCTACCCAACGGCCATAACTTAGCGGGCACTGCTAATGGTTATGGAAATGGGCATGATGTCCATCATGAGGCCATGGGTGGAGTGATCCATGCACCGAGCAATGCACGGATAGCGCGCAACTTCGGAAATCGAGCTGGCGCAGAAAGAATCAAGTCCGCCGGCACGAATGGAATTGGGAAAACGTCGAAAAGTACTCCCGGAACCGCACCTGCACCACCTTATGAATTATACTCTCATGTGCCGCGCGAGCCTCTCGACGTCAAACAGAATGCAAAGTTAACCATAGGACATGTTGATACTCGGGCAACTGGGAAGAATGCGGATAACAAAGAGGATGAGGAAGCTGATGGAGAGGAGGATGAGGAAAGCGATGATGAGGCTGACTATGATGATGATGATGACGACGACGACGACGAATACACGGGCAGGCCCGTGTCAAAGAAGTCGAAAGCTTCAAAACGCAATGCAACCGCCGCGGTGCGGTCGCGTCCTAAGAGCAGCGGAAATCCAACAGGACGCGGTAGGGGAAGACCTCGAAAGTCGGCACCTGCGGCCATCCTAAAGGACGAGGCTAAATACGACAAGACGGATACCGGAGCCCAGAATGATGCTGATTCTCCTGGAGGAGTTGAAATTGGTGGAAGGATTCTACGCAAGAGGCGAAGAGCTAGCGCACGCTAAGGTGTCGGACGCATGTCGACTTTGGAGGGCGAAACAACTCTGGCTTGCATCAACGGGATCAGCACAGAGCTAGTCGCGGAGATCACATCGGGATTAACATTGACGCGGGTTCGACTTCTCGACCCTGTCTTCTTCTGCCCTCCCTCTGCTGAGTTATCTTTTCATTTAATACAATACTTTATGTCCCTTTCAATCGTACTCTAGGTATCCTCAAGAGCACTTTGGAAGTATAATACAGTGCCTCTTTACGCGTCGGTCTTCTTTTTGCATAACTCCGCGGTTCTATCGTTCAGATATCCTCATTCCCCTTCCTTCTGCACATTCTTATTCACATATTTATATGTATTCTAGTGTAACTATGAGAAAGCCGATGGTTCGTGTCCCTTCGCGTCGCTTGCTTGTGTGGGTTGGCAGCCTACGGATTCCGTTCACATGCATGCATAGCCCATCCGTCGAATGCAACTCTAACATCCGACAAAAGGCTCATCATCCATAGACCCTAACAGGCGATTGAAAAGTCAATAAAGTGCAAGAACTCGAAGAACAGCAAGAGAGACTAGATGTCCATGAGTTTGCTCCAATCAGATCGTCGTTTTCGCTTTCAGTTGCCACGAATAAACCGTAGGTCATAAGACCGATCTCTTTAGGAATATGTGAGGGACGGAGAGGTTTCGGTCTTCTGTTTACGGGCGACAACACACAACTATCTGTAACTTTCATGCGATGCGCTGGAGCTATATCTACAATGTTTGACAGCACAGGCCGATTGTAATTAGTGCGCATCCCATAACGTAATATTACTTGTCCCATTCTAACGTGTTTAACTTTCATGATTGTCACTTCTGCACCATAGTACAGTACATCAAGCACTAGACCTATCCGTCCATGTTGCCCTTTCCTGTCTCTTATCGCATCTCGGCTTCTCTTCGTCGGGCAGGGTACCCGTTTCCGAGATAAGTTCAACAAGATCCACACTTCTTGAGCGGTCGTCCTCGAAATTCTCTGAATCCTCCTCATCGCACGTATCGACAACGCTACCGGCCATTTCTTCGATACGCGGGTCGCTTTCGGGGTCTCTGCAGCATCGACCGACACAGTTACAACTGTAACTGCACCCACGTCTGAACAGCGCAGAATGAAAATGACTACGGTGGCCGCCGTATGGATGGTAGCGCAAATACTTTCCGAAGCAAGTGCCGGGGTGGGCCTCTCACCTCGCGAGGCAGTTCATGACGCTCACAAATATGTCCTTCACCTCCGCGGTGCCCGTGACCGCGACTATCACCCGAACCTACAAATGGACACGGATTGTATCCAAGGGACTCGCATCTTTCTCGATGCCCTTTTGAAAGGCTACCACGTTGCATGCGAAAAGCGTTGCCTATGTCGAGTCGCGATGATCTATGAGAGCGACTATTGAAATCACTTCGCCGCGAATGGTGATGAGAGAGATTTGGGTGAGGTGGACGGAAACGGTGCATGCCAAGATGATTTCAAGTGTGAAAACCAAAGCCTAGAACCCCACGTCCGAAGCCAAGTATAGCTGTGGGAGGAAGATGCAAAGATGGCCGAGGATCTTGACCGTGCATTGATGCCTCAGGCGAAACAAAGTGATCAATGTGGCAAAAGATACCTTGAACATGCGGTTGAAAGCCCCTTCCGCTATGAGCGTGGAGGTCGATGGAGAGACTCAGAGTGCGAGTGTGTCATCGAGAGCATATTCCAGACAGAATAAAGGCCGCTCCTTTTATGCACTTTCAATGTGCTGCGTAATCGTCCTTCCGCAGGCCGTCGGTACCGTCAATTCCATTCAGCTGAGGCCCGTCCCCGAATCATTCTGATCATTGCACAGTGAGTACCATGCATGCCTTCACATAGCAATGGGATATAGTTCATTCATATGCAACTCCTGGCACACACCGATGTTTACCTGAACGAAATCGAGAGGAAAAGGACATTTACGTACAGTAAGAGAAGGATAGGAAACCTCATCACCCACATTCCGCAGTCACTTGTACAAGCAGACACGCCCACCGGAGTTGATTTTCGATGACTTACATGCTAGTCACGTGCCTCACAATATCTCTTGTGTACTGGACACAACTTCAACTTCAACTTCCTTTGACAATGGCTCCAGAAATTCGCTATGTCGTCTACATGCCTTCTACCAAAAGGGCCACCCCTTGGCCCCTTCTCGTCGAAGCCGGGGCAGATGTCGCAGCTTTGATAAAGAAGATTCGTAATGACGACGAGTTGAAAAGAGATGTGGAATCTGAGAACGTTTATCTCTACAAGGTCAGTTATTTATCCGCAGCAGAAGTCTGTCGTTCTGACATACGACCACCCTTCCACAGTGTGGTATGCTGGATGTGAGACCCCCTGGTGATGCCGGGTGTTATCAGGAGGCCATCAATTGGCTTTATACCAACAAGAATAAGGAGGATGTCCATATGACCGGCTCAATGCCCCTACAGCATTATTTCCCTTCTGGGCCCGCGGCCCCCGGCAAGTCAAAGATAGACGTGATTGTCGCTACCGAGTCAAGTGTGTCATTCTCATCACTCAGGTATTCTAGGGGTCTCACCCGCATGTTTACAGTTTTGGAGTCTCTCGACGAGATTTCAAGAGCAGACTCCGATGGAGGTTTAACGCCTAGGGTATCAGCTGCCTTTCTGGCAGACACTGCAAGATCAGGCACGGCGAAGCTCCGCGCACACTCCGATGCCGTTCCTCCAGCTTGGAAACAGGTGACGAATGGAGCAGAGCCGACATTGGAAGAATTTTATGCGACTCAGAGAAAGCGGACCTTCGAAGATTCGTGACGCGATTCACATTCGTGAACATTATCGATTTCTTGTCGAACGTATCATAGATTTTCAGACTTTTAAATCTCATTCGGGGATTATTATTTCCGGACAGCCCGGAACCGGTTCGTCTTTCTTACCCCATCTCTTTGTTCTTTCAATGTGGTATTCACGTCTGTCAGGAAAAAGTACCTTTCTGTGGTTCCTCCTAACCTGTCTTATGACAAAGGGCGTACCTATCGTATTCCACTGGGCGAAACATTCATTTTTCTTCGAAAACGGGAGTATATCGATTGCAACAGACCCTGAACCAAGAGAACCTCCTACATCAGCATCGAACCAAGTAATATGGAGTTTGGTCGATGCAGATGCTGATAGTCAGGAACCTGCACCTAGCTTAACGGGCATTAACAATAAGCGTATATTTTGTGTCCAAGCGTCGTCCCCGAACAGAAAACGATACAGTAATTGGAGGAAGCAATGTGGCGCGCTGATGTGGGGCATGTCTCTGTGGTCAGTGGAGGAGCTGCTTGAGGGGTCTGTCTATGCTTTCTGAAATTCTGATTCAATCACTGATTTTCACCCCAGGCTGAAGCACCATAATGATTATCCGAATTTTATGCAGTGCCTCAATAGCGCTTTGGAAGCGGCAAAATGCGGAGACCTGGTGAAGAATGCAACTCGCTATGACAGGCTGATTTTTGAGCCAACTTTGACCACGACCATGGCAGTGGAGAATACTGAGTTCCGGGAACGTATGCCTGAATGGACGAAGTCCATCGTCCTTGAGTTCGGAAAGGATGGTGATAGTTGGTCACAGCCTGCGGACATTGTCAAGAAACTGGTCAACAATGCGGTCATGAAATTTGGGGAGGCGAGTCGTGACATTAACCAAGCTATTTTCTGGTCCTACGAAGTCTTCGAGTCGAATTTTAACAAGGTGCTGCAAGCGGCTTCGAATACATCGAAAGTAGATGACATGATGACCGCCCTAATGAGAATTGGAGAAGACGACTATTCGAGTGGAGAGGGTATTTCTCATCTCTTTGCTGTTGAGCCGCGATATACCGAGTGGCATGATAGTTTTGTACCGAAGTTCAAATCTGGCCCGATCGGAGAGCGGGTGAAGAATACTTTCCAGATAATGAAAATCGAGAACGCCAAGAAGTTCGTGAACAGTTACAGGATTTATCCGGCAGCTTCTGCATTGGTGGGTTGGATTTTCGAAGACGTCGCGATATGCGAAATCGCTTCGTGCGAACGAGCCTTCGAGCTTTACGGAATGAAAGAGGAACCGGGACTCAAGCGCAAGCACTCGTCAACGTCGCCGGGACCTCAAACTAGGGCGAGAGGCAAGAAACCTCAGAACACGTCAACGTCGACGACGACGAGTCAACCAGTGCCGACAGGTTCTTCAGCGACGGAGTTCACAAAATTTGTAACTCTGGGCAAACCATGCCCAGATGTGTTTTCGCTCCCGAGAGTTAGCAAAGGAATTGTGCCGTATGAGAAGGTCGACCTTATTCCCTTGCACCTCAACATTCCAGAGTGTGTATTCCGTCCGAAGCCAAAAAATAACGCTCTCTTTGATGCGATCTGTTTTCAACGGGACGAACCTGATAACAACTGTGGCACAATTTGGGTCATTCAGGCAACAATTTCTGATGAGCATGACGGCAAGAAAGCTGGTTTTGACCATGTCAAAGAGTTCAAAGATCTCGCCACAAGGTGGCTCGGGCAGAATGGGGCGGTGGGCGAAGCAACTATCGCTATCAAGTATCTTCTGGTTACTCCTGAACCTCGAAAGGATAAAAAGAAACAGCGCGTATGGAAGATGGAGAAGACAGGCTGGGATGGAGTGAAGGGGGAGGTCTTCTGTGTGTTTCTTGATCTTGACATTTTTTAGCATATGAAATGGTTGCAAACCGTCCTCTGTTAAGGCTGTAGTCAGAAACACGGCAGGCAAGATAAGATTTAGAGGGGGCAAAGATTATTGTAATATTAGTCCGTTTTTTTTTACCTTTGGAAAACACTATATAAAATTGATTTGCTCGCCGGTGGGACTCACACACACGTGCAGAATGTATGTCACGTATAGTGTAAGCAGCGCTTACATGAGCATGATAATATAAGCTTCGCTTCCTTTCCCTTCGCCATCAAACACGCGTAGATGCCGTGAAGAGCATATCCGCGTAAACGCCATGAACATGGCAACGTACCCGTCATGAGAATCTACACAATGCACACATGATCAGACTCAACCGCCAAAGCCTCCCACCCCTATTCCCTTCTGCCCACTCAGCGCAAGCCGAAGATCTCCTATGAGCAAGACTTGTTCTGCGCGTCTGGGTCTGGAGCTGGGGAGTGCCGGATCCGAGCTATAAACAAACCCTACCCCCCGGGACACTCAACCTGGAGAGCTCCAATCCTGATCAGCTCTGATCGTCGTGACGGCTGCTTTTCTATCAACCGTTTTCGGTTTAGGTTTTGCTAATGAAAGTCCGGTATTATCTCCCGAGAATTACGATATTACTTGGCGATCTGTCCTGCATTTATGTGGTGGTGAAAAACAGACGGTACCGACCACCGAATCTAGACGTACGGAAGGGACTCGACTTTACGGCCCACGACGCGGAGGTTGCTCTGGACTCACTTCGAGTCATTACGACAATCAAACTCGGGACTGGAACGCGAAAAAAAAATCAGTGGAATTTCAAATGATTCAAAACTCGACACGGCGTACAAGGATAGGGGCTCGGGCAGGGGGGGGGGGGGGGGGGGGCTTGCAAAGATCGGAATGGTGTACACATGATCATAGAACATCCCCGGCGCGTACCTTGACACGAGCCGTTAGTTCACCACCCGTCTTGAACGGAAGAACAATGGGAAAAAAGGCAGCCACGAGGCAGAAGAGAAGAAGATCCCAAGCAAGATTTTGAACTCTGGTGTGGATACGGACATATGAATGAGGAACAAGTGGGGCAGCTCAAGGAACATTACGATCCAAGGTTCTTTGAATTAGAATAAAGATAGATAGCACCATAAGATAAGATTCCAACCATTTCATGGCGATCAGGTGTCAGGCAAGAGGAAAGCTACGGGACACTTTATAAAGATGAGGGCATTGCAAGACTTCCAGTCGGAATGTCGGCACACCTTTCGGTAATTACGCCGAGAGCCTCACCATTCGCGGAAGAACGAGCGTTGAATCTCTCCTATAGGGTGGATAGCGCGGAATCCAGTAAAGTCCCTGGGGTAGAGGTGCACCTAGAAGATTAACAAATCTAGTGAGTTTACAAACACCGAATATCGGAAGTGAGATTTTCTGGCTCCTATCCACTTCTCGCTGGCAACGCAACAGTTATCTTTCTGGGCTATCAGCGGAAAGACAATACCTGAAAGGAGATAATCCGTCCGAGTAACAGTCACCGAATCGCACGAGTTGGACCCGGAGGGAGATAGCGGAAGCAGGGAGTTCACGACCGCAAAGCTGCATTGGATGGGGGGACGGTAGCTCTCGTTAAAAGAAGATTCTGCAACGTCGCGGATCCTCCAGCATCTATAGATATAACGCACCTGTTTCTAGGCGACCAACAAACTGCGGAGAAAGAACGCAGGAAGTTTGATTGACCAGATCTTCCCGTCCAATGTTAAACGGTAGCATGGCACCACCCAACAAGTTCGTGCACCTTGAATATTCGGGACAGGAATTGCAAACGGAGTGACCCACAGCGCTGCATCCAGACGGGGAAAAGTGAACAGAGGTTGAATAAGTGACCACCTCGTCAGCCATCAATGCGTAACCGCAATGGTCGCGCCCATGTACGCTGTCAGGGTAACCGGCGACACAAGGATTAAACTTTGTTTTATACCTCCATTAGTTTCTGGGGCCACTAGCGTCGATGACTGACCCTTCGTTCTTATCTAAGCGCGTTATCTCCGTTGACGATTCTAGGCGGCGGCGGCATCAGAGTGGAATCATTCATATGTTCCAGAAAGGCAACGTGTCCGAATGTCAATGAAAAATACCTCCGTCCAGAGAAAGGGAAGGGCGAATCGGGGGGAAATCCAAGTGTAGAGCAAATTATGACCTTGTCATCATGTTGACCCTTGTGAAATCCAAGGAAGATACTAACGTGGATTGATGTGGACTCGCAAGGCTAGAGACGGACGAGTTGCGTTAATGAGAAGAAGTGAGTGGCGTGTTTTGGCTCCGATGTGAGCGGTATATGTAGCTTGCTGACGAAAGTTGTTCAAGCCGACATGTGAGAAAAATATGTGCCCAATGGAGTCTTCCTGAGTGAGAGTGTTTTATGAGCGACCTAGAAAAGGAAAGACTTGGCTCATATTTCGATCCGTCTGGGCCAAGATCGGTCACTCAATTTCAGAATGAATGCATTGTCTGCTGCGGAATGCAGCCCGCTGGGCGTTGAGCTATGGATCGAGTCCCCAGATAGTGCGGGCTAGATCGACCGAGCGTTCATTTGTGGACGAATGGATTGTTGGGGACAAGCTAGCCTGGTGACCATGTCTACCCGAATAGTCGATATGCGGAAGACGAGCCATAAGCAGAACGGGTGGAAGTAGCGCCACTGAGTGCGATTTGTGAGTGGAAAGAGAAACTCAACGCCACACCCTGCAGTTGTGATTACGTACTATTGAATGAATAGGGGCGCATTAGATGCTTAGCTCAGCAAAGATCATGGAGGTTGATGACTTTCGTGAAAGGGTCCCGGCTGGGCCGTGCATGCAGCAGGTTAATGCCGCGAGGGAATGGGAAGCGGAAGCAAAAGAAGAGAAGGGATCCGAGTTGCCGGAATACGGGCCGTGGATGGATTGGCTTGATGATCGTCCCGTCAGTTTAGCGCGATCTCAGGGGTCCAGAGTTGAACTGGGGGACTAGGATGAGCGTCGATCTCGAACATGAAGAATATAGATTGTATTATATATGACTTCATCGCCTTCTCTGTTACTTGTTCCCCTTTCGCCCTCTTCCTACCTCCTCCCTCTACACTTTTAGTTTCCATCGGGTTACTCTTCTCACGTGCCTCTACGCACTACTCTCCTCGTTGACAACCAACAGCAACCTCCCTCCCTCGTCTTCCACAAAGCCTGCTGGCCAGCTCTACAACAACTACGCGACTATGATGCAGGCTGCGCCCGCTCACGAGCCCCCCTTACAATCCATCTCGGCCGGCGAAGGCTTACCAACAGACAAGTCCTCCTCCAGCTCAGAGAGTGCAGCCCATCCGCAGCAGGATGCCGAAACGGGGCAGTCGACGCCAGGTCCTACAGCTCTACCCGGCATTCGTGACTTGTTCCCCGGTGAGTACTTTCCTATGCTCGGTGTTCTGCATCACTTGTTACGGCAACGAACGGGCATCGCAGATAGAAGAGGCACAGGACCGAAGGACGTCGTGTGATGCTGGCTGGGGCGGATGCGGATGCAGATCAATCGACAGCACCGCACCTACCTTGCGCAAATCACACCAGTGACAGGGATGGTCACAGTTAGCACCGTCGGTCACATCTCAGAACAGAAGCCCAGTCCTGTCACACCTTCTGCTATACCATACGCGGAACCGACATATCATATCTTAATACTCAACTGATCGGCGCTCTCAGTTTGGAGGC
The DNA here is from genome assembly GCA_032164295.1 of Inonotus obliquus. Lineage (NCBI taxonomy): Eukaryota > Fungi > Basidiomycota > Agaricomycetes > Hymenochaetales > Hymenochaetaceae > Inonotus > Inonotus obliquus. Next base: position 14,928 of record JAJHTX010000004.1, read on the forward strand.
GGTCATGCTCTCTTGCCTTCTTATTGCTATTCCAACGAGTTCATCAGCTAACACTGTCTCTCAGATCACCTCTTCGAAGCACAGCAGCGCCTTGATCCCCTTACCGATGCTCGTCCAAAGGATCCTTTCCTCTCACATGCCAGTCCATTCAAGCGACAGCCTCAACCTCCGACCGAGGCCGAAAGAGAGCTCCACCGCGAGGCTTTTGCTGCAATGACCGCGACATCTCCGTCAAGGATCCAGCAGCGTTCCCCGTATTCTGAACGACCCGGTTTTACTTTTCCTGCTCCTTCGCATGCAGTCCGCGTCCCTCGCTCCAATCTTGCTACCCCATCCGTTCTATCACCACCCCCAGCCTCGTCCATTCTCTCTGGTCGTCTACCTCTTTCCTCAGCAATCACAAGCCCATCGTCTTCGTCTTCACCGCAAGTGGCAAGATCGGAACCGACTAGAATCCGCCGTGGACACGCTCATACATACAGCTCCGACGCTAGTGCGGCTGCTGCAGGCCTTCTGGGCCTTTCTCTCAGCGCAGGACCGAGTACCTCTCCTCCCGTCGTTGCTAATGGTGCGCTTGAGCCTCGATCGAATGGAAGGGATCACGAGGAGGTGGATGATAATGATGCCGAATCCACATTTGTCTTTGAGATGGATGAAAAGGCCAAAGTCCAAAACGGAACAAGTAACGAAGACCAAGACGAGGAAATGGAGGTGGAGGGCATGGAAACAGCGGACACCAGCGTCGACACTCACGCCAGCATGCAAGATAAGAATTTCAAGGACTCTATTCAAGACCCAAAGTCGAGTCTAAAAATCAAAGGAGAATCAAACGCGAAGGGACCGGCCGAAGGAGGATCGTCTGTTGAGAACGGGGACCGCGAACTTGCCTCTTCTGCAGAAAACGAGACTGGAGAGGGAGAGGTGGAAGGCGAAGGCGACGGCGACGGCGACGGCGGGGATGGAAAGCGTCATACGTGTCCTCACTGCAAGAAACGATTCAACCGGCCCAGTAGCCTCAAAATTCATTTGAACACCCATACAGGCGCAAAGCGTGAGTTATCCTACCACCCTCTGTCTGGTGAATCATCTTTGACGTATTTACTCGTGAATTCGATTCATTTCGGTTTCCCCGCGGTCATATCATAACGTGATTAATCCACCCTATGGTTCTACGAAATCCTTTGCAACACTTTGCCGTGATGTTGCACTTCTGTGACGCGGTTTGCACGACACCGATCCCAATGCGGCCTCGTACAATTACGCTATCGTTATTAACACCCCGCCGTTCATCTTACGCTTGTGGCGTCGGTGAACTTGTTCGTCCGCAACCACGGCGCCCGGTGGCGTCCACGCGTGGGATCAACATTGGTCTTTGCTCCTCTCGCCTGTTACTCCCTTTTTACGTGATACGTCCGATTCTGCACCCATCGACGCGTTGCGGCATTCTCATGGTTTTCTGCGGTCACTACCCTTTTACGCTACCGGTTTGCTTGGCGGGTCGTCTGTGTTCGCTGGTCCTCATGTTCGGCGTGACTCGTTCCCTTGGTTGGGACTTTGCGACGATGGTCGCGACATTGCTACTCCTTTGCTCTATTAATACGTCTTTTGCTTTGAACTTTGCCCCCATTCTTTTTTACTTGGCGCGTAACTCCTGGTTTATTTGAAATCGAATCGGAATCAAAACGACCTACCCACTCCTCGTTTCACCCTTTTGATCATCATCAAATTCCAGCATTCGAATGCCCGTTTCCTGGTTGCGGCCGTCAGTTCAACGTCTCCAGCAACATGCGCCGGCACTACCGAAACCACTCATCACCCGCTGCACCTGGTATGGGCATGGGATTGACCATGGGTATCCACGAACCCTTTGGTCCACGTCCACCTCCCCACGGTATGCTTGGTCTTCATCAAGGTTACTCCAGCGCGCAACTTGCGCAAGTACAGATGCAGAGAGAGATGGAGAGAGAAAGGATGCACAGAGAAAGGATGTTGATGCAAGGACATTCTAGGGAGGGACACCTTCAGTATGGACCACCCAGCGCGTACCGTGTCCCTCACCATGTAGGCGGTGTTCCTCTTCCACCTTCACAACCAGCACGCATCCCCCTTCCGCATGGTGTGCCATATCCATCATATCCGCCTGGGTTTGCGTCTCCGCGGGACGCTGATTTGGAAAGGAGGGAACGAGTTGCACGACTCGAAAGGGAGAACTGGGAACGGGAAAGGGAACGAGAGCGTATCGGAAGGTTGGAAAGGCGGATGCCACTCGGTTATGTGCCACAGATCCAATCGGCATACGCACAACACTCTCCACCTCAACATGAAAGGTCTCTCGACTATCGAGGCGGTGTTGATGCTGGACGACCTGCTTCAGACCATGCTCATTATCAGCAGGCATCCTCAAGAAACGTGCCACTGTTTTATGCTCATCCCAATTCTCAGATCCCGCCACACCCTCAAGCTCATTACAATTATTCAGCGCACCCTCAAGCTCGGCCACCAGCAGCGGGGTCAACTCCCGTTCTTCGTTCATCTCGTTCATTCTCACATCCCTACGCCTCTCATACTCACTCCCGTTCTTCACCATCTCAGTCTCACTCTCGAGAGCGGTACAGCTCTGGCACTGGATCCCCTGTACTCAGTCCTGCTCTTTCCGCGACCTCTTCTTTGCCCGTTCAAGGCTGGCGTGGGCATGCACACACTCACAGTGCACCGGCGTTCCAAGGGCTCGGGCATCGGCCTATTGAACTACCACCTCTGACTACATCTATCCGTTCACCATTTAGTAAAGAATCCACTCTCCCTCTAAGACACGGACGGAGCCAGTCGTATTCATCATTGAGCGCTAAAGTGGACCCTGGACCACCTCTTCCGCCTCTCAGTAATTTCGCGCGCGCAATGGAAGGACGTGATGATGAAAGAAGTGAAAGGAGAGCGAGACGTGATTCAACTGCAGCGTTGACTGGGCACGAGAGCGACCGTGAGGCCATGCAAGGTGCAGTCTCCGATTTGGAGGGAGAAGACAAACGCGAGGAGAGTGATATCGACATGTGCGACATTGCTAGTGAGCGACTAAGCCGACTGCGCCCACAATCGCCAACTTCGGCAACCATTAGCTCTCCCCTTCAGTCGATATCAACTTCATTTCAACGGTCTACGCCTCCCACACATGCTATGGAACTACGCCGTCGATCCAGTAACTCCCAAGCCGTGCCAGTGCCTGGTTCTTCAGCCTCTCGGGAGCGGGGATACTCACAATCTCAGCCATACCATTCGCACTCTCGGACCGGGTCAGGCTCATCTTCGGGTCATGGGCATAGTTACGCTTCACACCCATACGCTCGTGCTCGGCATGCCCACAGTCTTTCGCGCGAGACCGCGACAGTGGCAGCGGACGCCGTATCACCACGCCTTCGTGCATCGTTATCCACATCCCCGAGACCTGCACTGTCTAGCATGACAGCTTCTGTTTCTCCTCGAGCATCTATTTCATCCGCCATGTCTCCTGGTCCGATGCAAAAGCAGAAGGGTGCCAATGCGGATGTACGTCCGCTTCGGGAACCCGGGAACTCTGATAGGGGCTTGAAGCTGTCGTCCCCCACTTCGGCATCCGGACATTCCTCACGCTTCCCGGTCTATACATTCCCACCTCCTGTGCCACCTCCAGGTACCTCTTCACCTGTTGGTAGTACTGCAATGGAAGTAGAAAATTGACGACTGGTGCGTATTCCTGATTGGTATTCTCAATCTGGTTTCTAACACATGGCACAGTGAGATTCTGAAAGTAGCGCCAGTTTTCTTTTTACGTTTTAGCCCAATTGTGCGCTCTCTTGGCCCGCTTCATCTGCCCGCACGTTGACTTTGTATTGTTTGCTTGGTTTGGTCGTGGAGCGACCTTGCGGGCAAAACCTTCTATATTTGAGGTTTTTGAGTATACTACCCCGTGACGTATCTCGAACTTGGCTTTCGCTTGTATGCTTTTTCCTGCGTCGTCTTTCCTTCTTTGCCTTTTGAGCCTGTGATTCGTGTTGGTTGTAAATGTTCTCCGTCCTCACCGCTCACCGTGACTCGTGTCAAGATTTATAGAACAGAAGGATGGCGCTATACGTGCACTTCTGCATGAAGAAGAGGGTTGCTCACTTTCCCCGTCGATGATTTGACGCTGGTATTATAATTTTTATCTGCTTTTCGACGGACCGATGCTCCGTCGAGAATGCCATATCGCGCGTAATGTATTGTAGTAGAATATGTCGTCGATGCCTTTGCTCGGTAGCACGTAGTGTACTGAGCATATCGCAAACTATCGTGTATCAGTAGATCTACTCTGTTCTGTGGCCTCTCTCTTCGTTGCTTGATCATTATTATTCTTGATTCTTGTGTTCAATGTCAGCAGAGTAGAAATAATATTCTTTTAAAAAGGAGAGTTACACGATACGGCACCGTACGGGGATTGGCACCGAGAGTGAAAATGATGATCAGCGCTGATCAGAATTGCAGCGCCGCAACGGGGTCCTGGCTTCGAGCGGTGTTTTTACACGGTGTTTATGTTTCAGGTCCACAAAGAAGATACATAGGGGTGGGTAAATGACAGTGCGAAAGTCTTTTGGGTCATGTGTCCTGCGTTGCTATGCCCATCAATACAGTTGGTAAAAGTTATCTATGTGGTCCACCTTGGCGACCCTCTAGATGATGGGATGATTCGCCACCATGAAGGCAGTCATTCAGCTCAAGTAAACAAACGGGCTGAAAAATGGAGGGCCACATGCTAGCGATGTTACATAATCTGAGATAGGAGTTTCTCGTTATGTAATGTGGGATGTGATGGGTGACTTTCCGGGCCGCCGATCACAGCTTTTAAAGTCCGCTATATCACTCGCAGGTTCGATAGGTCGGGAGTCCGCGGTCATAGACTCAGTACTGCGAATTATTGTTCCGTTCAACTGCGGCAGAGTTGTACATACTCATGCGCAGCAGACTCACAGAGTCATACTGGCAACCTTGTATAGGGGCTCGGTCATTCCAGACACTCTTACGGCCGACTCGCAGCACCCTTACTGACTCATAACTGACTCGATGCACGAAAATAAATAACTGCGCAGCAGTCAACAAATCCTATAAATTTTGCATGAATTTTCACGGAATGTCCTCACCAAACATGTTCTCAACTACTTTTTACCCAGCTTCGTTCCAGCCTGAGCAGCCTCCGTCGTTTGGTGGCGGAGGGTTGCATTATCCGCCGCATCCCCCTCATTTTCCGCCCCGTGGACATCCTTTCGGTGCGTCTTTCTTTGCTTGCGCTAGTCCTAGAGAAGGCTTCCCTCCTGGAAGTGGTGGGTCCTTTCCTTCACCTCCAAGTCATCCTGGCGTTGGTTTCGCCTATGGACTTGTTGCGCCGCCACCATCACCTCCTCCTCCAGTCTTCGGTATGCACTCGCACCCGTGGGTTTCTCCCCTTCTTCCACCGTTCTCCCATCATCCAACAAGCGCCGATTGTCGTGAGTATCAGCATGGACCCTACTCCGGATTCCATAGTATGAGGCCTCCTCCGTTCTCGCTCACTCGGGGATGTGCATGTTGCGTGTCACAGAATAACTCCTCGGAGCAATTTGGAGAGTATTGTGGAGCAAGTCATCCCGCCAGAGATGGTACGGGTTTTCCACCACCTCAGCCTCCTGCCCCTCAGGCCTGTGATGGACCTTCTCTCGCAGCTCCAGGTGACAACGGAGAGCTACTTCCGGCGCCGTTGAAGGTGGGTCATCAGAATGAAGAATGCGACAAGCCTTGTCAAGAACGAGAGGTGGAAGATCCCGAAAGTCGCGAAGATTTGAAAGGACAAGACACAAGCCAGACTCCCCCAGCTCTTCACAGAGACAGAGATTCGCACTGTACTCGTAGAGAACGTCATGCTCATAGTCTACCACCGCACGGACGGTTTCATGGTCCTCATGCAACTCTTTCTGACCGTCATCCCGCTGGACGACGTCGACCCTTTGGATCTCATCCCTTCGGAGGGTTTGGACATCATCCGCCACCGATGCCTCCGCCACATCACTTTGGCGGCCAGCCCCATCAGCACCCGCCTTTTAATTTTGGGGCGCATCACCAGCGAGCGTCTCATCATCCGTGTTGTGCTACCCAAAATCATGACAATGCGCTATTGAGCTCTCGATTCTCTCATGGACGCTCGTATCCTTGCTGCGTTGGACCACCGCCAACAGGTCAATCTGGTCCTTTCACTCGTCCTCACGGACCTCCTCCCAACTCAGGCCCGGACCCAAATGCAGAAGATCGTGATGGACAAGTCGAGCTACCTATCACCGAGGCCGACAGGATTTGTTCAAACCAAATAGGAGAAAGGAAGGAAGATTTGGAAGGTATCGAGTATCATGAACGTACCCAGGACGTAGTTTCAGAAGTGGCGGTGGGAGACGGAAAGGCTGGTGGACATCAGGAAGACGAGGAAGGCAATGCGTAAGGTGTCTGAGCGAGCAGGTTATGTAGTGCTATAGGTTTGTTGGAACGGTAGGTTGTCGTAGGTAAGTTGTACACAGAAAAGTTTAGAAAAATAAAAATAAAAAAGGCTGCGGAAACGCAGTCAAAACCCCCCAAAAACCTTTCGGTGTGAACTTGGAATACTCGTCGCTCTGCATGCATTTCTGATGAAACTTGATCTCGGATGCCATAGAACCGATGAAACAAACATCTCACTTCGAGTTGTCAACACAGTAGATTCATCAGGATTGTGTATGTCTCTTATTCAGAACAAATTATTTGTATATATATGTAGAATTATACAAAAACTACGTCAGGATCAGCAGCGAATTCCATCATCAATGAATTCACCCTGCTTCCTATAATTTTGAGACCCTGGGATATACACTGCATAATGATAGGATGTTCCTTCGAATATTGTGCATCTTCAAATTCGAGATAAAGCTCTTCTACAGCCGTCACAGGTTCTCTGTTTTGTGGGATTTGGGGCATATCTGCAAGATATCTCGAGGACAACATGGATGCGAGGAGGTCCATTGACCAAGAACTGTTGACGAGGTTGAGAGTGTTGAGTGTTGGGCATAATGGATTAGATGAAGGAAGTTGCTCTTTTGAGGAGTTGGGAATCACAGACAGGGCTTCAAGCAGGACGTCCGTGTCAATGTGTGAACCAATACTGAGTTTCTTCAATCTAGGGACCAAATGCAAGCAGTCCACAATATTTACTATCGTCATTGGCGTTCCGAGAAGTTGAAGCGTCTCTAAAGGAGGTTCCGAGCGCCGCAACAGTTCCAATACATTCGTCCAGTTAACTCGAATCTCAATCATATTGTACATGTTGATCGTCAAGTTCATCAACGCAGGGACGTCAAGAATGTCGAGCAAAGGACCAATGTCTACTTCGTTTGAGAAGCCATGTACCTCGATATATTTCAAACGAGGGAGACAACGGGGATTATGAATCGGTAATCGACCGATCTCGTCGGATAAGGTGTCAAGACTACTGCAGAAGAGGCGAATAGTAAGGTTTTCGAGTGCCGGACAGATATCGATCCATCGTAGACAATCTTCCATGGAGGAGCAAAATCGCAGTTCGAGGCTGGTCATGTTCTTCATTGAGTCTGATCCGACTACTGGAGAGATCATTGGGGTTCGAAGGCAGATTGATCGTAGCGATGGACACAGGGAGAAGTCAAGGAAATGCTCATCTCCAAAGAATCCCAAGTACTTTGTCGACAGCGAGAGATGCTTGAGCCTTGGTGAACCCCGAGTTACAACCGCCAGGAATATCTGATCCAACACAGAGATGTCCAAGGTGTGGATCTCGAATGACGACCAACGATCCGCACAGCTCAATGCGATTTGGATGAGTTGTTGCATGCTAGCTTTGTACCTCTCTTTCTCCTGATGAAAGAGCACCGGGTGCAAGGCATCATGAGTTTCGTAGAAAAGCTTGAACGAGATGGGTAGGTATCCTGAACGCGATTTCCATAGCTCCACGAGTCTTGCATCATCCCCTGGATCAGTTCCTCTGTGCCCTATGGCAAGCTCCGTCCAGAGGGAGGGAAGAGATAAGCACAGACTCCTCCATTCCCTACAGACACAAGTGAGGGCTAGCGGTGCGAGACGAACGAGAGGTGTTTCCAAGCGCTCTGATGCCGTCGGTAAGCACCATCCGAAGGTTTCTGCTATCACCTCGGTTGGTAAGCTACTAATCCGACCAACGACTAACTGACCTCTCTTCTCTGCCTTGCGCATAATGCATGGACAACAACCCACACCATAGCGGACATTAATCTGCCTGGTATATCACTTGTAGACGGTAGCGGCTTTGTTTGCAGGCGCAAACCATAGACAGCAAAACACTTCTTTGTGCGTGCGCTTCTCGCGATGACACATGCATATCACGTAATCGAGACGCGCAAAGTCGCAGTAGTGCACGTGCTGAAACAAAATGATGCAATAACGGACGCTTTCAGCAACGGAAAGACATTTTCCTATCGCGAAAATTATCGACTTCACTGTATATTCAGCGTAGCACTGAGATACGTCGTATCGCTTGTACCCACACGAATGTTAAACGTTCCAGGCTCTACCGCAAACTTGTTGTCGAGCGTCCAAACAGCAAGCTGTTCCGAATTGATATGGACTGAAACGTCTTTGGCACTTCCCACTCTGAGAGACGAGGTTCATTAGCACTGCCCCGCGAGGATATTGGAAGCAAAAGAACATACGGTAGATCAACTTTTGCAAAACCGGCGAGGAATTGGTTCGGAGTTGCCACGGAAGAAACGACATCAGTAACGTATATTTGAACAACTTCTTTTCCGTTCACAGGGCCCGAGTTTCGGACATTGACAGTTACGTTAAAGTTTTCAAACGTGCTGATGGTCGGTGATGAGAGGCGAAGATTTGAACTACAGAAGGGTGCGTGAGATAAATAGGACAGGTACGGACTAGCATCGCTTACTAGGTGAAGTTGGTGTAACTCAATCCATGTCCGAAACTCCAAAGGGGGACGGGAGAGTCCAAGACATACTATTCAAAGAACAGGACGGATTAATACTAGCCTCGTCGAAAGGACAAGGGTGGCTTGCCTGATGTCCAAAATGAAGAGAACCATCGTCAGAGATGAAACCCGGGTCGATCGGGCGGCCTCCCTTGAGGAAATTGTAGAACGACGGCGTGGTTCCGATAGATCGCGGGAAAGAAACAGGAAGTTTGCCTGTACAACCAGTAATGCAAAAAATAAGTCTAAATATAGAAGAGCACCAACCAGACGGATTGACATCGCCAAAGAGAACTTCCGCGATGGCGATGCCCCCCTAGTAAGGATCACTTGTAACTAAAGGCAAATGGATCACGAAAATCGACTCACCAACTCCCCGGGATAGAACTGCTGTACCACTGCACCGGCATGCGACTGAATCCATGGCTCTGCCACCGGCTTACCACTCACAAACACTACAACGCTCTTCTTCCCTTGTTGGTTCATAGCACTGACAACCTGTTGTACCAGTTGCCGCTGTGCACCGACGAGACCGAGATCGCTCAGATCAACGTGTTCACCTGTTGTCGCGTTTGTTCCTGGCGTCCAGAGTAACGTTTGATCAAGACTCCATGTCCCTACGAAAATAATGGCTGCATCCGCACTCGTTGCGGTATCCACAGCAGCAGGTATACCCGAAGTGTCTGAAGACCATAGATCGCAGCCTTGTGCGTACGACACCTGGAGTGATGACGATTGATTCTCAAGAAACCTCTTGATCCCATCTAGCGGGGAAATGCCATTATTAGACGCATTGAAGAACACGTAGTCACCGAACTAGATGCCCAGACAGATCAATGCTTCGTACAGCAACAAATTTGATCGCATTGCTTACTGAAACTCTGTTTCCTTGAGGTCCAATGATAGCAACTTTCGAGACATCGTTGGTCAAAGGTAGCGTATTACCACGATTTTCCAACAAAACCATTGCCTCCCTCTCCATCTGATACAAGATCTCACGGACCGCTTGGGTTCTTAGTGTTTGATTATAGTCGGGATAGGGATATGGATCTATAAATGTTCATGAGAATCCAACCATCAATGGTCGAAAGATGGTGTACTTTCGAAAAGGCCAAGCGAGAACTTTGTTCGCAACATGGTCGCCACAGCAGCATCTATATCAGATTCCTTAACCGAACCTGCCACTACTTGATCTGTTCCAGTATACATTTGTGTAAGAAAGTGACAGGTCAACAGAGGAGCATTAAGCGTACCAGGAAGGGTTAGATACGTGTACGTTCCGCCACCCATCTCTCCTTGCACGCCGTTCACAAGCGCTTCTCGAGCAGCACACTCTCTGGAATCGCACGTTCCGTGCTGAGTGATGAGTAAATCGATTCCACCCGCATCAGATGTAACCCAATACGGATAATTCCACTCATTGCGAAGCTGAGCGAACAACAGAGTAAATACAGAGGTGAGGTACGTCAAGGGCACGAGACTAACAATACCCTTCAAGAGATCTGTGAACCACAATTAGATTCCCGAAATGGGTGTTAATTCACGAACACTTACGGGCATTTGAAACAGCCGGGACACCATCATAGTTGGAATAGGCAGTCATGATGCTCAGTGCACCTGCTTCAGCACATGCTTTCTGGAATGCTGGGAGATAAATTGTTCGCAGCGCCCGTTCACCACCCTCAACTGGTGCTGTATTCCTACGACAAAATAAGAGTTTCAGGACATAGACAGTCAAGTGCAACGTCAAATACATACAAACCGCCGTTAGGAGATCCGAATGCTGCGAAATGTTTGCATGTTGCAGCCATTCGAGCGATGGCAGTCTCGCTTGCATTCCTCCTTCTTCCACTCTGGAGACCAGTGACGTAAGCCTTTCCCATTTCTCCCGTCCTTTATGTCCGCATCAGATCAGACACCGAGTATGGTTGCGTGAATTGCGTCTTACAAGAACGGATCTTCTCCGAAGTTCTCTTCGACACGCCCCCATCGCAATTCCCGACTGATATCGAGAACAGGTGCGAAAATATGAGAAATACCGAGACCCTCTGCTTCGTCGGCTATTGATGATGCTACTTGGGTAAGCAGGTCTGGATTGAAAGAAGCCGCCAAGCCTAGAGGGGAAGGAAACGTCGTTCCATTGTTCGTGAAACCGTGTAGACCTACATAGCTTGGGTCAGCAAACTACGGGACAAACCTGAGAACGCCAAGATCCATTACCTTCGCTTTGAACGAGAGCGGGAATACCAAGAGTTGTATTCTCCATGAGGTATCGTTGGCCGATTTCAACGCCAAAAACGAACTTCTCCCAAGGAGTCAAGTATCCGCCCCAAATGCTTCCCCCTTTGGTCCTCATCATCTCAGCAAGTCCAGATGCATTGTACATTAGAGTGTTGTCCAGCGGATCTGAGAAATCCATCCATCCATTCATATCACCTTGTATCCTAGACGAACATTCAGATCACATATGCCCCATGTAATGCAAAACCACAAAGTCAACTTACAATTGCGACACTTTCTCTTCTATAGTCATCCGTACCAATAGATCGATTAACGATCTTCAATATTAGCTTCCGGGTCCTTATACACAGGTCTTGACCCATCCTTGTTTTCTGCTCTAGCGTGAAGGTGGAACGGAAGGTCCCCAGAGGCGAGTGAACCTGCTTCTGGGAGTCCATAGGTCGGTGGAAGCGATTGTAGTGTCAAAAGAGCTACGAGGGCATAAATGAACCGACAAGGCTGAGGCGCCATATCCGACTGAGTCCCTCAATGGATGCCAGCGGAGCTGGTGGTAAGGTAGCGGCTTTTAAACTGCATTTGAAGCAACCATGTTTGCTGTCATAACTCCGTAGAATTCGAGAGCATCTCGTGCCATGTGTAATGACCATAGTAAGCAGCCCTTATGATCTTCCCTTTGAGAATAGCCACACATGTTTGTCGCCTTTCTTGTCGTATGTGCAGCCGTGTATGCATGATTGACGAAGGGAAGGAGGGAATGTCGATTAGACCGGACCGGACGGGCAGAACAAACCTGCTCACGTGCCTTGTGAATATTTTCCGAAGAAGTTTGCGGGCAATATCAACAATAGCTGTCCTTTTGCTTTAGCAAACCGATGAGAGAGTGAGTTATGTAGCTTCAGAGGTATACCATTCCGTAATGCCTCATACCTCAGCCGAGTTGATTGCAACTTTCTCTCCCAAAAGCTTGGGTTACTGGTCAAGATCACGTGAAGTGCGCGTGACTCGCGTCGCGTCTGCCGAGACAAGAAACTCAAACTTGCGCCATCCCCTCCTCTATCTCCATTGGGGGCCCAACCGATGTCTCAAAGCGCAAAGTCGACAGTTGCTTCCCAGAAGGATGCAGCTTCTCTATATTTGGAAGCTCTTACACATGTTGAGAAGCTAGTAGACTCTCAACCATCACGCGAGGACAAGTCTGCGTGGAGAAAATGGGCCAGGGAGTTGGTCAACTACGAGGTACTCATCCCAGCTGTGGTAATTCTGCATAAACCTTATAAAGGACTACAGACAAAAACTCTGAATCCCCGCGAAAAGCGTGCACCTCGATTGGCCAAGTACTCTGACGGTGCTGGGGAACGCTTCCTGACGGTCATGAAAGTCATCGACGCGGTCGAAAAACGATTCAAGAGTGGAGATGGTGGACCATCAAGTAGTGGAGAGTCAGAACCAGAAGACTCGTCGTCTCCGCGTCGCTCGGCACGCCGTTTGGCTGACCAGAGTAATATGACATCTGACCAAGGATCGGCGCCGAAGGTAGGCAGGTATCTCCTCTTGAAATTTGAGACCTTGAAATGTGAAACACAGAACGTCTAGTCCAAGCATAACGAAAGCCAGAAAGTAGCAACTTCTGCTCCAAACTTGACCGATGCCGAGAAAACGGTTAACTATGAGATTCCATGTTCTCGGTGCGCCCGTGCTGGAATCGCATGTGCAGGAAAGGAAGGACGTGCATGCTTCACCTGCCGCGCTCACCGCCAGGGCTGTGATCTGTCTTCCCGTGCTATTCGCGAAAAGGCCCGTACTGAAGGACCAGTCAAGGATGCGGACCAAGGTTCCGCTTCGGCCCCGACAGGTAGACAATCTGCTATGGAGAAAGTCAAAGACAAGAAAGATAACACGAAGGACGGGGACAAGGAAGCCGCGGAGCCGGAAAGTGCTTTGGAAGCTCGCGAGTCGAGACCACGACGTGCCGCCACGCTTGTCAGCAATCAGCGGATCGGTTCACCCAAAACGGTTACACAGCTTCGTGGAAATACTTCGACCTCAACACAACGCAAACGCCGCGCGACTGATGCTGACCTATCTGTCGCAAATTCTGTCCCTCCCGGGCCTAGTCCGTCCAAGAGAGCAAGGCCAGCCTACACGGCGCAGCATGAGGAAGAGCGAGCATCTAAGGGAGCAGAGTTGGACCGGGAAGAAGTTCGCGATGCCTTGCTCTTGTGCGAGGCGGCATTTAGGCAATTGCGGAAAGCACTGAGACTCTAGAGTCTGCTTTGGGTTGCTTGAGGGGCCGTTACTTGCGTCATATTTTCCTCTCCCTCTTCACGATTTGCCCGTGCGTTTGTGCTTTCCCTTTGACGTCAAGGTGAAGCTAATTGCTTCTCTTAGTCAAAGCATATGTATTCTTCCTTTATTGTTTGTACCAGTTCTTCCATCGAATACACGCCGTGATGTCCAATTACGGTTGGCCAAGACCTTTGAAAAATCATTTTTCCGTGTTGCGGAACAATAGTGTGGAACAAACGTCTGCGAGTTATGCCATTGAAGGATTCTTGGTCGGTAGGTTATCATGCGCCCCTCAAGGTCATCGGTACTAGAGATCTTCACGGAGGATAGACGCACCGCAGAATTCTCGGCGAGGCAGTAGCCGATTGGCTTTTGTCCGACTCGGAGCTATAGGTGTTGCTTTCTCATTGTCAAGAAGCTGCAGGAGCAATCTTCCCACCGCATCACTTCTAATTTGCCGTTCATCTTTCTGAACACGAGAGTCGGTTTACTCAAGGTGATTATGAAGCCAGCCAAAAGTGGATCAATATTGACAATCTCCGTGATCGGTACGTACGAGAATAGAGTTCGCACGAATTCCAGATTCGTTAAGCACCTTGAATTTCGTCATTACGCGGCGAAGCAACACCCTGTCCGGGTACTTCCACGAGGACTTTCCCAAAGCTACGACCGGATGCATATGCGAAGCATTCCGCGTCGGACATCTGAAGCAGAACACGGGCGTTCACAAGTCCGAGAAGTCTTTTTGTGTCGACACATTCACGGCATTACCAAAATAGTTGGAGCAATTCTCCCAGGCATTATCGTCCTATCCTTCGAATCGTAATCCTGATTTCGCTGCTGACACCGCACCATTATGCGACTTCCAGTAGCTTCCAATGATTTCACTTTTTCACGAACACGATTCCGAGGATGACGGGACCCAAGCTCGGGTTATTTTCATACCTACCTGGAATTGCCAAATGGCTGATGCGAAGCCTTACCCACTAGCCTTCGCTTCGAGAAACGCGACGCTTATTTTGTGATGTGCTTCGGTTGCAAACTTCCATATATTTCCGCGCACCGGGAGCGTCTCCCAAGTATATATTGCCCAGGACGAACATCAGTTCCTCCTCGATAACACCAACCTACTGAGCACGTATCTTCTCACAGATTCACCTCAGCCGTCATGACTGTATCTCGACAACTTCTCGGAGGTCACGTCGTCGCTGTCGCGCTTCCTATGTGGGGTCCGTCTGTCCAGTTCCTCCGTGTGTTGTTCTGTTTATCTAACGGCGTTTCTGGCTAGGCCACACAAAGCCCTTGTGTGCTTTATTGGCGAAGATCGCACGGCTCCGTGGACTCCATTCAACGCTCTTCACGGATGTCGTGAATCGCGATAAAGTCCTTGATGAAGTTGCGAGACAATTCTCAGCCAACGATGATGATGACCTGAAACGTTTAATCAGGTGAGGACTACCATGATCATGTTTGAGTGTCATAGCTAATCAACGTCATCCAGGGTCGTCGCTCTGCCATCCCCTCATTCGGTTTATGACTTTGGCCACTATAAATCAGCTTTCGTCGAAGCATATAAGAATCTATATTCTGAGAAACCTATTGCAGTAGCGCCTGGGAGCGACATTCACTATGAAGCGATATCTGCTCCTCAGGTTGTGATCGCTGATGTAAGTCGAGGATTATATCTCAGCCATACTGCAGACTCAGTGGAGTTTTCTTCTACATTCATTCAGTTCTTCTGCTACGAAATTTTGAAAGGCGTTCGTTCAATAAGCAACACACGAGTCCCAGTCTACACGTGGCAATCTGCTGCCGCATCAGCTGCGTTACTTCTCTTCGGTCCAGAAGAACTCGGTGGCCTTGGAGATCTGGCTGAGAAAATTAGCAAGGTCACAATTCAGGATCGCGAAGCGCGTAGCAAGGAACTTGAAAGCGTTTGTCACCTCCATTATCGTGTTCTGCGCCTCGGTGGTCTAACTATTTCTCGCATAGATCTACCGTAGAGCCAATGGCGAACTAATCAAACTCCCCGGACTTCCACCTATGTATGACTACGAGCACACCCCTCAAATTGTTTGTTTCTGCCTACTTGGTTGCATTACTAGTTCTAAACGGAGTGTGTTGCAGGCGGCCTTGCCCGGGGACTTCTCTGACCTCGTGAAAATCGTGCAGTACGCGTATAGGTACTTAGTTTCTTGAACTTTATTGAGCGTGTCATCTGACTCCATCAAGATTTTTCTCGGAGTGCGACGGCGTAATCCAGTGCACTCACAAAGCTTTCGAGGAAGAGGCCTTACGCAAATGGCAAGAATGGTTTGGAACAAAACCGGTCATAACTGTTGGACCAATCTCGCCTCCAGCCAGCCTAGATGACATCGAAAGGGAAAGGTCAAAATCTCCTGTGGGAGAACAGGTCGAGATTTTCCTTAATAAAGCCCTCGAAAACTATGGTCCAAACTCAGTCGTATTTGTTCGTGCCTCAGCAACGCGCATTTCCCTTTCACTGCTTAACTCTGTCTCACGCTGCAGATTTCGTTTGGAACAGTCTGGTGGTCCTCTGATCCAGAGAAGTTATGGGCGTTCATCGATGTGCTTCTTGAACAAAAAATACCTTTCGTATGTATCCTCGACTCATCTCTTTCTGAAAAATATGACTAAACAATGCATTAGCTCCTCAGCCATGCATCTCCAGCTGCTTCTGTCCCAGACGAAGTGTCTTCAAAAGTGAAGGTCTCTGGTCTTGGATATATTTCTAAATGGCTACCTCAACAATTGATTTTACGTCACAAAGTCAGTGACATCTTAGTGTTCCTTGATTCTTGTCTGATCATTACTCCAGGCATGCGGGTGGTTTGTTTCACATTGTGGACACAACTCGGTTATGGAATCACTAACGGCGGGTGTCCCACTGTGCGTATGGTTTATGACTCTTTTCGTCCTAGCGGCCACTGACTTTCTTCAAGTATTTGCTGGCCATATGACGCCGACCAGCCTTCAAACGCAGCGAACATCGCATTTACTCATGGTGCAGGCTACGAGCTGTTTGAAGTAAGAAACGGGTACGGATTACGACCTGTTCATCGTCTAGGAGATAAAGCGCCAACTGGGACACTCGAGGCGGTCCGTGAGGAGGCGATCCACGTATTAGCGAAAGCCCGAGGTAAGGACGGGGAGGCTAGGAGGGCTAAAGCACAGTGGTTTAGCGAGCAGTTCTCAAAGAGCTGGGAAGAGAACGGTGAGGCTCGGAACGAGCTGAAGAAGTTTATCGAGATCCTTGAAGGATTGTAGATAGTCGACGTTAAAACCTTGCCTGAACGGGCCCTTTCTTGGATACCGACCCATCATAGATTCATTGTACTTTCACACTTTAGACCAGATAGATAGCTAGAACCTCAGGAACGTGACAGTCGCAAGTATAATCTCTAATTGCGGGAAATTGAACCCGAGATGAGAATAACCGTACTCACATTTCTCAATCACAAGTCCTGTGACACGTTGTAAGAATTAACATACAATGGAGAAAGGATGGGGTCCGGCCTAGTTATTCAGCAAACGGTTTGCAAGCAGCGAGGAGACCTGCGATAACCTTCGGAAGAGAGTTGACAAGCCGGAGTCGGTAGATTGTTGTTATAGAAAATGACGTTCAATATGTGGCCTTCTTGCAGTTGTGCATTGTTTCTTCACGTGATCTTTCCGACCTTTTCGAGCGCACGTGACGTACTTTGTCCCCCCACGATTAAAACGCATCATCTAATCTTGGATGTGAAATTGCTCCAGTCATCTTGACCAGCGCTTTCCCATCGGCTGGTTTTCAACAAACCGCCACTTACGAATGTTTTTATCTTCGAGACGAGTCATCGTCGACATTAGGCGGAATATACTTCCAAGCCAAGTATATAATGACATGCGCAATTCGTCTTTAGGTCCAACAAAAACTCCCTACTAGCTCATTATCAATCCTCTCATACATTTCTTTCTTCAATGACTATCCCGCAGAATACTTCTAGCGGGCACATCGTGGCCGTTGCTCTTCCGCTTTGGGGTATTCTACCGCCTATCACTCAGGATACTGTTTGTGACTTATGAATATTTTATTGCGTATAGGTCACACAAAGTCATTGTGTGCTTTCGTTTCAAGAGTTGTTCAGCTCCATCAAGTCCATGCAACTCTTTTTACGGACGCTGCGTACCGCGAGAGAGCACTCGATGAAGTCACCAGGCTGCATGCGCATCAGGAAGATCTGAAGAATCTAGTCAGGTGTGTTTTTTATCGGGTTCAACAACGATGGAGCTCACTAATACCATCCAGAGTCATCGCCTTGACATCTTCTCCGGTTCCATATCAGTTTGACCTTTATATGTCTGCGTTTATCGAAGCGTATAAGGACATGTACTCAGGACGTCCACTTTCCATCGTTCCAGATAGTGATAGTGTGTATGACCCAATTCCAGCTCCTCAGCTTGCAGTCGTCGATGTAAGCACAATTCTCGGGATAGTGGAGTGGATTCATTACTAACTCGGTGTTAATTCAGTTCTTTTGCTATGAAATCCTGAAAGGGATACGTTCGGTTAGTGGAACCCAGGTCCCTGTATACGCTTGGCAATCCGGTTCTGCGACGGCCGTCTTGTACCTCTACGGTCCAGAGGACCTGGGCGGTGCAGGGGATATGGCCGAGAAACTCAGCAAGATCACGGTGGAAGACCCCAGGGAACGTGGAAAAGAGGCTGAGAAGGTATATACCTTCACAAGCACCTCCTCCGAAGAGTTCACTTACATTACATTCGTGCAGGTCGTTCGTAGGCTTGATCAGAAGCTTGTCGAGATTCCAGGTCTTCCGCCGATGTATGAGTATGAGCATGTTCCCCAAATTGTACGTCTTTGGCTACCCGCGTATGAGACACGTTCTATTACACAACTTTGAGCCAGGCAGGCGTGCCGATAGACGTTGCTAAAATAGCATCATTCCTGCAATACAATCATAAGTGAGTGTTTCCATGAACCCTACTTCTTGTAAGTCCCTCGGTTTAACTGCATAGAGAAGGTTTTTTATGGAGTGTGATGGCGTACTCCATTCCACCAGCAGACTTTTTGAAGGAGAAGCAGTTGAGAAGTGGCAAGAGTGGTACGGTTCAAAGCCGGTCTTTGCTATTGGTCCCATTTCTCCTCCTGCCAGTAGCGCGGATATTGAAAGAGAGAAGACGAAATCTCCTGTAGGAGAGGAGGTCGCAAAGTTCCTTAATTTTGCGCTTGACAAATACGGGCCGAATTCTGTGGTATATGTACGTTCGTTCATTTGTCCTTCCTGTTTAAACCTTCATATTTCTCCTTTTGCAGGTCTCATTCGGAACTACCTGGTGGTCTTCCCAACCGGAGAAGATATGGGCTTTCATCGATGTACTACTCGAGCTGGAGATCCCCTTCGTGTGTATACACCCATGCTTGTGACATCCATGTTTTCAACTAATTCATGTACTGTAGCTTTTCACCATGCTTCTCCATTCGCTAACATCCCAGAAGAGGTATCCTCGAAAGTGAAAGCTTCCAAGATTGGATATATCGCGAAATGGCTACCTCAACAAATGATCCTGCGCCATAAAGTAAGTCTTACTCCCACTTGTGGTATTCGTCCATCCTCTCAATAGTTAAAACAGGCATGTGGGTGGTTTGTTACACATTGCGGTCATAATTCGGTGATGGAGTCGCTCACCGCTGGCGTTCCTCTGTACGTACAGTGCCGACGCTACCCTGTGCAGCTAATAGACTCACATACTTCTCATTACAGAATTTGTTGGCCATACGACGCTGATCAGCCTACGAACGCCGCCAATGTCGCGTTCGTTCACGGCGTAGGCTACGAATTGTTCGAAGTACGTACTGGGCACGGCTTGCGACCCGTTCACCGCCTTGGAGACAAGGCGCCAACAGGCACACTTGAGGCAGTCCGACAGGAAGCAGTTGAATTGTTCCTGAGGGCCAGAGGTAAGGATGGAGAAGCCAAGAGAGCTAAGGCACAGTGGTTTAGTGAGCAATTCGCGAAAACCTGGGAAGAGGGAGGTGATGCGAGGAACGAGTTGAACAGGCTTGTTGTTGATATTCTTGAATGATCTGCACGTCACCTCACTCGCGGATTGGTTCTTGAGCGTTGCGTCGCGACAGGTGATAACTTAGCTGGGTAGTTCGATTTGACTTGAATAGATGCGACTGAGAGCGATTACACGAAAGTGTAGTGTGTTTCAGAGTGTTGCAAACATTTGGGCACAGAGAGACCCGAACTCCTGTAACGTCGTGAACTGTAGCACGAACGGGTTTTGCGATCATTGCAAGCGACGAGGACCTCTAAGTCCGACACACCCCTTGCTTTTGGGTCGTGATTTCGGATCCCTTGTACGCACGCTCGGAAAACCCAGACGAGTCAAAGATATCAAGCACCCAAAGTAGGTTCTAGCTTCCTTGTCTGCATTGCAGGACGGTCATCGGCGGGAGACTGAGCCACATCAGAGTCTCTGGATCTGCGCAGTTAACGAACCAGCGTGTTTCTTGATCATCGTGAACGTGCTTGCCGGATCGTCAACAGTATGCGAGGTTCTCCTGTAGATTTGTTCTAGCTGTCCGAATGGCAGTGGCAGTATTAATGATATTCGTACAATCCTTGTCTCTCCCGTATCATACACGCATTAGGATGACTTTGCTATCCCACCCGCAACTAGCTAGCAGACCTTCGTCGTACAAAGACCAACTACATCCGATAACGAACTCTGTATGAGCATCTTGAATGCGCGAGAGAGGAGGTCGACCAGGTGGTGGATTTGTCGTCCATCTGTCATGAAATCGTCAGGCAAGGGAATCAAGGACATTGGCTGAGCAACGTACATTCTACAGGTCATATCATAACATGCGCTAGCGAGAACATCGGGGCGATGTGGGCTCCACTGGACCTTACGTACTGCAAGCTCATGCCCCAGAAACTCCGCCTCGCTAGCGCCTCCCACGAGAGTGTTCTCTTGACCTTGTCCCACTCCCCCAGGCCCAACATTACCACTCGTCTTCAACATTCTACAATCCCATATACGCACTACCCTGTCCGTACCCGCGGCTGCAAGCACAAGTGGCCTGTACTTATTCCAATCCAAAGTCAGCAACTCCGCTGATCCACGAGGAGGTACCAAGAGAGCCGGCGTGGATAGTGGTGCTGTGAGGGATGTAGGTGCAGAAAGAAGTGCTGGTGCGCGGAGGTCGAAAATGCGGAGTGCTCCATCTGCGGACGCTGTACCGATAAGGTCTGGATGGTAAGGTGAGAAGAGGGCTTGGTAAACGCATCCTTGCGCTGCTTGGAGGGTTGATATTGAGTGTGCTCGATCCGGTGTCCACTAGATCCATGAGTGCTTTGTCAACAGAGTAATTGCAAAAAATGAATAGTTAGCGGACGCACCAGTTTAACGGTGCCGTCCCATGAAGACGAACAGAACACATCTTTCCTCAAATTGCACCAGTCAACAGAGAAGACTTCCTTAGTATGCTCTTGCCATATCCTTATCGGAAGTTCCTACTAATTGCTTCATGAATATCCATGCATTACCGTAATACGCCTCCCAAGAACAATTCGAAGAGAAGAACGAACGAACATTCAGAGTAACATCCCAAAGCCTGATCGATCCGTCTCCTGAAGCAGATACGAGCTGGTTCTCGTGTATCTCCGACCACGCAACATCATATAATCCATCTTGTGTTGGATACTGTCTCTCTAGCATCATTGACGGTAGAGGGTTTGATCCAGGGACAAGAGAGACAAGATGAAGTCGACCATTTCCAACGAGTCCATAGTTCGCAGCTGACGCGACAGCCAGACGATTATTGTGAAATGGGGACCATGCAATTGAAAAATGTGCGAAACCAGGCGTGTGTAGCGTTGGTGAGGGCTGCGCATCCATCGTCGTCAAGGAGAGACATACTATTAGCTAGCCGAACGAACGGCGCCCTACTCTATTCACGTGAGAAATTCAGATGACGGAGAACATAGTCGCGTATATACAAGTTATATCCATCCTAGTGCTATAATACATTATGGACAACGGAGGGGTCGTGTAATTCTACATTGCGTGTTATAGCAGCATTAGCACAATGATAGACATGTAGAAGAGACTATATATCAAATAAAGAACTGTCATAAAAGATCATAACATCGACTCTACCTCCGCGAGTGAATCCATTGGAATCAGTCCAGAAATTCTCTGCGAGGTACCCCCATCTTCGCATTTTATGCGGTGATTGGTTGCTTGTTCGACTCCCGTCATGGAGTCAACCGACGAGATTGAGGGACACGGGCTATCAGACGACTTGTGCTGAAAAGAGTTGGAACTCAGAGAGCTCTGCGCGCTACTCGTCCGGGATTGAAAAGAGCTCGAGCTCCTGCTTTGGAATGAGATTCCGGCTTCCTGGATATTTGGCCATCGTAGCGGGCACCAATCAGAACCGTCAGACCTTGGGGGACCCTCCATATCCAAGTCATCCTCACGTTCCAGTTTCTCCAGTGTTGGAAGACAGTCAAAAGCCACTCCCTTACACATCTCGCGTGTGTCTAATTTCCGGATGACGTCCGAACATCCGAGAGGGAGGAACACCTTCTGAATCGGATGGGGTAACGCTGGTTGTTCTTTCTGCGGACGTAGTTTGCGAGTGGTGTTAATGACGAATGTTGGTTCCCGGCGCGATGCAATGAGCTGCGTGAGGAGCTGCATAGCCTGGGGTTCGCATGTTCGGAGGTGCATCGAGTCTAGTTCAAGGACTTCTAGCTTTGGTGCAGGCAGATTCGACCCGAAGAATGACAATTCCTTGATCAGATGGTGGAAATAAGCAGGATGGCTAACGATTTCCTCCTCGCGATATGCTAGACGCTTCAGGTTGAGTGCTCGGGCGAAAACACCTCCGATATTCCAGGTACTGCACGCCTCGGGAGGAAAATCTATGAGTTCAAGTTCCTCCAGCTTGTGAGCTTCCGACATGATCATGGAGACATAACGGAAGTGTGGGCAATCATCCTTGTCAGTTTGAGGAAGACGTCTGAGGCGGAGAACTCTCAGGTTAAGCATTTTTACGCCCATGAAGAGTCTAAACAGCTTATTCGCACAAGCCCATCCTTTGAGAGCGCTGCGCACCTCAAGGGTACGCACGTAAGGGAATTTAGCGTTCGGGAAAGGATCCTCGGGCTCCCAGTCTTGTTCCAAAAGAGCTTCTCGCAGCTCGAGAATGAGATGCTCGACCCGTGGGCAGCTTATGAGGTACTCCTCCATCTGTTCCCACTTAAAGAGAGACACGTGTAATCTCCGAACGGTCATGCATGCGGGTTCCAGTGTTATCGGGCCGGGGAAATGGAGTCCGAGCTCCTCGAGCGCCGGCAGCTGCGAGACGTCGAGCTTGTGGTAATACTGCGGCATGTAATTACTCTCTTGGTCAAACCACCACGAATAGTACCTTCGTTGCAGTAGATCTTCTCGCGTACTGTGAAGAGTCAAGCTGCGCAGCGCGGCGTGTCTGATAGGACTGCTCGTCTTCGATCCGAGTTTCGTAAGAAACTTCTCCATACAGTCGTCGGGAACTCGGAAGTAGAACCTCTCTAAATTCTCGGTCGTTTCAATGATGATTCGGACCATTCGAAGCAGGTCGGACCACATAGTCTTGTCGCCGAACTTTTTGATATCTCCGTAGCAGATTTGCATTGATAACGGGCGTAAGATCCCTGAGCGCCGGTACCAGGTGCGCGGAAAGTGAAGGAATGCGTGCAGGACCCAACTATCGCGTCCGAAGTCAAACCCGTATGGTGCACGCGTGCATCGTCGAAGCGAGATCGAGTCAAATATCTCGCGTGTCTGAAACGCAATGTAGCGCCATCGTTTACATACGCGAAGGAAGACAAGCGGAGGCTTGTCGACATTGTATTCGATGAAGTGCCCGTCGCGTCTCTCGGTACAGTAGAGAAAGATGAGTGAGATGAGCTCAGGAGCGAGGAAATCGAAGTAGCAGGTCATTATTGTCGAGATTGGGGAGAAGAGCGGGAGTTGTTGTTGAACGAAAGGGGAAGTGGCTTCTTGCGAATCCACAGATACGCGCTTTTAAGTTAGTGTGGCTTGTCCAAAAGACAAACAAGGCCAAATACCATAAACAGACCACAGCGTCTAAGTTGCGGCCCTTCTTGCGGCTCACACGACAAAGATGTCAATGTGATTGTTCTGCGAGTCTAAAGTCGCGTCGGCACGTCACGGTTTGGCCCAGGATGGCTCTGGCTCACCGAATTCTTTGCTCTTTTGCTCTTGACGGAACGCGTAGTCTTTCCCTCGGAGTCGAGATTGAATTTGTTGCAAAACCGGGCATGTCCACGATGAGCCGTAACGTTGGGCCCTCGCGGTTGATACGCACTTCAATTGTGAGGAAGCGCCGTGCCTTGGATTCGGTAATTGTGTAATTGTCGAGAGAACAATCCTACCGCGATGTGGGCGTTGCGCGTTGCGACACGGTGCACGTGACTAGATTGCTTATGTAATAGATATTGGACACGTTTGGCGATGTTCTCCGTTTCACCGTCGACCGTCGTTTTCATTGTACAATGGTTATTAACATTCGATCATCGTGCATGGCGGAGCCTAATGCAGAGAATAGTATGGAACAAAGCTCGTCTGCGATCATGCAAACTCCGGAATGCCTCTCACGCCGCTCAACCTTATCCTTGGGGTCATTTCTATCGATGGGAAATACGACGAAGTCAAAATCAATATGCTCAAACCTCAGAATGTACGAGGGCTCTTGAGTGCCCTCATCTCGTGCGAGTTGAGCCGGGAAGCTGAACAACGGTTCATAGCAGGCTGGGCGTTGAGCACTCTTGAATCACGTCGATCAGGAGACCATTATCTCTCTTCGGATTGGTGATGACATCAGCCATGCGGAGATCGCTGAGACTCAACTGCAACTGTCGCTCCTGTCTTTAAGGCTAGGTTAGCTCGTCTATGGAATTTCGCCAAAGCGAATATTGATGAGGCAAGTTGCGTGTATCTATCTGTAATTTCAGCGGCCCTGGTAAGTTTGATCATTGAGAACTTTTTAGGAAACTGTCGAATCAGTATTTTACGAGTCCAATCCGGCCTTACACTTAGGCTACAAAGTCCATTTCTCAAGAAAGGATGAAGAGTCTTATCAATGTTCAAGTTCACGAGACTGGCACAGAGGACAGCTATTCTTTGGCGGCATTTAGCAGTTCTGGGTCTACTAATTCCGCTGATGTTTCTGGCGTTGAAGAGGCTCGAATCCAAGTAGATGAAGACATGCATCAAGATGCTCGAGAGGAAGCACGTGTATAACTTTCAGTTCTATCGGGACTGGAGGATAATACCCAGCTCACGACTTCAGTTGGAACCGGCCAAAGGACTTCTCACAGACACAGTCAGACGACCGTAAAAGATTGGAAGGGAGTCTGAATTTATTATCGCCGCTGTCGGCCTTCCACCATGGCGCTCGCCCAGTTCTTGTTCTGTGTCCACCTTCATGCTCGCCAGTCCTACTGCTTGAGATTGGACGTCTGCTAGCAGGCTAGTAAGGCGGAACTCCCTGCAATTCTCACCCATTTTTATGTCTCGCCTCTGTCCTTGTTAGTATCCATTATTCCACTCCATCATAGAATCAAACTGCTCGATTCTTTCTGCACGTAATGATTGCTACTTAGTACCTGGTACTCGTTAATGCAGAACATCTACTATGCGTTTGATCTCCTTCCACGCATCTCCGTCAGGTTCCCAGCTCTTAGCAACTTCCTGTCGAAGTTTCTGAATATTCGCGCGTTTGATCTTCCCATCTTCTCCTCTCGCCTTCTGGAGGACTTGTTTAAACTCTCGTCTGAACGCTTCCACCGTGCCTTCTGGTGACTGATTTCCGAGCCGATGGATAGGCTTTAGACCGTGCCATGAGCGAATCTCGAAGAGTTCGTAACCGATGTTATGTACGTCGGAGATGAGAGCTGCGTTTAAGGGTTGATCTATATCAAATGGCCAGCAAATCCTATATGTACAGCGCCCTTGTTGACTTTCATAATCGGAATGCAGCATGAACTACGTACAGTGGAATTCCTGCTAACAGCGCTTCCATAAATGAGTTGTGCCCGCAGTGTGTCACGAACCATCCGCATGCCTATCCATCAAGTTAATCATTATTAGTATGACATCCATCTTTCAATCCAATAAAGTTAAGCCAGACCTCATGATTCAAAATCGCTGTTTGTGGGAACCACTTTGAGGTTAGCCCAAGACCCGACTCTCTGATCTTCTTTTCAATCTCTTCAGGCACTACCGCAAATGGGCTAGCCTGGGCAAACACCTGATTTTACATTTGGTGAATCAAAGAAACTTTGAAGATTAGCTTTGCAGGACTTACAAATGGGATACCACACTCGATGAAAACATCTAGCGCGGCCCAGATCTTTTCTGGCTCCGACGACCAAAAGTTCGTACCAAACGACATCTACCAAAAAGCATTCAGTCAGCGAAATAGGAAAAGGAATGGATGGATGGAATGTAACGAACATAAACGACGGAATGAGGGCCATATTCCTTTAACGCCTTGTTTAAAAAATCAATCGCTTCTCCTTCCGCGGACAAAGTGTCGCTTTTCCTTGGAAGAACTGGGAAATCAAATGGAGCTGGACATATGATTGGATTTTCAAGCCATTCTTGGACAGCATTGATTGCGTCCTTCTCTAATATGGGCGTAGTATTCATTATTACTCCGTCGCATTCCATGAAGAACCTGAGGTTATCAGATGGGCAATCTAAAACACGTAGAGAAGATTCTGACTGACCTGTGAGTAGGTGCATTGGTTTGGGCGATCGGCAGATCCAAGAATAACTGTCCATGATGAAAGAAGACTTCATACAAAAGATAAATGAAACATATTGTATGACCTCGTACCTTCTGTGGAGAGAACTCATGGTCGTACATCGGAGGTAGTCCAGGAACTCTCAATAGTTCACCCTTAACTCTGCGATAAATCTAGGTTGAGCGCGTCAGTGACTCGATATAATACAACCTAGAGATAATTCTTACCTCATCCGCCTGTCGCGCAGCCTCCTTCTCATCCGTTGTAGTAATTACTTCAAGTTTCTTTGCAAGATCCCCGCTACCGCCGAAGCGCTCTGGGCCCCAAAGAAAGATAACCGCAGAGGCCGATGCTGACTCCAGAGCATATACAGGAACCGCCTTTCCTGTTTCCTGTCTAACGCCTTGAAGAGCATCATACGTAAAGAACTAAAATAAGAACATTAAGTTTGCAAAGGCGGTGTATTCTGATGAGAGGTTACGTACGTCCATTATAACTAGCTGTGGAGGCGAAAGAGGGCTAAAGTAATCATTTCCCGTCGACGTAATCTTGACTGGTTGATTCGAGCAGAGCCGCTTATATGCATCCAGGAAACCGGAGGTCAGACGAGTAAGTTTCGCAGGGGCATCATCGTTATCCAATCCAACGATCCTAGTAAGATCAGTGAATTAGAAGCAGTGAGTTGCAGATGTAACCCTGATGAGATCAGCTTCGGATACCTTATCAGACTCTTCAAATCATCCTCTGTTCCGGGGACAAAGTTAGCTTCAACTTCTTCCTTGAGCTTCTCGTAATACTGTATCGGTGCAAAAAGCGTTGCATGGACATTTCCGAAGCGGACGATCTTCGTTATTAAAGTGCAGGTTGCCTTTGCATGCCCTGGATTTACGGAACGATTGTCATTAGCATCGTATAACGAGAATCCAAAGGAGTAGTATGCTGTATACCCCATGCAAGGATCGTAAGTGCTACAACGTGGCCGCGAGGAGACATTTGAGCTTGATCGAGGGGAGAATACGGAGTGATGGTATCTTCATCTTGATTAGAAGCATATATAGCTTCAGCAAAAGAAGCACCATCCTTCTTCCCACGTTCTAATTTTGACAAAGCTTGCTCATTCGTATCAGCCGTAAGGGAGTCAGATGGAAGTCATTAGACAAGCAGTCTTTGTCTACAGTGTGTTCCATTGGCTCCGCACTCGGAGATGCATAATCGTTCCCATGGGAAGCTGACATTCAACGATTACGTGCTTAGAGAGGAAGTAGATTCTGTTGTCGTATTCTTCACCGATAGAAAGCATGGGAACCTTGAAATTAGCCTTCAATAGACGCCCACAATTTCCTAACGGAGTGGAGTTCTGAAGATCTTTGATCCAAGTTGGACCCGTTTCTTCTGCTGGCGGCGAGAGACGGTGAAAGGAACGATGGAGAAATGATTAGACGGTTATGATGAGATTGAGACGAGGATGGGCCACAGATTGATCGGTTGCTTTCCTCTCCTTCCTGAAGCAATTACGAGTTTTGACTGTCGCCTATTTTGTGGTTGTTTTAAGGCAAGCTGCAGATGCAGATGTATCGAGAGAACGTGTTCGGCAATTCCCTTTTATTAGCTGATCAGAATTTATATCATCCGTGCCAGGGTCATCAATTCTGGAAACACACTTTTTTGTCTTGTAGCACTTCATATCACCTCACTCCACTCAATTCGAACGGGGTACGTAACCAAACAGCCAAACAATAAGACAATAAGACAAAGGAACAACCATCCTGATCCCCTTGATAGAGATAAATATGAAAAAAAATCCAGCGGACATGTCTGGGAGAAGAACCGAACCACATACACGAAGGAATTAATAAGTGCAAGATAAAAGTGTTCTGGTCCTGGTCTGGGCAAGTGGGAGTGGGAGTGGGAGTGGGAGTGGGAGTGGGAGTGGATAGACATGCATCGGCATTCCAACTAAAAGGTATCGAGACTTAACATAGACTCATTCCCTCCGTGCCCTCCGCACCCTCCTAGTCGAGAATCAATCTCTGCTCTTCTTTCGTGTAGCTTCCTAAAGCGTACCGGTCACCTTTCAATACAGCGTGAGCGCTACCGACGGCCGCCTTTTATAGGAGGGACGACGACTCCGTGGTCCGTATATGGGGGCGGGGAAATCGCATGATCCATGGCAGTGGCAGATGGTTCACCTATCCCGCTAGAAGAAGAGGCGACGGTGAACGTGTTACCTGAAGCCTGGTGCCCACCATAATCACTGTATGCGTTAAAGCCTCCGTAGTAGCTTGGCTGGGAATTATGAGTCGGACCTGTGAGGTCGACGCGTAAATTTGAATTTGTATCAATCCTCGGTACTCCGTCGTACCTGCCCGAAAGAGGGCGCGGGTCTCCCGAGCTAGGAAGATTGGTGACTAGCGGAGAAACAGTCGTGTCAGGCTCTTTGTAGTCCCATTGCGGTTGATCCTGCTTCTTCTTCTTGTATCGCACGAAGAAGAACGCAGCAAGTACGGCGGCCAAGATAACGACTACACCCCCAACAACTCCACCAATGATAGCACCTATGTTAGTACTCGATCCATTCGAGTCATTGTCCGTCTGAGTGGGGGTTGCGATTGAAGAGCTACTTGAAGCTGCTTGTCGACTAGCCTGGGTGACATCATCATGTCCTATTGCAAGGTTTATATCCTAACCACCCCCAATCGTCGAGTAAATAGCGTACCTTCATTGGTGATAGCTTCAGCCCGCGTGAGATTAAACATTCCGTTGTTCCATGTCGTCGCTGATGCAAACATTGTCAGTAAGATTAGCAAACAACTATGGTGTACGCACGGTTTGTCGTAGCCCAGAATGGAACAGCAGTCTCGTCTGCTATTGGGGTATCATCGGGGTAAAACCTGATTTAAAGTATAAGAACGCAGAAGCATTAGAGACAACCCGGACATACTCTGTCATTGGCTGTAACTGCTCGGTACAATTCGTGCGATAATTGTACCATCTACAGAGTGTCAATTTCATATTCACTCCATTTTTGCTTGCGACTCACGTAATGGTGAAAGTCTCGTCACTCTGACAAAGTGCGCATGCTTCCAGAGTGTTGTATACACCCCATGAACTGTGATAGATCTATACAAAGAAACAGCGAAGAAACATTGAACATAACGTACCACCAACACGCTTCAGCACCGTCAGCGGTAGGCGCCAGGTAGGTTGTATTTATCGCTCTAACGTTACCAACTTTTCACATGCAGTTAGACGCCCGTTGAGGATGATGAGAAATTGACAGTGAGCAACTCACCTCCCGTGCGTTGGCAAGGAGCCAAAAGATGGGCAGCGACAAGACAAGGGCTCTGACCCAAGGAATTATCCATCCAGTCAAACTGAGGACGACAGATAGCATCTGTCTGGCCAGCGCGTCGTCCCAATTGAAGCGAGCTACCAGATACAGCTTGGAACCCTACGATCGTGAAAGCATAAACGGCCAGGTGGCCAAGTGACAGAGGAGGGGACCTCGCCATGGTCGGGGGAGGGTATGGATGACTGATCGATGATGGGGGAACGGAAAAGGGGAGGAGATTAACACGCCAAAGGAGGGTCTTATGGCTTATGGCTTATGGTGGTGATGAAAAGTCGCCGCCCGCCAATGATGGCTGTGCCGAATGCAGTGAGGCCAATATAAAATGGTCTACACCGCGTCAACCCGGTCTGTCGATCCAACATTTTTTAGTCCAGGTAGTCGTGTCTCTTCCTCAACACTTACAGCATGCAGATTCGTCTCTGAGCAAGGGGTAAGGTAAGACAATTCAAAATCTCTCATTCACATTCTCACTTGGCGGATAGGGGTCACTAATAAGAGCGGAAAGCGAGTCCTTGGTATCCATGATTTCTCTGATAAAGGAGGTGTTGCATCAGCGATCAGTGTGATGTTGCAGAGGTGCCAATTGAAATTCGCGTCGGTTGTGAGTTTCTGAATGTTCATCACTGGCGACGCGCTATTTAAGGTGTTGTGCTCTGTAAAGGAAGTGTCTCTGTGTGGTTGTGCGTTCCATAAGGAAATCTGCCCTGAATAGACTCCGATCATTGATCGAGAAAGCACCCGCTTATGTTATCAGCATGCTGAATCAGCAAACTCACATGATCTACTCTATTACGTGATCATACTACTCCTTCCAACTTCCTCGCACATTCAGCGTTCACGGTGAAAGCAAGCTCAACGGACACCGGGAAATCGTCCAGCTCCCGGAAAATAGGCATCTTAGACTCGCACCTAGCTGCCTCGCTCAACATTTGCCTCTCGCAGTCGATCCGGCCGTCTAGAGCATTACACGTATAAAGCATACGTGTCACTCCGACACGCTTCCGCTAATAGCCATCACACACCTTAAAAGACTGCGTGCTCTACCCTCCTTCTAGACGCCATTCTCAATGAGGCTCTTACCATCTTACCTCACGCTGCTATTGTTTTCTCTTGTCGTCTCATTACAAGCCCAAGCAGAACAGCAATATCTAGCTCCGGAAATCCAACCACTCATCGACAGGGCGAACACTTATTTGACTACAGGACAGTTTAATGATGCTGTCAAGGCGTACTCAGAAGCCATTGGCGAGTCATATATATCTATCGTTGCAGTGTTTAGCTTATTGACTGTCTCATTGCAGAACATGCGCCATTAGATTACATCCTTTACTACAAACGCGCCACTGCTTACTACTCGTTAAGCCGACACTCAAATGCTTTGGCAGACTTTGACAAAGTCCTTGAGCTCACGAACGGAGCTTTCGATAAGGCGCTGCTCATGAAGGGTCGTATCCATGCCCGCGAAGGAAGCTGGTCGACTGCTCGCGACGCGCTAAAGAAATACTCAACCCGCGTGAAGAATGACCCAAGCGCAGGAGATCTTCTGTTTGAAGTGGCGGAAGGCGAAGCAGCTGAGAAGAAGGCGACTCAGACAAAACGCTCTAAAAACTATGATGTGTGTATCGCAGCGGCGTCAGAAGCTCTACGAATAGCGTCTCACTCATCCGAGTTACGAGAGCTTCGTGCAGATTGTGCACTCGCAGCGGGAGATGTTCAGCAAGCCGTTGGGGACCTTGTACGACTAACGCACCTCAAACCTGCATCAAGCGCTTTGTTCCTGCGTGTTGCACAGCTTGCATACTTCCTTCTCCCTCCTTCGCCCCAGGCCTCGTCCGCACTAAAACAGTGCTTGCATTTTGACCCAGACTCGAACTCTTGCGCGGTGCTACACAAGAAGCTGAAGAAGCTGGACAAGGCCTTTGATAGTCTGCAAAAGCTCCGCGAGGCAGGTGACTGGCGTGGTATTGTAACCCATCTCTTCGGTTCGACGAAGGATGTGACTCCACCGGGTAATGGCATCGCAGCGCAGTTCGACACTGAGCTCTCGAAAATCGAAGTACCGTATCATATTGTGCCGCTACGCGAAAGTGAACGCAGAAAGGAGATTATCCGTGGCTTATGTGTCGCCTTCACTCATCTCGAGCAACCGAAGCGAGCAGAGTGGTGGTGCGAAGAGCTCCTTCGGTTCAATGGTAACGCAGAAGACATTGATGGCCTTGTCGGCCGCGCCGAAGCGCTGATGATCAATGAGAAGTGGGAAGAGGCGGTCAGAACATTGGAGAAGGCGTTTGAAGCTAGCGGAAGGTCTAATCAAGACGTAAGTCACTACCATATAGTCGTAAGGATACCATGATGAATCATTCCACAGGTAATGAGGCGACTGCAAAAAGCACAACGGCTGTTGAAGCAGTCCCGACAGAAGGACTACTACAAAGTTCTTAGAGTTTCACGGGATGCGGATGAACGAACAATCAAAAAAGCCTAGTATGTTTTTCTCCTCCAGTAATCTTCTCCCGTACTTACGAAGAGTCCAGCCGAACGGCGGCGAAGACAGCACATCCCGACAAGGGTGGAAGTGAAGATAAAATGGCTGCAGTCAACGAAGCGTACGAGGTTCTCTCCAATCCAGGTTAGTATAAGTAGTGCGGACATGATTCGATCAATCTAACGTTTCCCTTAATCGCGTTACAGAACTTCGCGCACGGTTCGACAATGGTGACGACCCGAACGACACGTCGAATCAGGGCAACCCCTTTGCACAAGGACCCGGCGGACATCCTTTCGCGCAGTTCTTCCAAGGTGGGGGTAGTCATTTCTCGTACCAGCAACAGGCTGGCGGAGGGAAGCCATTCTCGTTCCATTTCAGCGGGGGTGGACGACATTAGTTCTGCTACAGAGTCAGAGGGGAGATTGTATTTTTATTTCAAAGGAACATTTTTAGACTTGGATTTGTCACGCAGTAAATACGTTACATAATCATTGGCATCGTACCTTTTTCTCCTGTGGATGTTGCTATCAGTATCTCTATCCTATGTTGTTTCCTTCTTCTCAGGCTCAAGAGCTTGTTTATGTCTCTGACTACCTTGGCAACCCGGCATAACTTGTGGTCCCGATGGAGCGGTGTCATAGCCGTGAAACGGATATTCCGCTTCGGTATGTCTTTGCCGCTTTCTTTGCAGAATACTGAAGAGTTATTTAGCAGATTGGTCGTGCATCAACTTCTATATATCCTTTGCTTCTTTGCCTACGGCTACTCCTCGTGGAGAAGATGCCGATCTCTATCCTGGCTTCTTCAGATTCTTGGCGTGAGTCGGTCTGCCCTGACCATGGTTGACGCGGAGATGAAAATATCATCGTACGTACTGGAATCTGGCGAGGTGGTCGCAAGTTAGCATGTTTCCGCCGACATCGCCTCAAAAGACCCTTCTAATATTGTAGCAACGCCAGTCTTCTCCGACGAACAACGGACATCCCTATCCCTCTTCCAACGAACCTGCACGAACATACATACTTCGGCTACCCTTACCCCTTCGTTATCGCTCTTGGACGAAATACTCTCGCTAAGTACCACTTGCCGTTTTCTTATCCAGGCACATATGCACCCGACGACTGCGGGCGCAGAAATTCTATTGCTTAAGTGTATAAAACTTTGGGGATCGACTGCGAGAAGTGTAGCGTAGCCAGGTACGCGCGGAAGCCTGAGTGCATTCAATTCACATGTATTTCTTGCAGATCATATTGTTACTCTGCCGACGATTTTTTCTGTCGGAATGTTGAGCTTTTTTCGGTCTTCTCACTATCAGGTAAGCACTGTTATTGTATGTTGCGATCATCGCACTTTGGTGTGACCTCCAAGGCGCCGATGTTTGGATCAAATGCGGATTGTGAATCTAATCACGACCTCAATTTCGGGCTCGAGACTATCGGATCTGCATAACGATACGGAAAATTCAAACCGCGAAGCTACACCATCATCATTATCAATACGAAGTACATTGGCCACCCTTTCTCGGGAAGTCAACTCGTCGAAGGGCTGAAACAATCTCGGTCACGGTATCTGGCGTCTACATTTTTTTTATACCGCGACACGATATCATCGACTTGGAGACGAAGGCTTCGTTGGAAGATTGAAGCTGGCTTCGCTGCCACCTACGTGCTCAGCACGTATTACCGGAGTCTTACCAGCACCGACGATCGTTTGAGTATGGACCGTTGACTCGGACCTGGACTCGGAAAGGATGCCTCGTCTCATGATTGAAACTCGTATCGGCTAGTACAAATGGAAGTCTTTTACATACCCCGGAGCTGATCCTTCATTCCCAACGGTTAATGAGCTTACATCGAAAAAAATGATATTGGGACCTCTTAAACGGCGTACTGGTATCCACAAGGTGTCCTACTGGTACTCTATCCTGGGTCTCACTATAGCCACTCAATCTTCTCGAACTTGCAGAAGCTGATCGTTGCTCTGTGTCAATGACGAAAGCTTCTTTTGTTTCGTGAAACTCTTCTTCAGCTCGACCGGATGCAGACGACTAATATTTGATGCTTGATTCGGAAGTTCTGAATCATGAGCTAGACACGAACGTCTCCGTGCCTTCTGTGGTTATGAACGAAAGGTCGATAGTCACATTTGGTTGTCTTGTTCCGTTTCTCCCGCTTCTATTCTGAGAAATAACGTCGCCGATGTGGCTTTGATCGACATGAAAGGACTCTGGGTCGCTAGTGAAGGAATGTGATGAGCGAAAATTTTGCAACGGTATGTACATGCCATATACCACTTTGCTTGCGCAATTGATCAACTGGACTTATTCAATTCGAAACAGGACGTACGATTCTTGGCTGTAATCATGTATTTAAGTATCTTTCTCGGGACTCGGGAGTCACCGATTTTTCCAGGTGCAGACTAGGATCGCGGTCTTGATAGATAGATGTACACCTCTCTTCCTGTCACCAAGGCATTGAAACACGAAAGAGTGAACTAGCGCATTGACCAAATCAAATCATAACGTACACCCGCATACACATACACAATTTCGACCAACCGCGCATCCATTCATCCATCTGTTCATTCAATCAATCCACGCGCATGCACATCAAGCCAAAACGCAATCATCTTCTCTCGATCGGTGCTCGAAATAAGACGGCTCTCTGAGTCCGATGAATCACAAGAAGGTCCCCCCGCGTTCTCCGTTGGCAAGCACTTTGATATGTTGATGAGTTGGGAAGAAAGGAAGTAAAGGGAAGTGTTTCAGATACAGGTGTTTGATTCTCCTTTTTTGGCTTCTCTTCTTATCCCTATTCCTATTCCTATTTCTCTCTTGATCATGATTATGATATAAGATTATGAACCTTCACTATCCCGAACGCTAACGCTATATTTTTCTCCTTTTCTGGATAATAGGAGATCATATGATCGAATTGCCTTGTAAACCTCACATTGGACTCGGAAAATAAAAGTCAATCATAACGAACACATTGTTCCGACTCCATTAAATACAGAAATAACTTGATATCGACTGTCTCTCTTCGAATGGGCGTTCCCGTGTAGCATGAGGACTCCCGAGAAGATATCTCCATCTGAACTTAGCTCGTTCTTCCAGGTTTCAGAGTCAAATGGCGACTCTGCTTCGTTTTCACTTTCATCTTTCACCTTTATCGCCTGTATCTGGCTCTCGGTCCCCTTAAGGAACTTGCGACCCGACTCACTCTTGAGTGGCGTCCCCCCGTGCCTTGTCGTCAGTACCTTACAGGATTCCTCATCTACATTCCAACATCTGACCATACCTTTGCAGCATTTAGCCGCCTATTCATTCCCTTCCTAGCTAAATTTAGTTCATTCAATATACGATCGAAAAAAACGATCGAAGTCATTCATATACTACTATTCCCTTTGTCGACGAGGTTTTAGTAGTAGTAGATGAATTATACTAAGATACTCTCTATGGCACTTCGAGTTTAGTGACTCTCGGCGTGGATGCAAATGATAATCTCGATCCTTGGCTCGGCCACCTGAATGTATCATCGGTCTCACCCGAAAGGGACTCAAATACAATACAATACGAATTGAAATTGAGTCGTCATCCCTTCCGATATTTACTTACCAACAATCCACATTACGACCCTATTTGGGATGCACAAGCAATATCAATTCAGTTACATACGTATTCGGGTCGGCGGGTTTCATAGTTGTGGCCGATCTCATTGTTGTAGACAATGGAAATGAATGGGATGCGGAGGCAACGTAAATATAGGTCCGTTGTCCTTAGATCTCCCTCCGATGTTGTCCTGTGATGATGGACGGGTTACGGCACGATTAAAATGACGGCGGAGAGGTTTAGATCTTTCTCGCCCGCAGAAAAATGGTTGGGGTTGTCGGTCATTAGCCATAGCCCGACTTGACCACTGCCGAAATGAAAGTGAGCCACTCGCTAACAAGTAATTCACATTCAACGCGTCGTGACGCACTGTGTTTGCTCCCTGTTACGTGCGTCAGCATGTGTGATTTTCGTTCATGAAACGGTTAATGAATTGGCGTCGTGTCGCAAGCCAAATAGCCAAACCAACTACTATCGGGATATTATTCAGCTAAATACGATCATGCGGAGAAAGAGTGAGAGAGCGAGTATTAAGACGTACAATATGCAACACAAAACCGGAAAAACAGTCCTAAATGCTGCCTTGAGTGGTCCCTCAATTTATCCGAAACACCTAATGTTGTCCGGACCAAGACCGCATAGTATGCACACAGAGCGCAGTCCTTTCCGGCCCGAATGGCTGCTTAGCGAATCGACCGGCGGTGCCGCATCGACAGCAAAGATGACAGGCGAGCCCGCGTCTCAGGAGGGTGCAGATCCAGAGCGCATCGGCCTGAAATTAATGCCACATATCGCCAAGACGACTGGGTAAGGTGGTGAAACGTTTTACCAGTGACCTCTACTACGACGACGCGCATTATGCGGGGAGAGCGATGAGCCGACCGGCGGAGACTGGTCATCTCACCAAGGGATAACAGAGTATTATCAATGTCGGTCGCCGTGCAATAGCATCCGAGGGGCGTCGGTGCGACCCGAGCAAGGACGACTCTCATTCGACGAGTGAGGCTGGCAAAGGCAAAGGCACAAAACTAGTTAGGCGCCATCCAGTTGGTAAGCGTAATATACGTGCCGAGAGGTTTGACCACCGCAAGTCAGGAGAGGTGCTGCAATAGCAAAGGCCTTCAACATGTGTTGCTCCGGATTGTTTCATCGTCTTAGATCATGAATGAATACGATAACTGTACGCTATTTTAACATGAATGAATACGATAACTGTAAGCTACTTTAACATGAATTTCCTCTGAAATAAACTGTACGGAGATAAAGGGTCACTTCGGTAATAGCCGGGTAGCCCACCTTAGCGACGGAGTGATTTGCCCTGTTTCATCCCATAAAAGGAAAGTATCGTATTACGTACGCAGCCTAGCTTCTTCTCCCGTTTCCCTTTCGCTCATTTTTTTTTCTGTGCGTTTGTTGCGATACGTCTTGCTCGACTCATCCTCATCCTCAATATAAACCCCCCGTCCGGGGCTCTACTATGTCTATACTCCCCCATATCGTCTGCGACGCGTAATCATCCCCTCTCACCTACCTACTCTCCTCAACAAGACCGAGTCATCCCACTCTCTTACACAAAGGCAAAGGCAGAGTCGCGTCCCCCCTCAAACTGAACAGACCGAAAATGACGACTATGGGCATCCCCTTCATCCTCGAGGACCGTACTGGTGACGTCCTCAACACGGAATTCGACGAGCTCTACGATCGCATGTTCTTCGGTATCTCCTCTTCACCTTCCTCTTCCATCCCATCTGCACGAACCATCAAGATATTCGAGCTCGGCTCAAGATCATCGCCATCATCATCCCGGGGCGGTTTCAGCTTTGGACGCGATCCCGTCATCGTACTTGACTTTGCGCAAAGCGCGCTGGGGACGGTGTTATTTGTGAGGCAGGGAGTGAGCATGCCGATGACTGCTTGGATGAAGGCCAAGGGCGCCGGGAAGTGTTTTGCCTGCTCGGATGGAGAGAGCTATAGCTGGGCGCACCAGGGTAATGATGAAGCAGAGTGGGCAGTACGTATCTTTCTTTGTTCTTGACCAAATAAAACTTTTTGCTTATGTGGCGGCCTCCCTTTAGTGTACAACGGCGAGTGGGTACGTAGTCGCGCAATACAACCTTTGTGCACCCGGCGAACCCAAGTACGCGAGCTCGTCAGGGAACATCTTTACGGTGTATGAATCATATGGGCATATCGCTACTGGTATGTAGTCGTTTCTTTCCTTTTTTTCTTCCCTTTGTCGCTTCCCTTTCATCATCTTCCCTTTCTCTACAACTTCTCAACCATCGTGCTTTCGCCTCTTGTTTTCTGTTGGCACTAACAACTTTACCGACTTCTTCGTCTCATTCAGAGCTTCTGGCATCCTTGACGATCGCTCGATACATGCATCGGTACAACATTAAGGCATAGATACCGACCGTTTGGCCTTCTCGGCGCCATACCAACTTCGTGGAATCATCACCCTGTTCCTTCTGGCGCCGCAATTTCATACCTTACGTCTCCTCGGCAGCCAAATCTCTAGCGCTTGCGTCCACGTCCTTAATACCGATATGCTCCGCTCGACCTCCGACTCCGACCTTCTTTCTGTAATGACATGGTAACCAAGCTGTCTGTGTTGTTTGTATATCCGTGTTCCGCCACCGCCTTAGCCGCGTCACCTCATCAAGAGCAGTGGGCTCAACCTCCCTGTGCATGTACCGTCCCGCCTTCGACCATCCTCCGGTAAAAGAAGATCATTGTATCATACCTCGTATCATCAAGCGGACGCTCACTTCCGTCTCTCCACATCAAATACATCGTTTTCTTTTTCGCATTCTCGACGTATCATCACCACCACCTTTGATTTATTGTGTATTATTCCTTCCTTTATCTCCACTCTTCCTCTCTGTTCATATCATCCACCTTTATTTCTCCATCATCCCCCCTCCGATAATGGTAATAATACTAATACGCCTATGCGTACGCAGACGTATAACTAACTAGCGATAAAGATGTGTCACTCAGCCTAGTCCGGTACATATTTGTATAGCTGTATTTCGATCTTCTGCCGACTCGACTTTGATTGATGGGTTGTTCTTTGATTGTTCATCTTGCTTCGCTATTTTTTCTTTTCGATTCGTTCTATCTCTTCGACCATCATCGGGCCCGACCGCTCGCGCCGGCATCGCACCGCACTCTTGCTAATATGAGTCGATAACTGTGACGTACTAGACTCAATGGCCCGCCGATTCGGAGGCAATCCGTTCTTGCATCTTAGTATACTCACTAATCCATATTCAACTACTACTAGTAATCCGAATAATCCAATTTATGTGGCTTTCACTACATTTACAACACCCTTACCTTGGGTCGTAGTTCCTCTTTAACAATCCTTATCTACGCGTCGCTCCGCAATGTGATAGACGTAATAAGCATTTATCCCCTCCGCGTGAGGCTATGCTATAAATATGAAAGAAGAAGAATCATTGATCGTGATATTTCAATTTTTTCGTGATTGCTCCCGACTTTCTACGACCTCCTGACATCTTGCAGTAGAGTTCCAGTTTTCCCTGGATGGATATTCTCGGAATTTACGCGTACCGTTGCGAGCGCCATACAGTCGGTTCATACCTGTCTTTTTCGAATGGAACGAGAGGACGAACCGAGCTTGCCGAGCTTACCAATGGCCAATGGCCAAGTATTTACCTACCTCCAGCTTAGTAAAAGGGCTGAACAAAGATCGAAAAAGAAGGGGGGAAAAGAAAGAGAAAGATGCCGCATTGACGCATTGACGCAAGCAGCTAAGGCGGTCAGAATCGTCGGTGACGATACGTTGGCGGAACGAAGGCCTAGCAGAGTCCCTGCCCTGGCTAAAAGGGTAGATGCGCTCCGGCGACGCGTAAGAGAAACTCCTAAATCCTGACTCAACGAACTTTACTCTCATCAACCAAGCGGAACTCAATTGATTACTATTACTATCTAGCATCTAGCTAGTAGTAAGTAGCAGTTGAAAGGACGACTCGGACTAGACGCAAAGTCAAAAATAGTCATTGTCAGCTCTTATCATTTGTGTACACGTAAAGACGTAGAGTGAGGCTGAAGAGGCGTACCACTGCCGGTACCCTTGGGCGATGCGACGGATGGATCCGAGGGTCGAAAGTCCCTGGGCCTATCATCGACGTGCCATCGTATCGTGCCAGTGCGGCGCATAGAGAACAAACTGAACAGAGGGTTTCACGCCGAGTCGGCGGATGAGCGAGTTATATACCCCTCCTCTACTGGGTCTATGGTACACTGCATGCGTTGTCATAGTGCTCAGTGGCAACGACGACGGAGTACTAGACTACTAGTATGCAATCGCCATACGCTCGGACGTTCCTCTCTCTTGTGTTTCCCCCCCTTAAGCTTGTAGGCATCACGCTAAAACAACCTTGAGCTCCGAGTCCTCCGATTACAACTGAATGCATCTTCCGACCGCGTTCTGTCACCGTATTCTGCACAGCACCCACACACCTGATCAAAAAAAAATAAAAAATAGGAAGCTTTCCGGTAGCAACGTCAAGAACAGCGCGCTACCTTTCTTCTTTTTTTTGACGCTTCTGCTACTATCGATCGATACCGACACGCTTATTCTTGTCACCGCGGCTTTTACTTCACACCAGGTAGGATTGACGAGTTTGTGAAATAGGTGAGCAGCGTTTGTTGCTACTATAGATATTGCCAGCGGAGCTTCGCGGTTCCTGATGGAGTCGATTAGGGCTGCCGCTGCCGCTTGCAAGTTGCGCGCTAAGGAAAAGGTATTCAAGGCTTTGCACGAGTCTAGCCGATGGACCGCGCGACCTTTGCAAAGGCAAAGAATCCGGTCAAAGCAGTGTTATCAGAATGGAATGCTAGAAAGATGGTACGTATGAGTCACGGTAATGTATTCAGACTCCTTTACTCGACCAATACATGGAGAATGAATGCCATGTGGTCGAGGACCGTCCCGGGTTCTCAAGTCAACATGACAACTGATACTAAGCAAACCAGACTCGGAAAGCAACAACATAATGAAAAGAATCCGCAGGCCATCATTGACTTATTGTATCACCTATCAACATTATTAACTCCGGAAGAAGTACATCGAAGGCGAGTGTGGAATAAGAGAGCTGAAGAAGTTTTTCTTGTTCCGTTGCTCCGGATCGGAGGGAAGGAAAAAAGAACGAAAGAAAGTGCGGGATGACGATATGGCCCGGGTAAGACGAGAGAGCCGGGATCGCCGACGGCGACGCGTACGATGCGATGCCTGTACCTACGCGAGTATGAGTACCAGTCGCTAATACGGTACGGCATATTTTCACCTTGACCGAAATTTATTGAGCGCGAATGTTCAAGTCTTACGCGATTTGGAACCTCCGCGGAAATCGAACAAACCATTCAATCTTCACCTTGAACGTCTATTGGACTGACTGCACTCATCATCCACATTAATCGACAAACAGTTTCGTTTCCGTGCTTCGGATCGCGCCGAATGCTGCATGCAAGGCAAAGATTGTCGAACGTTGTTTCTGTCTCTAGATCTGTCTCCGTTTCTACAAGAGTGACTTACGACGTACATTGGGTCATTCAATGCACTTCAAGTTAGCGAGCCACGAGGTAAGAATTTAAGAATCGCTCGACTGGTGGTTGCCACACTTTCGCAAGCGTAATTTCAAACTCAGGAAGGCCACAGTATCGGGGCCGGCGGAAACAAAGAATTGCCCTTCCCCCATTCAGTTGTAAGGCCCGAATATTCGCACCGAAGGAAGCGGAATCGTACAACAAGTCTGGCAAGTTGGTATGCCTTCACTTTCAGTGGTATACTGTACGTCCTCAAGCAAACAAGATCCGATGCGGATTCAGTTCGACTCGGAGGCTCGAGATATTGAAGAGTAAGTAGACGAAGTGTTCAAGTTCAAGTCGGTTACAGTCCGAGTTTGTTCAGTAACTAATTTAATAGCAGATCGGAACCTCTGTTGGATACTCGCCTTTCCTACTCCATAACTCAGTTCATGTAAGGTGGAGATGAATAGCTACTAGGATAGCTAATAGTACATGCAGAAAGGTCAATATATACGCGACAGACACGATACAAACTAAGGAAGAATTATCAGTGGTTTCGGCCCAGCCGCAAGTCAACGTTAAAGATCCATCGCTTCGAACTTGCGGGTGAGGAATCCTGTAGCTTTGTGTAAAACCCAAGTGTCTATTCCGCGCGAACGCAAATTATTCTCCACTCAGTGACACGCAGAGAGCGAGAGAACATGAATGGAATGCTAGAAGGAAATAGTGAAAGGGATGCACCGAGTTCTACGAAGAGCAGCACACAGTCTGCTGATTCCTCCATACTTGCTACTCAATTTAAGTGGCATTACACAACATGCGGTAGCCACAAAAACGTTGGGTTGACATTATAGCATGAAAGTAGTCTCGGGATCCCTGTTCTTGTCCAGAGCTACTGAAGATACCACATTGTCTAACGATGGACATCAGGAAACCTCCGTCCTACGCCAGTTAGTGTTTGTGTTTCCATCATATATACTCAGCAGGAGAAGAGCGTCGGCCATCCTAACATCGAGTCACAAAAAGACAAACCAATCCTTACGCTACTACTCAAAACAGTCAGAAACTACACCAATCATATCCAGTCAGCAAAGAACGTTTATCTACACACTTCTCCGTCTCCTTACTCACCCAATCACTCTTCCTTCTCCTTTTCAAGACGGTCGGTTTCACTAAAAAATCCTCCCACCATCATACCCTCCATCCTCGCCAATCATCCGCGCACTAGTCTTTGCATCAAGGAACAACTCGTTCATTTCTCCGATGTCCTCCACTTCGATCTGCGACCGCCCGGAAAGCTGTGCAGATATTGATGCGGGCGTGAGGAGCTGGAGGGCGTATCTGTGTGGTAATAGCCATGAGTCCCGACGCAATGAATGAGTATTGTGTAAGTAAATAAGCAATGGGAGCGGAGTTCGGTGCTAGCACCCTAACTACCCAGAAGGAAGTGTAGAACTGACATGAAGTATCGAAATGAAGTAAAATAAATGGGAGCTGGGGAAAAGAAAGGACGAAGGGAGGAAAATAAGTCTCACCGAAGTGATGCCTTCTCGCCTTCAGCGGACAGTCGCTCGAGGACACCTGGTCCCAACTTAAGGCCCTCGACATTTGCGCGTACTTGTAAGACCTTAGCAATTTGTTCGCGGTTGTACACATCCGTCTTCACAATTAGACATCTATAACACCAGATAAAGTGATTCAATAAACAAAGCAAACGAGGGAGAAGACAGAACGAACCGATCAAGCAGATCGATTGGGATACCGTGCGGAGAGCGAAGATCGTCTGTCCCGCGTACGGATGCCCTTCCACGGTTCGTTGCGAGAACGACGGTAGGAGCCATAGGCGACTCAAGAAGTGCGTTCAGATACGTGAAGCACTCGATATCAAGCATGTGAACCTGTGTCAATCATCTGGTCAGTGATCCAAACAGAAACACCATCTAAAGCATCCCGCCTACCTCGTCAATAAACACGACTCCGGGTACAACCTCAGCAACACCTTGCTCAACATAGCCTTTTACGACGCGATCCACTTCTCGCCTAAGTTTCTCTGTCACTTCCGTACGACCTGCGCGGACGAGACTACCCATGACACTCATAATATCCTGACCACCTTGAGGGCGCGCGTTTGCCGCGTCCAAATCACCCAGTGTGACGTCCTGCACAAGCTGCTTTAGTTTGTGCACGTCACCTTTTGGTAGTGGGACGTATGTCTCTGACTCAAGGTCATACGAGGATGCATAGGCGTCGGAGCGTCCTACACGCTGTGATCACTGTATTTAACGAGGCAGTCGAACCAGAGAAAGTGAAGCAGCTTGCCTTGACCGCACCGGTTTGCCGCTCAATGTACACAACATCTCCAACAACAATCTTCTCCTTCATAATAGCTTCGTAGATACTCGGGTCTAGACGAAGTTGTTTTGTCCCCCTGACGGTTTTTAACCCGACGATGACATGTGAAACGGTTTTCCCATAGCCGCTTAAGGGATTCTCAGCTTCTGCAGGCGTCAGCTCTGTAATTTCCCCTTCGTACACGTCTTTCGTTTCTTTTATCCTCAGGCCTATCGAAAAGGCACTTAGTAAATATCAATGCTGCAAAATGAGAAAACAACACGCACCAATAGCCCGACGGAAAGTTTCTGACAGCACCTCTGTCTTTTTTACCTCTGTACTATAGACTTCTGAGCCG
The DNA here is from genome assembly GCA_032164295.1 of Inonotus obliquus. Taxonomy (NCBI): domain Eukaryota; kingdom Fungi; phylum Basidiomycota; class Agaricomycetes; order Hymenochaetales; family Hymenochaetaceae; genus Inonotus; species Inonotus obliquus. The sequence goes on from JAJHTX010000004.1 coordinate 59,006, forward strand.
ACAATAGGACAGAAAGGTACTTTTGAGCCTAGTTCTTGTGAGATGGCGAGCGCTAGCGCTGTTTTTCCCGTCCCAGGAGCACCAGCAAGCAAGAGTGCACGTCCAGAGAATTTACGCGATTTGATGAGGTCGACGACTACTCCACATGCCTACATTTCGCGTATCATGTCAGGTATTCCGGAGTGCTCCAAGTCGAGAAGAAGATGGAAACTTACCTCGCGTGCATTGACTTGCCCGACGAACCCAGCAGCATCACCAGCAGCAACTCCCTCAGGTGTCAAACCGAGACCCTTTATGTGAGAATGGCTCGCTATGCGTGCCGCACGCGCTGTAGACGACGACGTTGGAGGCGGAAGAGCATTGTGAGCTGGAGCTGCTCCAGGAGTACCTGATGTTGAGGCCTTCATCGCCAATGTTGTTGACGAGAAATGAAACCGAAACCGCGTCTCGTCGATCACAGGTTATCGACGAAAACTTGTTTTGGAAGCTTGATCGACGCTTACGTACACTCACGGGCCTTGACTTTACCTCGTGTTGTGGTGGTGATTGGGTCGACTGTTTCATTCATTGACACTATTGACGATGCGGTCTTCGCGACGGCAACCACGTACACAATCCACGACTCGCAACCGGTCAACAGCAAAACAACGAGCTGCGCAAAGGCAATCACTAAGCAAGAGGTATTGTTCTTCGTTACACCACCAAACGCGATTCTGATCATATTTACATGCATAAGCTTCTCTCGCGTTTTTGACAATACTCCTGCACTCGTCCAACGACAGATCGTCGAACAAGCTCTCATACCTTTCCTTGATACAATTCCTTCCAAAGATGCCAAACGCGCAATTGGTGCAGCTCGGAGGATAGCCAAGAGGCCCAATCAGGTCCCACACGTGGACATGACCGCAAAGAAGTCAGAGATCAACGGCCTCCTTGACGAACTGACAAAAGATGCGAAACTGTCGTCGCGTTTGCACGCAAGCAAGCACGAGACTTTAGTCATGGAGGTCGTGGACAGTGTAGCAGAATGGTTGAATGATTTGTGGTCGGTGACCGTTGAATTCGGTCTTGACTTTCCCCGGGTTCATTCGTGTTTGCTCTTCTCAATGGGGGTGCTGGACCATGTGCAGGGAATGAAATCCAACGGTTGCAGGTGTTTATTCTCTACAATCTATACCCCCATAACGATCCGAGATAAATCAGGCAAAGTTCTCAAGGAGTTCAACGACGTTGGTCTTTCAAATATCGAATCGGCGATTTTATGGGTCTGGCGGGATATGCTCCTTGCGCTACTAGCATCAAAGATATCCTTTCTTGTAAAGCTCGTTCCGGAGTTGCTAGCGGAGATAGACGATCTAATTGGCTGGAGTGGTCTTGAACGCCTGGTACTTGGAGGTGTCACTTGTGAGTCCATTACATTTGCTGAGCGATCGATAAATGATGAACACGCAACTCAGATGAGCGCAAGGAAGATCAGCAAAAAGGATACTATGAAGAGCTAGATTACTCAAGGTCAAGACGTGACGAAAAAATCAACAGACCAGATCCCGACGACGAAGAAGAAAGTTTCTATGCCAGGCATTGGAGCCACAAGCTCGTTAACCAAGTACCACGGTTTCGTCGCCTAGTTCAACAGCGCATGATTGAAATCTTCAGAGCCACACCTTCGGCCTCGCTCTACTCCTCAATTATCGACTTAGCGCCGGACGACTCAGCATCCGACCAGCTGCTTCACATACTCTCCTGGCTTGCGCCTGCATCTGCAGGCTCAATATCAACCGCCCTCGAGATATACTCAATGGAGAACAAACCAGATGAAATTGCGTCCTTATTAGAAACGCACATCTTTCTCTTGCGTCCGCGGGACAACGATGCACTGCGAGAAGCTGTTCGTACGCTCGCGCAGTCACCCAGACTCACCCATCGAGAACTTGCTCTTCGCATATGCGAAAAGGAGCTCGTGGATACCCTTCATGCATTCCTTCATGCCTTACGTGGCCCATTTTCACATATCGACACTCCCCAGCAGATTGCGGAACTCAGAGATTTCCTACGGATGCCGATAGATGGCAGGAGCGAGCGGGTTGAACGTTGGGTTGATGCTGCATCAACACCTGGGATGGGTGTCGGAAACCCGATGGCCGTCGCTGCAATGATGATGGGATTACCAATTCCTATTCCTATCCCTGTTCCACCCCCTGGTAATGACGGAGGTGCCGGAAATGCAGCCGGCGCTGCCGCTGCCGCTGCTGCTCTGGGCGATGTTGAGGAAATGGAGCTAATAGGTATGATGGACCTCGATCCGCAAGATTCCGACTTTTCAGACTTGCGTGAGGAGTATAAACCTGATTTCAAGGGACGATTCGACGGATGGGTGCATACCGTTAATGAAATAGTCTGTCTCGCAACTGTAGCTTTGGGTTGTCTTCAGGGTGGCGAAGACGTAGTGGCGTGGTTAATGGGCGGAAGGAAAGCTGGGGATGAATGGATTGAGGAAGTACCAACTTCTCATGTTCCTCCTCTCATCCTCAAAATTGTGACGAGTGAGAAAAAGAAGAGTGAGAGAATATTGAGGAGGGTATGGGGGTTCCTTTGGCGTCTGATGCCTTGGATATTTGGTCCCGATGTAGTCGAAGAGATGGTTACGAAGTGAGTAAGCGTCGTGCTCGTCTGACAAATGATTATTCACCTTTTTCACCCCGCAAATAGACTCGAAGACAAACCAAGTAAACTCCACATTTGTGACGGGCTGGAGTCGCTCTCATCCTTCTGCGAAACTCAAAAGAAGAATGACTGGCAAGAGAAGCGGGAGCGGGTATCGGCGCTAACGCTTGAACAAATTCACGAGATTTTGATTCGGGGCTTAGCAGCTCGGGGTATTATCCCTTTCCCTATCAATGCTGTTGTAAATGGAGATGGTAACTTAGGCGAGGAAGGAGTGCAAGGACCTGGATCTGGTATTGATGATGCGGACGGAGAAAATATACTCGGGAACACGCAAGAAGATGAAATTATGGGTGTGGGTCACGACGAAAATTACAACGACATGATTTATGTTAATGCTCACTTCAACAATGATTCCGATGACTCCGGCTCCGGCTTCGACGACGACGACAACGACGACAACGACAACGACGACGACTTTGGAAATGCGGTCGGTGCTGCACTTTTCTTTGGACCAAACGTTAATATTCTCAATCCCAATCACAACCCCCCTGATGCCGACCAAGTTCAACCACCGGCCAATTTAGTTGCTAACAACCACCAGGTCGACCCAGCGAATACCTTTCATCATCATTTTCTGGCCCTCTTAGAACACGTCCAGGGTGTTGGAGGTGCACCCGGCGGGTTGGAACCGGTTGACACCAATGAACCTATGCCCGCGCTCGAGCCTGTGCCTCCACTTGAACCCGTGGATGTACCAGAGGCAGTAGAGACAGAGGCAGGGACGGATACAGAATCAGAGACCGGATCGCAGATAAATACTACTACAGTCCTAGAACCAGATGCGGCGGCAGAGCCTGAACTAGGAGGGCCTCTACCATTCCACCATACCCTACCCCAAGGATATTATACTATCGACGATCTCGATTAGCCAGGTAGTCGGCGCCTTGGAAGTTTCTCCCTACTCAAACAGTGGCATTGATCGTGTCCTTGTCTCTTCTCATTCCCTTCTACTCCGTCTCGTCTCCTTTGTCATTCACACTTTCTCACATGCCTCCTCTACCTTTCTTCCTGACCTTCTCTCTTACCCATTCACTCAAATGCAACATCTTTGTCGTCCTTGCTTTCGATTCCTCGTTCCTTGCTACCGTTCACATATAGACTCGAGTAAGTAAAGTAATGAATTGTCGGTGTTCACTAGTCAGTAGTAAGTAATGAATTGCTTGTAACATGTTGTATCAACTAGTCTTCGGTCTTGTAACATGACTTGATATGACTTATTGACTTTATCGTTCACTTGGGTTCTACGTTCCTCCGGTCCTACTCTATTATTCCGACTCGGCTTAGTTGGGCTCTCAGATTACTCATGACCGTTGTAGTCCAAACATCAATCATCCCGAGGAACTGTAGACTATTCCTTCTACCCCATCCTGCAGTGTATCATCATCCATATACAAATTCCCGCTACAGGATCTCTATAATACACTGATCATCTCTGACCTTCAACTCTAGGGAAAACGAATTGAACTTCGCCCTTTCTTAATCTCTGTTAATATCTTCGACCATGACACACTGCGAAAGTTGCATACTCGTTGTAGGAAGGGTTAGGAGGGGAAATTATTGCCGTATGAATAAACGCAGCGGAAGCAAGCAGGAAAATAACGGTAAAACGGAATATGACGTGGAGGGAGCGAGACAAGAATAGGTATCACACGGTGGAGTAAATAATCGTAGAAGATGACAAGAACGGTTACCTACAACCAGAGAGTTGTACAAGATAGGACAAAAGACGCATTGGAAGAGTGCACGAAGCATCAAAATTGTATGGCGACACCAAGAAAATCGTAGGATCGCATAGATGTGAGTTATGAATCTGATTCAAGAGGCGTCGTTGGCATCGATACCTATCCATCGGAAGCAGACGAAGACAATACCAACCCCAAAACGAATACGAAGGCGAGGACGGATGACAATCAGTCCTAGTGATTTCATTTTGCAACTGACTACACGTACCCTGAGAATGACTTTACGCCTTATCTTGTCCTGTAACTCTCCTTCACCATCGTACTCCTCCATACTCGATCCAGGTTGGGACATAACGTCCTCAGTCGGAGTCAACGTCGCAATGTCAGGAAGTGAAGGCGGAGAAGGGATTTGTACAGGATCGTTTGGATCGTGATCACCGTTAAAATCAGTATCGAGTTCAAGTGGGAGAACGGGATACATGAAAGGATCGGAGGATGTGACAGCGCCAGTGTCCGGGCTATTGGTGTTGGTCAGGCGATTCGGTAAAATGAATGAGGTGGCGGCTGAATCCGAAACACTAGAAGATGGAATAGTGGAATTCTCGGATATCAGTCCAAAGAGTATAGAAAAAAGCGCAACTCATACCGATCGTCTTCATCCGTTACAAACTCCATCGACTTTAACTTTCTATTATTCCATCCGTTCTTACTCGCTTTATCTACCATCGTATCCCGGATGGGTTCAATATCAGTTTTGGTAATCGCTGCTGAAAGATCTGCGCTTGGATGAGATTAGAAGAATCAAGATGACAAAGCAGAGGTACCATTGGTTGCTGAGAAAACACTGCCCGACTCTTCCAAAGAAGACGTGGCAATGGAGTTGGGAAGGTGCTTCTTCTTGTGTCGTTTGAACGAACATTCGTGGACAAAGGACTTCCCGCAACCCTCAGCCGAGCATTTGTAGGCTGCAATGTAACAGACGCAACCATGGCCAGCAAGGGCAGACAAACCGGTAAGAAATAGGATGGGAATCTGAGAGAATAGGAGCGAACGTACGTGTTCCACCTGTGTGCACGTGCATATGATCTCGCAAGCTCTTCAGTTGACTGTATCGCTTCGGGCAATGCTCGCACGCATACGGTCGAATTTTCCCCTGTGATGCAGATTGATTGTTGTCATTCGTGTGTTGCACGTCCGCACGCCGTTTGGCATTGGCGTCGTTGTTTTTTCTCCTGGGCTTTCTCGGCGGTTTGGGGGATGTCGCGTCGAGAGGTAGGATTGAAGAGTCCCTAGACAAGAGGCTATCGGCCACGGTGGGGAAGAGTGGTGCCAGAAACGGAGGATAATCAGAGTCATCCGATACAGATACCAAACCTGTAGCGGCAGCCGACTGCACCGCCATCTGTAGAGGTGTTCTAGCATGAGATAGCTTCGAGAGCTGTTCGTATGAGGTGCTGTCGGATCGATAGGGTAGTAGTGGTGCGACGAATGGCGTAGGAAAACTAGAATTGGCTGCTGTGGAAACTGAAGGGCCTACAAATGTGGTCTCGATCTCGTCCAGCTTTCGCTTCCGGTTTGATCTCTGGTGATGTTTCCTTTTAAAGGTCCCGCTTGCTGCCTTCCCGCTGTCCCCGTCTGGAGGAACTGAACTTGGGTTCTGCATTCGAGGGCAGAAAGTAAATGGTCCGCCAGAAGTAGTTGGGGAAGTGTCTATCTTAGTGAGTAGTCCTTGCTGATCTGCGCCCATCAATCTCTTCACAAACTCGTCCATAATACCGGAAGGTTGGTATTGCCACTCTTGCGAAGAAGTATCATTACTTTTATCCACCCCATCATCAACGCTATCAATTTTATCCTCTCTAGATGCCAAAGTGGGAGGGTGCACCTGGGTGCGCCGACTATCGAAGCCTCCTAGGGAACTTTCATCATTATTTTGTGCTGGTTTGTCAGCCATCGGGTAGGATTCCGATTTTTCGTCGGTCTGTGAGATAGAGTCATGCCATGACGATGGCTCTTGAACATCCTGTTAAAAGAGCAGTTTATTTAGAGATGAAAGAAAAATCCACGAGTACAGGACACATAGCTAAGAACACGCACATGCAACTGATCGAGTTCTTCGTCAGAACCAGCTTCCTCCTGAGCAACGATCATTGACTCGTTGACCTGGTTCACAATAGCATTTAAGAGTGGTGCGCTAGACTTCTCTGAGCGTATTTCGGCATGACCGAGCAGTATCGGGTGCATGAGAGCTTCATCTTCTAGACGCGAAACAATCACCCGAGTTTCTGCGTCGACGCGTCTCAATACGACGTCTAGAATGAGACCGTGACGAGACACCTTTTCACCCGCATCGCAGCGTTCGACAGCATCAAAAAACTTCGCGATGTTGTGTGATTTGAGCATAGCTCGCTTGACTTGCTCATACTTTCCCTTCGTCTTGAGAATTGCAATGACAATGTCGAGTGGAGTGAGGTACAGCTTATAGCACTGAAGCGTCTGGAGTACGATAGAGATTATTTTATCCTGCTGGGTCTGATCCCATTGCTGAGCTGGTTCGCCCACTGCAGGTGCGGTCATGGTTGGTCTAGCTCAAGCGGCGGTGTAGGAGAAAGTAACGCATCAAATGATTATATAATTGGGGAGTGGCAATCCCCCATAGTCGCGTGAGACAACTTTTTTCAAGCGGAGTCTCAATACTTACCATATATGAAACTGGACGCCGATCTGTTCTTACTGCCTTTTTCATACCATGTCTCCATCCTCCAACGGACAAAAAATAGTAATCCATAATATATGCACCAGAAAATGAAACATTTATTTATTATAGATGACTGGAAATACTCTCTAAATATTATTTTCTATATTTTCAAGCTGATCCTTCAGTTAGAATCAATATCGAGGTTGTCACTATATGCACCTCTGAGATAGACTGTGATGGGTGCCTCACAGAGGTGCTGTTGACTTTTTCTTGTCATATGTCAGTACTAATATATATATGCTCTTTAATTCTAATTGCTAACGCTCTATTTTAAGTATTTCTGTCATGTTTTCAGTTCTTGCTCAGTTCGCTAGTTCGTGATCCTCACAGATAGAGAATCACGTGACTTATTTCACCCTTATTTAAGGTAGGGGAAGTATAAACTCGACTAGGTGTGACGCGCGTCATGCGACCCTGACTTGGCCTGACTTGCCTCATCCGGTGACTTTAGACCCTTTCTTAACTGCAACTTCTACACAACACAAACTCGATTTCGGCTCTCATAGATCTCTTCTAATAAAAATTACAAGCAGATGTATGTTTTTAAAATTAAAAAAAATGGACTCCTGACCTTCCGATTATGGGATGAACCTTTTTTGTGCCAAATGGCTCAGAATTCATTTTCCAGCATTCTGGTAAGCTTTTCGTAAATTTCAAAAATTTCGACCGCAGGATTTTTGCCACTCTTGGCGAGCACAGGATGACAAATACCGTCCAAATATAGTAGTTTCTTTATGACTCATCTTTATTACTAATATTTGACTAATACACATTTATAACACATATCCTGACTGTTAAGGGAGGTTCAGGAGAGCTAGCTAATGGTGAAACTTGCTTTGTTTTGATGTTTTATTGAAGTACAAATGAGATTCTAGCTGCTCTTCTGCTGGCTGCCACTGTCCTGAAATCCGACCTCGAGATTTTTGCCGCAGGGTCCTTCCAAATCAGGTAAGCTCAGGGTCATCAGGGTCATCAGTCACACTGTGACACCTAGTCGAGTTTATACTTCCCCTACCTTACCGAGATTCAATGCATTCTTTCAAAGCTGAGAACTCAACGAATCTCTTAACGATTGTCCTATAAACACAGAAATAGTATTTTTTCATGAATATCTACATTTTGTTAAGAAAAAATTTCTAAGGATTTGCCTAGTTCCTTAGATATGGCCTTACTATAGGCCATATCTGTCAGAAGAAATTGACTTATTTGGCATGCAGATCCAGAGACGCTACAACCCGATAAATTCCCACGATCATCAGACATGGAAAGACAATTTGATCGAACATATTATACACGCACACGCTATTGTCCCTGGGGCTCGACATTACCAGGACAAATCAATACACCAATATGCCGGTTCTGTGAATGGGCACATGAGGAAGCATGGATACTGCAGACATTGATACTCGAGGACGCAGTCAACCATATGCTTCGACATGAACCTTACTCAATTTGAACCAACCACCATTGGTCAACGGTTGCAGAAACAACTCAACCATTGTTCACACCTACACTAAATGCATACTTGCACGAAGTTACGGTTTAGACAGGAAGGGGGTTACACTACATTGCGAATGCAGGTGTAATTGCATGGACAAGAAGATCAATACATTCCCAGCTATGCCGACAAGTGGCAATACAACTCAACTGGCCAATACATGCGGAAGCTACAAGAGAACATCAAGCACTACGCAATAATTTATTTGGCAACATAGTGGCACGATGGAAATCGGAGCAGAATCAACTACCGGGGATGATAGCATTGGAAATCTCTCAACCGAGGGAACGGATCAATGGGGCGATCTTGACCTTCATCATGGAAGGAATCAATGGCGATCAGGTGCAAGGAACGGAAATACGGATACCCGACGGATATCGCCGAGCGACGATCTGGCAGACTGGGTTACCGGCCATAGTACAGGCAGAACCATATAGGCCCACCGCTCCAGTGATTGATAATCGAGCTAATCCTATTGAGGGAGGAAGCCCGAGTCAACCGAGACAGCCGAATGGCCCAGCAGCACTTACAGAAGATGAAGACATGGCAGACTGTTCGAGTTGCTGTGCATGACATCATAAGGAACATTCGAGAAGGACTGACGTGGCAGTATGGAAGGCACAGAGCTCCGCACAGCCACAGGATTGGCCGGTGATGGCGTGATTGCCGTGCACTGACCAGGTATGAAGTCATATCGAAGGATCTGGAAGATTGCAGGAGGAAATCGGAAGTGCATCGCCACCCGATTGGAGATTGCGGGGTATCGGACAAGATAGGGGCTATGCTCGGAAAGATCAGGAGGCTGTGCCCGAGGGAGCCCAGGTAACTCAATAGATAGAAGCTTCGGGTATAAATAGGCCAAGCGAGGGTGGCTATGTCCCTCAGCAAAATTCTTCTGTACTAGTGAATACAAAGAAGCCCCACAAAGCTTCTCTTCTTCGCTACCACTCTTATCATCGGTACTAGTGTCCGGCCGGTCCCTTGACCCCGACTAAGTACTGTTGCTACTCTGCTCTACAAAGCACCGCCTCGCACTTCCCATCGCTTATCAAGACGGACTGCGAATATTGCCGGAGTGAGTGGACTTGTTCTGGTGCGTCGATTGTGTTGATCAGTCGATCAATGTCGGTCTGCTGATCCAATCCGCACTGGTCCTAACAATATCTCAATGAGATTTTGTAGGAAACTGATTTTTTTTGCAGATACACATTCCTTAATATTGAAAACATAGCATACACCCTTTTTTCTAGTAGTTTCTGCATTGTGGAAGTGGGGACACAAAATCGAAAGTGTTTCTCATTGAATCTCAAAAACCGGGAAGCGCTTAAGCATAAGCGAGTGCCGGCATGGCTCGGCATGGACCGTGAGAAGTCTCGCTTTTCAAACGGGGATTGCCACTCCCCATTATAATATACACGGCGGGCAAAATAGAATATCAGAGGGGGAGCTATTTTAAATTATTTTTTTGCTGATATTTCAAATATCGATAAGCGTCCCGGCTGCGCCGATACTTATAATATATTTCACGTGTCGATATTTTAAATATAAATATGGATATCCCTATCTGCGAGATATTTAAAAAATCCTCTTACTGATATTTTTATCGATATTTAAGATATCAATTTGGCATATATTTTAAATATCAATCAAGATATCTACTTATGTGATATTTTAAGAATCAATAAGGGTATTGTCAGACTGTATATTATAAGTATTGTTCGGGTAGATATTAAGTGGGTGATGAACAGGCGACAGGCGGGCGATGAGAGGGCGACAAGCGGGTGACGAGAGGGCAATGGACAGGCGATGGGTGGGCGACTGGCGGGCAATGAGAGGGCAATGAGAGGGTGACTGACGGGCAACGAGAGGGCGATAGGCGGGCGATGGGTGGGTGACAAGTGGCGCAGGAGTGACGTCTATGGATGCAGCGAGTCATGGTAGAAGGCACAACTGCGGCGGCTAGAGTGGACATCCATTATGTTTATGCAGGGGCAGCATTTGGTGTTGTCTTGGGCTACTCACAGGTAAGAAATTGTCACAGCGATGGACCAGTACCACAAGAACGATGAAGTCTGTTTTCTTGATAAGACTTGATGAGCTCCCTGTCCTGGAGTATCTTGCCTGTATATGCGTTAAATAACATTACGTACCAAGTCCTTAAAGACTCACCGGAGTGAATCAGTTTCTGCAGATCAACTGCATAGTGTTCTGGTTGGTCTTCAAATATTTTTCGTTTAACATCCGCCACCGCAATACAATCTCCTCATCTGCATTGATCTATGGGACCAGTCCGTAAGGGATCAGCCAATAGTACAACCGAGATGGTTGACCTCGAAGACCTTGCAAAGTTTTGATTGTGAGTTCAATCGTGTTGTATTCAGAGAGGATAAAGGGAAGGGAGCAGAGGATGCGCTTACACGCTGAAGAGAACTACGTGCGGCTGAGCTCGGTATCAACCCCGGTATCCCATTCTACGCTTACCCCATGCTACGGTACGGTCCCATCTACACCTTACAGTATCCACCAGCACACCTAGAGAAACTGTTGGTCCCATTTCTCAAAGTACTGAACGCCGAGAGTACCGGTACCGAGCGCCAAGAAACCCGGTACCGAGAATGCCGAGAGTACCGAGTGCCGAGAAACCCGGTACCGAGACAAATTGACAATTCGACATGCTCTCATGACATGGATCGGACGTCTCCCTCTCTGGTATTCATTCCTGATGGTTGGACTATGCATGCCAGTTCTTTGGAAAAGCTCAGGGTCAGTATCCATTAAGGTTTTCAGGTCCGGTACCACCAGGAACGTGTCGGTATCAATCAGCAGGGGCGCATATCTCTTGTCCTGAGGACTTTTCATCCAGGGGTACTATATGCTACGTTTTCATTGGTATCTTGTCCTCCCTAACCCTTTCTTGTTGTCCTCCTGATGGCGCTGCAATGTTCATTTTCCTTGTTACATTTTTATTCAGACTTTTCTTTGTTTTGATCTTCCTTTCTACTTTCTCCTTTTGGATTTATGAGCTAACTACGGTACAGTAGTATAAATATCTCCTCCTGTACGTAGTAGCTCTCCAGGTAATCTTAGGAGCTAGCCTCTAGCGTGAGGGCTCGGGTTTCCTCACCCCCTTCTTAGTCTCATCTCAGCTTCGTCTCAAGTTCCATCCCAGTTCTGCTCAAGTGAACCTTCAGAGTTAGCCTCCCGTGTGAGGGCTCAGGTTTCCTTCCCAGTCCAGTCAACACTCTCAGCCACCAGCCTCCCCCAGTCTGTTTCTTGCTATACCACCCCGTGCTAGCTGTTTCCTTGCAGTACCGACCTGTACCGACATTTTTCCCACGGTACCGACATTTTGTTATCCTTTGTATTCTGCACATCCACCTTTCGTTTCTGTACTGAGCTTTTGTTTTACAACGTTTCTGCACATACCGAACCCGTTCGTTCAAGTACCGACCTGTACCGACATTTTTCCCACGGTACCGACCCCTTTCTTTCTGTACCGACCTGTACCGAGGTTTTTCCCACGGTATTAGACTCTTGTTTTGCTACGTTCTCTCCCATACCGACCTGTACCGAAGTTTTTCCCACATTCTAACCTGTCCTTTTCATATCAGAATCACATACCCTTCACTTCCGGCCCATCCATAAACTCCCCCTTTTCATAGACAACAAGTACCGTGACCGTACTGGTTAAGTACCGGCACGTATTAGCCCTCCCCCACTTAAAACCATACACCCCTCGTCTTGATATTTCGGTACCGGACGCGACCTCGAACATTTAACGCTATCATGTCTGACTAAGCCACTAGTAAGCATCTATGTTTGGTAATGTCATGCCCCATGGCCATGACGAAGTTGCAGCGGAACCTCTCTCCTCCTACCATTCGCGGGGCAAGCAATGGCCACATTGGATGGATAGCGACATTCATCAGTCATAACGGATCGAGGCTCTCAGGCAGGCCTTAGTCAAAGACTCAAAGCCCAAGTTCTCCCAGCGTGCTCAATCCACTTGGTTGGGTCTCGTAAATCCGTACGTCCAACTGGATGATCTTTTGCAACCCCTTAGTTATATTGATTTGGGCCCCGACAAGGACAGGTCTGTCACTCTATCCATTGCGTAGTCATTTCGTTCCTCATTTTCTGCAGTTTTGAAACCATCCTTTCTTAGCATGAAGGACCTTCTATTTCTACTTGCCCTGCTAGGAACCAGTTCTATTCCAAGAAATGGCCATCTCCTCACCACAACGGTATTCAGAAATCCCGCTGCAAGGACTCTCCAGCCCCTTCTCGCAAGACTCTGGCTATCTTGAAAGCCGAGCTACAGCGGATACGACACCGTGAGGCTCAACTAGCTGCCTGCAGGAGAGAAGACATTTACGTTGAGAAAGAGTACCGCAAAGAGATATGCTGCTATATGCGAGAAATGGAGGTCAGTCGTTGAAAAGTGACTTGCTTACGCAACTCGCTCCCATTCTAAATGCTAAGTGTCAATGCATAGGACTACACAATGGGCTCTACTTCAGCTATGGATCAGCAACCAGAAATCAAACGGCCTTGTCTCGTCGACTTTCTTATCGAGATTCATTCTACTTTCCGACTTCGTCCTGAGACTCTTTACCTTACCATGAACATCATTGACCGATATGTTTTGCGTTGTATCGTGTACACGAAGCATTACTAATTAATTGGTTGCACGGCGTTGTGGATAGCAGCAAAATTCAAGGACGCAAAAAGAACGCGTTGTCAGGCCAGGATATTGCCTGGACATAAACAATCGTAATATTGGCACGCTTTACACTATCGGAAGCAAGAACATAGTAGGACATCAGAAAGGATAAACAAGAAATATCGGACGTCGCAGTAACTTGTAATTCTGCACACAAGTTAGCAAATTGAAAGCCGATGGAAAGTGCCAAGCTTACTATCAAGCGTTGAGCACAACTCGTCTAGTAACAAGCACTGGTACCCACTCGACCCACTCCTCCTCGATCATTATAGTCGTCTCCACAAATACTCTTCGTGCTATTAAGCATAAAGATCGCAAAGTGTCGAGAAAGTAACTCACTGAATCGGGTTAGAGGAAGCGCGACGATATACAAAAGCCAGCCTGAGAAGTTCAGAAGCGTGGCAGAGCAGATGGTGAAGTCGTGCACAAAGTCGTGAAGGTGGCATTAGAACAAAGAATTGCAGAAAAGGAACTCGAGCGGCGATAGATAAACAAACCATTCTTTATATGGTCATGCTCTAGAAGCAGAAATGAAGGTTCAAGAACCACCGGTTGCACCATTCATTTGGTCTTATCTGAGAAGCCATCCGATACATCGCTCTGGAAAAACCAAAGACCACAGTCCAGATACCAAAAACCAAATAAGCCCAAATCGGATAATCGATTATATCATCTATCACGTAATCGATTATATCATCCATCAGGTCATCGATTATCTCATTCATTAGGTCATCGATTATATCATTCATTAGGTCATTCATCAAGTCATCGATTAGATCATTGATCAGGTCATCACCTTGAACCATATTCTGGACTCATCACTTGACTCATTGATGGCACATCATTCATCAAGTAACTCATTGATGTGCATCATTCATCAAATAACTCATTGATACACAGCATCTATCAAGTAATTCATTGATGCACAGCATTGATCAAGTCATGCATTGATGCACATCATTCATCAAGTAATTCATTGATGCGCATCATTCATCAAATAACTCATTGATGCATTGATACATATCACTTGATTTGGAGTATTTGATGCATAGCTTTGGAAGGAGACATCAAATTTTGATGATGTGGTTAATGCAGATCTATTTTTAGCTTATGCTGTGGATTATGTAAATTGGTCTTGGAATTAGTATTTAAGGACCAGCATGTAGCCCCCCAGAGGAATATAGAGAATTAACTCCCCATAGAATAACTCACCAGAGACACCCCCAGATCAAGTACAAGCTCTCCTCCAGAACAAGACAAGCTCACATCACTCTGTGACCCCTTGTCACACTATTTGCAAGTCAAGTCAAGGTTTTGTCGCATACAGTTGACCACAGCTTAAGACTGGGTAACTGCATTGCTCAAGGACTAGTTTGGTACTAGTCAAAGGTATTGTATCACCTCTGTTCCAATTGGACATTGGTGATAAACTCCCTCTCAAAGTCGATATCTAATAACTCGAGACTTCGAGTGTGTGTGTCCCTCTAGACATTGACATCTATCCTGCATAGCTTGTCATTGCCTACCTCGGTGTGGACAATTTAATTGCTCCTCACCCACGGTGACCTATCACTTGCTTTCAAGAGAATTGGATAAAGACTCATCTCTCACTCACTCTACATCTCTACTTGAACTCGAATCCCTCAACCCTCCAACTACAACAAGTTGCCCATAGCTTCAACGAACAACTGGGAAGACTACCCGCCTAGATAATTAGACCGGTTGACTCAGTGGGAGTGTACTTGGTTATTCAACAGCCAATACCATCCTAGCACGACAGCGTACCAACTCTAGCCGACCTGGTTGGGATCTGCTGCCATGATACCTATGACGAATCCGCCAACATGTTCTTGCTACCATTCAGTGGATGTTGGGTCATCCAACCGCAGAAGCTTGACTTCGAGTCTGTTGCTGTAGCTTATTTGAAGAGAGTGCGAAGGTTCAGCATATCGCAAGATTTCTTTTGGGAGTTACCCTTTTCTATCACGACTTCATCAAATTCTCGCCTTCCGCTATCGCCCTCACGTCGCTCATACTTGCATGTCACATTTGCCAGGAACCCTGACAGATTTACGATGAGCCCGACATGATTGACTCCATCCTGGGTATTTACACCAAGTTAGAACGGATACTCATCCTTAATCTTGTGTGCAATCGATTAGACCTTTGTGGGCTCGAGAGACTCATGGGATTGGAACATATCGACGAGAGCGGCGAAGTTGGACGGCTGGCCATTCTTCTGAACATACAGGAAGTCTGGATCGAGGGTAAACCCTTTGTGGAGTCAGAAGAGAATCATCGCATACGGTGCTTTGATCATTTCTGGAAAGAAGGGTAATCCATCTCGTTAGATGGAAGTTTACCATGAGCAATTGAAATGCAGCTCTTCCTGGGGGGACCTACGAAACGGAATGAATGGTGTGGTGATGAAAGTGGTGAAGATGGCTCTGCTTGTCACCCGCCCGTCGCCCGCTCATTGCCCGCCCGTCGCCCACTCATTGCCCTCCCATTGCCCTCCCATTGCCCGCCCGTCGCCCGCTCATTGCCCTCCCATTGCCCTCCTATTGCCCTCTCGTCGCCCGCCCATTGCCCGCTTATTGCCCGCTCAATATGTCTTCGAATGATATTTAGAATATTGACTTTGACGATATCCTTATCTATATTTGAAATTTCGGCAAATTTGATATCTTGACCTATATTTAAAATATCAGTAAATCGATATTTTAAATATCGATTTACATATTATAATCCGACCGATATTTTAAATAACCTTAGACCGATATCCTTATTGATATTTAAAATTGCGTCACGTGAAAGATACTTTAAATATCGGCTCAGCCGGCATGCTTACTGATACTTAAAATAAATGCTCGAAAAATATTTAAAATACAATCCCCGCTGATATTGGGGAGTGGCAATCCGCGTCAAAAAAGTGTCCTGTGATTTTTTCGTTCGGAGCTTGAATAATTACTTTATATGTATCGTAACAACGATCCTTTTTTACCGCTGTACCTTTCATATTGTCCCTGTCTGCTGCTGTCGTTCTACTCATAAATAAGCATCAAAACAGTCCATACATATTGATTGAACTGAGTATCCAACACAACTAACGAATAATCAGTAATACTGGCATTTTTTACTGCTGGTTTTCGTCACCAATAAACCTATGAGCTGCATATAGTGCAGAAATACGTCGAGTATTGCTAAAAACATGCATATATTCAGCACTTCTAGACACACGTACTATTTGTATACTATTATTGAAGCT
Source organism: Inonotus obliquus (assembly GCA_032164295.1). Classification (NCBI taxonomy): domain Eukaryota; kingdom Fungi; phylum Basidiomycota; class Agaricomycetes; order Hymenochaetales; family Hymenochaetaceae; genus Inonotus; species Inonotus obliquus. The sequence goes on from JAJHTX010000004.1 coordinate 75,662, forward strand.
TTAAAGTCTACCCAACCGATCTTTCACCTCATCTAATGTCATTGTATGCACTTCTCTCAGTGGCACATCTCTTGAATAATCAGTCTTTTATTGGCCTATATTGCATCTCCTCCTCTTATCTACATAATAAGAGCTGTATCTACCTCCTATGAAAGTAAAATGAGTGACTACACACAGTTGAGAATTGTTCTATCTCTTTCTTGTTCAATTTGGTCTATCTGGCAATGTTTCGAGCAGCGTTCTCATCAGGTCACGTGCTTGCTTTATTCCTTTTTTGTCAGTACTTCTGCATATCTTCCTGCTTCTTCTCCTCAACAACAACTCGAAGAATCACTCAACTCAATGCATGGTAAGTATTTTTCCATGTCTACCTTCAATTTGTACAAAAAAAATTTTGTAGAAATTGCCTAGTTCCTAAGATATGAGGTGAGATACCACCGTATCTCACTAGATTTTTGTAGAAAATTGAAATTTTTTGCACAAATACAATTTATGATACCAACTACATAAAATGTACAATTTATTTCTGCCATTATTTCATTGTGGATGGAGGTCAGTCAAGTCGAATACATCTCTCAAAATCCGGTCATCGCTTATTTTCGCTTAAGCGTAACCGAGCGCCGGCAGGACGCGGCATGGGTCGTGGGAACAGGACACTTTCTTGACGCGGATTGCCACTCCCCACTGATATCCTATTTTGCCCGCCGTGATAATAGACATAACATTTACACACGTGATACTGTCACCTATGTGACCGAAAACTTTGTACAAAAGTGAGGAGCGATAAAGTAAGTTCAATCCTGGAGTTCACTCCCATCCATTCCCTCAATCATCCCGCCCTGCCTATCTCTCAGCTATCTACAATGTCGCCAACGAAAGAGTACTTGGACCCGAAAGACGCTCTCCAGTTTCTCGAGACGTACAAGAGGGCAGACGGATTGTCCGCAGCGGAGCTCATGAACTCCGAGAGACACGGCGGACTCACGTATAACGACTTCCTCCTCCTTCCCGGTAAGATAGACTTTGCTGCGCAGGAGGTTGTGACAGAGACGCGTATTACCCGGAACGTTGTGCTCAAGACACCATTTATGAGTAGTCCCATGGACACCGTTACGGAGAAGAACATGGCGATTGCGATGGCGGTGAGTCAGCTTTATGTAGTCCGTGTCGGCCTTAGTGCGCGTGTTGTGCTGATGGAATGTGCGTCTTGCAGCTTCTAGGTGGGATTGGGGTTATTCATCACAACCAGCCTGCAAGTGCCCAGGCTGCGATGGTTCGGGCCGTAAAGCGACACGAGAACGGGTTTATCACAGATCCGGTCGTCCTTTCACCCAATCACATCGTGGAGGATGTGCTCGACGTAAAAGCGCGTCTTGGTTTTGGTGGTATACCCATTACTGGTAAGCGTCTGTGCCAGCTTGACTTTAATGATGAATTATCTTCCTTCATAACCTTCGTTCTACTGAATAAACGCGGTAAACCTGCGTGATAAGTAGAGAATTTTGAATTATATTTCTGAATCATCTCCTTCGATTCCACATAGACGAACTGAGTCTAACTCCTATTTTTAGATACCGGAGCTCTTGGCGGAAAACTCTTGGGCATAGTAACGAACCGAGATATTCAATTCCGGAATCCGTCAACGCCCTTAACGGAGGTCATGACCACTGACCTCGTCACTGCTCCCGAAGGCATCACTTTACTGCAAGCCAATGAAATCTTGCGCGACTCAAAAAAGGGCAAGTTGCCAATTGTCGACAAAGCGGGCAACCTAGTTGCGCTCCTTGCTCGTTCCGATTTGCTCAAGAACCAGAATTATCCTCTCGCATCGAAGCTGCCTGAAAGCAAGCAGCTGTATGCTGCTGCAGCGATTGGAACACGCCCAGCCGACAAACAACGACTCGCGTTGCTAGTAGACGCAGGACTCGATATTGCCGTGATCGACTCCTCTCAGGGTAACTCGGTTTTCCAAATCGAAATGATCCAATGGATCAAGCAGACGTATCCAAGTCTGGAGGTGATTGCAGGGAACGTCGTTACGCGAGAACAAGCAGCGTCGCTCATTGCAGCTGGTGCGGATGGCCTGCGCATTGGCATGGGTTCGGGTAGCATCTGCATCACGCAAGAGGTCATGGCCGTCGGGCGGCCGCAGGCGACAGCTGTTTATGCTGTAGCAGAATTCGCCCGTCACTTCGGCGTACCGGTTATCGCTGACGGTGGGATTAGTAATGTGGGACACGTTGTTAAGGCTATTGCACTAGGTGCGGGAGCGGTGATGATGGGTGGTTTACTTGCGGGGACGACCGAGGCACCCGGAGAGTATTACTACCACGAGGGCAAGCGCGTCAAATCATACCGCGGGATGGGCAGCATCGAAGCTATGGAGCAAGGTAAACCTGGCTCTCCATCCGGCTCTGGCAAAGCCCTGCAAAACGGTCGCTCTCAACCAAACTTACAAGAGAATGCTGCGACTTCGCGTTACTTCAGCGAGTCGAGTGCTGTCAAAGTCGCTCAAGGTGTATCGGGGGACGTACAGGATAAGGGATCCGTTAAGCAGTTCCTGCCGTACCTCCATGCGGGGTTGCAACATTCGCTTCAAGATATTGGCTATCGCAGTATTGATGAAATGCAAGGAGCTGTTCGGAATGGGAAGGTGCGGTTCGAGCTTCGTACAGCGAGTGCTCAGATCGAGGGAGGAGTACATGGATTGCATTCGTGAGTTTTCTACCTATTCTTGCGCTTTGGCCTGCTTCAGATCGCCTAACTTGTTATGATATTAGATATACCAAGAGACTCTTCGCATGATTGTCATTCACATCTTGCTGTGACTTTGATCACATACATACATAGACTACCAACCAGACGATTTCACTTGGCGCTCGTTTTGGGGATTTTTGAGAGTACATTTGCATATTGTTGTAATAATATTGAAATAGCAATGAAAGAGATGAAAGGGAATAATAAAAGGAAGATCTGCGTCTTGCCTTGTAGTCTCATGATCGGCTACACCACCATGATCAAGTCAATAAATTAGCCACGGCGTCCGTAGTCTACTGCGCACATCATCGATACTATCTCGTACGGTTATCTCAAGGGTCAATATATTCTAGCGTCTGCGCCGAAAGCCTCCCAAAGTCCGTATTCCCAAGGGTATTTATATCTGGGATGACTTGATGCTTTGAATCCTCAAAGGGCTTGAGAGTTCTTGCCCCCGTCTTGCTCGGTCGTCTTGCCGTTCATGCATTTTCTTCTCCGTAATCATGCCGTGCCCTCTTGGAGGGAGGTTGTTGCTGGAGCGTTAATTGGTGTTGTGCTGCTCACTGGTGTTGCTACAGGTGCGTATTGTAAACAATCCGACCTCGCTATTATCACTTATGTTCTACTTGTCTCAATCACAGCCCATCCTGAAGAGTTCGCCGATCGAGTATTTTCTAGAGCAGAGCTCGCACGTAGGGAGGTGAGTGTCTTCTCATCACATCACCGTTGTCACCTTTTCAGCAACTTCTATCATCCATACTCACTATCATCCTTATTTCATCGACTATACCACAGCATCTAGCAACCAAAAGGCACCTCGCCGCTCGCTCCTGCTCATCCTCCATCAACGCTTTTCACACTTCTCGTCGCGCAAAGCGTTCTTTCTCCGACCAGTTTGTTTTCAGCGAGGATAATTTGAGAGAAAGTACATGTGTAACTGCACCTGAGGTGGAAGAAGGACCGTACTATGTGAATAATGAACTTGTGCGGACAGATTTTGTTGAGGATCAAGAGTACGCACTTTTCTTTTCTTTCCTTCAGCTCGTCTCGCTTCTGTTTCTTATTATCTGATTATGCAGAGGTGTGATTATCACCCTTGATATTGGTGTCATCGACACCTCGACATGCGATCCAGTCCCGAATGCACTTGTAGAGATCTGGAGTGGTAAGTCCTTTACTTTCTTTTCATACCTTCTTTATTAATCAAATTGTTATCTACATGATACAGCAAACGCAACGGGATTTTACGGCGCATTCGAGACAAAATCGATAGGCAATCATCCACCGGGTAGAGGACCTGGAAACAATCCAAACATTCCACTAGGTCATCCGCCCGGTCGACCAGGCAGAAAACCAGGTCCAGGTGGTCGTCCACCCGGCAGTCCCAGCATGACCTCCAACAACACCTGGCTCAGAGGCGGTTCCCCAACCTCTTCAAACGGTACCACCTCCCTCAAAACTCTCTACCCAGGTTTCTACCCCAGCCGTACCATCCACATCCATCTCATGATCCATACCGATAATTGGTCCCAATCTCCCACTAACAACGGAACTTTCCTATCACATTCGGGGAAATTGAGTCATGTAGGACAGCTGTTTTTTGAAGAAAGCTGGAATGATAGGGTTTTAGAGAGGGAACCGTATGTTTTTAATGAGGCGAGAAGGACCAGGAATGATGAAGATTGGGATTTCAAGAGGGCGAGTAAGGATAGGAGCAGTGCGATTGTTGAGTGAGTACTTTAATCAATCAAAGCTTGTGCTCGGTTGTAAATTATGGCGTTACAGAGTCGAGATGCTCGGAGAGAGTCTTGACGATGGTCTCGTCGGATTTATCAGTACGTCCTTTCATCCGTACTTCGGTTCAAGTGTTTACTGACCATCGCCTGACCCTGAAGCGATAGGAATTGATATGACAGCAGAGTACACCATCCGCTCCAGCAATTACTACAACGGCTCTTCTGAGGCTGACATTGAAGCATATTCAATCGTCGCAGATGTGGACATTTGAAAAGGATTTCATTGTTCAATCCTAGTGGCTAGCTCTTGAATGTATAGTGTCTATTCTCCTTCAATTTAGGGCATGGTGTCCTTGAGTACATCGAAATTCTTGTAAATCTACACCAAAAAATACATTCTCTAAATATTCTTTCGTTCGCTATCTCTACCACTCAAAGTCCACAAAAGCACAACACTCCCAAGGCAAGACAACACCTCTATCCGTCACAGGTTGAACATAAAACCTCACTTTACCCTCCCTCAACACTTCAGGCAACGACTTCCTATCCAACAAAAACCGGTCCGGACCTGGACCTGTGATAGCTCCAGAACCCCATCCACTCGTACCTAAGAACAACGCGGCATCTGTCGGACGAATACCAGACGAAATGTGTCTTTCAGCGTAGATGTTCGCGTATTGTATACGAGGGAACCAATGCTTCGAACGGTCTAATATCCATGGTGGGTGAGGTACCTCCGGAACGAGATCTTCTGCCCTTATCGTAGCAGGAGTCGTATACGATATACACGCGTCCCATGTTATCGTCAATGTTTCCGAGTTGTACGAGTTCGGAGAGTCTTGTTCGTTAGATCGCGTGCAGTCGGCCCACAGCAGACGTGTGTTATATGGTGTCAGATTCTCGAGAGGTGACTTTGGCGAAACTGTCAGTTGACCGAGGGTGAGTGTGATGTTATAAGGAGCCGAGGCGTCCCCTGTGATGATTGCGACTATAATCCCTATGCTGTATATGACATCAGAATCCGAGCTGGTCGTCAAATCGTCTTCTGTTCTCGGTGAACCATTGGGTATACGACAGGTGATTGCCACTTTGCTCCATCCACTTCCAAGATCCGGATAAGACATCGGCTTGATGTCAACTCCCGTTTCTTCTTTTACGGATAAAGCAATGTCAAGCTCAACACTGTCGGATCCATCCACCTTGTAGACCAACTCCACTTCGTACAGTCCACCTCGTGTCAGTGTAATTGATTGCACTGGGATCCAGAGACAGCGAAAAGCAGGCTCTTCATAGACATCGTTGCCATCTGCCGAAAGTTCAATCAAGACGGACGACCCTCCGTTGAACGCGTCGTCGAACGTCAACTTGGTACTCGCTTTGGGGAGCGCTTCATCCACTATATTCGCATCCCACGTAACCTTCGGCCTTGGCCACAGCATATTGCCCAGAGAAGTCTGCTTATCGATATCTGTCCACCCACTCTCCTTGAACATAACCTTTCGACCTTCCACGAACCACGCATAACCCACTCCGGGACAAAACGACGTGTAGAACGGTAAGAGATCAGGTCTAGGCGGAGACTTGCTCTCGAAGAAATCTCGAATCGGTCTGAACTCTCCATGATCATGGCATGGCTGTTCACCTTTGCGAAGCGGAGGATCGGGAAGTTCGACTTGTGTACCCTCGATTGCAGGACCAGCCCACAAAGTCCGTTCACGCTCCCACCATACCTCCCAGCTCCGACCTTCAGAACCCTCGTCGGACTCCCAGCTCCACGCAGGACCAAAGAGCGCGACGCTCAAACCAAGTCCACTCGGATCGATATGTTCTGCTGCACGGAAGCATCCTAGCCCGCCTCCTCCATGGCTTCCGCGACCCCATACGTCAATGCCTACGTAAATATCGCGGAGGGCCTTCTTACTTCCCTGTAGGAGTCCTAGATCCAGGCCAAGTAGGTATTGGGCAGAGAAGGAGGGAAAGGTACGTGGCCAGGTGTAGTTTGTGAAGAATGCATCCGAGGGAAGGAAGAATGAGATGTTTCGACTGTTGAGACGGTCTTGCCAGGCCAAGTCACCGGTAGTCACGACACTGTCATACCTACACATTTCGTTAATGTCGATATCGCGGGGAATGACAAGAGGTCTTCGTCACTGACCAAATTGTCTGGGCATAATCCCCAACTTTGCTTTTTAGCTCGATATTTAGAATGCTAATCCAAGCTTCAATTGCCCGAGCTTGGTCAGATCGGCCTATAAACGAAAACTCAAAATTAAGCAAATATCCATCAAATCCGCGTTCAAGTGCAAGGTCTGCGAGTAAGCGGGCATAGTGACGAGATATTGGTAAACCGCCGCTGATGAGCGTAGCTGGTGGACCTGTCCTAGACTTTGGCAGTTTGCCGAAGAGAAGGCGGAGTGTATCTTCAGCGGATTCTTTGTGCTCGAATATCCTGCGTAGGTAGAAATGAGCGAACAGCATCGTGAGCTCAAAAAAACGCATACAGAACTCCAAATATCTTGACTCCATGTCGATGCGCAGCAGTGACCCATCCTGGAGGAGGGACGGACACTCGTTGATGGGAGAAACTGGACGATAGAACGATTAGCTTACTCCAGTCTCTTCGTTCGCAAGTCCGTGGAGCGCACTAGATAAAACTCTCGCACTGATCCCAAAAGTTAAAGGTATATGCCAATGAGGATGGACCTTCGGTGTAGCCTCCCTATTGCAATGACTGGATGCAACCTTTACAAGACGATGCGAACGTACTTTGTAATCGTGGCACACCTTGAGAGCTCGTCAGATTGGATAGCCGAGCTTATAAAATGCATGAAAATACCAGGAGTTGTCCATGATTCCCATTTGTAGATTGACTGGGTTCACTTCGAGGAGTGTATCGAAGGAGACCTTCTAACTCAGATTGATTTCTGGGCTTTGAAACATAATCATCTAGCTGTTCAAGATTCTCAAAGAAGTTTGGATAACATGATATGTTACGAGGTTCCCTCTCTGAGATAATTGGCATATCCAATACTCTTGATGGATGGGATGGAGGAATAGCCTGAGTCCAAATAGACAAACGGTTGGGTGATACCTTCCGTATATAGAAGTTGTATCTCACAGTAACAAGACTAAAATATTACAAATCACAATCGCAGAAGCCACCAGCTGACCGCTCATACTCTTGGTCCTCCTCCACCATCATGTCTGACCTCGACGCTGACCTTTACGGCGGTAAGTGCTATTAGACTTTTGGTAAGATAGTTCAGCCTGAGCTAGATTCGTGTTTCAGACCTTTACGGCGATGAGAACGACTTCTCTGTGCCGATTGAGGAACCCAAGGACGCAAAACAAGAGGAACGACAGCCAGAAAAAACGACGGAGTCCACACCATCAGCTGCTGCGCCCATCGCTCCTTCTGCAACTGAGAAGGTCAAGTCCCCGACCCCTGTCCAGTCATCTCTAGAGAATGGCACGTCACCCATACCATCGTTGGCAAACGGAAATGCCCCTCAGCCGATTCAGTCTTACCAGTCATCAACTCAAGATTACTCGTCGAGATCCAACCTTGGGTATCAGAGTCAGCCACAGCATGACTCTATTGAGCAGAACATGTCGTCGTTGCCCATTGTAGATCGGCATATTAGGCCGTCAGAAATGAAGGATGAAGGGTGAGTACTATGTAGTATTTAGTACTTTTCTGGAGCGGGTTTGGCGCACTATGACGGGCAACGACTCGTCTTGTTGATTGTTGGAAGGGGGTCGTCTACGGACAATAGGTATTAGGTGTATCGTTTTAGTACCGCCTTTAGTCGTCATCACGCATCGAACGGTCGAGACTAGCCTGTGTAGCTACTCCGTAGGCATTGCATCTCTTCGACTAGGCTAGGCTAGGATTTCCCTAGACAGACAGACAGGTACCCTGTCCTGCCCCTCGCTATTGTGTTAACGTATCTAGCGACATAGCATGCCGAACAAATACGATGATGTTGATGCATTTTCAACCAGCCCCGCGTTCAATTTTCTCAGTCATGACCGTATTGCAAGAATAACATAACTTACAAGAGCATACATTATCCAGGAAAATGTTTATTGGTGGTTTAAATTGGGATACTACAGATGGTAGCTAACCATTTTCCCTCTCCAAATTTCCCGACGGTACTAAATCGATTTGCGTAGAGGGTCTCAAGGCTTACTTCGAGCAGTTTGGAAAAGTTGAAGCTTGCACGATTATGAGAGACGCTACCGGTCGGTCGCGCTGCTTCGCATTTTTAACGTTCGAAGATCCTTCCTCGGTAAATAAAGTAATGTACCAGGAGCATGTTTTAGATGGTAAAATAGTGAGTAGTTATCCCATGCTCATTATTGTTGTAAAAGTAATTCTCATGAACAATGCACTCGCAGATCGACCCTAAACGTGCTATCCCCCGGTCAGAGCACCAGAAGGCTCAGAAACTCTTCATTGGCGGTCTAGCCGCAACAGTCACGTCGGAGTCGATGCGGGAGTACTTCGCGCAATACGGGAAAGTCATCGACTCGACAGTCATGCTTGACCGCGAGACAGGAAGGAGCAAAGGCTTCGGGTTTGTCTCGTTCGAAAATACAAACGTTGAACCTCTGCTTGGGTTCGGAAAACTTGAGATTGATGGCAAGATGGTGCGTTTATACCCACCCATCTCTTCACAAGTATCCTATGTCTAAGTGGTTGCTTTCACTTTGCAGATCGACGTTAAACTCGCCCAACCACGTCACCAGCGTGAACCCGATAGCGCGGGCGCGGGCGGTTCCTTCCGAAGCGGAGGTTCCTACAGCAGCGGCGGAAGAGACCAAGATTCCTACAACTCCAACCCCAACTCAAGCGGTACAAGTTTCGGAGGCGGAGGACAAGGTGCAACAGGAGCGACAGGAGCAGCAGGAGCGGGAGGAACACCTTTCGACCCACAGGCTCTCGCTCAGCTTTATACGCGGATGTTCCAACAGTTACCTGGTATGGGAATGGGTGGTATGGCTGCTATGATGGGTGGTGGTGGTATGGGTGGAGGTATGGGTGCCGTGGGTGGTGGAATGGGCGGTGGAATGGGCGGCGGAATGAGCGGAATGGGTATGGGTGGTGGTGCAGGTATGGGTCGCATGCACGGCGGAGGCGGAGGTATGATGGGTATGGCTGGTGGACCTATGGGTGGAGCCATGGGCGGTCGGGGTGGTATGGGTGGAGGTATGATAGGCGGTAGTGGACCCATGAACGCTCCGCGTGGTCCTCGTGGAGGCTCCGGTGGTCCACAAGGCGTTGGTCCACAAAGGACACAGCGAGGACACAATTACCATCCCTATTCACGATGAACGTTGATCAGTATGTTCATAGTCGTGCTTCCAAGTTTCCTTTTTTCAAGATCCTTTCAAAGGCCTGCAAATAGTTTTATGCATGTAGTATAATCCCTCCCTTTTTCTTCTTTCGTTAGATAACATTATTGTTTGGTGAGATAATGGTATGGGTTATATAAAGTCTTTAGCCCTAGTATTCATCCAATAAACCACCTCTCTGTCCAGCTTCCGGAAGCATCACGCACCACCGCATTCAGAGTCAGAGTCCAATGTGAGGTACTATTAACATTATATATTTAAATATAGGCAGGAAAATGAGATAGAGCAGATTGTTGCTGAAAAGGTCCAGGGTTACGAGACGGGTTTCAAATCTGGCTTCAAGAACGGGGCATGCTCCGTGCGGCAGTGCATCCAGAAGATATGTGGTATGTTAATTGGGTCGGAATCCAGAGGTGCACGAGGTGTTTTCCCCTTTTCCATCCTATCATTGAAGAACAAAAGTCAACAACCCGAAATAAGAAAGTTCCTACGTCGTCACTTACTCGCATAATCCACACACATACTTGTCCTCATCAGCCCTCTTCCACGAAATGAACTTCGGTAGAACAATTAAATCATCGCCTGACTGGAAGGGATCAGACGCCTGGAACCATGGTTTTACACATCTGGATCACCGCATGACATTGTAAATGGACTTACAGCCAACTCCTGCCCCTCAGCCTTGAGCCAGGCTTCAATATCTGGTCGCAACGCATCCTTGTGTCGCATGAGGCAGTGATTCCAGAAAGTTATTGGATACTGCGAAGGATTGAATTGTAGTGGAGCACGATTATCATTATCGTTGTTATGGTTGTGCATTCTGCAGAAAACGTTAAGGCCCCAACGAAACCATCTGAAAGACAGTATGAGGACACACATGCAAAAACCACAAGCGGGTCGATCGGATTCGTCAGTCCACGTTACCACCTTCGTGAACACCGCGTAAATATCAATAAGATGTCTCGGAAAATCTGCATAGAATCCACTCTGCTCTTTACTAGTCGGTGTTGAAGGTGGTGCGGTCATCCCGTCGTCCGTTTCTTCCAGCAATATAGCGGATGCGGGCGATGACCCTGGCGCTGCAACCCCACTCAGTCCGCTGCCAGCTGTCGTCCGCTTCGAGGTCCTTCTTCGCTTTGGAGGAGGAAGAGGATATCCTAACCACTGCAATGGACCAGAGCTCGTTGTTGGTGATAGCGATTGTGAGCTTCTCCTTACTGGCGAAGTTGGGGTCATGCGGGTTGGCGTATGCCGTGGCGATGTGATACGTTCAGTAGATAAACCATAAATCGCCGCCATCTTTCATTTGTGATAACACAAGAAGTCAGGCAAGTTGATGCGTAAGTGTCGCACAGACAAACCTGTCGACGGGCAGTTACAAGCTGCTCGTTCTCTTCGCGCAACTCGGCAATCTCCTACGTCGTCTTTCATCAGCGCAATAGATTGGCACTAGCGTATTATACTCACCACTCTTAATTGGCTCGTCTCAGCCGAATCTTCTTTGAAATGTGAACGCCAAACAAAAGGAAAGGTAGGGAGGTCCGTTGCTCACGTTTAGAAGCCTGATCTTCAGCCAAGCTAATGGACTAAGGGAGCCATGAGCTATTTTCAGTAAACTGCTGCCTAAAATATACTGACCTCCGTAACTTGCGCCAGTTGACCTTGAGCTGCGGGAAGGGAGCATCAGTATCTTGAAACATCACGCAAGGAGTAACTGGCTCTTACTGCTTTTGAGCTCTGATTCCAGAGTCTTCACTTTCTTCGTTTCTACTTCTAGCTGCGTTACTCTCTGAATCAAAGATCAGACGAGATCTATCAGTCAAACTAAAATCTTACTTGTTGCAACTCTTCGTTCATCATGTCAGCTAATCAAGGAATCAACAGGACGGGCTGAAATGGGATTAAGATGACAGGTACCTTCGGCTCGACTACTTTCCGCTTCCGCGTGCTTCAAACGTATCTGTTCATTCTCCCTCACGGCTTGAAACACCAATCAATCAATAGTACAGCATATTTTCACACCACACACCTCCCTTGTGAGCTATCTCTGCCTGCTTCAGGGCTTCCTGCAACTCGTCAATTTTCTTCTGTGCAGCTCTTGCTGGAGGAATCCTGAGTAATGTTCCAAGAGCAAAACATCGGCACTGGACGTACCTTCCATCTGCTCGTTCTTGGCTGTGGCTTCCACTGGCAACGAAATTGTTAGTACAATGGTGCGCATAAGAATATCAAGTCGTACAATCAGCTATCTGCTTCTTTGCGACCTCCAACTCTGACTCTAGCTTTCGCTTCTCTGACATCATTCTCAGCCATACCGAACACTCCACACGAATGTCCCATTACCTTCTAGATGCTTAGTTTTTTCCTCCTCAACCGATTCCTCCAACGCTTTGCGTATGTTGATCTCTGTATGGACGAGTGAGCACGGCGCGTTTCTGACATTCCGTAAGACCGCATGTACCCTTAGCCGTCTCCGCCTTAGCATTCTCCAGAGAATCATTGAGAGTGTCAATCTGTGTCTGCAATTCTTGTGTGACCGCTTTTAGCTTCATTTCTGCATCCTCAAGTAGTTTCCGCAGGTCGGATTCCACTAAATGCGACAATCAGAAAGCTTGATATACACGTTCATGGTCGACATGTTTACCGGCATCATGCTGCTTCTGGAGCTCGGACAGTCGCTCTCTCATTTGAGCGGATACCTATACACGCGCTGAGAACGATAGCAGGTAGTACTCGATATTTACTCACTTCGGTCACCGATTTCAATTCAGACATCACTACTGAGGCCATGAGCAAAGACATCATAGATGATGGAACCAGACTAACGAGGTGCTTGTCTCTCCTCTGCGTCCTTCAGAAGCTACGAGGTGCGTTAGACTGGATGATATCATCTTTGCCATAAAAGGTGCATACTGCACGGAGTTTATCGCAGTCCAGAAGAGCTGTACGGATATGTGTTAGCGCCCTGGTGGATTGAACGTTATCGATGGGAACACCAACCAGCATCACGAGTATTCTCAATCTCCGATAGCTGTACTCGTACTTGGATAGGTAAGGACAGTTGTCAGACTTAGAATACGGGTGAAAGAGATAGAGACACACGTTGCTCAACCTGTCCTTCGGCTTCCCTCAAAGAGATCTGCTGATGAAATTACTTGACATTCGTCGTCCATCGATTTTTTGTGACTGACCTCGTTTGCTTCGGCTTGGCCTTGCATCGACTCCGCTATAGATAAACGTGCATGAGTACCGCGATTTAAGGATTAGGACGATGCTCACCGATCGCTAGACGCTCTTGTACGGCATCGTATTCCTGGGCGAATGGTTAGCTCCTGAATCAAAGACGAATGAAGAGTACTCACGTTGTGAAGCTCCTCGAGCGTACCTCTCACTAACAAGGTTTGACATGAGCAAGTGAAGCGGACGTCCGATTATAGTTACTTACGTTCCTCCACCTCACTTTCTGCTTCTTCTCGCGCCTGAAGACAATGTTACCACCAGTCAAGGGCTAATACTGAAAAGTACGAACATGGGTAGCCAATGCTATTTCTCCGTCTCCTATCGCGAAAAAACATCAGTATGGTTCCTGAAGTCTTTATGAAAAACCAACTTTTGGACAGCTCTCCTCGTATCGCAGCCAGCTCCTGATCATTGAGTCAGGGTTGGAGTCCATAATGATGATCATACTGCTCACCTGCTTCACTGCCTGCGCTTCGACATCCGCTGAAGAAAGTTGTAGGGCAATATGACACATCTTAAGAACAGCTTCCACTCACCATTTTTACAGGTCTCAATTATATTGTACTTCAGCGTCTTAGTGAGCTCTTCAATCACTTCATCTGGGTAGCTCCTGTCGTCCAGCTGGTTCTTCAACTGAGCAACCTGGATCTGGAAGCGCGACAGTTGTACTGTGAGACGTGCTTTTTCAGCTTCACTATTCTCGATTCGAGCTCTCGCGTCGTCCTTTACTCGGCGGACGATACGATCGTGTTCCTCCTTGTTTATGACTTGCGATGAGGTCGGTTCCTCTAAAGCTTTCAGTTCACCAAGCTCTTCTTCAAGCTCCTGTAGTTCGGAAAGAGCCGCTTCTTTGTCCGTGCGTAGAGAGCGAAGTTCCTTTTCGGCTAAGCGCAGTCGCACATCACGGTTGTCGAGCTCTTGTCTACACTCTTGGCGGTACTGGTCAAGCTCTTCACGAAGTCTGTCTAGAGCAGCTCCCTGTTGGATCATCACCTGGAGAATCTGCTCGAAGGTTCTCATGTCGACATGCTGCCTTGAGCCACCAGGTCTAAGATACATAGTTATTGATAGTCAATACAATAACAATAGTGACATACTTACCGTTTGGCAGGAGTACTGTGATCGCCCCCGTTGGAGTAAAAGTCCGGAATATTGGAGTACTCTTCATCCTCAAGAGTGCTCTGAACTTGATCGACGATGAGAGACGCCCAACTAGAGTTGGCCTCGGAAAAAGATTGATTTTCGGACATGAAAGAAGTTGAAGCCATTTTCTGCGAGACGACTGTACCAACACCGGCAAGTTGGCTCCTCGAAGTAGAGTAGGAACTTTCTAATGAGAGGGGTCAAAGACTCGAATATAATAAGGGGTATGTCACTTTCTGGGGGGATGTGAGAGCAACAGTTAAAGTTGTGAATTCCGAGTCCCAGTGGGCCAGGTGCGGAGAGATCATCCTTCCATATTTGGTATACTCCTACCAAATACGGCAAGTGGGCTGAGCATGTTTCTGCTTGCGACTAAAGCCAACACGGTCCTGGTCGTTGACGACTACCACACCCTCTTCTCCTATCACTGTTAATATCGACAAACTTCACTGACATTAGTGTGCATCTGCCCTAGCAGCGGTCGATACGAAGCACTCGTGGCTGAAAATCAACGTGAGAGTCCTCCGTGGCCTGCTTTGTGCAGAACAACTGACAGGACAACAGATACGAGTCTTCAAACTGCAGTTGGAAGTTTAGGGATACGCGTGAAGTTACCTCTGAACGAAATAGCAAGCGCAGCGACGTCATGCAAGCACAAGCAAATGATCCGGTCAATACTGAGCCGTCCGACGGAACTGCCCTGCAAGCTCATCCAGAACCACAATCGCAACTGTCCGAATGGTCTCAAAAGCTCAAGCACGCTCAAGATAATCCGTACAATGAGGCTGCTTGGAACTCTGTGCTCGATTCTGCAGAAGAGTCTGGCGATCTTGAGAAGACAAAGGAGGCATACGAGGCCTTGCTCCAAAACTCTCCAAATACTGTTCGTACTTATCTTTATATCTTTCGAATTTAATTTTTATGCATGACCCAAAACCCTCGTTCGAAAACGTGCTTCTTATTCTTCATCCGACCGTCCGAGAAGTCGTCAGCGCAGATATCGTATTTGAACCATTTCTTGGTAGACCGAGCGACGTTCCCCTACGCTGAAGCTTTATTCTCCCGATTCTTGAGAACGTCAGTGTCCGTTGATCTGTGGAAGTTTTACATAATATACGTGAGGTCCGTCACCGGCATTCTTCTACTCCGCAGTGTGCTGATTCTGGCATCTCCCAAAAGACGAGTGAACTCCAGTCCGGAGACGCGTGATACAGTAGCGAAGGCGTACGATTTTGCACTTCAGCATGTAGGACAAGACAAAGATAGTGGCGACATTTGGGCAGAATACATTCAATTTGTCAAATCCGGACCGGCGAACTCGACATGGGAGGAACAGCAAAAGATGGACCAACTGCGCAAGATCTACCAACGTGCTGTTCAAATCCCGCTGGAGAATGTTGAGACACTCTGGAAAGATTATGAGGCGTTTGAAAATGGTCTGAACAAGATCACAGTGCGTGTTCATCTCGTATATTGTGATTGTGAACGTTGTTACTGTGAAACTTATCCCTTTCGTCCGCTAGGCCAAAAAGTTCCTGCAAGATCTGACCCCAGCACACATGCAAGCCAGGACAAAGTTGCGTGAGCTCCGCAAGCATCTCGGTACTCTATTCCCGCCCCCGCCCGTTTTAAGCGGTGCCACACGTCCACCTTTGAACCTCCCTCACAAGCCCACTTACAACTTAGCCGACCGTTCTCTCGCCGGGGCCTGGAAGCAGTATCTCAAATGGGAAGAAAGTAACCCCCTTGAGATCGAAGAGCGAAATACCTTCATAACACGTGTGCAGGCCGTATATCGTAAGGCGGTCGCGCGCATGCGCTTCTTTAGCGAGATTTGGTTTATGGCGTATTCATGGACAAACAGCGTCGGACGTACGGATGAAGCTCTCCAAATCCTCAAATCAGGCATCGAAGCGAACCCGACAAGCTTCGTACTCAACTTTGCGTTAGCCGAGAATCACGAGCTTCAAAAGAATACTGCGGAGGTGCATGCGACGTATACCAAGCTATTGCAAGGTGTGCTTGAAGAGATAGAAGCACTTGATGCAAAGATCAACAACAGCAACGCCGACAATACAGCTTCCGCAGAAGGTGTGGCTGAACAGAACCAAAGCCAAAAGACCGAACAAGCTGTGTCAGCGCCTGCGCAAGCCCCAGGCGGACTGACTAAAGAAGCCTCAATCGCAACAATCGCAACAGTTTCAAGCTCTTCTTCCGAAGACACCTCCTTAGCAACGCAACTTCGCGAAAGGAAGCAAGAATACGGCCTAGTCTACATCATGTACATCCGTTTCGCTATGCGCTCCGAAGGTCTCGAAGCAAGTCGTGTAGTGTTCCAAAAGGCCAGAAAGGACAAGTTCGCACCTTGGGAAGTGTTTGAGGCTGCTGCGCTTATGGAGTATCACGTCGCCAAGCAGACAGTCGTCGCTAATAGGATTCTGAGTGTCGCTATGAATAGGTTTTCGCAGGAAATCGATTTCGTTGTGCGATATCTCACGTTCCTCATGTCCGTCAACGATGAAAACAGTATGCAATACGTCATTTCATAGTATCTTTGACTTATACCTAACACTAATGGCTTAGATGCTCGTGCCCTGTTTGAACGCACTGTCGGAACTTTCCCACCGGAGAAGGCACGTCCACTTTGGGAGAGATGGGCTCGGTATGAGTATCAATACGGAAATCTTGAAGCAGCTTTGAAGCTTGAAAAGCGTATGGCCGAGGTATATCCAAACGGTGCGTCTTTGTTTCGTCCCTTCCCCTACAAATCCCTTTCTCATCCTCTTTCTAGATCCTCCGATAAAACGTTTCGCCCAAAGACACATCTATGCCAACATCGACGGTATCGCCAACCGTGATCTCGGGGTCTCCCAAGCACGTCAATCTGCCGCCGCTCTCGCACGAGCAGACACGATCCCTGCAATCACTGTCGGGGCAGCTGGTGCTGGTGGCCCGGGCATAGCACCACCTCTATCCGCTGCATCCCAGATATATAACAATGGTGCAAGCTTTAAACGTGGCCCTTCTCCTGATCGTCTTGATCGTGAACGCGAACGAGAACGGGAGAGAGAGCGTGAACGAGAAAGGGAGAGGGAAAGAGAGAGGATAAGAAGGGATGATAGTATCAAACCACCTCCTCATAAACGTCCGAGAGATGCTTCTCCTGTCCCTCCTCATCTCAAAGAACGATGGGGTGGTCCTGGTGGAAGTGTTACTAGGAGGTACGGTAGTCCCGCTTGGGGTGACGACGAACGAGGTGATCGGGGAAGAGTCCAAAGAATTGATAGAGAACGCGACCGCACGCGTTCACCTGCTCGTCGTGGCTATCCCAACGAACGCGATGATCGTGATGCACCACAAAGAGTCGTCCTACCTCAGGTATTGAATTGGTTCATTAGTCAGTTGCCTCCTCCGAATTCTTTCGATGGTACGTAAATAGCTTATAACTACATGTGGCGAGCGTATTCTAAAGGGTTCCTCATCTCTCAGGGCCTGTCTTCCGCACGGATGATCTCATGCAACTTTTCCGCAATGCGGTCATCCCTGGTTCGAACTCAAGTGCTCTCCGTGAACGGTCCCCGCCTCCGCCTCCTCGTCCTAGTACGTCCGAGTCTCGTCGCCTACTAATGGTTAATTCTTGGTACACACATGCTTACTGGATCTTATAGCTCGTCCACCTCCAGATTACGGACCATACCGTGGACCGAATGGACGAGGTGGTCGATATTAACGGTATTACACAGCTCCTTCCTTGGCCAACAAAACGAAACAAAGAAAGTCACGTTGGACTAAACTCGTCCGTGTGCGAACACGAAGACGTATATGTGTAGGCACGCAAATCGTCTCTGATTAAAAAAGCAAGACACAAGAAGAAGGAATCAGAGACCAGAAGCGTTTAGATATCTACATACTTATTGTTTGAAAGTTCTCACGTTGCACGTTTGGCATGTTCATAGTTCTACGACTCATCAATCAAATTTTATAATCACTTTTCCGTACATCGCTGAACGTACGGACTCGGTACTTGGTCAATAGTGCTGAGATTGTGTATACTCAGATGACGTTGCACTGGATGGTAGTTAGGGTCACGATTGCATAGCAAGTGTACATGGAACAAAGAAGTACTAGTGTATTGATCTCTTCGTTCTGTTGTGCTGATATCCCAATTGCATCCCAACGGAATGTCTTCCTAGACTACTTACTGAATCCTACGACATATATGTTCGTTTTTTGTGATGAGTCAACTTGTTTGATTCATTGGGAACGAATGGGTATATTAAGATTGAGCATATCTTCTAGATGTGTTAAGATAGCGTTGCGACAGCGATTGTACAACCCTTACACGACAAAGAAATCAATGCATGACAAGAGAGATATGAAGACAACACAAAGATAGAAATGCAATGAAGAGATCAGCCCGATGTAGCGAGTTACAAATGCTTGAACTTCATACAAACCTTCTCGTGTGTCATCTTTGGACGTATATCTTGGCGAGACTGTCCGTCAGCAAACAGTATCTCCTGCTTCTCAATCTATTCGTCTTGATGCTCACTTACAATCTTTATATAGGACCGAAACGACGGGTTGGATCTTTGATAGTGGTGCACACTGGTACACTGGCAGGTGGCGGGAAGGGATTTTATTCTGATTTCACCCCTCATTCATCTAGACGAAACATGTCGATCATACTGTTCAGAAGCAATAAATGAAGGCGAGAGAAATAAAATAAAGAGGCAATCGATAAGTGATTTTCGTTCATATAATGATCATCCTGACTATAATACCTGATATCATCACCCCGTCTCACTTATGATACCATGAAATGGCACTACTCACTGAATCACTGTTCGTTCGTCAATTAACCGCTGCCCATTTGTGGAGGGCTTCAACAGCTTCATTCACTGTAAAGCCTGAACGCCTACGCACTTCATCGCCGGCGGGACTTCTTTTTAGAAATCGAAGCACAAACCCTCCCTTGCTGGCGAGTTTAAAAAAGTCAATATCATAACGATTCCTTTCAGCATCTGGAGTGGTATGTTAGCCCCTATGATTTAAATTGGGAGAAACTGGGATGATACACAGACAGCTACGCAGCTCGGCAGTAAGAGCGCTTCCTTCCATTTCCCGTTTTTCAGCATCAGATACCATTTGTCTTTCATTTTCTTCATTATGATCCTCCTCATTCCTCACCCAAAGGTAGAGATTTTGAATAGCTACCTCCATTCTTCCACTTTCAAATCGTCCCAATGAAGTTTTGGCTTGATCTCGACGTAGAAGTTCAAGCCCGACACCTTGTCCCTTATACCTCTCCACTTTAAGCTCTAAGTTATTCCCATCAGCATCTAAAGTTGTATGTTAGCCCCAACTCAAATGAGGAGAAACTGAGATGATACAGACAGTCTACAATGTAGGCATATTCTTCGCTTTCCCTCATTATCTTTTTATCCCGCTCAGTTAGCGGTTTTATGGAGTAGGACATCGATGACTTGGAAAGCAGTGGTGATCTATAGGAGGGTGGAGGACGCGAAGGGAGCGTTTATATGGCTTGTAGCTTGATGCAAAGTAACATGTCAAACGTGTGTGACAGATGCAAAGTTGAGTAACGTGCTTTGCGAGGCGCTGGTTGAACGCCACCATGAGTGGAGACAAGTACGTACGGGAGGCCTCGCCAGTACTACTCTGCAGACCGATTTCCTGTTCCCTGAGCGAGGCTGGTACTTGCAAGTAGTGTCTGCTGCTGATAAGAACTGAAGTTGCATAGTAGGCGAGCTGCATTTGGTACATTACAATATTGCTTGTTTGCATCGAAGACGTGACAAGTGCTGTGGCGACATAACATGATAATGGTCACGTGAACGCGACTGCTCCACTCCAGCACGGTTGGTCTCCTGCCATCCAGCTCCCAGTCGGCACAACGAGGACCAGCGACTCAAGTACTTACGACGACTTGAAAAAGTAAGGCCGAATGGAATACTATTGGGTCTGATCTCAAGTTGAATCGACTGCCGATGAGGACACTAGTTTATGCATGGTGAAGAGACCAGATTAATTGGAGTTAGGAAATTAGAAAGATAATACAAATCAGATCGACTACTAGTAGATATTCTGAATAGACGTTCCGCTGACATAGCGGATGCGATAACAAAGAGATATCGATACATGATGAGAGCGGTACAAAGACAACTCAAAGATAAAAAAGCAACGATGAGATCGACCCCGATGAAGTAACTTGAAGTACGTTACAAATGCTGTTGGATAAACGTGATGTGAATAGTGCCGCGTGAAATGACGAGTTGCGAGTCTGATCCGAACGAGGAGTCCATGTATGATAGTCGTGCACGAGAGAAAGAATGCAGAATAGCAGTATAGAGTTGGGTGGCGTCATCCTCCCGCCTATTTAGATCTCAGTGAAGCCCTCGAGCCATCCGTCCCAAGACCACCATATCATCTCGCTCCCGTCTCCTTCGTCATTGTCACCTTCAAGTGACTCGACGACATCAAAGGGATCGCCGGCGGCGGCACCTCGAGACTGAACGCGGACATAGTCCGTCTTGACCGTTCCCACTGCCTTGTGTGTCCTGGCTGCCTTGAGTGAGTCTCTCGCTCCTGGATGAAGGTATAAACCGTTTGCGTCGTTTGGTATTCTCTCAGAGGTTTCAGCGCAAGGCTGTTCAGCTTCTGCGGGTTCGCTGAACCCGCGTAACAGCGGATCCAGATCCCTCGCGAGGCTCTGTCGAGGAATCCACAACGGATGGGAGAACATCCGAGGTGCACGAAGGAGAACGTGAGTGTACGTGGGACCTATAAGGAAGAATACCTACGTTAGGGAAAGTGCATGAAGGATGGAAAAGAACGCACGAATATCGGAAGCTAAACCCATCTCTGGGTCCGAATTAGCAATTGCTAGAGCACGCGCGAGATTACGCTCAGCTGCACTGAGGTCCGCTTCCGTTTCCTCAAAGAACGAGGATTCGTCGTCATCAGTAATATCCGTCTCCTCGGAATAGGTTTCAGAGTCCTCTAGCTCCGATTCGGTGTCTGAATGAGGTCGGCCTTCCGCGTCTATAGAACCACATAGATCCTCCATGTAGTCTTCACTGTCCGCCTCCGATGCACCGTTCATTGGAGCAGGACCACTGGATAAGCCACTACGTCGGTATGTACCAGCATCGTCCGCAACTTCAATCATGTCGTTTCCGGTCCCAGATACAGAGATACTCGGAGCCACACGAACGCCGTCAAGTTCTAGAATGACACGCGCGCGAGCGGCATTCAGGCTCGTCGGGGAGGGACCTAAGACAATTGCCAAATGTGACTTCGCCAAATCTGGGTTGTGACTGGCGCGACTCGCATCAGTTGTCTGTGCAAAAGCCACAGCGAGAGCAGTAAAGGTAGAACCAAGGTTTTCAGAAAGAGCGTCAAAGCCCGTCAATAGTTTGTCCAGCTTCTTGTTATGTTTATCGCTGGACTCGCCAGAACGCGTTTTGACGAGCTGTGCCACAGGACTGCCAACGAATAGTCAGATTTCTTCAATCCACAGAAGTGGGTTTCATTTGGTGACTTACACCGGGATCTGACTTTTCAAGAAGAGAACGAAACCGAGCAAACAAACTACCAGCCGGGTAGCCATAGCATCACCAATGCTATATGCATCCAGCATGGCAGTAGCAAAGCGTGGCTTCGCTTCCTCCACCAACTCATACTCATCAGAATTCCAAGGGGACGGAGACGTGGTTCTCCGAGTCTCAGAAAGCGGCGTCTGCTTGACGCTCGCCGGTATCGGACTCGAACTTGGAGTATCATTTATGGTCGTAAGCACCGGCCTGCTAACCGATTCCCTTTCCTCCTCCATTAGTGATCGGAATGGGACAAAGAGCTGCACGGGTCGAAGTGGTTGAGGATGGAATACAAGTCTGACTGTGTAAATTTCCCGATTTTAATGGCACGCGACGACGATGACAAGGGTCACGTGACCGCGACTCGGTCCTTTCGCTTCTCATGAGTCATACCAGCTCGGCACGACGAGGATCACCGATTGCGAGGTTGACTAGAATACAATTGGGTCTGATCTCCAGTGAAACTGGCTGGTAGGTGATCAAAGTTATTAAATATCTGGTGAGGAGACCAGTTTAATTAGAATTAGAACATCTAGAACTTGAAATTAGAAAGGGGATGGATTATATGTATATGTACATGTACATAAGATCGACTACTAACTTGTAGAAATTCCGGATAGATATTGCGCTGAGATAGCGGATGGGATAGCATGGAGATATCGATACATGATGAGAGCGATATAAAGACAGCACAAAGATAGAACAAAGAGATCGAAGCCGATGAAGGTACAAATGCTGTTGGATGAACGTAATGTGGGTCGTGGTGTGGAATAATGAATTGAATCCGGGCCTAATCCAAACGAGGAGTCCATGCGTGGTAGTCGTGCGCGAGAGAAAGAATGAAGAGTGGTGAGATAGATTTGGGTGGCGTCGTCCTCCCGCCTATTTAGATCTCAGTGAAGCCCTCGAGCTTCCCGTCCCAAGACCACCATATCATTTCGGCCCCGTCCTCCTCATTGTTGCCTCCTAATGCTGTGGCAACATCGAAGGGATCACCAGCGGCAGCACCTTGGGATTGGACACGGACATAGTCCGTCTTGACTGTCCCTCCTAGTGCTTTGCCCTTCGTGACAGTAGCCGTCCCTCCCGAGCTGGTTGTATTGTTCAGTGTTGTAGAAGAAGTTTCAGCACAATGCTGGTCAACTTCTATGCGCTCGCTGAACCCGTGCAGCAACGGATCCATGTCCCTCGCGAGGCTCTGCCGAGGTAACCACGACGGATGGGAGAAGGATCTCGGTGCACGAAGGAGGATATGACTATACGTGGGACCTAGAGAATGTTTATGAGAATGAGAGGGGGTAAATTTGAAAGGATGGAGATAGACGCACGAATATCGGAAGTCAAGCCCATTTCTGGATCCGAGTTGGCGGTAGCCAGAGTACGAGAGAGATTACGCTCAGCCGCAGATAGGTCTGCTTCCGTTTCCTCGAAGAACGAGGATTCGTCATCATCAGTGATCTCCTCCTCAGAGTCAGTATCAGAGATCTCGAGGTCCGATTCGGCGTCCGCATAGCTTGTATCGTCCCCTGTGCCAATCAATGGAGAAGGGATATCAGCACGAGAATCCTGATCTACGCGAACACCGTCAAGTTCTAATATGACGCGTGCTCGAGCGGCATTCAAGCTGGTCGGGGATGGGCCCAAGACAATTGCCAAGTGTGCTTTCGCCAGGTCCGGGTTGTGACTGGCACGACTAGCATCAGTTGCCCGTGCAAAGGCCACGGCGAGAGCGGTGAATGTGGAACCAAGGCGCTCGGAAAGAACGTCGAAGGTGGTCAGCAACTTATCCAATTTCTTAATATTGGATGAGTCGCCAGAGCGAAGTTTGACGAGCTGTGAGACGGGACTACCGGTTACTAGTTAGTATTCTTCAAGCCACGGAAGTGGGTTAAATTGGTGACTTACACCGGGACCTGACTCTTCAGGAAGAGCACGAATCCGAGCAAACAGATTGCCAACCGTGTAGCCATGACATTGCCGATGCAATATGCATCTACCGTGGTATTGGAGAAGCGTGGCTTCGTTTCCTTTTCCCATTCGTCCACCTCGTCTTCCCAAGGGGGTGACGCGAGTTTCTCATCAAACGAAGTTGCACCCCCTGTCAGGGATGGAGTCCGATCAGTGCTCGCAAGCTCCGGTCTAACCGGCGCACATTCCTCTTCCATTGGTAGAGTTGGTAGAGTAGAGATGTGAGGAGTAGCACGAGACAAAGTGGTAGAGGATGAAGTACGAAGCTGAAGCTATGGACGCGGATCTCCTGATTTTTATAGCACGCGTTTCCGAGCCACGATCAGAAGGGTCACGTGGACGCGACTCCGTGGCTTGTGCATGGGTCCTCCGACAAATCCTTCAGTCTCCTGACTGACAGCTTGACGCTCCGAGGATTAGCGACCTAAATACCTGTATGGAATAAAAAAAGCAATTTTGAATGAAATCGAATAAGACTGGCTTGCGAGACAACGAAAGACTGATTTCCAATCCGACTCGGAGAAGCAGAGAAAAAGAATGTCACTGCACGGGTTGTTTATGAAGTATTCGGGATTAGAAAGGGAATAGACTATGTGCATATAAGACCGGGTATACATTCCGGGAAGACATTGCGTTTGGAGAGCATTTGGGATACATAGCAAGTCGCGGTTTATAGTTGATCCGCAACCAAGTAATAGAACGAAAAAGCGACACATGCGATGGTGGTAGAAAGAGATTACAGAGATAGGGGAAAAGAACATCATGAATCATCAAAAGAAATCGTATGAGACCGAACCCGATGTAGCAAGTTACAGATGATGTGCGTTGTGAGAATTGATGCATTGTCCGAGTCGAATCCAAAGAGTACGCGCGGTGTGTCGATGCAGACAAAGAGAATTGGGTGGCGTCATCCTCCCGCCTATTTAGATCTCAGAGAAGCCAGAGAACTTCCCGTCCCAAGGCCACCAGATCATCTCGCTCCCGTCCGCTTCATCACTTTCGTCGCCTTCCAATGACTCACAGACATCGAAGGGATCACCAGCGGTAGCGCCTTGTGACTGGATGCGGACATAGTCCGTCTTGACTCCTACATTATGTCTTGCGGTTGTCCTGGAAGTAACCGAATGGGCGTATTATTTAGTTCTCTCGAGGTGTCAGCGTAAGGCTGGTCGACTTCTTCGGGTTTGCTAAACCCTTTCAAAAGAGGATCCATGTCCCGCGCAGGTCCTGCCGAGGAATCCATGAGGCATGGGAGAAGGTCCGAGGTGCGCGGAGGAGTATGTGAGTATATGTGGGACCTACAAGGAAGAATGACGATTAGAGGGAGGGAAGCTGGAAGGATGGTGTGAGGCTTACGAATATCAGAAGCCATGCCAACCTCCGGGTCTGAATTGGCAATAGCCAGAGCTCGCGCGAGATTACGCTCAGCTGCGCTGAGGTCCTCCTCAGTTTCCTCTGAGAACAATGAGGATTAGTCATCATCAGTAATCTCTTCGTCCTCGGAGTCTTGCAGCTCCAATTCTGCGTCTGAGTCACGACAGTCTTTGACATCCACAGAATCATATGGATTTCCCAGACTGTCGCTGCTTTCCGATGGGTCAATCAATAGAACGGGGCTACCGGACGATTCTCCCAGTCGGCTACCGACACGAGCATTTTCTATCCAGTATGTATCTGCTGCCACGCCCGCCCGATACTTTGTGCCTGGAAACAAGGGACTGCGTAGCGACGAGGATACCATCCAGCTCAGGCATAACACAAGTTCGAGCGGCACTCATGTTCGTTGGGGAGGGTCCCAGGACAGTTGCCAAATGTGACTTCGCCAGGTCAGGATTGTGGCTAGCACGACCGGCATCAATTGCTTGTGCAAGCGCCACTGTGAGAGCAGTGAACGTGGAAGCGAGATGTTGGGAAAGAGCGTCCAAGGACGAAGGTCGTGAGTAGCTTGTCGAGTTTCTTGTTGGACGTATTGTCAGATTCTCCGCAATGCATCTCGGCGAGCTGCGTAATTGGGATATCGAGTATTTGTCAGAGCCAATGAGGCCACGGAAACGTGTTTCATCGATGACTTAATGGCACCTGGCTTTTCAAGCGAAGGACAAATCCAAGCAAGCAAGTTACCAGCCTGGACGCCATAGCATTACCGATGCTATACGCGTCCACCGTGGTAGTAGGGAAACGTGGCTTTTATCCCTCTTCTCAGTCCTCCTCCTCAGCACTCCAAGAGGATGGAGGCTCAATTTTCTCAGAGAGCGGTGTCTGCTTGATGCTCTCCGGTGTCGGCACTGTCGGGCTTGGGCTCAGAGTTTCATTTGTGGCCGTGAGCATTGGCATGCAAATCGGTCCCATTCTGGTCGAGTGTAAAATTTCCGATTTTAATTCATAGCTAGTACGCGTTTGGGCCACGATTAGGGTTCCGACCGTATCGTATACGGATACGGCCGTATAGATCAGACTATATACGGATAAGACCGTATGAATACGGCCGTATATCTGGCTGTTCAGACCTATATACGCATACGGAAGGCCCGTATACGAGAAAAAAGGCGTATATGGCACTGTAATTTGATAAATAACTGTCGTAAATTTTACATGGTTGCTCTAAGGGCGTGTTTAAGTACCATAAGGTCACCAATAGTCCCTGCCTTCAGTCTAGCACGTCGGAGGGCAACAGTATCACGTCCACTAGAGAAGATTCGCTCTACAGCGACAGCAGAGCCTAAATATTAGTGATAAGCCACCAATTTAATAAATACAATAAGCGAATCAAGGCTCACCAGGGATACAATGAATGTCTCGAGCAAGACAAGACAAGGCAGGAAATTGTGCACGACGAGCAGCCCACCACTTTACTGGATCACCATCAACCCATGACTTCTCTTGCTGCATCATAAAGTATTCATTAAGTTCGTCGCTTTTCGATGAGGACTGAGAAGTCATAAAAAGACGTGCGTAATCTGGAATACTTGTATCTGATGCACCTGTATCAGCCACATTACCTGTTGATGTGGTTTCATTTGTATAATACATCTCGAAGTGTTCTCGGAGGGTATCTTGTGCAACTGTGATAACGTGGATGAGCTGATCATTGCCTTCTGCATTTTTCCGCATTCCAGAGAATGAGATGCGAGCATCTAGAACTGAGCATTTATAAGTAACAATATATATACAATTGATGATAAAATACATACGTGATGCCCAAAGAAAGTATGGTGATTGATTAAACAAGAAAACGTACTCCGCAAGCTTCTCGTGAGCGTTAATAAGACCATCTTTCAGTTGCGGCAATATATTTTGAGGAAGCCCTGCAATCGCTGTTCGTAGTCTATCTTGTAATAAGATAAAATGTCCATAAGTTGACGATAGAGCTGAGGTCTTCGTTGTTGACATGAGCGTTGTTGCATTACGAAAGGCAACAAGCCAATCGGATACAAGACGTAGTGCTGTCCAGTCAGCTATATCAAGTTCATACTTGTTTATCTCCGTGGAGGGTTCGTTGATTCTTGATCGACGGACCAATCTGGCTTATTCCTCGGTCTGAGGGGTTAATCCAAATTCTACAATACTGGTTATGGAATTGCTAATCACCTTAGTGGACTGTGTAGCTGATCCGATCTGAAACAACCAGCAACTAACTAATATTGCAGTTGAACCTGATACTATAATCGTACAGTATTAAGTCGGCGTGAAGACGCGATTGTTATACTGATTGTTATTCACGATAAGGGAATATCGGGAATCGCACTACGTTGTGAGTAGCTCGTACCGTGCGGACAATAGGGAGGACAATCTAGTTGCAATCCGTATTTTTAGCTTCACTTCGATTTCACACAATCGGTTTAGTTCAGCCGTGTCGCTACTGGTAATTTACTGGCTCGCAAGTAATTGATGTTACGATTTAACTTAGGGACTTATGGTAGGGTCCCTTGACTTGGATTAAACTGCTAGGTCGGCTCTACGATGGCCTCCTTATATACTAATTTACATGTGTGACGTTACTACCTTGTTACTTACTGTTTATGGTATTTATCTGTTTCTTCCTCTATGATACCTGGTCCGTGCTTTCTCTTTACTTCCTTCCTCATTTCACTACCTCTGTGTTACTAGCCTCTCTTTGATTAGTTTAGTGTAGTGGGCGGTACCATCTTGTAGATAGGTTTGATCCTTGTGTAGGTAACGGCACTTGATCTAGTTCAGCTATTCTAGGTAATTGCTGAGTCATCTGTCCTTGTATTTCGGGTCTCGTTGGTATCGGTGGGATCGGTCGTGGTACAGTCAGCCAGTTTCGAATAGTTTGCACTCGTGTATATCCTGGCGTTGTCCTAGCGCGTTGTAGGGTTATCCCTTGTACTCCTTGTAGGTGTATTACTCCGCCGTACTGTTCTACCTTTATTTCCATTATGGTATATCCATAAGGTAATCCTCGACTTATGTAATTCATTATCCAATGCCCCCAAGCATATGCAGTTCTCTCATTCGTTCCGGCTTGGTCTCGCTTGTAGGCAATGTCGACGTCTACTATAGCTGCGTCGCATCGTTCGTGTCTTCCTTCCTGTGCTACGTTTCGTATTCCGATCATCATTACAAAGTATCCGGCGTCGTAGGATAATACTCGTATCTCCCTTTCATAAGCCTTTTGCATTTGTTGGTTAGGGTCGTAGGTTAGTTCTACAAATCGACGTCGTATCATTATGTCGGCTTGTCCGTTCATTATGTCTCCGTAAGTGATCTCTCTGATTAATTCTCGCATTAGTCCTCCAGCTAGTTCTTTAGCTGGGCGGCATGTGTTGCAACATCGTAGTATATTGCTTCGCGGTGTCGGGGGAACGATGGGCTGTTCTAGTACTTGTATTACTGCCGCTAACCGTTCTTGTATCCAACGTAGGACGCTCATAGTTATTGGCTTATTAATGATGGATAATACTACCTTTCTAACACTCCCCCTTCTAGGAATGCATCTGACATAATCATAAGGAATGCATGACACATATTCTTTATTCATAATTCTTAAGCCCATTTTGAGCTAAAATTCTTCTACATTTGACGACCATAACTGAATGTCCACCCATATTTCGTCGTCTGCGTTCTGTTCTTCTTCTAGCGCTCTCTCCAGCGCTGCTCGATTTACTAACTCGTTTCTCATTTGTTCTCTCGCGGTCCTTCTTATCTCGTAGATTTCGTTTAATTGTTCCGGCGTCCAGTTATCGAAAATAAACTCGTCGTCGGTCCAAAACGTTTCGTGATCCCAGTGTGCTGGGTCGTTCGCTGCTGGCCAGTTTGCTCCCCACGTAGAGATGTCTCCCCAATCTTCATTTGAGGGCGCTGTTACGTTTGCCCATAGTTCTCCTTCTTGCGCCATCTGTTGTTCGGTTGGCCAGGGGATGAACGGCATCGGGATGTAATCGTCATCTTCATCTTCATCTTCATCTTCATCTTCATCTTCATTTCCGTGCGCAAACGCTATCGGTGTTACGCCTTGCGCTGTCGTGCTGGGATGGTATTGGCTGTTGAATAACCAAGTACACTCCCACTGAGTCAACCGGTCTAATTATCTAGGCAGGTAGTCTTCCCAGTTGTTCGTTGAAGCTATGGGCAACTTGTTGTAGTTGGAGGGTTGAGAGACTCAAGTTTGAGTAGAGAGGTAGAGTGAGTGAGAGATGAGTCTTTATCCAATTCTCTTGAAAGCGAGTGATAGGTCACAATGGGTGAGGAGCAATTAAATTGTCCACACCGAGGTAGGCAATGACAAGCTATGCAGAATAGATGTCAATGTCTAGAGGGACACACACACTCGAAGTCTCAAGTTATTAGATATCGACTTTGAGAGGGAGTTTATCACCAATGTTCAATTGGAACAGAGGCGATACAATACCTTTGACTAGTACCAAACTAGTCCTTGAGCAATGCAGTTACCCAGTCTTAAGCTGTGGTCAACTGTATGCGACGAAACCTTGACTTGACTTGCAAATAGTGTGACAAGGGGTCACAGAGTGATGTGAGCTTGTCTTGTTCTGGGGGAGAACTCTGGTGAGTTATTCTATGGGGAGTTAATTCTATGCTCCTCTGGGGGGCTACATGCTGGTCCTTAAATACTAATTCCAAGACCAATTTACATAATCCACAGCATAAGCTAAAAATAGATCTGCATCAACCACATCATCAAAATTTGATATCTCCTTCCAAAGCTATGCATCAAATACTCCAAATCAAGTGATATGTATCAATGTATCAATGAGTTATTTGATGAATGATGCGCATCAATAAATTAATTGATGAGTGATGTGCATCAATGCATGATTTGATGAATGCTGTGCATCAATGAATTACTTGATAGATGCTGTGCATCAATGAGTTATTTGATGAATGATGCGCATCAATGAGTTACTTGATGAATGATGTGCCATCAATGAATCAATTGATGAGTCCAGAATATGGTTCAAGGTGATGACCTGATCGATGATCTAATCGATGACTTGATGAATGACCTAATGGATGATATAATCGATTACTTGATGGATGAGATAATCGATGACCTAATAAATGATATAATCGATTACTTGATGGATGATATAATCGATGACCTGATGGATGATATAATTGATTACCCAGTTTGGGCTTATTTGGTTTTTGGTATCTGGACTGTGGTCTTTGGTTTTTCCAGAGCGATGTATCGGATGGCTTCTCAGATAAGACCAAATGAATGGTGCAACCGGTGGTTCTTGAACCTTCATTTCTGCTTCTAGAGCGTGACCATATAAAGAATGGTTTGTTTATCTATCGCCGCTCGAGTTCCTTTTCTGCAATTATTTGTTCTAATGCCACCTTCACGACTTCGTGCACGACTTCACCATCTGCTCTGCCACGCTTCTGAACTTCTCAGGCTGACTTTTGTGTATCGTCGCGCTTCCTCTAACCCGATTCAGTGAGTTACTTTCTCGACACTTTGCGATCTTTATGCTTAATAGCACGAAGAGTATTTGTGGAGACGACTATCATGATCGAGGAGGAGTGGGTCGAGTGGGTACCGGTGCTTGTTACTAGACGAGTTGTGCTCAACGCTTGATAGTAAGCTTGGCACTTTCCATCGGCTTTCGATTTGCTAACTTGTGTGCAGAATTACGAGTTACTGCGACGTCCGATATTTCTTGTTTATCCTTTCTGATGTCCTACTATGTTCTTGCTTCCGATAGTGTAAAGCGTGCCAATATTACGATTGTTTATGTCCAGGCAATATCCTGGCCTGACATCCGCCCAACACTTGAAATATCAACTGTCCCCAGTTGCAAACTTCCTAAAACAAATCCTCCTAAAGAGCTGATATCCGATTATTCTGAAAGAATATTGATATATTAGCTCGCTGCTTCTTCTGTGCCTTGTTCTTCTTATATAAGCGATCTTCTCAAATGTTTGCACCTTCGAGTGAGTTCACTGTTGACTCCTTTCTTCGCCGCTCACTATGTCCTTTATACTCCCTTCCTTCTTCGCTGCGCCTAATCTTTTCGACTGGCATCGAACTGGGCTTCCTGCTTCTCAATTTGTTCTATCGACCTCTGATAATGATATTCTCTCTGCGATCTATGTTGCCGAAGTTGATCCGGGTGGGCGCCCTTTCCAATATGTCCGTACCTGTAGCTTTGAGTCAATGATGTACTACTGGATCTTCGACTGTCCACCTCCTTCTCTCACCGACCTGTTTTACTTCTTCTGTCTTCGAGTCAATCTTTTTTCTCCCTTCTGTCAATGTGCATGTCTTGAAACGTGTGGGTTTGGCACTCATGCCGAAAATTGTCCGGTTCGCATCGTCCAGGTTCAGCTCATTGTGAGTAGTCAAATTGCATTGATCTTACTTGCTCTTTCTTCTAATTCTTTGCTTATAGAACCGTGCCCGCTGCATGCATATACATGGCTGTAGCCTTGGTTTCCACGCCCGTCTAGGTTATCCGCGCACTTCTTCTACTCAACCGGTCACCAAAGGAGAGTCTGAGGTTTTGTTCAAGCTCCTTCGATGGGAGAATGATCCTTCTGCTCGCACTTTCATGTTATCGAACCTTTCCGAGACCCGTTATTTACTGGCTTCCTATTTCACTCCTGAGACGCTTCCTTCTTTCGAGTATTTGTCCATGCTCGATGCAACTAACACTCCCGTTACTGCATATGCCATTGATCCTTCTTCAACTTTCTTGATTCAATCGACTTCTTCCTCTGCATCATCATCATCATCATCATCATCATCATCATCATCACTTCCTTCAAATGACTCCGCTTCTTCCTCATCTACAGTGCGCAACTGATTCTGTTCCTTCTTCTTCTTTTCTTCTTTGCGCAATTCTGAACTATCCTCCTTCCATTCCATTAGCAGTTTCTGTAATGCCTCCTTATCTCGTGCGATATATGGGACAAGTCTGAATGCTGCTACCTTATTCCGTCGTACTCCTCCATTTACTTCTCGAAGGTCATATGCTCCTCCCTGAGTATGGCGAATTACGACCAATGGTCCTAAGTATCGAGGTTTGGTCTTTCGATTCATTTCCTTTTCGACTTGTGTGTTTCTCATTAGTACAAAATCTCCTGGCTCGAATTGATGAGTACTGAGTCTTTTGGCAAATCGTCGCTCAAAATGCTCTTTTGACTTGAACCGCATTTCTGTTAATGTCTTAGCTGCTTGTTCCAAGTCTTCCTCTTTCTTCTCCAGCTGTCGAATTTGCAGAGCCAAAAGGTCTTCTGTCGACATATTGTCTGTGAATCCTTGTACTAGAAATGTAGCTTCAAATAAATCGAGAGGTAGTACTGGTTCGACACCATGAAGTAGAAAGAATGGACTGAATCCAGTCGAGCGAGTTATCGTGATCTTGTCTGCGAAGAAGGCAGTATGTACTTTGTTAGGCCATGATACGATCTGACCTTCACATGCCTTGACAATCGATTCTCGGATTATAGCATGACTTCTTTCGACTACTCCATTGGCTTTTGAGTTGTATGCTGAGATTTTTACTTGAGGGATTCCATATCGATTCATCAACTTGGTAAATGCTCCCTTCACCTCAGGTCCATTGTCTGTTACTACCCTTCCAACTGCTCCATACCGGCATAAGATATCTTCCCAAAAGAACTTAGCTAAGGCTGCTGCATTTGATTTTTTCAATGCACGACCCTCGCTAGCTCGAGTTAGGTCATCTCTTGCTGCTACAATATACCTGAATCCTTTTGCTACAGGCATGTTCATTACGTCGACATGTATCTTCACAAAGATTGTTGCCGGGGTTGACATAATGAGAGGAATTTCCACCTTCTTAGTGCTTTGAACTTGGCATTCATTACACGATTGTACATGATGTTTCACATGTGATCTCATGAATGGCCAATAGAATCTCCGTCTGAGAAGTTCATAGGTAGCGAATTCTCCTCTATGTCCAAGTTCTTCATGTGCCTTTACCATGATCTCGAATCTTTCCTCTAGATCAAAGATAACTTTGAGAGGATTATCTCTTCCTTTCTTGTACATAGTCTTGTCTTGTGTGTAGAAATGCGATGCTTTCTTCAAGAATCTCTTCCTATCCTCCACTCGAGTGAATTCTGGTATTTTGAGAGTAACCAAAAATCGGAATATCTCTAAAAGATTTTTATCTTGATCCTTTGCGGAGATAGTAAATGACGAATGTTCTTCTTCATTGATAGAACCGAATGGTACACCAGTAACCATTAATGCGATCTCGTCCAGGAATTCATCGTCAAATTCTTCAAAATCTTCCTCTAATGGTATTCTTCGAGAAAGACCATCTGGCCCTTTAAACCGAGTCGCTGATACATGTATCAGTTTAAAGTCGAATAATAATATTCCTTGGATCCATCGATTTATAGTCGCATTAGGTTGTAAGTCCGGCTCATTGAGCATTCCTTTAATATACTTTGCATCCACTTCAACTTGAAGATTCTTGACTCCAAATATGTAAAGACGATAATGGCGTAGAGCTCTGAAGAGTCCATAAAGCTCTAGTTTGGGTTGCGAATATCTCGATTCCCGTTCATTCATTGGTAGAGATCCATATCGCGCTGGTCTTCTCCTTCCACTTTCATCTTCTTGGGATAGAATAAACCCTACTGCGATAATGCTTGAGTCCACAGATAATACCACGGGTAGTTCTGAGTTATAGTTGATTGGATGTAATGCTGGAGCTGAGGTTATTAGCTTCTTCATAGCATTGAAGGCTTGTTGTCTTCGCTCATCCCATACGAACTCTATTGTGCTTCTTGTAAGCTCAGTTAGTGGCCTTGCTATTGCTGAATAATTCTGGATCCATATGCGAACAGTGCCGCATAGACCTAGAAATCCACGGACTTCTTTGACAGTTGTCAATGGTGGCCATGTTAGAATCTTCTGTACTTTGCTGTCATCAGGTAACCGTCCTTCTGGAGTACATTTTTGTCCTACGATGGTTACTTCAGGCCTTGCTACCTGAGTCTTC
Source organism: Inonotus obliquus (assembly GCA_032164295.1). NCBI lineage: Eukaryota > Fungi > Basidiomycota > Agaricomycetes > Hymenochaetales > Hymenochaetaceae > Inonotus > Inonotus obliquus. Next base: position 109,943 of record JAJHTX010000004.1, read on the forward strand.
TTGGGCGAGAATGTAGCTCCTGCATGTCCTACTCGATGCATTATTCTATGCACATCATTTGCATGTTCCCAAATAAATCGGCGAATTCCAGAGTTTTCAGCTAATGTCTCCGGGTTTCCATCTTCCTTAAGGTACATGCTGGTAGGTCCTTTGATAGGTAAATCGTCGATAAAGATATTGGCAATATCGGGGATCTCTTGTTGAAGAATAAACACCATACATTTCTGAAATTCTGCAGGCGAGTTTGTGAATCCCATTGGCATGGATGTGATTCGCAATAGGCCCAATGGTGTATAAAACGAAGTTAGATCGCGACTTTCAGGTGCTAATTTTCGAGCATCAAATCCCCAAAATAGATCGAAAACCGTATAACATGATCGTCCTGCAAAAGGTTCCACGAAGTCATCCAACACTGGTGGTAAACCTGCATCTCGAATTGTTACTGCATTTAGGACTTGAAGGTCATGCACAATTCTGAGCTTTCCATTCTTCTTGGCTACACTGAACCATCGAGATCGATATGATGCCTGGCTTGGTTCATATACTCCTGCCTTGATCTTCTCTTTCAACATTCGAATAATTTCATCCTTAGCGGCAGGTGGGATTGGAATATTCTTGTGCTCCCATGGGATATGTGGGATTACAGGAATAATGTATGGTGAGAAGTAGTCTTCTCGGAACGTTCCTCGATGTGTTTCTTCAAAGGCTAGAGTCCGTTCATTGATCTTGAATATATGCGTGAATAATTTTTCTTCCTCAGGCCATAAGAATCCATCATCGTTGATGTGCAATTCTTTTAGCCTTTCCAATGTCAACCTTTCCGAAGGTTCAAATTCTGGTGGGTGCATTGGAAGATTAGGTAACGTGAGTAGTGGATCTTCTGGAAACTGTCAAGTGACCCGTGCATCTTCAGGAAATATTCCTGGAATTGGTTTGACTTTCCTATCCACTCGCTTGTATGCTGTAAAACTTTCTTTCATCATCCCTTTCCTTTCTTCGAGTTCTCCTATCCTTGCCATAAATACTTTGCCTTGCCGATGCTCATTTCCTTGAAAGTTATTTTCTCTGAACTCCTTCTCCCGATTTGCAAAAGTTGAATCGTGAGACTCGACTCGGGTCCAAAGATCCTGAAATAATAAAAAATGTCTGAAAGTCCTAAGAGAAATTGATCCTATCCTAATTCCAGACTTGAAAAACGTCAGAAAAATAAAGAAAATAATTTTTCCTAATTTATCTGAGAGTGAGAACCATAATACGAAAGTCAGAATGTCCAATACTTCAAAACAACTAATTTTGTACCATTTATTTAAGTGGGGGTTGATTGGTGATGAAAAGAAATTATGAATAAAGTGGGGGTTGATCAATAAATAAATAGAAACATTGAGTGAGGGGTGATTGCGCATTTGAAAATTATGAGTCAGAAATAAATGGCAAATTTCCAAATTTAGACATAGTAGGTGGGTAGAGGCTGAGTCGAAAGGCCAATTCCCAAATTGAAATAAATGGAGAAATGAGCATTGAAAATGAGTGAGCACCGGCGCAATTAAAAAGGACTAATATCAGAGGAAGAGAGGTTCCACTCATCTGCATTGGAACTGATTCCACTTTCATACCCTAGTGAGTCAGGTGATGTTGCTCCATCTCTGTTGTTGCGTAGCGTTACTGGTTGAGGAAGTACCTCCCAATCTTCTTCTGGCAACCTGGCATGAGCAATCTCATCTATCAACTCCGTAATTGGATCATAAGGAAGGTGTGGTCCAATAGTGTAACTCTCCTTGCATAGGTCATGTGCGTGGGCAATGGCTTCGTTGAGACAGACTAACCATAGGTATTCTTCTTCTCTGAGGATCTGGCATCCCTTCAACGGAGCAGGAATGTACAATTCCAGGTCTCGAGCAACAATGTGAAAACGTCGGCACATATGGAGAGAAGTGGTTCCATCCCGGTGCATCTCCATCCTGGTCATAGGTTCCATGAGCTCGGAGCTGTAGTCATGTTCTAGCAACTTGGTTGCGTACTCCACCAGCATTTTCTTCACTCTCTCCCATTCTTTCGACAACTCTTCCAACATCTCTGGTGGCATCAAAGCCCAATATCTTCCGTTACAGGCACAATCTGCAAGTGAAAGCTGAAGGTGGAGGTCGATAAGGTGTATCCAGAGCTGAGTGATTTCATCACGAAGGGGCCAGTCACTGTACTGGGCCAACGGAGCATAAAGAAGGTAGGAGCCCATCTGGTGTTGGATAGGCAGTGTGCTGATGGACCTGCGTACTCGTGCTTCAAACTGATCCAACCTCAATACTGTTCCTTCATACGGTACAGCTTGTCCTTCCAAAAATCGTGCAGTGCTGATACCATCTTCAGTGTCAACAGGTTCAATTGGTGTCCATTTGATGCCCCGGGGTGACAGAAGAAGAGTACCGGTCTTGTTCATGGAGCTGTCGTGCACTTTCTGCATGTAGTATGCGAAGTCTGAGGTAGGGAGTCGAAGTGCTGGGACCATTCTGGTGCAAAGGGCATCCAGCAGCTGGTCAGCAGTCTCTACTTGGTCTGGAGGTAGGACGTCTACGTGTGGGTGTAGAATGGTATGGGTTTCTGTGCCGTCTGGGGTCTGGCTTGTCAACGTAGCAATTCTTCCTTCTATCATCACTGAATCTGGCTCTCCTACTTTCATACGTTCGAAAATTTCCACCAATTCTTCAACATTAACCGTCTCCGAGAGAGTCTGAGGGGTATTAGGGGGTGTCAAGAGGGTGGATGGGTCGTTAGAGGACATTTGGAGTGGTAGAGGGCTTGCTTTCGTGAGTTGAATGCACAGTATCACCAAAACTAGAGTATTGACAAAAAACGACAGCATACTCATTTTCTCCTTAATAACTGGTCTCCATCCTTGGCTTGCTGTCATCCTGGGCTTGTCCTCAGTCTGTGTACTGCGCTTCGGACCGTCATTTTCGTTTGCAATGTCTTGGGGAAGGTTTCCGGCCATGTGCACTGCATTCCTATCTTTCCGTGCATCTATCACCTCTGGTAAGCTTTCCTTTCTGTTCCGCCTATTAATTCTGATTCTTATGATTATAGAATCGTCATCTGCATCCTCAGCACTTCCTTCACAACCATCTGGCTGGTCTGCAACTGTTATTTGCGTGCTAGAGGAGACAAGAAAGTCGGATTTGGGGTTTGAGTGGTTCTGAGCTTCTGAGCTGTCTTTGAGGTGTTCTCTTGCGTCTCCTGTGAGTTTCTGGTGTCTATCGTCGACTTCATGCACTAACCTACTGCCCTGGGCGTCTCTGAGGTCTAGTTCATTCGTCTGTGGGCTGGGGAAGGTGTGGGGATGTGCCACATCACCATATCTGTGTCGTCGTTCACCTCCCTGCATCTCGGTCAAATCTCCACCGATCTTCGTCATCTTAGGCTTGTTTGATTCGCGCTGACAAGGGCTTTCGATCGGTGTATCATACGTGTGGTTTGGTGCGTTCAGTGATGTCGGATTGCGATGTTGGGTCTGATAGGGGGTGTTACACAGGTGTGTGTTCACAAACTCTGAATTTCCCTTCTCAATTACTGATCTCTTTCCTTGTGCCACTATCTGCATGGGTGTACTTGACATTCGCATGGTCTTTGGGGGTCTGTCAATGCTGCTTTCCTTGCTACTTGAAGGTCTTTTATGGTCAAAAACCTCTCGTTTTGATTTTGGCCATATCTCCTTCATTTCTTGGTCGTTCTTGGTGATTCTAGGCTTGTTCTGTTTGTGTCGACCTCCCTTCCTGTGAAATGGGTCTGGTTGTAGCATGTGAGTCCTATTTCCATGCTGTCTGTTCCATATCTGAGTCGCATTTTTCGGATTTACTAGATTAGGCCATAACTTGACCGGGTGTCGTTCGTTTCTCTTCCTTGTGATATCGTTGGAATCTGCTCGTCGAGAGCTATCGGATCGGCTACTTGATTGTGCAAATCCGTCCATCGGTCGTTCAGCAATGCTAACTTTGAGCTTCCTTTTTCTCCGACGCGGTTTCTTCCGTAACTTTGTCGGATCTGCACCGTACAGATTGTATGATGGCTTGGAATGATCGGACGGATCACGGCTTTCCAACGGCGGTTCAATGACGGTGATCGGAACTGAACTCGCGGAGATATGAGATTTCGGAGATTTATGCATTTTCGGCTGTACTGACTTCTTCCCTTTATGCTTGTAGGCTTTCCCCCTCTGGTTTCCTGCTAGATAATCCTCACAGAGTGATTCCCTGTCATTGTGGACTACCTGGAGGGTCCCTGAGGCTGTATGAGGTGAGCCGATTTCATGAAAATCCGAAAATAGTGCATTTAACAATGGATTGATCTCGTTTTCGTAGTGATCCGACTCCATTTCCTTGGAGGAATAGAGTTCTTCTTCATCATTCCTAACTATGATGTCCTTCTTCGACATCATTAGTGTTGGGAATGGCTGTGACGTGCTAGCTTCTTGTCCATAATGATGGTGTTTTGAGTATCCTTCACTTCCGACACTCAATATACTTGATATTTCATCATCTGAATCTCGTAATTCTTCCTTCTTAGTCATTCCATGCTCATACACACTTTGTGATGGCTGGTCTGGCTTCGTCTTCATGGTCTGAAGATCACGTTGATCACTCTCATAATCCGACTCTTGACTGAACTTTGGTTTCTTTGGAGCTGTGAGTGACTCTAGGCTGTCTGTTTCTCCTGAGCCTCTCATTCGCTTTCGATAGATCCTGATATTAGGTAATTCTGAGTCACTTCGAGCTTCTTTTTCTTCTCTGTCTTCTTCATCCTCTATCAATGTCAAATTCCTTGGCACTGATTTTTCTCCTGTTTCGATTTCCCATTCCTTGACAATACATTGAGTTGATGAGGGTGGAACTGAAAATGCGGTATATGCAGTCCCTTCTTCATTTCGAACTTCTTCCAATGCCTTCTCTCTTATCTGAGTGAACTTCTCAAATAGAGCTTGGTAATCATCCTGATCATCGATATCAGGTTGAGCAGCGAACCATGTTGATGGATCATAGTCCCATGACTCATTGCTTCCATCAGGAGTTACTAGCATCTCATATCTAGTCTTCGATCGAGTTGGATCTTCAGGGTCCTTGAATTGGAGATAAGTGCCATTAGGCCGTTCATCAATGGAGATAAGGTTTCCTCTCTGCCATGGTCTTCCAAGCAGTAAGTCGAATGGAACTTGGCTTCCAACATAGATGTTGCCTATGGTAATGATGCTTCCAATGTCAAGTCGAACTCCTGTGAGTAATCCTTCTAACATTCCTTGTCCTCCATTAGCATCGTTCATATTCATTTTCTGAGTTTTGTCAATGGGTCTTTGGATGAGCTGTGCGAATCGACTATGACAGATGTTCATTTGCGATCCAGTATCGAGAATAGCATTGATGTCATGTCCTCCGCAATTGACTGTTAATCGAATAAGTCTGCCATGAGTCTTGGCAATCACTGGTCGAGTCCAGAATGCTTCTGAATTATCCTCTGAATCTTCTTCAACAATATTGGCTCTCATTATCATTTCTGGAGCGGGTTTGATGGTCTTGTACTGAAGCTTATCAGCGATGATCCGGGCTAATCCGGGAGAAGCTCCAAGAAGATCTCGAGTTGAGATAAGTTGATCCTGGGAAAGGATTTTGTCAGCGACTGTCTGAAGATTAACACTGGCTGACATCTCCGACTGGCGTGGTGTACGATGTGCTGTTTGCGACTTGTCTCCCGTAGGTTCTTCTTTGCTAGTTGATACTCTTGAACTATTCCTTGGGTCGATCTTCTGTACCAACTGCTCATCAGTCATAGTGATATCTTTGACACTTGGCTGAGTCTTGGCTGGTGGACTGATTGTCTCTGCTTGCGACTTTCGAGGTATATGATCGATGACGACTTCTGGTTCTGCTCTCCTTGATGGTCTTGACTGAATGGGTCTTTCCATTACATCCTTGCGCTTGTGATTGGTTGTCTTCTGAGAACGAGTTATCGGATATCCAATCTCATCTTCTTCTGGGTGCGCATATAATGTCTCGCTAGTTTCCGATGAGGATTGACATGTGATAAAGTTGACCTTGCTTTCTGCTGAGTGTTGGCGTTTAGCAGCTTGGACTAATGATTCTCCAAATGCTCGCCTGATCACTTCTCCATTTCCCATGCAAAGTTTCCCTGAGTTATCAAACTTGGCAATTCCTTGGGAAACAATGTTCTTCACCTCTGAACATGTTCGAAGTCCATGTCCCATTTGTCCACATCCAAAACAATTACGATAGGGAGCTCTCTCGATGTTTCCACCTCGAGGTTTATTCTTCTCTTGATCTGGCTGAGTCTCGACACGATTATTGGACCTAAGATCTGGAGAACGAATGGCTTGTGCAACTAAAGGGTCGAGTTTGACTGCCTTGTAGTACAAAAGACCATACTTTGGATCTGATATCGAGAGCTTCGACATTTGTTCGATCAGCTTCTCTACCTCATCAGGTTCTGTCTTCTTCACCCTATCCTGAGCTCTTCTCAACTTCGAATCAGTCTTGCCGATCTTTGGAGACTGAGTTTCCCTTATCCTATCGGATACGATCTTGACCTCATCCTCATCTTCCTTCTCATTACTTCCGAGGTCATCTTCAGGTTCATCTCTGAATGGGTTTGGAGTTTCCTTCTTTTCCTCCCCATCAATCATGTCGAACCTGTCTGCATTCAACATTGACTCTGCAGCATTCCATATCTGCTCCAAATCGAAAGGTTCAGCCATGTCATGGTCTGGATCCTTTAGTAAGAGTCGATTCTCTAGGTGTGCTCGAGTGTAGTCATCGAGTCCATTCCAAAAATAGGTAGCCTGTTCCTCCTTGGTTATTTTCTTGTGAGCGAATAGCCATCCTCCTATCTTGGTAAACTCTCTGGAATACTGCGTGAATTGTTTCCAGCTCTTGACTCTCGAGTCTCGATTAGCGTACATGAATCTCTTGAGATCCATCTTTGTATATCTCTTCTCATTGAGCTGGGCATCGAACAGCCTCAGCAGTTGAGTCTTGAGATTCTTCCAATTGGGTATAGCGAAATCATTAAGACCTTCGATCACCTGGATTACCTGCCTCGAGCAGTATCGAGTGATGGTCTTGCACTTGTCTGTGTCAAGCGTGACATTGTACTTAGAACACAATTGTTCATAATAATCTAGAAAGGCCTTGACTTCTGAGAAATGTCCCGTGAATGTCTTGGGAGCATTCTTCGAGGTCGAGTATGGCATATCTAGAACCGATAACGATGTCTGATTGGTTGAGGGAACTTCTTCCTCATGATTGGTAGTCTGTGTAGCACTGTCAGTGGTCATGATAACAATGCAAATGACTTAGCGAAAAATTCTTCTTTGCTCTGATCGATGAGCGATGATGGTAAAACTTGATATGGTTACAACCACAACTATTGAATAGCTGCCCTGCGGTGGTCACCAAGTTTTGTCGTGCTGGGATGGTATTGGCTGTTGAATAACCAAGTACACTCCCACTGAGTCAACCGGTCTAATTATCTAGGCAGGTAGTCTTCCCAGTTGTTCGTTGAAGCTATGGGCAACTTGTTGTAGTTGGAGGGTTGAGAGACTCAAGTTTGAGTAGAGAGGTAGAGTGAGTGAGAGATGAGTCTTTATCCAATTCTCTTGAAAGCGAGTGATAGGTCACAATGGGTGAGGAGCAATTAAATTGTCCACACCGAGGTAGGCAATGACAAGCTATGCAGAATAGATGTCAATGTCTAGAGGGACACACACACTCGAAGTCTCAAGTTATTAGATATCGACTTTGAGAGGGAGTTTATCACCAATGTTCAATTGGAACAGAGGCGATACAATACCTTTGACTAGTACCAAACTAGTCCTTGAGCAATGCAGTTACCCAGTCTTAAGCTGTGGTCAACTGTATGCGACGAAACCTTGACTTGACTTGCAAATAGTGTGACAAGGGGTCACAGAGTGATGTGAGCTTGTCTTGTTCTGGGGGAGAACTCTGGTGAGTTATTCTATGGGGAGTTAATTCTATGCTCCTCTGGGGGGCTACATGCTGGTCCTTAAATACTAATTCCAAGACCAATTTACATAATCCACAGCATAAGCTAAAAATAGATCTGCATCAACCACATCATCAAAATTTGATATCTCCTTCCAAAGCTATGCATCAAATACTCCAAATCAAGTGATATGTATCAATGTATCAATGAGTTATTTGATGAATGATGCGCATCAATAAATTAATTGATGAGTGATGTGCATCAATGCATGATTTGATGAATGCTGTGCATCAATGAATTACTTGATAGATGCTGTGCATCAATGAGTTATTTGATGAATGATGCGCATCAATGAGTTACTTGATGAATGATGTGCCATCAATGAATCAATTGATGAGTCCAGAATATGGTTCAAGGTGATGACCTGATCGATGATCTAATCGATGACTTGATGAATGACCTAATGGATGATATAATCGATTACTTGATGGATGAGATAATCGATGACCTAATAAATGATATAATCGATTACTTGATGGATGATATAATCGATGACCTGATGGATGATATAATTGATTACCCAGTTTGGGCTTATTTGGTTTTTGGTATCTGGACTGTGGTCTTTGGTTTTTCCAGAGCGATGTATCGGATGGCTTCTCAGATAAGACCAAATGAATGGTGCAACCGGTGGTTCTTGAACCTTCATTTCTGCTTCTAGAGCGTGACCATATAAAGAATGGTTTGTTTATCTATCGCCGCTCGAGTTCCTTTTCTGCAATTATTTGTTCTAATGCCACCTTCACGACTTCGTGCACGACTTCACCATCTGCTCTGCCACGCTTCTGAACTTCTCAGGCTGACTTTTGTGTATCGTCGCGCTTCCTCTAACCCGATTCAGTGAGTTACTTTCTCGACACTTTGCGATCTTTATGCTTAATAGCACGAAGAGTATTTGTGGAGACGACTATCATGATCGAGGAGGAGTGGGTCGAGTGGGTACCGGTGCTTGTTACTAGACGAGTTGTGCTCAACGCTTGATAGTAAGCTTGGCACTTTCCATCGGCTTTCGATTTGCTAACTTGTGTGCAGAATTACGAGTTACTGCGACGTCCGATATTTCTTGTTTATCCTTTCTGATGTCCTACTATGTTCTTGCTTCCGATAGTGTAAAGCGTGCCAATATTACGATTGTTTATGTCCAGGCAATATCCTGGCCTGACAGCGCGATGGAAGTGACCGACGACCTCAAAATAGGCTCCGACTTCGAAAGGAACAAGATGATCGTTATCGTCGAGGTAATAACCGACGATCGCGTAGGTGGGGTAACACTCGAGAAACCCGATATACTCACGGAGGGAACGTGGTACACCGGACATGTAACGTCGATCGACTCGACGCTCAGATAGCACGTGAACTCTCACGTCGTCTCAGGGGGTTCAGCAACACTTCGACAAACAACTTTCCAACGAAACGTATCCGCAAGACACTACTGGGCTTTCTTGCCGCAAGCGACAACCGACGGTAGCGTTGTCAGAGAGAGGTGTCTAAGTCAAACGTCGAGTAAGGACGTGGGACGACACTTCACCAACAATAGGTATACGATCGTCTCAGGGGTCTGACGACTATCCACTGACCAACGTCGACGACGAGAGAAACAGAGGTGGAACGGAGGATATCAGAGACACGTACGAGTTTGTTGTTTTAACGTCGACAACAACGACACGAGTTAAGAGACTCTCTTGTTATGTTACGCTCTGCGCTGTCAGAGGCGTCGATCCGCAGATCAGAGACGTCGACGGCTGCAAGAGAACGAGCTACCACTTATTCACAAAAGACCGAAGTCTGCGACGTAGGTGATAGTACTAGATTTTAGCACGTCTATATAACGTACAAGGGGAATACGACTTACCTGCGACGTAGGTGATAGTACTAGAACAAGAGAGTGAAGAGACGATCACTCTCTAGTCCAGCCTTATATACCCAGACGCCGCGGGAAAGCTTTACATAAACTGTACAGTATAAACAAAGACAAAATAGAGACAAGGGAAGAAGGGGAATGGCGGGATAAAGTTGTTATAGATTGTGATTAGCTCAGCCAGTAGAGATTAAGTAAGGAACGTGATTAAAATGAAAGTAAATATGCATCAACGAATAGAAAGAATGGCCGTATGAGAAAAAGAGAAAAGACGTCGTAACAGCTAGCTTCGTTGGAGCCTTCATATTCCGATTCTTCTCCTATCAATCTTCTCTTGAATTTTTGATAGCCTGGTCTACTCGGAGGTTTTCCTTCTCGTGGTTTCACTCTGCATTCTCTGGCAATGTGACCTGGTTTACCACATCTGTAACAACCCGTCGTATTCTTCGGTTTTTGGTTACTCCGGTACCTGGGTTTTCCTTTATTAGTCCTCTTCCTGAATTTTCGTATGTCTACGTCCATTGGGACTACATCGTCTTTTCTCCTCTGGGGTTTTTCCCAGTTGCTCGTGAAGGTCTTAGTTCTTGCCTTGGCGCCATATCTTGCGCCTTCTAGTGCTACTGCTCGGCTCATCCAGTTTGCTAGCGTCCATTTCGCGCTTTCCGTTTGTCCTGCTAATTGCGCATAAATATAATCTTTCATCCCTCTTCTGTATAATACTGTAAGTGCCTTATCCGGCCATACTGCCTTATCTAATTCTGATACTATCTTTCCGAAATCGCTATTGTACTGCAATATGGAGCCTTCTTGTACAATATTTACTAATTTATTCGTTGCGTCTTCTACAGGGTCATAGTATTGTTTGTGGTTACTCCTTATGTAGGTTAAGAATTCTTCAAACGTTTCCCATACTTGCCCTTTTCCTATCATATCTAGCGGATTTGTTTTTAACGCGGTGCTTACCCAGGTGGCAGCCTTTTCTTCCATGCACTGACACATGATATAGGCTTTGTTACTATCTGTTAGTGCCGCTTGCTTGTTGCTCTGATTTTGCGCATCCATCCATGCAAAATTACTAATCATTTTATTTATAAATACATCCACGTTCTCCTTATCTCTTCCTCTAAACTTCGGTGGTTTCTGCGACATACTCATTTGTAGGCTCGTCATCTTCGCTTGAATCCCAAGTCAACCGGTCTCTAAGTTCTTGTTCCGAGATTTCGAGTTCCGCTGGGTCGAATTCTAGTAACGCTAAATGCCTTCGATAATTGTCTTCTAGGTATTCGTCCTCTGTAGTGTTGCTACTGTGGGCTTGACTAACGTCGCTGAATGGGCTGGAGAACTCTTCTGAATTGCCACTGGTCGTGGATCCTGGGGAATAATACAATACCAACCTTCCTCTCGTTTCTACCTCTTCAATTATCCCCTGTTCTCGTTCGGTTCTCTGGACTTCCCTGGTTTCTTCTTTCCTATCGTTCGCTTCCCTTTGTTCTCGGATTCGACCTATGATTCCTTTAGCTATTCTGTCCTGATCTGCTTTTCGATGATATTTGCGGCTAATGGTTATTGTTGGGATTTGTTCGTTTGTCGGTTTTAGTTCTTCTTGTAGCTCTGTAATTACTTCCTCGACTATTTCGTTTATGTTTAACCTAGCCAATCCTCGCAGGTCTATGCGGACGTTCCCTGTCTGATCTCGAGTAACGTTAATGCCGCTTGGTAGTCTTCTCCCGTTATCAAGTGTAACCCTGGAGGTACTACTTTCTTGGTTAATGCCTTCTTCTTCCTCCGTGATGGTAGTTAGGTTCTCACTTTCGTTTTCCGTCTGGGCCCTGAAGTCGACTACGTGTAATTGTATCTCTCCTTCTTCCGGTTCCTCGTCTGGAATAGTGGGAATTGGCGAGTCTGGGTGCCTGTAACTTTCGTCTCCGTTGAAGTCCCTAAACCCGTTTGGTTCTGAATTTGCCCAACGGCTCCCTGTTCCCCACTCTCCTCCGTTCTGCTCCGATTCGTTCGGTGATTCCCAACTGGCTTCGGACTGAGTTAGTTCCGGCGTTGGTGGATCTTGATCGTCTCCCAATAACGATCCGACGGTGTTCCAGTCTTGTTGGATTTCCGTTTCCTCTCGCTGTCTTTCTTCTCCTTCCCACGCGGCGAGTGCGACTCTGATATCCGACACTTGATTCCTTAGGCGTAGGAAGTTTGTCTCGATGCGGCTTACTTTATCTAATAGTTCGCGCTGAAATTCGGCGTCTCGGTGTTCTCGGGCAGTCCACCGCTCTATATGCTCTTCTTGTCTTCGCTGTAGCGTCTCGAAGGTGTGTTGTACTTCTCTCGTTATTGTCCTGAGGATGCCTAGCTCTGTCTGGTTGTACCTTACTAACGTTCTGGTGATATGGTGTGCCTCGTCGTTACTCCTGTGCCAGCGGCTATGTTTCTCGATATGTTGATTGAACTGATGGTCTAGGTACACTCCCAATGCTTGATCCTTTTCAGCCTGTGTGTTGAGGATTAGTTCGATCCTTCCGGCCAATCGGTCCACTTGCGTTCCAATGGCAGTTGAGTAGTGATATATCCCCCACTGCGTTGCGTAGGGTTCGTAAATAGACAGGTATTGAAGTAGTCTTGTTCCTCGTCTGAGCGCACTTGCGATCGCTGTCCTATAGTAGATCGTACCAAATATGAATACTGTAACCAGCCCCGCGTATATTCCTTCGTAAGCCACTATAGTTATATTTAATTATATATTCGATTTTTTTGTGCTTATACTTTACTTGCTTTTGCTTTCTCTTTCTTCCCGTTAAGTAGGGCTAGTAGTATTCGGTGTAATAGGTTGGCGTGTGCTTGCGCGGAGTACAACGTTCCTCCTCCGTTTTCTAGTGCTCTCTTAAATACACTTTCGTGTGGTGTAGGTGATACCTTGCCTATAACCCTTCCTGTCTTGAAATAATCCCAGTAGAGATTTTGCCAAATTGGTTGCCTCGCTATTAGCTTCCACGCGTCTATATCCTTCGGCGCTCCTCGTTCTCGTTCCTGCGTTTGTTTTGTACGCTCCAATGTTAACCCGACCTGTGGTTCTAGGTTTCGGTGGTTGTTACTGATGTCTATTTGCCGTTCCAGGTGGCCTACTGATTGGATAAGGGAATTATTCAATCAGTCTATTTGAATGACTAGTTCGTGCTATCACAATTACCTTTATTGGCAGTAGTCTGCGCTTGTTCCTTTAAGCTTGCCAAGAAGGGAGTTTAATCCAGATGTTTATCTCCGTGGAGGGTTCGTTGATTCTTGATCGACGGACCAATCTGGCTTATTCCTCGGTCTGAGGGGTTAATCCAAATTCTACAATACTGGTTATGGAATTGCTAATCACCTTAGTGGACTGTGTAGCTGATCCGATCTGAAACAACCAGCAACTAACTAATATTGCAGTTGAACCTGATACTATAATCGTACAGTATTAAGTCGGCGTGAAGACGCGATTGTTATACTGATTGTTATTCACGATAAGGGAATATCGGGAATCGCACTACGTTGTGAGTAGCTCGTACCGTGCGGACAATAGGGAGGACAATCTAGTTGCAATCCGTATTTTTAGCTTCACTTCGATTTCACACAATCGGTTTAGTTCAGCCGTGTCGCTACTGGTAATTTACTGGCTCGCAAGTAATTGATGTTACGATTTAACTTAGGGACTTATGGTAGGGTCCCTTGACTTGGATTAAACTGCTAGGTCGGCTCTACGATGGCCTCCTTATATACTAATTTACATGTGTGACGTTACTACCTTGTTACTTACTGTTTATGGTATTTATCTGTTTCTTCCTCTATGATACCTGGTCCGTGCTTTCTCTTTACTTCCTTCCTCATTTCACTACCTCTGTGTTACTAGCCTCTCTTTGATTAGTTTAGTGTAGTGGGCGGTACCATCTTGTAGATAGGTTTGATCCTTGTGTAGGTAACGGCACTTGATCTAGTTCAGCTATTCTAGGTAATTGCTGAGTCATCTGTCCTTGTATTTCGGGTCTCGTTGGTATCGGTGGGATCGGTCGTGGTACAGTCAGCCAGTTTCGAATAGTTTGCACTCGTGTATATCCTGGCGTTGTCCTAGCGCGTTGTAGGGTTATCCCTTGTACTCCTTGTAGGTGTATTACTCCGCCGTACTGTTCTACCTTTATTTCCATTATGGTATATCCATAAGGTAATCCTCGACTTATGTAATTCATTATCCAATGCCCCCAAGCATATGCAGTTCTCTCATTCGTTCCGGCTTGGTCTCGCTTGTAGGCAATGTCGACGTCTACTATAGCTGCGTCGCATCGTTCGTGTCTTCCTTCCTGTGCTACGTTTCGTATTCCGATCATCATTACAAAGTATCCGGCGTCGTAGGATAATACTCGTATCTCCCTTTCATAAGCCTTTTGCATTTGTTGGTTAGGGTCGTAGGTTAGTTCTACAAATCGACGTCGTATCATTATGTCGGCTTGTCCGTTCATTATGTCTCCGTAAGTGATCTCTCTGATTAATTCTCGCATTAGTCCTCCAGCTAGTTCTTTAGCTGGGCGGCACGTGTTGCAACATCGTAGTATATTGCTTCGCGGTGTCGGGGGAACGATGGGCTGTTCTAGTACTTGTATTACTGCCGCTAACCGTTCTTGTATCCAACGTAGGACGCTCATAGTTATTGGCTTATTAATGATGGATAATACTACCTTTCTAACAATACTCGCGATATTCACGTCTTGAGCAGAAACTGTCAATTTCATTCCGAAAGCATAGAGCTCGTACTTAATAAGAGGATTAATTATATACCAATATATTCAAAAAGTAGTTTCTTACTGAGCATGCAATGCGTAGATGACCATCGAGTTGGAACATCTAAGATCAGTATTAATGCAACTGTCTCCTTTTTGGTTGCGTCTGTCGAACTGGATTTTAGGTGATTTATCCATTCTTCTCGACGCTGTGGTGAAAAGCGTATCATCTTGACTAGCTTTCGAAGCTATTTAGAAATTAGTTTATTATATACATAAGAATAAATTTGAGATACCTTCGCAACAGATGTTAGTATCCCTGAGTAATCGTCATCATCTTCACTAGGGTTATCTTCATGTGCAGCTTCGTCATCTTCATCAAGTGGTAATGTATCGTTTTGGTACGGTTCAGACTGAGTAACTGCGTTTTTCGTAACTCCAATTGCATCAAGAAGCTTTATTACTAATTAGTAAATTGTTTGCGAGAATAGAGAAATAAGACACTGACCTGTAATGCGGCAAGATGGACAGTATGTGGCATACATCGCATTCGAGCTTTCTGTGCATCAAATTCAATACCATTTGCTCGCATTTTAACTTCTAAACTCTTCAGTAAAGTATCATTGTTTGACGCATTGTCACAATTGATCGCAATAAGCTAAGAAATATATATTGTAATGATTAGTATAGCGTATTATAGAATTTATGTTTGCGTACCTTATTCTTCATATCATATCGTTCTAGCGTCTTCCATACTATGTCCCCAAGATTACTTCCAGTATGGCGCCCACTTATCTCCTCGAAAGTAATAAGCTGTTCGTCTAAATTTCTCTTTATAAGTATTACTTTGTATATTAAAAAGAAACTTACGAAGCTTCCAGTCATTTGAGACAAAATGCACAACAATTGCAAGAAATGTGTAACCATTGCTTGATAACCATGCATCAAGAGATAGCACAACCTTCGATTTCAGTGTCTTTTATTTTTGATTAATAGATATTATACGTATATAACTAGAAACACGTACCTTCATCTTGTCCTTAAAGAGCCTTTCCTCTTCGTTTCGCATATTTTTTATACAATTCTTAATCGAATCTGCACCAAGAATTGAAAGCGATGACGGCTGATGATATGTATACTGAAGAAGCCTCCTAAAAAATGGATTTTCCGCCTCAGTGAAAGGTTGGTCGCTTGCAACTATCCATTCAACAAGATAACGATGAAATGTATTCTCGTCCCATAATCCCTGTAATTATAGTTAAGTTATGTGACTATATAAAAATTATAAGTCTTACATGTCTCTGTTCTGCCTGACGACGGAACATATCTTCAACTGTTAAGTTTACCCCCTCAGAAGTGATTTCTTGCAAACGTTCACGAGAGGGATTAACTAAAAGTAATATTTAATAGTGTCGATAAAAACGAGTATTTCTATTACTTACCAATTCTCTTCGCAATCTCTGCCTCCTCAACTGTCGGTAGTCGCATCTTAAGAATCCGTTTAATGTGCTTATACAGAGGGTATATCTCGACGTGTTTCTCAAGATGTTGAACAAAACCTATAGTAGTAAAGTCAAACTTAATATACGATAATAACTCAAATGCGTACATACCCGTTTTCGATGCTTTCATATTAACGGATATCTTAGTTGTATAGTCGCAACGGAGACAGGCATAATACGCTGTTCTCTCATCAATACCAGTCCGAGTAAAAAAAAGCAAAGCTGGATCCGCATTTAACTAAGTAATGCAATTAACATGTACACGAGAATAATATGAAAATAAAATTACTTACCTTAATTTTCTCTCTATCTACGTTCAGCCTTGGTGGTTGAACCATCAACGCATCACTACATTGTACCAAGCTTGCCTGAGAACTACTATTCGTCGTTTTTGCAGTTGGCAAAGTTGTTTCTATTACGTTTGAGCCTGTCGTCTGTTGAGTCGAACTCTTCTAATACTAGTTAGTAAATGAAATAGCTAAAAATTATATTCTCACCGATGACTTGAGCTTGACAGGATACTTAATATGTGGTAAAATCAATGAAGTACGCTAAGAAGAATTTAGTATTTTAGAATAAATGGAATGATTTAAAGTACTGACCTCTTCCTCATCCGAATCACAAACATATATACTATCATCTCCGTTAACAGGTACTTCAGCAGTTGGACTTGTTTCCGTAGATAACGTTGTCGTGCTGGGATGGTATTGGCTGTTAAATAACCAAGTACACTCCCACTGAGTCAACCGGTCTAATTATCTAGGCGGGTAGTCTTCCCAGTTGTTCGTTGAAGCTATGGGCAACTTGTTGTAGTTGGAGGGTTGAGGGATTCGAGTTCAAGTAGAGATGTAGAGTGAGTGAGAGATGAGTCTTTATCCAATTCTCTTGAAAGTGAGTGATAGGTCACCGTGGGTGAGGAGCAATTAAATTGTCCACACCGAGGTAGGCAATGACAAGCTATGCAGAATAGATGTCAATGTCTAGAGGGACACACACACTCGAAGTCTCGAGTTATTAGATATCGACTTTGAGAGGGAGTTTATCACCAATGTCCAATTGGAACAGAGGCGATACAATACCTTTGACTAGTACCAAACTAGTCCTTGAGCAATGCAGTTACCCAGTCTTAAGCTGTGGTCAACTGTATGCGACGAAACCTTGACTTGACTTGCAAATGGTGTGACAAGAGGTCACAGAGTGATGTGAGCTTGTCTTGTTCTGGGGGAGAACTCTGGTGAGTTATTCTATGGGGAGTTAATTCTCTATGGGGAGTTAATTCTCTATGGGGAGTTAATTCTATATGCTCCTCTGGGGGGCTACATGCTGGTCCTTAAATACTAATTCCAAGACCAATTTACATAATCCACAGCATAAGCTAAAAATAGATCTGCATCAACCACATCATCAAAATTTGATATCTCCTTCCAAAGCTATGCATCAAATACTCCAAATCAAGTGATATGTATCAATGTATCAATGAGTTATTTGATGAATGATGCGCATCAATGAATTAATTGATGAGTGATGTGCATCAATGCATGATTTGATGAATGATGCGCATCAATGAGTTACTTGATGAATGATGTGCCATCAATGAATCAATTGATGAGTCCAGAATATGGTTCAAGGTGATGACCTGATCGATGATCTAATCGATGACTTGATGAATGACCTAATGGATGATATAATCAATTACTTGATGGATGAGATAATCGATTACTTAATGGATGAGATAATCGATGACCTAATAAATGATATAATCGATTACCCAGTTTGGGCTTATTTGGTTTTTGGTATCTGGACTGTGGTCTTTGGTTTTTCCAGAGCGATGTATCGGATGGCTTCTCAGATAAGACCAAATGAATGGTGCAACCGGTGGTTCTTGAACCTTCATTTCTGCTTCTAGAGCGTGACCATATAAAGAATGGTTTGTTTATCTATCGCCGCTCGAGTTCCTTTTCTGCAATTCTTTGTTCTAATGCCACCTTCACGACTTCGTGCACGACTTCACCATCTGCTCTGCCACGCTTCTGAACTTCTCAGGCTGACTTTTGTGTATCGTCGCGCTTCCTCTAACCCGATTCAGTGAGTTACTTTCTCGACACTTTGCGATCTTTATGCTTAATAGCACGAAGAGTATTTGTGGAGACGACTATCATGATCGAGGAGGAGTGGGTCGAGTGGGTACCAGTGCTTGTTACTAGACGAGTTGTGCTCAATGCTTGATAGTAAGCTTGGCACTTTCCATCGGCTTTCGATTTGCTAACTTGTGTGCAGAATTACGAGTTACTGCGACGTCCGATATTTCTTGTTTATCCTTTCTGATGTCCTACTATGTTCTTGCTTCCGATAGTGTAAAGCGTGCCAATATTACGATTGTTTATGTCCAGGCAATATCCTGGCCTGACAACGTATCAGCAGGAGACGTAGCCATAGATGATGTGTCGACACTCAGAGTAGAGTTCAGATTCTTTATCGTGCTTTGATCCTCAGTTTGTCGCATTTTGGCTGATTTGGTGCGAATGCGTGAACCTTCGACAATTAGAGATTGATCGACCTCTTCATAGTTCTGTCGTTTCAGGCTGACTGAATCTACAGACATCTCTAAATTACAGTTAGTGCTTCCCATTGCGACGTAAACAAGTTTCGGGACTTACTCAGCTATGCCTATGTCAACTATCTCAATGAAATATTGGAGGTTGTGTATGAGCCATCAATCTTCTACTTAATTATATATGCTATTCGGAGCTCTTCCGCGGTCAATTTGCTACACACAGGGCCAGTAAATGTCAGGGGAGACTAAAATTCAATTGATGTCTATGCTATCGAAACATGTTTTGTACTAAAAGAAAAAAAAAATCGTCAGTCATCCAAAGTCGAATCATAATGAATGGACAAGACGTACCTATACCCTAATCCCAGGAACACAAGCCCCATCTACTCCATTTGCTCATAGATCTCCAAAATGGTTGGGGACACTGATCACGATCGCTGGTAACATGTTGCATTGCTCCGGTGATAAGACGATCCGTATCTGGGATGCTGACTGATGCTGAGGGATGTTAACGCAAGGCCAAGAGTGCCCGGGTCTGTGAGCTGAGATGGCCATGACAAAAGAGGGAGGGAGGGCGAGGGCGAGGGCGAGGGCGAGGGTGAGGGAGGGAGGGGAGGGAAGTGAGAGAGTGAGGGGGTGGGGTGGGGTGGGGTGGGGAAACGACTGCGCACGCACTAGACTCACCGGATCAGCGGATCCAGTCCCGATTACCCCGATTATACCTTATACGGATTATTCTCCATATAAGGTATTTTTTCCCCACCTCCATACGGATACGGAACGTATATATACGTTCCGTATATCTTCCTCTTGCTGGCTCATACGATACGGCCGTATTGCGTATACGGCTCTCCGTATACGCACCATATGCATACGGTCGGAACACTAGCCACGATGCTCTCAAGGGTCACGTGAACGCAACTGGGCACCCGGTACGCTTTCATTCACAAGTTTCAGTCTCATGCACATGCACAGATCTGCGACTGCGAGGAAAGGAGAGCAAGTTAATTGGTATTAGAAAACATAGAAAATAGCAAGGGGATAAGTTATATGTAAGATTGACTAGTACTAGATATTCCGGGTAGACATTAACCGCGTGTCGAGTCCATCTGGTAGAGGGTGCCATAGACGAAAATATATCCCCTATTTTGACCTTTTGAGCCATGTATTAGATAATCTAGCTTAAATCGGACAGATACTTACGTCCACTCACTATTAATGCATATAGAACCCCCGTCCCAGATACACTTGTACAGTCATAAAATAGATGGACAGATATACTATGTGAATACCTGTGTGAGTTTGGCAATAGATAACCTGTGTAGAACTATTTCGGACAGCACAAGGCACATATTTGTGACATAATGTAGATTGAAAGTCCGCTCATTCTGACATAATTTGGGTTGAAAGTCCGCTCAAATTACAAATCTTCACTTTATTAGAAATAAATAAATAAATACAAATAATGTATGTTTACACATTTTGTGACACGAATTAATATTAATGGAAAGCGAGTCCTGCCGCATGGCCAACCGGGAGACAAGTTATCACCTACCTTCAATTTTGCCTCCAACTTATCCCGGAGCACGCGATTGAATTCTTGGACATCGTGTTGTTAGAACGAGTCTAAGGATATCCAGCCGAAAGAATTTGTTAGTTCATTTAACCCTGTACATGGTCTTGTTAGCGACTTGGAATTAACTCCAAATAATGATCCACACACCAACATTTTTGAATAGCCAAAGCTGCACAATCTGTGGGTATCATCTTCCGTTGGTATTTGGTAGACAGCCTAGATTTTTTGAGGTGCATGAGATTAAGGTAAATCAAAGCCGGCTAGACGTACCCGGAAAAATCGAGTGCAGTAGAGCGACTGTAACAATGAGTTCAGGTAACATGTCGCACCCTGATTCCTCAAGCCAACGTATCTCGTCTCCTTTTTTGAGTCATAACTACACAAAGGCATCAGAACCGTGCAAAGCCACAATGCATAAATGGGAAAACCAACTTTACAACGTTGTGCCATAACACTCCCGTTAAGTCCTCGAGGGCACGCACGAAAACGCTAACATCTGAAGTCTCATCTTCAATCGTGGGACGGCTGTAACCTTCTTGTATAGTAAATAGCTTGCTCAACTCGCTGAAACGTGTAAAACCCCAAGCGCACTCCTCAGCAATGAAATGATGGTGAGCATCTAGGAAAAGCATGAGTCATCAGTCTGATTTGGGTCGTGCCCCGACACACGAAAGCAATGACTATTCGGACGATGGGGGAAGCGCAAGACGTACGAGAAATGGTGTAGATGGTGGGGTCATTAGGATTCGAGATGACAAGAGCGAACTGAGCACATGCATGCCATCCCTCTGATGCTCTCTTTGGATCAGAATAGTCCAGATACACGGATACGGTATCGTTCAATGGTGCATTTGAATTACCGAAGGGAATAAAAGTATTCGCCTAGTAAGTGTCCAAGAATGAATGGTAAATCGTTATTGCGGTGAAAGGCAAGGACGTACTAACGATGTCCTCCACACTCAAACTCCGGACTGGTAATCGTCTCTTCTAATTTCCTCCAATTTGTCAACCTCAAATGGTAAACGGTGAAATCTTCAACTTCATGCCCTAGATCTGGCATGTTCTTCGCTGCGAACACTGGATCTATAATTCAAAAATGAATGAGTAAGTTTATCTGCGCATACAGGCCTGTCTCCATTGTAGCAACTTGAACAGCGACTCATGATCTCGCACGGAGAAAGGATCATCCACCTCCTTGAGGTCGGACTAGAGTATAAAACAAATATGTGAAGAAAGAAAGAAGACACGGTCAGCAACAACAGTTTGACGAACAGAACACACATAGCAAAGGCATAAATGATGACGCAGACAAGGAGTGACTTACCACGTAGAGTGAAGATGTCCGAATAGGCTCAGAGTGGGAAATAAGAAAGATCTAGAAGAGTAAGTAAGATACGAATAGGGAGTGATTCCTCTGTAGAGGGTGTGGGAGTAAGGGAAGGTGTTTGCGGGGCAAGCGACATGGTGGCAAGAAGTTAAGAGAGGGCACGCACGGTGGCACACATGTGCAATGCGTTGAAGTCAAATCTGACCTCGACGCGTCCATACTAGATCGACAGAGGGAATATATGATCATCTGACACAAGCTGCACCAGATAATGTAGTGTTATCTACCAACTGACTGCAATAGACTTTCTCTGGGTAAACAGCTATACGTAAACAAAGACCATTTGATTCTATCTTGTCCACACTTCGTCTAGATGATCTGCGAGTGATACTTTGATAGATGAACAAAGTAGGTATCTTTTCGTCTAAACTGCAAATGAGACAGACAAACTATTTCTGATTTTGACGATACTTCTCCATGTGACCTTCGTTTATCTGGACAGCCTCTACCAGATGGACCCGACACGCAGTAATTGCGTTGAGATAGCAGATCGGATAGCAAAGAGATATCGATACATGATGACAGCAATACAAAGACAGCACAAAGATAGGAGTGTAACAAAGAGATAGAACCTGATGAAGTGACTCCAAGTAAGGTACAAATGATGTCGGATTAACGTAATGTGGGTCGTGCGATGCGGAATAATGAATTGAATCCGAGTCTAATCCAAACGAGGAGTCCACGTGTGATAGTCGTGCACGAGAGAAAGAATGCAGAGTGGTGGAATAGAGTTGGGTGGCGTTGTCCTCCCGCCTATTTAGATCTCACTGAAGCCCTCGAACTTCCCGTCCCAAGACCACCATATCATCTCACCCCCGTCCCCCTTATCGTTGCCTCCCAGTGCTGCGGCAACATCGAATGGATCGCCACTGACAGCACCTTGAGACTGGACGCGGACATGGTTGGTCTTGACTCCCCCTCTAAGTGCCTTGCCCATCATGGTTGTCCGATCAGTAGTCGTCCGTCCTGGTTGGGTTGTATCGTTAAGTGACTTTGCGGAAGTTTCAGTATAAGGCTGATCAACTTCTGTGGGTTCGCTGAACCCGTGTAGCAGCGGATCCAGATCTCTCCCGAGGTTTTGACGAGGTGTCCAGGATGGATGAGAGAATGACCGGGGCGCACGAAGGAGGACATGTGTATACGTGGGTCCTATAAGGAAGAATGTCTATGTTAGAGAAGATATCATTGAAATGGGGATGGACGCACGGATATTAAGAGCTAGACCCGTCTCTGGGTCCGAATTAGCAATTGCCAGAGCGCGGGCGAGTTTACGCTCGGCTTCACAGAGATCCACTTCTGTGTCCTCGAAGAAAGAGGAATCGTCGTCATCAGTGATCTCCCCTTTCTCAGAGTCAATCTCAGAGACCTCTAGGTCCCATTCATCGTCTGAATGAGGTTGACTTTCAGTTTCAGCGTCGCCACAAAGTTCCTCCAAGCCGTTATCGTCCGAACCCGAGTCCTTTCCGAACCTAGGTTCAGGATCATACGGATCCACGCGAACACCGTCAAGTTCTAATATGACGCGTGCTCGAGCGGCATTCAGGCTCGTCGGGGAGGGTCCTAAGACAATTGCCAAATGTGCCTTTGCTAGCTCCGGGTTGTGACTAGCGCGACTAGCATCAGTTGCCCGTGCAAAAGCCACGGCGAGAGCGGTGAACGTGGAACCGAGGTCTCCGGAGAGGACGTCGAGGCCAGCGAGTAACTTCTCGGCTTTCTCAGTTGGTGAATCGCTGAACGCATTTTTACGAGCTGAGAAACCGGACTACCAGGTACTTGTTAGCATCCTTCAAGCCGCGGAGGTGGGTTAACCTGGTGACTTACACCGGGACCTGACTCTTCAGAAAGAGCACGAATCCGAGCAAACAGATTACTGGCCGGGTAGCCATGACATTGCCGATGCAATATGCATCTACCGTGGTACTGGGGAAGCGAGGCTTCGTTTCCTTTTCCCATTCGTCCACATCGTCTTCCCAGGGTGGTGAAGACGCGAGCTTTTCACCTAACGTCGTGCTCTTGATGCACCCCCCTGTTAGGGGTGGAGTGCGATCAGGGCACGCAAGCACCGGTCTACTAACCGGCGCACTTTCCTCTTCCATTGGTAGAATTGGTAGAAGTAGAGATGTGAGGAGCAGCGGAACAAAGTGGTAGAGGATGAAATACAAAGCTGAAGCAACGGGCGCGGATCTCCTGATTTTTATAGTATAATTTATAGCTCGCGTTTTCCGAGCCACGATCAGAAGGGTCACGTGGACGCGACTCCGTGCCGTGGCTTGACTCGGCATGGTCCTCCGATGATAAATCCTTCAGTCTCCTGACAGCCTGACGCTCCGAGGATTAGCGACCTAAATACCTGTGTGGAATAAAAAAGCGATAATATAATTGGGTCTGATCTCCAATCGAATGAGGTTGGCTTGCGAGACAACGAATCCGACTCGGAGAGGCAGAGAAAGAGAACGTGTTGTTTTTTGGAGAGGAGAATAATCGTAATTAGAAAGGGAATAGATTATATGCATGTAAGATCGGGTATACATACTGGGAAGACATTGTGTTAGGGACGTGTTTGGGATACATAGCATGTCGCGGTGCATGGGTGATCCGCCACAAAGCAATAGAACGAAAAAAAGCGATACATGCGATGGTAGAAAGAGAATACAGAGGCAGGGAAAAACATTATAAATCATCAAAAGAAATCGTAAGAGACCGAACCCCGATGTAGCAAGTTGCAGATGATGTGCGTGGTGCGAAGTGATTCCTTATCCAAGTCGAATCCAAAGAGTACGTGTGGTGGTCCTGAAGTTGTCAATGCAGACAAAGAGAGTTGGGTGGCGTCATCTTCCCGCCCATTCAAATATCTGTGAAGCCCTCAAGCCTCCCATCCCACGACCACCAGATCATTTCATCCTCGTCCTCTTCGTTACGGTCCTCGTCCTCTGGGCTATATGGTTTGATATCTGTTGCTCTACTACGCAGGGATCCAGAATCGATAGCACCCCTGGACTGAATCCGGACATAGTCCGTCTTGACCTTTCCATGTTCTTGTCGCTGTCTGCCTATCTTTCCAGGCGTAGCAACGGAAGTCGAAGAGCATTTGGCAGGCTCTTCAAACTCACGCAGAAGTATATCCATGTCCCGTGTGATGTGCTGACACGGTATCCAAGACGGATGCGAGAACCGACGGGGAGCACGAAGTAGTATGTGAGTGTATGTAGGTCCTATAAAAGCGGAGTGCATCAGAGAAAGAGATTGGAGAAACGGATGGATGGAGACGCACGGATGTCAGTAGCCATGCCCAGATCCGGATCGGAATTGGCCATTGTCAAGGTCCGCGAAAGATTTCGCTCAGCCAAGCTAATATCCGCTTCCATGTTCTCACAAGCCGCTGAAGATGCCTCATCTTCAGATACGTCTCCATCCTCATCCGACTCGTACTCAGATTCCTCTGAGTCTGAGTCTAAGACAGAGGTAGGAAGGCTCCCCGCGTCGTTAGATACACATTCGCCATCTTCGCCATCGGGTACGTTGGCCACCGGGACTGGCTGAGGAACCGGACCGCGACGCTCCTGGAGTGGTTCACGTCCAGATGATCGTCCAAGTCGCGCGATGCCGGCATGGGTGTTCTCCTTTAAGCCCTCGTTTATTACATTGGTGGCTTCATTCTCTGCGTTTACAGAAACAGAGACTCGCTGGGCCACACGGAAGCCATCCAATTCCAGAACAACACGCGCCCGAGCGGCGCTCATGCTCGTTGGAGATGGACCTAGGATAATAGCTACATGCGATTTTTCCAGATTAGCCTTACGGTCGGTGCGGCTTGCAGCTTGTCCAAAGGCCACAGCAAGGGCAGTGAAAGTGGATACAAGGTGGGAGGAGAAAACGTCAAAGGAGGTTAGCAGCGCGTCCAGCTTCTTGTTAGACGCGTCGTCTTCCAGGGAATGCATTTTCACCAGCTGTATAACAGGCCTGTCCATATAGAATCAGCGATTCTGGACCATAGAAGCAGATGTAATGTGAGACTTACAACGGGATCTGACTCTTCACAAACAGGACGAAGCCGAGCACGCAAGTTACCAACCTAGAAGCCATGACCGAGCCAAGACTGTCTACCTCAACCTTTGTAGATGGGAAGTGTGGCTTTGCTTCCTCCTCCACGGTGGCCGCATCTCCTCTCCGAGTCTGGGATGGAGGGGAGATACGCTTCTCCCCGAGCGGCGTGCGCTTTGTACCAACCAATACCGGGGACGGGGCAGGGGAGATGGTGGCAAGGACCGGTCTAAGCGGAGTCCGTGTCTTGGTCTGGTCTTCGCTCATAGAAGAAGTAGAATGAGGTGGATTTTCAGAGAAAACAGTGAACGGCATCACGGAGTGAGTGGAAGATGAAGTACAAGTGCAAAGTGAAGATCTCACAATCTTATAGCCATGCACCAAGCCACGCTGATCGACGGTCACATGCGCGCGACGTGACATGTTTATCAACTTGAATCACAGAGTATCTGTCTGTTCATCAGCATGCCACCTGTATCAGCTTACGAGAGAGCGACGTCAATCACTACTATGCCCAATGACCCTTCTTTCGGGAGGTCCCTAGCCAAGCTGCATGTGGGAAAAAGGATATATCTATCCTTTTCCATGTTAAACGCGATGCTGAGTCGATCCCTCAGAAAGTCGTCAAAGTCCTTCATTAGCATCAAGACCGCTTTGAAGTCTTACTGTCGAGATACCATGTTGAATCTATCCTCGTCAGGAAGAACTACTTGTGCATGCTTCGGGACCTTCTCAGGACGTTGGAAAATCGGAAGAAAAGGACGCTATGGACGTCGACATCTACTCCCGGTTGAACGACATTCGCCTTAGGCTTGAAGATCTGTCTTAACAGTCTTGGGGCGGTGCTGCTGTGATTGGAAGTCGGGATCGGTGAGGGTTCCCGTTTTTCTGGGTTCCGTCCTACTTAATGGACCTTTAGGGTAAAGCACATTCCTGATCTTTGTTCTTGCTCACCGCACTCCCGCTGGACTTCCCGCTCTCTTCCAGATCGGCAATGGAGGTTTTTATGTCATTTGCGAAGAGGGGGTGTTCAGTATTGATTTCCCTATCACCTCTGGGATCTACTGGAGGATTACTACCCCAGATATACGCGGATGCCATTTGATTGCGGCCGGAGCCTAGTGACCGTTCCCGGAGGAATCTCACATATGAGCGATTCTATTGAGGCCTTCATTCTGCAGGCAGCGTACCCGCGTCTGGAACACTTGAAATGGTGGGGGAAGCGGTCGTGCAATAGCAATTTTATGGATGGTGCCTTGGACCCTAGAAGAACTTGTTGAGAGATAAGTGCACTCTACTTTGTCTTGAATTTGAGCAGTGACTTCAATGTTATCAGCCGGGGCCTTATGGGATGGGGTGCAAGTAAGTGGCCCTCGGAATTACAGTTGAACGAGTTTTGTACGCTTCTTGGCATGTCTGCTCGTGCTGCATACGGATATGCGACGGATCCCCGCTAATATGAGAACCAGTTGTCCAGCCAGATTCGAACGCTAACCAGAGAGGAGATTCGCAACTTGATCACGCACACTGGAGGCCTAGAAATGGATACCGCGTTTTCCCACTTAGCCTTCAAGTTCATAGCCACGCCGGACCCTGCGGATAGGAGGAATTTCATGTTGGCAATAGCCTCCATGTTGGAGCGCCTTAGGATGACCGATCAGCAGGCTGCTCTCCGCTTGTATTGGCAATTTGTATCGTCCCCGCACAAGGAGTAGTGCCGGGTATCTCTTGAAACGAGCGGCTACAGATAATTTCTTAGCTGGAGGTCAATGTACCATGACGGAGATGGAAAAGCGAGTTCCAGGCTCGGTAAATACCCATTGGCACTCCCGCCGCGCAGACTCTTCTTTCATTTAACTTCGTTTGGGACATCAAGGACGCAGCAACTCCGTGGAGGATTCCTTTATTACGCCGTTGGACGGATTCGGTCCTTTGCCTTGCTTCACCTACGCCGAGCGGAAAAGCACTATCTTGACAGATGGACTTTACGTATCGGAATCTTTGTCTCAACCCACGTTCAATGCTTTCATTTACAACAGTGAGCAGCAGCGAGAAACTATGTTCCAAATGACGGTTTCAAAGGACCACAAGATCTCTGCGATCGGTCTGGATCGACTTCGCGAACTCGGAATAGAGACCATTGACCTCGTCGTAGTGACCTGTCCCATGGAAGAGGTTGATATAATGGATGTCTTCGTTCCAATCTCCATGATAAACGGCTGCGTAAAGTTTATCATCTTGAATTTTTTTTGCTGACCGGTAGTTCATGCGAAGGATAGAAATTGTTTGGTCGTGTACGAGCCGGCACTTGACCCAAATAAGATGAAGTAAACCCCTGTAGCTTGTCATGTATTACAAATAACAATGTACTAAGTAATATATAGAATGTCAACAGAGAATATTTGGTCAGAATCTCCCTGATGTGTAGATGACCCGTCGTCTTGTGAAGTGAATCTCGTCACGATTGATGCGTAACGGGTCACTCAGATATAAAATAGTTTAGATCAGATGATCCATTCCACCAAATTTTATGTTGCGATCACTTTACTTCTTGTTCTTAATTCTTATGGTCTCTCGTCTATTCGTTCATCGCAGCTCTGCCCTGTTCTGCTTATCCGACAGCGAACTGAAGAGTATAAGGGCTGCGCTAAATACTGGAAATGTATCTGTTCGTGGTGGCTAGCGGTCATGTGCTAAGGGTTGCAAAATTCAAGTCTGGACACGATTGATGGCACTACCTTGCTGTGTCCTATAGAATAACTCTATATTTACCGTGGCCTAGACACTAATCGCTCGCTCTATCTCCTTGTTGGCTTATAGATTCCATCACATGTCTTCACTCGTCCCTCTGAACGTCCCACTTCCATCTTCTCTCCGTACTACGAGACGACGATGAAGCAATCGATCGCTGAAGGATTTTTGAAGCCTTCCGAGTCGTCTCCAGATCACTCGGCTAGTGTGGAGGAATCGCCAGAAGAGAAGGACTTGGACTTGCTGAAAATCGATCCTGCGGAAGAAAGACGAGTCGTCAGGAAGTTGGATTACTGTTTGATTCCTCTGATGGCTATGTTCTTTTGGTTGGCCTTCCTCGTATGTTCCTTTAGCACCTCTCGTGCGATGTGAACAGTCTTTTACTTTGGCCTCTCCGCTTCTAGGATCGTGCGAACATTGGTTGGCGACTTCTCGCATTTATTACGTGTTGTTTCGTTCTGACTACCCTATACCAGGCAATGCTCGAGTAGCAGGCCTTCAAAGAGACCTGGGACTCACTGACAAGCAGTACCAGATTTGCGTAACTGTTCTCTATGTGTGCGGAGTTCCGTCTATCGTTTACTAATGGTAGACTGACATATCATTACCCAACATTCGTACTATCAAATCAAAAATCGTCGATAATTGAACCGGCTCTCTCTGGTGATAGGACATACATTGCCGCGGAGCTTCCGTCGAATTTGCTTCTCCGGAAGATCGGACCTAAAATTGTAATGCCCACGCTTCTCACGATATGGGGAATGATATGCGCGCTCCAAGGTATGATAGTTTCTGCTGTAAGCTTGCCCATATTCATTCCTGGTCATTTGTAAAGGTACTGTTGACTCGTATGCGGGTTTGGTTACGATACGCGCATTTCTTGGCTTGGTTGATGGGCCGATTTTCCCGGGAATCGTTCTGTACCTTTCCGGCTTCTACACGCGCAAAGAACTGTCCCTAAGGTAGGTTTAATTCCTACAAAAAATCGCATTATACACTCATAAACCTATCAAGAATCGCTGCGATCTCCTCAGCCGCATCGCTTTCCGGTGCCTTTTCAGGCTTGCTTGCAGCTGCGATTATAAACATGGACGGGATAGGAGGGCGGCCGGGATGGGCATGGATATTCATTCTTGTTGGTGACACTTCCATGAACTCTGATCCGTATGATAACTGGAAACGCTTTGGATCGATTTAAGGAAGGAATATTTACCGTTATCATTGGCCTACTTGCATTCTTCGTCGTTCCTTCGACTCCGAAAGAACTTCGATTCTTGACGCAGCATGAGAGGGAGTACGTGATCCTTTTCATCAAAGAAACCTAAATTGACGAAAAAATACATTCAGCATAGTCTCGCGACGTCTCATCCTCGACAGACCAACAACCTCGCCACTTGACACATTCTCTTTCGTCCACGTCTGGCGCTCTATGTCGTCCCCGCATGTACTGATTAACTTTGTGGCTTTGTTCATGAACGGGTTGACTCTTTTCGGTTAGTGATACTCTTGGGCTGAGAGATTTGTTGTCTGATAGAATGCATCAGGGCTTGCACTGTTCTTGCCATCTATTGTAAATCAGCTTGGATACACCCCGACGCATACTCAACTGGTCAGCGTCGGTCCATTCGCCGCTGGATTTATCGGTACTTCTACCCCAAGTATAGGCTTTCCTTCCATTACTTATGATCTCTAAACTTGCAGTCACGATCATAAGCTCGTACCTCTCAGATCGCTTCAAGAAGCGCTCTACATTCGTGGCGGTCAACGCAGTCATCGCGATGATAGGATACGTAATCTTCCTCTGTGGGTCTTATTGACCTCAAGTCATTCTCACTCCAGAATTAAAACTGCTAACAAAACTTGGTCTTACCACAGGTTCAGCATCTAAGAGTGTGTCATACGGGTCCCTATTCCTCTCCGTATCAGGGACGTATGCTCTAGCACCTCTGTTATTTGCATGGATGGCGAATAACTCGGAGCCGCATTATCGGAGGGCTTCGAGCGTTGCTTTGGCATTCGTCGCTACAAACTCCGTTCGTTCTTCTTTTTGCAGCACTACTTGTAGCTCAATGACGTTGGTACTTAATATGACCTAGGGAGGGATATTGAGTACATGGATATATCCTTCGAAAGAAGCCCCACGCTTCACACGGGCAACTATCCTTAACATTAGCTTGTATGTCTCTCTCTACCTCGCTAGACCCCTAAGCTCACGACTCAACCTGCTTCAGCTCAGCCCTCATTCTTTGCTTCTCCACACTCAACGTTCTTTATCTCTCCTGGGCGACGAAGCAAAAGCAGCTCAAGCGGGCTGAACTGCTCGCTCCATACATTGAAGATTCGGATGACCCTAAGATGCCGCCGGATGGTGGTGATCGAGCGTGGGTAGAGTTAGGTGATAGACATCCAGACTTCCATTACGCTCTATAATCCTTCTTGCGAAGGGTATAATGGATCAGGAAAAGTCCAGTCCAGGACTTCATAAAGGTTATGTAAGATGTAGAAGAAGGAGTACTTACATAACGTAGAAGAGTTTGTAAAGTACACAGCCACTCAGTTCACCGTCACTTGTACTCGCTCGCTCAAGAGCCTAGGAGAACTTTTACCAAACACCAGGGGGCTGGGATGCACAACATGCCTGCTATTCGATCGAGTCAGCTTTCAGGGAAGGAAAACAAGACGCTCCTTCACTACAGCTTCGTTAACAAAGCGAAGAATGGCTCGGAAAAGTCAAATCAGAGAAATAATGACCTTGTCGCATGCGAATCAACGGCTGTCGTGGATCTAGCTCTTCAGAGTATGGGCGGCCCTGCACTTCGCACTGATCAATCCGACTCATTCATGTTTCTCAGGTAAAGACCATGTTTACTTCCCGCTCACGCAAACAGAGCGCAATTTTTATCGAACAGCGGACGGGAAGGTACGCACGAATTTTAATATATTAGGAACCAAGCAACCTTAAGCTTGATCATTGACTTGCGTAGAAGCTGACGCCTCACCAATGGGCGGTATACGACCTTACTCGTGAAATCCCATGCGGGAGAGTAACGACGTATAAACATCTTTGTGAACGGCTCGGTGCGGGGTCACCCCGATCAGGTACGCATCCGCGTCTATCTATTTCTTCAGCCTAAAGCCTGAATCACCCATCCATAACCTTCTTCGTAGTCGGGTCCGCCCTCCGAAACAATCCTTTCGCGCCATTTGTCCCTTGTCACCGCGTCATTGCTTCAGACCGCACTCTCGGTGGATTCTATGGCGAGTGGGGAACTCAGAGCACACAAGGTTCGCATTGTTCACGAAAGGTTGATATGCTCGAGAAGGAAGGCATCAAGTTTGGGAAGAATGGGAGATTGATGGACACGGAGAGTGTTTTGTGGAAGTAAGGCAATAACCGCAGACGAATTTGCACTGAAGACTGTACAGTATGCATTCATGCTATTTATGTGTAGACTGTGAAATTCCCCTGCGGCCCTAATATCATTGATTCGAAGCAGAATCGCCTTGCCTAATCTTGAAAGTCGAGAGCATGACAAATCAACAAGTCAATCAAAGCGGTTTCTGTCGCTATTCGAAGAGCCGGGGATTTACATGTTCCAATGGGCACTTTCAAGTTGTAGAGACTGATAATTCTTTCCCGAATCCGAACGAATAAACTGATAATCAAGAGAAGTGCGTGAGTGATTTGTTAAGTCTAATAATTCCAGCCCATACAGAATCCGATAGAACAATGCGCAGCAGATCATGCACAAATTGATTGTACAATTCCAACAAATAAAGCTAGACAGAGAGTCCACGATAGCACTAGTGTGCACCGCTTGTTCCAGCGATAGTCAACATCTCCAAGTATCGATGATCATTTTCCTTGGTCACTTGCAAAATGAGTATAGCACCCTGATCTTGTGAACTCCATTATGCGAGTTCGATACATACCTCATCTCTCTTCACTACCGGATTTGCAGCGAGTCCCGGTCCGGTACCGGGTTGTTTCCCACTTCCTCCTAAGCTCACGCCAGTACCTGCACTTGTGCTCGGACCCGGAACCGTTGTCCCAGTCGGTGTCTGTACCGGTGCGTGGGACTGGGGTTGAGAAGGCCGCTTCGCACCAGGGAAACCATCCTCGCGTGGTACGATATCAATCAAAAAATCAAATTGGTCGGATTTACTGAGGGCCTTGGCAATATCAGATCGTGAGAGTGTACGCCTTTTATTTGCGTCTGCGACGATGAATGCTCGCGCTGTTATTTCCGAAATGAAGACTTGGTGGGAAAAAATGATACTCTTATAAGAACGACTTTGAATGAAACGGTGAGAGAAGCGAGAGGAAACGCACTTTCGCATGCTTTGCAGAATAGAATGGGTGCTATGCCGCACGTCCAGCCCAACAGCCCACGCCGTCTCAGCATTCACCCATAAGCGTAAGCAATCGAGCAGTTACACACCGTCGGCAGCAATCATCTGAGCATGACCATAGTCAAACGAGGCAGCCAATAATCACAGTACACATCAGCGCATCACGTACCTTGACCTCTGGATCACTCTTCATGACCTTCTTTATCCTTGCAAGTGGGAGAGGCGGATGCCGGAAATCAGGCATCTCCTGCTCGGCCGTGTCAACCTGGCGCTGCCAGAACGAGCGCAGAAAGTCCGGCAAGAGATCTCCAGGCAGGACAAATGGTTGTGTCGGGGGGTCGTGTGGCATGTTCAGAGTAGTTTGGCACAGCTGATTTGGCTGTATGAAGGGAAGGACGGACGGACGGAATAGCTGGTTGAAGCTGTTGCCTGCAATGCAGATGCACGTGATTTCGTAACCATGCGCCGAGTCTCGGGCTTCGGCATATGGAAAATTCAGTCGGAGTTTAAGATAAAACGGCTTATGTCGGCACCGAAGTACCGACTGTGATTCTTTCTCTTGAAGAATCTCAAAGTCCGGGAAGAGAATTCAGATTAAACGAAAATAAATATTCGTTATTCATGGACTATTCTATTTGCAACCGCCCAGGCCTCCTACCAGGTGAGCACGTCCTTCAGCGGCCTGTAAATACGATGACGGAGTTGGAAGCGTCGCCTAGGTTCATTCGCAGTCCGTTAGCTCTAATAGTATTGCACTTTTAACGGGAGTTACTTCAGTTATCCTCGAACTGGGACCGCCCGACGACGCAAGCTACTGGAGCTCAAAGATATCCGAGTTGGTCATTAACTAAGGTAAACAAGAATGATCTCGGGAAAGTTCTGACATACCTATGATGTAATCTAGTATTTCCTCCCATTCTAATGCCGGACCGAGTTGGATATACTTGAAATAGAACGTTATGCCGCTAGCGTGGAGCGTGGCTACCGCCACGGAATAGCTTATGGTAGGATGATGAGGTGCCCATGGAAGGATAAAGCAAGGAAGAATTGCTCAACTATTTGCAAAGGTGTGCGCATCCGAGATCACAAAATATATCGTTTCCCATTATTAGCAACGAAGGCTCTTTCGCTGCAACGCATTTTAGAGTCAGCAAAATCGTTCATCATCAAGAAAGGCAGTTGGTGGGAGATCACTCACAAGCTCAAACCGTACTTGTACCCCGAAATCTGAGGGAACAACTCTTCCTCTGAGCTAGCCGTCGGGGGCTCACTACTCAATGCCCCTTCACTTATCGCATCATCTGAGACGCATCCCTCGCCGATACATAATCTAATCTTCCCAAATCCCTTCTTATCACAAATGCCCACTACAACTTCCTTCTGGTATTTCACGTAGAGAGATGGGTAGGTGATGATACAGTTTCGGAGGTCGCGCGAGGAAAATTTCAGCTGTGGTGTTTGCTCCGTTAGCTGGGGCCGATTGAGAGAGGCGGAATCGGTGCGTGCTTCTCCTGATTGATAAGTAGAGACAAGTGCGGGAGTGGATGATGAGTATCTGAGTCGATTTTAGCTTAGATAGCTCATTCTTAAATTGTTCGGAGGAACTGTTTCTTGGCAGCTTCAACTTGATAGAACATCAGGACTGTTTTATACTCTTTATGGGACACTAATGCCAATATGCATATTGATTCCAAATGGCGCTTTAAGAATGTGGTAATGATATGGATTCAAGGCATCACGTATATATTTAGCTTTTACGTGAAAATCGCGTTCCGGGTGATCAAGAGCGACATGAGGTGGAGTGAGGATAGGGTGCAGACTGCATTGTCGGTGTCTGTCGAAGTACAAGAGGTAATGCTCAACTTGTTTCATCGCCGCACTAATCATGCGGGGAAGCTTTGATTCTAAAGTGCCTGGTGTGGAGGGAAGATTGTAAGAGCGATCCAATGACAACAAGGGCCATCTCGTCCCTATTATAATTATCATACTGTTCACTCGAAAATCAGGCATATTTTCGTATGTCTGACCGCTGGTGGCGGAGGCAGCGGCTTGAGTAAGAAAGGTTGCCCGTCATGTCCCTGTATCCGTTCATCAATGCACACATGTAGAACTCACCTTGACCGTCCTGGATTTGCTGCAATAACACAAGTTACGAAAGTAGTTTCAGAAATACCAAGCCAACAAATAGAGAGAAAGTGGACTTTGGAGAGATGAACGCTCCGAGAAAATAATCCAAGATTTCTTTCAAGCCTCTGGCAGGTTCGAGCTCGATATATGCATGACGGGACCAAGGAGGAGGCAATTGAGGGGATTAGCGAGTGCATCAACGGATCACCTAGGCTACCACAGTCTATCGCCGATATAGAAACAAGGGACTGTGCTCGCGTGGTACAGGTTACACTTCCGCGGAACTATGTAGTCTTTTCAATGTATGGGGTTTACTTTCATCACACTTGTTGTGTGGCCACTCATCAACATGGGAACATTATCCCAGAAACGAGGGTGGCGCGAGGCTGTGAGGACTATGTGGTCGGTTTCGACATTTCATAATTGCAAATCGACAAGCGCATTGGAGTTCTTCGAGCTGTGAGTATGGACGAAGCTGGCTTAGAAGTAGAGTGCCGCAAAAACCAATTGTTCGCGTCCAATTTTACATATCTATAGGATAGAACCAATAAGCAAGCCAAGGGAATCGAAAGACGGATAAAATCTATTAGAAAATCTAATCAATCTTCAGTTTCAGGAGAAGTACGCCGGAAGTATAAACGCCAACTTCTGCCTATCCTCTTCCGACTGCTTTTCTGAGCGGGGCATTATCGAATACTGCATACTCCCAACCTCCTCGCTTAGAATCTCCCCACTTTCCGCAGCATCGTGTAAGTCGGCAACTATAAGCTCTGCAACGCGTTTCGACGTGTCCGCATTGGTCTTGAGGGTCTTGAAAACTTCTGCAGCGGTGACTGGTTCAGAATTCTCACGCCATGAATCGTAATCTGTCGATGTCGCAATTAGCGCGTAGCTGAGCTCTGCTTCGCGTGCGAGTTTCGCCTCAGGGAGGACACTCATATTGATGAGGTCCCCGCCCCACGAACGATACATCTTACTCTCCGCACGAGTAGAGAACTGCGGACCCTCCATGCATATAATTGTTTTCCCAGTATGCAATTCCTTCCCTGTCCCCTCTAATGCCTTCCTCAATCGACTCTCGAGAAAGTTAACCAGCTTATTCGCAAACGGGTCACCAAACTGTGCATGTGCGACGACACTCGTCCCCTCAAAGAACGACGCAGGACGAGTGCCCTTTGTGCGGTCTATGATTTGGTCTGGAAGCGCGAAGTCTCCTGGCTTAATTTCTTCGCGGAGGGAGCCGACCGCGGAAAAGGCGACCACAAGACGGACGCCGAGAGATTTGAGTGCAGCGATGTTGGCACGAGAAGGTACCGCAGAAGGTGAGATGCTATGACCGGGGCCGTGACGAGCAAGGAACGCAACAAGAGTACCCCCGGGTGCTTGTGCAATCGTAATGGGTGAGCTAGGTGTGCCCCACGGCTGGAAGCAAGTTGAGCTCGGCGGATAGATTCGCAGCCACATCAGAGCTTACAGTGTCTGGGTTTACCTCCTTGCTGAAAAGTAACGTCTCAGCGTATGGCTATGACACCACGAAACATCTGTCTCACATAGGGACGAGGTTGTCCAGGTTGTACAACCCACTACCTCCAATTATTCCTACAAGAACTGAGCAAAGCACTCGTTCAGCAACAGCATATATTAACCAGCACTAGAGTATCGCACCTTTCTCCGGATGAGAGTCCATGGTCATTGTTCTAACTTGGTTCCCAAGTGTCCGGAATTCCCTACGCACCCGCCTGACGATCGTGGTCGTGATTCAAGTTGCAACATGGGCCCGTCGTCTAGGATCGATTGTGAGCAAGAGAGTGTGATCATCACGCAAGTCAAAATTTGATGTCGATCTCCATAAAAGGAAAGAGAAGTGGAAGAATTTCCCTCCGATTTTTGCGGTAAGACTCTCATGGCTCTGACTCGAACTCTTTGTTCCTTCTTATTCCACCTCGTCGACGACAATGGGTGAGGAAAACCCAATTTTCATTGGTATCTTGGGTACGTGTTATGCTTGTGAGCTCAGACATTGCTATCTGAACAATGCTTAGCAATGCAAGGAGCATTCGCCGAGCATCAAGTTGCCCTTCAGAAAGTGCGGGTGGACAGACCCATCAAGATCGTGCTCATCCGCCAAGTTGAAGATCTAGCGAAATGTGATGGACTGATTGTTCCAGGAGGAGGTACACCACTTCATCGCAATCCATTCAGCACTTAAATTAATGCCGTGTGACGCATAGAGTCAACGACAATAGCCCTTCTCGCCAGGCTGGCGGGTTTAACGGAGCCTCTCCGTGAGTTTGTGCAGAAGAAGCCAGTCTGGGGCACGTGTGCAGGTGCTATCCTACTTTCGCGTGAGGCGGAGGGGATGAAGAAGGGTGGGCAGGAGTTGCTTGGTGGTGTCGATATCAAGACCGCGAGGAACGGATGGGGCTCGCAGGTGAGTGCGGACCGAACTCTCAATGCCATTCGGGCGAATGATGAACACGGGTCGTCAGGTTGAATCGTTTGAAGCACCGTTATACACCGAAGGACTACGAGAGGCCAATAGGCCGTTCAATGGTGTCTTCATTCGAGCTCCTGTAAGCCCTTCTTATCCTGCCTACTTGCCTGTGCCGACTAACCATATCAAAGGTAATAACAGATATAACACCGTCAGCACTCTCCCCACCTGTGCAGATAATCTCTCGTCTTTCTGCTTCGTTGCTCCCTCGAGGACAGCAAATCGTCTCAGAAGACGAGGATGATACCGATCCAAGAGATCCGCGAACCGTAGTCGCCTTACGGCAGGGCAGACACCTTGTAACGACATTCCATCCAGAGTTGACGAAGGACAATCGTTTCCACGAGTTCTTCGTCAAGGAGTGTGTGCTACCTTCGCTAGAAGACAGGAAATAGATTTTTATATGTTTTACTATTTCTTTCTTGGATAGACATTATTAGATAATCAGATTTAATGTGACATGACGTGACTGTGAAACCCCATTTTAAGGATGCCGACTCACATGATGTGACCACTCTTGGAAAGGAGTCACTTGAGTTGTGTGCAACGAAAGCGATTTGTCCAAGTCTTTCATGTACAGCGACGCGGACGGCGACGGCGAGCCGGACGACGAGTACGAGCACAACGCCATCGCCAATAGCAAGGAACTCTTCGACGACCGTGACGAACAGCATCCACCGGAAACACCTCAGAAGCCAACATCGTTCAAGATACGAATACCACCTGCAGTACACCCGATGGCTCGCTCAATTTCCGACGCTCATATCCTTCGCCGCTCGACGCGTGCTCACAAGTCTTCTGAATCACCGGCACAGCCATCTGGCTCGGAATACTCTGTCGGAGACGCTTCAATGTCTGTCTCAAGCCCCAACGACGAGCGACCTACGCGTTCGTCCTCAAGGAAAAAGCAGAAACCCAAACTGGAGTACGCAGATGAATACGAAGAATTTACGCAGAAGGTCGAGGTTGAGTTCAAAGAGTACACAACAACGCATGGGAGACAAACCAAGCGACCAAATTACATCGAGAGCGATCCCGACGACGACAACGACCACACGGGTCGAGGCGTGAATAATCTCTTTGACCAGGATGATGATCAAGTCGAAGTTATTCGGCGTTCAACTCGTTCTTCCGCTGCCGCTGCTTCGCGTCGCAGTAATGGAAATACTGGGAGAGGGGGTGGACATGCTAGGGTAAATAGCGATGAGGAAGGAGAAGTTTCGCTTGCACCACCTACTCGTGTGACTCGCAGTCGTTCGAAGAAAATATCGTCACAATCTCCGCCCGCGGACGCTGATGGTATCGGCGATGCGGATGATGCAGATGAACCGGTCCCGATAGGCCGTCTCACACGATCTCGGGCACAACGTCTAACACGGAAGAAGAGCGCGCGAGAAAGAGAG
The DNA here is from genome assembly GCA_032164295.1 of Inonotus obliquus. Lineage (NCBI taxonomy): Eukaryota > Fungi > Basidiomycota > Agaricomycetes > Hymenochaetales > Hymenochaetaceae > Inonotus > Inonotus obliquus. The sequence goes on from JAJHTX010000004.1 coordinate 148,792, forward strand.
GAAGATGACGGGTATATAGACATCGGAGATGCACCAGGCTCGTCTGAGGACGAGTTGATGGAGGAAGCACCGTCAACACCTCCCGCAGATGAAGACGACAATAATGAGGAACCTGATACTGGCCCAAGAACGTACGGCCTCCGTGCGCGGAAACAAGTTAACTATGCCATCCCACCACCAATTGAGGAGATGCGCCCCCCAAAGGTCATCGGTGAGCGAAAAAGTAAAGGCAAGGGACGTCACGGACCAGGCTGGAGTGCAAACGGCACCGTACTCTCGCGATACATGGGCATGCCAGGACCTGCTGACGATAGTGACTCGGATGTGCCAACGCGTACGCCGCGTAAACCGTTTGGTGCTGGTGCTGGTGCAGGTGGAGGCCTCTTCGCAGCCGGAGGTGGTGGACTTTTCCCAGATGGCCTAGCTGCTGCTGGCACGCCCTCGAACCTGGGCAAAGTTACCGATGCTGCGTTGGCGGATGCTGATCCATTGGGTGTAAATCAAAATGTGACCTTTGACGAGGTCGGAGGACTAGACGAACGTAAGTGTCTTCTTTGGCGGGCTATCGGCTCATGCTAACTATCCTCCAGATATCAATTCCTTGAAGGAGATGACTCTTCTTCCTCTTCTATACCCCGAAGTTTTCCAGCGCTTCAATCTCGTTCCTCCAAGGGGTGTCTTGTTCCACGGTCCGCCAGGAACGGGTAAGACGCTCCTCGCGCGTGCGCTTGCAGCAAGCTGTCGATCCAACGGCAAGGGCATCTCATTCTTCATGCGCAAGGGTGCAGACGTTCTATCAAAATGGGTTGGTGAGGCCGAACGACAACTTCGACTGCTTTTCGAGGAAGCGCGTAACCAGCAACCCTCAATTATCTTCTTCGACGAGATCGATGGGCTCGCACCCGTCCGTTCGTCAAAACAGGACCAGATACATGCATCGATGGTATCAACGCTTTTGGCTCTGATGGACGGTATGGACGGTCGCGGACAGGTCGTAGTTATCGGTGCGACCAACCGGCCAGATGCAGTTGATCCAGCACTGAGACGACCTGGCCGGTTTGATCGAGAGTTCTACTTCCCGCTACCCAACCTTGAGGCACGGGCGAAGATATTAGAAATTAATACACGTAAATGGGAAGGATGGGAAGCAGAGAAGGCAAAGGAGACGATATGGAAACTAGCGAAAATTACGAAGGGGTATGGGGGTGCGGACCTTAGGGTATGCTTCAGCAACATCATGATGTCAATAGATATACTGATTGGGGCTATATAGGCTTTATGTACAGAGGCTGCATTGAACGCGGTACAGAGACGCTACCCTCAAATATACAAGTCTACGGATCGGCTTCTCTTGAAACCAGAAACGATCGGAGTCCAACCGAGGGACTTCATGATCTCTGTGAAAAGTAGGTGACTCCTTTTGTTTTCAGCAAGAATTGTAACGGGAAGAGAAACGCGTGGTGTCACACTATTTGCGTTCGCGTCTCGCTTCTCCCTTCGCGCGTTCTTATTTCTTTTCTTACTTCCGTTGGTCGTACCTGATCGACGCTGAATCCTTTTCTTTATCCTTGTCTGACCTGACCAACTAACACGTGTAATCATTTCCTAATATTATACAGAATTAATTCCATCCTCTGCACGGGCGACATCCTCCGCTGCTGCTCCCTTGCCGTCTCAGTTGGTCCCTCTCCTGGAGGATACGCTGGAGAGGGTAAAAACTGTTTTGGAGAAGGCTGTGCCCGTTGGCAAGAAGAGAACTGCACTCGAAGAAGCGGAATGGGAGGAGGATGAAGACGAGGAGGGTGCCTTAGAAAGGGAAATCCTAATGCAAAGTGGGTTCAATAATGAATGCTGTTGATAGCTTGATGACGAATCTTGGTTGCTTCAGAGATGGAGACGCTACGCGTGTACCGACCACGTGTCGTCCTGCATGGAGAACCTGCTTTAGGCCAGTCCTACATTGCCTCGGCTGCCCTCCATCACCTTGAAGGCTTCCACGTTCAAACACTGGATCTCGGCACACTGATGGGTGATTCAGCTAGGGTTGGTTCCTGGTCGGCTATACCTTTCCTTATCTAATTATATTGTTTTCAGACGATTGAGGCCGGGATAGTTCAGTTATTCGTCGAGGCAAAACGGCACCAGCCTTCCGTCATATACATCCCTTCATTAAAGAGCTGGTGCGCAGCCATATCAGAAACGGCGCGAACGACGGTCAAATCCATGCTTGACACGCTATCGCCTAGTGATCCCATCCTCCTGCTCGCCGTCGTGGATGGTTCATTCTCCTCGCTTCCTCGAGACGTCAAAGCTTGGTTCGGTATGAACAAGGACAACCGAATCGTTCTCACTTACCCAGACGCTGAGAAGCGTCGGAAGTTCTTTGAAGAGTTGACTGATGACATCCGGAGACCACCAAGCCAGTTCCCAGATGGCATGAAGAGAAAGAAGAGGGTCCTTGAAGAGTTACCGATCGCGCCTCCACTTGAGCCTCGGCAGCCGACCGCTGCGGAGTTAGCTGTCCAAGAGGAGAATGACCAGAAGATCCTGACGCTTCTGAAGTTCCGTCTTGGGCCTATTCTTACGGAGTTGAAGAGGAAACATAAGAGGTTCACAAAGCCTGCTAGGGTGCGTATCCGTGGGTTTACATCCGGCAGAAAGCTTATTGTTTGATTCGTAGGATGAATACAACCTCTATCCTGATCAGATTTGGAATCCCTTCCCCGGTCCGATTTACCAACCAGATCCTCTCCCGCAACCAAACGGGACTATCTTGATTGATGGCGTACAGCCCCAGGCGAGCGTTGGAGCGCAAATCAATGGTGTATATCAGCAACAGGAGATCTACGAGGTGGACCTCGAATCGATGAATGTTGATCTATACAAGGGCAGGTTTCTCACGCCATCAATGTTCCTGGATGAGGTTGGGAAGATTGTGCACAATGCTGAGGTACGAGTGAACGAGGATCGAGACAGGTTACACAAGGCGCAAGCAATGTACACTGCTGCGGAAGTGAGTATCCAGGAGTTCGACCCAGGGTTCAGGCTCGAGTGCGAACGGATGGCTGCAAGAGAACTAAAGAGGCGAGAAGAAAGACGATTAGAGAGGGAGAAGAGGAGAAGCCGGGCGGGGTCAAGAGAGAGGGACGGGAGTAACAATGGGAGTGGGGCGGAGAATGGCGGCGCTTTGCGTCGGAGTGCGCGAAATAACGGGCAGGCGCCTGAGCTAGGCATCACGGACCCTCTGGTGCTAGAACGCCGACTGAAGCGGCATCGTTCGCAAGATGTAAACGGGGACGTCCAAGGGTTAGGAGAAGACGTCACAATGACAGAAAACCGTGATCCCAAACGTTCGAAGTTGGATGCTGTTCCTGAACTTCCTGAGGATGATCATGATGAGCTTGACCTCGTTGGTCCTACATCTTCCCAACCTCGACCAGCTTCCTCTGTCCGATTCGCTCCGATAAGCGACAGTTTACCTGCGACTCCATCAAGAGCTCCCCTTCTGAATGGACAGGCTTTCCTTCATTCAACGTTAGAGACGATTCCGGAATTGAGGTCCGAACCTCGATCGACTCGTCCATCGGGTGGTTTTGATCCAGACTTGTTAAACCCCTTGACACCGACGGCTGCGCAGTGCACACCTTCTCTTCAGAGTATGCTCGGACCAATACCACCACCGGTCTCCTCTTCCTCTTCCGCTCCTTCTGCTTCAGGGTTATTGAACAACGACCCGCTTCCAAGAAATCACGGATTTGAACAAATATCAGAGATGGCATATCTGCAAATGCATACACAGATACCGATGCAGGGTTTGGCTCATGACGTCCCGTCGAGTGACGTGCAAATGCTTGATACGAGTATGCATTCGATGTCTGTGCCCGTCCTCGGTGGTCCCGATAACTTATTCTTCTCACCATCCGCGGCTGAAACTTCCAACTCACTCTTTGCTCGACAATTGGGCACCAGCGTGGACGACACTTCTCTTCATCAACCGACTCCTTCCCTGCCCCCTACTACATTGAATGACCAGAACACTTCTCAAACTATTCCGAGTACGGATGCATCTGTCAACGCAATTGCGAAGACGGACAGTAACGCGATGGAAGTCGTACCTCGGACGCCTCCTCCACCAATACGTACACCATCCCCACCCCCGCCACCATTCCACGTATCTTCCACCCTCCTCGACTCCTTGTCATCGAAATTAGTCGAAGAGACCGAGAAGTTGAACGTGGAGCAACTTGAACAACTCCGTGCGACGTGTCTAAATGTTATTTGGCGACATCGACAAGAGTGGGATCGAGATGCGTGTGCAAAGGAGGTAATCAGTATTGTCGAGGAATTTATTGAAGAGGCCAGGGAAGCTTCGATGGATGAAGAGGAGGATGTACCCCTTTGATTGTTTTCGCTCGTTCCTTTGTTGGCTATTCATCTATTATTTTCGTGACTCCGAACCTTTGAAATATATCTATCTGTAGAGTACGACCGCACTTGTACCATGTAATCACGTCTATCTATCACTAACAATGCAATTTTGTCGAATCTCATCCTTTTCACTTACGCAGCAGTAGCGATTTACATAACAAGTAGAGATTATGTAACTCATAGTACCAGACTCACGGAAGTCAGTCTTGCCCTTTTGACTTTCGACGACTGTGGACATTACTATATTTTAGCCGTCTGTATCTAATAAAACCCGACTAGGAGAACAAGATGGGTGATGCACGTCGTACTCTCGCACTCATCAGGTCTGTCTCCTGCTCTTCGTGAGGTGTGTCCTGTGGAAGCTAAAGCTCATTACTGTTCTCTCATCGTTCCATCACTCTAGTATACAAACATGCATGGTTAGTCCACCGTCATGCCCGGGTCACCGTTCATTTGAACAATCGGGCGGCATCAATTTGAAATGACCCCAAGCTCTCTTTGGAGTTTGTTGTATGGTCCTGTAGAGGGAGATAGAAGAGGACGTGCCGGAAGAACATCTTTATCGATAATTGGATATCTGATGGCTTGGGCACTTTTCATTTCGTAGTCATCGAATCGAACCTATAACAAGAAGGCATTATCATGGGACCCGGGAGACCGCGCGCGCAGAACGTGGACGTTGTTTTTCATCGGTTTTGAAGGACATGCTGGATCGGTCCCTTCCGTCACATTCTCTCCAAGTCCAAGTGAGGATCTGGAACAATACAGTGCATCTGGAGAGCGGCGAGTTTGTTGTCCGTTCGCTTGAAAAGCCAACTCAGTCGTTCATGTCGCTTTCCCACTGGATGTCGAAGAAGTCCTTTTCGAGTTGGAAGATGGGACGAAGCGTGTTTAGTACTTGAAACTGGGTACGCCTCGCTCTGTCATCCGGCAGTATATCCGAAAACGCCCCGAAACGCCTCGGAACACGCTGGTGCAGGAGGTATCTAGCTCGCCTTGGCATTCATTTCCGTTGGATTTCCTCAGTTACTGGTAGGAAAGAACGGAGAGCGATGGCAAAGCTCTGGCGAACTGTCAGCGCTAATGCTATGTCCATGCTATGTCCTCAGCATCATGCACAGTTGCTTCCGAGAGATGGAATGCGAGGGTGCTGCAAGGGCGTGTTGATGTAGTGATATATGAACTATGTGGATGAATTGGAATCTGTGCTGGTCTAATCTTCGTGGCTCTTTACAGCCGTGTTCCTCCCATTCATGTTGCTGAAGCGCTGGACTCCGTGAACAGGGCGTACTTTGGAAGCACTTATCAACATCGCCTTCCGTTTGTTTCGGAGCATCTATGTACCCATTGAGAAGGCGTTCGATCAAGAGGGACACAAGGTGGTGAAAGGAAGAGCTCATATAGAGGGAAGTAGGCCAGTGTTAGCTCTCCATCCCCATCATGGCCTCTCATTATCTCCTGGAAGGTGCGTCTATGTGATCCTCGTTTGCTCTCCTGATGCCCTTACATTCGTCACAGTCCTTCGAGCCGAGGTGGCAGCGAATGGTCCTAGCCAACTTCGCAGGACGCGCAAAGTGTACGTCAAAGTGAAAATCGGCAAGGAAGAGAAAAAAACTCGGAAGATTGAGAGGACCGCATCGCCTCATTGGAATGAAACCCTCACTTTGTGTGTATTGATGTTTCAGTGTTATGCCTCTCATAGGTACTAATTGTATATGTTACAGCTCGGATATGAACAGTTTGCAAGAAAATTACCTAACAATAAAGCTAAAGCAAACGGCATCATTACCTTCGGATGCGTGCATCGGGGAGGCATCGGTAGATTTAGAAATGCTCTTGCAAGACACTGAGGCAGAAAGTAACTTACGTTTCCTCCCTACATCCTGATTATGACTAGTACTCACTATATCTTTGATCAGCTAAAGTAGAGCTCCGTGCACCTCACGGCAAAACTTCGTCGAAAGTGACCGCCGCGATTTTCCTGCGCTTGACATCGGTGAATAAGAGGCGAAGAGTTGAAGTAGACATAATATCCGCCGAGACGGATGCTGGGAAGCTCTCATTCGCCAGCTCGTCCGTTGCACAAAGAACAGCAATGATTGCTGAGGCGTCAAGTCAAGTGAACGACCAGAAGGACCTATTTCAGTCTCTGGGGGCTCTACTCGGAAAGGTAGAGGCATTCAAGGAGCTGGTCGACAAAATAGCAGGAGTGAACACAGAGTCTTTGTACAGTGCAATGCCTAGAACTAACAGATACCTGTCAGATCCACCCCTACTCGAATGCAGCGTGGCAGGTCATCAAATCCCTTTACGAGGTATGGCGCATCATCACACTGCAATTCATTTGTACATACTAACTGTCGGCGCAAAGGCTGTGCAAGGGCAGATCGATGCTGATCAGAAGGTCGTTGCGCTCGTACATCTGATGGAGGAGGTGTTCAACGATGTCAACCAACTGGACTTCCTTCAAGACAAGATCGGATCCTTGCAAGCAACAATAAATGATTTCTTGCAGCAGACTGTTGAATGCTGCTTATTCATTCGTCAATACACCCGTCAAGGGTTCTTGAGTAAGTGGTATCTGAATATGTGCCAAAATGCAGTAGGTAACTCCTGTTGCAGGGCGGATGGTTAACCTAGGCCAGAACACGAAAGTGAATGAGTTTACGACGCGGTTTGAAAATCTTAGAGAGGTCCTTTTAGGCAGGGCCATTCTACAGACCACCTTTGTTTCCGCTCGAATGTGTGAAGAGATTAATGCGATGTGTAAGCGTCTTCCGCTAGGGTAACTCATGTGACTAAGCATTTGCTCCAGACTTGCGGGACCAACTCTCTCCTGTCGGCATGGACGCGTCAAGCAAACCCCAATGTCTCCCTGGAACCCGAACAAAGTACCTCGATGAAATAATGGGCTGGCTCCTATCCGAATCGCAGCAAAACATCTTTTGGCTTCGCGGTTCGGCGGGTTCGGGAAAGAGCACAATCAGTATGTCCATTTCTGAGATGTGTCTCAATATGGGTCGCCGCGGCGCCTACCTGTTTTTCGTTCGCGAAAAGAGCGATCCTGGCTCCGTTATCCGGACAATTGCGTACGAGCTATCCCAATTCGATCAAACGATTGCGAAACACGTTTCGGAGGCTGTAAAGGCGTTCAACAACATAACTTCTGCCTCGCTTGACACTCAGTTCAAGAAACTGCTCTTGGAGCCCATCGAGGCATCTGCGTCTACCATTCACGGCCCCGTTGCCATCATTCTTGACGCCCTTGACGAATGCGGCTCACCAGATGCCCGCAGGAGTTTGTTGAAGCTTATCAGAGAGGAATTTCCTAAGCTTCCTGCTCTCCGGTTCATCATCACTAGTCGTTTAGAATCGGACCTTCGCAAGGCTCTGACCGGGCCGCACGTCTATCAGGTCGCTCTATCACATGCTTCTGACGATAGCCGTGTGGATGTATCCCGGTATATTCAGGAGGAGATGAAAGACGTATTCGAGGACATGGAAAGGCCCTCGGATTGGGACGATAGCATCAAGCTTCTGGTCAAGATGGCCGATGGCCTCTTTGTTTGGGCATCAACAGCCATCAAACAGGTTTCGCTCAGCGACCATCCGCTCAGGGCATTAGAAAAACTGGTCTCGTATTGCCGTTCGAAATGCTCGGGGGCAGCCGTAGACACCCGATTCGATTTATCTGACCTTTATGAATCGGTACTAAGGAACTCGGGAATAGAATGGAAAAACAAGGAGTCTCAGGAGCAGTTCTCGCGCATCCTTGGCGCCATTCTCATCGGCAAACAGCCGCTTTCTATCTCTGCCATCGACGCTCTACTCGGCCTTACTCCTGCGCTATCCTCCAAAAACATCATTTCCCGCCTCCAGAGTGTGCTTGTGTACACAGGCGGCAACGTCAACGAACCTATACGTCTATTTCACACATCATTCTTCGACTACCTCATGTCGACTGAACGTGCTGGACAGCCGTGGTGCATCGATGTGACTATGCAAAACGAGCGCCTTGCCGAGCGTTGCTTTAGTGTGATGCGGGACAAACTCCGATTCAATATCTGCGGTCTGGCGTCGTCCTTTGGTCGTAATGATGATGTCGTCGATATCAAAGAAAGAATCAAGCGGAACATCTCTCCCGATCTGGACTACGCTTGCCGGTTCTGGGCCGAACATCTCTACGATGTACCATACTCAGACGAACTATTCGATAAATTAAACTTTCTTGCACGGAGCCAGCTTATGTACTGGTTTGAAGTTCTCAGCTTAACCAAGCATTTCAAACGGCTGGCTGGCCGTGCGCTGCTCGAAGCCACGTTATGGACTGCTGTGAGTATGTCGCGTTGTTTTGTTGACGGGAATACTGATCGTATATTAGACGAAGGCTACTTCACTTTCTTCCTTTCTATGGGATGCCTATAGGCTAGCCAGCATTTTCGCTTTACCGATTTCAGAAAGCGTTCCACACATTTATATCTCCGCCCTATCACTCTCGAGAGCAGACTCGTGTGTTGCCGAGCACTACTCTAAATATCATCCCATTGTTCCAGTTCGAAGATTTGGTACAAAGCCACCGCAACCATGTATGAAAATATTTACAGGACATAAGGGCACCGTCTTCTCAGTTGCATTTTCTCCTGATGGGAAGAAGATTGCTTCGGGAGCTGGTGACGGGATAGTGCGAGTGTGGGACGCGGAGAGCGGGGAGCTCGTTGCGGGTTCGTTTGGATGGCATGAAGATCGGGTCGACTCTGTCGCTTTCTCTCCGGATGGGAAGCGCATTGTTTCGGGATCGAGCGACGAGACAGTACGTGTGTGGGACGCGGAGAGCGGAGAACTCGTTGCGGGTCCGTTTGAAGGACATGAACGTTCGGTCAACTCCGTTGCTTTCTCTCCGGATGGGAAGCACATTGTTTCGGGATCGGACGACAGGACAATGCGTGTGTGGGACGCGGAGAGCGGAGACCTCGTTGCGGGTCCGTTTCAAGGGCACGCATGGTGTGTTACATCTGCCGCTTTCTCTACGGATGGGAAGCGCATTGTTTCGGGATCGGGCGACAAGACAGTGCGCGTGTGGGATGCAGGGAGTGGAGAGCTCATTTCAGGTCCGTTTGAAGGGCATGAACATTTCGTCGGCTCTGTCGCTTTCTCTCCGGATGGGAAGCGCATTGCTTCGGGATCGTGGGACAAGACAGTGCGCGTGTGGGACGCGGAGAGTGGACAGCTCGTTGTGGGCCCGTTTGAAGGACATGAAGGTACGGTCAACTCTGTCGCTTTCTCTCCGGATGGAAAGCGCATTGTTTCGGGATCGTGGGACAAGACAGTGCGCGTGTGGGACGCGGAGAGCGGGAAGCTCGTTGCAGGTCCGTTTGAAGGACATGAAGGTGCGGTCAGCTCTGTCGCTTTCTCTCCAGATGGGAAGCGCATTGTTTCGGGATCGTGGGACAAAACAGTGCGCGTGTGGGACGCGGAGAGCGGAGAGCTCTTTGCAGGCCCGTTACAAGGGCATGAGTGTTCGGTCAACTCTGTCGCTTTCTCTCGAAATGGGAAGCACATCGTTTCGGGATCGCAGGACAATACATTTCGCGTGTGGGACGCGGAGAGCGGAGAGCTCGTTGCGGGTCCATTTGAAGGGCATAAATTCAACTCTGCTTATTCACGGGATATGAAGCTCAGTACGGGATTGGCCGGCTATACAGTGCATGCGTGGTGGGACAAGGAGATTTGGGAGCTCTTTGTCGGTCCGTTACTAGGGCATGGGCGTTCGGACAACTCTGTCGCTTTCTCTCCAGAGCGGAAGCGCATCGTTTCGGGGTCGCGCGACAATGCAGTGTGTGTGTGGGACGCGGAGAGTGGGGAGCTCGTTGTCGGTCCGTTACAAGGGCATGAGTGTTCGGTCAACTCTGTCGCTTTCTCTCGAAATGGGAAGCACATCGTTTCGGGATCGCAGGACAATACATTTCGCGTGTGGGACGCGGAGAGCGGAGAGCTCGTTGCGGGTCCATTTGAAGGGCATAAATCCAACTCTGCTTATTCACCGGATATGAAGCTCAGTTCGGGATCGGCCGGCTATACAGTGCATGCGTGGGACACGGAGAACCGGGAGCTCTTTGTCGTTCCGTTACAAGGTCATGGGCGTTCGGTCAACTCTGTCGCTTTCTCTCGAGATGGGAAGCGCATCGTTTCGGGGTCGCGCGACAATGCAGTGTGTGTGGGGGACGCGGAGAGTGGGGAGCTCGTTTCCAGTCCGTTGAGAAGGCAAGATAACGGTGAAATTTCGGTTAATTTCTCGTCGGACGGAGAACAAGTTGCTTCTGGTTCGGATGATGGGACGGTCTATGTTTGGGACGTTGCACACGGAAGACTATGCGCCGCCCTCACATCAAGAGACGTGTCAGAGGATGAATTGCTACGCTACGGAAGGAGGACCGACGCAGGTCGTATTGAACGTATTAGCCTCCTTGCTCGTCTGGGCATTTCCTTGCATTGGATTTTCTCGGATGATGGGTGGTTAGTAGGGAAAAACGGAGAACTTTTCCTGTGGATCCCGCCAGACATTCGTCCAACACTTCACCCTCCTCACGTCACCATCTGGATTGGAGAACGATTCTCAACGAGGCTTGATTTTACGGGTAGCGAAGTGGGAGATGGCTGGTATAGAAGTTATAACGTGTAGTAGTATTGAAGAATGCACACTAATATGTTCAGAATGAATATCATGTTCGTGTTATGCATTAGCCAATGTCCATCCCGTCATAATCTAGATCTATTCTTTGCAAGGACACAAGATGCCTTTTAATTTAATAGCGGCACGATGCTGGCTGCCAACGATTGTAGATTCATTCATCAGCTTTATTGCTCGACAATCTACCAGAATCGACAAAAGTATCATAGCGAGCAGGAGTTAGGGCAAGGGACACGTTTCGAGTTGTTATACTAGTACTTGCTGCATGATTCACTACCACAAAAACCACAGAGTTCCTGCACGCAATGCATATGTAATAGAAACAGATCTTGAATGTGGTCAGTTACGCCGGGCGGTCAGCTGAATATTATTATGTACCACAATTGTACTCAACTGATTTGAAGCAGCTGGTCGACTTGTTCAGTTGTTTATAGACGACACTGAGCCAAGCACGACATATCAGTATTCCGCCGTCTAGACCCATTTTACAACTATCAACTTAACCTCCACTTCCAAATAACGAATGAATGGATTGAAGACGAGGTCAATATGATATCAGACGAGGGTGGAGGACGAGTATAACGTGGGAAGGAGTTGCTGGTTGATGTGTTTGCCACGATACAGACCAACCCTGCTAACCGAGGCATAGGAAGGGATTTCAACTCAAAATATCACTGCGGGTACTTCCGAGTCGGAGTTGAAATCAAAAGACAGGTTGCCGGGTTGCCGAGACGATTCAACTTCTGTGCGCGTTTCTTCATTTCAGGTCAGCGATTGTCCTCCAGTTGACATGGACCGCATTCCTCCCGAGATCCTCTGCGATATATTTCTCGCTGCTTTGCCACACCCAACCGATCCTGACGAATACCTCTCATCGGTCGTAGCGCCTTTGCGCATATCGCACGTATGTCGGTCCTGGCGCACTCTATCCCTCTCTTTTGGTGAGCTATGGTCGTACCTATGCATCGAATATGGCTTTTCGTCACAAACTCCTGCTGTTGGGATGGATCTGAAGGCCATGGTATCAGTATTTGACACATGGATCGAGAGAACGAATGGGGCTCCTCTCAACTTTCGGGTCGAATGCTATTGTAAAGCATACTATGATAAAGCCGTGCATCGTGTCGCGGAGCATATCATTACCACTATGATTTCTCAACAACACCGATGGAGAGACGTCACATTCACCTGTTGGGATGTAGAACTCTCACCCGAGTTTTCAGGGTTAAATCTGACCAACATGCCAATACTCACATCTCTCGAACTGGAGGTAAATTGGCCGCTGTTGTCCAGAATCGACATCGCTCAATCTTCGCGGCTAAGGCGATTTTGCATTCGCGCGCGCGATTTTGACCTAATGATAGGCGAGAAACCACTGTATTCCCTCACCGAGTCAGCCGAAATCTCTTTCAGCTATGGCTTCTTTCCATTGAGCCGTGCTCTTCGCGTATGGTTGAATGTCCTGAGGGCTGCCCCTTATCTGACGACGTTTATTGCCAATCTCGATCTTCAACGATACACGGAGCCGCCTCGTGCTCAAAGCGAGCCCCTGATCCGACTGCCCAACCTTCGTGTTCTCAGACTGCTGTTCGATCCTGCGTCGTTCATTATCGATTATGTGACACTTCCAAATCTGCAAGTTTTGCTCTTTACGTGCAGCTCGTTCGATGTTCATGTGACAGCGGAAATGGTCACGAGTTTCATCCGCCGCTCATCTCCTCCCTTGACTACGTTGATAGTGGACTGGTATAGTATACACGAAGAACTTCTGATCACGATTCTCCGCCTCTTGCCAACCCTCAAGTACCTGCGGCTCCGTGGAGCAAGCGTGACAAGGCGTTTCTTCCACGAACTGACCCTTCCGAGCAATACCGGCGCCATTCGTCTACTAGGAGATGAACATGCCACTGCTTGTCCTGTGCTCGAGACGCTTTTCCTTCAGCAGGTATTCTTGGAAGAGGATGCAGACTCGTGGTTCTCTTTCATCGCTATGCTGAAGTCCCGACCGAGAGGATTGGGAAAGTCCAATTTCATATATCTCTGGGATAACGAAGACAATGTGCCAACAACAATCGAGTTATCCGACCTAGACGAGAATAACGTCGAGTTTCGTTGCGAAGTTAAGGAATACGTTCAGGAGTATGGAATAGTCATAGGAAATTATGAATTTGTCGAGTCCCTTCTGAAATAATCTATGGGCCCTGGCAAGTAAGTAGCTCTACTATCATATCAATTCATTATCCAGGTCATTCATTTCCTTCACAGATATCGGTCTCTGAGACGCCGTATGAGCCTTACCCGTTAATTCCGCCTGTTCTTTGACTCACGATACGGAGAACATGCTATTACCATACGATCATTCCTGCATAACAAGCAATTCGGTGTACATGTATACAGCCAAACTGCGTGACCTATGGAATGCCTTGCAGTACGCCTTGAAGTGCCAACTCTTGCGCCGTTTCTCCGTCCGTGTTTCGATTCTCGTAGTCTCCAGTACCTTTGATTTTGGCTCACTATCGGTGTCTCAGATCGCAATGTCAAACTACGGGACACTCAAAGCGGAGATTACGGAGCGACAGACTCCAGCACGAGAACGAGACTCGAAATCATGGAGGCTGATGGGCACGTTTACCTCTGGTTATAGTAGTGCTTTGGTATCTTTGTCGCAAGTGTAAAGCATTCATGCCCAAGTAGTGTTTCCGCGTTGCGCCATGCGGCATCGCATTCTACTCTATCCGAGTCTGTATGCCAGAACAGCAGCGGGGCCAGTGCAGCCGGCCGAGCACGCCCTTATCTCTTTGCAAGCCTAAAGATGCCTGATAATGTTATGCCGCGGTTCGTAATATGAATGAGGTGAAGACTAGAGATGTCGCTCACATAGTCGGACTCGGATGCCAACTGGTAACTTGAAGTTGCGGACTCTTCCGAGTCGGAGCTGGAATTGCGAAACATCGTCAGCTCCCCAATTGTCCTCCAGTTGACATGGACCGTATTCCTCCCGAAATCCTCTGCAAGATATTTCTTGCTGCTCTGCCACACCCAACCCATCATCGGGAATATCTCTCTTCGATCCGAGAACCTCTCCACATATCACACGTTTGTCGGTCCTGGCGCACTCTATCCCTCTCTTTTCGTGAGCTATGGTCGTACTTATGCATCGAATATGGCTTCTCGTCACAAACTTTTCTTGGTGGGATGGATCTGAAGGCCATGGTATCAGTGTTTGACACATGGATCGAGAGAACGAATGGGGCTCCTCTCAACTTTCGGGTCGAATGCTATTGTAAAGCATACTATGATAAAGCCGTGCATCGTGTCGCGGAGTATATCATTACCACTATGATTTCCCAGCAACATCGATGGAGAGACGTCACATTGATCTCTCGGGGCGTAAAACCCTCCCCGGAGTTTCCGGGATTAAATCTGACTAACATTCCAATACTCACATCTCTCGAATTGGATGTAAATCAGCCGCTGTTGCCCAGAATCAACATCGCTCAATCTTCGCGGCTAAGGCAACTTTGCATTCGCGCGCCTGATTTTGACCTAATGACAGGTGAGGAGCCTCTGTGTTCCTTCACCGAGTCAACCGAAATCTCTTTCAGCTGTGGCATCTCTCAAGGGAGCCACAATCTTCGCGTATGGCTGAACGTCCTGAACGCTGCCCCTTTTCTGACGGAGCTTATTGCCGATTCTCACCGATACATGGGCCCGCCGCTACCTCGCGCGCAAAACGAGCCCCTGATCCAACGGCCCAACCTCCGTGTCCTCAAACTGCAATACGATCCCGCGTCGTTCATTATCGATTATGTGACAATTCCAAATCTGCAGGTTTTGGTCCTTGCGTGCAGCAGGTACTATAAAGACGTGAAAGCGGAAATGCTCGCGAGTTTCATCCGGCGGTCTCTTCCTCCCTTGACTACGTTGGTCATAGACTGGGATGATGTACGTGAGGAACTCATACTCCCGATTCTCCGCCTCCTGCCAACCCTCAAATACCTGCGACTCTCTGGAGTGAGCGTGACAAGGCGTTTCTTCCACGAACTTACCATTCCGAGAGATACCGGCGCCATAGGTCTACTAGGAGACGAACATGCGGCTGTTTGCCCTGTGCTCGAGATGCTTTTCCTTCAGTGGATACGTTTCGAAGAGGATGCGGACTGGTGGGTCGCTTTCATCGCCATGCTGAAGTCTCGACCGAGTGGTCTGGGAAAGTCCGATGTCGTATATCTCAGAAATGGATATACGGTCGAGTTGTCCGACGTTGACGAGGATATCGGCGAGTCTCGGCGTGAAGCTAGGAAGCACATTCGAGAGGGTGGAGTGGTCATTGGAGATTATGAAGCCGTCGAGTCCCTTCTACAATAACGTATGGACCCTAGCAATCAGCTCTATTATCATTTCAATTCATTATCCTGATCATTGATTTCTTTTACAGATCTCGGTCCATGAGGCTTGGTATGAGCCCTAGATCCCGCCTGTTCACCAACTCCTGGTCACGGAATGGAATGTCTTATCGTGTCCTGCGGCACCGACTCTCGCAACGTTTCTCTGTTTGTGATTCGATTATCGAGTCTCCGGTTTGACGTTTGGCTCATTATTCGCAACATAGACACCCTTACTCTGAAAGCACGGAAGACCAATTTATCACGCGAGTATCATCATCACCGTGGTCATGGCAGGGTAAGCAGCTCTCCCTTTTCCGGTGAATCCGAGTCTGTGTTGTAGTCAATTCGTAGGTGAATTTAATTTCAGATCCCGAAATACACAATGAAATGAATAAAGTGCACCGAGATGATCGATGAAGTAGCATTCCTAACATAAATTCAACAAGGATTTCTTCCGCGATAGTCTGTCTTAATGAAGCCAAAAGATTGCCCACTATCTGATTACTCGTTGAAGATCCAGAGCTGATTAAGGGCATTGGTA
The DNA here is from genome assembly GCA_032164295.1 of Inonotus obliquus. Classification (NCBI taxonomy): domain Eukaryota; kingdom Fungi; phylum Basidiomycota; class Agaricomycetes; order Hymenochaetales; family Hymenochaetaceae; genus Inonotus; species Inonotus obliquus. The sequence continues at coordinate 164,837 of JAJHTX010000004.1, forward strand.
TCCTTCTGCAATCCTGCTCGGACTGCTTTAGTGTTTGCAACGGTCTGTAACAAAACATGTTATAAGATCCTTCCGTTTGTTACGTGAGAACGACCATATACTTACAGGACTAAAATCAGCCACGACGAGTGTTCCATTTGGATTGAAAGCATCCTCGAATGGAGCAATCCTTAAATTGCAGAAACCCATCAGAATTCGAACCAAGAGGATCATTGATATAACATACTTGTAGATGGATGGAATATCAGAAACTTTGATGAGTTTCCATGCCTGTGGCTGGCCGCCACAGACAAGCTGGCTGGACTAGAATAAAAAGTATTAGAATTATCATTTGAATAAGAATTGGGAGTGATCAACTTTTGCATCTACACGCATATAACCACCACGACCGTCAATCACAGTACCGGGCCCGGGTTTGCTTCGGAGAGTAGCTTGCACTTGGAGAGTGAAGACCGTCTCCCCCTTGCTCGAGGGATAGGTCAGGTACTGCCACTAGGCATAGTTAGTTGCAGCATATTTGTGTAACAAGAAGAGAGCTACACTTACGTTCTGCGTAGTATCATTACTAAATGGTATTAAAGTATTAATTGGATTTCTATCTGCGACCTTGAAGTCCTGATTGTCGAGGGCGTTCTGCAAGCCAACACTCATAATCTTGTAGATGTGGCCACTGGTCGGAACAGTCGCTGTGGCTGCAAGGGAGGTGAAGTTGAGATTCTGGGGTGGCATTTTGTCACTAAGGATAATGTTGTGACGATCTTTGTAGCTTGTGAGAGAGGTTATGTTCTGAGGTTGGAGGTACCAAAGGAGTCTGCTATGGATTTTATACCTTTCAAAAAGGACGAGTGTATCCCTCGGTGTCATGAGTTTAGAACCAAACCAAGTGGGGATCCATGTAAGTTCTGTTCCACACCTCGATGCTTGGACGACAGTTCCAAAAGTCATAATGAATGTCGTGTACGCTTGTTCTTATTTGCGGCAAATCTGGCAGTAGTGTATTCCCATAAGTCATTTCTGAAGCAATTGCAGGAGAGTATGACATAGACAAACATAAACTGGGCAGATGATCAAGGAATAAACCGACATCTGCGACCACTTTAACCTCAAGCCTCGGTGATCTGTCTTCGGGTTTAGCCTCTGATTTTCCGATACTTGTGTCGAATAGTCATACTGTACCTTGTACATATTGTGTATGCGTTGCCAACGCAAATCAATGGGAAGGAGTATTGTAGCATCTAACACCTGCTCTCCCATACGAGTGAAGCATGATCGATTTTGATCCAATCGACTGAAGAAATGTTCCCTGTCATCAGCCCAGAATACGTGGCAGTGATGTTGATCCGGAGGTCTTTTTAGAATAGGCGCCCGATATGTTGTCCTTCACTTGTCGAAACACTGGCGCTCAGATATGAGCTATCCTTCCATGACTTGCTTCCAAGAAACCTCCAGAAAGTGGAAGACAGATGACCGGATAATCCCAAAGGAAGAGCTTAGCTTCGAATCGGTGCGTCGGGGTCATCATTCCCCATGACTAACTGTCTCGGAGAGTGCTGTAAAGGCTACGTTGGATCCATAATCCACCTTCTGCGTCTCCAGAGCAGGAAAACTTATTCGCGATACTTGATCTGTGTGTGTCAAGTGGGTTCTCGTAAGGCTTCGCGTGTTGGCTATGTGCTCGTGATGGTGATCTTCAAGTCGACAGTGACACCTCTCGTGGGTAAGGTAAAGAGATATTGAACGATTGCTTCATAATTTCATTATTGTTGAGTTGATGGTACGAACCCTCGTTATGAGCGGATCCACTGTACCACTGTGCTCGGGCAACTTATGTTTACGGGAGCATGGAATCGTCGTCGTCGCCAAGGTACCAAGCAGAAGATGTACCAAGCAGAAGATATAATTTGTCTAAGCTTGCCACCGATCAATAGTGACACATTTTGAAAATATTTGGTGGCGTGCCCACCAAAAAAATAGTAGTCTGCGGTCTGCGCGAAGTGACGGAAATAACCGAAAACTTCTTGTTCCCAAACCGCCACCTCCGCGCTAACATCAGTGCTCTCGAGCAAAGCATATTTGCTACCGATCTACCTCTCCCTCATGTTTTTGCTTTGCTAGAGCAGAGCCCACCCGCCCGTCGAGCATCTCGAAGCACGATGTCGGGCGGACTCTGGGAGCCGGAGCTGATAGAGTCAGCCGGCACCCTTCCTTCTCCCTCTGAAAGTTGCTTACAGTGCGTGCAACAAACTAAATTATGTAAAAAGAATGTTCTTGGAGCAAACCGAGAAAGCACAGAAAGACATATCGTGATATACACAAATCCAAGTCGAGACATACCATCTATTCCTATCCCCGTATGCAGCTCCTCATCACAGCCGGGCTTTGGACGTTCTGCATCTTTCGCGTAAGCGACAGAGTCAATTGAGGAAGATCGACGTTCGGTACTTTAGACACCGTTTTAGAGGTGTTGGAGTACGTGTGAGTAATAATCTGCAAGTCATAAATTGTGTCCCGTATGTGTCACGAGTACAGAGAATACGCCTGTCGCACCTCGTCCATAAGATATATTGCAAACCGTGGTGATTCCGTTAATATTGCATATGCATGGTAACATCGAGGGTCGTCGTGTGTCGTGTGCGTGCGCAGACGCAGATCAATTATACACTGAAATAATATGAAGTGAGACAGGGTTCAATGAAAGCGGGAGAAGGACAAAGAGATGAGACAGCAGCAGAACAAAGACGGGAGAACGAGAATGTGGATCAAGAACTACTCAGGGGAAAGGACTAGACCGACACATACAGTCGTATCATCAACAAGATTCCCTTATAACGGTTTTCACTGTACGCAGTACCTTATCTAAATTGTTTTCCGTACCACCGCAGATGCCGTCGTATTCAGATCCGAGTATCCGAGAGGTGGGAGGAATTCATAAGCGTGGTATGATGATGGATGAGTGTAAGTTTTGCGCCGACCAGCATCCGGCATCCGATACCCATACCATCCAACACAATCAAAAGACGGACGCGAATCCTATAGGAAAAAAACATCTTTAGTCCACGATCTGCCAAACCAAAACATGATGAGAACAAGACAGCCAGGACGACAACAGAAAAAGGAAGGGCGGAGGGACTTATACGATCAAGAACTCCACCCATCGATGGATATATACCATCTTTTTTTCATCAGCCTCGTTGGTTCTGGCTCTGAGGGTCCGAAGTTTCGAGAATTCGAGGTTTTGTACCGAACTTCCGAAGACGTGCATTATTGAGAACGGCGGGGCAAGATGCGACTGTCCAGCATCTAGCATCCGACGGTCCAAGCCTCCGTTATACACATACCATCCAGCTCAGGAGCTGCACTGCATTCCTCCCGACATCCGTCAAGGGCTCATGCGCATTCTCAGTCAGAACTCATCGAGGCAGCGCGCTGAGCACGCCTATGTCATGGAAAGGTCTGGGTCATTTGCCGGATTCTAACTGTAAGCTGGTGATATAGCTTTTATCAATGGGACACCAGTGCTAACCCGGCACATTCAACGTGGCGCAAGGATATTCATCCCGAAGACGGGTCAAGCGAGTGTTCACAGGACTTCGCGGGTCGTCTAGCGTATGCGATCAAGTAGAGCGGGTAGGGACCTCCACACCTCTCGTGGTTAGGAGATTACTCCACTCGAAGTAAGTACGTGGGTCTCGTGGAATATCCGGAGATGTTGCAGGGTATCTCAGAAATATGTTGACCAGCAGAAGCAACGACAAATGTGGTTTGCCGACTGTGTAAGCCTACAGTAGTTTGAATGTAGTTCACATTTCGTTGCAACACAATTTGCGAATGAGGAGAGAAGTCACGAAGACCATTACATAATACGAGTGCGCAGATCAAGACAAAGGGTACTTCCGAGTCGGAGTTGGAATGTGTTACTTCAAGAGTTTTTGTTTTTTCACTCAACTGCGCGGGCGCGGACGAACCTCCCCAGTTGAAATGGACGGTATTCCTCCCGAGATCCTCTGCAATATATTTCTCGCTGCTCTGCCACACCCAACCGATCGTCGAGAATACCTCTCTTCGGTTGTAGCGCCTCTGCGCATATCGCACGTTTGTCGGTCCTGGCGCACGCTATCCCTCTCTTCTCGTGAACTATGGTCGTACTTATGCATCGAATATGGCCCTTCGTTTCCAAATCCAACCGCGCAGAAATCGGTGTTTGATACATGGATCAAGAGAACGAATGGGGCTTTGCTCAATTTTCGCGTTGAATGCCGTTGTCACAGATCCGAAGATACCACCATCCATCGTATTGCCGAGCACATCATTACTACTATGGTTTCTCAACAACACCGGTGGAGAGACGTCACATTGACCTGTCGGGATGTAGACCTCTCCCCCGAATTTCCCGGATTAAATCTGACCAACATGTCAACACTCGCATCACTCGCGTTGGATTTAAGGCTGCCGCTGCGCGCTAAAATCAACATCGCTCGATCTTCACAGCTAAAGCGCCTTTACATTTGCGCGGAGACTGATTTTGACCTGATGACAGGTGATGAGCCGCTATGTTCCCTCACCGAGTCGGCTGAAATCATTTTTCGTCATGAAATCGCCTCAGGGAGGCATACTCTTCGCATATTGTTGGATATCCTGAAGGTCGCCCCTTTTCTGACCAAATTCATTGCCTATTCCCAGCGATACAAGGACCCGCCGCCGCTGCCTCGCGCCCAAAGCGAACCCCTGATCCATCTACCTAACCTTCGTGTCCTCAAACTGCTGGAGAGTGATAATTACTTCGATCATGGGTCGTTCTTTGTTGATTATGTGACACTTCCGAATTTGCAAGTTTTATTCTTGTGTTGCGGCTATTACGATAAAGACGTGAAAGCGGAGACGCTCGCCAGTTTCATCCGGCGGTCTCTTCCTCCCTTGACTACGTTGGTCCTAGACTGGGATGATGTACGTGAGGAACTCATACTCCCGATTCTCCGCCTCTTGCCAACCCTCAAATACCTGCGACTCTCTGGAGTGAGCGTGACAAGACGTTTCTTCCACGAACTTACTATTCCGAGCGATACCGGCGCCATAGGACTACTAGGAGACGAACATGCGGCTGTTTGCCCTGTGCTCGAAACGCTTTGCCTTCAGTGTGTACGTTTCGAAAAGGATGCCGATTCGTGGGTTGCTCTTGTTGCCATGCTGAAGTCTCGACCGAGAGGTCTGGGAAAGTCCGGTGTCATGCTTTCCAGCGATGGATTCGAGGTGTCAGCAACGGTCGAGTTGTCCGACCTAGACGAAAATATCGGCGAATATCGGCGTGGATTTATGGAACGGATTCCGCAGTGGGGTGGAGTGGTCATTGGAAATTACGAAGCCGTCAAGTCCCTTACAAACCATTGACTTTTTTACAGATCTTGGTCCTCGAGGCGTGATATGAGCCGTTATTTTTTATTCTGCCTGTTCACTTACTTCCAGTTACAGTGAGCATGCCATTACTAGCCCATCAGTTTCTGCATAACAACTCAGTGAACTCGCGCACGCCAAGTATTTGTAGTAGAAAGTCTCATCTTGTCTTGCCGTATCTGCCCTCGAACCACCATTTCTCGGTCTGTGCTTCTCTTCTCGCAGTCTCCAGTATATTGGATCCTGACCCGTTATTCAAACGACGGGACCCTCACGGTGGGAGCACGGGGCGGCAGACCCGAGCACAGGAATGAGACTCGTGTGTTCTTCGAGAGACTAACGGTCACATCAGTCACTGCAGTATGTACTTGGTGTATTTGTGGCGATTAAAACTTCAAGACTATCAATCTCGCGGAGAGTACAGTACTACGGTCATATCGTCGTCACTAACTAGCCTCAGCATCTCGAGTGTAGGAAGGCCCTTGTCGTGATATCTATCCTGAAAACGTGTCAAGCGTTTACTCGCCAACGCTTCCCGGTTCATCCATGAGCTTTAGCATGATGGTGTACTTAAGCCGACTATTGCGAAAGGACGGCAGCAACGAATCTTGCACCTTTCCTCACTTCCTCATTGTACCTGACCGCGACCACCTCCGCAACAAGTGGAGAACAGATGCAACACGCATTCTCGGATGGAGACAGCGACGAGATGGCAAAAATAGACGAGGATGCCGAGAATGGGTAGACATGGTGAAATATAGAGATACGAGGATTCAGTGGAAGAACTATCTTCATCTATCATCCTATATACTATAAAATAACTTGCCTTTCTCACTCGACCACCTTTCTGAGTGCCCCGTCTCCTCAGCTCTTTTTCCGTGCCTCCGTCGATCTCAAGTCGTCCCGCGGATAATCACCCGCACCATCAACCTACAGGTGGAGAAACAATGGCAGGCAACCAAGGAGACGACGCTATCATCCAGGGTCTCGCAGAGGCTCATCGCACCGAGTTCGAACATTCGCATTCGATACAGAAAAAGCTGTCTGAATCAGACTCTGTCTCCCAACATTCTCTTTCCGCGGCACACGAGGAGGCTGACCTCAACCATGCCCTCGTTGCGCCCACCGAGGAAGACAGACATACTCTCCGTCAGGTCTCAGGCAAACTCAACTGGAACACCTACCTTATCGCCTATATTGAGCTGGCTGAGCGCTTCTCGTACTACGGCACCGTTATCGTCTTCACAAACTTCATTCAACAACCGCTCCCGCCGAATTCTAGTCTAGGACCGGCGCGGGCGGCAAGGATGGAAAGAATTGAGGTGAGACATAATGAATGACTGAGGATCTCCAAGAGAACACCAAGACTAGAGGATCAGTGATCATTTACTAAGCAAGAAGTAGTTGAAAAGAACGGTTCAATTGAATGAGCGGTGACTGGAAGTGAGGAGATGGAACCATCCGAGTCATGCTGCGAGCAGACGCTGACGAAGGCGAAGAAACAAAATCTGAACGGCCTTTTGCATTAATGTTGGGATTGCCACGAGGAGGGTACAACTGAGCAGGTACCAGACATCTCCAGTTACCCAGATGATGACCGAAATTATGCCCCGAACGGCATGGAGAAGCATTCACAGAGATAATGAGCCACAGAACAAACAGTGTTGAAGGGGCGAGGCAAGTTGGTTTGGGATGCTTTGCTTACATAATGGATGTCAAGACTTAGGGCCGGCTGTCATATCATATCACAAGCTTACCATTTGACCTTGTCCTCTACAATCTCCGAACTGCTGAAAGTGAAGACAGCAACTCAATTCAATTGCAGGATCACACAGGAATGCAACTCCGGATGCTTCCAAAAAGCTTGAATGGGCTTTGCCGCGAATTTGTGTGGACGAGTCGATGGAGGTTGTATAGACGAATGGAACGCGACGGCTGACTGCCTCGTCTACCATAAGATATGTGAGCGATGAAAATAATATGTTTGGAAATCATTCATGCAATCCTGACTTGCTATGTTGCACTCTTGCGTTGAGGGACCCAGTGAGGGAATCTCATTGACCCATTGACCAACGCGTAACCGACTATTGCGCTACTCCTTTGCAAGGACCATCACTTTGCGCAATGCTTTCCGCCACTTTTCCCATATTGCAGGTAATTATGCCACATTGCAACTTCATCTGCGCCACAAATTATCTTGGAGGACTACATATCTTACCTCGCACCCGAGTGCATTCGATGCATCATAGTAATCAATGTCTCAACATCGCAGCAGTCAAACTCATAGTCCGGCGAAATCAAGTCATGATCATCGTCCGAAACGTAAATTTACTTTCTCTATGATAGCGTAAATTGAGATAATAATAATTGTCCCATTGCAGCGGCTGAAGATGGTCGGAGGGCCCTTAAAAAACTCGACTCAAATGCCCGTCGTCCGGACAAAAACGAAGATACTTTACCGGTCGGGGAGGTGGAGAAGCTCTCTTTAAATACGCAACCTTCCTCGACGACCCATAGACGTTCCAAGACAAAGAATTCGGTTGTATATCCGCGTCTGTATTTCCGGGGCCCTGCTGTTGGCTCTAAGCGAACTGCCTTGACGGTATCACACATGTCCAGTACCGCACCGCAACCTGCAGACCTCGGCATGAGTAATAATATTTTTGGAGCATACGGATATTCAGCAAGGCTCTACACTGAGATAAAGATAGGAAATACGCAACTGCCAGCTTTAGTAGACACTGGCTGTGGTGTAACAATCGTTTCACGCGAGGCCGTTGCACAAGAATTAGGCAACGCCCGAAGCGCAGATTACACAGTCCCACTTCACTTCCCCGGTCGAGGCACACTGGCACTCGAAAAGGCAAGCGTGCACTATTTTCGCATGACTCTGGGCTGCGATAGTGGCGAGGAGATAGTTATCAATGAGCCCATGCAAGCGGTCTGCGTCTCAGATTTACCATTCCTAGACGGCACGCAAGGTTTCCGCGCTATTATTGGTCTCGGGACGCTAGCGGAAGGAGTTGCTGCGACGGGCTACATACACATAATTGATACCATTTTGAAGCAGCAAGGCAATGGTCATTTGCATAAGACCATGGCCATAAATTTACTTCTGGATAAAGGGAAGGACGAGTTCAAAGGTTACATTGAGATTGGAGCTGTTAATCCCAGCGATCCTCATATCCACTATTTTAAGCCAGCTGGTAGCGAAGTTCAGGGGAAAGTGCCTTTTGAAGTAACATTTTCATATGGGCGAGTAAACAAGCACGTAGACCTCCTGAAGCAGGAGCAGGGAAAGGTGTCAAGTACATGTGGAGGTCTTGATTCGGGTACACCGGAAATTCGTGTCAAGGAGTGGCTATTTGAAGCTTTGAAGGACAGGTTGAAAGAAGATGGCTGTAATCCACAGGAGGAAATTCAAGAAAGCGGATTGCGGTTACTAATACTTTCAAAGAAAGATTGTGAAACCATAAAGGGAAAGTATCTAATCATCAAGCGTGAAAGAGAGGATGGGAAGCAATATTGAGTCAGAATGCCTCTCGTTTATGAACAGAGGCACGGACGGGATGAGAATGCGATGACAATGGTACTGGATAAATCAGGGTTGATTCATGATGAAGAAGATTTCGTACTTGGATTCGCATACTGTAGGTACTTTGCTTCATTAGCTTGTGAAGTATTTATTCACTCCTTGCACCAAAGATCAAGCGGCAGCTGACCAGGGACTAAAAATAGTAGTCCGCGACCCAAGTGGAAGTGATAACTCAAATGCTACAGGTATCCTACATAAGGCGACCTCCGTCAAGAGAAAATCAGTAGGAACCTCGGCCTCGGGTTCTGCTTCAGGAACCCGGAAACAAACTAAAAAGTGAAACTCGGAGGAGGACAGTCCAGCTTATGAGCTTATTGGGATTGTATTACATCAGAAATAGCATTGTTATCTTTACTGCCATATAAGACAGTTGCAGAATCAAGATGCGTATCAGCAGTAGAAGCATACTCAGTACACCTGGGTTGGGAATATGTCCGATATGATGGAAAATTCACCGTAAGACATAGGTATTATGACACCTTATAAGGATGTAGAAACATTGTGGGATTTACGCAGGCCCTGTTGAACTGTCTGGCAGATATGCAAAAGGATAGGTAGGGATGACTGGGAATTAGTTCCAGGGTCGTGCCAGTCGAGCATCGTTACTTCATACCAAATATTGCACTGGCCACCCTTATAGTAAGCATGATGGTCATGGTAGGACCACCTCTGTCGCTTTTTCTTCGAATGGTTGCTGCAGGATCGCATGTCTGTACATCCGGTGTCTGGGATGTGACAAGCGGCGAGATCATTATTATGCTGGCCCGTATGAAGGGGTTGGAGGTGTGATCACTTCTGTCGTTTTCTTGTTGGATGGAGAGCAACTTGTTTCCGGTTCAATTCTCAAAGAGCAAGCCATATGTAAGATGTCCCGTCCTCTACCTCACAGTCTCCGAACGGCTGAAAGTGAAGACAACAACTCAATCCAATTGCAGGATCACACAGGAATGCAACTCCGGATGCTTCCAAAAGCTTGAATGTGCTTTGCCGTAAATTTGTGTTGATGACTCGATGCAGGTTGTATAGACGAATGGAACAGGACGGCTGACTACCTCGTCCAAGTTTGAATACTAAGAGATATGTGAGAGATGAAATCAAATTATGGAATTCGTTCATAGAAAATCTTTGGTGGCGTGCTACCAAAGATTGTAGTCTGCGCGGAGGTGGCGGAAATAGCCGAAAACATCTTGTCACCTCCGCGCGCTAACATTAGTGCTCTCAATACAAGCAAATTCGCTACCCGCCCACCTCTCCCTCATGTTTTTTCTGCTCCTGCAGAGCCCACCCGCCCTGTCGAGCATCTCGAAGCACGATGTCGGGTGGACTCTGGGAGCCGGGGCTGATAGAGGCAGCCGGCACCCATCCTTCTCCCTCAGAAAGTTGCTTACAGTGCACAAACTAGATTAACAAGAATACTCTTTGAGCAAACCGAGAAAGCGCAGATGCAATCCTGACTTGCCATGTTTCACCCTCGCATTGATTCAGGGGAGCTCAGCGAGGGAACCTCGTTCAGCGCATGACCCATTGCTTCCACTACATTTCTCCTCCGCAAGGAACATCACTTTGCTCATCGTTCTACACCACTTTGCAGTTTCCTGCCGTCCTTATCTGAGTCTCTGTTACCCATGGACTCAGATAACGAACATGAAGCACACATTGCACGGAAGCTTTGCTTTATCGCAACTTCATCTTGCCACAAATGATCTTGGAGGACTACATATCCTACCTCGCACCCAAGAGCGTTCGATGCATGATTGTAATCAATGCCTCAACGTCGCAGCAATCAAACTCTTAGTACGGAGAAACCAAGGTACCACCGTCCGAAACGTAAATTTACTTTTCACTATGGTAGTGTAAAGTGAGATAACAGACATCTCGTTACAGAGAGTAAAGGTGGTTTGAAGGCCCTTCAAAATCTCGACTCAAATGTCCGTCATCGGAACAAACCCAAAGATACTTCACCGGTCAGCCAGACGGTGGAGAAGCTCTCTTTTGGCCGTCAACATAGACAGTCTTCCTCGACGACCCCTGGACCTTCCAAGAGAAATGAACTGGTTGTTTATCCGCGTCTACATTTTCAGGGATCTGACTTTGATGACTCTGGTCGAACTGCCTTGACGGTATCACACATGTCCAGTACCGCAGCGCCACCCATCCAACTTGAACCTGCAGACCTTGCCACGCGTAATAGTATTTTTCGAGCATCTTTTTTGGATCGCAAATCTACACCGAGATCACGATAGGAAGTAAGAAATTGACAGCTTTAGTGGACAGTGGTTCTGGGAAAACAGTTGTTTCACGCAGGGCCGTTGCCCATGAATTGAACAAGGCCCCGAAGGCGGATTACAAAATCCCACTTCACTTCCCTGGTTATCATGAAACAACCGAACAGGCAAACGTGCACGATTTTTGCATGACTCTTGGCTACGATGGTGATGAAAAGATAGTTATCAATGATCCCATGCAACCAGTCTGCGTCTCAGAATTACCATTCCTTGATGGCCCGCACGGTTTCCGCGCCATCATTGGTATCAGGCATCTAACGACACAAATCCTCGAGATGGGCTACACTCACATCGTTGATACCATTCTGAAACAGCAAGGCAATGACAATTTGTACAAGACCATGACCTTGAATGTACTTCCACGTGGAAAAGGAAAGAACCAATTCAGAGGTTACATTGAGATTGGAGCTGTTGATCCCAACGATCGTCTTATTCACTATTTTAAGCCAGCTGGTAGCGAAGTTCAAGAGGAAGGGACCTTTGAAGTAGGATTTGCGTATGGGCAAGTACACGAGCACGTGGACCTCCTGAAGCAGGAGCAGGGAAAACCAGTAGATACATATGGGAGTCTTGATTCGTGCGCACCAGGAATTTTTGTCAAGGCGTGGTTTTTTGAAGCTCTGAAGGACAGGTTGGGAGAAGATGGCTGCAATCCAAGACAGGAGGTCCGAGGTGGGGGCAGAGTAGAAGTATTGATACTTTCAAAAGACGATTATGAAAAAATAGAAAGTAAGCATTTACTTGTCAGTATCGAAACAGGTGATGGGAAAAAATATTGGATCGAACTACCTCTCACCTTTCACCGAGGGTTCAAGGCTCGGCGGGATGAGTATAAGATGACAGTGGTACTGGACAAAGCAGATATGCTTGGAGATGGATTGGATTTCCTACTTGGGCCCCCATTTTGTAAGTACTTCATTCCGTTTACTCACTCGCGAAGTATTTGTTCACTCCTTGCATCAAAGACGAAGCAGCATATGAGCAGGGACTACAAATATTAATCCGCGATCCAAGTGGAAGTGATAACGCAAACGCTACAGGTATCTTACATAAGGAGGCGACCGAAGTCAAGAGAAAATCAGCAGGAACCTTGGGTTCTGCTTCAAAAAAGCGCAAACGAACTGGAAAGTGACACTCGGAGGACAGTCCAACCTATGAGCTTAGGATTGTATTACATCAGAAATAGCATTGTTATCTTTACTGCCATATAGTACAGTTGCAGAATCAAGATGCGTATCAGCAGTAGAAGCATACTCAATACACCTGAGTTGGGAATATGTCCGATATGATGGAAAATTCACCGTAAGACATAGGTATTATGGCACTTTATAAGGATGTAGGGATGACTGGGAATTAGTTGCAGACATGGTCGTGCCAGTCGACTATCGATCATCCGGCGGGGCGATGCGGGGCACGATTCTTCCTTCCTGAGCATCGTTATTTCATCCGTTTTTCTCAAGACTAAATACTGCACTGGTCACCCTGATAGTAAGCATGATGGTAGGACCACCTCTGTCGCTTTTTCTTCGAATGAGGGGCTGGAGGTGTGATCACTTCTGTCGTTTTCTTTTTGGATGGAGAGCAACTTGTTTCCGGTTCAGTTCTCAAAGAGCAAGCCATATGTAAGATATTCCGTCGCTAGAACATCCTGTCCATATGGATAAGGCGCCAAATGGGCCAATGATACGATGTTCGAGGGGCTCCAAGTATGTTGTTTGTAATATTCTTCCAATCTTGTGTGAGGAGTGTCCCGTACCAGCTGCGAACGTAGAATTCATCAGTATCAGGGATGCTATACAGACGACAGTCGATGTATTTAGCACCCAAATCTTGAAAGGAGAGAGTGACAATACAATAGTCTTCGTCGAAACCCTTACCCAGCTGCGTTGTTGGTAGTTACTCTCAAAGGGACCATGGATTACTGTTGGCTGATAGGCAAGAGTTCGTTCCCCATGTGCTTTTGCAGATATAGATGGTGGAGTCTCACAACAGAAGTGGGTCACGTGTAGCGCAGCAGTTGTACTCACCTCACCACAGACAACGACGAAGTCCACAAGTACCACCACAGCAGTCACAGCGACGATAGCCACCGCCCGCACTGCCTTGACGACTGCCACCGAGTTGCATTGGCGTCTCCTCCGGTTCGGAGTGGTATAAATCCAGATAGCTTGTATTAGGTCGCTTGTTGACGACGGCTTGTGCAATTCTCCCTCTCTGTCACTCGAAGTTATCTCTAAGACCGTCGGCGTCGACAGACGAGAGATAGACAACACTTCGCGCCGCACAACTTTGTCATTCTAGCTTTCGTTTTGTCCCGAGGCAGCGGTACGGTAGCTTTAGTTAGGAAAGATCTGCAAGGGGGATCTCATTTTTTTACTGGCCAGAACCAAGAGTCGACTAACTGCAAATAAGCATGGCTGCTGTTCTCGCATCACCCGAAAGCGACGCAGAAAGGAGGGCCAGTAAAGGTACGCATATTCATCAAATATTCTGTCTCAAGTCGTCGCTTGCTCACGTTCTTGTTGTTGTGTTAAGACCTTCCGCACCTCTCTCTATCTCTTGAATCGCCACCCTCCTCGTCTCCCTTCCCTTCTCCCTCATCTTCCTTCATACCTCCACCCATGCCTGGCGCTCATGAGTTCGCAAACAAGCTTCCTATTCCGAAAAGGAGATCGCAGCGTGACAGCACTGAGAACAACAGCAACGCCAGTGCGACACCGGGATCTGTTGCTACGGCGCCTACACCCGCCACCGCAGCTGTAAACTCCTCAACTCCGTCGCCACCCAACATACCCAATGTCACCACGAATGGGACGGTATCGGCTACCGGTAAGACGAGGACGAGCTCCAGTACGACCTCAGAAGAAGTCTCAAAGCATCTCGAGCACCTCGCATCTGCGATGGACCGTGAACGAAAACGAGCCAGTGGCATCGCCGAGAACCGCGCCAAGCATGCGAGTCGAGCAAGTCTCAGCTCGTCCCGTCCTGCGCCACCCTCGCCTAGCGTCTCGCGACGGACATCCGGTGCGCATACACATAACCCCAATAACGTCAGCAATAGCGGTCATATGTATAGGGAGAGCGTCACGCTTTCTCGGGCGCCGTCGAATGCGAAGAACGTCGCGACAGCTATTGCTTCAGGCGCCGAATCACCCGCGAGCATGACGCCTAAACGCCGTTCTCGCGTGATAAAGATTCGAGATTTCGCGTATCCCGCGGATGACTTGCGACATACGGGCCAGGGGCCTGATGCACCTCGCCTGGATCGCTCGCGCCCCGCTTCGGAGTATGGTGGAGATATGCTGAATAGCTCACGTCGGAATTCAGGCTGGGGTGCGTTCAGGTGGGCAGGAAGTAAGCTGTGGGGGTTTGCCTTAGGAGGTAATGGTGGGAATGGGAAACATCGCGCGAGTGGTTCAACGGATATGGATGGTTTTGTCCCGACATCAAGCGACTTTGCGCGAAATTTTGACGTTTCGAGTCCTCAAGATGAGTATCCTCCAGGTGGAGGTGAGTTTAGTCACATAGGCGAGATCGATACGGATGCCAATTCATCGTATGACCCATACGACAACGATGACTTGTCAGATTATCCAGACCAGGATGTACCTCTCCTTCCAGGATTATACCGTGCGATGTATGCGTTCGTACCCGAAGGTACAGCAGAGATGGCGCTTGCTGAAGATCAGATCATCAGGATCGTTGGGAGAGGCGGTGGGGTTGGTTGGGCAGTCGCGGAGGATGAGAATGGGAATCATGCGCTTGTACCGGAGAGTTATCTTGAAGTTGTTAAACTTGATGAGGACGTGGAAGGAGATACTGCTCCAGGAGAGGGAGAACCGAAATAGAGTGATTAGGAGGTGTTTGGGAGTGCAGTCACCGGTTTTGTTGTTCTGTCCGTTGGACGATTATGGACAGTTCACCAGTTTCTTTTCTTCTCATTTCGTTTTCATATCATTAGTCCCTTTTCTGTGTGTACTAAACAAGAAGGCGATTGCGCTGGTCGTAATCTTGTTGTATATTCGCACTTCGTGACTTTGCATTTCCCTCTGCCATTCCTACCCATCAATCCACCACCACCTTCCCTGCTGCAAAGTCTCTATCCGTCCGCTGCATCTTGCATAACAGCATTATTATATGCTATTCTAACCTATTCTTCAGCCTCTCAAATTGTTTCTATATTCATAGTGTTTCGAGTGATTCTCCTCTTTTCTGTCGACTAATCTGTGTGTTTATCTGTCCCCCGAGTCTTCTGTGTTCCGTGCCCTATCTATCAATCGATGTACGTGAATGTTTCATGGCCAGTGAACTTGAATAAAAATGCGAAAGAGTATTACATAACTAGGATATACGTTACGTAACATGGTTAGGGGTAAGTCCATATATAGTACGCCGATCTTGAAACGCGAAATCTGAGCCTTCAGTCACGGTACTTCATTGACTATGAGTGAGTTGCCCCCTTTGCTTCTTTGCCTTTCACCACGACCGTCGGACGCGCTTATCCCGCGGCAGTGAAGATGGCAGCAGAGTTGGACGCGTCCCAGACTCAAAATCAAATGGATACTCCTTTGGCTCTAATGCGTACAATCAAGGACCCAATACATGATTTCAGTAAGTACAATTTCTCTACTCGTCATTTGTCCTGCGTGTTCCGGCCTGCGTTCTGACCCACTACGACAGTTACTTTCCCAGCTTACATCTGGTCCTTCATTGACACGTAAGTCCGTACCTTCTACGCCATAAACACGATCCAATGAATTACACAGGCGGCAATTTCAGCGGCTCCGCGCGATCAAGCAACTTGGCATATCGTACTACGTCTGGGCTGGAGCATCGCATAATCGTTTCGAACATTGCATTGGTGAGAACCATCGATATGTCCTCGCGATAATACCTGACTATTATGACTCAGGTGTCGCCCATTTGGCTGGCATGCTCGTGGAACGACTGAGGTCAATGCAACCCGAATTGGGTATCACTGATCGCGATGTCCGCTGCGTCCAGCTGGCGGGTCTCTGTCATGACCTTGGTCATGGGCCCTGGAGTCATGTCTGGGACGGTCATTTCATACCTACTGTGCTGTGCGTGGTAATACTTCTCTTCACGTCATAGAACATCCTCCTGAGAAAGCTCTTAGCCCAGACCACGCATGGACCCACGAAGACGCGTCGGAAATGATGTTCGACGACCTCGTGAAGAGGAACAGCATTCCTATTGACCGGGATGACATTAATTTTATCAAGGACCTCATCAAGGGTACTGTGCGTCACTCAGCTCGCAAGTAAATATCGAAGCTTTCCATGTGTCATGGCTTCTGAACTCTCTTTCCTGAATAGGGAGCCTCCAGAGAAGAAGTTCCTGTTCGATATCGTTGCCAACAAGCGAAATGGTATTGACGTCGACAAGTGAGTTTATCATATAACTAGTATTAGGATTGATGAACTGAAGTGAGGTTATAGATTTGATTACATTGCACGCGATGTCCGCGCAATTGGAGATCATAACAACTTCTCCGCGCGGAGGTTGATTGATTCCGCGAGGGTAATCGATAATGAGATCTGCTATCACATCAAGGACGCGAACCAGGTCTATGAACTCTGTACGCTGCGCTTCTCCAATCATAAGCGCATATATAGTCACAAGACTGCGCGAGCAATCGAACATATGATCGTCGACGGGCTTAAGGCCGCAGAATCAACGATGAATATTGCAAAACAGATTCTGGATCCCTCGAAATACGTCTATCTTACGGATAATATCATGGAGCGTATTGAAATGTCGGAAGACCCTGCCCTTGAAGAGAGTAGGAGGATCTTTGAAAGGATTCGCAAGCGCGACCTGTACCGCTGTGTCGACTGGGGCACGTTCCATTATGATCAACTCGCAAGCCTCAAGGAAGGTATCACTCCGGAGCGAATTGTGCAAACGGCGAAAGCTCTATTCCATTCGAGTAGGTCAGGACGCCCGGGATCAGGACCAAGCCAAGATATTGTTACTAGTTTGACCCCCGATGACGTTATTGTTGATCTTTCGACGCTGCATTTTGGGATGAAGGAGAAGAATCCGATTGATTTCGTTCGGTTTTATGGGAAGCACAACATCCATGGTAAGATGGATCTCGCGAATGGCATCATTGTACAGATTACTAACTATGGCCATAGAATCATTCAAAGCGGAAGCTGGGGAGCTCACAACCCTCATGCCATCTTGCTTCGCAGAGGTTCAACTTCGTGTTTATGTCAAAGAGTCTATGTTCGTCCGTCATCTCTCTTTAATTTAGTCTTGTACACTGAGTATTGTCACCGTTCAGGTACTACGGAGTCGTCCAAGCTGGGTACCGCGAACTCTATCTCCAACTCCGTGAAGGCGATACACCGCCCTATCTCAATCTCGCAGGCTCACCAAGTCCACCTCCAACCGAGCCTCCGCTTACACCTCGTGTCGGCAGAACCTCTTCAACAGCTCACTCCCAATCTCGTTCTCCTTCGTTAGGGCGAACAGTCTTTTCAGGGAAGACACCTTCATTGAACAAGTTCACGAGGGTCGATCCATCTTTTGCGCCTCCTTCGCCTTCGTTGAATGCGAAACGGAGAGGACCATCGGTTCCTCCCGCTTCTTTGGAGACGCGTCGTCCGGGAAATTTGTTGGGCTCAAAAGAGAATGGTTGGAGACCGGGATCAAGTCCAGGACGAGAGGCGGAGGGAGTAGGGAAGGGAAACGGCCTTGTCGTACAAGACAGTCTCGCTTCAATAGCGAGTGAAGCAACAGAATCGACAGATATCGGTAACAGTGATGTCGGGACGCTCGTAGATGGTCGTGGTCGTATCCCCAGGTCTGTTTTTGCTACAGCCAAATCTACAAGAAAGGCGGGGATGGAACTTGATGACGTACCCACTGATACGGAAGAACCTAAAACTCCGACGTTCAATAGACATAGATCAAAGTTATCCTGGAGTCCGGAGATTGACGTTGACCCATCTGAGGTTTTGTCATTAAGAACTTTGAAGGCGTCGCAGACCTCGAATACAGAAAACACGGAGAAGAAGGAGAAGATGGACGTAGAAATGAACGGGGAACATGAAACACCTTCAACGACCAAAACAAATTCAACCTCAAAGTTCTTGGTTCCCGAGTCAACGACGAGTAGTCAAGCACTAGGACCTTCTCCAGATATACCAGAAAACAAAACTTCTAGACGGTCGAGGCGAAGGCGAACTACTGAGAACGGTAGTAAGGATGATGGAGATGATTTAAATGTAGATGCTAGTTCAACTGCAATAGGAGAGGAAGACGGGTCAAGGAACCGTCTTAAGAGGAGGAAGACTTAGAATTGGCTGGATCGGACTGGCTGGACTGGAATGGGATAGAGTCCAGAATTACGTGGGTTTCGAAATAGCATTTTCCCTTTTCTTTACTTTTCTCGATTCTGTTTCATTCTTCCATCACCGCTTCTACATGTGCAATCTCAACACGATTCGCATCACATCTTCATGTCATCTCTTTCCCCCCCTTTTTCCATTCGTTGTAGACTCGTAGACTCTTCCTTCTTCACTGACATGTCTCTTCTACTCGTCTCACCGCGCATTCCATCTCTTTTTCTCATCTGACACGACTGGTAGCTTTCGTAATTGCTAATTCTCATATTCAGCCTTGCGCTGTGCTGTGCTCACGAACTTGTACAATATTCGCTCATGTATGTACCCTGGATTATCCTAAGTAATGATAATACAATACGTATTTATTAATCCGCAGACAACCGGAAAGTAAAACGACGTAGCAGAAAAACAAGATCATTTCTTCCCTTTCTTCTCCGTTTTCGCACCCGCCCCAGCTTTAGCCTTTCCTTTACCTTTACCACCAGAAGTCTTGATAAGGGAGTCCTTTGAAATGTCTTCGTCTTCTTCGTCTTTTGGTTCTGGTTCATCTTCTGCATCGTCGAGCTGCCAAGAAAGAAAAGGTAAGTGATCAAATTAGATGATACATGCAAGGTGGAGAGGGAGACGAGGTAAGGAGTGATGACGTACGTCAAAGGCCTCTTCGAGATCGGGAGCGGGTTCTGCGACGATTTTCTTTGGTACTTTGCCAAATTCTTGAGCCTTGTGGAAAGGTACAGGATGTTCTGTTGCATTGTACCTAAGAGCAATCACGTTAGTATGTTAAACGTCGTTTAATGAAGACTAATGGATACTCACTTTCGTGTCAATGACGATTTGGTCGCTGACGAGATCTTCTTGAGTACAACATCATCTTTGTTCTGGTCCACGCCGAGTTCGATTATAGTATCCCATTCCTCTTTGGATAGGTAGTAGTCGTCCATGGTCCCGATGATCTCGTCCACAGCACTCTGTAATACGCGTCAGGCTCAGGAGATATCAGTAAACGTTGGAAGCGGACGAATACTTACCACGCCAACGTCTATGAGCGGCTTGACTATTCGCGGGAAGAGCGCAGGGATGTACTGCTGTCTGATTTCGGGTTTGTCACCCGATACCTTCAACCTCATTCGGATTTGCACGTCGCCCAGTTGTCTTTTCAGTTTATTCTGCTTTGAGTTCTGACCTAACCATCTGCATTAACAAATCATCGAATTACAATCAGTGATGCAGAGAAAACCAAGAAGTGTAAGGACGCACTGGGGGAACGACATTGCATTCGGTCCGCCGTAGCCCACACCGTTACCGTACAAAAAGGAAGCAGGCCGTACAGTCGAAGTGATAGCGTGCAGTGGCATTAATGACCAATGCTGTTCAGGCCTACAGAAAAAGACATCAGTCTCCGAACCGCCACAACAATTGTAACGCTTACCCGTGGATTAGTGCATCTACAAGATCCGCGTCTGAAATCGATGAAGCAGCTTTATCTATTAGCCTTAAGTGCTGAAGCGTCTTTTCAGGTCCAGCTGTGCTCCGTAGCCTGGCCGGGTCAGTCTTCAG
The DNA here is from genome assembly GCA_032164295.1 of Inonotus obliquus. NCBI lineage: Eukaryota > Fungi > Basidiomycota > Agaricomycetes > Hymenochaetales > Hymenochaetaceae > Inonotus > Inonotus obliquus. Next base: position 185,038 of record JAJHTX010000004.1, read on the forward strand.
ATAATTTTCCTACAAGGCCGTCATTCACTTTAGGTTAACCGAGTCTGACAAGTGAAACGGAGATACCTGAATGAAGAGGGGGACGAAAGCGTGATCGTGAAAGTAGTACTCCATTTTATCGCCTAGCGACTCCCTCGCCGTTGATGAGAAGAGGTATGGGCCGAGCATCTTGCTAATCACATTGAATGGTGTCATGATGGTATACTTCTCGTTCATCTTCGCCCTGCAAATGGGAAGCGTAAGGTGGAGATGATAGTGACACTGGATAACGAACATACAGGTTCTTGCCTTCGTCAAAGTCCATGGACGAGCTTGATAACCTCCACGTTGAAAGCATGTTAAGCACCTGTCGGATATCCGATTGTGCGCCCTGGACTAGTTGATCAATAACGTTGGCAGGAACGTTCATCTTCTCTCTACGTCAGCTGTTAAAGGAGTGATACGCAGTAACGATTGAGAATTAGCATACTTGAACGCAATGGTCATGATTCGTGAACGGACAGCAGCCGCGTCAGGTCTATGCAGACAGGTCAAAACCACGTAGAGGTACATGTAAATGCCCTACTCACTTCCTGAAGGATAGGTTAAAGGTCGTATGCAGCAATGGTTTCAGCTTTTGAGCATTACGATCGTTTGCAATGCAGATAATCGGAATCTAATACATAATGTTGGTTCGCCTCGTGGAGCCATCTCAAGAACCAGAATAACCCACCTTGGACTTCTTAATCAAAGCATTCAGGGCCCCCACACCACCACGGTCACCTGCCGACATACCGTCGACCTCATCCATGATTAGGCATGACTTGTCTGATATCTCGATGCCCGCTACGTTCACGGGTGTTGTTTTCCCCTGGAGAACGCTAATCAGCGACATTATGCTTTTCCAGACAAGCAAAAGCTCCATACACTCCTACCGCCCATCCAGCCATCTAAAGATGTGTTGGTTATGTTCGTGCTGTTCTGAAGATAATTTGTTAGCCAAGTGATGTCTAGTCATTGCAGTGGACGACAGATCCTGACCTCGACGAGCTTCTTACTCCGCGCGTCGCTAGCATTGAGCTCGATAGGCGTGAAGCCAGCAAGCTTGGCGCAAATATGTGCGCTGGTCGTCTTCCCAATACCAGGTGGACCAGAGATTAACACCGCTCGGAACACATTCATGCCGTTCTTCCCTGGTTTTTTGAAGTTGGATTTCACGCTCGAAGGCCTAATAATATCGGAGTTTAACACAGTCAGTTAGTAGCAAACACGTACGCACCAGTCCAGCAGCCATTGGTGCAGTTTCTCAACCTGACCTTTGTTCCCGCAGATCTCTTTGAGAGTCTTGGGGGCGTACCGAACTGTCCATAGCTGTGAGGCTGCATCGGGCGGTAATTTCGAAGCTGCAGGACTGCCCCCAACACTCGCAGCTGTCTTCGCCCTCTCCTTTGCCTCCTTCTTCTCCGCCTTCTCCATCTCTTGGGCTGCCTTTCGCATTTTCTCTTCCTCTTTAGCAATCTTCGCCTTGGTCTTCTTATCCGCGGAGTCGCTGCTCCGCGTTGCTATGAGGTTCAAGAACTCGTCTTCATTAATTTTTCGTAGCTTGTGCTTATCAATCGCCGCGAGCTTTGATGGACCAGCATTATCTCCGATGATAACAAAGCTGGTCTTACTTGAAGGTTGTCCTACAACGCGACCTCCGTAGCGCTTTGCGAGGTCCACGGCTTCGTCGCGCGCGAGACTTGAAAGCTCACCAGTAAATACGAAGGAAAGCCCGGCCAGGCAGTTTGGTTCACCCTCTGGTATGGTCTTAGAACCTGGTGCTGGCGGTCCAGCCGATCTCGCAGCTTTCAACGCCACCCAGCTAAGTATATTATCAGCATAAGCAAAGGTAATTGATAGGAGGATAGTTACTTCGGCTTTGGTTTGGGCGCTTCCTTCGGCTTTGCCTTTTCCTTCCTGTCTTCTTCCAAGTCATCATCGTCAACCACTCGTCGCTTCTGTGCACTGATCGTGCTAGGTCTCGGTTTGACTTTAGCCTTGCTAGTCGTAGCAACCTTGTCTTCATCGCTGGTGTCATCCGCAATAAAATCGCCATCCTCTTTTTTGCGCTTCTTTGTGGTACTCGGTCGAGGTTTAGCGGGAGCCTTTTTGCTATCATCTTTCACTTTTGGAGCTGGCTTAGAAGTAGTCACATCCTTCTTCGCCTTTACCCTCTCTTCTCCCTCTTCGCCGCTGCTGATGACGCGGGATTTTGCCACACCGTTGCTTTTTCGAGGAGAACCTGCCACTCTCTTCTTGGGTGGTGTGACAAGAGGTTTATCGTCGTCTTCATCATCGCTGCTTATGTGTACGGCTTTTCGCTTGACCGGACCATTCTTCGCTCTTGCAGGAGGTTCTTCGTCTACATCTTTTGTTCCGATATTGAGATACCAGCAAACACGAAATCACAACCACCTACCTATCTTTATTGGGGCACTCTTAGACGATCCTTGCGGTGATGCTTTCAACATCTACCATATAATTGGTCACCGCGATAGCTGCTTTGATTACGACCTGATACGCACCTTGGAAGTAGGGGTGGATTGTTTGGAGTCTCTCGCGGTTACTTTCTTCTGACTTGCACTTCCGCTAGCGCCTCCGAAGAACGATCGGATATCCTTCGCCCCGGGCTTTGGTTCGTTCGACTGTTTGACTGTAGGAGGCATTGCACTGCTTGCTTCGTTTCCGCGAGTACAGACCTTCCGTCAGTAGGCGTGGATTATGGTGCTATAACCAAGAAGGGATTTCCAAAGTTCCCGTTGGATGGAACACTAGGATATCGCTCAGAGCCTGGACTGGAGAAAGAGGTAGCCAAGCTGCAGATGCGGTTGTTCTTGAGCGTCCAAGTCCATTCGTCGCGTGTCGCGGCTGCTCCTCGACGCGTTACGCGAACTTGTTACGCAACGCGTCACAGTCTACCACGTGCAAGTGCACGTGCCTTATTATTTAAATTTTCCGTAATCTTTTGGGACTCGACTTGCTTTCCTCTCGCGATATCGGACTTCCCGGCTCTGCTTCTCATAAATTGATACCTAAGCAGCTCTGACATATTCGAAGGTGACGAGCTACTAGCCGCTCATCATATTCGTACTGTGGAATTGCAGATGCCGCTTTGATAGGAAGAATCGAGAGAACCGTGACTGTCCTAGGTTCCATACTTAATTGGCCACCAGAGCTCGTTTCCCTGAAACGCAATCACAACATTGAGCATTACTCCGAGTCGGAGATGAATCAGCCATAGCCTATTCTTAGCCCATACGAAGGAAATCCCTCAGGTTCCGGAACACTCAGAAGATTGTTAGCGGTGCCTCATTGCGCCTGCAAATGTGCAGCTTTTATGTCCGGAATTCACGCTTCTCGCACGATTTTTTTCCCATGCTCGTGACTCCTCCCTTAGCCGGCTTGCCTTGCGCCGTATATAAGCAGCACTTACGCTGGTCACCATCACTCTTACCTCTCTTACCCTACAACATCTTTTAGACGGAAGAAATGGCAACTACTGGCACTCTTCGCGGCCGTGCGCTCATCCGCAAGTTACCGTCCTACTACACGGCTGAGCAAGCCTTGCAATACCTCCAGCGTGTAGGATGGAACGAGGGCGATTACACAGCACAAGACATCGCCGAAGGTCGCTTCCCGGCTAACTTGGGAAATCTACAGGTCATCGTACGGAGACATTACGTATCGTTTGTGAACGATACGACGCTTATGCACTAGTGAGTCCTTAGTGCGGGATATACTATTCCTGTGATGCGAAACTGATCAAGTATGAATATCGGGCAATTGATAGCTCGTCTGGACATTACATGGACATTTCACCGGAAGCGACTTTCAAGAGACTCGTTGAGGAGCGCAAAGGCGGAACTTACTGCTATGGCCATCATACATTGATGCTTGGTGTTCTCCGAGCTCTGGGATACAGGTCTGATCAGTCGAGCTCCATTAATTGCGTACTGCTTCTAATCCATCTTCATCTTCGAAAACCAGGTCGTACTCAGGCATCGCTCGCATGAACTTCGGTTTTTTCAGTAAACAGAAGGAGGCGTACCAAGCTTATGGACACATGATTCTTTTCGTGCAGCTCGGTGAAGGACAGGGCAGTGATCCCGCACACACATGGGTTGTCGATGTCGCACCTGGACCGCCATCTCCTACCTTGCCTATAGCACTCAGTGACGATCCCGCAAACGTCATTCAGCACTCCGTACCAGGAGAACTGAACCGCCTTACTCGTGGATTCGCCGCTGCGTCGAGTTTAGTTGCACCCGATGGACCCGGCGCGTCATATACCGCAGAACAATCCGCACAAATTAAGGATGTGCACGCGCTCTGGCAGATGGAATATCGCATGCCCGGAAAATCAGATTTCTTCATCCTCTACCAGTTCTCGGAGCAGGAGTTTACTATGCTGGACTTCAACACGCTCCACTACACCAAGCAGTTCAAGCCATTCGAAGACGTATTCTCCGACGATGTTATTTCAGCTAGATTTGTACTCTCCGATTTGGACGAGGAGAAAGGTCGTCCTGTCACTGAACGTTCGTTGGAGAAGTATTCACTGTTCCGCGGCGTCTTCAAGCGGCGCATAGGGGACAAACTTCTCGAGAAGATTGTATGCGAATCGGAGGAGGAGCGTGTCGAGGTTTTGAGGAAGTACTTTGAAGTCACCATTGCAGATGAGGACATTGCTTATATTAAGAAGACTGAGGCATCTTGGGAGAAGAGGAAAATGATGTCTGCTGAACTAGATGCTGTGATGTGAATCATTAGATATGATGGTGATAGTGTGTAATTTCCTCTACTAGAATTCCGAGAGAAAAGATAATGTATACCATATGGAAACAATGGTCGTGAATAACGCCGAGCTGCGATGTAACTTCCTTATACAACTACAGGCCAACCACTGGAGAAATTTAGACGATTGATCCCAAGCTAGAATTGTTATCAGCACCGATTCGCTTCGACTAAACCAATTGACTCACATGAATTCCATCAGTCGCATAGTAGTCTGGTTGTGACAAGCAAAACACGTTGAATTCGTGAGAAAGCGAGAAACACAGAAAACGGGAGCGGCTTACGATAGATGATAATTGGCCCGTCATCATCCAAGAACACTTCTTGGCCACCTGGTCCGTAGGTGTAACCGTGCGCTCCGAGAAGTAACGTGCCACCACCGGAGGTAAGTGATACACCATCAGCATCGACATAGCCATTTCTCAGGCTAAATAATGAAACAACATTGGAATTGATAAATCAACCCCATTCAGTAAACAAACCCGAATCAGCATGATCAAAGAGAAGAAAGTCTTACTTTCTCGAACGCCCAACACGGATATGGTACGTGCTTCCTGTACCCTCGCAACATTGATCCCAAGAAGTAAAGAGGTAGTAAAAGTCGCCGAATTTGAAGATGTAGGGCGCTTCTGTGGCTGTTGAGCCTGGTGCGCGAGTTGCGAGCGAATCAAGCTGACGGCCAGTTAGCCTACCTGAGTTCGGCGATACACTGAAATCGAGTTAACAATTCTGAAAAAATAACTTGTATACGAACATCGAATGCTCACATCGAGCCTTTGATCCCGGTCCAGAAGCTACCGAAAGTCAGGTACCAAGTTCTCCCCTCTGAAAGGTGATTAAAACGCCAGTTACTTGCATTGAGGATTGATCTTACCAATGAATAAACTATGTGTCGGTCAGCACGACACTCGCGAAAACAAATTCGGTCACCTACTTTGGGTCAATAGCCTAAATTTTGAAGAAGGGACTATAAATAACGATAGCAGGATAAAAGTATTCTTTGTAAAAGCTTACATTATGGTCGTCTCCATCGGTAGTTGATGTTATAAGGCCCACATGCTCGAAGGATCCCGGCAGACCTGTATTAGATATGGCAAGGAAGATCGCAGACTGCAACAGGATATTAGAAGGTATAGCGGGCAAGATAGTATGAACGCACGCGCTGTGTCCGGTAGGTAGACGCGGAGTAGTATAACTAAATAATATACTTTCAGCATAGTCGCACGGAAAAGCGGTAATTAACTCGAACTCACATAAAATCTTCCATCGACGATGGTACAATCCGGGGCCCAGAGATCGCTAAAAGAGACATGAGATTCGGGGAGGGCAATCTAGGGTGGACTCTCATACCCATTTCCAGAGTACACGTCGGTCCAAGGAGCACCATCAGGGAATACCAGACCTTCGAAGGTCCACGATGTCCTATCCTTGGATGTGCGGATCTCTATGCCCCTACCAGTGGAGAATAAGAAATATTTGCCGCTGGGATCTTTGCATAGTGTCGGATCATGAGCTCTTGTGTCTCCAGTGACAGGTCCAGGTTCCGGCTGAGCGTAGAAGGTACTTGCAAGGAGAAGTAGAAAGAGGGAAGACAGGTGCCGCATTTCTCCAATCCAGTGTGGTGGGCGTCCGTGAAGGAAAAGTACATCCTTTGCATTTATAACTTTGCATTTATACCTTGATGTTTTCAACTCTCGGCGCGGTCCATTTTCGTCGCCTCTTGCATCTGGGTTACATACGCCGAAATAACAGATTAGTTTAATGGGGAAAATAGAGAAATCAAGGAACGATCACGCTCGCCGAATCCCAAGGCATCAAAGAAAGAGTCGAGTACCCGAGAACGGATACGCGACGTAGAACGAGGCGATCGTGTAGGAGTCGGAACGTTACTGCAAGCTGTTTGAGGAAAATTAATGTATATGTAAAATGGATGGAGGAGAATTTTAGCGAAGCGCCCCGCCAGAAAGAGATCTTGATTTTCAAAGTACCACTGAGGTGGAAGTGCAATGATGTGAAGTCAGGTAAAGTCATAACGAGTGTCGAAGACAAGTCCAAATCCAAGTTCCAAGTCCAAACTTGATGGGGTAACGCGAGGTAATGCTCTGTGACCTTGGAAACGCTGCCAGATCAGATTCTATAGCGTACTACGCCAAGTACGTCGAGAATCTTAGCAACAGGACCCAACACAGACTCACAGAGTTTGAAGCTACAGTGAGTGGTTTCATTCATGAGGAGTTTTCTCAAAACGAGTATCAGGAGGAACAGAAGAAATGCTCTTAGCGTTTTCGACAGCTTTCGCAGGGTGGTCCGACGGTGCAATGGTCGGTCTTGAGAAAGATGGATCACTTTCCTTTCCGGAAGAATCTACACTTACTGGATGATCGACAGTCGATCTCGCTTGCTCAGACTCCCAACAACAACATTACTTCAACCATGTCTAACTGATTCCCAGTCTATCTATCATTTTGTATATTCGTCAGACAGTTCAACAAGAACAAACCAAGCCTGCGTAAATCCAAGAATGATTCTACATCCTTATTCGAATGTGTTCATATCTTACGGTGAACTTTCCATATCGGACATACCCCTAAATTAGGTCTGTTAAGTATGCTTCTACTGCTGATATACATCTTGGTTTGCAACTGGTAGCAAAGATAACAATGCTATTTCTGATGTAGTACAAATCGGTCAAGACAGAGTCCATCAAATCATCCAAGGCATTTACTTATGTGCTAAAGTCGGACTGTCCTCCAAAAATCATCCTCAATCTCCAATTTATTTCTGCCTTTTGGAAGCAGAACCCGAGGTTTCTGGTGATTTTCTCTTGACAGCGGTCGCCTTATGTAAGATACCTATAGCATTTGAGTTATCACTTCCACTTGGATCGTGGACTACTATTTTTAGTCCCTGATCAGATGCCGCTTGATCTTTGGTGCAAGGAGTGAATAAGTAATCTACTTTATGAGTAAGCAATTCAAAGCACCTACAATATGGAAGTCCAAGTACGAAATCCATTTCATCTGCAAGTACCCCTGCTTTGTCCAATACTACCGTCAACTTATGCTCATCCCGTCCAGCTTTGTACCCCTGTTCAAAAGTGACAGGTACTTTGATCCATTCTTGCTCCCCATGCCCTGTTCCGCAATTAACAAGTAAATGTTTCCCTTTTATGAGATTATAATCTTTCTTTGAAAGAATTAATACTTCTATTTTGCCTTCATCTCTGACCTTCTTTCTTGGATTGCAGCCATCTTCTTTCAACCTATCCTTCAAAGTTTCAAATAGCCACTCCTTCACAAAAATTCCGGGTGCACCCGAATCAAGATCACCATATATACTTAATACCTTTCCCTCCACCCGTTTCAGGAGGTCTACGTGCTTGTTTACTTGCCCATATGCAAATGTTCCTTCAAAAAGCCCTTTCTCCTGAACTTCGATACCAGCTGGCTTAAAATAGTGAATAAGAGGATCCCTGGGATCAACGGCTCCAATCTCAATGTAACCTTCGAACTGGTCCTTCCCTTTTTCCCGTGGAGAAAAAATCCGAGTCATGGTCATGGTCTTGTGCAAATGGCCATTGCCTTGCTGCTTCAAAATGGTATCAATTATGTGAATATAGCCCGTCGCACCATCTTCTGCCGTTAGATGCCCGAGACCGATGATAGCGCGGTAACCGCGCTGGCCGTCTAGGAATGGTAAATCTGAGACGCAGACCGCTTGCATGGGCTTATCAATATCTATCTTCTCCTCATCTTTGTAGCCAAGATTCATACGAGAATAGTACACGCTTGCCTCTTCTTCTGTGTCATGAAAACCGAATAATTGAAGGGGGATTGTGTAATCCGCCTTTGAGGCGTCGTCTAATTCTTGGGTAACTGCCTCGCGTGAAACGGCTGTTGCACCAGAACCAGAGTCCACTAAAGCTGGCAGTTTCGTATCTCCTATCATTATCTCAGTGTAGAGCTTTGCTGTATATCCATATGCTCCAAAAATACTATTACGTGTGGCGAGGTTTGTGGGTTGGACAGGTGGGGCTGCGGTACTGGACATGTGTGATGTCGTCAAGGCAGTTTGGTCAGGGCCAACGATAGAGCCCCAAAAATGTATACGCGGATAAACAACCGGATTATTTCTCTTGGGAGGTCCATGGGTCGTCGAGGAAGACTGTCCAGGGCCTGCAGAGAGCTCGTCTTTCTGGCTGTCCGATACAGTATCCTTGGGTTTCTTGGCCGGTTCCGAATTTTGACGTGGATTTGTGTGGAGGTCTCGCAGGGCTTTCCGACCATCTTTAATCTCTGTATTGGGATGATTATTATCTCATTTTACGCTACCATAGAGGAAGGTGAACTTTACGTTTTGTGCGATGACGATGTCTTGATTCTTCTTTTTCTGTTCTGTCAGTTCCCGTATTGCAATTTTGAGGCATTGTTTACTATGATGCATCAAACGCTCTCGGGCACGAGGTATGATATATGGCCTGAAATTGTGATGCAGCAAAGCTTGCATGCAATATGGGTGGCGTACTTGTTATTGGAGTGCTAGAGACTCGGATAAGGAAGAGGGGAGGCTGCAAAGTGGCGGGAAGCGTTGTGCAAACTTGAAGTGATCGTCCTTGAGAGGAACGGCGTAATTGTCGGTCACGCAATGTTCCCTCACTGAGCTCCTCAACGCTAGGGTGCAACATGGCAGGTCAAGACTGCATGAGCGGATTCCAATTTCTTTTCATCTCTCACATATCTAGAGTAGGACGAGCTAGTCGTCCAGACTCGTCCTTCGCGTTCCATTCCTCTATACAACCCCTATCGACTCATCAACACAAACTTGCAGCAACAGCACATCCAATCTTTTGGAAGAATAAGGCGTTGCAGTCCTGCGTGACCCTACGATCGAACTGGGTTGTTGTCTTCACTTTCAGCTGTTCAGAAACGGTGAAGTCGGGTTCAGCCCACAGCACAACAGCACACTAAGATACGATGACAGCCAGCCGGCCCTAACTAAGTCTTGACATCTCTTATGTAAGCAAGGCTCCTTACTGTGAATGCTCGAGGCATCACTTCAAAAAGCAGTAGGGTAACTGTGAGTCTCTGTTATCCGCTCATATTGTATCCTCTTCATGACAATCCTGACTTTTGTGCGAAATGCCGTTCCTCTTTTCTTTCTTGAACTACATCAACCGCGAACGGTGCAGTCCAAACTAATAGTATAACCTAGATCTGCCCGTCATAACACTTTGTTGATTCCGGTATAATATCGAAAAATGAAGCTAATGTATGAATCTGTGATCGTTTGCTAGCAAGACGATGTAACTAGTAAATAAACGGTATCTCGCGTCCTGGCAAAGAACGTGTGGACATCACTATGGCATCTTAAGGACATTGGATTATCCACTACAAGGGTATGTGTATAATCACGCGAGTTAGTTAGTCACTCAGTTCTACTTAGCTTCGAAACCTTTATAACATCTATACCAACCATCATCCACATCGCTGCCCGGGTAACAGACCCTGGCTCCTGATCAGATTCTAAAGCTTACTACGCCAAGAGCATCGAGAGCTTTATCAACAGAAGCCGGCACAGCACAGAGTTTGAAGCTTCGGTGAATGGTTTCATTGCTTCTCATAACGAGTATCGAGAGGAGCAGAAGGGATGCTGTCAGCGTGGGCAGAGCACATTTGGTCTTGAGAGAGATGGATTATGTAGTCCGGATCTCCCCGGATGATCGACAATCGATCGCTGGCTTACTTAAATACTTTGGACACACAGATCGACGACTCACACGTGCAATTACTAACTCTAAGTATACACAAAAACTGAAGCAAACGACTTCAAAAGAAAAGGTGTCCAAGCGAAAGATGCGCACAGCTGCGCCAACGCCTTGGTTGTTGTCCATGTCGCGGCGGAGACAACTCGGAGTGGGTTGACGGTGAGACGGCGAATAGGATGGGTGTGATATGCTGACGTAATCTAGAAAGGACCAATATTAATACCACTTTCACTCTCCCTATCCGAATTCCGCACCGCACATCGATCTTAATCTTTATCTTCATCCACCACCATCTCCCCCTCCTTCACCCCTCTCGTCCATCATGCCCGTCAATGGCTTTGAAAAGCAAAAACTTATACAGACTTTCGATATCAATCTCGAAGGACAGACTACTCGTCGACCGGCGTCTCATAGAGGAATACTCTTGTCTACCTCGACGATGACTTAGCCGATCGCCGTTACAATGGCCCCTCTTTCATTATCACCCAGGTGAAATGAACTTTGAGGAGGAGAATTGCTGGCATACCGACAAGCAAACCTCAAATTCGCGGATGTCGTTCGGACACAGTCAAAGAGTGGCGACATGGTCTGGGTGCAAGATTACCACTTCATGCTGCTTCCAATGCTTCTCCGCAACATTATCGAAAACTTGGACAAGAAAAAAAATCTTACGCAGCGAGAGCTCAACCGACTCACCGAGGGTATGGAGGGAGAGCTACAGGTCTCATACACCGCTACACTCAAAGATGTCAAGATCGGCTTTTTCTTCCATACACCATTCCCAAGTAGCGAAATCTACCGGTAAGTGCATAGTGTCATTGCAAGACGCTCTGTCGCTGAATGAAACGTAGTATATTGCCTGTACGACGGGAAATTCTGCTCGGAATCCTCTACTATGTTTTTATTGGTTTCCACACCTACGACTATGCTCGCCATTCATCCTCTTCTTGCCCTCGGATTCTCGGTTTACCAACTATGCCGAACGGTGTCGAGTTTGAGGGTCGACTGGTGCGTGTCGGTACCTTCCCGATCGGGACAGAACCGAGCAACTTCCTTGATAATCTAGAGAAGGAACCTGTCAAGCGACGCCTCGCCGATCTCGAACAACGATTCAACGGAGGCAAGCTCATCGTGGGCGTTGACCTCCTGGATTACATCAAGGGTGTACCTCAAAAGCTACACGCTTTAGAACTCTTCCTTGCTCAGCATCCGGAATGGATCGGCAAGGTATGTGTTGTACTTCTCACTGGCACCGCGCCTTCCAGATACTTAAAAAAGGGCAAAGGTTGTCTTGGTTCAGCCTGCTGTCCCCTCGCGGCAGGATGTCGAGGAGTATCAGAATATCCTCTCTACAGTAAATGAACATGTCGGTCGATTCAACGGACGATTCGGGACGGTCGAGTTCATGCCAATCCATTTCATGCACAAGTGCCTCGTTTGACGAGCTCTTTGCGCTTTACGCGCTAAGCGACGTATGCTTGGTGAGCAGTACACGAGACGGCATGAACCTCGTTTCGTATGAGTACATTGCATGCCAACAGAAGTGACAGGGTGTCATGATTCTATCCGAGTTCGCCGGGGCTACACAGAATCTCAATGGCTCTATAGTTGTCAATCCATGGGACTCACAGCAGGTTGCGGATGCGATATACGAAGCGGTGACCTTGGATGCGGAAACCCGAACGGAGAACCAAAGGAAGCTCTTAAAGGTACAGAAGTGTTTCGTTCCCTCCATTTTCTCTATTCTAACCAGTATTGGATGCAGTACATAGGCGAATATCCTTCATCGTTCTGGGGGAGTTCATTCGTCGGTGAGATGGTGAAGATCCACGCAGGCCAGACCGCGAAGCTCGCCCCTCCTGCACAGGAAGAAGCTAAGAAGGCTGACGTCGCAGGGAAGACGGCTATCGTGAAAGAAAAGAACGCCAATCTCGACAGGTTAACGCCTGAGGTGACGGGAGTCAATGGCGTCAACGGAATATCACCCGATGCTAAAGATTCGCTGATGCATGGCGAACCGCAAATCGCTGTGTCTTCTTAGCGTTGCTCTTTCCCTGTACTCAGGTTCTCTTACTGAAACACGTAGCGTGGACAATTCAATACTCGACTGATCGACTGACGACTCAACTTCTCTGCATCGCGACCATCACTGTAGATAGAAAAACGCACCTCACATGGGTCGCTGTTGATGATGCCCTTTTCTTCCTTATCTTATTAGCTATTTTACTTGCTCTAATGGCGGGCTGGAGCGACTTTACTTGCTTAGATTGTACTTCTTGCAGCCAAGGTTTGTCGGATTTCGGGAACATATATCATTGTATTGGTACATGTTAATGTACACAGACGGCATCCTATCGCATAGACAATAGTTGCAAAGCCGTGGAAAGGATACTCATAACGGTAAGTCAAGATTAAATCATATCCTGCAATGCATATAAATCATTGTCGCTGCTGATAGGGTCTCCAAAACCGCAACCGGCAAGGCAAGGCTCCATAGGGTGAGGTGCGTCAAAGTCCTTCGTCAAGCCCACTCCCATCAGATGAAATTTCTGGCACTCACATGCCACATGGACACCATGGTCAAATGGACCAATGTCAAGTCCGAGAATGCTTGACTCCTTTTCGGCGTTGGACTCGCTTTCGACGCTGGACTCCTTTTCCGCACTCGACTCGAGCTCGGATATCAGCTTCGCGTAGTTGGTGGGGCGGGAAGCAACAGGTGCTCGGAGGAAATCGCCGGAGGCGGTTCCTGCAAAGCTGGTTTCCTGAGGGTTGGATGCCTGCGGGTTGGAGACTCCTGGGTTGAATACCTCCGGGTTGAACTCCCTCGTGCCTTGCTCGACGGTCTGAGGTTCATCGGCGAAGAACGACTCGCATGGCCGGTTGACGTTGTGGGAGGTGGAGGAGTCTACCGCCATGCCTTGACACTCTGGGGGGGCGTATTGGAACGGGTCGGCTTCATAGAATTTCCCCTCGAAGGATGAGGTGGAGGCCTCAGGTTGACTGGACGGTAAACCTTGACATGCATAGGTTTGATCTAACCATGACGCCGTGCTGGATGACGATGAATAGGATGTCTCGGCGAACGGGATGCAAGCAGAGATGCTGGAAACACCTTCGTTGCCGCCATAGTAGCCGAGATGGAATTGTCGATCGTCTACTATCGTACCCTCTTGAGGGGGCGGGTACAGGGTTGCTGCAATCGTGCCCTCGACTGCAGCCTCAGTTGCAGCCTCAGTTGCAGCGCCCAGGACGCCAAACTCCTCGAGGGGAAGGTTAAAGTTGGCATTCTGGGAGGTTAGCGCATTGTAGAACGCGTGAAATTCCTCCATTTTGCGTAACATGTTTGTGTCGTAATAATTCAAGTTGACATCGCAGTTGGCGGTTGACTGAGATGCGATACTCATGGGGACGGGATCTATACCTTGTCTTCGAAAGTAACCATGCTCATCAAATATATTGGAGAAAACGGGCATAGCGCCGGGCTCGGCCTGTACCTCCATCGAGGAGGTCGAGGTGGATATGATGGGGTCGTTGCTCTCGTTGGATAACGCAACGGCGATGGAGCCGGCCATTTTCTCAAATTCCGGATCCGCGAGAGCCGCCTCGAGTTCGTCGAGCGGTATGATCATATCATCAGGGCCCTCGCAGTTCAGGCTCGGAAAGTCCATATGCAGGTCATCAAGAAGACCTGGGAATGATGCCATTTCTGTGTCCATGTTCGAAAGTGCAGTGCGGAAAGCAAACTATCAAAGTCAGGAAGATGGTTAGCTCCTCGCCTCTTGTCACAAGAGGCAACGCCGGAAAGACGAACCTCAGAAGTACGGTTAGGAAGATGCTGGAACAAGAACCCGGAAGGGACTCGGAAGAAGAAGCAGACGAGAGAGGAGGAACGGTCCACTGAACGAAGTTGAGAAGTGGTGTTGAGGAGTACACCGTATTTTATACCTTATAGCCGACAAGCCAGCCACAGCGTCCAGATGTCACACCTCGCAGTTTTTTAATCAAGCATAACAAAGAAAGAACCCTGTTTGGACCAGAATAATTTAAGCGCAGCATACGCAAGGTAAGCCCTTCAGCCAATGCAGCCAATGCGGTCAATGCAGCCACATCGGTGAACTTATCGGGTCAATCAGTTGGTCAAAGACTTCCTAATCATTCTCTTGTGCCAATCCAAAGTGTCCAAAACAGGTAGCAAAGGGAGAAAAGGGGTATGGAAATTGAGAAGACCGTTGAAAGCCACGTTCGCTTAGAGTGTAGGATTTGATGGGAGGTGATGGGAGGTTGGCCAAAGGAGGTCAAAGACTGTTGGCTTCACTTGGCACAATACAATGGTTGTGAGCCACAACTTGAAGCACCACGCGTCGCTCTCGAACGGGTGAGGCCAGGTGGTTGTGCGATAGTGTGCAACTATCGAACTAATTCCCGGTCGCCCCTGTCTATCCTTATAAGGTACAGCGGTACCTACAACGGTACCTATAGTGTCTTACGATGAATATATTCCCAACTTAGTTCTGTTAAGTATACTTCTACTGCAAACGCATCTTGGTCTTGCGACTGTATAAGGCAATAAATATTAGAGATAACTAAAATAACAATGCTATTTCTGATGTAGTACAATCCTAAGCTCATATGTTGGACTGTCCTCCGAGTATCACTTTTTGGTTCATTTCTGCTTTTTTGAACCAGAACCCGGCGAGGCTCCTGCTGCTGATTTTCTCTTGACGGCGGTCGCCTTATGTAATATACCTGTTGCGTTTGATTTATCACTTCCACTTGGATCGCGGACTACTATTCTTAGTCCCTGTTTATATGCTACTTGGTCTTCAATGCAAGGAGTGAGTACTTACTTCATGAATAAGTAAATGAAGCGAAAAGCTTACAAAAAGGGAGCCCAAGTAGGCAATCTGCATCATCTGCAAGTGCCCCTGCATTGTCCAGTTTCACTGTCACCATGCTCCGTTTCGAGCTTGAAAATTAGATACTTCCCTTTTATGGCTTGATAATCTTTCTCTGAAAGCATTAGTAAACCCATAGGTCTGTGCTCCTGTCGTGGATTACAGCCATCATCTTTCAATATGTCCTTCAAAGCTTCAAATAGCCACTCCTTGACAAAAATATCTGATGAACCCGAATCAAGAACATATGTAACTATTGTCTTTCCCTCCTCCCGCTTCAGGAGGTCCACGTGCTTGTTTTCTTGCCCATATGCAATTGCTCCTTGGAAATTTCCTCCGCTACCAGCTGGCTTTAAATAGTGAATAAGACGGTCCCTGGGATCAACAGTTCCAATCTCAACGTAGCCTTTGAACTCGTCCTTCCCTTTTTCCGGTGGAAGTAAATTCATGGCCATGGTCTTGTGCAAATGGCCGTTGCCTTGCTGCTTTAAAATGGTATCAATTATGTGCATGTAGCCCTTCTCAACTAAAACTTTATCCAAAATCCGGAGACCGATGATAGCACGGTAACTTTCCGTGCCGTTTAGGAATGGTAAATCTGAGATGCAGACCGCTTGCATGGGATCATCAATAACTATCTCCTCATCACTATCGCAGCCAAGTCTCATGCGAAAGTAGTACACGCTTTCCTGTTCGGCTGTCAGTGTGCCATACCCGGGGAAGTGATTTGAGACTTTGTAATTTGCCCTTCGGGCGTTGCCTAATTCTTGTGCAACAGCCTCGCGTGAAACGATTGTTACATCACAGCCAGTGTCCACTAAAGCCGTTAGTTTCGTATTTCCTATCATTATCGCAGTGTAGAGATTTGTTGTATTTCCGTATGCCCCAAAAATATTATTACGTGTGCCGAGGTCTGCAGGTTGGATGGGTGGCACTGCGGTACTGGACATGTGTGATACCGTCAAGGCAGTTCGGCCAAGGCCAACGATAGAGCCCCAAACATGTAGACGCGGGGTTTTATTTCTTTCGGAAGGTCCATGGGTCGTCGAGGAAGACTGTTTATGTTGAGGGTCCAAAGAGAGCTTCGCCATCGGTCCGACCAGTGTAGCAACTTTGGGGTTACCCGGACGACGGTTTCGGTCGGGTTTTCTAAGGGCTTTCCGACCATCTCCAGCCTCTGCAGTGGAATTATTGTTATCATCTCACTTTACGCTACCATAGAGAAAAAGAAGGTTTACGTATCTGGTGATGACGGCTATGTTTTGACTTCTTTTCGTTCGGGACGCCAGTTCTGGTCCAGAGACTTTGAGGCATTGTTTACTAAGATGCATCGAACGCTCTCGGGCGCGAGGTAGGATATGTAGTCTTCCAAGATAATTTGTGGCGCGAGTGAAGTTGCGATGTGGCATAACTACATGCAATATGCGCAAAGTGGGGGAAAACATTGCGCAAAGTGATCGTCCTTGCAAAGGAGCGGCGTAATAGTCGGTTCTGCGTTGGTCAATGAAATTCCCTCACTGAGCTCCTCAGCGCACGGGCATTGCTTTCATCGCTCATACATCTTTTAGAATTCAGACTTGAACGAGGCAGTCAGTCGTGTTCCATTCATCCAACTATAAAGCCTCCATCGACGCATTTGCAGCAAGAGTACCTTCAGTCTTGGGAGCATCCGACATTGCAGTCCTGCGTGACCCTACAGTTGAATCTGGTTGTTGTCTTCACTTTGAGCTGTTCGGAAACGGTGAAAGCAGAGTTCAAGGTCAGAGCTCTGAGCACAGTGCACTGCTGGCAAATACTGTGATGATGACAGCCGGCCCTAAGTCTTGACGTACTTATGTAAGCAAACGAGCGTTTCACCTTACTCTTCCAACGTTGAATGCTGAGTTGTGGCTCATCGCTGTGAATACTTTTTTATGCTCTTTGAGGCATAGCTTAAGTCAGCGCTTGGGTAACTGTGAATCTCTGATACCTGATCATGCCGTGTCCGCTTCGTGGCAATCCCGATATTTGTGCGAAAGGTCATTCTTCTTTTCTTTCTTCAACAATGTCTGCTCGCATCATGACAATCCATCTTCTCAGTTCCGGTATTAACACCGTATTCTCATGCACTGTTTCTATATGACTCCATCACGTTCCTGGCACTCGTATAATTCTCTATGAAGCTACCTCCGTATAGACCTGCTGACTCGAGACCCACCTCGTGAGTCTTCTGTTATCACCACTCACTAAGTTGGATCATTCTTTTCAACTATTTCTGACGTCGTAAGTGATCATTCGTTCATTAGTCCCGGTTTTCTGCTAGAGCTTGTAAACCTATCTTCAGTCAAACGTTCTCTCGATGTGCACAACTTTTCATTGGATCTCTGAGTCACCCGTATCTGCTCGTAGATCAGATGACAGATGTTTCGCATTCTGGCTTTCTCCTGGTTTCATCGCTCACCGCACTTACAGGGAAATTATCGTAGAATTATTGAGTTCATCTCAGAGGGGGGAACTATGGGAATACCAGGAACTTGAATAGCTCCTTGTGAAACAGATACAAATGGATCGTGCAACTCACCAAGTTCCTCAGGTTCTTGATCTGTTCTCTCTAGCAACCTCGTTAGTCTAGAATGTGCACTTGGGCTCGAGATCGCTATTGGACGTGAAGGGTTCTGCTACGTGTAGCCGATGTGATCTAAGCCTCTTCTACACTCCTTGGAGCTCAATAACTCCGCCATAGTTGATTTCATACATACGTCGTAGTTAAAATCCAGGATTCACTAATGAAGAACATCTACTATGCGCTTGATCTCCTTCCATGCCTCTCCCTCAGGCTCCCCGCACTTACCAAGTTCCCGTCCGAGTTTCCGAATATTTGCGCGTTTGATCTTCCCGTCTTCTCCTCTCGCCTTCTCAAGTACTTCTTTGAGTTCGCGTCTGAACGCTTCCACAGTGCCTTCTGGTGACTTATCTCCAAGTCGATGGATGGGCTTTAGGCCGTGCCAAGACCGGGTCTCGAAGAGCTCGTACCCAATTTTGTGAACGTCGGAGATGAGAGCTGCATTTATGGGTTGATCTATGTCTAAGGGCCAGCAAATCCTACACCATCCTTCTGAGACGCCACGATTAGGGTACACCATCGATAACTTACAACGGAACTCCCGCTACCATTGCTTCCATAAGAGAATTATGACCGCAATGAGTTACGAACCATCCGCATGCATATCAATAAAGAAAATCACTATGAATATGAGAATGACTCGAATATCACTCAACAGACCTCATGATTCAAAATCGAAGTCTGAGGGAACCACTTTGAAATCAAACCAAGGCCCGACTCTTTGATCTTGGTTTCGATCTCTTCGGGTATTATCGCAAACGGACTAGCCACGGAGAACATCTATCTGAGATGAGTCAGTATACTTATAAGATGACATATCAGACCCACAAATGGTATGCCACACTCCATGAAGACGTCCAGAGCGGCCCAGATCTTTTCCGGCCGCGAAGACCATAAAGCCGAGCCAAACGACATCTAGAAGAATCCTTTCTGACTGAACCGATCTCGTAGAGACTGAATATAACATACGTAAACGACGGAATGAGGACCATATGTCTTTAGTGCCGTGCTAAGGAAATCATCCACCTCGTCTACTCCAGACAAACTATTGCCTTTCCTTGGAAGAAGTGGAAAATCGAACGGAGCTGGACAAATGATCGGCTTGTCCAGCCACTCTCGAACAGCATCGATCGCGCCCTTTTCTAAAAGGGGCGCAGAATTCATGATGACGCCATCGCATTCCATGAAGAACCTGTTATAAATCGTTTCAATGAACCATCCGATATGATCGCACAAAGGAGATTGTGACTGACATGTGAGCAGGTGCGTTGGTTTGTGCAATTGGCAGATCCATGAACAAACTGTCCATAATATAATATCAGTTCATACAGAGAAAGAACAAAGCACACGACTCATACCTTTTGCGGCGAGAACTCATGGTCTTACATCGGAGGCAGCCCAGGAACTTTCAATAGTTCACCCTTCACTCTACGATAAGTCTTTGTAGAGAATGTCAATTACGCCAGACTATTCATACCAGTGAGAATTCTTACTGTATCCGCCTGTTGGGCAGCTTCTCTCTCATCTGTCGTAGTGATCACTTCAAGCTTCTTTGCAAGATCCCCGTTCCCACCGAAGCGTTCAGGACCCCAAAGGAACACAACCGCAGACGCCGATGTCGGGTCGAGGACATAGATGGGGACCGACTTTCCAGTTGCCTATCTGACACCTTGAAAGGCATCATATGTGAAGAACTGAAGCGAGAACATTAGATGATAGAGATCCATGTATTTTGAAGGAAATTTACATACGTCCATTATAACTAGCTGGGGAGGCGCAACAGGCTTATAGTAGCCATCTCCGTTTGTCGTGATCTTGATCGGTTGACTTGAGCAGAGTTGCTTGTACCCATCCAGGAATTCGGAGGTTAGTCGAGTAAAGTCTAGCGGGTGAGCATCATTCTCCAATCCGGCAATCCTAGCAAGATGAGTGAATGAGAAACGTGAATTACAGATACAAACTAGTGAGATGAGCTTCAGTAACCTGATCAAATCCTTCAATCCGTCCTCTGTTCCTGGAATGAAATTGGCTGCAACCTCTGCCTTGATCTTGTCGTAAAGCTGAACAGGAGCGAAAACGGTGGCATGAACGTTGCCGAAACGGACAATCTTCGTGATCAAAGTGCATGTTGCCTTTGCATGTCCTGGTACGTGTGATGGAGTGCCATTAGCATCTGAGAGAATGGATCAAAGAAGGGGTTACCCCATGCGAGGATTGTGAGTGCAACGACGTGACCCTTCGGAGACATTTCGAAGTAGAGTACGGATACTAAGTTTGCCGTCTCTTCGTCTCATCCAAACTGGATTTGTATATGGCCGTTTTCCCTGACATCAATGTCAGTGTGCGCGTCGTTGAGGACACCGAATTCGAAACGCGTTCTCGGATCACTGATAAGCACAGGCTGAGGTGCGCTTCCAGCCCGTCAGCGCAACGTTCCGGTCTTGACAGACTACAATTCATGCGAACAGGTGGTGCGATCAAAACTTATCCCTATCAGGTGCATGCCATACCCACCGACTTCCGAGATTTGCATCGGATGGTGGCAGGGAAGGAAGAACGAGTCGAGCGAGGAGCTGCGGGGTCGAGCGTCGAAAGACTTGGACCTTCTCCCATCTCGATCAAAGAGATTGTTCATACCCTTTGTATTGCCCATCATGTCCAGGATTACTCTAATGTAGTCCGATTATTATTTATGCCTCCTGCTTTTGCGTGAATTCCTGTCACTCACTAGTGTAATCCTGTTTAGGCTAATACTTGGAAGACGGGTACAAGGTCATACGTCGGTAGGCCTGAAGTAGACGCAAGGCAGAGAATCCACTGCAGCACAAATTAAATCGAGTCGAGCCTGGAAGAAGGAGTGTAGGTTAGCTGCGTTCTCGGGTTGGTATCTCCGATGGACAACGAGAGGTGCATAACATACAAGCGATTCTCTCCAGCTGGCCTTTGGGTATATTACTGCACTAGCACGTTGTGTTCCATCCCTTGGAAGCCACAGTATTCGCAAGCTTCGGTGGTGTCGGGGTCACTTTGCATGTCCATTGAGTGGTAAACCAGAACTGAGAAGAGTTGAGTTCACGCACGCAAAAGAAACTGGATGACATAAGTGATGCGCTTTGTAATCAAGGCAACCTCTGTCCTCCAGCGTCAAAGGTTCTGTGCCGCGCGAAATCACAGTTGCAGCTGTGAATAACTAAACGTTCTGTTGGTCTCAGAATGAGATGGCTAGCCGGAGTGTCACCCATTGGTCTTCATGGTCAGAGATTATGAGGACATCGCCGGCCACCTCTTTGAATAACTGCAGGCGGATGATGAAGTCAAAGTCACTCCCTCTTCAACACCATTCATCCCATTGTAACCATACCTTCTCCCGGATTTCCATCGCTGAGGTATGCAGCAGCGTCAGTCTGTGCCATGCATGAATGACGTAAGCTTGGTTATTCTGGTTAATGTCGATCAGGCACAGGCTACAAGCGGGAGCAAATCGCTAATTTCCCACGATTGCTTTCACCTGGTCTAATGATATTTCTTGCTCGACCTCGTCGATAATCTTACTATCTGTCCTTTCTCCCATGAATGGTAAACAATAGCATTGACATATTGCTCAGAGCTTTATGTTGTCTCATATCCAGGCTCTCAGTTTCTTCCGATAGGGGAGTTGTTTATTAGAACTAGACGGTGGAATATCCTATACGCTTGAATCGGTATCGGGTCTGCAAGTAACTGAACGTATCGACCTGGTGTAGCTTGCTTGGATTCATTTGAATCCAGCTGCGATAAACAAATTTAGTTGATAACTTCATGTAAGGTGCTGCGCATTCTCATTGGAGTACAATTGGTGACGCGATTGAAGGCATGACGGACAGACGAAGTACTCCAACTTATTCACTCTTTGACTGCACAATCAATATCTCCGAGCACCATCTCTATTCGCCTGAAATTGCACTGAATAAACTAGTCGCCCTGTCGTATCATATGTTTGCATTGCATCCACCCAGAAATCAAAATGTTGATCTAAATTGTACACGAGTAGTCGCCCGCTTACATCTAGTTCACCACCACAAGCATATGAGATTGATAATGAGATGACCCACAAAAGAACGATAGAAGTTATTAAATGACTGCTACCTTGCACAAAGAACACATTGGAATGATGATATGAACGGAAACTGACTACCGACTACGTGAATATGTAACTAAATGAATAAGTTAGAGGTCGCTTTCTATTTAGCGTCAGATCCTATATAACCTTTATACCATCCATCACCCACTTCGTCGCCCGTAAATTCAAGTCTCGTAGAGAATCGTGCCCCGATTATAATAGTATTGTGAGGTTGATAAAGCGTTCCGCGCATGTCTGGCGGAATCCACAGCAATAACTCTCCATTCTTCCCTAATAACCACCCATCATCAGAGCGAATCCAATCCAAAGAAATGCCCAGGCGAACAAGAAGTGCAGGTCGTTCTGCGTCGGTTCTTCCGTGGTGTAGCAATTCATCTTCGGATACGTCTCTTGATACAACGGCGGCAGATAGTCTGCCGTGTTCGACGTTCCAAACACGAACCATCCTATCCTCCGAACCAGAAGCAACTTGTTCTCCATCCGACGAGAATCCGGCCGAATTGACCCAATCCTCATGCCCTTCAAATGGACCAGCGACGAGATTCCCGCTCTCCGCATCCCACACACGCACTGTCCCGTCGGACGATCCCAATATAATGCGCGTCCCATCTGGAGAGAAAGCGACAGAAGTGACCGCACTTTCAACCCCTTCAAATGGACCTGCAACGAGTTTCCCGCTCTCCGCATCCCACACACGAACTGTCCCGTCGGACGATCCCAATATAATGCGCGTCCCATCTGGAGAGAAAGCGACAGAAGTGACAAAATCTTCATGGCCTTCAAATGGACCTGCAACGAGTTTCCCGCTCTCCGCATCCCACACGCGCACTGTCTTGTCCCACGATCCCGATACAATACGCGTCCCATCTGGAGAGAAAGCGACAGAATTGACCGAACCTTCATGCCCTTCAAACGGACCTGCAACGAGTTTCCCGCTCTCCGCATCCCATACACGCACTGTCCCGTCGTCCGATCCCGATACAATACGCGTCCCATCTGGAGAGAAAGCGACAGAATTGACCCAATCTTCATGCCCTTCAAACGGACCTGCAACGAGTTTCCCGCTCTCCGCATCCCACACACGCACTGTGTCGTCGTCCAATCCCGATACAATACGCGTCCCATCTGGAGAGAAAGCTACAGAATTGACAAAATCTTCATGGCCTTCAAATGGACCAGCGACGAGCTCCCCGCTCTCCGCATCCCACACACGCACTGTGTCGTCGTCCGATCCCGATACAATACGCGTCCCATCTGGAGAG
Source organism: Inonotus obliquus (assembly GCA_032164295.1). Classification (NCBI taxonomy): domain Eukaryota; kingdom Fungi; phylum Basidiomycota; class Agaricomycetes; order Hymenochaetales; family Hymenochaetaceae; genus Inonotus; species Inonotus obliquus. Next base: position 208,499 of record JAJHTX010000004.1, read on the forward strand.
AAAGCGACAGAATTGACCGAACCTTCATGCCCTTCAAACGGACCTGCAACGAGCTCCCCGCTCTCCGCATCCCACACACGCACTGTGTCGTCGTCCGATCCCGATACAATACGCGTCCCATCTGGAGAGAAAGCGACAGAATTGACCGAACCTTCATGCCCTTCAAACGGACCTGCAACGAGCTCCCCGCTCTCTGCATCCCACACACGCACTGTCATGTCGGACGATCCCGATACAATACGCGTCCCATCTGGAGAGAAAGCGACAGAATTGACCGAACCTTCATGGCCTTCAAATAGACCAGCGACGAGCTCCCCGCTCTCCGCATCCCACACACGCACTGTGTCGTCGTCCGATCCCGATACAATACGCGTCCCATCTGGAGAGAAAGCGACAGAATTGACCGAACCTTCATGGCCTTCAAATGGACCAGCGACGAGCTCCCCGCTCTCCGCATCCCACACACGCACTGTCTTGTCGGACGATCCAGAAGCAATCTTTTTCCCATCAGGGGAAAACGCAACTGAGGTGACCTCGTCCTCATGTCCTGTAAACGTTTTCATACACGGTTGCGGTGGCTTTGTACCAAATCTTCGAACTGGAATAACCGGACAAATTTTTGAGTAATGCTCTGCAACGACCGAGTCTGCTCTCGAGAGTGACAGTGCGGAGATATAAATGTGTGGAACGCTTGTTGAAATCGGCAATGCGAAAACGCTGGCTAGCCTATAGGCATCCCATAGAAAGGAAGAAAGATCCTTGGCACTAGTCTAGTACACGATTAGTGCCTTCATTGACAGAACAAACCTGGCATACTCACTGCGGTCCATAGCGTGGCTTCAAGCAGCGCACGGCCAGCTAACCGTCTGAAGTGCTTCGTCAAGCTGAGCACTTCAAACCAGTACATCAGGTGTTTCCGTGCAAAAACGTTTAGTCTATCGGATAACTCGGCTGAGTATGGCACATCGTAGAGATGCTCAGCCCAGAACCGACAAGCGTAGTCCAGATCCGGAGAAACGTTTCGCTCGATTGCGTCTCTGATCTCGGCGACATCATCATTACGAACGAAGGACGACGGCAAACCGCAGATATTGAATCGGAGCTTCTCCCGCATGACATCAAAGCAGCGCTCTGCAAGGTCCTTCTTTTGTGTTGTCACGTCGACGTACCATGGCCGCCCCGCGCGTCCAGGCGACATGAGATAATCGAAGAACGATGTGTGAAAAAGGCGAATAGGTTCGTTGACGTTGTCGGTTGTGTAGACAAGTACACTCTGGAGGCGGGAAACGATGAACTTGGAGGATAGAGCAGGAGGAAGGCCTAGGAGTGCATCGATGGCAGGGACGGAAAGTGGTGCTTTACCAAGAAGGATGACACCTAGAACTCGTGAGAAGCATTCTCGTGATTCCCCCTCTTCCCAACATATCTCAGAATGCTGAAGTACCAAATCATATAGGCCATGTAAGTCGAATACAGGGCCCGCGTCCTTGGAGCGACAGCAATTAACTAATCGCTGGAGTGTAGCGAGCGGGAAAGTGCTCTTTTCAACGATAAGCACCGCAGTTGATGCCCAAACGAAAAGACCGTCGGCTGTTTCACTCAGAAGCTCCAACCTTTCTTTCCAATCCTCTGGCGATTCCTTCGTCTTCGTCAGAATGGGATGCATCTTGTGCTCAATATATTGAGACACATCCGCGCGACTCTCCTGCGACGAGTGGTGAAGCTTTAGCGGAAAGACACCTGGTCCGGCTAGAGCCTCAGCTAAGTCTTCCTCCGGACGGCTCGTAATCAAGAATCGGAACGAAGATGGAAGCCTAGGGAACTGCTCTTTGATAATTTTAAGCAAATGTTTGCGAGCATGAGATGTGCCACATTCGTCAAGCGCGTCTAGAACAACAGCAACAGGACCATGTATAGAGCCCGCCGCCGCCGCCAATGGTTCGAGTAGAAGCTTCTGGAACTGGGCGTCAAGCGAAGCAGAGACAATTCCGTTGTCACGTCCGATAGCTTTCGCAATGTTCTCCGCGATAACCTGGTCGAACGATGCCAGCCAGAACGCGATAGTGCGGATGACACTGCTCGGATCGGACTTGCCACGAACGAAAAAGAGGTAGGCACCACGACGAGACATGCGTAAGCACTCCTCGGCGATGGTCATGCTGATGGTGCTCTTCCCCGTGCCTGCTGCACCGGAAAGCCAGAGAATATTCTCCTGCGTCTCCGAGAACAACCATTCCGTGATTTGTGTCAGATATTCTGTACGAGTGCCAGGGAGACACTGATCTTTCTCGGATGCATTCATGTCAGCGGGGGCGAGCTCGTTTCGCAAATCTGGTGACAATCATCAGGCAAAGTAAGGGATAATCATAATCAACACTCACATATAGCGTTGACCTTTCCAGACATCCGCGCGGAGACAAATGTTGTCTGAAGAGTCGTTCCGCGTTCTATTGCATCCCTTAGATCGTTGAAACGCGCGACGAAGTCGTCAACTTTCTGTCGTTGACCGGACTTGACCATTCGTTCTTAAAACCAATCCTCAGTCCCTGAGCATGATGAACATATTGCGCCAGAGTTACTCACCGATGAATCCGGGTCGAGTGTACTGCCGAATGAAGAGACAGCATTCCGTTGTCTGCCGAAGAAATTCGACTATTTTCGATTGCAAAGGGTCAATCTTGTCTCGCAATGAATCAGCGTGCTCAACGTAGTTGAAGGTCTCTTCCATCAAGCGCACAAGTCCAACGACCCGCTGGTCGGCCTCGATCTGCTTCATGGCGGCCTTTGCGTGATTTCAATATGTCTGCAATTGTCCAAGCATAATAGATACACATACGTTGTAGAGAGATGATATGACGTGCCATGCAGCATTTGCGTATGGGTGAATCTGAGAAGTACTGATCAGTAGATGGTCAAATTCCACAGTGAGTTTGGACGTACTGCTGCGATGCTATCCACGAAATCGGTGAACTTCTGTATTTTACCGAGTAGAGCCCCCAGAGAAATGACCAGGTCTTTCTGTGCATTCACTTGGTCCGTTACGTCGGTGGCAGTAGCTGCGCCCTGTGCAAGAGTCGAATTTACCGTTTTAAGTCCCTTCACATCCTCCTTAGCTTTCTCCATTCCCTCTTTCACTGCCTCCTTATCATCGGCGGGCTTGATGCGCAGGAACACAGTGGCCGTCACATTTGATGAGGTGTCGTCAAGGCGCGAACGAAGTTGGAGCTCGACTGAGCGCAAGTCAGTCCCCTGAGGGAGAGTGAGGGGCACAGATGGAATGCTTTACCTTCTCCGTTGGTACTTTCCTGAAATGCTTGCAGCTTCACTGTAGCGGCTCCAATGCAGGTTCTTCGAAATGGTGGGAATAATGACTTGTGTTTTAGTTCAACAATGAGATCTATCGCACGAGAAGACTCCTGTACGTTTCTGCAGGAGGAAATCAGATAGCGGAACGGTGAAGGAGGACAACGGGTACATACAATGCAAACGCTTCGTTCCACTCAGGTGAGGTCGTCCTGTTCAATTTTCGAGTTTTCCACTCTTGGTTGCCGAACATCACCTTGACATAGGCATTTGGCGCCTTGCTACCCCACTCTATAATTTCTGCACGAAGGACTGATATGGATATTAGAACACGAAGCTGAGTGGAGGGTAGAGAGACGAACCTTCGAGGGTGTAAGGAGTGGCCATGATGGGGGTAAATCTGCCTGGGATCAGTCCGCATTCCCTTATACTTATCTGCCCATCGCCATCTCACGCAAACTTTGTCGAAAGCTCAACATGCTGTATCCTCATGGTGATGCACAGTTGCTTCCAAGAGATGGAATGCGAGGGTACCACAAGGGCGTGTTGATGTAGTGATATACGGACTATGCGGATGAACTGGAATCTGTTGCTGTCAGCTGAAGTGCGCGATCGATCTCGTGGCCAGGGCATGTTTCCGTGTTATCCGGGAGCAGTTTTGGACACAAAGCTACCTTTTTTTCCTTTTTTCTTTTCAGAGCATTGATGTACCCCGTCTTCACTCACACCAGTCTCACCAACAACATAGTCTCATGCCCGGAACTAGGATTGATCTACGAAATCTCCGCTCCAAAGTCTCTTGGATTCCTACTGCCTTCACTAGAAGGCATGCAAACACCCACGAGGTTGTTCCGATAGCTGAATTGGAGAAGCACAATTTCTCGCAGGACCGTGTAAGGATTGCTCCGGTAAACTTGGGTTGAATGTGTGCGGAGACGCTCCGTCTGTAGGAGCGGATGATTTCGTGGTGTCGATTGGTACATGGATAACAAAGTGAGTAGCAGTTGACCGTCAATAATTCTTATTCTAGACGTGTTTTGATATTGAATGCTCCAATCAAGTAATGGACAATTCTACGCGGAGAATGCGGGAAGGTTCTTTACAGGTCAGATTTCGTTGTACGTCTGACACCGTCTGAATAGCTATTAATATTTCCTGGAGAAGACGACTCCAACTGAAACCGATTGCATACAACTATTCTGGATGAAATCTTAGGTGAGTAGACCACAAAAAGATTATTCCGGTTTTGCGATGACTGACATGTTGCGAAACAGTTACCTGTGTGATTATGGAAAAGAGACTAAGACAGCAAAGTTTGTGTCTTCTGTCCAGGAATCAAACGTCGTTACAGTAACAAGAATGCTGACTGTTGTTATTTTAGCTTCTTCTGCAGAGAATTCACAGCATTGAGTGCGCTGCTGGTGGTGGTGGCGGCGGCGGCGGCGGCGGAGCAGGAGGAGGATTTTGAGAAGCTTTTACAGTTTGGAACAGACGTTATTTGTTCCCATTTTTCCAATAGACTTCAGATATGTACATACATCCTACCTTACGAGTCACTTTTTTCCTAATAGGATATTTGTGAAATTCATTCGTGCAAGACACTATAAGAACGGATTCAGACGAGAGCAACAAGAAAACATTTCCAAGTCGGTGTACGTATCTCTCGATAACCAATGATAAATAGACAACGGCCCAGAGCAAATCTCAACACAAGATAGCAAAAACCAAAGCGACAATAAACAAGTCTTTAAAAAAGGAATGGAAACATCACGGTTAGTTAAAGTTCATCAGAGACATGGTGCTGCGTTCCGTCTTTCGAGTCGGCGGCTTGAGCTATACCAGGAAGCGTGTTGAGCCATTTACGCAGCGCAGCGTTGAACTCTGCGGGTTTCTCTAGTTGGACCCAATGTGCCGCAGGGATGGACTGAATACGCATTGAACGTATTTCAAAACACAAAGGTGGTGCGAGAAAAAAAAAATGAGCACAACCTCATTCGGAGAAGCATAAAGACCTACAGCGCGAGTAAGGTTCGGCAAGTACTTGGCTGAACCGAGGCGTTTCTCGACCTTTTCCCAGTCCGCTACTACGTCGAGTGTTGGATAGATCGCGAGTGCGGGTTGGGGAAGTGTATGGTTGCCTTGGATGTTGGCAGATTTCCAGGAGCCATAGCGATTCTATACTATTCTGTCAATTCTTTTTTTTGCGAGTCTATGAGAACGTGGCACATACACCGTAAGTATAAAATTGAAGGCCTGTACATAGGAAAGATGCTCTTGTAATTAGTGTGACGGAAGTAGAGGAATATCACCCACTGTGGTAGAATCCTTGTATTGAATATTGTTGGACGAGGTAGTCCTCCTCTTCCTTTGACAAAAGCGGCCAACGTGAGATCTACAAGCAACAGCTAAGTCAACTGATCTCTCGGAATCTACGAAGGGAGGGAGGCACGGACCTCAGTATCACCATAAGCGCCCAGGAAATCAGTTTTTGACTTTAAGAATGACAACGGCGGAGGACTCTCGGGATCGCGATATATCGCACGTAATGATCTGCGAATGTCTTTGTTGAGTTCCTCCGCAGCGGCGATGGTGTGGTCTTGGAAGTAATGCTGGTATCCGAATGCCGGGAAGAGCCAGACGAGTATCCTGAGTGGTGTAAAGAACCACCCTGAGGCAGGGATGTACTATACGGATGGATAGTGTTACTTTTACTGCGCAGAGGATAGTACGAACAAATCAACTGACAGGGACCACTGCTGACGCGACGGCTTCGAAGATATCCGGTCGCATATGGGCAGCTTCCCAACATATCTGCCCACCCCAGTCATGTCTGTCGTGCATTCGTAAGAGGTTTTATTAACGAATGATTACATGAAAGACGAACCCGAGGCAGATAGCTTTGTCCACACCGGCGTCCTGAAGAACACACACAAGGTCTCCTACGATGTCGCCCATTGTTCCGGAGGACTCGACGTCCCCTGGATGAGTAGACTCGCCGATTCCGCGGTGAGATGGTGCGATGATATGGTATTCGTTCTATGAAGTAAAAGTTCCAATGAATTGCAAGAAAATGTGCAAGGCATGAAATTAACCTTGAATTCATCAATCTGGTGTACCCAGTTGGACCATAGACCTGGCCACCCATGGACCATAATGATGGTTTTCTCAGCTTGTGGGTTCACATCTACGTAACCTACTCGCAAGATTAGTCAGAGGACTCGACCATAACGAGACAAACAAACATACTGATCTCAATATCCTTCTCTGCATTTTCTCGCCTATTCAAGGCTTTGCATTTCGCAGTTCTTTTTGGGTATAAAGACGGATCGAACGGATGCGAAGTCTGCCTGGCCAATGTTGAGGTCGACAAAGCTAGACCAAGGATGGATAACAGGCCAAGACTCCAGATGGAGGAACGCATTGTTGCTGCAAAAGACGGAGGCAGTACTGGAGTGAAATCTATTTATAGCTGCAATTCAGTTGTCCTGTGCAAGAGAGAATGTGATACTGCCGAATTACCGGACGTGCTCAAGCTCTCGGTGGGGAGCAGAGCCTCTCGTTTGTAGCGATTGTTGGCCAGAAGTGTTCAACTCAACCACCAGCGACTTGTTGGTTGTAGGAAGGGAAGCACTGAGCTGTTCGGATGCCGTTGATATCAAAGATATATCCATTGTGTGATGCACGTGAGGTCCAAAGCAAAGGATCGACGTCCGAACCCTGATATGGATGGGCTGAGATGCCGGATTAGGACGGTCTCTGGTCTCTCTTATCGACCCGTTGGACGGACCACGACTCCCATCGGCCACCGTACCCTGGTCTCTTGGTGAGTGTTTCCCGATAGTCGAACATTCTCGGACTCGCTGACCGACCACGATGGCCACGATGACCACTACCAGTACTCATGGATCCATCGCTCCCAACCCACGCATCGACGGGCTCGGTCTCCCTCAATCAGGGTGCCGAGCCGCCTGCTGGGATATATTGTGCCAATCCTGATTGTCGGACAAAGGCGGGTGAACGGTCTCGCGGGCATCAGAGCTGTCGTTCTCTGTTGTGTGGTCACTGCTGTCAGAGCGCAGCTAGGACGGCGGCCGAGGCAGGCGAGCAGCGTCCGATATGCAAGGTCCATGCCAGGAGACTCCATTTGGGCCATAAACCAGCGCCCAAAATGGAGCGACCCAATGAGGGGAGCGCGAATCCAACCGCGACGGTGGATAATGCGAGCGCAAGCACTGCAGGCTCACGAGCTGGAGACTCTGATGACCTGCACCAACTATTGGAGAAACGAGCGAGACTTGAGCAGTCTCTCAAACGATCCTTGACGATGATTATCTGGTATTCGGTACGTTATAGTGGACTCGCTCATGTGTATAGCATCGGCACTAATAATTCTTTGCTCACGCAGAACGGCTGTGAACCTCTTCGAATTGCCCACGAAGTCACGACTTTCCCACTTTTTCAACTGCAAGACTTTCCCGACCTTATTCATGATTTATGCCTTCAACCCTCATCCTACATCGATGCATACAATAATGAAACCGGGCATTGGGAACAGCATAAAATATCAACTGTCCGCACCGTCGAGCAGGATCAGCGTCTGCTGTATCGACTTCGGCCAAGCTTGCTCGATAGCTTGACGGATTGTCCTTCGCTGGAACAGGAGCTTAGTTTACAGCCAAAGAGCAGCATGGCTAAACGACATCCGGTAGCTTCCCCTGCATCTGCTCCACCGGGTAAACAAGTGAAAGTCCTCTCCAATCCCACCCCTGTGGTATGTATACTCATTTGATTTGACCCTGGTCCCTGAGTAACGTATCTCACTCTGGCTTTAGCGAGCACCTACAGCAACTACCGCGTCTCCTCAGATCGGAACATCACAAACTTGTCCTGTCAGCAGCGTTTCCGGACAGGGGGCCCCATCGTGGGCGCTCACTACTCCTTCAAGTACTACCGCTTCTAGTGTACGTGCAAGCCCTACTGCGTCGACGTCGGCTGGTAACGCGGGCAATTCCATAAGACGCTGGCCCACGGATTATACGGTACACGAAATCGTCGATGGTTTCAACACAATGGCGATTATAATGAAGGCTGTTCCAAGTGTGAAACAGAAAGCTGCATTTGAGCGTGTATTCCCGCCTTGTCGATACGTCAAGAGTACCGTTGGACGTGCGAAGTTGTACTGGAAGAGAGCAAGTGAGCAAATACGAGAACATTTCCTATCGTTGCCGCGGGAAGATTCTCGTGGGACGTGGACGAACTTTGTGCATCTTATGGATGGAAGATTGGTTATTGAGGTTGGGAAGGTTAAAGCTGGGGATGTTATGGACACGGATAATGAGATGGCGGAGGGAGATGAACGGGCGGACACTACGAGTCCATTGAGTTTTGCTCAATCGCAGGCTCGAGTTCAACCTCCGAGCACCCGTAAGAGCTTTCTGGATATTGTATAACGTCGGTGAAACTGATCCTAATATATCTTTTAGAACCTCGAATCGCTATTCAGTCACCACCAGCGATACCCACACACGCATCTTTGTCGATCCCAAGAGCTCCACCTCCAATGAATGCTCTCATGCCGAGTCCTAATCCTCTTACGCATCACGCTAGTGCACCTTCCATGCCTATGACAACGACATTTGCTCTCGGTCTGTAGTTTTTTCATAACATCATATCTTGACGTTGCTGCTGATACGGGATACGTTGTTTTTAGATAGGAGTATCAATATGAACCGATCATCTAGCTCTCTTTCCGGAGCTATGACGATACACGATGCTTGATCGTTGAAGAGATACTGGATATTGCCGGACGTGTATACATATCTCTTCAGTTTAGTACTTGCTGCTAGTGTCAATTCATATCGTGGATTTTCGGAGTTTCTGGTTTCTCATCACACTTGAATAACCTCGGACGGATCTATCAATCTTCAGAGGCTGAAGTTGTGTTGGTGTTGGGTTTGCTTTGGTTAACAATTGGTTGCCATACACCACCTCGTTGTGAGACGATAGTGAAGGTGATATGTGTTTACCGGGCTATTGCAGAACTCTGCTACCGCGTTCGCCGAGGCCGAGGATGATCTCAGTATTAGTCATCATTATCTGATCCGGTTATTGCCGAAATGATGTTCAACTGTTTATTCGTACATTTATTTTCTATTTTCCGCGTTGACTTGCTATTTATACTGAACCCAAATCTAGAAGTGCGATGTGGGAAGTTATAGATACATGCTGGCGAGCGGAACTAGTCGAGTACTAGGGGACCATGTGCTATCGTCCTATCGTGTACAAAGGAACTCAGGAAGCTGTACGCGGCGCTAGTTGATAGACTGATAGACGGTTCTCTCTCTAGTGAAGGCCTTGCTCTGTTTGCTTCCGTGGCTTCTGGGGAGAAAAATGGGAGGATATTGGGTTATTTTGGTATGTGATAGTGATGGGTATCTTTCGTGCCCATATGGCCATCGTGCTGCTCGGTTCGTTACGTATATAACTCCTCGACTTTGAGAAGAAGTTGGTCAATTTGACTCGGACTCGGACGGTCGTGTGCTTCGTCTGGACGGTCGGTAACCAGTCTCCTCGCCATCGCGATGGCTCTCATACCTAGAGGTACTCTTTTCCTCCTCGTCCCTATCCTATGTCTCCTCTTCGTCGAGCTATCCGCTGCTCGTCAAATCACAAAAGCACAGATGCGCGAAAGGAAACAGGAGGCTATTAGGAGCATGTCGAGTTCTTTAGATGGGACGAGACGGAATGTTAGGAGGGCAGATGTTTCGAGTGGTGTGAAGAATATCACGTTTACGAATCCTAGGGCCTCAGGTATGTTTGTCTACTCGTCTGTGAAAACTGTGGTATATTTTTATTCTTTTTTTGCAGAGTTTTTCGTTGTCGGTTCGTCGATCCCCGAAGTCGATTTTGATATTGGTCCGAGCTGGGCGGGGCTGTTGCCTATAAGCGCTGATCCTGATGAGACGCGTAAAGTAGGTTGTTATTTCTCCTCTTCTCTGTACTTTTCTGATGAATGTGTATTGAACACTAGCTGTTCTTCTGGTTCTTCCCACCTGGTCCTCAAGGTAGTCCGGACGACCTCATATTCTGGTGAACATATCCGTGCAGGAACTTTTCTTTCGAGTCTGACTGCGAACTTGACAGGACGAACGGAGGGCCAGGATGCTCCTCTCTCGAAGGTCTCCTCCAGGAGAATGGTGTAAGTGCCGTCCAATTCCCCAACCCGTTTATGAGAACAAGTCGTCTGACATGCTTATTTCTTGATCGAAATAGCCATTTAGCTGGTCGTGGGGTCAAGCGAAACCGACGGTGAACGAGTTTAGCTGGACGAACCTTTCGAATATTTTATTCGTTGAGCAACCTGTTGGGACGGGATTTTCTCAGGGGACGCCGAATATCCAAGTGAGTACGAGTACGATTTCCGCATTGTACCAATGGGTTCAAGCTTTTTTGACTAATATTGAATCGGTTTGATTATAGAATGAAGATGATCTGGCGGAACAGCTCGTTGGTTTTTTTCAGCAGTTCTTGGAGGTCTTTTCGGAGTTGAAAGGAAAGAATTTCTATCTTTCGGGCGAGAGCGTGCGTTTGTGGTCTTCTTGCTTTCTTCATGCCTTTGCTGATCAAATCTATTCGTGGGTACTATAGTATGCTGGCATGTACGTCCCGTGTAAGCTCGTTTTCTCGTCTATCTCGTTATGAGCGTTCAGCTAGCTCACCATTGACAAAATTCATGACTCATGGATAGATATTGCCAACTTCATATTCAACAACCCGGATCTGCTGGATTTGGACTTGAAAGGATTCTGGATAAGTGATCGTACGTTCATTATGTTGCCCCTCGTCTCTTCGGTACAAGTCGACTGAATGAGCTCATCTCTTTTAGCGTCGATATCGTTTGACGTCGTACTGGAACAAATACCAGCTGTGAATTTCGTACACAAATACGAGAACGTCTTTGCTTTCAAGTACGTCTTGTCACATTCCTCTCCCGATACACATATCAACCCTTGTCACTTCCCATTCTATAGCCAGTCCTTCCTCGCACAACTCGACGCACAAGCTGCCTCTTGCGGTTATGCAGACTACCTCGCCGAATTCGTTACGTTCCCTCCTAAAGGTCCTTTACCACTCCCTGGAAATTCGCCACGTACTGCGAGAGGTTGTGATTTGTGGGATGAGATTTTTGAAGCTGCGTTTCAAATAAACCCGGCTTTTAATATTTATAGGGTGTTTGATACGGTATGCGACAGTGACTTGTCTACTCTTGTCCAGAGATTTGAATTATTCTCGTACTGACAGGCCTTGCTTGATAGTTCCCAATCCTGTGGGATGTCCTCGGCTTCCCAGGGTCTTTCCCCCAAGTTCAAGTCTCTCCGATATACTTTGATAGACAAGACGTCAAAGAAGCCATTCACGCTCCTACCAACGTTTCTTGGGACGAATGTTCTAACGTTAATGTATTTCCGAGAGGAGATGGGAGTGCACCTCCTGCTACGAATGGAGTATTGGCGAATGTGATTGAGAAGAGTGAGAGAGCTGTTATTGTGCATGGTTTGGCGGATTTCATTTTGATTGCGGAGGGGACGAGGATCGCTATTCAGAAGTGAGTAATGTCTTTTGCAGATATAGACATTCGTTTTAGGTATTGATTGTTAACGCGGTGGTGCTGGTGAATAGCATGACATGTAGGTGCCTCATCATCAAATCTCCAATCTCTTAGTTGCTCACCTTGACTTGTACAGGGAACGGTGCGCAAGGATTCCAAACTCCCATAGAGCCCGATAGTTTCTTTGTCGACGGAGTGGGCACATCGCTCGGAAATGTCCATTCGGAACGCGGGTTGACGTATTATGAAGTTGTGCTGAGTGGACATATGTACGTCTTTCCGGCTTTACTTTCTTCGCATTGCTTCTGTGTTCTTGGGTTTTCGTCATTGTTCTATTGCTTACCTGTCAACTTCCCTTTGTCTTTTGTCTTGACCTTTGTTCGTTTTTTTCTTGTTTCTTTTCTTCTCCTCTCCGGATAAACGTACTCGGCTGAACGAATGAAATTAATATTACAGGGTGCCTCAGTTCTCTCCGGTAGTAAGTCCTCTCCGAGTTCATTTTGGGAGAGAGATGTATGTTGATGTGCATGTGTAGGCAGCGTTCCAGGTTATGGAGTTCCTGATGGGGTTCAGGGATAGGCCGTGAGCCATGAGGAGTATGCGATTGGAAGATGAAAGAAAGAACTGAGAAAAGGGAAGAGAGGAACGAAGAGCCGGAAATGAATTGTGACTGGGAGTTGTTCTGAGAGAGGAGAGTAGTTGATCTCATAGCTCGTGTATCTCGTGTGGCTTACGCGTGCACTGAAATAAATGGCTGTTTATTCCAACATAATATTCGAGTAAACAGCATTGACGCGACGAAACACCCTCTCTCCATTCGACGACCAGCTACTTTCATCCCCCCCATACACCTCTGGAAGGGATATCCTCAAAATACAAAAACAAAGGACCAAAAAAAGAATGAAAAAGAAGGACAACGTGGTAATAGCCAGGCAACCGGCGATTGAATTGCCTCGAGGCAGAAATCATACCAAAGATGGCCCTACACAACGCTCATAACACGCCGTAGTCGCATGTACATACAATCCTACCATTCTTTTATTATCCCTACCTCTTCATCGTCATTCGAAACCATCCTGCCAGTGGTATCCTATGCCCATCGATGGCTGCTAACAACTCAAATCAGTCTGTTCAACAACGTTCTTCGACCACTGCGAGGAAGCAATCACAACAACAACAGATGTCGACGACTCATGGAGGTACGTGTACAGTATCAGTCGTTCTATCACCTAAACCTTGCTCCTCTCCTTCCCAGGCTCGCCTCTTTCCCTATTTCCTCCTGTTTTTTGTATTGATTATGTCGTTTACGTTCTCCTATCCTGATTCAGGCGCCGTCCAATCATCAAACGTGCGTTCAGCTAGGGAAAGAGACGCTTCCCCTTCTCCGTCTCTTAGAGAGCAGCAACAACAGCATCAACAGCGTCAACGTTACGTACGGACACAGTCTATGCCTATCGTCGCTGGTGCACAACAGACTCATTCAGACGATTTCGATTTCGACGACTCTCAACAGGCGCCTAATTCGTCCGCTCAATCCCAGCAAGCATATCCACGTCCTGTACCTGTCTCCCGTGTTACGCAGCCTCAATTTCGGGGCACGGGTGGAGGACAGGGACAAGGCCAGCTGGAGAAATGGCAGATGACGGATGACTTACAGGCTGACATCGATCGTGCTGATCTACTTCAACAACAACAGCAGGTGTCGGGACAAAGGCAGCAATCGCATTCTCCAGCAGGGATCGTTGATGTTCGTGGGATGGCGATGTCAGTTGCACTGCCAACGACGATAACGATTCCTCCACCTGGTACTCAACCTGCTCCTGGTACGGCTGGTGTTGCTTATGCAGGTGGTGCGGCAAGCGCCGGTGTCGCTTTCGTTAGCGCTGCTTCAACGGGTGGTAGTAGTGGACATTCGAAGTCTCATTCTGCTACTGGTATCAGTCCAGTTGTAGGTGATATTCTTGATAGTCCTGGTTCTCAAGCGTCAGCTGCGGCAAGAAGGCGAACTGTAGCGGCTGAACAAGCTGTACATCGTGCTTCACCTTTATCTTATGCTTTGCGAAAGGCGGCGAATAGCTCACCTGGGTATCCTGGTGGTGGAATGTCGATGCCTTCGCCTAGGTCGTTGAAGAATCGAACACCGGATAGGAGTCTACCTGTTCAGGAGGAACCGGATGAACATGAGCAGCACCAACAGCAGCATGGGCAGGCACACCAACGACAACAAGGTCCTGGATCTGGACGCGTCACCCCTTCTCCTGCGCCCTCGTCTGATTTGAACCCGACGAAGGATTTGGATCATGATGGTGAAGGAACGCTTGTCGATTTGGGTGATGACGATGATGAACAGGACGATCAACCTGGGAAGAAGTTGAAGGACGGTTTGCGAAGCGCTGGCGGTGGTGGTGGTGCGAATGGAGGTGCAGGTACTGGAGGACAAGAATCGACTGAAGGCGAAGGATCGCATACTCCTCGTTCACCGACGAATTCGCTTTATCCACATAGTCATGGCGCGCACGCACATGGTCTTATTCACCAACAACATTCTCAACATAATCATAGAGGAATTCACGAACTCTTACAACCTGATAAAATGCATCCCAATGGAGGTGGAGGGACACACGTATCTACTACCTCGTCAGGTTCATATTCTAATTCCTCCGCTGCGTTTGACCCGCAAGAATTCCAACAAACATTGAAGAAAATTCAGCATCTACCATCTTCTTCTCCATACCCTACGTACCCACCTCACGCACCAACATCAACACATCCACCAGCAGTCCCACCACCGCCCTTCTCACCCTTCTCACGAGCAGAATTTTCAAGGAACGAATCACGCGGATCGTACCCGACTTGGATGTTTGATTTTTATCATAATTATCCTGCGAGTACTGCTCCTGGAGAGGAAGGCATGGGAGGAGAAGCGTATTATGAGTATGATGCTGCTGCGGAAGCGTTTATGCAGCAGTTTTTGCCTCCTGGGTCCGGGCCGACGTATAGAGCGCCTTCGTCTGTAGGTGGACCAGGAGGACCGGGAGGTTATGGTGCAATGGGAAGCGGAACGGGGATGAGCGGGAGTAGTGGAAGAAATGGGTATGGGTATGGACATGCGAGACCGGATGCTCCCATTCCTCCTACGCCGCATAGTCAGACATCTGCCCCAACACCGTTCAGACGATCACATCAACAGCAACAAGAACGTCAGGGACGGGAACAGAATGGCGTTGAGAATGAAGATAACATTCAAAACGATAACGATAACGAGAATGAGGATAATGAAGAGGTTGTTAATGGTGCAGTGGAAAGGCAGCATGACCGTTCGCGTTCTCGGGATCGAAACGTTAATGAAAACGGGCAGGATCTTGCGCAGAATGGACAATCTCAAGAACGATTTGTTCCTCCCTTTAGTCCGGCTCCTCCGAGTGGGACTCCTTATCCTTACCCATACCCTTTTTCACATGTTCGTCGAGTTGGTGGATATGTTTATCCTCGAGGTACTCATCCATCACACGTCCCTGCACCTCCTCCGTCCGTACCCATACCTGGTGCAGTCCCACCACGCGTACCTTCGTCGATGTACAACTACGACCCTAACGCCGTTCAAGAACAGCTCCGTCTCCAAATGCAGATGTACGCATACAACAATTACAATAACGACAACGGAGCTATGACGGATAGTACGTTCTCAACAACTAGTACTCCTTATCCCGGCATGGCACCTGGTTATACGCCATTTGGAGCATATCTTAATCAGAGTAGGAAGATTGCGAGAGCTAGGGAAAGGGAGAGGGAGAGAGCCGTTAATGCTGCTTATAATGGTGGCGTACCGGATGATGGAAGGTTAACGGTTGCGAGTATGCGATCTAGTCCGAGTCATTTACCTGTTTCGTTACCGCCTATGCCGATGTTGAATGGAACGACGAGGTTGAAGAGACGTGATCGATTAGGGGATTTACGGGAGGAGAAAATGGTTAATGGTGTTGGAACGAAGTTGAAACCTCCGCCGAGGGTGGATAGTACGCAGCCTCGCGATACGACACCCGAACCTATCTCAGAGGTAGACGATGAAGATGAGGAAGACTCGGGTGAAGAAACTGCCGGAGAGAAATACGAACACGAACATCGAGAACACGTCATTCCTTCCATTACAACACCTTCGAACCACGTTGTATATCCTCCTTCTAGACAAGGGTATGGTTATCCTTATGGTTATCCGAGACAACGTGGGATTGTACGGGATGATGATGTTGAGGAGAATGGTGGAGAGTGGGTTGATGAAGAGTCGGATGAGGAAGAGGATTTGTTGGATTTGGAGTTTCATCCTTCGTATGTTACGAATCCGGATAGGAGACGGAGGAGGTGGGAGAAGAGGTGGGAGGACTTGGTTAGAGCTGTAAGTCAGGCTTCTCCCCTTCATTCTGACCCTCTGACCGCTTTCTCTTACAATGTTCTCCGCCCGTTTGACGCACGTTACTGACGTACGCTTTCCACGCTAGTTCCAAGCCCTCGACAGAGAAACAGATACAACACTCCTCCTTCTAGCTTCTCCATCCCACACAAACAAACTCTACTCTCTTTCCTCTCGATCTATTCGTCGAGATACTCAATTGGGAGATGGGAACGAGCTGCATGCTGCTAAAGGAGCGTTTGGGAGTATCGCTGCGAAGAGGAGGAAGGAGAGGAGAGAGGGTAGAATGAGTAGTTTGATTGAGAGGCTTTATTTGGCGGAGGCTGGGAATGGAGTTGAGATTGGGAATATTGGAGGAGGTAGTGGTGGTGGTGGGCCGCAGAGTCAGAGTGAACGATCACAGTCTGGAGTAGACGGTGATGATGATGCTCCTCCAGAAGGAGAAGGTGGGGACAACGCTGGTCCCACTTCTAACGACTCAATCCCATCCGTAGCTCAACAAACTCATCCTCCTTCGACAACATCATCAACAACACCCCTCCACAACAACAACAATCACCCAGATCAAACTCAACATCTTAGACGTTTATTACGTACTACGCTTCATAGTTTGAGTGCGTTACAGAGGATGTACGAGGAGAGGGAGGGAAGATGGAGAGCTGAGGAGAGGAGGATGAGAGAGGAGAGGGAGGGGGTTGATTTACTTTTGAGGCAGGCATTTGGAGTTGGGGTTAATGGTGTGGGGGGTGTGGGGGGTGGTGGGGGGATGGGAGAGGGAGGGTTGGGATGGTCTTAGGCTTCGTATGAACAGACTAATCTGCGAGTCTTTATACTTCATTACACCTTCGCCTTATCCACAATTCGACCATCTACTCATCTGAACATCTGCAACATACTTTCCCCTACTCCTCGTCACACCTTCTCTCTATTTTCCCAATGCCTTTCTACCCCTACACAGTCATATCACGCCCCTTCACCGGAAGGAGAAAAAGCATCAAAAGTACGGAGTACCAAGAAGACGTCGAGCTAGAGTCATGAAGACTAATTCTCCTCCTCTGTTTGTCCTCGGGTTACCCTCATCTCATCTCAACTCATCTCTGTTGCCCTGTTGTGTTTTTGTTTCTTTTTTCGTCATTGTCGTACTGTACTTTTGATTTTCTTCCTCCCCTCCCCCTCCCCCGTCACCTCGAACCCTCTTCGTTTGACATTGATTATCTCATTCTTCGTCCTTCGACCTTTCGTCTTTCTTCCGCACACGCCTTTTCTGTCGAATTCGAACAGGTTTGGACTAGGCTGCGT
The DNA here is from genome assembly GCA_032164295.1 of Inonotus obliquus. Taxonomy (NCBI): domain Eukaryota; kingdom Fungi; phylum Basidiomycota; class Agaricomycetes; order Hymenochaetales; family Hymenochaetaceae; genus Inonotus; species Inonotus obliquus. The sequence continues at coordinate 226,117 of JAJHTX010000004.1, forward strand.
TGAAGTTTTTGAATTACTCCAGCTCCCCCCCCCGCGTGTCCCTTCGCATCGCTTTTCTTTTGCTTTGTTTGTGTTGTACTATTACTGTATAGTTCGTGGTGTTGTACTCCATATACGATGTATTTTGCTCAATGTTTACTAACGCTCGCTCTGGGAACTGTGTTTCAATAGTTGAGAAGGGTAGACAACATCGAGTCATAAGTGCAGAAGCTCGTCTTAAGTTCCTCTTAGTCCGGCCCTAAACTCCAAATGGGACTTCGGTTTTTTTTGGCACACCAAAACTTCGAATCGACCACGTCAGTGAGACCATCCCAGCCTCGTGAACTTCACTAAAATCGTGCGATACTGTGCGGTGATTTATCTCCTATAGAAACGAACCACTCCTGGGCTTGTGCTACTCTACTGTTATATCCTGGAGAGTTCGGTATGCGGCTGACTTGGTCTTGGGTCGGTAATCTGGTCAGTACTTCATCGGCTGTTATATTACATTTGCGGTGGACGCCAGAGCCCAAAGGAGGAACTTGGATGTTTTATACAAGGGCGACTGCTTGCTGCTGTATTGCTTCATCGAATTGAGTTGCTTGTAGCTGTGCGTGCTGACTAAACTTGGACTTTGAAACTCGGCGCCTCTTTTCAGTCGCTGGATATCTAGTACAGGACAATTGCCTGATATTTTGGTCAGGGAATGGTGCTTGGACGGGTGCGTCTTTCTGCTATCCCGGATTCTAATCCGACTGACGCTCTATGTCTACTTCACCGGGTATAGCATTATCCATCCCAGACGACCGCTGGCGCTCCAGGCTCATCTTCACTACCCGCAACTACGAGTCTGCGACAACAATATGCAATCTCCTATCATCTTCCGAATCTACACTCGGCAAAAGGCAGGACTCTTCTACGAAGTTGTACTTCGATCTATAGGTGTTATCCAGACATACCAAATCAGGATATCCTTATAGCTGAATTGGAGAAGCATGCTTTTTCCCTACCTCGTATTATGATGACTCCTGGGCCTGGATATGGATTAGTCGCGAATGGATTAGATGTTTCGTTTGTGAAGGAGAAGGATTTCTTTCTGAAGAGTAGTAAACGGTCGTCCGGGTACGTACTGATTGGTTAAGATTTCGGTAATATTGGGATATATTACGATCATTAATTGCCAATCTTGAAAGCCGACAAATGTTCAAGGCAAGTAGCGGAAGGTTTTATGACTGGAGAAAGAATCTTCCGTTAGCTAGCATCCCTATTGCGCAAGTGGATTGTTCGATTCGAATCCAACGCATATCAAACTTGCGTATGGGTGCGAAGGGATTCTAGACGAAATCTTGGGTGAGTAAGTAAGTCATTCTTCCTTCTCTCCCGGGCTTTCAAAATCGTCTGTTTACATACCATAGTCACTTGTCTTATGATGCAAAGACAGGAACGTCCGTGTTCTCTCGACTTTATTTATTGTTGGAATGATGAATCTTATGGTACTTTCCGCTTCTCCGTCAGCGAGTTCTTTGTCAGGATCGCGAACACACATTGGAGGTAGTACAGGAAGTAGAGGGGGAAGCCGTTGATGTTCACTTTGAGAAAATCACACTCGGCCTGCCCAGGTTTTGATACGAACGGCCCGTGAAATACCTGTAACTCGAAAGACTAATCCATGGCAACGTAGCCGTGCGGTGAGTCACGAAAGGCAGGGAAGTAAAACGAGGTGGATGTTGACGGACCCGAGGCAGAGGAGAGAGGGTGACTCGCAGTCTACGCATGATGATGCCTAGTGGCCATGTCTCAGAGCATGTTTAATGAAGGGGGATAAGACGACGGAAGAAGGCGATGATGGAGGAACATATGAGGCTGGCGACAATGAGGACGGCATTCTAGTCATTGCTACCCCAAAGTCTGCACCTCTATGTCCCTTTTCAATACGAATCCTTGCTAGCAACTCTCGATCAGACCGCCTCGGTCGTCTCGGTGCAGATGACCAGCCTTGGGCCCGTTGATCGTGCGGATAACTACGACGTGTTCCCGTCGGAGCTCATACCATTGATGCGAGTATCTGGTCCTATTTAACGGACTTGTGGAGGGACAAGACTGAGGTAAGGCTTTTGAGAATAGCAGAGCAAGAGGAGCCATCTCCTTCGATGGGGAACGTCTTGAAGGATAGTTAGAAGGAGATGATAGCAGCTCGCCAAAAAAACTCTCACATTCATCTAGTCGTCTAAAATCGTCAAGTATCACATCATATTCACAATGGGTCTTTATCCGCCAACGCGAAGTGTTGCAGACGAGTTATCTGAGAGAGAAAAGTCTTATCACTACATCAACACGCCCTTGCAGTACCCTCGCATTCCATCTCTTGGAAGTTGGAAGCAACTGCGCGTCACAGTGGTAATGAGGATACAGCATACACGTTGAGCTTTCGCCAAAGTTTTGAGACACATGGACAAAGAGGATTTCGAGCGTGGAGCGCACTGACTTCTTGAAATCCATCAAAGCAGAAGCTGCGTGCCGGGAACGTTGCTTTCATGAATTGAATTGATTAAAGCGTGAGATGGCGATGGGTAGATAAGTATAAGGGAAGATGGACTGATCCCAGGCAGATTCACCCCCATCATGACCATTTTTTACACCCTCGAAGGTTCGTGTCTCTACCCTCCACTCAGCTTCGTGTTCTAATATCCGTTCCAGTCCTTCGTGCAGAAATTATAGAGCGGGGTAGCAAGGCGCCAAAAGCCTATGTCAAGGTGACGTTCGGCAACCAAGTACGGAAAACTCGAAAATCGAACAGGACGACCTCACCTCAGTGGAACGAAGCATTCGCATTGTATGTACCTGTAGTCCTCCTTCACCGTTCCGCTATTAATGTCCTTCTGCAGAAACGTACAGGAGTCTTCTCCTGCGATAGATCTCATTGTTGAACTGAAACACAAGTCATCATTCCCACCATTTCGAAGAACCTGCATTGGAGCCGCTACAGTGAAGCTGCAAGCCTTTCAGGAAAGTACCAACGGAGAAGGTAAAGCATTGCATCTGTGCCCCTCACTCTCCCTCAGGGACTGACTTGCGCTCAGTCGAGCTCCAACTTCGTTCACGCCATGACAACCGCACCTCATCAAATGTGACGGCCACTCTGTTCCTGCGCATCAAGCCCGCCGATGATAAGGAGGCAGTGAAAGAGGGAATGGAGAAAGCTAAGGAGGATGTGAAGGGACTCAAAACGGCAAAATCGACTCTTGCACAGGGCGCAGCTACTGCCACCGACGTAACGGACCAAGTGAATGCACAGAAAGACCTGGTCATTTCTCTGGGGGCTCTACTCGGTAAAATACAGAAGTTCACCGATTTCGTGGATAGCATCGCAGCAGTACGTCCAAACTCACTGTGGAATTTGACCATCTACTGATCAGTATTTCTCAGATTCACCCATACGCAAATGCTGCATGGCAGGTCATATCATCTCTCTACAACGTACGTGTATCTACTATGCTTGGACAATTGCAGACATATCTAAATCACGCATAGGCTGCCATGAAGCAGATCGAGGCCGACCAGCGAGTCGTTGAACTTGTGCGCTTGATGGAGGAGACCTTCAACTACGTTGAGCACGCTGATTCATTGCGAGACAAGATTGACCCTTTGCAATCGAAAATAGTCGAATTTCTTCGGCAGACAACGGAATGCTGTCTCTTCATTCGGCAGTACACTCGACCCGGATTCATCGGTGAGTAACTCTGGCGCAATATGTCCATCATGCTCAGGGACTGAGGATTGGTTTTAAGAACGAATGGTCAAGTCCGGTCAACGACAGAAAGTCGACGAGTTCATCGTGCGTTTCAACGATCTAAGAGATGCAATAGAACGCGGAACGACTCTTCAGACAACCTTTGTCTCCGCGCGGATGTCTGGAAAGGTCAACGCTATATGTGAGTGTTAATTATGATTATCCCTTACTTTGCCTGATGATTGTCACCAGATTTGCGAAACGAGCTCGCCCCTGCTGACATGAATGCATCCGAGAAAGATCAGTGTCTCCCTGGCACTCGTACAGAATATCTGAATCAAATCACGGAATGGCTGTTCTCGGAGACGCAGGAGAATATTCTCTGGCTTTCTGGTGCAGCAGGCACAGGGAAGAGCACCATCAGCATGACCATCGCCGAGGACTGCTTACGCATGTCTCGTCGTGGTGCCTACCTCTTTCTCGTTCGTGGCAAGTCCGATCCGAGCAGTGTCATCCGCACTATCGCGTTCTGGCTGGCATCTTTCGACCAGGTTATCGCGGAGAACATTGCGAAAGCTATCGGACGTGACAGCGGAATTGCCTCTGCTTCGCTTGACGCCCAGTTCCAGAAGCTTCTACTCGAACCATTGACGGCGGCAGCGGGCTCCATGCAGGGTCCTGTTGCTATTATCCTTGACGCACTTGACGAATGTGGCACATCTCATGCTCGCATTATCAAAGAGCAGTTCCCTAGGCTTCCATCTTCGTTCCGATTCTTGATTACGAGCCGTCCGGAGGAAGACTTAGCTGAGGCTCTAGTCGGACCAGGTGTCTTTCCGTTAAAGCTTCACCACTCGTCGCAGGAGAGTCGCGCGGATGTGTCTCGATACATTGAGCACAAGATGCATCCCATTCTGACGAAGACGAAGGAATCGCCAGAGGATTGGAAAGAAAGGTTGGAGCTTCTGAGTGAAACGGCCGACGGTCTTTTCGTTTGGGCATCAACTGCGATCCTTATGGTTGAAAAGAGCACTTTCCCGCTCGCTACACTCCAGCGACTGGTCAATTGCTGTCGCTCCAAGGACGCGGGCCCTGTATTCGGCTTACAAGGCCTATATGATTTGGTACTTCAGCATTCTGAGATATGTTGGGAAGAGGAGGAATCACGAAAATGCTTCTCACGAGTTCTAGGTGTCATCCTTCTTGGTAAAGCACCACTTTCCGTCCCTGCCATCGATGCACTCCTAGGCCTTCCTCCTGCTCTATCCTCCAAGTTCATCGTTTCCCGCCTCCAGAGTGTACTTGTCTACACAACCGACAACGTCAACGAACCTATTCGCCTTTTTCACACATCATTCTTCGATTATCTCATGTCGCCTGGACGCGCGGGGCGGCCATGGTGCGTCGACGTGAGTATACAAAAGAAGGACCTTTCAGAGCGCTGCTTTGATGTCATGCGGGAGAAGCTCCGGTTCAATATCTGCGGTTTGCCGTCGTCCTTCGTTCGTAATGATGATGTCGCCGAGATCAAAGACGCAATCGAGCGGAACGTTTCTCCGGATCTGGACTACGCTTGTCGGTTCTGGGCTGAGCATCTCTACGATGTACCATACTCAGACGAGTTATCCGAGAGACTGAACTTTTTTGCATGGAAACACCTGATGTACTGGTTTGAAGTGCTCAGCTTGACGAAGCACTTCAGACGGTTAGCTAGCCGAGCGCTGCTTGAAGCCACGTTATGGACCGCAGTGAGTATGTCACGTTCAAGATGTCAACGAAGGCACTGATCGTGTAGTAGACTAGTGCCAAGGATCTTTCTTCCTTTCTATGGGATGCCTATAGGCTAGCCAGCATTTTCGCATTGCCGACTTCAGAAAGCATAGCACACATTTATATCTCCGCACTATCACTCTCGAGAGCAGACTCGGTCGTTGCAGAGCATTACTCAAAATTTTGTCCAGTTATTCCAGTTCGAAGATTTGGAACAAAGCCACCGCAACCGTGTATGAAAATCTTTACAGGACACGGCACGGTCGAATCAGTTGCGTTTTCCCCTGATGGGAAGAAGCTTGTTTCTGGATCGTCCGACAAGACAGTGCGTGTGTGGGATGTGGAGAGCGGGGAGCTCGTCGCTGGTCCGTTTGAAGGTCATGAAGGTTCGGTCAATTCTGTCGCTTTCTCTCCAGATGGGACGCGTATTGTATCGGGATCGGACGACAAGACAGTGCGTGTGTGGGATGCGGAGAGCGGCGAGCTCGTTGCTGGTCCATTTGAAGGGCATGAAGACTCGGTCTACTCAGTCGCTTTCTCTCCGGACGGGAAGCGCATAGTTTCGGGATCGGACGACAAGACGGTGCGTGTGTGGGATGCGGGGAGCAGCGAACTCGTTGCTGGTCCGTTTGAAGGACATGAAGGTTCGGTCTACTCTGTTGCTTTCTCTTCGGACGGGAAGCGCGTTGTTTCGGGATCGGAGGACAAGACAGTACGTGTGTGGGATGCGGAGAGCGGGAATCTCGTTGCTGGTCCATTTGTAGGGCACGAAGGCTACATCAACTCTGTCGCTTTCTCTCCAGATGGGAGGCGCATTGTTTCGGGATCGGCAGACAAGACGGTGCGTGTGTGGGATGCGGGGAGCAGCGAGCTCGTTGCTGGTCCGTTTGGAGGACATGAAGATTCGGTCTACTCCGTCGCTTTCTCTCCGGACGGGAAGCGCATAGTTTCGGGATCGCAGGACAAGACAGTGCGTGTGTGGGACGCGGAGAGCAGCGAGCTAGTTGTTGGTCCATTTGAAGGACATGAAGATCCGGTCTACTCCGTCGCTTTCTCTCCGGATGGGAAGCGCATAGTTTCGGGATCGGCCGACAAGACAGTGCGTGTGTGGGATGCGGAGAGCGGCGAACTCGTTGCTGGTCCGTTTGAAGGACATGAAAATTCAGTCACTTCTGTTGCTTTTTCTCCGGATGGGAAGAAGATTGTTTCGGGATCATGGAAGACAGTTCGTGTGTGGGATGCGGAGAGCGGCGAGCTAGTTGCTGGCCCATTTGAAGGACACGAAGATAATGTCTACTCCGTCGCGTTCTCTCCGGACGGTAAGCGCATTGTTGTGGGATCGGGCGACAAGACGTTTCGTGTGTGGGATGCGGAGAGCGGGAATCTCGTTGCTGGTCCGTTTGAAGGACATGAAGATTCAGTCACTTCTGTCGCTTTTTCTCTGGATGGGAAGAAGATTGTTTGTGTGTGGGATGCGGAGAGCGGAGAGCACATCGCTGGTCCGTTTGAAGGGCATGAATTTTGCGTCAACTCTGTCGCCTTCTCTCCGGACGGGAAGCGCATTGTTTCGGGATCGGCCGACAAGACAGTGCGTGTGTGGGATGCGGAAAGCGGAGAGATCGTTGCTAATCCGTTTAAAGGGCATGAAGGGGACGTCCGCGCGGTAGGTTTCTCGTCGGATGGAGAACAAGGTGCTTCTGCTTCGAAGGATAAGACCGTTCTTGTGTGCAACGTTGAACATAGTAGACTATGTAATGCCCTTACATCGGGAGACGTCTGCGAAGATAAATTGCTGCGCCACGGAAGGACCGACGTAGGACGACTCTCACTTCTTGCTCGCCTGGGTATTTCTTCGAACTGGATTCGCTCAAATGACGGTTGGTTGTTAGGGAAGAAAGGAGAGTTATTGCTGTGGATTCCGCCGGACATGCGCAAAACGCTTCATCAACCTCACAATACTATTTTCATCGGGGCACGATTCTCGACGAGACTTGAATTTACGGGCGACGAAGTGGGTGATGGATGGTATAAAGGTTATAATGGACATGATGCCGAATAGAGAGCGACATCAGACTTATTCATTTAGTTACGTACTCATGTAGTCGGTAGTCAGTTTCCCTTCCTATATCATCTCAACATGTTCTTTGCAAGGGTGCAAGGTAGCAGTCATTTTAATAACTTCTATTGTTCTTTTGTGGGTCATCTCGTTGTCAATGGAGTAGGAACGTTGTTTGTCGTTATAGTAGACAGTACAGTCACGTCAAACAGCAAGGAGCTGCATAGCATTGTATGCTTGTGGTGGTGAACTAGATGTAGGCGGACGACTACTCGTATACAATTTAGATCAACATTTTGATTTCTGGGTGGATGAAATGCAAACATATAATACGACAGGGCGACTAGCTTATTCAGTGCAATTTCAGGTGAATAGAGATGGTGCTCGGAGATATTGATTGTGCAGTCAAAGAGTGAATAAGTTGGAGTAGTTCGTATGCCCGTCATGCCTTCAATCGCGCCCCCAATTGTCCTCCGATGAGAATGCGCAGCACCTTACACGAAGTTATCAACTGAGTTTTTGTATCGCCGCTGAATCCGAACGAAGTCAAGCAACCTACACCAGGTCGATATGTTCAGTTATTTGCGGACCCGATACCGATCCAAGCGTATATGATATTTCCCCGTCTAGTTCCAATGAACAACTACTCCCTATCGGAAGAAACGGAGAGCCTGGATATGAGACAATCTAAACCGCTGAGAAAGATGTGGGTAATATTACTTGTTATTCGTGACTGGAGAAAGGACTGATAGTAGAATTATTGACGAAGCCAAGCAGATATCATTCCCGACCGTGTAAACGAAACGGAAAGCAATCGTGGGAAATTCAGCGATTTGCTCTCGCCTGTGTGCCTGATCGACATCGGGATCGGAATAACCAAGCTTACGTCATCCATACATGACACAGGCTGGACGCTGCTGCTCAGCGATGAGAAAGGTATGGTTATGTTAGGATGAATGGTGTTGAAGAGGGGGAGATTTTGGCTGCATCATCCACCTGCAGTTATTCAAAGAGGCAGCTGAAGATGTCCTCACAATCTCTGACCATGTAGGGCGACGCTCCGGCTGGCCGAGACAGAATGTTTAGTTCTATCATGTCCAGGATCACTCTAATGTAGTCCGATTATTATTTATGCCTCCTGCTTTTGCGTGAATTCCTGTCACTCACTAGTGTAATCCTGTTTAGGCTAATACTTGGAAGACGGGTACAAGGTCATACGTCGGTAGGCCTGAAGTTAGACGCAAGGCAGAACATCCACTGCAATTCAAATTAAATCAAGTCGAGCCTGGATGGAGTGTAGGTTAGCTGCGTTCTCGGGCTGGTATTTCCGGTGAAAAACGAGAGGTGCATAACATACAGGCGATTCTCTCCAACTGGCCCTTGGGTATATTACTTTGCATGTCCGTTGAGTGGTAAACCAGAACTGAGAAGAGTTGAGTTAGCCCTACCTACTAACCAGAAACTGGATGACATAAGCGATGCACTTTGTAATCAAGGCAACCTCCGTCTCCAGCATCAAAGGTTCTGTGCCTGTGCCGCGCGAATCAAGTTGCGCGAATAATACAAAGGGCATGAAAAATCTCTTTGATCGAGATGGGAGAATGTCCAAGTCTTTGGGCGCTCGACCTCGCAGCTCCTCGCTCAACTTGTTCCTCCTTCCCTGCCACCGTCCGATGCGAATCTCGGAAGACGATGGATATGGCATGCACTTAATAGGGGTAAGTTTTGATTGCACCACCTGTTCGCATGAATTGTAGTCTGCCAAGACAGGAACGTTGCGCTGACGGGCTGGAAGCGCACCTTAGCCTATGCTTATCAGTGATCCGAGAACGCGTTTCGAATTGGGCGTCCTCAACGAGGCGCACGCTGACATCGATGTCAGGGAAAACGGCCGTATATAAATCCAGTTTGGATGAGACAAAGACGGCAAACTTGGTATCCGTATTCTTCTTCCAAATGTCTCCGAAGGGTCACGTCGTTGCACTCACAATCCTCGCATGGGGTAATCCCTTGTTTGATCCATTCTCTCAGACGCTAATGGCATCCGATTACACGTACCAGGACATGCAAAGGCAACATGCACTTTGATAACGAAGATCGTCCGTTTCGGCAACGTTCATGCCACCGTTTTCGCTCCTGTTCAGCTTTACGACAAGATCAAGGCAGAGGTTGCAGCCAATTTCATTCCAGGAACAGAGGACGGATTGAAGGATTTGATAAGGTTACCGAAGCTCATCTCACTAGTTTGTATCTGTAATTCATGTTTTCTCATTTACTCATCTTGCTAGGATTGCCGGATTGGAGAATGATGCTCACCCGCTAGAGTTTACTCGACTATCCTCCGAATTCCTGGACGGGTATAAGCAACTCTGCTCAAGTCAACCGATCAAGATCACGACAAACGGAGACGGCTACTATGAGCCTGTTGCGCCTCCCCAGCTAGTTATAATGGACGTATGTAAATTTCCTTCAAAATTCATGGCTTTCTATTATCTAATGTTCTCGCTTCAGTTCTTCACATTCGATGCCTTTCAAGGCGTCAGGCAGGCCACTGGAAAGTCGGTCCCCATCTACGTCCTAGACCCGACATCGGCGTCTGCGGTTGTGTTCCTTTGGGGTCCTGAGCGCTTCGGTGGGAACGGGGATCTTGCAAAGAAGCTTGAAGTGATCACTACGACAGATGAGAAAGAAGCTGCCCAACAGGCGGATACAGTAAGAATTCTCACTGGTATGAATAGTCTTGCGTCATTGACACTCTCCACAAAGATTTATCGTAGAGTGAAGGGTGAACTATTGAAAGTTCCTGGGCTACCTCCGATGTACGACCACGAGTTCTCGCCGCAAAAGGTATGATTCGTGTGCTTTATTCTTTCTCTGTATGAACTGATATTCTATGCTGGACAGTTGTTCATGGATCTGCCGATTGCACAAACCAACGCACCTGCTCACAGGTCAGTCACAATCTCCTATGTGCGATCATATTGGATGGTTCATTGAAAAGATTCATAACAGGTTCTTCATGGAATGCGACGGCGTAATCATGAATACTACGCCCCTTTTAGAAAAGGACGCGATCGATGCTGTTCGAGAGTGGCTTGACAAGCCGATCATTTGTCCAGCTCCGTTCGACTTTCCACTTCTTCCAAGGAAAAGCAATAGTTCGTCTGGAGCAGACGAGGTGGATGATTTTCTTAGCAAGGCACTAAAGACATACGGACCTCATTCCGTCGTTTACGTATGTTGTGTTCGGTCTCTACGAAATCGACGCAGTCATAAAGGATTCTTCTAGATGTCATTTGGCTCGGCTTTTTGGTCTTCGGAGCCGGAAAAGATCTGGGCCGCTCTGGACGTCTTCATGGAGTGTGGCATACCATTTGTGGGTCTGATATGTCGTCTTATAAGTATACTGACTCATCTCAAATAGATGTTCTCCGTGGCTAGTCCGTTTGCGATAATACCCAATGAGATCGAAACCAAGATCAAAGAGTCGGGCATTGGTTTGATTTCAAAGTGGTTCCCTCAGACTTCGATTTTGAATCATGAGGTCTATTGAGTGATATGACAATCCATTTCATGCTCATGGTGGTTTTCTTTATCGTTAGGCATGCGGATGGTTCGTAACTCATTGCGGTCATAATTCTCTTCTGGAAGCAATGGTAGCGGGAGTTCCATTGTAAGTAATCGATGGTGTACCCTAATTGCGGCGTCTCATAACGATGCTATAGGATCTGCTGGCCATTCGACATAGATCAACCCATGAATGCAGCTCTCATCTCCGATGTTCACAAAATTGGGTACGAGCTCTTTGAGACTCGCTCATGGCACGGTCTAAAGCCCATCCATCGACTCGGGAATAAGTCACCAGAAGGCACTGTGGAAGCGTTCAGACGCGAATTCAAAGAAGTCCTTGAGAAGGCGAGAGGAGAAGATGGGAAGATCAAACGCGCAAATATTCTGAAACTTGGACGCGAACTTGGTAAGAGCTGGGAGCCTGAGGGAGAGGCATGGAAGGAGATCAAGCGCATAGTCGATGCTCTTCATTAGTGAATGCTGCATTTCAACACCGACGTTTAGATGAAATAAGCTATAGTAGAGTTATTGAGCTCTAAGGAGTGTGTAGGAGGCTTAGAACACATCGGCCACATGTGAACAGAACCCGACACGTCCAATAGCGATCTCGAGAATGACGCGTATCCAAGTATAACAGTAAGTACTGAGGTGAGTTTTGTCGGACTGCTTTCGCCCAAGTTCACATTCGGGACTAAAGAGGTTGCTAGAGAGTACAGATCAAGAACCTGAGGAACTTGGTGAGATGCACGATCCATTTGTATCTGTTTCACAGGGAGCTATTCATGGTCCTGCTTATTCCCAGAGTCCCCCCCTCTGAGATGAACTCAATAATTCTACGATACTTTATGTAAGTGCGGTGCGTGATGAAAGCCAAAGAAGGCCTTGTTGCAAACATCTGTCATCTGATCTACGAGCAGATACGGGTGAGATCCAATGAAAAGTTGTGTACATCGAGAGAACGTTTGACTGAGGATGGATCTACAAGCTCTAGCTGAACACCGGGACTAGAAACCAATGATTATTCACGACCCAGAAGTAGTTGAAAAGAATTATTCAATTTAGTGAGTGGTGGTGATAACAGAAGACTCACGAGGTGGGTCTCGAGTCAGCAGGTCAATACGAGACCAAGTTTTGTTGAGGCAACGTTTCTCGAGGTAGCTTCATAGAGAATTATACGAGTGCCAGGAACGTGATGGAGTCATATAGCAACGGTGTGTATAAGCATACGGTGTTAATACCGGAAGTGAGAAGATGGATTGTCATGATGCGAGCAGACATTGTTGAAGAAAGAAAAGGAGAATGACCTTTCGCACAAATGTCGGGATTGCCACGAAGCGGACACGGCATGAGCAGGTATCAGAGATTCACAGTTACCCAAGCGCTGACTTAAGCTATGCCTCAAAGAGCATAAAAAGTATTCACAGCGACGAGCCACAACACAGTCGCAAGTTTGCTTACATAAGTACGTCAAGACTTAGGGCCGGCTGTCATCATCACAGTATTTGCCAGCAGTGCACTGTGCTCAGAGCTCTGACCTTGAACTCTGCTTTCACCGTTTCCGAACAGCTCAAAGTGAAGACAACAACCCAGTTCAACTGTAGGGTCACGCAGGACTGCAATGTCGGATGCTCCCAAGACTGAAGGTACTAGTACTCTTGCCGCAAATGCGTCGATGGAGGCTTTATAGTTGGATGAATGGAACACGACGACCGACTGCCTCGTTCAAGTCTGATTGCTAAAAGATGTATGAGCGATAAAAACAATGTCCGTGCGTTGAGGAACTCAGTGAGGGAATCTCATTGACCAACACGTAACCGACTATTGCGCCACTCCTTTGCAAGGACGATCACTTTGCGCAATGTTTTCCCCCACTTTGCGCATATTGCATGTAGTTATGCCACATCGCAATCCGCGTCGATCTTGGAGGACTACATACTCTACCTTGTGCCCGAGAGCGTTCGATGCATCATAATAAGCAATGTCTCAAAGTCTCAGGACCAGAACTGACACCCCGAAGTCAAAACCTCGCCATCATCACTCGAAACGTAAATCTTCCTTTTCTCTATGGTAGCGTAAAGTGAGATGATAACAATAATCCCATTGCAGAGGCTGAAGATGGTCGGAAAGCCCTTGGAAAACTCGACCCAAATTCCCGTCGTCCGGGCAACCCCAAAGATACTACACTGGTCAGCCAGATGGAGAAACTCTCTTTGGACCCTCAACATGAACAGTCTTCCTCGACGACCCATGGACCTCCCAAGAGAAATAAGCCGGTTGTTTATCCGCGTCTACATTTCTGGGGCTCTAACGTTGGCCCTGACCGAACTGCCTTGACGATATCACACATGTCCACTACCGCAACCCCACCTGTTCAACCCACAAACCTCGCCACGCGTAATAATATTTTTGGAGCATATGTATATTCAGCAAAGCTCTACACTACGATAATGATAGGAAATACGAAACTGCGAGCTTTAGTGGACACTGGCTCTGATGTAACAATCGTTTCACGCGAGGCCGTTGCACAAGAATTAGGCAACGCCCGAAAGGCAGATTACACAGTCCCACTTGACTTCCCCGGTCGAGGCACCCTGGAAGCCGAAAAGGCAAGCGTGCACTATTTTCGCATGACTCTTGGCTGCGAAAATGATGAGAAGATAGTTATCGCTGATCCCATGCAAGCGGTCTGCATCTCAGGTTTAGAATTCCTAAACGGCTCGAACAATTACCGCGCTATCATCGGTCTCGGGCATCTAACGGACGAAGAAAACGCGAAGGGCTACATGCACATAATTGATACCATTTTGAAGCAGCAAGGCAATGACCATTTGCACAAGACCATGACCATAAATTTGTTTCCACGGGAAAAAGGGAAGGACCAGTTCAAAGGATACATTGAGATTGGAGCTGTTGATCCTAAGGATCCTCTTATTCACTATTTTAAGTCAGCTGGTAGCGAAGTTCAGGAGAAAGGACTTTTCGAAGGAACAATTGCATATGGACAGGTAAACAAGCACGAGGACCTGAAGCGGGAAGAGGGAAAGATAGTAAGGACATATGGTGATCTTGATTCGGGTGCACCAGGAATCTTTGTGAAGGAGTGGCTATTTGAAGCTTTGAAGGACAGATTGAAAAAGGTCGGCTGCAATCCAAGACCGGAGGTCATAGTAGAAGGCAGATGGGGGGTACTAATACTTTCAAAGGAAGATTATAAAGTCATAGAAGGAAAGCATCTAATCGTCAAGTGCAAAACAGGGTATGAGGAGCAAGACTGGGTCAAAGTGCCTCTCACTCATGAACTGGGCTATGGATACAAAGCAGGACAGGATGAGCATGAAATGACAGTGGTACTGGACAAAGTAGGGACACTTGCAGATGAAGGGGATTTCCTACTTGGGCTCACTTTTTGTAAGCTTTTCGCTTCATTTATTTACTTGTAAAGTAATCATTCACTCCTTGCACCAAAAGATCAAGCAGCATATGAGCAGGGTTTAAGAATAGTAGTCTGTGATCCAGGTGGAAGTGATAAATCAAATGCTGTAGGTATATTACATAAGGCATCTGCCATCAAGAGAAAATCAAAAGCCTCGAATTCTGCTTTAAAAAAGCGGAAATGAATTGAAAAGTGAAGATGGTACATATAGTTGCAAAGCCAAGATGTATTCACAGTAGAAGTATACTCAACAGAACTAAGTTGGGGATATGTTCATTGTAAGACACTATAGGTACCATTGTAGATATCATTGTGCCTTGTAAGAATGTAGTAATATTCTGGGATATATGCGCGTCTGTTGAACTGTCTGTTATAAATGCAAAAGGATTGGTAGAGGCGACCGGAAATTGATTGCAAGCATGGTTGTGGTGCTAGGCTAGTGTGAACCTGCAAGGTCCTCAATGATCCGCATGTCTAAAGTAAGTGAGCAACCAACTGTCAATCATCCCCAGAGAGATCTGGACTACATAAGTGTGATTCTTCCTTTGGTCCCAGATTGCATCCGTCCTTCTCACTCAAGACTGCGAAAGCTGACACCCACACTGTCAGCATCCCTTCTGCTCCTCTCTGTTAGAAAGGCAATACAATTCACTATTACTAAGTCTGATTAATAACCAAAGCGATCTCAATATGAATTGGATACAGGAAAGGTTGAATGCGGTTACACGAATGCTACAGCAGCCAATAATACCAGCAACACCAAGATCAGGAGTGTTACAGTATTGTAGTACTGTAGACCAGCACACGAGATAGCAGAGAAGCTACTTCGGGAGATATTGAAGGAAATAACATATTCAGCAATAATTAAAGAACAATCGGACATCATGATTAGGAGACGATTCATCATAATGAACTACAAACTGAATACAGCTGTACAGAAAGCTTATGAACGAGAAGTCAGATTACTCTCATACGATAATCATTACTTCCTAATGGCAATAGGAATAAGGAACATTGCTTCAAAGGAAGACAATCACCAATGCGATGTAGCAGTACTTGACATCAACATTCCATACAGGAGCAAACCTGAAGGTATAGCAAGAGAGTCAGCCTATAAGTGGACTGAGTATCTAGTCCAAAGGCTTAAGCAATTACTAACAGGAGGAAGAACAGTTGTAAAAGTAAAGGAAGACCGACATGGAGGAATAATAAGGATCAAAGGAATCCGAGGCAGATCACTAGCAGATATAGCAGTAGCACCAGGATACACTAGAGTGCAGCAAGTGATTAATAATATCAACACACCTAGGGCAATAGCATTATCCAGATGGCGAAGTGTAGGAACATAGACAGAGCCGATGCAGACACCCATATGGCACGTGACCCAAACATTACCATACATGGCACAAGATCGACAGCCTCGACGCCGATCACATGTTATAGATCTCGACAACATAATACACCATTAAGGATGAGCAGGCAAAACAAAGCTAGGTGGAAGGAGATAGATTACTAAGGACAGGACTAGAAGGTAATAGGAATATGACATAAGGTAGTTAGAGTCATCAGAAAACAGGTATGACCGGAACCAATATGAACAAGTCATAGAGCAATGCAATGCAGTTAGCATCGAGTATGACTAGGTCTGAAAGTAGATACAATGAGGCAAACAGACCAATAGCCCATAATTTCTATACTAGGCAGGCATGTAAAATAGTATAAATAGGAGGCCATCTTAGGGCCAACCAACAGTTTAATCCAAGTCCAGAGACTCAGAGTAAACCTCACAGAAAGTCTCCAGTTGATCGATAAACAATCTTACATACTAAGAACCCAAGAAGTACTTGAGAGCGACCCTTCTTAGCTAATCAACAGTGTGAGTTGAAGCTTAGGTAAAATACGGATTGCAGCTAGACTGTTTCTCCCTATCATTAGCCTGAGTGCTAATTGATCGAAGTGTGGTAACTATCGACCTCTCATACCTCTCTTATCGTGTCCAACAAGTGTTAGTACAGATAGTTAAGGTCATCACTTAGTTGTCAGTATAACTAACATTACAATAATAGTATTAGACTGAAGGTTACAGAAGTTGGTCAATAGTTGTTTTAAGACGGAGCTTAACACATCCCCTAAGGTGGCTATTGATTCCACAGCTATAGTAACATATTGGATTTGGATTAACCCCTCTTTTGAGGTAATAACCAGATCTAGACGCTGATCCTACCAGATCAGCGCCTCCAAACTAACACTCTCAATACTCATTATGAGAAAGGAAGAAACCGTTCAATGCAGCTTTGAGCTCTGTGCTGTGCCAGCTTCTGTTGATAAAGCTCTCGATGCTCTTGGCATAGTACAGTCATTCACGCGTCCTTTAAACATACCCCGTTCCTTTGAACACAAGCCATTTTTCGCTCAATTCTTGCTCTATCTCCTCACAAACTGGTACACAAGCTCACAGAGTATATGTTAATATATGTGCAAAATTTGAGAAAAATCCATCAAGTGGTTCTTTCTCTGATAGCTATTTACCTCGAAAAATAAGCAAATTCTGACATTCATGCAGAGGGCAAGTTTTCCTGTACCAATTATTTCCTATAGGATCATGACTTAACTTATGATATAGCTTGTACAGTGCATTAATAATGCCCTGGACAAGTTTCATGAGATTTGAAGCGGGGGTTACATTTATATCAAGCAGACAAGTGGAACACCTCAAGAAAATGTGACAAATCGAGTGATCGATGCAATTACATAATTTGTATTAGCATGCGCATAGTGTCACTTGCTGTAAACAAATGAGCAATGAGAGCTACACTTCCCTTCATCTGCACATACAAAATGATACATAGGACATTAATACCAAGTATAAAAATGACAGATAGTATATCTAGGATAAGAGAGGAGTGGGAAGGTAGTATTCAAGCTAGTGTGACATAGTGTCACGAATGTTCAAAGAAGTTGGTTTTGCATAACAGGGACCCTACTGGCATCTCTTCACATTCTCATATTTATTTTTTTACTCAATTTTTTGCTACCAAACAATTACACAAGGTGTATCCTGCTGGGAGCTATACATTTATGTACTTAAGGTGAGAAAAAAAAGAGTGTGATGGGTGTTATTTTGAAGGATTGAATAGGTGTTTAAAGGACACGTGAATGACTGTAAGCTTTAGAATCTGATCTGACTCCAGGGTATGTTTCGCAATACTTTTGGGAGCAATTTCGGACATCACCTTCCATTTTATTGGAGCATCGACACCCCATTTGAGAAGGTGTCTGATCAAGTAACGAACAAGACAGTGAAAGGAGAGCCCATATAAAGGTATTTTGTTTTTGGCACACCAAAAATTCGACTCGACCATGTCAAGTGAGACCAGCCCAGCAACCTCATGAACTTTACAAAAATTGTGTACTATGTGATGATTTATCTACTATAGAAACGAACCGCTCCTGGGCTTGTATATATCCTGGAGAGTTCAGTATGTGGGTGACTTGATCATGGATTGGTAATCTTGTTAGTACTTCATCGGCTGTTATCTTACATTTGTGGTGGACGCCAACCAAGGGAGGAACCTGGATGTCTTCAACGATAAAAAGACTGCCTGCTTCTATATTGCTTCATCAAATTGAGTTGCTTGTTTGTAGCTGTGTGTGCTGACTAAACTCGGACCTTGAAACTCAACACATCTTTTCAGTTGCAGGTGGATCTCGAGTCAGTGGGTCAATACGAGACCAAGTTTTGTTCTGGCAACGTTTCTCGAGGGAGCTTTATAGAGAATTAGACAAGTAACAGGAACATGATAGAGTCATATAGAAACAGTATGTATTAGCATACAGTGTTAATACCGGAAGTGAGAAGATGGATTGTCATGATGCGAGCAGACATTGTTGAAGAAAGAAAAGAAGAATGACCTTTTGCACAAAATGTCAGGATTGCCACGAAGCGGACATGGCATGAGCAGGTATCAGAGATTCACAGTTACCCAAGCGCTGACTTAAGCTATGCCTCAAAGAGCATAAAACGTATTCACAGCAATGAGCCACAACACAGAGCATTTGACGTTGGAAGAGTAAGGTGAAACACTCGTTTGCTTACATAAGTACGTCAAGACTTAGGGCCGGCTGTCATCATAGCCAGCAGTGCACTGTGCTCAGAGCTCTGACCTTGAACTCTGCTTTCACCGTTTCCGAACAGCTCAAAGTGAAGACAACAACCCAATTCAACTGTAGGGTCACGCAGGACTGCAATGTCGGATGCTCCCAAGACTGAAGGTACTAGTACTCTTGCCGCAAATGCGTCGATGGAGGCTTTATAGTTGGATGAATGGAACACGACGACCGACTGCCTCGTTCAAGTCTGATTGCTAAAAGATGTATGAGCGATAAAAACAATGTCCGTGCGTTGAGGAACTCAGTGAGGGAATCTCATTGATCAACGCGTAACCAACTATTACGCCACTCCTTTGCAAGGACAATCACTTTGCGCAATGTTTTCCCCCACTTTGCCCATATTGCAGGTAGTTATCATAACTTCATTCGCACCACAAATTATCTTGGAGGACTACATATCCTACCTCGTTCCCGAGTGCGTTTGATGCATCATAGTAAACAATGTCTCAAAGTCGCAGGACCAGAACTGACATTCCGAAGGAAAATAAGTCAAGACATAGCCGTCATCACCCGAAATGTAAAACTTCCTTTTCTCTATGGTAGCGTGAAGTGAGATGATAACAATAATCCAATTGCAGATGGTCGGAATGTTCTTGGAGAACTCGATCCAGATGCCCGTTGTCAGGGCAAACCCAACAATACTACGGTTAGCCAGATGGAGAAGCTCTCTTTGTGCCATCAACATGAACAGTCTTCCTCGACGACCCATGGACATCCCAAGAGAAATAAAACGGTTGTTTATCCGCGTCTACATGTTTGGAGCTCTATCGTTGGCCCTGGCCGAACTGCCTTGACGGTATCACACATGTCCAGTACTGCAACCCCACCTGTCCAACCTGCAGACCTCGGCACGCGTAGTAATAATATTATTGGAGCATACGGATATACAGCAAAGCTCTACACTGAGATAATGATAGGAAACACGAAATTTAAGGCTTTATTGGACACTGGCTCTGATGTAACAATCATTCAACGCGAGGCTGTTGCACAAGAATTAGGCAATGCCCGAAAGGCAGATTACACAGTCCCACTTGACTTCCCCGGTCATGGCACATTAAGCGAACAGGCAAGCGTGCACTATTTTAGCATGACTCTTGGCTGCGATAGTGATGAGGAGATAAATATCGATAAGCCCATGCAAGCGGTCTGCGTCTCAGATTCACAATTCCTAGACGGCACGGATGGTTACCACGCTATCATCGGTCTCGGGCATTTAACGGACGAAGAAAACGCAAAGGGCTACATGCACATAATTGATACCATTTTGAAGCAGCAAGGCAATGACCATTTGCACAAGACCATGACCATGAATTTATTTCCACGGGAAAAAGGGAAGGACCAGTTCAAAGGATACATCGAGATTGGAACTGTTGATCCTAAGGATCCTCTTATTCACTATTTTAACGAAGTTCAGGAGAAAGGAATTTACGAAGGAACATTTGCATATGGGCAATTAAACAAGCACGTGGACCTCCTGAAGCGGGAGGAGGGAAAGACAGTAGTTACATATGATCTTGATTCGGGTGCACCAGATATTCTTGTCAAGGAGTGGCTATTTGAAGCTTTGAAGGACAGATTGGAAGATGATGGCTGTTATCCACGACAGGAGGACAGAGGAGGACCTGTGGCTTTACTAATACTTTCAGAGAAAGATTATCAAGCCATAAAAGGAAAGTATCTAATTTTCAAGCTCGAAACAGAGCATGGGGAGCAAAAGCGGGTCAGAGTGCCTCTGTTAGAAAGGTAGTATTATCCATCATTAATAAGCCAATAACTATGAGCGTCCTACGTTGGATACAAGAGCGGTTAGCGGCAGTAATACAAGTACTAGAACAGCCCATCGTTCCTCCGACACCGCGAAGCAATATATTACGATGTTGCAACACGTGCCGCCCAGCTAAAGAACTAGCTGGAGGACTAATGCGAGAATTAATCAGAGAGATCACGTACGGAGACATAATGAACGGACAAGCCGATATAATGATACGACGTCGATTTGTAGAACTAACCTACGACCCTAACCAACAAATGCAAAAGGCTTATGAAAGGGAGATACGAGTATTATCCTACGACGCCGGACACTTTGTAATGATGATCGGAATACGAAACGTAGCACAGGAAGGAAGACACGAACGATGCGACGCAGCTATAGTAGATGTTGACATTGCCTACAAGCGAGACCAAGCTGGAACGAACGAGAGAACTGCATATGCTTGGGGGCATTGGATAATGAATTACATAAGTCGAGGATTACCTTATGGATATACCATAATGGAAATAAAGGTAGAACAGTACGGCGGAGTAATACACCTACAAGGAGTACAAGGGATAACCCTACAACGCGCCAGGACAACGCCAGGATATACACGAGTGCAAACTATTCGAAACTGGCTGACTGTACCACGACCGATCCTACCGATACCAACGAGACCCGAAATACAAGGACAGATGACTCAGCAATTACCTAGAATAGCTGAATTAGATCAAGTGCCGTTACCTACACAAGGATCAAACCTATCTACAAGATGGTACCGCCCACTACACTAAACTAATCAAAGAGAGGCTAGTAACACAGAGGTAGTGAAATGAGGAAGGAAGTAAAGAGAAAGCACGGACCAGGTATCATAGAGGAAGAAACAGATAAATACCATAAACAGTAAGTAACAAGGTAGTAACGTCACACATGTAAATTAGTATATAAGGAGGCCATCGTAGAGCCGACCTAGTAGTTTAATCCAAGTCAAGGGACCCTACCATAAGTCCCTAAGTTAAATCGTAACATCAATTACTTGCGAGCCAGTAAATTACCAGTAGCGACACGGCTGAACTAAACCGATTGTGTGAAATCGAAGTAAAGCTAAAAATACGGATTGCAACTAGATTGTTCTCCCTATTGTCTGCACGGTACGAGCTACTCACAACGTAGTGCGATTCCCGATATTCCCTTATCGTGAATAACAATCAGTATAACAATCGCGTCTGCACGCCGACTTAATACTGTACGATTATAGTATCAGGTTCAACTGCAATATTAGTTAGTTGCTAGTTGTTTCAGATCGGATCAGCTACACAGTCCACTAAGGTGATTAGCAATTCCATAACCAGTATTGTAGAATTTGGATTAACCCCTCAAACCGAGGAATTAGCCAGATTGGTCCGTCGATCAAGAATCAACGAACCCTCCACGGAGATAAACATCTGGATTAAACTCCCTTCTTGGCAAGCTTAAAGGAACAAGCGCAGACTACTGCCAATAAAGGTAATTGTGATAGCACGAACTAGTCATTCAAATAGACTGATTGAATAATTCCCTTATCCAATCAGTAGGCCACCTGGAACGGCAAATAGACATCAGTAACAACCACCGAAACCTAGAACCACAGGTCGGGTTAACATTGGAGCGTACAAAACAAACGCAGGAACGAGAACGAGGAGCGCCGAAGGATATAGACGCGTGGAAGCTAATAGCGAGGCAACCAATTTGGCAAGATCTCTACTGGGATCATTTCAAGACAGGAAGGGTTATAGGCAAGGTATCACCTACACCACACGAGAGTGTATTTAAGAGAGCACTAGAAAACGGAGGAGGAACGTTATACTCCGCGCAAGCACACGCCAACCTATTACACCGAATACTACTAGCCCTACTCAACGGAAAGAAAGAGAAAGCAAAAGCAAGTAAAGTATAAGCACAAAAACCGAATATATAATTAAATATAACTATAGTGGCTTACGAAGGAATATACGCGGGGCTGGTTACAGTATTCATATTTGGTACGATCTACTATAGGACAGCGATCACAAGTGCGCTCAGACGAGGAACAAGACTACTTCAATACCTGTCTATTTACGAACCCTACGCAACGCAGTGGGGGATATATCACTACTCAACTGCCATTGGAACGCAAGTGGACCGATTGGCCGGAAGGATCGAACTAATCCTCAACACACAGGCTGAAAAGGATCAAGCATTGGGAGTGTACCTAGACCATCAGTTCAATCAACATATCGAGAAACATAGCCGCTGGCACAGGAGTAACGACGAGGCACACCATATCACCAGAACGTTAGTAAGGTACAACCAGACAGAGCTAGGCATCCTCAGGACAATAACGAGAGAAGTACAACATACCTTCGAGACGCTACAACGAAGACAAGAAGAGCACATAGAGCGGTGGACTGCCCGAGAACACCGAGACGCCGAATTTCAGCGCGAACTATTAGATAAAGTAAGCCGCATCGAGACAAACTTCCTACGCCTAAGGAATCAAGTGTCGGATATCAGAGTCGCACTCGCCGCGTGGGAAGGAGAAGAGAGACAGCGGGAGGAAACAGAAATCCAACAAGACTGGAACACCGTCGGATCGTTATTAGGAGACGATCAAGATCAACCAACGCCGGAACTAACTCAGTCCGAAGCCAGTTGGGAATCACCGAACGAATCGGAGCAGAACGGAGGAGAGTGGGGAACAGGGAGCCGTTGGGCAAATTCAGAACCAAACAGGTTTAGGGACTTCAACGGAGACGAAAGTTACAGGCACCCAGACTCGCCAATTCCCACTATTCCAGACGAGGAACCGGAAGAAGGAGAGATACAATTACACGTAGTCGACTTCAGGGCCCAGACGGAAAACGAAAGTGAGAACCTAACTACAATCACGGAGGAAGAAGAAGGCATTAACCAAGAAAGTAGTACCTCCAGGGTTACATTTGATAACGGGAGAAGACTACCAAGCGGCATTAACGTTACTCGAGATCAGACAGGGAACGTCCGCATAGACCTGCGAGGATTGGCTAGGTTAAACATAAACGAGATAGTCGAGGAAGTAATTACAGAGCTACAAGAAGAACTAAAACCGACAAACGAACAAATCCCAACAATAACCATTAGTCGCAAATATCATCGAAAAGCAGATCAGGACAGAATAGTTAAAGGAATCATAGGTCGAATCCGAGAACAAAGGGAAGCGAACAATAGGAAAGAAGAAACCAGAGAAGTCCAGAAAACCGAACGAGAACAGGGGATAATTGAAGAGGTAGAAACGAGAGGAAGGTTGGTATTGTATTATTCCCCAGGATCCACGACCAGTGGCAATTCAGAAGAATTCTCCAGCTCATTCAGCGACGTTAGTCAAGCCCACAGTAGCAACACCACAGAAGACGAATACCTAGAAGACAATTATCGAAGGCATTTAGCGTTACTAGAATTCGACCCAGCAGAACTCGAAATCTCAAAACAAGAGCTTAGAGACCGATTGACTTGGGATTCAAGCGAAGATGACGAGCCTACAAATGAGTATGTCGCAGAAACCACCGAAGTTTAGAGGAAGAGATAAGGAGAACGTGGATGTATTTATAAATAAAATGATTAGTAATTTTGCATGGATGGATGCGCAAAATCAGAGCAACAAACAAGCGGCACTAACAGATAGTAACAAAGCCTATATCATGTGCCAATGCATGGAAGAAAAGGCTGCCACGTGGGTAAGCACAGCGTTAAAAACAAATCCGCTAGATATGATAGGAAAAGGGCAAGTATGGGAAATGTTTGAAGAATTCTTGACCTACATAAGGAGTAACCACAAACAATACTACGACCCTGTAGAAGACGCAACGAATAAATTAGTAAATATTGTACAAGAAGGCTCCATATTGCAGTACAATAGCGATTTCGGAAAGATAGTATCAGAATTAGATAAGGCAGTATGGCCGGATAAGGCACTTACAGTATTATACAGAAGAGGGATGAAAGATTATATTTATGCGCAATTAGCAGGACAAACGGAAAGCGCGAAATGGACGCTAGCAAACTGGATGAGCCGAGCAGTAGCACTAGAAGGCGCAAGATATGGCGCCAAGGCAAGAACTAAGACCTTCACGAGCAACTGGGAAAAACCCCAGAGGAGAAAAGACGATGTAGTCCCAATGGACGTAGACGTACGAAAATTCAGGAAGAGGACTAATAAAGGAAAACCCAGGTACCGGAGTAACCAAAAACCGAAGAATACGACGGGTTGTTACAGATGTGGTAAACCAGGTCACATTGCCAGAGAATGCAGAGTGAAACCACGAGAAGGAAAACCTCCGAGTAGACTGGGCTATCAAAAATTCAAGAGAAGATTGATAGGAGAAGAATCGGAATATGAAGGCTCCAACGAAGCTAGCGATAACGAGAAAGAAAGAGAACCTAAAGAGGATTTTCAAGAAAGCGACTGATCGAATCGGCTGATCAGCGCGCAAGAAAAGGGACCATAACGAAACCAGAAGGAAGATGGTCGCGGGTAAAAGCGAAATGGAAACGCCGATGGACGACCCCGGTAAAACCAAATACCGATCATCCAAAACTGAGGATATACCTCAGTCAAGGGGGAAAGAGAAACCTACCAATAACAGCAATGATCGACTCAGGATCAGTATTAACAACAATTAGTCCTAATACCGTCAAACGATATGGACTAGATACGGTAAAGAAACAGAGTCCTGCCCAAATTAGAAATGCAGATGGAACGCTAACGAATAACGGGTGGAAGGAAAGCGTTAGAGCATGGGTGGATACCGGAGCATCAAGAGGAAATATGGAACTCGCAGTAGTAGAAACTACAGGAGACAAATTTTTATTAGGAAATGATTGGATAGCTAACTATAAGCCAGTCATAAACTGGGAAACGGGTAAAGTAACAACTAGATTTGGAGAAGCCAAATTGTTAGGAACTCGGAATATGATAACGATGGAAAGGATGGCTCGATATCAACAGAAAAGAAGAAGAAAATCCCGTAAAATCAGATCTCCACTGCGAAGAGACTCCGAAGAAGGGTCCGAATCCGAAGGAGACACGGGATTAACAATAAGGTGGAATACCATGGGAAAGGCAAGCTTAGGGAATTTACCGACACCACCACCAAGGTCCGTACAAACCGCGGTGATTGTGGTGCCTCCAGAAGGAATACGGCCAACCACACTAACGCCTAAGGATGTCACAGTATTGCCAGCACCAGTAATGCAGTATAGGGAGTTGCAAGAAGGAATCGAATCCGACCCAGAGGAAGTCGCAAGAAGGAATCGAATCCGACCCAGAGGAAGTCGAAGAAGTAGAAGAAACTACGGAAGAAAGGGACGAATTCCAAGAACAAATCTTGAGAAACTTTGGGAAATTAGCTGAAGAACTGCAAAGACTAGAGGAAACAAATCTCGAAGACCCGCCGAGATCACCAGAAAGAACGGAAATAGCACTCCCAAGCATAGAACAAATAATATCCGGGGAAACACCGAGTAAAAGATTACCGCCGCAACCACCGCCAAAAATGCACCAAGTAGGGCAAGGCGGAAGTAGAATAACTAGAGAGAGGAAAACGAGTTACCAAAAGGCCCGGGAAAACAAAACTAAACCAGAAGAGGTGGTATACGACCGAAACATGAGAATAACTGTACAAGTAAACGATCAAAAACCCCAAAACCGAGAATATAGCTGAAACAGCAG
Source organism: Inonotus obliquus (assembly GCA_032164295.1). Classification (NCBI taxonomy): domain Eukaryota; kingdom Fungi; phylum Basidiomycota; class Agaricomycetes; order Hymenochaetales; family Hymenochaetaceae; genus Inonotus; species Inonotus obliquus. The sequence continues at coordinate 252,303 of JAJHTX010000004.1, forward strand.
GATGAAAAGGGAAAGGACCGAGCAGGAAACAACAGCAATTAAGAAATTAAATAAGTATAGCAGTATGGCACAAAAGTACTCCCAGGAAAAAGCAAGGGAACAAGGACGATCACAAATAGGAACGACTAAGCATTGGAAATCCTTGGTGCCTAAGGAGCTATGGGATTTCGGGGAAATATTTAGCGAGAACAATTCAAAACGACTACCGAAGCACAATCAATGGGATATGAAAATAGTGTTTAAGGAAGGACAGGAACCAACAGCGAAACGAACCATTTATCCGCTAACGCCACTAGAACAAAAGGCAGTGGAAGAATTCATAGAAGACAATTTGGCAAAAGGATGGATCAGGAGATCCACTTCAAAGTACGCAATGCCGGTATTCTTCGTCGGAAAGAAGGATGCAGGGGCAAGAATGGTAATAGATTACCGACCAGTAAATGCAGTTTGTGAAGTAGATCAATACCCGATACCCATTATGCACACGCTACCCGACAATTTGGGAAAGGCCAAATAGTTCACCACGCTAGACCTTCGATCAGGATACAATAACATACGAATCCAAGAAGGAGACGAACATAAGGCCGCATTCCAAACACATAAAGGAGTATTTGAACCATTGGTAATGCAATTCGGAATGATGAATTCGCCAGCAGTCTTTCAACGAGCTATGAACGAACTATTCGGAGACATGTTGAACCATGGAGTGATGATTTATCTAGATGACATCATTATCTATGCTGAAACAAAAGAAGAACTGTTACAAAAGACGAGGAAAGTACTAGCTCGAATACGAAGAGCAGACTTCTATCTGAAACCAGAAAAATGCTTCTTTAACAAGCAAGAATTAGACTACTTAGGATTCATAGTAAATAAGGACGGATTAAAAATGGACCCGTACAAGCTCAAAGCAATAGAAGAATGGCCAGTACCGCAAAACAAACGAGATATAAAGAAGTTTACAGGATTTTGTAATTTCTATAGGAAATTTGTCAAGGACTATGCAGCAATAGCAAGGCCGATGAAGAAACTAGAATCCAAGAAACAAGCCTTTGTATGGGGAGAAGAGCAACAAAGGTCGTTTGAAGCCCTGAAAAAGGCCGTAATCACAGGACCAATACTAAGGAGACCAGACTATGACAAAGCCTTCGTAGTAGAAACAGATGCGTCGGACTATGGCATGGGAGCAGTATTATCACAAGAACACGAAGGAAAACTACATCCTATTGCCTATCTCACGAGATCCTTTACAACAACTGAAAGGAACTGGCCAGTATCCGAAAAGGAACTGTACGCAGTTGTAATCGCGCTAACTACTTGGAGACACCATTTAGAAGGAGCGAAACATACCATCATGGTACTATGCGACGCGTTGAACCTGAAGACCTTCATGAAAGCACAACGAGTCGGACGAAAACAGGCCCGATGGGTCACGGACGTACTAAGTAGATATCAATTCAAAATCGACTATCGACCAGGAAGCAAGAACACGAGGGCCGATGCGCTATCCAGGAGATCAGGATATGACGAAGGAAAGAATGATAACAAGGACGTGATCGTATTACCGAGAGAAAGATTCGTCAACCCAAAAATATTTGATCGACAAGCTAGAAACAGCACGAGCGAGGGAATGGTACCGCCAAACGATAAATTAATACCCGGACAGGACCGGAAAAGGGATGTATTATACACCTTCCACGACTCACCAATGAGCGGACATCCAGGAACAGACAAGACGATAGCGGCAATAGAAGAAATCTATTGGTGGCCGAACATGAAAGAAGAAATTAAGGAATATGTTGCCTCATGCCACATTTGTCAAAAGAACAAACCTAGGAGGGGACGAACACAACCACCACTGAAACCATTGGAAATACCAACGGGACCATGGAAACATATCACCATGGATTTCATTACAGGACTTCCAGAAAGCGAGGGCTATGATGCGGTGCTAGTGGTAGTAGACCGGTTTTCAAAAATAGCAACGTTTATTCCCTGTACTAAAGAAACAGACAGTAAGAAAACAGCGAAGATGCTATTGGACCACGTATTCACGAAACACGGACTACCAGAAAGAATTACTAGCGACAGAGGCCCACAGTTTACAAGCAACTTTACACAAGAAGTATATAAAGCCATGAATATTGACAATGCGCTTAGCACGGCACATCACCCACAAACAGATGGGCAAAGCGAAAGAGTAAACCAGGAACTAGAACAATACTTAAGGCATTACGTAAACACAGCGCAAGATAACTGGGCGCAGTACATCCACATGGCAGAGTTTGCTTATAATAATAGAGTACACGCAGCAATAAAGAAGTCACCATTTGAACTCCTTTATGGACGGAAATTGGAAATATTGCCCATGGGGCAAGCGAACGCACCAGACGCACAAGAATACATTAAAAAGGTATGGGAGGTACAGAAACAAGCAGAACAGGCGCTGATGGCGTCAAATGAACAAATGAAGAGATACACCGATAAACATAGAAGAGCAGAATTGGAATTCAAGGTAGGAGATAGGGTAATGATAGACGCTAGAAACTACAATATAGTAGTACCCAGCAGGAAGATAGGGCCGAAGAATTTAGGACCATACAGAATAATCAAACAACATGGGCCATTGAATTATGAACTAGAATTACCAAAGAAGATGCGCATACATCCAGTATTATATGCAGGCAATCTTATTAAATATCAAGATAGAATAGTAGATAACACCACGGAAGACCAAGAAGTACCTTCGAATCCAGTCATTATAGAGGACGACGAATACGAAGTAGAGAGAGTACTAAATTCAAGGAAAACAGGACGGAAATATTACTTCTTAATAAATTGGAAGGGATACGGGGCAGAACACGACTCATGGGAACCATTGGGAAACCTAGGAAACGCCACGGAAAAGATCGAGGAATACTATCAGAAACACCCACAAGCGGAGAAACCAAATTACATCGACGGATGGATTAGAAGGAATAACGAAAACGAAGAGAAAGGGAAACGAACAGCCAAGAGAAGGATGATAAATACCAGGAACCCGATAAAAATAAAGGATTTCGCGTATGACGAAAACGACCCATTACACACCAATCCTAGTGGTTCATCGAGAACGGGTAATCTAGAAGAAACATACCAGAGAGTCAAAAGTCCACTATCCAAGGAACAACATTGGGAGGAAGACGACGACAAAATCAGGATGAATCCTGATCATGCCATAGAAGGAGATAAGGACGGAGGCCGCATCCGGCAAAGAAGTAGACGGTTAACGAAGCGGAAACCTACGGGTTCACACGAGGAACATGGTATATAAAGAAAAGAGTCGCCGACGAGATACCAGTATCCTTATCAATTCCTTTCACCACCGCCATCAAAACCCTAAACACGAGTACCAACGCCGAACGAAAATGTCGAATACCATAAAGCTCGTACTCGCAGTAGTAGCGTTTGGATTGGTCATCATGATGAGTCTGATAATACAATGGAGAATGCAATTTTGGATATGGAGACAGGTGCGCAATCATTACAATAGAGAGATGGTAACCGTTAACCAGCTATCAGGAATTAAATCACCCGCCTGAAGATGAAGGCGTAGATCAAAACCCGATAGCGTTTGCGAACGGAAATGAAGATGAAGATGAAGATGAAGATGAAGATGAAGATGACGATTACATACCGATGCCGTTCATCCCCTGGCCAACCGAGCAACAGATAGTGCAAGAAGGAGAACTATGGGCAAACGTAACAGCGCCCTCAAATGAAGATTGGGGAGACATCTCTACGTGGGGAGCAAACTGGCCAGCAGCGAACGACCCAGCACACTGGGATCACGAAACGTTCTGGACCGACGACGAGTTTATTTTTGACAACTGGACGCCGGAACAATTAAACGAAATCTACGAGATAAGAAGGACCGCGAGAGAACAAATGAGAAACGAGTTGGTAAATCGAGCAGCGCTGGAGAGAGCGCTAGAAGAAGAACAGAACGCAGACGACGAAATATGGGTGGACATTCAGTTATGGTCGTCGAATGTAGAAGAATTTTAGCTCAAAATGGGCTTAAGAATTATGAATAAAGAATATGTGTCATGCATTCCTTATGATTATGTCAGATGCATTCCTAGAAGGGGGAGTGTTAGAAAGGTAGTATTATCCATCATTAATAAGCCAATAACTATGAGCGTCCTACGTTGGATACAAGAGCGGTTAGCGGCAGTAATACAAGTACTAGAACAGCCCATCGTTCCTCCGACACCGCGAAGCAATATATTACGATGTTGCAACACGTGCCGCCCAGCTAAAGAACTAGCTGGAGGACTAATGCGAGAATTAATCAGAGAGATCACGTACGGAGACATAATGAACGGACAAGCCGATATAATGATACGACGTCGATTTGTAGAACTAACCTACGACCCTAACCAACAAATGCAAAAGGCTTATGAAAGGGAGATACGAGTATTATCCTACGACGCCGGACACTTTGTAATGATGATCGGAATACGAAACGTAGCACAGGAAGGAAGACACGAACGATGCGACGCAGCTATAGTAGATGTTGACATTGCCTACAAGCGAGACCAAGCTGGAACGAACGAGAGAACTGCATATGCTTGGGGGCATTGGATAATGAATTACATAAGTCGAGGATTACCTTATGGATATACCATAATGGAAATAAAGGTAGAACAGTACGGCGGAGTAATACACCTACAAGGAGTACAAGGGATAACCCTACAACGCGCCAGGACAACGCCAGGATATACACGAGTGCAAACTATTCGAAACTGGCTGACTGTACCACGACCGATCCTACCGATACCAACGAGACCCGAAATACAAGGACAGATGACTCAGCAATTACCTAGAATAGCTGAATTAGATCAAGTGCCGTTACCTACACAAGGATCAAACCTATCTACAAGATGGTACCGCCCACTACACTAAACTAATCAAAGAGAGGCTAGTAACACAGAGGTAGTGAAATGAGGAAGGAAGTAAAGAGAAAGCACGGACCAGGTATCATAGAGGAAGAAACAGATAAATACCATAAACAGTAAGTAACAAGGTAGTAACGTCACACATGTAAATTAGTATATAAGGAGGCCATCGTAGAGCCGACCTAGTAGTTTAATCCAAGTCAAGGGACCCTACCATAAGTCCCTAAGTTAAATCGTAACATCAATTACTTGCGAGCCAGTAAATTACCAGTAGCGACACGGCTGAACTAAACCGATTGTGTGAAATCGAAGTAAAGCTAAAAATACGGATTGCAACTAGATTGTTCTCCCTATTGTCTGCACGGTACGAGCTACTCACAACGTAGTGCGATTCCCGATATTCCCTTATCGTGAATAACAATCAGTATAACAATCGCGTCTGCACGCCGACTTAATACTGTACGATTATAGTATCAGGTTCAACTGCAATATTAGTTAGTTGCTAGTTGTTTCAGATCGGATCAGCTACACAGTCCACTAAGGTGATTAGCAATTCCATAACCAGTATTGTAGAATTTGGATTAACCCCTCAAACCGAGGAATTAGCCAGATTGGTCCGTCGATCAAGAATCAACGAACCCTCCACGGAGATAAACAGCCTCTCGTTCATGAACAGGACTGCACAGTTGGTCCGGATGAGCATATGATAACAGTGGTACTGGACAAAGGAGGGGTACTTGCAAATGATGAAGATTGCCTACTTGGGCTCCCTTTTTGTAAGCTGTTCGCTTCATTTACTTATTCATGAAGTGAGTACTCGCTCTTGCATTGAAGACCAAGTAGCATATAAGCAGGGACTAAGAATAGTAGTCCGCGATCCAAGTGGAAGTGATAAATCAAACGCAACAGGTATATTACACAAGGCGACCGCCGTCAAGAGAAAATCAGCAGCAGGAACCTCGGCCTCGGGTTCTGGTTCAAAAGAGCAGAAACGAACCAAAAAGTGATACTCGGAGGACCGTCCAACATATGAGCTTAGGATTGTACTACATCAGAAATAGCATTGTTATTTTAGTTATCTCTAATATTTATTGCCTTATACAGTCGCAAGACCAAGATGCGTTTGCAGTAGAAGTATACTTAACAGAACTAAGCTGGGAATATATTTATCGTAAGACACTATAGGTACCGTTGTAGGTACCGTTGTACCTTATAAGGATAGGCAGGGGCGACCAGGAATTAGTTCGAAAGTTGCACACTATCGCACAACCACCTGGCCTGACCCGTTCGAGAGCGATGCGTGGTGCTTGTGGCTCACAAGAGTCACAACATTTTTATTGTACCAAGTGAAGCCAACAGTCTTTGACCTCCTTTGGCCAACCTCCCATCACCTCCCATCAAATCCTACACTCTAAGCGAATGTGGCTTTCAACGGTCTTCTCAATTTCCATACCCCTTTTCTCCCTTTGCTACCTGTTTTGGACACTTTGGATTGGCACAAGAGAATGATTAGGAAGTCTTTGACCAACTGATTGACCCGATAAGTTCATCGACGTGGCTGCATTGACCGCATTGGCTGCATTGGCTGAAGGCCTTACCTTGCGTATGCTGCGCTTAAATTATTCTGGTCCAAACAGGGTTCTTTCTTTGTTATGCTTGATTAAAAAACTGCGAGGTGTGACATCTGGATGCTGTGGCTGGCTTGTCGGCTATAAGGTATTAAATGCGGCGTACTCCTCAACACCACTTCTCAACTTCTCTCAGTGGACCGTTCCTCCTCTCTCATCTGCTTCTGCTTCCGAGTCCCTTCCGGGTTCTTGTTCCAGCATCTTCCTAACCGTACTTCTGAGGTTCGTCTTTCCAGCATTGCCTCTTGTGACGAGGCGAGAAGCTAACCATCTTCCTGACTTTGATAGCTTGATTTCCTCACTACGCTTTTCGAACATGGACACAGAGATGGCACCATTCCCAGGTCTTCTTGATGACCTGCATATGGACTTTCCGAGCCTGAACTGCGAGGGCCCTGATGCTATGGTCATGCCGCTCGACGAACTCGAGGCTGGTCTCGCAGATCTGAATTTTGAGAAAATGGCTGGCTCCATCGCGATTGCGTTATCCAACGAGAGCAACGACCCCAACATATCCACCTCAACCCCCTCGATGGAGGTACAGGTCGAGCCCGACGCTATGCCCGTTTTCTCCAATATATTTGATGAGCATGGTAACTTTCGAAGAGAAGGTATAAATCCCGTCCCCATGAGTATTGCATCTCAGTCAACCGCCAACTGCGATGTCAGCTTGAATTACGATACAAACATGTTACGCAAAATGGAGGAATTCCACGCGTTCTACAATGCGCTAACCGCCCAGAATGCCAACTCTAACCTTCCCCTCGAGGATTTTGGCGTCCTGGGCGCTGCAACTGAGGCTGCAACCGAGGCTGCAGTCGAGGGCACGATTGCAGCAACCCTGTGCCCGCCCCCTCAAGAGGGTACAATAGTAGACGATGGACAATTCTATCTCGGCTACTATGGCGGCAACGAAGGTGCTTCCAGCATCTCTGCTTGCATCCCGTTCGCCGAGACATCCTATTTATCGTCATCCAGCACGGCGTCATGGTTAGATTAAACCTATGCATGTCAAGGTTTACTGTCCAGTCAACCTGAGGCCTCCAACTCATCCGTCGAGGAGAAATTCTATGACACCGACCCATTCCAATACGCCCCCCCCAGAGTGTCAAGGCATGGCGGTAGACTCCTCCACCTCCCAGAACGTCAGCCGGCCATGCGAGTCGTTCTTCGCCGATGAACCTCAGACCGTCGAGCAAGACACGAGTTCAACCCGGAGGTATTCAACCCAGGGGTCTCCAACCCGCAGGCATCCAACCCTTAGGAAACCAGCTTTGCAGGAACCGCCTCCGGCGATTTCCTCCGAGCACCTGTTGCTTTCCGCCCCACCAACTACGCGAAGCTGATATCCGAGCTCGAGTCGAGTGAGGAAAAGGAGTCCAGCGTCGAAAGCGAGTCCAACGCCGAAAAGGAGTCAAGCATTCTCGGACTTGACATTGGTCCGTTTGACAATGGTGTCCATGTGGCATGTGACTGCCAGAAATGTCATCTGATGGGAGTGGGCTGAACGAAGGACTTTGACGCACCTCACCCTATGGAACCTTGCCTTGCCGGTTGCGGTTTTGGAGACCCTATCAACAGCGACAGTGATTTATACTATACGGCCTTTCTTTCCTTTTTCGTTAATGCATATTTACATTCCTGCAACCACATTCCTTACTTAATACATACAGGCTTAGCTAATTACAATCTATGACAACTTTATCCCGCCATTTCCTTTCATGCTTTTCCTATTCTATTATTACTCATTCTCGATGACTCATTATTCTTCTTTCCGTTTAACCTGACGACACTTACTCATCTTTACTTATTCTTGCTGACTCGTTGGGCCCCATTGTTTGTTTGCTCATATTTACTTGCTGCTAGTCAGCACCTATTTAGAGTAGAACTTACCCACGACCAAAGTGTATATAAGGCTGGATCAGAGAGTTAGGGATTCCCCACTCTCTTGTTCTAGTACTATCACCTACGTCGCAGGTAAGTCGTATGATACCTGTATATTAGATAGACATTCTAATCTAGTACTATCACTTACATCACAGACTACGGTCTTTTGTGATTTAGTGGTAGCTTGCTTTCTTGCCCGCCTATGTCTCTGATCCCTGTGATCGACATCTCCGACTGCGCAAAGTGTAACAATATGTTCATTGTAAGACACTATAGGTACCATTGTAGGTACCATTGTACCTTTTGTAGAAACATTCTGGGATTTATACAGGCCCTCTTTATCCTTGTTTAACTCTCTGGCAGGTATGAAAAAGGATAGGTAGGGGCGACCGGGAATTGGTTACAGGCATGGTCGTGGTGCTAGTGTGAATCGTCAATGATCTGCATGTCTAAAGTAAGCGAGTGATCGACTGTTGATCATCAAGATCGGTATGCTCTGCTCACGCTGACAGCATCACTTCTGCTCCTCTCAGTACTTGTTATGAGAAACGAGAAACAAAGAAACTGTTCACCGCAGCTTTAAACTCTGTGCTGTGCCGGCTTCTGCTGATAAAGCTCTTGATGCTCTTGGCATCATAAGCTTTAGAATCTGATCAGGCACCAGGGTCTGTTCCCCCGGTGCATTGTAGTTTTGAGAGCAATTTCAGACATTGCCTTCTTGCCTTCTGTTTTATTGGAGCATAGACACCCCATTTGAGAAGGTGTCTGATCGAGTAACGAACAAGACAGTGGAAGGAGAGCCCATATAAAGGTACAATTTTTTTTGGCACACCAAAAATTCGACTCGACCATGTCAGTGAGACCAGCCCAGCAACCTTGTGAACTTTACAAAAATCGTGCACTTTGCGATGATTTATCTACTATATAAACAAACCACTCCTGAGCTTGTACTACTCTACTATATATCCTAAAGAGTTCAGTATGCGGGTGACTTGGTCTTGGGTCGGTAATCTGGTCAGTACTTTATCAGCTATTATCTTACACTTGTGGTGGACGTAGGGATATGCATCGTACCGTAAAGTACAAGAACAGATTGTATATATACGGACACACTCTGTAATCGTATGAAGGTATAGCTATGTGTTTACAGATCTGTATTCTATGCCCCGTTCTCCAGATAGATCTGTATACGACCATATACAGGTTACGATCATATGGGGTGATCAGCTGTTCTCATGGAGCAGTACAGTACCATGGATGCATGCTAGATGCTTCTATCCACTCACTGGCATATCTGCGAGGCTGAATTTCTGGGAAAATATCCTCAAAAGGTGAGCAAGTCAGCCCCACGTCAGCCTTTGACTTGGAGGACTTCAGTGAAGTCGATTCAGCTCATCCTCCCATCCTAGAGGTATAGATTATCTATCCATGGATAACTAAGTATTCTGGGCTAACCCCTTCTGATGTGTCTTGTTGATTATCTTTTAAACCGTACATACTACCGTATTGCCATATACGCCTATTGTGTATCCATAGCTCACTTGGAAACAAAGACTACGGAGTCGGCCAGTATGACTTGGCTCCCGTAATGGATTTCAGCTTTACCGTATACATACACTGCGGAACTCTAGATGGACGCCAAAGGAGGAACTTGGATGTCTTGGACGATAGAACGACTGCTTGCTGCTATATTGCTTCATCGAATTGAGTTGCTTGTTGGTGTACAATTATCTGATACTTTGGTCAGGGGCTGGTGCTTGGATGAAGTACATCCTTCTGCTATCCCGGATTTAAATCGGACTGACGCTCTATGTCTACTTTACTGTCAGAACTACTTCTTCACTGGGAAAACCTGATGGGTATAGATAGCATCCTCCATCTCAGATGACCACTGGCGCTCCAAGCTTATACATCACGAGAAAGTCAAAATAAATCCTTACGAAGTTATATTATGTAAAGAGGTATAGACATTTTTGTCAGCATATTATCAAATCAAATCGCTTTATTAGAATTATATGCAAAGTAAAAGCAATACATTTGATTATAGGTATTATCTCATTCATGTAGTTCAATGTATACACAAAATAGGCATTGTATATGGATGTAAGGTGTATATAAGGCATAAATTCCTATAATATTCCAGGCTTCATATTTTTATTGTATTTATACGGCTATCGGAAAAGCTATTCTTTACGTGTAGACACAGTACAAGTATGATAGTCCAAGTAAATAAGTTTCGGAACGACTAGATACATTATTGTAAGGTAGTAAACTTGTTAGAATAATAGTTGGTAGGCTATACTCAAAGTACAGGAGTTATATATTCCTAATTTGCTGAAAAACTATCTTTTTGAGCTAATGGAAGGTATTTCTCAAGATGTTAGGTATCATAACATGGTTAATTAAAGCATATCAGCAAAGTATTATGCTTTGCTCACAACTGAAATTATTTTGTTGTGTTTAGATAGTAAGTGTACTTTCTTTGTGTATGCGAACAGAATGACCACAAAATTTCTGAATCGAGAACCCGAGCCCATCTACAGATCTGCATATCCCTCCGAACAATCTGATCCTTCTTTCTCCTCGTCCCTTATGAGTGACACTTCGGCTTCTTCTTCATCTTCGACCACCTCTTCCTCAGGCTCCGATTCATCTCCTTCGCCTTTGTCCTCCACATTCACATCCTCATCTTCAACTTCCTCCTGAAGGTTCGGCTCATGCGGTTCTTCTGGTGGCTCGATATCCATGTCGCCCAATGCATCCCCCAAAAGGCCATCATAAAGGTGCCACGTACTCTTGTGACCAACTCTGCCACCTCGGTACCTCATGAACATGTCCCTATCAATAAATCTATGGTATGTAAATACAAGCGAAGAAGAATAAATAATACGGTACTCACATGTTCACATAGTAAAACAAATAGTCTTCTTGTTGCAGACTTGAAGGTTTTCGTACAAGAGAAGGTGGAAGAAGAGCCCTCGTTCGTCCTTGAGAAAAATCAGGTATCAGGTGTGCTGAGTGAAGAATCAAGTTCGGGTCAAGAAATCCAAAGGAGTCAGGGTCCCTGTAGTGCACGAACTGTACCCGAGGCAATCGCTTCTCTGCAAACCCAGAAGGATGACTTGAGTCGAATTAAAACCATCGTACCCAGGTGATATTCATCGCGCTGGGTGTTGTTCTAGTTGAGCCAGCTCCCAAATAAGATACATCAGCATGAAAAAGACCGACTATTCGAGCATATGAGTACGGATGATCAGATTCGAGACCTCCAGATAGCACCATTATGTCTGGATGTGTTCTGGGGTTAATCAAGTCCATTTCCCGACGGAGGTCGTAAGTAGTGTAGTTAGTGCGCAGAGTCTTGTGCTGATAGAACCTGTCCAGTTTAATTCGAAGATTTCTGAGTTCGTAAGTGACATCATCAGTACGCTGAAGAATGCGACTGAGGATATGAGCGTGGATTTTTGGCATGAAGTCCTGAGAGTTCAACGTTAGTAAGACCCAGTCAACCAGAGACCAGAAGCATCGGAGTGACAGCAATGATGAGGAACAGAAGCTCTACTGTGTCTATGTCACTCGGGCCCGGGCCTCAACGATCACTCTGCTTGTCAAGACACTCAAGGAGAATGACGCGATGAAGTACTAACCGCAAGTGCAGGGTCTTTCTCGTTCTCATTAGCCCATGAAGAAATACTTATCCAGTACCTGTGCGAGTTCGACATGTGGTAATGAGCCTCAGGATCAGTTCTGGCGAGGTCCTCAGTGGCGTCAGCAGAAAGCTGTAGACTTTTCTTTTTCTTGGCTTTCTCTAGTACCACCGCCTCTGCAACTCGAGCCCTAATCTTGCGCAATACATGAACACATCCCTCAAACGTAGAGACACCTTTGGAAGCATTTTTCTTGTTGGTTCTCGCAAACATTCGCTTGACATGTTTATGTTGTAATTCACCCTATCAAAAAGTGAAGTTAGAATGCATTGCAAAAAAATTGCACGGATAAAAGAGATTATAATTGCCTAGAGCGATTATAATTCACCATGATTAGTTATAAATATACTCATGATTTGTGTACTGTATGAATCTGTTGTTCCATACTTTCGTATTTTTTCCGGGTATGAGCCAAGGAGGTGAAGTTTGATCGTACTGAGGCTGAGATCTTTTTTTTGGGGATCAGAGTTCACAGGTGGTCCTTTCCTTCCACGTTTCTTGATAATAGCTGCCTGGCGGCGGCCCCTTGCTATTACTTCCTTCTTCAGCTCCCACGTTTGATATTCAGAGCAAGTAGTTTTTTTGAAAAACTGCAGTTGCTTGCCCAAGTCTACCGTAGCTTTTTCGAACAGAGTCAGTGTTGTTTCGGTATGTTGCCGGAGTTTTGCATAAGCATGCCAGGTCCCAAGTATGAATAGAAGGTCAATAATAATTTTATTGTGTCTTCTAGACGTAAGGAGTCCCTCGAAAACCAGAATTGCGCACTAAACAGTACAATAATCAATATATGTCAAACAACAAATGAAACAAAAATTGAGTTAAAGCATCATATCCTCGAGCGATTCTTTTCTATCACAGCAAACCTCCTACATTTCAATATACACGATCTGGAGTCCTTCGTCTGTAACGATGACTTTCGAGGACTCGCAGATTGTATCAAGAAACACATCCCACCTCACCTCGAATATGTGTACCTTTACTAGGCACAACATCTTCGACATTCAAGGCTCTCCTGATATGCTCGATGTGCTTTCTCCTGTTCTGGTTTGAGGTGCTAAGCATTTTACTCACTTGAAGGAGGTCCTCAAAATCACAGGCTGCGAGCCGTGTCATCGCAGCAGTGTTTTTAGAGAAACGGCGGATTGTATCTCTTCCGTACGTATGGATGAGACAATATCTAGAATACTATTTGAATATTTCAGTTGACAACGGTCCAGTTTGTGCGTGCTTACCTCTTGTTGAAGATTGATATTGTATCACCGCTGTGAGCAGTGAGTATCCAGATGAGATGCGTAAAGATTGATTTCTAAACCCCGAGCTCGAACTCATGCAGGACATCGGGAACAAACATTTCAAAGAAATTGAACCCACTTTCCGAAAGCACGGAGAAAGCGTTCTGAGAGAAGATATGAAAATACAAGCAATCAGTAACATATGAAAATACAAGCAATCAGTAACGAAAGTACAAATACACTTATGAAATGGACTCACACGAACTGGTACAAGAGATTCTTCCCCCAAAATATTTGACACTGCCATCGATTCAACCCCTTTTCCAAACTTGAATATTTGTTCTCGAGCCTGGTCAACGGTGTATCGTCTTGCAAAGTTATTGATCCGTTTATGCATTCGGCGTTGTCTGTCGATCTTTGTACCAAGTGCTTCAATATTGTCTCGATGAATTGTGCATTCTTGACATGGATACGAGCCAAAATTACATAGAGTTGCAACGAGCATCCTAAGAGTTAAGTTGTCAGAATGGAAATAGCCAGAAAATTAAAAAAAAGGGAGAGACAAAACCTATAACTTACCGCTCAGGATAGTCAGCAGAGTAAACCATAATTCTTGGGAACAGACGGCGAGTAACTTTGTCAGAGCAATCAAATTCGACCCTATTCTTATATGCTTCGAGGAAATCGGGATGGAAAAGAACCATTTTGATAACTGCCTGCATAAGTTCACGTCTGAGGAACGTAAGCACGTTTGCAGAGGCGGATCTTCCGAAATACTCAATGTAAACGTCCTGGACACTTGCTGGAAGCTGTAAGTAGGGAAATATTGCACATAGAATCAAGATATTCAGTGCATAGAATCAAGATAACCCTATAAATTGCTTACCAAAGGTATATAGGCTAAATGATGGCAGATATGCATCGTAGTCTTACAGCATGCTAGCTTGGACCGGCTCCCAAGGAATAGATACAGAGGCCAGAGAGAGGTGTTCCCAAAATTCGACAAGTGTGTTGAGTCAGAATATAGCATGATGGGCAGCACAAAGTTTTCAACTCCATTATCGGCTGGTAGCGCTCGTATTTCTTCATGAGCTCTAAGCCAGGCGTCCGACGAGTATAACTCTCCATAGACACACTCCTTCGTTGAGCTGTAGGGAGGCCGCCAGTACTCCTTGTATGGTGTATAATGGAAGGGGGGGTGTCCGGGTCATCAAGTGCAGAGAGGGCTGTTTCCAGCAGCGAGCGATAATTAATACCAGTGATTTCGAACACCGGTGAATGTGCGAGAACGCGGCCGGTATCAGAAGTACCGGACAAGGAGGGTACAATTTAGATGCGTTGGGAGGGCCGGTACGTGGCGGTACTAAGTCGTACAGTCACAGACAAGTCGTCAAGAGAGAATAGTAGGGCCTGGCTGGATTGATGAGTACAGGAGGCTATAGGTGACCGCTCCAGAGGCGAGGTATCAGGAGACGATCGATACCGAGACGAATCCGTCGATACCGAGTCGTCTGGTGTCCGGTATCACGGTAAATGTGCGAGATCGCGTCCGGTACCGAAATACCGAGACGAGGGGTGTATGGTTTTAAGTGGGGGAGGGCTAATACGTGCCGGTACTTAACCAGTACGGTCACGGTACTTGTTGTCTATGATAAGGGGGAGTTAATGGATGGGCTGGAAGTGAAGGGTATGTGATTCTGGTATGAAAAGGACAGGTTAGAATGTGGGAAAAACTTCGGTACAGGTCGGTATGGGAGAGAACGTAGCAAAACAAGAGTCTAATACCGTGGGAAAAACCTCGGTACAGGTCGGTACAGAAAGAAAGGGGTCGGTACCATGGGAAAAATGTCGGTACAGGTCGGTACTTGAACGAACGGGTTCGGTATGTGCAGAAACGTTGTAAAACAAAAGCTCAGTACAGAAACGAAAGGTGGATGTGCAGAATTCAAAGGATAACAAAACGTCGGTACCATGGGGAAAACGTCGGTACAGGTCAGTACTGCAAGGAAACTGCTAGCACGGGGTGGTATAGCAAGAAACAGTCTGGGGGAGGCTGGTGGCTGAGAGTGTTGACTGGACTGGGATGGAAACCTGAGCCCTCACACGGGAGGCTAACTCTGAAGGTTCACTTGAGACGGAACTGGGATGGGACTGGGACGAAGCTTGAGATGAGACTGAGATGGAACTGAGAAGGGGGTGAGGAAACCCGAGCCCTCATGTTAGAGGCTAGCTCCTAAGATTACCTCCAGAGCTACTACGTACAGGAGGAGATATTTATACTACTGTACCGTAGTTAGCTCATAAGTCCAAAAGGAGAAAGTAAAAAGGAAGATCAAAACAAAGAAAAATGTCATAAGAAGAATGATTACAGCCATCAGGGGGACAACAAGAAAGGGTTAGGGAGGACAAGATACCAATGAAAACGTAGCATATAGTACCCCTGGATGAAAAGTCCTCAGGACAAGAGATTTGAACCCCTGCCAAACGATACCGACGCGTTCCTGGTGGCACCGGACCTGAAAACCTTAATGGATACTGACCCTGAGCTTCCCCAAAGAACTGGCATGCATACTCCAACCATCAGGAATGAATACCAGAGAGGGAGACGTCCGATTCATGTCATGAGAGCATGTTGAATTGTCAATTTGTCTCGGTACCGGGTTTCTCGGCACTCGGTACTCTCGGTATTCTCGGTACCGGGTTTCTTGGCGCTCGGTATCGGTACTCTCGGCGTTCGGTATCTTGAGAAATGTGACCGACAGTTTCTCTAGGTGTGCTGGTGAATACTGGAAGGTGTAGATGGGACTGTACCGTAGCATGGGGTAAGCGTAGAATGGGATACCGGGGTTGATACCGAGCTCAGCTGCACGTAGTTCTCTTCAACGGTAGAGAGATCGAAGCAGTAGAGAAGGCGAGCTGAGGGGGTGTTTCTGATGGGACTAGTCATGAGACGAGAGGCGAGGGCGACGAAGACGATAACGATGACTACCGGTATCGATACCGGCGACTACGAGACAAGACGAACGAATGGGGACTTGAACGAGATGAGCAAAACCCGGACCTTCACTCTGGAAGTTCCTCTCAGATTAGCTGGTCTGCTACAGTAGAACATGCAGGCTATAAATACCATAATACCGTAGCCATTCAAGATACCAAATGGGGGGTTTTTACAAGTCGAATCATACCGCAATCCGGTACAAGAAAGGGAACATAAAGTCGAATAGAATGTAAAATTATAATCAGGGGAAACATAAGATGATGAATGAATAAGAAATTTTATCAGGGGGTAGCTAAGAATAGGGTGGGACGAGACAAGAACCCAATGAAAACTCACGACGAGTGATACCGAGGTAGGGTGGCGGTACCGACGTCGACCAGCGCTAAAATAAGGACGTGTCTCAAGCTACCGCATGGGCGCTCCTGGCGATGTCCCTGTCGTCTCCTTAGCAGGAGAAGCACATCATCCTGATTTACCTTTGTTCCGGTATCATGATCCGTGCGGCGTCAGTCTGGGTGTCTACCGATCGATCGGATGGCGTGCTCCGATGTTGACGTATCGGTACAACCCAACCTTGGCAATGGAGTACTCTACTGCTCGGTACCAATCAGTACCCTGGGATCGTCCCTGAGCATCAACGAGATCGCTCGAGCCCCTCGATATACTCTACCGCTCGGTACCAATCAGTACCCTGGGATTGTCCCTGAGCATCAACGAGATCGCTCGAGCCCCTCGATATCGATCGGTACGCATTGCCTGACTCGACTGGGCATTGCTTGGCTTCCCCTCCAAGTCGGATCGATGGCCTCCTCCGAGATCGAAGCAGCGTACGGCGGACTTGATTCATTTCCCAACCTTCCTCTCGACGTAGATCTCCGAGGGCGTGGTCTCGACCTAGCACACGTTACGAACTCCAGTACCGGAGCGGACCATCGGTATCAACACCGGTATTGTCGGTATCGATGCATGGCAGTTCAGAAGGGCATACCGTCGGACTTGGAGCTTCAACCATGATCCAACTCTTCGCAGCAACATATGGCAGACCGATCGTAGCTTTGTGAGCCTTTCCCTCTGGTATGGGCTGTCGAGGGCGTAGTATCGACTAGACGTGGACTATTAAGTGTCGGTATCAGGATGGGTGGACGGTACGGTATCGGTATCATCGGTATCGAAGTCTGGTGGTTCGGTACTGTGATGGAAGACGGGCGTAGGGATTGGTGATTTGGTATTGGCGCAGAAGTCTGGCTAAACATATGCAGGACCAGTTCTCAATCGTTCTTAGCCTTGTCGAATCGCAGAAGCCTCGTACTTTGTTGGAACCGCAGGCGTAGATAGGATGGCAGAAGTACCGTGGTCCGAAGAGAAGTAAGAAGCAGTAGAATCACAGAAGTATTGTTAATTGGAAGAAGCGGTAGAATCGCAGAATTAAGCCCATATTGATTGTAGCCTCCGGTATTACTCTTTACCGGGGCACCAGCTTCACCTTCGCCTTCAGAGCATTCGTCCTGGTTCTCACCAGGTAGCTTGATCTTGACGGAACCCATGCGCCAGCCATCAAGCTAGATAAATAGCTTTAGTCATGCAATTTCCCGAGTATTGGAATCCACTCACATTGGTTGTCTGTGCACTATCCTCCTGCATTTCAGGATCATCTTCTTGGAAGACGAGTTGATTGTTCTCACGTTTCACACTGTAGTCCCTCAAGTCATCTAGATTGAAATCAGGGTGGAGGATTATATCATGGACAAGTCTGTCCACTTCATCGTAAGTCTTTGTCGTTGATCCAGTATTCGCCCACTCTGTCAGAAAGAATGTTATTGCGTTCTTGAAAGGTGCGTAAATGTTCTTGATGAAATCTGGAAGGGATACATTTGACGACGGCTTTTCAGGAACAGAGAATTTTGAGGTGCTACAGAAGTCTTCCAGACCGAGATACTCATCAGGATCACCAGCGGGTTGATCAGGATAAACTCGATAAAGCGTGTAATTGTTGGGTTGGGATGTGAACTCAGGGCATAAAGCGATTGCTTCTGTATGTCTCGGAACGGGATCTGGAGCAGGGACAGGTGGAGGAGCAACAGACTGAGGTGGGACATGGTCCAGGAGATGTGGTAGGGATGTGGTAGGTAGTGCGACCGAGGTTGAGACGGAAGGCATGAAATCGATAAATCTGGCCGGCATTCGTCTCTTTCATTTCGACCCAGCCGGAAGCTCTGGTTGTGCATCAAGCAACGGTGGAGGAGGTGGAGGAGGTGGAGGAGGTGGAGGTGGTGTTAGTGACGGCGGCACCACTAGATCAACTTTGTCGTATAGATCCATAGGAGTGCTGTGAGTCTCAAGCAACATGAATTCCATCTGTTCTTGATAAAGGTGTGCTCTATCACTCTGCCAAGAAGGACATAATCAAGTCTACTCACCTCTAGCCTTTACGTTACCATTTGAACTCCTGAGTGAACGTGAAGTATTCATCCTCACTTTGCATTTGCCCTGGTGAACTGAGAGCCCCCTCGAAATACCAAAGTCTTCTCCACAGAATTCACATGTGTATTTCCTTCCCATACCAGATGATCATTATTATAGGTGTCATGAATCATGTTTATCACCTCGGGTTACGCAGAAGCTGATCTCGTAGTATTGAACGTCGACTCTGTACTAGTAGTAGGTCAAGCAGGAGCAGGAGCGAGCAAGGTACTTGCAATAGTCCCAAAGGTAGATGTCAAGCCCAGAGAGTAATAATTCGCGGTCTGACTCAATTCCGTAGTAGGCAAGTGAAATACTAGTGCGTGTCAATTGGAGAAACACGAACCTGCTGCGCGACTGCGTGACAAAGTATATGCACACGTGACCCGTGAAGTACTATTTCATGCACGCAAGTCGCGTGTGCCACTCTCAATTGACAACCACAATGCCTCGTACATGCATCGCCAGGTCAAACGGAAGCACCAGAAACCAGGCAGCACCATATCCGACTCCCACCACAGAACCACCGGCCCTAAGCTCTGATGACACAACTATACGAGGGACATCGCCGCTGTTCGCTCCAAATGAACAGCCTGCAGATTCCGATTTGGGCCCTGGAAAGCGGAGAAGAGTTAACGCAGAAGAAATGGTAACAAAAAAAGGGAGATCCAAAAAAGAAGAGTACATTGTTGATTCTTTACGTTCGATATATTGATTTTGAGAGCATATACCTAGTCCGTGGGATGACACCCATGCCTGAATTCTTCAACTCAGGCAGTCGATCAAGAGGAATGTGGACCTATGGGTCCACATTCTGTCAGTGATGAACTACGGGGCGTCATTAGAGGCAGTTGAGGCCCACAGAGGAATGAATGAGGGAGACCCGGGTTACGATGCAGAGACATTGAAAACGGCACAGAAAGTCATCAAGAACTGGTGAGTATATATGCATTATTCTCATTCCATCGGCATCTCAATCA
Source organism: Inonotus obliquus (assembly GCA_032164295.1). NCBI lineage: Eukaryota > Fungi > Basidiomycota > Agaricomycetes > Hymenochaetales > Hymenochaetaceae > Inonotus > Inonotus obliquus. The sequence continues at coordinate 272,135 of JAJHTX010000004.1, forward strand.
ACTTTCTTCACCACAATGTCCCATCTCTTGCTCACAGCGCGAAGAATAAAGAGATCTACACGAAGGCATACCAAGGAATCAAGACATTGTTTGCGAAGAAGTGGAGTTATATATGTGCCTTGATGAATGAAGAAGAGGACTTACTTTGCCTCCAGGTACGTCGTACAGTCTATCGTTTTCATGTCTCATTGAACTACAGCAGTTGATTCTAGGTGAGGGATGCCGCTAAACAGGGCCGCAACAACGACATGGGAACACTAAAGAACAAGGCCAACCTATATGTACTGAAGGAAGGGTCTCCCGACCCTCTGCTTGATAGGTTCCATGGTAAGGCACATCTCGGAACGAATCACAAGCAGCTACTGCATATGATCGTTCCAATGTCCGTTCTTCATAACCATGGGGAAGACGAAATGTAAGTATTCTAAATATACTGTTCTATTACTTATTCTTGTTTCTTTTTGGTGTGCACTTAGTTTCGAGCAAGACATTCAGTCAGACGAGTACAAGATCGACCACAAATCTCTCCCGTCCTTCCTATTCGAGGTCGAAAAGTACAACCCAGCCAATCTGGCAGGTACTCTCCTTCGAGGCTATCTACCTGTTTCTGTAAGTTCCCATGCCGAGCACAGCTATGTTATCCGACAACTATGTATCAAGATTAAGATATTCATGTTGAAGCAGAACATCTTCTGGCTGTATAGTAATACTAACAGCACTCATACAGGTTCTTCGTCATGTTTTTACTTCTCCTTCATCTGCAACAGCTGAGCCGGGCAGGAAGGGGCGAGCAACACATCCCTCAAACCCAGAAATCCTCAGACTGAAGGAGGTTACTCCGGAAATAATTGCATACACTTGTGTTCATGTAAGTTCGTCGCTTGTATGTTTTTCTCTGAGAACTGACTCGCAATTTTCTAGGCGCGCTTTATGATATCGAAACTGGAATCATGGGGGGAGGTGGATGAACGGTTCAACATGAAGACATTCTATTACACCATCATCAATATGTTTAAGCCGAAAGATTCGAGGTGGGCAAAAGAGACGATGGTGTGGTGGAATGAGTGAGTGTTTTTTTGTCCTATGATTTCCGCTTTGTGACTGTTATTACATGAGTAGCCAAGTGTTCGGTAAGCTTGAGGAAGAAGACGAAGACGATGAAGACTACGACTCGAACGACGAAACCTCAGTCACAAACATCCTAGCATGCATTTGGACGGATATTGAAATGGCACCACCGGCACCACCGGCAGCAACAACAGCAACAACAGCAGCAGTCGAAGAAAGTCAAACTCAACCAGACTCTCAATATGGCTTCAACATGAGTTTCCCATCAGAGAACTAGAACTTGATCTCCACTGACCGCTTTTCTTCTTGCAACTACTGGTATCTCACCAAGGCAACATGTATATCCTCAAGATAAACCAGCCTCGATATTGTCTTGCTCGGATCTTGCTCTGCCCATCTCCGCGTCTTCACTCCTGCTGGCTTTGTAACTCGGCTTTGTAACTCGGCTTTTGCGCAAATTCTCTCTGCCAAGATTGCCGTTGTAGATTACTTGTCGTTATACTCATCACTCTACTCATCACTCTAAATGTCTCTTTTTCAATTCTAATCATTATCTTACAGTGTGGATGATGTAAATCTGCCGCTACAAATTTGCTGGCACTGGCACTAATATATATATGTGTACTCGCTCTTCTACTATGCTGGCAAGGAGCAAAAATAACTGCAAAACTTGAACTGGCTTGTACAAGCTTGTATGTGCTTATAGCACTTATATACCACCATCATGCTGACGAAAATCAACAATTATTTTAGTCACTTATAGGTCGGTGAGGTCTGCTATATCCACTTATGTATATCTGCATATAACTATCACACTTACACATATCTGAAAGAAATACAAGGCTTTCATCCGCTTATTGTGCCTTCTCGTCGCTTATCAGATCGTGAGGTCCGCTATATGAAATTTCATAAAATACGCAAAAAATACAAATTTTAGGGGTTTATATGCAGCATATATGTACCTTGACTTTCTCGTGATGTATTCATTACTTGCAGCTATGAGCCTACGACAACAACACAATCTCCTGTCCTGGGTTAGGTATCATCTTCCGAATCTCCACTCAGCAAAAGATAGGACTCTTCTATAAAGTTGTTACTTCGATCTATAGGTGTTATCCATCACGAAAATCTCAAAATAAATCTATACAAATATACATTATATAATCATGTCCAAGCATCTTAGTCATCATATACAGGGTCCATCGCGATTTTAACTGGATTATAAGTGAAGTACAAGTCGTATATTTGATTGTAAGCATAGAATAACGACTTTCGCTCGCCATAAGGAAATACAATGGTAACAGTCTGCATATAGGTACTAAGAAAGCCATTTGTCTGATTTACAGTGTAAATATCATTGTAATTTTGTGTTTATAGAGTAACTAGAATAATAGTTGAAGCTATACAAGTCTAGAACAAATATTCTTGATCTCTTATTATCCAGGAAAAAGAATTTCAAGAGAACCAAAAGTTCTCTTGAGATTTGCTTGTCCCTTATTAGAGTTGTTGAGTGCATATATTGAGAGGGTAAGTGCGAAATACTCATTACAAACGATAGAAACAAGTTCTTGAGTAAAAAAAATCAGCTTGCGAAATAATAAGTATCACGACAGAGTTATTTTCTTCTCATGTTGACAAGTTAGTACGTGTGACATCATCACTTTATTCCATACTTATTCAAGTCCGATGTGTCGTCTCTTCCTTCTGCCACCACCATCTCGTGCATCCCATTCTTCTATATTCCCTAGATGTCCACCATCGTTTCTTTGCTGAGAAGTGCGATTGGGATTTTACGCGTCGAGGAAGTTGTTTACTATACAAGAGGGTTACAGCCATCCCACGATCAAAGATGAGACCGCAGGTGTTAGCACTTTCGCGCGTGTCCTACAGGACCCAACGGGAGTGCGATGGCACAACTTTGTAAAGCTGGTTTTTCCATTTATGCATCGTGGATTTGCACGGTTCTGATGCCTTCATGTAGCTATGATCCGGAAAAGGAGACGAGATATTTTGGCTACAAGAATCAGGGTGCAACATGCTACATGAACTCATTGTTATAGTCGGACCTATAACCAACCTTTACAACCCTTTCACGTCAGGAACAACGGCTTGTCCACCGAGTCTACCTTCAGTAACTACTTTGATCGACACGCAAATAACTTCATTTGCAAGTGACGAAAGTTGGGCAATCATGCTGTTCATGGTTTCCTTTAGGTCCAACATTTCACCCTGCACATCTACGTCGACAACCTTGGACAAGTTTCTGTGCGCGATAGCCTTTGTGACTTTCAAAATTGAACACACTTGGTTAGTGAGGTTGCTTGCCATTTTCTGCACGACCCTGATGAGTACCATTGTTGTGAATAGGTTCTCCAAATAGTACACTCACGTCCACATTGCGAGTCAAGTCTGCCCAAATGCCCTGAACGCCTTCAACACAAGCCTGTCCACTGAGGATACCTTATGTACCGACTTCAAGCGCGACACGTGTGACTTCGCTAGCGAATGTGCTAAGCTGGTCCACCATGGAATTGACCGTCTCCTTAAGAGTTGCCATTCCACCCTCGACCTGAATTTATACCTTCTGGGTCAAGTCACCACGTGCGACAGCAGTAGTGACTGCAGCAACAGACCGCACTTGATCCGTTAAGTTTGAGTGCATTCGGTTCACGATATCAGCGCCCAAGTAAAGATCGATAAAGAATGAAGCAAACATACGTTAACTGTAAGCCATTCCCATACTCCCTCTGCATCTGGAACGACTACTTGACCTCCCAACTGACCCTGACTGGCTACTTCAAGTGTGAGCCTCGTATCCTCAGTAGCTAACGCTCTCAGTCGACTAACCATTCCGTTTACAATATTCTTGAGATCCAGGATCTCTCCATCCTTGGAGAGGTCTTCGACGGCGACAGCTTCCGCAACCTGTGCTTGGGAAAGTCCAATATCATATATCTCAGAGATGATTATGAAACAATGTGTCCGGGAAGGTCGAGTTACCCGTCCTGGCCAAAAACATCGGCATATCACCTCTCTTCGATCGTAGAGCCTCTGCGCATATCGCACATTTGTAGGACGGTGCATACTTTATCCCTCTCTTTTGGTGAGCTATGGTCATATTTATGCATGCATCCACCTCAGAAAAGGAGAACGGATCCGACCAGGTCATATACATGGAGTCGAGAGGTCGAATGAGGCTGCACTCAATTTTCGAGCCGAATGTTATGGTAGTCTATACGACAGCGATTCAGGTGACGAACGTACCAGCGTTTATCCTGTGCTCGAGACACTTTTCCTTCAGGAAGTAGGTTTCAAAGAGGGTGCTGATTGGTGGATCGCTTTCATTGAAGTGCCGAAGTTTTGAGGGAAAGTCCAATGTCACATATCTCAGAGATAGATACGAAAGCAATGGGTTGAGTTATCTGCCTTGGACGAAAATATCGGCAAGTCTCGACGTGAAGCTAGGGAGCACATTTGGAACGGTGGGGTGGTGGGGATCTTCTTGGCAAGGCATTGGTTGAGGGTATGTATCCTTGGTATGTCTATCAACCTACGCGTTCTGAAAAGAACATGGTATGTGCTGAGGAGTGCGTTGAAACGAAGCCTTCAATGTTGTTGTATAGTAGTCATGTTTGAAGTACAAATCAATTTAGCTACATTTTTGCTATTTCATTGAGTGATAGTTTGGGAAAAGAACTATGGGTCATTGAGCTGGCTTGTATGCACTTATAGCACTTATATACCACCATAAGAATGACAAAAATCAACAATTATTTTAGTCACTTATAGGTCGGTGAGGACCGCTATATTCACTTGTACATATCTGCATACATATATCAGGATTTCACGTATCTGAAAGATATACAAGGATTTCGTCCGCTTATTGTACCTTCTAGTCGCTTGTCAGATTGTGAGGTCCGCTACATTCACTTTCATAAAATTTATTAAATTTACAAAATTTAGGGGTATATAAGTGGCATATATGTATCTTGACTTTTTCGTGATGTCCAGACATACCGAACCAGGATAATATCCTTGTAGCTGAATTGGAGAAGTGTGTTGTTCCCTACCTCGTATTAGGATGATTCCTGGACCTGGGAGTGGATCTTCCGTTAGTGAAGGAGGAGTGTCTATTTCTGAAGATTAGTAAACGATCGTCTGGGTATGTATTGATTGGTTAAGATTTCGGTAGTATTGGGATATATTACGATCATTGATTGGGGCCAATCTTGAAAACAGACAAATGTTTAAGGCCAAGGCAAGTGACAGAAGGTTTTATGTCTGGAGAAGGAATGGATGGCTAGAGGTAATGCGTTGAGGTGTTGATCTGTATCTTTGCCTGGCTTCCAGTAATATTCTCGGTCAGCTGTATTCTAGAGAGGACAAGAGCATCCCTATTGCACATTGTGCATCTACACGAAAGTGGATTGTTCGATTCGAATCCAATGCATGTAAAACTTGTGCATGGGTATGAAGAGACTCTAGACGAAATCTTAGGTGAGTAAGAAAGTCATTCTTCATTCTCTTCATAGCTTACATCCAGGGCCTCCAAAATTGTCTGTTTACATGCCATAGTAGTCACTTGCATTACGTTGCAAAGGCAGGAACGTCCGTGCTCTCTTGCACTTTATTTATTATTAGAGTGTTGAATCTTATGGTACTTTCAGCTTCTCCTTCAGCGAGTTCTTTGTCAGGATCGCAAACACACATTGGAGAAAGAACGGGATGTAGACAATTTATATACAAACGGCCTGGAAAATACCTGTAACTCCAAAGTATCATCAAAACGAAAATATCATACCTCCCACTAGAAGACAAAGTACAATGGACTAATAATTACGCACAAACTACGCCTCTCAGTTTTACTGTCCCTCGAAGCCTTTAAAATTCTTATGCCATTCATCACCCAGAACACAGCCAGCAAAATCTAGCTTAGTCGTGAGATGATAACCAATTGCTGTGGTATGGGGTGTCCAGAGACTCGGACAGATATCTGGAGGGATCTATTTTTTCCTCGAACCCAACCATCTTTGGTGACCCAGCTCGACGGCATACCCAGTAGGGTTCCGAACGTATCGGATACACATATGGCCATATGAATACGACCGTATAACTGACTGTTCAAACCTTTATATGCATACGGAAGGCCCGTATACGGAAGATACAGCGTATACAAAGACTTCTATATTCCGTAACCCCAGAACATAATTTATTACCTTTTTTGTAAGTATACTATGCTATATGGTGACACCCTGAAGGGTTTAAAGTCTGGCACATTGAAAACAAATGTCTCAAGACAAATTTAAGAGAATCAGCGTGAATCAGTATTATATTGTGATCATAGGAGGAGTTTGAACAGCTACTTATAATGCAGTAACTCCTTCTTTGTTCTTTTCTTGACTCGACACATGCAAGTTTCCGATTCCCACAGAAGGAAATATACCTTTTTCCATCAAAATAAGACGGAAAATTCCGTGCAAAGTGCATGTGAGCTAAAATTCCGTATACAGTCAAAGACGCGTCCTTTGAACACCCAATTGAAATTGGGCCCAGAGAATGCCAAACGCCAGTTTTCTCAAATTTAAACACACAATCTTGGAGCTTATTACGAAAGCTACTTGCTGAATTTTTTTCGGGGCAGAAAACGCTGTGGAAAAATAGATATGGGTCCGTGAAGAAAGTGAGGAAAATGTCACAAGACTCACTCCTTTGAACACCTTGTGACGTAATGTCACGATTACACTTGGTTACAAATGATTTGCCGAGAGATCTACTTATGGCAATATGTCGATCATTTTTCCAGTCACACTTTGCGAGTTTTATGTGTTATTAATCGATTGAAGAATCATTTCATCACGAAACTTGGCACACACATAACCAAAGTAGCATGCTTTAAGAATATATCATAAATGTTTTGAGTAGAGACCCAGAGCATCTGCAGGATGACCCGGTTTAGATCCAGCTCTAGGAATTACACCAAATTTCGACAGTAAATGTTTTTTCTAGACTCAACATTTTACTCAATTTTTCTAAGAATTTGCACATGTACCAGCACAGTCATTTCTAACATCCTGCTATTTTTTCGAGGTGAGAAACGAAGAATTGGGTGAGAAAAGCCTAGGTGTTCAAAGGAACAGTCCTGTTTAAAGGACGCGTCTTTGACTGTACGGAGAATACGCCTTATAAGAGTTTTTTTGCTTTCCTCATACGCATACGGCCGTATATATCCGGCCCGTATATTTTCTTGTTTCCCCCTCATACGATCCGGCCGTATCCCGGATACGGAAACCCGTATACGCGTCATATGCATACGTTCGGAACACTAATACCCAGGCTCGACAGAAATGAGATACCTCTGGCATAAAGATCCGTTCGCCTTGGGACGATTCGCGAGTGGCGGGAAAATTGTTCATCTAGGGAAACAGCTACAGCGGACCGAACGTCCCAAGTACGTGTCAATCCATCTCACGAACGAGAAACAATTTGACTTCGATCCAGCGAGACGTGCATTGAAGTTATGGGGCTTGCATTCTCCTGCAATGGGCCGGTGGCTGGTACGGTGCACCGTGCGCATCCCATACACGGGCTGTCTTGTCGTGAGATCCCGAAGCAATACGATTTCCATCCGGAGAGAAAGCGACAGAAGTAACATAGCTATCATGCCCTTCGAACGGTCCAGCGACGAGCTTTCCGGTCTCCGCATCCCACACCCGCACTGTATAGTAGCCTGATCCCGAAATAATGCGCTTCCCGTCCCCAATAGAAAGCGACAGAAGTGATGTTATCTTCAAGCGCCGGTGGAATCGAACTGGGAAGGGAGTAGTCATTCTGCGAGTCGGGCACATTGACTGTGTTGTCATTCGATCCTGATGCAATCGTCTCCCCTTCGGGTGAAGATGCAACTGGGTATGTAATACTAGTAGTAGTACGCCTCGTAAATTCTCTCATGCATGGTTGTGGCGGCTTTGTACCAATTCTTCGTACGTGAACGACCGGATGATTCTTTGAGTAGTGTTCTGAAACCATGGAGTCTGCTCTCGAAAGCGAAAGCGCCGAAAGGTATATATGCGGTACGCTTTCTGAAATTGGCAACGCGAAAATACTGGATAGCCTATAGGCATCCCATAGAAAGGAAGAAAGTTCGACGGCACTTGTCTGCTAAAGTTTCAGTCCCTTCATCGATAGACTAATTACAACGTACTGACCGCGGTCCATAACATGGCCTCAAGCAGAGCACGGCCGGCCCGCCGTCTGAAGTGCTTGGTCAAACTGAGCGCTTCGAACCAATACAGTAGACGGCTTCTTGCAGAAACTTCTAGTTTCTTAGCTAAGTCGGTCGAGTCGGGAGGACTGGGTACGTCGCAAAGATCATGTTCAGCCCAATATCGGCAAGCGTAATCCAGATCGGGGGGGGGGGATATTCCGCCTCACTCTACACTTTCAACTTCGTCCACGTGTTCATTACGATTGAACGATGCCACTGCAGGTTGCAGATGTTAAATTGAAGCTTGCCGTGCATGACATCAAAATATCGCTCGGCAAGGTGCTTCTTCTGTATAGCCACGTCGACATACCTGACTGCCCAGCACGGTTAGGAGATATGAGGTAATCAGAGAACGACGTGTGATAAAGGCGGACAGGTTCATTGACGTTGTCGGGGTGTAGATAAGTACACTCCAGAGGCGGGAAATAATATGCTTCGAGGATAGCGAAGGAGGAAGGCCTAGGAGGGCATCGATAGCAGGGACAGAAAGTGGCGCTTTGCCGAGAAGGATGGCACTTAGGACTCGTGAGAAGCATTCTCGTGACCTCTCCTCTTCCCAGCGTATCTCAGAACCTTCAAGTACCCAATCATATAGGTGAGATAAGTCGAATCCAGGACCTGTATCCTTGGAGCGACAGCAGTCAACCAGTCGCTATTCTCAACCATAAGAACCGTGTTGAGAATACTCAGTCGCGTGTAAGAGACTCTATATTTCATGTACGGTACCCGTTGAGACTACTACGGAAAGATGGTAGGAATGAGAATCGTGTACATGTGCGGAAAGGGCTCACCTCAGTCGCGTGAAAGAGACTGAGGTGGCACGGACTACGGAAACATCTTATATACTGTACGAAAAAGGAAATGTCACGGGCTGACCGACAGCGGGCATTGCGTCGATCACCAAACTAATACGTCTAATTCCAGCAAACCGCAGTCGATGGCATCGACTCGATGCCCAAACGAAAAGACCGTCGGCCATTTCACTCAAAAGCTCCAACTATTCGATCCAGTCCTCTGGCGATTCTTTCGCATCCGTCAGAATTGGATGCATCTTGTGCTCAATGTATCGAGATACATCCGCGCGGCTCTCCTGCGATGAGTGGTGAAGCTCTAACGGAAAGACACCTGGTCCGGCTAGAGCCTCAGTTAAGTCTTCCTCCGGACGGCTCGTAATCAAGAATCGGAACGAAGATGGAAGCCTACGGAACTGCTCTTTGATAATCTTAAGCAACTGTTTGCGAGCATGAGATGTGCCACATTCGTCAAGCGCGTCTAGAACAACGGCAACAGGACCCTGTATAGAGCCCGCTGCCGCCGCCAATGGTTCGAGTAGAAGCTTCTGGAACTGGGCGTCAAGCGAAGCAGAGACAATGCCGTTGTCACGTCCGCTAGCTTCCGCAATCTTCTCCGCGATGACCTGGTCGAAAGATGCCAGCCAGAACGCGATAATGCGGATGAAACTGCTCGGATCGGACTTGCCACGAACGAAAAAGAGGTAGGCACCACGACGAGACATGCGTAAGCACTCCTCGGCGATGGTCATGCTGATGGTGCTCTTCCCCGTGCCTGCTGCACCAGAAAGCCAGAGAATATTCTCCTGCGTCTCCGAGAACAGCCATTCCGTGATTTGATTCAGATATTCTGTACGAGTGCCAGGGAGACACTGATCTTTCTCGGATGCATTCATGTCAGCAGGGGCGAGCTCGTTTCGCAAATCTGGTGACAAACATCAGGCAATGTAAGGAATAATCATAATCAACACTCACATATAGCGTTGACCTTTCCAGACATCCGCGCGGAGACAAAGGTTGTCTGAAGGGTCGTTCCGTGTGCTAATGCATCCCTCAGATCGTTGAAACACACGACGAACTCGTCAATTTTCTGCCCTTGACCGGACTTGACCATTCGTTCTTAAACCAATCCTCAGTCCCTGAGCATGATGAACATATTGCGCCAGAGTTACCCACCGATGAATTCGGGTCGAGTGTACTGCCGAATGAAGAGGCAGCATTCCGTTGTCTGCCGAAGAAATTCGACTATTTTCGATTGCAAAGGGTCGATCCTGTCTCGCAATGAATCAGCGCGCTCAACGTGAATGAAGGTCTCCTCCATCAAGCGCACAAGTCCAATAACCTTCTGGTCGGCCTCGATCTGCTTCATGGCAGCCTTTGTGTGATCTTCAGGCGGGTCTGCAAATCTCCAAGCATAACAGTTACAAGTACGTTGTAAAGTGATGATATGACCTGCCATGCAGCATTTGCGTATGGGTGAATCTGAGAAGTACCGATCAGTTGATGGTCAAATTCCGTAGTGACTTCGGACTAGGGCTCCGCAGCGGATCGGATATCCCGGATAAGATACGCCGGATCCGCTATCCGCCCGGATGCGGATGAGTTTTGGAGGGCAAATATCCGGGCGGATATATACGCGCGGAACCGGATATGACATTGGAAATCCGCCGTATCCGCGCTTATACGCCATCTGCTCAAGGATGACGAGATAATAATGAAATACATGGAATTCAATAGTCGAATGACCCTCCAAAGAGCCAAAACCTTTTGGTAAGCCGGGGTTGGTGTTCGTTTCACTAGGTTTCCAAGTATAGAATACGATTTGTCTGACGTTACTGCCAAGCCAAGAATCTGGTTGAGTGACGGCGGGATTTCACATTTTGCACCTTCACCAAGCACCATGTTGACCATTCGTTGACATTGTGTTTTCCCAAAAGCACCGATGGCACTTCGTTATATGCACGTTGGAAGGTCCTGGGCCATTTTTTTGCTCTGTAAGTAAAATATTAACCTTGGTCGCGGATATGCCGGATACGCCTTATAAGATACGCGCGGATGCGGATGCGACTGAAAATATCCGCGCGTATCTTATAAGATACGCTGCGGAGCCGAAGTTCGGACGTACCGCTGTGACCTTATCCACGAAATCAGTGAACATCTGTATTTGACCAGGTCCTTCTGCTTATTCACTTGTTCCAGTACGTTTCTGGCAGTAGCTGCGCCCTGTGCAAGAGCCGAATTCACCATTTTCAGCTGCTTCACATCCTCCTCGGCGGCAGCAAGCCCCGCACCCGCCGCCTGTTTGCCATCGACAAACTTCAGGCGCAGGAAGAGGGTAGCCGTTACGGCTGCTAAATTGCGATCACCACGAGGTGAACGAAGCTTTCGTTCGACTGAGCGCGAGTCAGTAAACTGCCATCAGGCGTGTAGACACCGAGTTCACCCCTCACCATCACCGTTGGTGCTTTCTTGAAACACTTGTAGCTTCACTGTAGCATCTCCGATGCATGATCTTAGAAGTGTTCCTTTGTGCTTCAGTTCAACGACGAGATCAATCGCACGAGAACGCTCCTGTACGTTTCTGTGGGAGGACATTAGTGTATATTTCGGAGCGATGAGAGGACTGCTGCTACATACAACACGAGTTCCTCGTTCCACTCGGGCGATGTGGTCCTTTCCAATGTTCGGGTTTTCCGCACTTGATTGCCAAACGTCACCTAAGCATAGGTTTTTGGTGCCTTGCTACCCCACTCGACAATCTCTGCACGAAGAACTGGGGCAAATATAAGAGAATTAGTTTGAGTGAGCGGAAAGAGGAGCACCTTCCAGTGTGAAGTGAGTAGCCGTCATGATGGGGAACCTGGGACCTCTCCCTGACCTTTATCTGCCCATCTCCGTCTCGCATGATTTAAGATAAGCGCCATCCTTTCGTAAGGATTATGGTTATGAATCTGATTCTGGGTTGTTTCAGAAGAGAAAAGGTTCTGAGCGCTTGCCAAGCGTGTGAAATGACCCGAACGTACTACCTACACCTGCCAGAGTCTTCAATTTGCCATGTAATTATAGTCCACTGCTCACCTCTCGCTATCAGACAGTCTCTATCAGCGCTTACTGTTCACACGTAAGTAAGTATATTGTTTGCCTGAGTATAGAGCTGACAATCATCCGGCATTCTGGCGGTGAATCCATGTCGGGATGTCGATCATGTCGATCTAGTCTCCGGCATTTTGGCATCTACTACCCTCTCCAAAATGATGTTGTCTAATGTCCAGTCCAGATTACTTCTCTTTATGTAAAATTTTGAACCCCACGAAGAGTCGACCTTATCTTGCGACTAGCGTGCCAAATCGTTCGGTTCAAGGGATGAATCTCTTCGTATTTATCTATCTCTTACACAAACACAGAGAAGCTAAACACAGTCCATACACGTCGATCCCTCTCGAATGTCTTTGGTTACTCTGTCCATACACTGGCAGTGCACCATCCCCCCCACATCCCATCCAAATTACTTGTGCGGATGTTGGCGCCTTCCCTTCTTCACAGATTCCTCATCAGTCCCAGGATGAGCAAACATTCCCCTGATACTATCATCAGTATCCGAAGCAGTGCTGGGACGAGGTTGACTACTGGCGCTAGGAGGAGGCTGACTGCTGGTGCTGGGACGAGGGCGGTTGCTGGTGCTATGACGAGGCTGACTGCTTTCATGTGACGCACGTCCTGAATCCCGGGGTAGGTCCAGCGATTCGGCAAAGGGTTCTGTGATACCAAGATAATATAATGAGATTGCACACTTCAAAGGAAACACCACTTACCACCCAAACGGCGCATGCCTGCTGCGAAGGAGCTGCGATCTAGTCATCGAGGAGGAACATTAACAACAGGAATTTCACCCGTGATTGCAAAGTATTTCTTACCAGCCGGTTGACTAGAGGATCCAGAAGCTGAAAGTTGCAAGCAGATTTTCAATTGATCAGCAATTGGAATCTCGTTCGACTTTGCTGAATGTTTCTTACCGGTCGGTTGACTAGAAGATCCAGAAGCTGGATGGTAACAACGATTTTTCAACTAATCAGTAATTGGAATCTCGCTTGCGTTTGGTAAGTGTTTCTCACCATGCACTGGAAGCTGCGGAACGGGAGGAATAGCAGCGGGATCTAAACGATCGCGTTCAGGAACCAAGCAATCAACTTGTCTTAGGTAGGCAAAATCTACCAACCACGAGAATCGCCCTTGCTACTGCTAAAAATCTGACTAACATTCCTCGCAAATATGTCTTTCAATGATGGCTTCTTCGTAGGACCAGGCGGCGGAGCTCGATGGGTAGACTGTGTAACCGGACCTGTATGAGATCCAGCGGTGTCACGATGGGAAGTTCCTCCACCTAGACAATATCAAATAGTAATCCAATAACTAATGGTTCCTAGTTAGTCTCGCTTTACTCACCATGAGTTTCTGGTTCTGTGATTGGATCCTCTGCACATGATCATTTAATCCAATGTTTAATTGGAAAGTCAGTCATGGTTATCCCAAGTATGGTGGCCAAAACTCCACTGACCAGTGTTCCGTGTGCGACGCCCGAGAAAACTCCGCAATCTGGATTTCTCTGTCGCGTGCGGTGCAGAAGGCCGTCTAATCAACCACCCGCGGTGACACTTATAAATGACCGAGAGATGACTCACTCTTCTCCTTGCCGCCTTTCTTGTCCTTGTCCCCGCCCTTGTCTCCTGTACAGCATCAGCCCTCTCACCCGCACTCGGGAATCAAATGCTGACTCACCGTGACCCCTGTTATGGTCTCTGCCGCGTCTTTCATCACCACCACCACCACCACCACCGTGAGTTGCCATATTTGTTTACTCGACTTCCTCTGGGATTACTGCTCGATTGTCTGTAGACGCTGAGACTGTTGAAGAGCTGAAGAGCTTGAATGTGATGACCAGCCAGCATGAAATCGGACCCTTTTTATACTGTAATCCCTATGATATTTCATGTTAGTTTGTTAGTCGGTCGTGAAACAGCTCTTCATGCCAAGCCGATACCCGAGTCTACATCGCGCAATTATCAGAGGGATATAGTAGTAGACGGAAGCATCGAGAATCCCAGGAATATGATATTGGTTTCTCTAGGTTGGCAGTACCGGTTTCCGTCCGGCCCCGAAAATATCTTTGTAGGCCGCCTCGTAAAGCAAAGCGTTGCTTGGGAGCTAACATTGTTGTCAACAACCCATCGCCGGGGTTGACAAGGATTTGATTAGAGCATTTTACGACACCCTATGAGGCCGCATATTTACTTTCGGCCATCAGACGCTCAAGAGGCACCAGCGAAGTTGAGACCGAAGCAGCACAAAGTGGAATCGCGACAGTGAGCGTTAAAAACTTTCCACAAAGACAATTAACAAAGTCGTAGAGCAAAAGAGTCGTGAAGCAGCACCAAGTAAGTGTTTCACGGTGGAAGATGTTTTCAAAGTTCGGCATGGAAAGGGGGTTTGGAGGTATGGCATCCATACGTAACTCGAGCTACTTATAGAAAACCTCGAAACGGTGAGCACATGAGGAAGGGGATCTAAGGCAGCCTCGGCCACTTCCCGATTTCGCATCAAAAACCCTTAAAACCTCGTATACGGAAGATCGTACCTTACGCAAGTCCGAGTCATGGTGACCTTATTCTTCGCCATGTGTATCTTCAAGCAAGGAAAAACACTATCCCGGCAGACTCGGCTACGTCGTATCATGGACGCGAGCGATAGATAAGTGGCCCTCGCAGAGTGGTCACGTCTCCTTGAATCCGTCTATCTCGTATCTGTGAGGTGAGGTGAGAGCTTAGGCCTTAAGCTAGGCCTCAAGTTTAAGTATTGTTTTTTTGGATGAGTGACGAGAGTAGCGTGACGTGATACTAGTCACAACACGGGATTGAGAGCGTGGGACGATAGTTCCAAATCTGAGCTATGTTCTTCCTCGCCACAAACTGATGACTCGCCACTAGCGTTGCTTTGCACATTCATCAGCAAGTGTAACTGGTTTTGGTTTCAAGAATGCCTACGTTTAGCCGGCTCTTGTCGTTGGCCTTGTACAAGCCCAATGGTTGTGAAGCCTTGACGACTCCAAGTTCTCGGTCGCTAAACTGTCAGCCTCTTCTGTGCTCAAACTTATTCGACCTGAGACTGTTACCCCATTCTCGAGTCAAACGAGGGGTTGGATTCTCACCAGCCCTTCCAGCCTCAACCTCTATTTCCCATTGAACGCTGCTCTCTGGCTCTTGCTCATCTGTGGCGACACACCCTCCAGTTCTTGGGTCATACTAGGGATTCGTCAGTTGGTCCTGGCAACGCCGCCATGACCGCCGTGTCCAGAGGTCCTCAATCTGTGTCCAGGTTCTTACGCTCATATGCGCCAGACACGTTTGAATGGGAGAGTCCCGAGTATGTTCCTCAGACGCGTCGTTTCATCTGGGCGAAGCCGATTGCTTTGGGATCTCATTCGTCTGTGACTCCGACTTGGAGCCTGGCAGCTGAATCTCGGAAAGAAAATTCTACTGTCTCTACTTACAGTTATGCTGCTGCGCTATCCGATGGACCTCCTTCGTCCCCTGGTTCTGAGTCTCTTTCAGACATGTCTATATCGCTCTCGGATGCTGGCTCCTTCTCTGGACGATGCTTCTCGATTCTACCTCCAATGGATCGGACACGGGCAGCAACACCAATAACTCCCGATGCTCGTATTGATGCTACTTCTGGCTTTAGAACGCTGTCTGATATGTCCATATCGTCTTCTCCTATCTCATCCTTTCCGCTACAACTGTCGGAGGACTTCGATGGCTTCTTGCACAACATGCCAAAGCAGACTGCCTGGGATTCGCCTCTGAACCACGCTCCTCTGGACTACTTGCCATCGCTTGCTCGAGAGATGAAGTCTGGTGACAGCGCTACACAAGAGAGCGACGATAATGACCCAGATGCTGCGTCCGTTAGCAAGATTCTGGAGTGGACGGCGTCCCTATTTGTGTCTGTGGCGAGCTCTGTGCTGTCATATTCTATCCAACCTGGTGTCGACGACGTCCCTAGGCCGACTTGTTTGAATTCCAGAGACCCTTCTGCTAGCTTTGACGAGCTTGATGAAGTGTCCTTCACACCATCATCTAGGAATCCAGATGTTTGGTCATCCGCTCCTGAATTGATCGTCAAGATTAATTCTACGCGCACAGAAGGTCCGGCGAAGGACATTCAAGCCAACCCACTATCAATCCTCATGCCCGGCTTCATTGAACACGGTGGTATTAACCCCGAGCAGGTACGTTATCTCATAATGCACTTCTTTTTTATGGATGGAAAGAAGTCAACTTGCATTTCATCAGCCGACAACTGCAAAACCCGTATGCATGTGGGGCCGACGGCTTGAGCGTATTCCGAAGGTGCGCCTTGCCGGACAACAAGAAGCCGTCTATTGTTTCGACTCTCGTAAGCAGCGACAGAAACAAAAGGCTCGGGACAGCGATTCCGTGGGACCAGGCGATTCGAGAGGTGGAAATCGACATGCAACTTCGAGTTGTGTTAGCAGCAGCGGTGCTGGAATCTCTAATAAGGAACGACAACAGCCAACACAGATCTTCTATCGTGCACGCCCATTGGACGCGCAGTTTGTGAGACGGGAGTTGCCTGCTACGCCTGTTGACGCGGTCAAGATCACGCAAGGGCAGGTGTTGCTTCAGAATATCAGGCCAGTGAGATTCAACGCAACTGGCGGTGCTAATTTCCAGTCCGTCGGAGGTTTCCAACCGCAATCAAGTCAGTCAACCACGGGACGGCTTCCACTCGCTCCGCGAACCAATGGCGTCGACCAGGGTCGTCGTCAGACGAAAGGTGCGACTGCGCCAGCCTCTTTGCTGCTCGTAAAGAAGATTCCTGGTCGAGGTTTTCTATAAACGTAATATCGGTACACTCGCTTTCTCCGCATGCTGCAACTCGAGTCATAAACGCTGTCCTCCATCACGCGCTATCCTTAAGTATCTCCTCGTATCTATCCTTGCTGTGTTCTCTTGCTTTTTATCCATTCCTTTTATCCAACAACGTGTTTTCTTGTCTTGTTGTCACGTCAATTTAATGCTTTTGTAACCTTATTTTTCGTTTCTATTGTTCTCTTGGTCTATGCTTTTTCAGTTGCTTGGTATCCACGTGCGGTGTATGCACGTACCTAATCTAAAATATCTATGCATACTTGGATCATCATTACCAAATCTGGAGATAGGACTTGCCCAAGTGAGGTGGTTTTGGGGATTTGTATTAATCGGTGATTTAAGAGATTCAAAGGATACAAAAGGATTCAAAACGTGTTCGGGAAGTAGGGAGAGCTCTTACCTAGTTGGGGCGAGAAAGGGAAGGAAGGGCAAAAGAAAAGAAAAAAGGGTTGTGGTCGGCGGCGGAAGATAGGTGGTTTTGTGCGATGTAGGCCCGTTGGCCTAAGCGTGCCAAATCGGCCTGCGCTGCGGCCTCAAGGTCCGTGCTCTGAATTGGTACGGATTGCTGTGTCAGAAAGTGATATGGTGTGCATGCGCGTAAGGCATGACGCATTTTTTTTCTTGAAAGAGCCACCGTTCCTATTCTTGTCCTTGAGGAACGTCCTTTTAACGGGTAGGCGCGTACGCGTGTGCGCTGTAAAGGAGACAGGTGTGATAGGGTAGGGCCTTTTGGTGTCGGTGTTTCGTATATAGATGAGGGCTTTTGGGATGGATTTGATGTTTTGGTTCCCCCTTGTCATCTGCTTGACTCCTTTTTCAGCTTGGAGAAGGGACGAGGAGATCTTTGACTGTGGCGGCGACATTGGTTTGAAGGTACGCGAATAGCCATCGTGAAGTTCGGGACCAACTCGGAGACTTTGACGCGTCAAGCCGCGCGTGCTTGCTTGTTTGCTGCTCAATCTTTTTTTCCACGGTACGTAGGTGGCTTGGATCGACGAGTTTATAACGTGAACTGACCTGGATGATTTTTTTCTTTCCTCTCACTTCCATCTTCCAGTGTCAGAATCCCAATTCCTGCCTACCTCTCCCCTCTCACTCTCTATTCACCCACCCCGCTCCCACCCCACCTCTTAACACCCCCACTCCCTTCGTGAAAGAAGTGCATATATCTCGTTGATTAAACGTGTGGACATGCTACGGATATGTATTCGACAGCTGATGACTCCGAGGTGAGTTGAATTATACTTGTAATGTCCTCGGGAGCTTACGTGTGGATATCCCCCCTGCGATGTATGCGTTTGACCAGACAACAAAATCTTCAATTTCCCCTTCGAAGAAAATGAAGAATAAGCCGCAAGCGCTGGAGATCATGAGTCCTAGACTTGAGACTGTCGTCGATGATGATCAAGAACATGAATACGAGCAGGATCAGTTCCAATTTCAGTCATCGCCATCATCATCGCCAACAAGGATTTGTTTCCCGACTTCGCCTCCCGGAACGTCTCCTACTACCGATGCAGTAACGTATCCATGTGGTCCAAATCGTTCGCGTCGCCCAATACGTACTTCGACATGCTCGTCTATGCATTCTTCCTCTTCCCATTCTTCAACATCGTCTTCATCTTCTTTGTTTTCCCGTGTCTCTGCTTCGAGCTTTCGCACAAACCGGACAAGCATCTCGTCTTATCGCTTTCCTGCCTCTCCTTCACTGTCTTTTGCTTCCTTATCTTCAGCGTCGACTTCGTCTTCTGTGACATCGTGCGCGGTACCCCTTCTTCCTCCCTACGCCCCGAATCCTCTTTTGCAGGCTTCTCCGGAGGACGCCAAGGCGATTCTTACGCTCGATGGAGGAGGTGTACGAGGTGTCTTTGCACCTCTATTCTTGAGCGAGCTACAGAAACATCTACCACCTGATGTCGACGTTCGTGAGCTCCTCGATCTCGTTGGTGGGACATCCACTGGTGGTATCGCCGCCCTCATGTTCGCGCGTATGGGTCTTCCCCTCGACAAGGTCATCAACACGTATCGTGAAATGCCCAAGAAGCTGTTCGGTTCTAGGAAATTAAAAGGCCTCTGGTGGCTACTTACCAACTCCCAGCACTCGACAAACAAGCAGCGCAAAGTGTATTCGCGTGTTGTCAAGGAGGCTCTTGGGGATGCTGAAGCGTTGTTGAAGCCATGCGTCGAGGATGCGGAAGATTCACCCAAGGATGCTGAACCTACACTGCAAGTGCCCGTGTTCACTGTGGCTGTTGACGCAGCGGATCTTTCAAAGCCTACCGTGTTCACTTCGTACACGCCGATTTTCGAAGATCCTCGTAAGAGCGCCGACTCCCTGCCGACACCGGAACAACAAGACGATGTGACGATCGTAACAGCAGCACTTGCGACGTCGGCTGCACCGACTTATTTCCACCCAGCCACACACGCAGGACGCTCATATGTCGATGGAGGTGTAGGGTTTAACAATCCCGCGGAAATCGCCCTCAGACAACTTTCGACACTCTATGGTCCTTCAGCATTCGCGAATACGTTGATCTCGCTCGGTACGGGAAGGAAAAACGAGAACCCGTATCGGCCTGGCGGTAGTAAGCCTCGCTTGCGTTCTGGCGTCGCTGGTATGTTCAACATGCTTCGTGCCTTTGCGCACATGGCTACGGATGCTGAAGGCGTACATGCGAGGCTTGAAGAGCGTTTCGCGCAGACTGGAGGGTACTTCCGATTCAATCCTGTTGGACTTGAGGATGTTGTGCTGGACGACTGGACAGCTGTTGACGATGCTATCAAGGCTTCACTTGCGTACCTTGCGCTACCTGAGACGCAAAAACGGCTTGATGAGCTGGCCGAGCGTCTTCTTAGAGCTCGAGGATTTGTACCGGAATGAATCTGGACCTCCAAATATCAGGCGCATCACACTTCTGCAAAATCACGACATTGTCACATACTTCATGAATCCCCCCCCCCTTCGAGCTTCCTCTCTTCTTTCGATCTTCTGATTATATATTTTCTTCCTGTCTTGATGCACGCTCGTTTCTGGTGCTCGTTTCTTTCCTGCTTCTCTGACTTCGGCCTTTACCTGCTCTCTTGATCCTCTTCGTCATTGGTTTCGTTCATTGTACTTCTATCGCTTTCCGCTCAACTCGACGTTCCTTCGTTCATATTTTCGCTTTATTTTCAAATCGTTCACCGTTCATTTCATTTTGTAAATAAGTATCTGCGGAAGTCGGGTCAATTAAACAATTCCTGACGGAGATAGATGAGAAACTGTACAGAATATAAACTCCTTGTACAATCTCTCCCCCTATCTGCAACGCCGATAACAGATAGTTGGGCAGACTCTAGTGCTCAAACCGACGCACACGCATAGGCAAGGCATACCCTTCTTCGCCCGCAACTTTTGGTCGTGGCAAAATAGTGGTGATCGTGTCGATCTTTGTCTCGGGACCATCGCGCATCTCAAATACGTAATTTCGAATGAGGACAGACAATACAGACTGGTGTAAACCATCCCAGTTAGCCTTCGTCCGTGATGCCCGGAGCAAGTTTGACGATAACACATACCTTGAACTCCGCGATAGCAAACGCACGTCCTAAACACGTTCGCGGTCCATCGATGAAAGACAGGATATGATGGTATCCCTGTATTTCTTTTGCCTTCGATGTCAATCCCGCTTCGTTGTCCAACCATCGCTCAGGTTTGAATTCCTTTGCATCTGGTCCCCAAATCTCTTCCGAGCGGTTGATTGCGCGAATGGGTACCATGACTGCCGATCCTTGTGCCACAGTGATATGATCGACCTTCTCCCCCGATGCGGTTGTGATGGGATTGCTCAGCGGAATGACGTCATCGTACTTGGCCTATGTGTTCGCTAATATTTGAGTATGATCCGTTGTGCAGTGGGGAATTGGTGAATACGCACAACTCGACCTGTCTGTCCAACTGGCGGATGTAAGCGAATAATCTCTCGTGTGACAGAGTCAAGATAGGGTAATTCGTTCGTGAGCTGGTCGTACGTAGGATCTTTGCTGGTGAATTCGGCGAGCTCTGCGCGAAGCTTGTCTTGCTTATCCGTGTGTAATGATAGTTCAATCAAGGCCCACGTCAAGCTGACTGAAGCATAAATGTTTAGTTGTGAGTGCATGTAGTACTAGTCAAAACAAAGTTACTGACCGGATGTTGTCTCGTAGCCAGCTAAGATTAGGACTTTCATCTGTTAATAAAATCAATTAACCTGAACTTGACTCGAAAAGTAGTTAAGTACCTGAGCTAGAACCTCTTCAGGCTCTAGTCGCAATTCAGAATCTGCATTTTCTGCTTTGACTGAACTGAAGTTCAGCCCTGGAAGAGTCTATGGCAGTTGAAAGTCGACTCACGCAGACTCCCCATTAAAGACCTCGACGTATCCGTAGCACCACCACCCACCGCCTTTTCATTCCGGCTTCTTTCAAGCAACTGTTCCGAAACCTCCTCCATAGTTTTGTGCAATTTCTTGATCATTCGAGTGCGGCGATCCGGAATTCTTAAAATGATTGGGAGAAGCGCGCCGAGAAGCAGGATTATCATAGCCATTGGGGGAGCTGATCCGAAGGAATCGAAGACTTCTTCGACTGCGGAGTGTTCACCGTGTAGAGCGCCAAACTCGTGTCCAAATCCCGCGATGCCGATACTATCGAGAGCGACGCAATTCATCCTGAAAAAGAGATGCAGGTCAATTGCACTGAAGTTTTCCTGGAAAGTGACCGACGCGTACCATTTCTGGACGTTGATGATAGCCTCGTCTGTGTTCGATGACATTACAAGCGTATCCCAAGCGGTCTTAACCTTCACATTTTGAGGTCAGCACATCGCAGGATTCGAGTTTCCAGAATACGGCTAACCTTGTAGGCCGAATCGAAAAATACAGGAGTCAGACTACGAATCGCAGCATTACTGAACGCAGGAGTAAGCGCCTTGCGTTGTCTGCATGACCGCGTCAGCATTTCCGATGCATCATGATGCAATTTCGCACCCATTACCTTCGATGACTCTCTCCATCCGACCACAAGAGTCCCCGACCAACCTAAATGTGTCAATTAACAAGCACCATGAAGAATATGGGTATGAATAGCATACAAGGTTCGCAACCATCCTCTTCCCGAAGTTACTCTGCACGTAAGTAAACGTCTGCTTGGAATAAAAATGCGCAACCGCTCTTGGATCCGTCAACATCGTCCTCCTTCCACCAAACGCCGTAGGAACTTGGAACACCGGTCCATATTCCTTCGCCCACTGTTCGTATAACGCTCCAGAGTCGCCTTTGATTATTTCCTTGGAGACGCCAAAGAACAGGCTTGTTGAAGGTGGACCGAGGAGTTTGGTTGTTTTGACACGTCTGCGGATGGATTGAGCGAGTTTATAGACCGTCCAGGCTCCTCCGAAGAGAAAGAGGATGTCGAGATAGCTTAGATTCATTGCCGTCGTCTGTATGAAGCGTAGTTGCTGGAATGCGTCACTCGAGGTGGGTATATATAGCTAACAACAAAGCGGTGTACACAGTGTGAGAAGATATCGGAGATTTCACCGATTGACCACTGACAAGAGTCCATCGTAATCATTTACCCACCGTGCTGGACACGCAGGAAAGTTGGAAAGGCCACTGAGCCGCTACGACGCGTAAGTGCCCGCCCATGCAAAACGAAGCCGGCAGAAGAGCTCGTTCGTGTATACTCGGCACGAGTTTGATGCCCATTTGCTTCAACTACGAATTCCTGCTGTTGCTTACGTTGTTTTGTTTCTTTACCATTCAATACGTATGAGCGCGATACCATTGGTTTGATGACTGCTATCATAGTGGACTGCAATACAGGAAAATACTGTTCCTTTAAACACCAATTACAAACTTGTCCCCATGTCTTTCCACACACAACTTTTCAGAAGTTAAAATACATTTTCATGGAGTATACTATAGGAGACACATGCTGATTTTTTTCTAAGCCGGAAGGTGCGCTAGAAAAATAGATATGGACCTGGAAAGAAACAAGGGCCCCTGTCACGGAAAACGACTCCTTTGAACACCTTGTGACGTAATGTCACGCCAATATCAATGGTACCTGGCACGGCCTATGTAATTTCCGTGACATTCCCACGGTCCCTTCCATGGCTAAGCGGCGATCGACACGGATTCACCTGTTCCACTTTTTGTTTTGAGATTCGAGGGCCCGTCCTCCCTTCCACAACTTTACAAAAAATCTGAAAAAATGTCCAAAAATTATTTTTCGACACTCTGAACAAGGTGGTAAGAAAAATTACAAAAACTGTCCAACAGATTCCAAGATACGGCGATTTTTGACACATATATAAATAACTATGACACTTCTTAAGAATTCTTTTTTAACAAAATCTTTATTTTTCGTTAAGATTTATATTTCTGAAAGAAATATGACAAGAAAGCCTGAATTCATTGAGCTAGGAAGCATATATGCTGCTGTGTCTACTGTATATGCTAATCTCTCCACCAGTATGTCAATTTTTTTCGCATATAGTTGACAGAACCACCCTAATACACACATACATCATGTCCAGGCAGTTTTAAAGGAGTTTTATAAGTGTTTTCAGAGGAAGATATGGTCGTGCAAAAAAGCCAAAATAAGATCACGTGACACATAAGTGAAAACAGTTATGTATATTCTGCCTGAATATCACCTACAATCGATTCGGATTTGGTATATTTCACATCAGATAGTTATTCCAAGCCTTTTCATGTTGAAAGGAAGGGACAAATAACTCAAATTATGTGGAACTACATATTCAAGGGATTTAGTGGGGGACCGGAAAGTGGGACATGAAGATCGACGCGAGTTACTATAAATGGAAAGTATTTGAAACTCCGCCCGGGAAAAAGTGGCACGGATTTTTTATAGGCCGTGCCAGGCACCAATATCAATTACACTCTGGTTCACGGCGGGCAAAATAGGATATCAGCGGGCATTAAATTTAAAGAATTTTTCTTGCAATTATTTTAAATATCAGTAAGCATATCGACCTTGCCAATATTATTTATATAAACCACGTGCCCATATTTTTTATATTGATATGGATATCGATTGGGTTGATATTTTAAATTCCCATCTGTTTTTATGCATATCTTCCTGAAAGATAGTCTAAACATCTACTTTAAATCTCGGTAAGTATATCATACTACAGGTGGGTACATAAAGTCTTCGGCACCCCCGTTTTAGGAAGGTGGATTTGCATGCTTTATGTGGTAGAATAAGCGTCGGGTAGCCCTCGGCAACCTGGTCATATCGGCAAAGACTTGGGATGGACTTGGTTGCTTACAGGAAAATACTGTTCCTTTAAACACCAATTACAAACTTGCCCCTAGGTCTTTCCACACACAACTTTTCAGAAATTAAAATACATTTTCATGGAGTATACTATAGGAGACACATGCTGATTTTTTTCCAAGCCGGAAGGTGTGCTGGAAAAATAGATATGGACCTGGAAAGAAACAAGGGCCCCTGTCACAGAAAACGACTCCTTTGAACACCTTGTGACATAATGTCATGCCAATATCAATTACACTCCGGTTGTAATGAATTGCTGAGATATCTTATTTTCTCAGCACGCCGATCATTTTGACTATCACACTCTTGAGATTTTCTTACAATATTAATTGATTGAGCAGCAGTTTCTCCCTGAAACTTGGAGTGAAAGTAGACTATGTAGCATACTTTTAGATTATCAGGTTATCTATACAGTTAAATAACAGGGGGAATTGCAGGATGAATTGGTTTCGACTCAGGTCTGTGAATTTCACCAAATATCAGCACTGTATAATTTTTCTAGACTCAACAGCTTGCTCAAATTTCTTGTAAATTTGCAGACTCAGTGATACATACTATCCTTTGGTTCATGCATGTTTATGAGATGATAAGTGAAGAATTGAGTGAGAAAAGTCATGGTGTTCAAAGGAACAGTACTGTTTAAAGGACCGGTATTTTCCTGTACTCAAAAAGGCATGCAAATCACCTTCCATATTTGGGGGGTGCTGAAGACTTAATGTACCCACCTGTATCAATCCCGCCGGTATTATAAATATAAATCACGTGCTGATATGCTTGCCGATATTTGAAATTTCGGCAAAAAAATAATTTTAAATACCGCACCCTCTGATATTCTATTTTGCCTGCCGTGGTTGTAATGAATTGCCGAGATATCTTCTTTTGTCAGCACGCCGATCATTTTGACTATCACACTCTTGAGATTTTCCTACAATATTAATCGATTGAGATGCAGTTTCTCCCTGAAACTTGGAGTGAAAGTAGAATATGTAGCATACTTCTAGAGTATCAGGTTATCTATACAGTTAAATAACAGGGGGAATTGCAGGAGGAATTGGTTTCGACTCAGGTCTGTGAATTTCACCAAATATCAGCACTGTATAATTTTTCTAGACTCAACAGCTTGCTCAAATTTCTTGTAAATTTGCAGACTCAGTGATACATACTATCCTTTAGTACATGCATTTTTCTGAGTTGATAAGTAAAGAATTGAGTGAGAAAAGTCATGGTGTTCAAAGGAACGGTACTGTTTAAAGGACCGGTATTTTCCTGACTGCTTTATGTCCGAGATGACCGACTATGTCAACGATTATTAATACGTAATACAAGTTACGTCATCCAAAAGATACCTGCCTGCTTTGCAGCCATATCCTTAGGACCACTCTACTAATCGTGATGGGTAATGCATACTAGCTTACACAAATTCGCATTCTAGAGGGACTACACATGCTTACAAACTGATTCCCAACCGCAGCATTTTCTGAAATCCCTCGGTCCCTCCGGCTCAACAAGTCAGTCTCACCTGATAATTAACATTTTTTGAGCCACATTGACATATTCTGATATCTTTAAGGCATTAATATTCCAGCGGAGGTCATTCCTCACCTCCCTTCTATTAATGTTCTAGTAAATTACGTTGGTAATGTGAGTGACTTCTTTTGAGGGCATTGGCCAATGTCTCGAGGACTCGGAGGAGTAGGACTACTTGAACAAGCTGACTGTGACTCAGACGCAGCGACAAGGGGCAGGTAACAGTTCAACGAGAAGGCAATCTTGACTTACGACCTTCTGAAGACCAGACCAAGTGCCTCTCGTCCTTGAAGGTAATGAGGTATTTGTATATCTCCGCAACTCTAAGGACAAGAAATGGGATATTCTGAGATGCATAGAGTAGAGTGAGAATGACGAACTTACACGAATGTGTGGTAGCTGTCCCGTAATGTCTTGAGGAAGAGCTTGCTCTTCATGGCAAAGACATGTCGAGACAGAGGGCCTCTTGAAAGGGATGTTAGGCCTAGGGAGAACGTAGTCGCCTGTGGTCAATTTCACAACCAGAGAAAGATGTGTGAAGCACTCCAAGTTGCATATATAATAACGTGGACCATCTCCAAGAAAACGCACAGGGACTGTTAGAGCATTGTATCAGAACGAACGAAAGACACGGTCCTCACCTCATTACTTGATAACCAAGACCTTGATTCAAGGTAGGAGAAAGTTGATATTATGACACCAAGGAGACGGAAGGCAAGATCGCACTATCACAGTAGCATTATTGAGCGAATGACGTTAATCGATTACTTGAAGTGGCAAAAAGAACAGAGACATGGCCGTAATGTCCAGGAGAATATTTCGTCGAATAATTTTATCAGTTGCTGATGCAAATGGTCCAGTGAATAAGAAAGCACAAACAGCCAGAGGCTTTTGTGCTTGTTCCTTCAACGGTCATAGTACTAACTAGTGAACCGAAGGGTGAAATTTTGAATTGCCACAAGATTGACTTAGGGCCGGACACGTTGTTATATTCCTGACATAACCATGGTGGGTAACAACAATCTATCTCCTCTTGACTGACACCACTATATCCTCGCCACGAATAGACGGAGTACCCATATTCTCCTCCGTCCACGCAGCCTCTGCGCCAACTCCATCAACACCCTTCACGCCTTCCTCCAACCCAGAAACAACATCAACCTCATACTTCTCCATCCAAACCTTCAAAATCAAATCAAACATCAACATCCTCGCTAATTTCTCACCAGGACAAGCATGCGCCCCTAACCCAAACTGAACAAACTCGACTTTCTGAAACCAAATGGAGTATACGTTTGGATTGGGTTCGGAGAGGAAACGGTCTGGGGACCAGTTGGTGCTGTTGGTGTAGATCCCGTAATGGATTGTTTGGGCATCTTCGCGTTGGGTTGTGAGTGGTGAACATGCGACGAGTGTACCTGAGGGGATTGTATGACCTGAGATGGTTGTTGTGTTTTTCGTCCTACGCATTATCGTCGCGTTTGTATATAATCGACCTGTCTCTCGGAAACAGGCTTCGATGTACGGTTTACGTGCGTCGGAGGGTTGGAGTGCTTCTTCGCGAATACGCTCGAGTGAACCGGGAGTTCGACGTGCGTGAAGGAACATCCACGGAATCGTCATAGCGAGATTTGCGTGCCCGCCAAAGACTACAGTCATAATATGCGTGCCATAGTATTTCGCAAACTTATCCCCGGTTTGCGATACGATATAATAAAAGTAGTCGCCACGTCCTTTATGCTTCTCTGGATTGTTAAGAATGTCTTTGAGTTCGATATCGATAAGTTCGTTGAATCGTTTCCTCGTGTTATATAGTGCCCTTCCGGGTTTCGTATATTTCCAGAGAGAGGGAGGGACGACTCGTAACATTGGATGTTGGAGATCGCGTTCGAATTGGGACATTCGTGGGAATAGCTCGTCTCCGTGTTTTCTGTAGAACTCTTCTCCGACTAGGATAGTCAACATACACGAGATGACGAGACGCGACATGCTTCTGAATAGCGGGACCGTTCCTTTCGTAGACCATTCTTCGAAATGTTCGTCCGTTAGTTTGGAGCACCAGTCCATGTAGGTTTGCAGTCGGTTCTGGTTTTGAAGCGAGTATTTGACCATTTTGAAGCTGACTGCCGACCAATCTGGATCGTCCATCACTGTATATTATGGGAATTGTCTTGAGCATCAAAGTCAACGTGAATAACAGAAACTGTGAGTTACACACTGCCTTGGACTGTCGCACCCATGGCCCACTTGATCGCTTCAATAAAACTCAACTTATCCTCCGCAGCGCGCAACACGGTCTTATTCCCCTCCGGACCAAGCAAGAACACAATCTTAACCGCCAAAAGATCTACGCAAAAGACATCTCCTAGCTTCCTCCGAGTTTTCCGTAGAAACTCGGCAGGATCCTTGCTGTACTCGACGGGCACGCGTAGTCGAGCGCCGAGAGATTCCTCGCCTGCATAGGGAATGTTGGGTGAGATCCGTGTCGTGAATCTGTGTATGGTGTAGAGGAGTCCACCGACTAGGAGAGTTGGGAGGAGAACAAGTGGTGCTGAGATGTATTTAGAGAGGAGGGCTTCCGTCTTTGCCATTATGTACGGTTGTCAATACCAGGATCTTTGTGGTGTATCAGCCTTTGAGCAAAAGAAACCGCGTAGATACGTTGTAATCAAAGTTAGTCAGTATGATGGTCCAAAGTAAGAAAAATATGGACCTCACAAGCTGTGAGCTGATATTCTCGACTACTAGCTGGCTAGACGTCAAGGCGGGGGAGTATGGAAGAAACGTTTGAGACAATAGTTCGTTCACCAGCATTATTAGTATGCACCGCATCACCTACACAAGGTCCGCCTTCATCCCGTACAACTCTTGGCAGCACGAGCGCTACGTTTCCAACTTCAGGGTTGCTGGAGATCGCAAGTATGGGATAGGAGATCATGTTCCGAATCCGTGGTGGGCGAATGAGATCGCGCCAAAATGAAACCGTATGTCGATCCCAATTTGCTGATTTCATATGACCTACCTTACCTAATACTTGTACAGGATGATTGCCAAGGATGTGTCCCTACTTGGTAAGTATTTCCCGAAAGAGTATGCGTCCTTTGAAGTTCTCATCTCAAACAAAAGGCTGTCATTATTGGGACAGTAGGACACGCAGAACTACCGACTGTAGAGATAATCTATGAAGCGTGTTAGTAGAATGGCATGATCGAGCGAACTCATCAGCACGTACTTCAAAACGAAAATCCTCTCTGGTTCTAGTGCATAGCAATTACAAGAAGGATTATAAAGCGTAACGGAAGTCTGGATGTCTATCACCTAATTCTGCCCACGCTCGATCACCACCATCCTGCAGTACCTTAGGATCGTCCGAGTCTTTAATATATGGAGCGAGTAGTTCAGCCCGCTTGAGCTGCTTTTGCTTTGTTGCCCAGGAGAGGTAGAGAGTGTTGAGTGTAGAGAAGCAGAGGATGAGGGCCGAGCTGGAGGAGATTGAGTAGTGTGCTTGGCGGTCTAGCGAGATAGAGAGAGACATACAAGCTGATGTTAAGGATGGCTGCCCGTGTGAAGCGTGGGGCTTCTTTCGAAGGATACATCCATGTACTCAATATCCCTCCCTAAGTCACAAGGTCAGTCCACCACGAAAAGCACTAGATACAGAAAAACGAACAGAATTCGTAGCAACGAATCCCAAAGCAACGCTTGTCGCCCTCCGATAATGCGGTTCCGAGTTATTTGCCATCCACGCAGACAAGAGCGGTGGGAGAGCATACGTTCCTGATACGGAGAGGAATAGGGACCCGTATGACACGCTCTTAGATGTCGAACCTATGTAACAGCAAGTTGTGTCAGTAATTTTAGTTCCAGAACGAGGATGGCTTAAGGTCAATAAGACGCACGGAGGAAGACTACGTATCCTATCATCGCAATAATTGCGTTGACCGCCACGAATGCTGCGCGCTTCTGGAAGCGATCCGAGAGATACGAGCTGATGAGCGTGACTGCAAATTTAGAAATCACAATTAATGGAAAGTCAATCAATAATTGGAGCAGAAGTACCGGTAAATCCAGCCGCGAATGGACCGACGCTGATCAGTTGAGTGTGCGTCGGGTTGTATCCAAGTTGATTGACGATAGATGGCAAGAACAGTGCAAGCCCTAATGTGTCCTTTCAGACAACGAATATCTTTTCCCAGGAGTAACCACTGACCGTAAAGAGTCGTCCCATTCATGAACAGAGCCACAAAGTTGATCAATACATGAGGGGATGACATAGAGCGCCAGACTTGGACGAAAGAGAACGTGTCAAGTGGCGAGGCCGTTGGTCTGTCGAGGATGAGACGTCGCGAGACTATGCTAGATACGCGCTCTAAACGTCAATTTCGGTTTCTTTGATTAAAAACGTCACGTACTCCCTCTCATACTGCGTCAAGAAGCGAAGTTCTTTCGGAGTCGAAGGCGTGAAGAAGAATGCAAGTAGGCCAATGATAATGGTGAATATTCCTTCCTGTTAACCAATTCGTAACATTTCCAGTCATTATTCGGATTGGAGTATGCGGAAGTGGCACCAACAAGAATGAATACCCATGCCCATCCGGGCCGCCCTCCTATCCCATCCATGTTTATAATCGCAGCTGCGAGCAAGCCCGAGAAGGCACCAGAAAGTGATGCAGCCGAGAAGAACATAGCGATTCTACGTGTGTATACTAGTGAGTACTGTGATGTTCTTTTTTGTAGGAATAAGACCTACCTCAGGGACAGTTCCTTGCGCGTATAGAAGCCGGAAAGGTACAGCACGATTCCCGGGAACATCGGTCCCTCAACTAAGCCAAGAAATGCGCGTATCGTGACCAAACCCGCATACGAGGTAACAGTGCCTATACATATGATCGAGAATAATGAATGAAAGCGAGCTTAAAGCGGATATTAATATTGACATACCTTGGAGCGCGCATATCATTCCCCATACCGTGAGAATTGTGGGCATTACAATTCTGGGTCCGATCTTCCGGAGAAGCAAGTTCGACGGAAGCTCCGCGGCTATGTATGGCCTGTGTCACACAGCAAAAATAGTCAATGATTTTTAATTGAATGGTATGAATGTTATGTCAGTTTGCCATTAGTAAAAGATGGTCGGAACGCCGCACACGTAGAGAACGGTGATGCAGATTTGGTACTGCTTGTCAGTGAGACCCAGGTCTCTTTGAAGGCCTGCTACTCGAGCGTTGCCTGGCATAGGGTGGTCAGAACAAAACACCCCATCGGAAATGCAAGTAGTCGCCCACCAATATTTGCTCGATCCTAGATGTGGAGGGGCCAAGGTCAGCGACTATTCACATCGCACGAGAAGTGGAATAGAGCATACGAGGAAGGACAGCAGGTAGAACATAGTCATTAGAGGGATCAGACAATAGTCCAACTTCCTGACGATTCGTTTCTCTTCCGCAGGGTCGATTTTGAGCAAGTCCAAGTCCTTCTCTTCTGGGGATTCCTCCACAGTAGCCGAGTGATCCGGAGACGACTCGGACGGCTTCAAAGTTTCTTCAGCGAACGATTGGTTCATCATGGTCTACTCGTAGTACGAAGAGGGTCACGGTAGAGATGATAGAAGCGGGACGGTCAGTGGGACGAATGAAGGAAAGTAATGGAAGCGGGAAGCCAACAGGGAGATAGAGCGAGCAGGCCACGGTAAATATAAAATTCCACTATAGGACACTGCCAGGTAATGCCATCAATTGTCACGAAATGTAATCAGAGCCGATGACATATGTTTCGCCATTTTTGCCACATGACACCCAACGATTAAAATTTCAGTGTTTAGCATGACCCTGATACTCTGCTGGTCCCGGTAAATGGGCAGAGTTTCGGTGAATGAATAGACGGTGATCCGTTAGTATTACTATTAGGAACAAGGAGGCGGAAGCAAAGTGACCCGCAAAATTAAAACTTTATGGCATGGGTCACCTGATCGTGTCTATTTATAACGCAGCACCCGTGATGACATTCGCACGTGTGCTCGACTGTCACTAAGGTCAAGAACTAGTAGGGCATATATCATATCGCATGATATCTTATTTTGCCACTTGAGGGCGGCAACCCGGGGCGGGGCCGCGCCGCCTGCCGCCTACGGGATATATGACCCAGCACGCACGTTCCATGTAGCATGTTACAGCATGTGACGGAATCGTATCATCGAATCGCACATGACAATGCACCGAGGTAATTGTTGATCACAGATGAAACCCACAGCAAGGACCCCTTTTTGTCGGTCCTGGAGACCATCATAGCTCCATTGCAAATGATGCTTGCGTTGAGTGTGTCCTGATGGGACAAGTTCGAAAGCTATTCCATGTATGTAGTTTCGATCGATCTCCACGGCAGGCAAATTAATTTAACTACAGATACAGCGCAAAGACAGCACCAACTTCATCTAGGAGTTCAATGCAATTAAAATACCAAGTCCATAATAATAGTGCAAGAAAAACCGCCATCAGCGCGGTCGGTGATAGCATCACAGAGAAAATTGATCCCAGCAGATAGAAAGGTGGATCAAGAAGAAGAATTCACACCATTTTCTGCTCCTCGAAGAAAGTACGAGCAGTTGTAAGAAGCACCATCTGTTCATCCAACCAGAGATGCCCAACTTCCTCCTTGGCACGCAACCGCGCCTCTTGGTCAACCGACTTGACCGTAACACGAAACGCAGCAGAGATGGGCCTATGGTCAGATACGTTCGCTTCATATCGCCTATAATGCACATTCTGCACTCGTTCGGCATTCCTTGTCCTGTAGAGTATCCGATCACACCATGCAGGAACGCGACTCTTTTCGGACGTGTCGTAGTTGGAGGAGCGTCGGTCAAATTTGTAGGTCGGCGCGAATGTAATGGGTGCTTCGACGAAGGTATGTAGACGGAAGCTGCGATTGAAGCGCATTTCTTTAAGTAGCTGGTCATGCTGGAGGAGGAAATCGATCTGCCCAGAATGGACGGCGGAGATAGTTGCGTCTCGCCGGAGGTCAATACGGTAGTTCAGGTCCCCATTGAGCTGGAAACGGTGTCAGGCCCCCGCATATTTGATAAATCAATGAAAATGGCACGTACGAAAACGAATTCATGGTCGAGAACCATCGTCCCGTCTCCTCCTCCGGCGTAAGCAGTATAATCAGAATCAATGTGGGAAGGGGTGAACACTTCCTTCTCGTCCAGAATGGCTGCGACGTCAGCATTTCGTTCCCGGACATGGTTTTGCCCAGCGGCCAAATGGCAGTTTATGAAGCAGATGGAAGAGTCGTCGATCACGAGGCGAGCGACAATTCCTCCCTGAACGCAAAGACAATCAGATAAATGTCGGATTCATCTTGAACATAGGGCTGCTAACCTTATTACCATACATCCCGCCTATACCCCGTTTCACAGTTGCAATCCCAATGTCCTTCAGTCCCTTTCGTTCTGATGACTTGATAAAGACGCATGTAAAGAGTCCCACAAGGTTCTCCGCGTGCACAACGGTATACGGACACTCTGGAGGCATAGCAAGGCGCACTGCTAGAGCTAGTCGATCATGCCACATCTTATATGAGCGAGATACTTTCTCGGAGATGGAGCCATCTGGAGCTTTCTTCTT
This sequence comes from Inonotus obliquus, assembly GCA_032164295.1. Lineage (NCBI taxonomy): Eukaryota > Fungi > Basidiomycota > Agaricomycetes > Hymenochaetales > Hymenochaetaceae > Inonotus > Inonotus obliquus. The sequence continues at coordinate 305,685 of JAJHTX010000004.1, forward strand.
GCCACCAAGCAAGACAGTTTTTGCAGCCATCTTGCGATTTCCCAGGTCTATCAACTCTTGGAACCCAAATACAATTATATCAGGAGATTCCACAGATCCGAGCACTTCGTTGAGAAAGTTGATATTCTCTGGACACCCGTTCAATGTATCTGGCTTTGCGGCATCGACGTTCCAGGAAACGATGAGAACCGTCAGAGGTCTAAAACGGGAAAAAGAGGCCTCGCGCTTCAAAAGCTCATAGTCTAGACAATATCGCAAGAGTGTGTTAGAGAATTATTGAGACACAGGAAATGTGAGACCATACCAATCCAGTTCACCGCCAGTAACCCGTCCCAGAATCGAGCCATTTCGTCTCGACCTACACTGACAACCGAGAGTTGTTCATACTTCTCAATACTGAACGGGTCGATAAATAGTTTCTGAACAGGCAGTTCCGAATGCGCCATCCAACAATTTGTGACCACCCAAGGTTTCCATCGAATGTCATATGCGTTAATCATACCTTTCCGGCTTCCTGCCCATAAGCGATCTCCGACGCCCTGAAGGCAGAGGACATCCGAAGCCGATATTTTGACCACTTCGGTACAGGCAGGCAGATCACCTTCTAATTGCACGTCCCAAATGGTTATAAAGCCTCCCTCATGCCCGAGGAAGACTTTCCCCGGCTGTGGATGGAGGACAGTCCCCGATGTAACCGCGCCGACATGTTCGAGTGGAAGTGAAGACTTGCCACCAGACGCTTGGGTAAATATATTGTAGACACGGACAACTGGTCCACGCGCCGATGTCCCATTAGCCGGGGTGGTGCCAGATGAACCAGGGCCACCGGATGTCCATAGCAGGTCTCCCATAATCTTCGCGAATCCCTGTTTCTCTGTAATGCGCACAACATGCGGCGTCGAATTCGTAAGCATCGTAGCACAACCTCCAGCGTCCCTATCAGGGGCAAACACAAGCACTTTCCCACTCTCGTCCAATGACACCATAGTCATGCCGTGCCTGAAGATATGTGTAACAGCAGCAGTGTGAGCCGCATAGCGGACTGTGGTAACAGTACCAGTGATAACGTCGAGCTCCCAGATCGAACCATCTTTCGTACCGACCCATACAAATCTGCCGCGATCAGCATCATTATCTGCACACCTGAACTCCATGCTTGTCACCCTCGGATCCTTCCCGCGCCAATCAAAACCTGAGTCCTTCAGATCAATATTGTATACGTAAGAATCGGATGAACGGCTCAGGTCATACACCTTGACGTGGTGGTGAGCCGTGACGACGTATGCGCCAGCGACGGCAATGACACCGGTATGTGCAGTGACGGGGATCCGTGCACGTGCAAGCTCAGGGCGAAATGAAAGCGGTGGCCGACGGGAAGAGTGACTGGCGTCAGGAAGGGTGTCTGCGGCTCTCGCTCCTTTACCCTGCATCTCCTCATCATCACTACTTTCTGAATCCGAACCCTCGTTGGAAGGAGGCTTCCTTGGAGGTGGCAACTTATCCCCCAATCCAATCGTACGAACTGGAGGCGGCGCGAACTGAGCCTTACGCTCCATCAAAGCGGGTGCTGAGCGATAACCATCGTGTGCTTCAGCTTCGTGAGCGTCCACGGTGCACATACGAAGCGGCTGTCGCCCGTTAATAGGCAAGTCTCTTATAGTATTGGGAGGACTCTTGCGAGCGGGAAGAGGAGGAGGAACTTGCAAAGTAGGTGCAACCGAGTTTGCAATCGGAGGATCCTGTGCCTCGATTTTTGAAATCCCAACAACCGGTGCCTCAACAGCTTGTAAAGGAAGGGAAGTATAACGAGGTGGTGGAGGTCGGATGGTGGAATATATAGAGGGAGAGGGAGGTGGAGGTCTCTGAAGGAGCTCGGTGTTACTGTGAGGCGAAGAACTGGTTTCCTCCACCGCATTCCCACTTGTTGGAGTGGAGCCATCGGACTGGAATGGATTGGAGGGAGGACGGGACGGGAGTGGAGGAGCCGAAGGCTTATGGTCTTTCACTTCATCAAAACGGATAAAGGGACCATTCTCCGACAGACCATCGACATTCTGTCGATGGTTGCTTTGGGAAGGTCCTACATCTTTGAGATGATCTGAGGTAGATATGGCTGAAGAATGGGATGCAGCACGTGTTCCTGGTACTTGCACCGCACGCGAGGAAGGTGAGGAGGGCCCCGCAGCACTACTGCATCCCAAGTTAGAGTCAATAAAGAGGCAGAATTAATATGAGATGAGCTCACTTCATGGACAATTTGCTTCGCAGTGATGCGACTCCACTAAATGGTGGTCCATTATTTTCAGGAGCCTCCTCAGTTAGAATCGGAGTCGGAGGCGGAGGCGGTCTACGGGTGATTAACGATGTTTTATCCTGTGCAGGTATAGTTACAGTAGGTCTTATGACGGGCGAGCCCCCAGGTTTGGGGGATCGCGGTGGAGGGGGAGGGGGCGGGCGTCTGCCGACTTTCAGGTCGGAGGAAGAGCTTGAAGTACGAATGTGATGTGCGAGCGCGGCGGTCCCGCTTCCATCCGAACCCAGTTCACTGTTTGAGAGGGCGCGCTGTCTTGTCGTGCTTGGCGACAGCAGGTCATTTTCAAGATTCCGGAGTAGAGAACTCGTTGACGAAGAGGCTCGTGTCGGCGTTGATGAGACCGGCGAATTATCGTGTGCAAGCTTCTCAAACTTGCTCCGAAGGGCGCTGACTGCAAGCGACGGCGACTCCTCTAGATCCTCTGTAGACATCGCGGGTGATCATAAGTCTATGGTCGTCGTCAGCGACGAGAGTAGCGTCAACGACCGCTACAGCGACAACGACGAAAAGTATTGAGCAGAAATAAATATATTAGAGAAGTCCATGACGGTGGCGCGACGGTTGCCTTTTCAGGGGTTGTACTCGAAATAAGAATATTTGACAATTGATACTTCTAAATATGGAGACGTGACTAAACGCGTCGAACAAGCGTGACTCACTCTCATATGTGTCACGTCCGTTGAGCGCGTCTGTTCATTACCACCATGCATATCCACACTCTCACAATCCATGGCTTCAAGTCATGTAAGTATATCATAGATACGAGATTATCTAATGCTGAACCTTCATAGACCGTGACCAAACGTTGATAGAGCCTTTCTCGCCAGGCCACAATGTTGTTGTCGGACGCAATGGGAGTGGGAAGAGCAACTTCTTCGCAGGTCGGCAATCTTCATGCTCGTGGAGTTCGGGTGTTGACTATCAGCTACAGCTATTCGCTTTGTCCTTGGAGATGCATATTCATCAATGTCGCGAGAGGAAAGGCAGGCTCTGTTACACGAAGGTGTTTCAGTTACCACAACTCTGTCCGCTTATGGTGAGTCAGTGTCAACGAATCTAGGAAAGCCTATTAATATTCTTGTAGTTGAAATTGTTTTCACGAATCAACCTCCGCGCTTCCCTACTCCAAACCCTACTGTGACCATCCGGCGTACTATTGGGCTGAAGAAGGACGAATATACTCTGGATAAGAAGAGTGCGTCCAAGGCGGATGTTATGAGTTTGCTCGAAAGCGCTGGTTTTAGTAGATCCAATCCGTACTATATCGTCCCTCAAGGAAGGGTGAGTGAGCAACTTCACCGTGATGGCGTGAGATACTGACCGTTACTACTTCTCAGATCACAGCACTGACAAATGCCAAAGACCACGAACGTCTTGCGCTACTCAAGGAAGTTGCTGGAACGAAAGTATATGAGCAACGCCGCTCAGAATCTCTTCGCATTATGGACGAAACTTCCTCGAAACGACAAAAGATCAACGAATTACTTGAATACATTGACGGTCGTCTCAACGAATTGGAAGAAGAAAAGGAAGAACTCAAAGAATATCAAGAAAAAGACAGAGAACGACGATGCCTCGAGTATGCACTCTTTGAAAGGGAACTCCAGGAAGTCACCGCGGCTCTTGAAGAGCTAGAAGAAGAGAGGCGGGGCGAGGTACACGGTGTAAATGTCAGACGTGAACAGTTTAATGAGCGGGAAAAGGAGATCCAAGCACTGGAAGAGGATATCAAGCAAACGAAGCATAGAATTACGACCCTAAACCTCACAAAGCATGGCTTCTCGAGCGAAATCAACGACCTCATCCGCAGTCGCACGGAATTGGAGTGCAATCTAGACGACCTCAGGGCTGCGAAAGAAAGAACGGGTGGAAAACGCGAAGAGCTAGAAGCGGAGCTCGAGCAAGTGAATGCAAAGATTGCCGAGAAGGAACGTGCATTGGCGGCGCTCAACCCAAGATGGGACGAGCAACGGGCACGAGAAGCAGATGAGCGTCTTCGCCTGGACGAAGCACGTGCACATCTAGAAATGCTCTACGAAAAACAAGGCCGTCTCAGTCGCTTTCGAACTCGCGCGGAACGCGACCAATACCTTTCGTCTGAAGTTGCTTCCCTTCGCGCATACAAGGACAAGCAGGAGGCAAACTTGAGACTGGCTCAGGGGGACCTTCAAACATCACGCGAAGCACTCGTCTCACTGCAGAGAAAATCCGAAGATGTACAGGCGCGGCTCGAGGATCGTCGGGACAAGGGCAGAGAGCTAACGGAGGAGTTATCGAAAGTTAGAGAGAAACATGCAGAGTTGCTGGAGAAGAGGAAGGAACTTTGGCGGGAAGATGCCAGGCTCACGAGCACCGTGGGTCATGCAGAGAACGAATTACGCCAGCATGAGCGCGACTTGGCGAGCATGATGGACAAAGTACGTTGCTATGTCCCAGTGTTCAAATCGAGTTAATCAATGCTTTCCAGGATACTGGTGCTGGCCTTCGTGCAGTGGAAAGGATTGCTGAACGAAATGGCTTACATGGAGTTTACGGTCCCCTCTACAAGCTGTTTGAGGTGACGGATAAGAAGTTCAATACCGCAGTCGAGCTCACTGCAGGCAATAGGTAAGACTCGGATCATCAAACCATTCTACCCCTCGACTCATAGTCAAAAGTTTATTCCACGTTGTAGTGGACACCGATGAGACGGCATCTCGCGTACTCGACATCATGCTCAAGGAGAAGACGGGCCGTGTCACTTTCATGCCCCTCAATCGCCTCAAACCAAAGGATGTCGCGTATCCCAACGCTCCCGACGCTATTCCACTCATCAACAAGCTCCGCTTCGATCCTATGCACGAGAAGGCATTCAAGCAGGTGTTTGGCAAAACGTGTGTTTGCCGAGACTTGTTCATTGCTGCCGCCTACGTCCGTAGTCACAACCTAAATACAATAACCCTCGATGGTGACAAAGTTGACCGCAAAGGTTCACTAACGGGTGGTTATCACGATATTCGCCGCTCAAGAATAGATGCAATTCGCTCTGTGCAGACCTGGCGAGAGAAACACACCGCCGACAAAACGGCTGTTACAGAAGTCAAGCGTGGAATCATAGTAATTGAACAGGAGATTACGCGCCTCGTTGGTCGGATCCAGGTACTCACATCTCAGCGAGAAAAACTCCAACACTCGCGGGATCCCCTTGTCGAGGAGGCTACTGCGCTAGCACGTGAACATGAGCGCCTGCAAGAAAGGATATCGAAGGGCGAGCAGGACGTTGATGAGCTACAGGCGGAGCTTGCAGGGTTACAAGTGAAAGTCAATGACCAGGAACAGGAGATGAAGTCTCCTATGACGAAAGGCCTAAGTCCTGATGAAGAGTTGACGATTGCCCGACTCACGAAGCAAGTCGAAGCTCGGCAAGCTACATTGGTCGAGCTTGGAAAAGCTAAGAATGAGGTAAGCTTCTATGGTTGCTTTCTTATCAGGGTCCTGATTGCGGTGGCTTCTAGCTGGGAAGCCAGAAAAATCTTCTCGAGATCGAGCTCAATGAGAGTCTACGCCGTCGGCGCGAAGAACTTCAAGCGAAGCTTGAGTCTCTCGGCGAAACAGAATCAGGAGCGGCATTCAGCGCTGAAGATTATGATGCGCGAGTACGGGAGCTCAGAGTCCTAAATAAATCCATCGCAGATCTGCAGAAGAAAGCCACAGGTAAGTTCTTCTTCATCTATCGTTTGAGCGTGCTAATATCCATACAGATATGGACAAGGAAAGCGATAAGCTTACTGCAAAACTTCAAGAGCTTCGATCATCCCTCGAAGAGACTCAAAACCAACAGGCAGAAGATAGCAGAGGCATTTCAAGGCAACAGAAGAACACGGAACGCTATATTGCCAAGAAGCAGATGCTGCTAAACAGAAAGGACGATTGCAACCGCAACATTCGTGATCTCGGTGTGTTGCCGGAGGAAGCTTTCGAGAAGTATACAAACGAAAAGATTGACCGGGTATGGACTGGTTTCTCTATACTTAGACTAGCTAGCTGACAGTGGATTCCAGCTCGTCAAGAAACTTCACACGGTAAACGAAGGGCTCAAGAAGTTTGCACATGTGAATAAAAAGGCCTTCGAGCAGTACAACAACTTCACGAAGCAGCGGGATCAGCTATTGTCTCGACGGGAGGAGCTTGACAAGTCCGCACGATCCATTGAAGAGCTCATCCAGGCACTTGACATGCGCAAGGACGAAGCGATCGAGCGGACCTTCAAGCAGGTTGCGAAGAACTTCGAGGAAGTTTTTGAAAAGCTTGTGCCCGCTGGTAAGGGCCGGCTCATTATTCAGAGGCGTATTGACCAGGTATGAAAATGAATCCTGGTTATTGACACATTGCTCACGGTGACTGTTGAAATTGCAGGATGAAGACGAGGTTGAGGAAGACGAGGACACGCAGCGATCCTCAGTCGATAATTACACAGGCGTCTCAATTAAGGTGTCTTTCAACTCGAAGGTGGACGAAGGTCTCCGAATTCAGCAATTATCGGGCGGACAGAAGTCCCTTGTGGCATTGGCTACTGGTACGGCTTTGTCTGATTTTTCTCCCGGCTTCGAAGTCTAACTATTTCAATTTCAGTGTTTGCGATTCAGAAATGCGATCCGGCGCCATTCTACCTGTTCGATGAAGTGCGTGTACCATTTCCCCCTCTTTCCTCGCTTCCTCCTTACTCTGTTTGACAGATTGATGCAAACTTGGATGCACAATATCGAACTGCCGTCGCAGCGATGATTCACGAGTTATCCGCCTCCGCTCAATTCATCACAACGACTTTCCGCCCAGAGATGCTCGTCACTGCGGACAAATTCTATGGTGTAACGTTCAACAATCAAAAAGTCAGCTCTATACGGTGTATACGAAGAGAGGAGGCGCAGGAGTTCGTGGATCAGGTAAGTCCTTTCAGGAGACTAATACCAGGGTATGTCACTGACATGTAATCGCAGGAGGCACAAGCGCAATGAGACCTGTTTTCCTTTTTTCTCTGAGGAACCCGTTATATATAGAAACCATGTTGTAATCGTGTTGCTATTTGATATGTATTGTTATTACTTTCACGAAGAGTATTTGTTTTGGACGCGATACAATGCTAAACATTTCGTAGGTTTGGCTTTTGACTTCTTGCATATGCTGTACTTAAATGAGAATCTGATAGGCGGTCCTTCTCGCTGAGCTAGAATCAGTGCTGGGGGGAAATTTGATTTGAGACTTGCAAATATTCCGTGACTTCGGAGGTATTACGTAAAATGTTGTCTGATTTCTCAGCGTTTTATTAGCCAAGGTGTGTCCTCCCCGCAGGCAGACGACGTTTCCCCTCAAGATTCGAGGCTGTTGGAAGGGCACAGTAGAATGGACACTCTGCCTTCAAAGGTTCCAGCATCCTCCGTCTTACTCCCAACACTCCTCGTCGGAGGAGTGCTATATGCGATACATAGATTCACAATACGTATCTCTCCAAACATCCCGTATGCTGGCGAAGAGTCGTTCAGCGCTCGACTGAGTGTTCCTGTCGAGTACAGCAAAGATCCCGCGGAATTTCTACGCAAGGCACGTCGACGACTGGGCGATGTCTTTTGTGTGGACCTTCTACTCGTTAAAATCGTGTTCTTGCTCGGATCTGAGGGTAACAAAACGGTTTTACGTGCCGCGGAGGACAAGTTAAGCTTTATGGAGCAGATTAAATGGGCAATGGGACCTCTTGTTGACGGAAGTAAGTGACGACTTAGGATACTTCTGTCGTTTGACTTTTCTTACATGCGTCGTTGTCAGTGAATGACCTTGATTGGAACGGACGCAGCTTCAAGTTCGCCAAGTACGCACTTCTAAACCTGGATCGAGTGCAAAGATATATCGAATCGTGCACAGAAGCAACCGACAAACACTTTGAAGACTGGGCCGCGAAGGCTTCCGTCCCGCTGTTTCGTAGCATTTCGCATCTCATTATTTCGTACATGTTGATCATCCTTGTCGGAGAGGAGTTCTACAGGAAGTACGGGGATGAGCTGTGTGATCGGATGGCACGCTTCGAACGAGATGTACAGCACCCAATTCTACGGGCATTACCGAACGCTCTGTGGAGGTATTCGAGGCCGGGCAGGGCGCTGTTCAGTACCCAGGAACGCTTCGAGGAGCTGATTGACCTTGAGCTCAAGGATATCATGGAGAATCCGGACAAGCACAAGGGACGCAGTGACTATTTCTATTATGTTACGACGCAGGTTGGCGATAGGTTTGCGCGTCACTACGGCTCACATATTACGAGTATGGTCTTTGCCGGGCACGCAAATGTGGCTATGACGATTCCGTGGATGTTCTTGCACGCGCGACGAACTCCTGGTGCACTCGGGCGTATCCGCGAGGAAGCAGTCCTACCGAGCGACGTGCGTAAGCCATACATCGAAGCATGTTTCCGGGAGACGGGAAGACTATATACGAATACATTGATGATGCGAATAACGACGCAGACCACAAATGTCGCTGGGCATATGATCCCATCCGGCACACTCGTTGCTTGTTCACCACTTGCAACACAGCGCGAGGATTCATGCGGTGTCTACGAAGACGCCGGACGATGGAACCCAGACCGGTTCCTCTCTGATCCTAATGTATACGCGAACTGGTTCCAACGTGTTGAGTTTGTGCAGTTCGGTCTGGGTGCTCACGCTTGTCCTGGAGAGAAACTCGCAAGGATGCTTGTTTTTGATTTGATCTTGAAGGTTTGGATGGAGAGGTATGAGATTGATGTTGTGTCTGGACTGGAGGAAGGTGTCAAGGGGATAGATCGGGTCGGTGCAGAAGGCGCGTGGACGGAGGAGAATATGGGCACTCCGTCTATTCGTGGCGAGGACGTGATGGTGTCAGTCAAAAAGAGATAGCTCAAGGCTATCCGGTCGCTTGTTTTAATTTTTGGTGGAACACAGAACGTAGATGAGAGATAGTGATTAGTGTTCCTTTGAGGGGAGCACGGCCTACTCTGGTACTCGTAAAAGGCGTGCTCGATAGTGTGGTATTGGCAGGTAGACCAGAAGATATTGTTTGTCGTCTTGTCATGCTCTTCCTTTATCTGCTGTACCTGAGCGTCGGTTTCGGGTACTTCACTTGGTCCGTGGGCGTGTCATCTGGCCCAGATGATGCTTGCTTTCACTCGCAAATATGTTTAGCCGTGTAGTTTACCTCAAAGACAATAAATTTCACTGCGGCCTTGTCGACTAAATGAGTGAGCCTCTCTATTTTATCTAATCTTATCTGTAAAATCTGATCGAACCTGTTTTAGGCTAGCATGGTCTCACGGCGGGCAAAATAGAATATCGGAGGGGGTGCTATTTTTAATTATTTTTTTGCCAATATTTTGAATATCGATAAGCATCCCGGCGGCGCCGATTCTTATAATATATTTCACGTGTCGATATTTTAAATATAAATATGGATATCCCCATCTGCAAGATATTTAAAAAATCCTCTTACTGATATTTTTATCGATATTTAAGATATCGACTCGGCGTATATTTTAAATATCAATTAAGATATCTATTTAGGTGATATTTTAAGAATCAATAAGGGTATCGTCAGACCGGATATTATAAATATTGGTCGGGTAGATATTAAGCAGGCGATGAACGGGCGACGGGCGGGCGATGGGCGGGCGATGAGAGGGCGATGGGCAGGCGATGAGAGGGCGATGAGAGGACAATGAGAGGGCGAGGGGTGGGCAACAAGTTAACGTCCATGGATGTAGCGAGTCGTCATAGAAGGTGCAACTGCGGCAGCTAGAGCGGGCATCCATTCTGTTGTTGCAGGGGCAGCATTTGGTGTTGGCTTGGGCTACTAATAGGTAAGAATATGTTGCAGCGATGGACCAGTACCACGAGAATGATGAAGTCTGTTTTCTTGATACTGTAAGACTCGATGGGCTCTTTGTTCTGGAGTATCCTGCCTGTATATGCACTATATAACGATATGCACCAAGTCTTTAAGAACTCACCGAGTGAATCAGCATCTGCAGGTCAACTGCGTGGTGTTCTGATTAATTGGTTTTCAAATATTCTTCGTTTAACATCCACCACTGCAATACAATCTCCTCATCCGCATTGATCTACGGGACCAGTCCATAAGGAATCAACCATTAGTAAAACCGAGATGGTTGACCTCGAAGACCTTTCCTTGCAAAGTTTTGATTGCGAGTTCAATCGTGTTGTATTCAGAATTCAGAGAGGATAAAGGGAAGGGAGCAGAGGATGCACTTATGCGCTGAAGAGAACTACGTGCGGCTGAGCTCGGTATCGAGCCCGGTATCCCATTCTACACTTATCCCATGCTACGGTACTGTCCCATCTACACCTTCCAGTATCCACCAGCACACCCAGAGAAACTGCCGGTCCCATTTCTCGAAGTACCGAATGCCGAGAGTACCGGTACCGAGCGCCAAGAAACCCGGTACCGAGAATACCGAGAGTACCGAGTGCCGAGAAACCCGGTACCGAGACAATTTGGCAATTCGACATGCTCTCATGACATGGATCAGACGTCTTCCTCTCTGGTATTCATTCCTGATGGTTGGACTATGCATGCCGGTTCTTTGGGGAAGCTCAGGGTCAGTATCTGTTAAGGTTTTCAGGTCCGGTACCACCAGAAACGTGTCGGTATCAATCAGCAGGGGCGCAGATCTCTTGTCCTGAGGACTTTTCATCCAGGGGTACTATATGCTACGTTTTCATTGGTATCTTGTCCTCCCTAACCCTTTCTTGTTGTCCCCCTGATGGCGCTGCAATGTTCACTTTCATTGTTACATTTTTCTTCAGACTTTTCTTTGTTTTGATCTTCCTTTCTACTTTCTCCTTTTGGATTTATGAGCTAACTACGGTACAGTAGTATAAATATCTCCTCCTGTACGTAGTAGCTCTCCAGGTAATCTTAGGAGCTAGCCTCTAGCGTGAGGGCTCGGGTTTCCTCACCCCCTTCTCAGTCTCATCTCAGCTTCGTCTCAAGTTCCATCCCAGTTCTGGCCTAGTGAACCTTCAGAGTTAGCCTCCCGTGCGAGGGCTCAGGTTTACTTCCCAGCACAGTCGACACCTTCATCTACCAGTCTCCCTCATTCTGTTTCTCGCTATACCACCCCGTGCTAGCTGTTTCCTTGCAGTACCGACCTGTACCGACGTTTTTCCCACGGTACCGACCCTCTCGATTCCAGACAAGAACACATTCCCCCCAACATCTAGCTGATCCAGCACCCCTTTCTATTATTCCTTTGGCTCTCTTTACGTCCCCCTTCTACAGACAACAAGTACCGTGAGCGTACTGGATAAGTACTGCCTTATCTGGCCCTCCCCATATTCTTATACCATACACCCCTCGACCGGTACCTCCGGTACCGGCCGCGATCTCGCACATTTAGCGCTATCATATCTGACTAAGCATCTATAATTGGTAATGTCACACGCCATGGCCGTGACGTGCGGAAGTTGCAGCAGAAGGAATCTCAATATTAATACCTCTCTCTCTTTCTACCATTCGCAGGGCAAGCAATGGCCACATTAGACAGATAGTGATATTCATCAGGTATAATGGATCGAGGCTCAGGCAGGCATTAGTCGAAGATGCAAAGCCCAAGTTCTCCCGGCGTGCTCAATTTGCTTGGTTGGGTCTCGTAAATCCGTTCATCCTCTCAACCAATACCCACCACTTATTCTATCTTCTGATGCGATCCGAAGCGCTCAGCATTGTCGGTACTCTCGACGTCCAACTGGATAATCTTTCGCGTCCCCTTAGTTATATTGATTTGGGCCCCGGCAAGAACAAGTCTGGCACGCTATTATCCACTGTGGAGTCATTTCGTTCCTCATTTTCTGCAGTTTCGAAACCATCCTCTCTCAGCATGAAGGACGTATCTTCTATCTCCACTTGCCCTGCTAGGAACTAATTCTATTCCAAGAAACGACCATCTCCTCGCTGCGACAGTATTTAGAAATCTCGCTGCAAGGACTCTCCAGCCCCTTCTCGCAAGACTCCAGCTTTCTTGAAAGCTGAGCTACAGCGGATACGACACCGTGAGGTTCAACTGGCAGCCTTCAGGAGGGAAGGCTTTTACGCTGAGGAAGAGTACCGTGAAGAGATATGCTGTTATATGCGAGAAATGGAGGTCAGTCATTGTAAAGTAACTTATTTACGCGAGTCGCTCCTGTTCTAAATGTCAATTGTCAATGCATAGGACTACACAATGGACTCTGCTTCAGCCATGGATCAGCAACTGGAAATCAAACGGGCCATGCAGCCTTGTCTCGTCGAGTTTCTCATCAAGATTCATTTTACTTTCCGACTTCGTCCTGAGGCCTTACCATAAACATCGTCGACCGATATGTTTCACGTCGTATCGTGTACATGAAGCAGCTCCAATCAGTTGGTTGCACAAGGGATAGCAGCGAAATTCGAGGACGCGAAAGAACGGGTGCCAACTCAAACCGACCTGGTTGGGATCTGCTGCCGTGATACCTATGACGAATCTGCCAACACGTTCTTGCTACCATTCAGTGGATGTTGGGTCATTTAACCGCAGAAGCTTGGCTTCGATTCTCTTGCTGTGGCTCGTTTGAAGAGAGTGCTAAGGTTCAGCATATCGCAAGGGAGTTACCCTTTTCTATCGCGACTTCATCAAATTCTCGTCTTCGGCTATCGCCCTTGCATCGCTCATACTTGCATGTCACTTTTTCCAGGAACCCCGACAGATTATGATGCTCGACATGATTGACTCCATCCTGGGTATTTACACCAAGTAGGGATGGATACTTGTCCTTAATCTTGCGCGCAATCGATTAGACTCGCTACACGGGCTCGAGAGACTCATGGCATTGGAACGTATCGACGAGAGCAGCAAAGTTGGACGGCTGGCCGTTCTTACGAACATACAGGAAGAAGGAGAATCCATCCGTTTGACGGAAGTTTACCTGGATTCTATGAGCGGATGAATTGAACTGCAGCTCTTGGGGGACCTACGCCAAAGAAGCAATGGAATGAACAGGTGCATTGTGGCACTAGATGGCGGTGAAAGTGGTGAGGATGGCTCCTGCTTGTCGCCCGCTCATCGCCCTCTCATCACTTGCCTGTTGCCCGCCCGTTGCCCTCTCATCGCCCGCTCAGTGCCCTCTCGTCGCCCTCTCGTCGCCCGCCCATTGCCCCCTCATTGCCCGCCCATTGCCCGCCTGTTGCCCTCCCATTGCCCGCTTATTGCCCACTGGTCGCCCACTCAATATGTCTTCGAATGATATTTAGAATATTGACTTTGACGATATCCTTATCTATATTTGAAATTTTGGCAAATTTGATATCTTGACCTATATTTAAAATATCAGTAAAGCGATATTTAGAATATCGATTTACATATTATAATCCGACCGATATTTAAAATAACCTTAGACTGATATCCTTATTGATATTTTAAATTGCATCACATGAAAGATACATTAAATATCGGCTCAGCCGGCATGCTTACTGATACTTAAATAAATGCTCGAAAAATATCTAAAATACAATCCCCGCTGATATCCTATTTTGCCCGCCGTGTCTAATCAAGTGACCCTAGGTCATGTGATGTCTGCGTTCCGTGTGGGAACGGTTGCTATAAAAGGAATGTTATCAGGCATTGCCCTTGGCACCCCGCCTGACGCCTTTCCTTTCACCTTCACGTTGTGGTTCTGCTGTGCTTGTCGAATTCAACGGGTAAACGGGTCTTGAGAAGGCCTTCTCGGGTTGTATCAACCCTTCATAACATCGATGGGGTTCAAGATCATGTGTGAGGTTTTTGATGTACTTGGGTGTTCCATCACTTCCGATTGTATTCGAGTTATTACTCCAATGGTTATTCTCTCGAGCTTCTCAGCAAAGTTTCCTGTCCCCCAAGTCAATACTAGCACACGGGGAAGCTGCCATACGCCTCCATTCCACCCGTTACAACTATTCTCTCGGGCATTCTTTTCAAGCTTGGTGGAGTCAAGTCAAAGTCAGATTTTAGTCTTGCGGAGTCAATGTTTGAATTAGGATCACTCCAAGTTTCCCTTATCGGGGCAGGATCAATGATCTGCGTGTATTCTTGACATTCTCGACGACCTTGCGAAACGAAGTTTCTCTTTAAATTGAACTTTTGAGTAAACTTGAAGTTTAAAAGTTTTTTGCCACTTCGTATCGGAGACTGACCGAGAGCCGAGTCACCTTCTCAAGAATCAGAACATGCACATTGCCCACATTTCGTGCCCTTCGTGGAATATAGGAGTGCCAATTCTCTCGTTCACGGTCCTACTGCCGCTAAATCGCACGCCCAGACGTGATACGATTGATTCTCATTTCATATTCAAGGGAAGCCGCTATAATATATACTCACCGTCAAATAATCAATGCAGTACCGTATGCCACGCATCAGATATCGATCTAGTGTCTGACTACTGTTGCGCCGACGTTTCAGGCCCTACGTGATGAACCTCACTCGGCCCTGTTTTTCTAGGTCCCAAGACTATTGATAATGAGCATGCATCGTGCCTCTGCTTCATGCGATGGCGGAGTCCGGTGTAATCGGGATTCGGGGAAGGAATCTTTAGCGGGAGCATGATAGGAGAACGCCATCTAGAGAGTTTTATAGTTAGACCACCTAGCTCCACTGTCAGAAATATAATTGGACCTACCGTCCTAGCATAGGTACGTCTAGCTGTTCATCTTGTTGATGTCGCCCTTCCTGACTCTTCAGGCTCTTTCCAGCCATATCTCTTCGAGTACAATGGGCGTATCTTCTCCAATAATGTCGTCTTCACTGGTTCTACTTCCAGTTCTTGTGTTCGGCGGGCTAGTCTATGTGATACGCAGATTCACAACTCGCGTCTCGTCCAGCATCCCATATGTAGGCGAAGAGTCTCTCAGCGCTCGACTAAGCGTCCCTATCGAGTACAGCAAGAACCCGGTGGAGTTTCTATGCAGATCGCGGCGACGACTAGGCGATGTATTCTGTGTCGATCTCCTGATGGTAAAGATCGTGTTCTTACTCGGTCCAGAGGGGAACAGGACTGTCTTACGTGCTCCAGAGGATAAGTTGAGCTTCATGGAAGGGATCAAATGGGTTATGGGGTCGACGATCTCGGGTAGTGAGTTATGCTCACATTCGTAACAAGTGGCACAGAAATACTGATGATTGATGTGCCTTTTTCAGTGCTAGACGTACCAGAATGGGGTGCGGTCAGCTTCAAAATGGTTAGATATGCCTTTCAAAACCAGGACAGGCTGCAAACTTACGTGGACTGGTGTTCCAAAATAACCGACGAGCATCTTGAAGAATGGTCGGCGAAAGGAACAGTCCCGCTCTTTAGGAGCATATCGCATCTCGTCGTCTCGTGTATGTTGACCGTTCTAGTAGGAGAAGAGTTCTACAGAAAGTATGGGGATGAGCTCTTCCCCCTCATGGCACGGTTTGAGCGCGACCTGCAGCATCCTCTCCTCCGTACCTTGCCCACTGCTTTGTGGAAGTATACGAAGCCCGGCAGGGCCCTTCACAGTACCACGAGGCGTTTCGAGGAGCTTATCGGCATCGAACTCAAGAATATTCTGGATAATCCCGAGAAACACAAAGATCGTGGTGATTATTTGTACTATATTGCGACGCAAATTGGCGATAAATTCGCGCAATTCTACGGCATGCATATCATGAATATTGTCTTTGCTGGACACGCGAACGCAGCTATGACGATCCCGTGGATGTACTTGCACGCGCGAAGGACTCCTGGTGCACTCGAACGCATTCGTGAGGAGGCAATCCAACCGCCTGACGTCCGAAAACCGTATATCGAAGCGTGCATGCGGGAGACGAGTAGGTTATATACGAACACGTTAATATTACGAAGAACGACAAGGAATACCACTGTCGCTGGGCATGCGATCACCGCTGGTACTCTAGTTGCATGCTCACCACTCGCCACTCAACGCGAGGACCACCTAACGAATCCATGCGGAATCTACGATGATGCCGGGAAATGGAACCCTGACCGTTTCCTCTCCGATCCTATCAAATACGCGAATTGGTTCCAGCGGATTGAGTTTGTGCAGTTCGGTCTGGGAGCGCATGCATGTCCTGGAGAGAAGTTCGCAAGAACGCTTATTTTCGATGTAATTTTGAAGGTGTGGATGGAGAGGTATGAGATTGATGCTGTGTCCGGGCTGGAGGAGGGTGCGAAGGGAATTGATGGTGTCGGCGCCGAGGGTGCGTGGACAGAAGAGAATATGGGTACTCCATTTATTCGTGGCGAGGACGTGATAGTATCAGTTAGGAAGAGGTAGTCTGCGCTTGCTTGGTACGCATACTAGTATCAACTTCCCTACTATCCCGGACGAGTCCAGTCTGTGGCTTTTGGAATGGCAGTTAGTGGAGGCTATGTGGGATTCAGTTATTTATACTGGTGCCTGGCACGGCCTATAAAAAATCCGTGCCACTTTTTCCCGGGCGGAGTTTCAAATACTTTCCACTAATAGTAACTTGCGTCGATCTTCATGTCCCACTTTCCGTCCCCCACTAAATCCCTTGAATATGTCGTTCCACAGAATTTGAGTTATTTGTCCCTTCCTTTCAACATGAAAAGGCTTTAAATAACTATCTGATGTGAAATATACCAAATCCGAATCGATTGTAGGTGATATTCAGGCATAATATACTTAACTGTTTTCACTTATGTGTCACGTGATCTTATTTTGGCTTTTTTGCACGACCATATCTTCCTCTGAAAACACTTATAAAACTCCTTTAAAACTGCTTGGACATGATGTATGTGTGTATTAGGGTGGTTCTGTCAACTATATGCAAAAAAAATTGACATACTGGTGGAGAGATTAGCATATACAGTAGACACAGCAGCATATATGCTTCCTAGCTCAATGAATTCAGGCTTTCTTGTCATATTTCTTTCAGATATATAAATCTAAACGAAAAATAAAGATTTTGTTAAAAAAAAATTCTTAAGAAGTGTCATAGTTATTTATATATGTGTCAAAAATCGCCGTATCTTGGAATCTGTTGGACATTTTTTGTAATTTTTCTTACCACCTTGTTCAGAGTGTCGAAAAATAAATTTTGGACATTTTTTCAGATTTTTTGTAAAGTTGTGGAAGGGAGGACGGGCCTTCGAATCTCAAAACAAAAAGTGGAACAGGTGAATCCGTGTCGATCGCCGCTTAGCCATGGAAGGGACCGTGGGAATGTCACGGAAATTACATAGGCCGTGCCAGGTACCATTTATACATTTTGTTCAAAGAGATTACATAATACTGAGCTATTTTTGAAGATTTCACGTGATGCTAGCAATGAAATTGAATTTGAATATTAGACGTGGAGACCCCTTTGCATTGAACTACCACCATCAACTCCTATAATCCACATTAAATTCTTACCTCTGCTTCCCTTCTGATTTATACTCGCAGTATCATTGGTGAGAATCGTGGAAGCGTGGATTAGCCAGGAATATATTGCGGGATCCCGGACCAACGGGAGCCGACAGGCACGGTTCCCTCGCTCTAGCTGCGCAACGCAAGCTATTTAAACCAGCGCCGACGTGTTATTTCCCTCCTCTGAGCTGGAGTCCTCGTCTCTACTCCTTGCACATGATACTACAGTTATGTCTAGGAACTCAGCACCAAAGGTGCTATCTGCACCCAGGATCGTCACTCTCATAAGCTCGATTGTCGTGGCGTTGTGCGCGGGAACAAACTATGTGAGTTGTCACCTTTCGTTCACTTATGCGTAGGCTGAAGAGGCAATAGGTATTTTCTGGTACGTGTGTTGCTGGCATGCGCTGAAACGAGCACCGCTCAACATGAGGATGTAGCATATGCTCCGCAGCTTGCAGCGCGTCTTCGGATATCTCATACAAAGTTGAATATAGTTGGTATGACCAACTTTTTGTCACATTAGCTTTTGACTAAAGCACACCCCCAGCTCTTGCCGGTAATGGTGCATATGCTCGCTCTATGTGTGAAGATTACGTTCTCATGTTTCGGAATGTGTAGTTGGAGTGTATAGCACGGGACCTTTCTGGGGCCGCATAGTTGACCGCAGGGGACCAAGAATGTAGGTAGCAAATGTAGTATCCATTGCTTAAGCAGCTAACAAAGTCCATAAGACTTTTAGCGTTCGGATTCCTGTTCTTACTCGCAGGTTACTCGGGCATGAGATACTTCTACAACAGTCCGGACTCGGCACAGGGTAGTACTGAGAAGCTTTCGCATTTTGCGTTTACTGTGTTGACTGTGTGTGCGTTTTTGACCGGAGCGGGAGGAAATGGTGGACTTACAGCTGCTGTGAATGCTTCAGCAAAGAGCTTTCCTGACGAGATGGTATGCCCCTGAATCTAGAATGCCCAAACATCGGATTGTCGACTAACTCACTGGTTATTTTTCAGAGGGCGTCTGCAACTGGTTTCGTTATATCAGGCTTTGGATTGTCAGCGTTTTTCTTTTCCGCACTCTCGAGGCTATTGTTTCCGGACGATACATCCTCGTTCCTCCTGCTCCTTGCGCTTGGGACATCATTTCCGATGATACTCGGATTCTTCCTAGTACGACCAATTCCGCTGCCGTCCGAACAACCACATGCACATATTCACGAAGAGTTCGGTTCGCCTGCTCCCCCACTCGCTATTGTACCTGCTTCACGTCGCCTGAGCGCATCAGAGATCCCGCACGATGGGTTCGCGCACTCTGTCGGTGTGGATACTGTGTTCGGAAATGATTCGGTTGTGTTTGAGCACACGAATGATAGCGAGACGACACTCCTCGCAACGCATCATCATGTTCATCGGGGACATCAGCACGTACATGTTCATGAGTATGGCCATGCTCATCAACACGAACAGCATCCACACGAAGAGACGGGATTATTTCAGGACCGCGGAGCGGGTACCGGAAGGCGGCACTCAATTGAGTTTGCTGCGTCCCCACCACCACCACATGGTCGACATCATCGGAGTGCATCCGCGGTCTCGCATCGGAGCAGAAGTCGAGGTAGAGTGATTGAGGTCATGAGAGATATTCACGGAAAGGAACTACTTTTGAGTGGCGATTTTTGGCTCCTATTTACAATCATGTCACTACGTGAGTTTTCTAGACTTCTATTCTGCAGTAAATACTGATAGGTGTTACAGTAATCGGTACTGGTTTAATGTGTAAGTACATTGACGTCTATAACATTTGACAATCTAATCAGGTGTACAAATGTTCTAGACATAAACAACGTCGGCTCCATCGCGCAGGCTCTCTTTGCAAAGGGTAATCCAGATTTCGACCCGATCAAGTCTGCAAAATGGCAAAGCCTTGAAGTGTCGATAATTAGCATTGCGAACTGCGCAGGACGGATCCTCAACGGAATCGCAGGTGATGTCGTGAAGAATCGGTTTGGCTCACCGCGCACGTACTGCATTGTCGTCGTCTCCGTTCTCTTTGTCATATCCCAGGTCCTCGCATCGCAGGTCGAGGACGTCCGCCATTTGTGGCACGCGTCAAGCATCTTGGGACTTGCGTATGGTGGCTTGTTTGGTCTGTTCCCGACGATTACGATTGAATGGTTCGGGATGTCCCACTTTTCAGAGAATTGGGGGTTTGTGTGTCTATCGCCATTGTTGGGGAGCAACTTGTTTAGTTTGGCGTTTGGGCATAACCTGGATTCGCATTCGCCTCCTGAGACTAGCAAGCCGGAATCAGAAGTGTTGTCGACGTTTAGATGGTTGGGCGAGCGTGCTGATGCTCTCCGCCTCCCTCCGGGCGAGCAATGCTTTGTGGGCAGGGATTGTTACGTGGGTAGTCTGTACTTGACGATCGTCGCATGCACCTTTGCAACCGCTCTGAGTGTGTACGCGGCGTGGAAGGATCGGAGGCGTATGACTGTGAAGCCTGTGGACTATGAGGAGATACTTTGGGAGGAGGAGGAAGAGGAAGAGGAGCCGCTGTAGATGAGCTAACTATGATAGGAATCATTATAGTCTTTAATCGTGTGAATGTAAATAGATGTACGTTATGTAGTTGATTTTGAACCTGGGACAGAGTCCGCACGTCCCTTCGTAACTGTGCAGAAGTCAGAGACAATTCAGCGGGGCTATGTGAAGGGAGGTAGACGTACAAGAAGCAGAATCACTTAGTAAGTCATCTTCGTTCGGCAGCATTTCTCTAAATACTTTACTTAGTGCATTGAATGCATGTGGATGTGGGTTGATGTGACCCTGAAGAACGACAGTCGTGTCGAGGGCGCGAGAGAGAAGGAGGTCGATGAGTTGGAATCGTCTTTCGCGCATTTTGAGCTTCTTCTCGGCGCGGATTGTAGAGGCGGGTTTCTCTTGCGGGCTCTCTTCGTCAATTTCGACTTCTTCACTGACTGCCGAGGAAGCAGGTTTAGGTGATTTGATGTTGTTCGACTTGGCTTCATCCTGATTGTTGGTGGTGGCCTCCTGCCCCTCTGATCTGGACCTTGCCTCAGCAATAGCAAGAGCGCCCCTTGCGACGCTAATAACACGGCGTCTCATCTCCCACTCGTTAATGCCCTTGACTCGTCTTCTAGGGATCTCGCGCAAGTCGAGGAAGATCTCTGCCCAAGCTTTCTTCGCAGGTGATTCTGAAGCTAATCCCTTTTGACAACGTCGGACGATTGATGTTATCACCATGTCCATGGCTCGTTGCTCTAGTGGGATTCGCAAGGAATCGAAGGCTTTGAGTGTAATTATTGCGGCGGCGTAGTCTTCATGCGTGACGAACATCTTCAGGGCGGCACCAAGGCTCACTTTTGTGATGACGGGAGTGGAAAGTGGGAGGTGGCCATGTTTGATGAGTAATTGGATCTCGACCATTTCGTGGAAGAGCTGACGACGTGATTTTGGAAAAACTGTGTGCTTTCGCTGGCTTTGTTCGTTGTTTGACAGAGTGAAATCCGGGGAAAGTGTATACGTTCGCGGAGCACAAGCAACTTCGGCGGCAGCATCAAAGAGTTTTGAGTATGTTGTCTCGTCTGGATAGACACCATGCGAAGAGTGTGAGCAGAGTGTGTCGTATAGCGTAAGGGCATGTCGGTAATGGCTGTGCTTGAGTTCGGCGGTGATAAGGACATTGATGAAGACAGAGTCTGGCCATGCATGGTCCCGAGCCATACGATCAAGTATTGGGCCGTAAACATCACGCGGATCCTTCTCCGGCGATGCGACGAGCCGCGTTTGTGCGTACGCTGTGTAGGGAGAGCAGAATGCTGGATCTACCCCTGCATCTTCGGGTACCGGACGTCTCGAGTGATAATCCAACCAGCGTTCCGCGTCTACTTCGTTCCCTTTTGCGAGGTGACAAGCGATCAATATTCCGATAGCGGATGAGTGTAGCTGGTAGTCGCTCCCACGAATACTCAAGTAGATACGGACTACTCTTTCAAGGTGATGGGGTGAGGTGCCTGGAAAAGCGAGCAGGTGCAAGATATCAAGGAAGTGTCTTTCCGCCTCCTGCCTCATGAACGCCGGTTGGCGAAGAAGCGACTCCAGGTTATAGAAGTAAGGACCTCCCCAAACTGACCCTCGGACGAACTGAACGGTTAAGATCTTGGCTCGGATCGGTGCAGACAGTCGCATGCGTTGGCCACGCATCATATTCAGGACTTCCAACGCTTGAATCATTAGACGCTTTCGGAGGAGAAGATCAAGGAGTGCATCGGCAGTTCGGAGACGGACCGACCTAGACACATTTTCCTTCAGAACGGTGGACCTGAAATAAGCTGGGATAGCATGAGTCATCCAGGTTTCAATGTAGTGTTTCGCTTTTTCTACCACGAATCGTGGTAAAAATGATGGGTCGTGCCTGGGGGAGGAAAGAAACCTGCGAGAGGTCAGGAGTATAAGGGCAGGAGATCCTCGACGAAGGCAACATTTTGTAAGGAACATAAACGTTGCACACTTGAGGCAGTAGCAGGATGACAGCAACTAGAAAAGACCCATAACAAAAGCAGGTGGATTAAAGAAGAAAGTATTGAGAAAGAACGGGAGCAACCTCAACGAGCAGAGCACGGAGCAAAGCAGAAAATCTTGCATGGCATGTAGTCTCACGTGAGTGGCACGTACCGTCACACGACGTAACAAACTTCGACGCGATTCCGCCAGTCACACGGCACCGCTCATCTATCATAACCCTTTTACTAACTCTTTGTGTCCATATGGGCGACGCATGTTTCTCCTCTGTCGAGGAGGTCACGGAGGAAATAGTACCCGTTATCAACAGTGGATCATTGAGAGTTTACGACGACAAAAATCAAAGACTCTACGTATACGGCGGTATTCGCTGGCCAACAGACGAAAATGATTACTCTCCAACTCTCCGACCGACGGCAGACTTTCATGTCTTCAGATCCCATCCGCATCCCAAATGGGAACAGTACTCGGTGATGGACATCTACTTCTTTATTCTCGAATTTCAATTGACCAGATCTATTCGACTCCAGACCCACATGAGGTGGGATGAGTCCTTCGTCTCACCTTTCGAAGAGAGGCTATCACGGCCGGACACTCTTGATCTCACTCTGCCAAAGCTGGGGTCACTTCCGGTACTCTTAAATCCAATTGGAGCTGTTGTTCATGACGAAACGTCGTCAAAGACGTCGTACCTACTGGTTTTGGGGGATCCATTCGGCAAGGATCTCACGAATTACCGTCACCCCGTATTAATATGCATCAATCTCAATTTAAACACATGGAGATATATAAAACTGAAAAACTCTGAAAAAGTCGTCTGTGGACGTATGTATGGGTCCATGATTGTCTCGGGCCAACTACGTGTTCCTGGCGCTGACACGTTTCTCTGCGTATTCGGCGGAGTGAGTGAGGAAGCAGACGTAAGCAACAGAAAACATTCTGGCATACTTGAGGCTAATAATATTAAAGACATTCACATATACGTACCTGGATACATTTGCCGTTGCGAATCTATCGAAAACGGCATGGATTACACCGAACGGAAACATACCTCGCTCAATCGGACCCCTCGGAATTCGGCCCTCTCTCGCAAAATACCTCTGCGAGCAGAATGCCAGAGAATTAATACTTATCCTGGGAGGAGCTGTTGAGCATCAACCCTTGACGAAAAAAGTATGTTCTATCCTCTATCCTTCCCCATGGTTTCGAATTAACCATCCACCTTAATGGCCGGTTCCCATGAATAAGACCATTGCCAGAACTCGAACCAACAGTTCACGGGGGTTCTTGTTTGACCCTCGTACAAGAATCCATCAGTTTGTTACTGTTGAGAACGACCCTAATTCCCAAGGTCCTGGTCCTGCAATAACTCATTTTCTACAACGACCCCGAACACTCGATTATTCATGCGTGGAGTTTCTTGTGGTAACTTGCGGAAGGCAACGACCTTTCAATAAATTTCCGAGAAGACCTGATAGCACAGCACGACTTCAGCGTCTCTATAAGAAGCCGAAAGTGAAAATCTGGATTGCAACAATTCGTGAACCCGAAAGTAAACACGATTCTCGATCGGTTGGGCAACAGGATCTTCCGGGAAGTGGTTTGAACACGGATTCTGAAGAGTGTGAGATCCATGCACAAATATTCTTACTATACTTTGCCATCTAACCTTTATCGTAGCATCGTCTGTAGACGACTTCTCGAGTGACTCTGAGAGTTCTGTAAAGCAAGGGAATGTGACAGACGCTCTGGCTCAAAGAGCTATCAAACCTAGTCGCGAAGTAAAACCAAGTGGGAAGATAATGACTTGGAGAAACATTGCCGGTGGTAGAGTCAAGGATTCGCTCAACCACCTTACAAGTTCATTCCGAATAGAAATTATATTCCTCAGAGGCGAACTATCTACCGACACTGAGCCTTGCGAATATTCAAACACTCACCAGTTGAGCCCGCATCTAGTCTTGTTGGGTTGCGACCACAAGTACTTGGGAGAAATCCGAGCGGACGTCTTCAATGCATTTGCGGGAATCCCCTTGCGTTCGATTTGTGAGGCTGAGGATGATGACTCCGAGAGTGCTTCTCTGAGCGATCATGGTGAGGATGTCACATCTTCTGAATCGACCCATGAGAATGGCGAGTCAGACGATGAGATGCTCTCGTATGAAGCGGCCGGATTAGATCTTGATGGCTCGGAGAATGGTGACATTGGCGAAAATTTGATGCCCGATACTCCTGACCGTGGTACTCCAAACCAGTCTGAAAGCGGAGCATTTGACTTCATATCGGATGACGCCTCCGATGTAACCGACACCGACGAAGGTCGTGATCCATCACGGAACAATTACCACCTAACGTCAGACGCCGAAGTCGGACTGATTCCTATGGATTTCGAAAGTGAGTAATGATCGTGAATGGTTAAACTTAAAACGTTGACATGTGACTACGTACCAGTTGAAGCTCTGGTCGAAGACCTCATGGATACTTACACTGACCCTCCGGGTGACGAGGAGACGGTTGGTAGTGTATGGAGTGATGGTTATGCGATGGACACGGATGCGAATTTGTCGCTGGCGTCCCCTGCCCCGAGCATATCAGAGCCAGAAATGTAGCTTCCTCAATAACTCCGTTCCATTCTCTCCTTCTACTCTTACTGTAGTAGCCATTGCGGGCGGAAAGGGCGAGGATTTAACAAAGTGCTATGATCCCTCGTTCACAAGGTCAGGTCATCACTGCACAAACACAAACTTCTATACTGGTTTTCTGGGTACCTTTATTATGTAAAACGAACACAGAAAAGACATATTCAACTTGTGCGCGCTGGTCCCCCAACTCGCAGTACGTGGGCGAGATCATAAGCCAAGCCAGAAAGACCGATAGACTCCTACGTGATTCTTGGAAGGACGCCGATCAATTTGATGATCCCCAAGCCAGAAATATGGACCACGTGATGAATTGTCATCGAGTTTCGCTCAGGTGGGGAGTGGCAATCCCTATCAAAAAAACGACCGTTCTCACGGTCGTTGCCGCGTCGTGCCGGAGCTCGCTTAAGCATAAGCGATGACCGGTTTTTGAGAGACACATTCGACTCCATGTAACCCTCCCACATCACAAAGATCACTAGTATTAAGTGTGTATATCATGTCTTTGATGTCTTTAGACCAATATATTCATAAAAGAAATCGACTTTTACTAAAATCCGCCGAGATATTGTATAGTTTTAGGTCATATCTAAGGAACTAGATAATTTCTTGAAAATTTTTTCTCAACAAAATGAAGATAGTCATGAAACAATGCGATTCGTACATTTACATGGAAATCGTTGAGAAATTCAGTGAGTTCTGAGTGTTCGAAGAGTGCATTGAATCTCACCGAATAAAGGAAAACTCTGTCACGTGACATTGCATTTGTATGGGTGCACGAACCAGCAAAAGAGCAATAATGCAAGAAAATATTGCAAAATGTCTGTAAGCACAAAATTCATTTGATAAATCAAGTAAATATACCATGGTACCTGTACAAGCTCCAAAAATGCCATCAATGATACTGCATAGTGCTTATCTTAGTCTTTCTCAGAGATGCATACAGTGACACCATCTACATCAAGGAATCAGTTTAGCAAGCTTTAAAATACAGCGGATAGTATGCTTCTGATATATTCATATTAGAAAGTCACTGTGTATACAAATGAATAACCAGCAACATCACCAAAGACCTTGTTCAAGACCATGAGTACTGTTGACCGGTAATAATCTACAATAAAACATGCTATGTATGCTCATTTTGGTCTTAATTTGTCTAGTATCATATCAAGTGAATGTCTTTATTTAATTCTCTGGTATATTTCTCATAAAATGCTAATTATCTGGTCTCATGAAGGATTGGTACATTGTATCGAAAGGCGGTAAATATGGATCGCTGTTTCTTACCATATATGGTAGATGTTACAACTCCGCTTGAAAAAAAGGGGGCTCGCGCGGCACTTGGAGATTGCCACTCCCGAATCGCTGACTCTCATTGCCATCGCGTCCTCAATATCTCATCTCTCTTCTCAAGAAGTATGCCGCCACGACTAAGCAAGCGGCAGCAACGCGAGCAGGAGGAGCTCTACAGTCTCTCTTCGCAAGCTCCGCTGGTTGAAACCCCTGATGGACCTGAGTACGAGGAATCTAGTGAGCCAGAATCGCCAGTGTTCAAACCCAAGGCAACAGGATTCGCTTCCGTGCGTAAAGCGCTTCCTCGGTCATGATCTCATATTTCTCGCTAAGGCTTGTACATGTAGCTAGCTCAACCTACCTCAGTAGACGATGACGAAGAGAGCGACCGCACTGATACACCTCAGAAGGCGAAGAAGAAAGTACTTAACCTTGCTTGTATGCTCGATTAACTGATCTAATGAGTAATTTCCAGAATAAAAAGAAAAAGAAAAAGAATGCCGGACAGTTATCAACTGCACCATCTCAATCGCCTCAGTTGCAAAGCCCAGGCGGGAAGAAATTGAAAGGAAAGAGTAAGATGAAAACTGATGGTGGCGATGACCTCGACAGAGCTCTCGCTGAACTATCTGTCAAGTGAGCCTAAGTCTTCGAATTAAATAGGATATTCTTTCTTAGAATCTCAAATGATAGATACCCGGACCTTCAGCATGTTGCACATGCCGCAAAAGGAGTGAAGAATGCTTCACACACCTTTACAGAAGATCAGAATGTCCTACTGTCTGTCTCCCTCTCTCACTTGGACAGTGAAACAGAAATGAGGAAGTTCTTCGGTTCAAAAGTTGTGAGTAGCTTCTCCCGGAGATGTTCATCAGGTACTTATCAGCTCACCAGATCAGCGCCTCTAGGGCACAGGAGAAACAACCCCGCGGTTCTAAGGCCGCTCTGAAGGGTTTAAAATCCAATCTGACAAAGCCTCAACCTTCATGGTGGTCCGCTTCACAGCGAGAGGGCTTATCCATTCGTAGCTTAACTGATATAGAGTTGAAAGGCAAGGCAAGCCGGAGTAGGTTAGCGATCGACAGCTATAGCGAACGTTGGTGGACAGTCGAATACTCTAAACGCTATCGGAACGTCACGAAAGCGTTCATTAATGCGGTACTATCTGGAGGTGAGCGGTTTCTTCAGCTTTGTATATCTTACAGGGTTAAGAATTGACTGTATCCAGACCCCGATCGGCTTTATCGCATTCTGTCAAAATTACCCTGGCACGCAGATACACTCTTGCAAATCTCCGAAGTTTATCGCCATCGGGAGGGTAGGTCACTCTGAAGAAACGATTGAAACACGAACTAACCTCTGTAAAGAGCATTCATCGGCTGTCGACTTCCTGAATCGCGCTTTGTTCACTTACGAACGAAGCTTTATTGGCGCTTTAGCTTTCACGGCTGGGAGCAACCGCCTTGACTTTGATTATGTCGAAAACCGGCCATTCTATCTTGCTGTCAGTCGAATGGTAGCGTGCGTCTCTCTGCAGCCAATGGTAATCTGAGTTGCCCATTCCTTTTCAGGGATCTACAGCGGCGTGGCTGTTCTCGTACTGCATTCGAGTTTGCACGACTTTTACTCTCGCTTGATCCGTATAGTGATCCGCATGGGTCGTTGCTATTCCTCGATTTTCTCTCGGTCAAGTCAGGGATGCATGAATGGCTCTTGTCGGTCTGGGATTTGCATGATGCGGAAGTCAGGAAACCAGGCGATACTGGAGATATCTGGCGACGATTTAACGTGACTGTGTTACCGGGCTGGTCATATGCAAGGGCGCTTGCGCTTCGTGCTGTGGAGGATTCTAAGAAAGAGGTTCGATATATTGATGATAGTTGCTTGGTTATTTTTCAACCTTGCCTTTTCAGGATCACGAAGCCAGCACGGCGGCATTACGGGACGCAATTTTGAACTTTCCTGCTGTCGTACCTTTGTTGGCTGACAAAGTCGACCTTTACTTGCCAGGAGATCTGCGCGGACATCCGGACTTCAGAGTCCATGTTGATGCGAGGTGCGAACGCAGTCCGGTCCCTTCCATGCACTAATATTGACCGGTCTATCACACAAGCTCACTTAGTCGGTACGAACCGCTGGTTCATTTATTGGCACACCTATACGCACAGCGATCATCGTCGCTATGGAAAGTTCCCGAGAAAACCGCGTGGCTGAAGGAAACTGCCCTTTCGGTGTTTGCGTCCTTTCGACCAGTGAAGGGGCCGGATGATTTGCGTAGTAGATTTGCAAAACTATTCGGCAGTCAGAGCAGTGACTTGTCCCACTCTGGGCTTGCCCGTTCGATCTATCGGCATGTTGGTGCACTTGCCGACGCTAACGTCACTCGACGCCTTACGGCTTTCTTCCCTCGTGAAATCTTGAATGCTCCGTCCTTGAGCTGCGACCCTTTACCACCGCTCACTGCGGTTTCAAGATATGACGACGCTTTCTTTGCTGATTGCGAGGATGTATTTGCATTTAGGCCGCGGACTCGTCGTGAGCGAGAGATAGATGCACGGCATCTAGCACGGATGGTTCCTGATGCAAATGTCCGTCACCAATTGCAGGTGAAGCAACTTCGCTTTTTTGGCCCATTTATTGTTTTCTTGTAAAAATAGCTCACGCGGTTTCTATTTTTGTCTTCCTGACACAGGCCCTATACGATGCACGACCTGATATACAACGCCAATTTCCCGAAGGCGTCGTTCAATTCGCGCAGGTTGCTGCTCAACTTGGTGAGGATTTCTGGGATAATTTGGTTCCTCAGATCGTCGGTGATATCGGCGGAGGAAGAGAGGGTATGCCGGGCGAGTTTGAGGCTGGTGATTTGCTTGATGAAGAGACTGATGATGAGGATCCCCGCAACGCTGATGCGGTTGAGGTGCGAAACGATGGTGGGGATCACCGTGGTGGCGATGACGCGGCCGTAGGTCTTGATGACGAGGAAGAAAGTAGCGAGGATGACGAAGAGACGGCACAGGCGAGTTATGTTCCTTCTTCCTGCGGGAATGATCCTACTCCTGCCACTCTTTGGCACGCTTGTCTTGTGTATGTAACACTGACCATGGTTGTCATAGACATTTCCAGTACGCATTTGGCTAAACCTGGTCAATCGCTTCTTGGGTGGTACCGCTCCAGCCCCGGATGATGACAGGGAGGAAAGGAGGGAGACAAACTGAACTTGTGATTATGTTGCGATCGGTTGTCGCATCAGAACCCAGCGCAACGTCTGAATTTGCAACGCAGAAGATACACAGGGACAAGGTAATCAGATTCATTAGATACGAAATACTTCCTTCGGTATCCGTCTGTACATGTTGCGAATTCGATTGGCCTCACGCAAACAAGACAGTGTTTTTGTCTTGCGGTGGTTTGGTTAGTAGACAAATTGTCGCTTCGGAGTCTGTTAAGATCCTTGAGTTGACTCCGACTCGTCAACGGCCATGCCAAGGCACCAGCGACTGCAGCAAGGCACGAGTGAAAATG
Source organism: Inonotus obliquus (assembly GCA_032164295.1). Classification (NCBI taxonomy): domain Eukaryota; kingdom Fungi; phylum Basidiomycota; class Agaricomycetes; order Hymenochaetales; family Hymenochaetaceae; genus Inonotus; species Inonotus obliquus. The sequence continues at coordinate 335,429 of JAJHTX010000004.1, forward strand.
ATTCTGAATTTAAGGATGAACTCTTGGTATAAACTAACGCCCACATAAAGAAAGGGAATTCTTCTAATTAACGAACATTGACCTTGTCTAAAGAAGAAGATGCGTTATGCCCGGTGGCTGTGATACAAGTACATATCGGGTTGAAACGGTTCTGCAATGCTTGGTAATAACACCTTCCCCAATGGGAGAGTAACGCCTCTCGTTATACCAAAATGTGACCTTCTGTGACCCAGTGTGACCACGGCCCTTCGTCGCTGTGGATGTTGTCAGCCACGCTCTGAGCACACTTAGGCGCGAGGTAATGCCATTGTCTTCGACGTGTCCATGCTCAGTGGACATCCACTCGGCTGCCAGGGGATACATTGTCAATGGATTGTGTTTTCTCCGACCTGAATACCATTTGTGGGAGGTGCATTCACCCGTATTTGGTAACGAAGCCACGTTCTCAGACGAAAAGTACAAGCATTCATCCACACCCTCCCACGCATTGCCTATACGACACGACCCTTGTTTTCATCTCTGATGAGCAACAGCGATTTATACATATGGGCAGCCTACAATGTTTCGCCAGGTCCTTGAACTTCGAAACTTCGCTGAGGAACGCAGCCATGAAACTCAGATCCAATCTGGCAAGGGTATAAAATACCTGATCTCGTATTGCAAGCCACAACTGCATCTTTCGTTCTGACTAGCGCATCCTCAGCGCACTTCGGTCCTCAACGGTCCATCACCTTTTAACACCAACTTATAACCAACCTTTTCTTGACTCCTTCGGGGTCGACATCGCACATTCCTTTCGCCAATTTATAAGATTTATAACCACCCCTCTACGATGATGGTCACCTTGCGCTCGTCAGTCGTTGTGGTTGTCCTCCTGTGCTTTATTACACTTGGCCAGCTCACAGCAGGTATGTATGCCGCAGGTTTCACTGGTTTCGCAGTACTGACGCAGACCTGGCAGTGCTTGCTGCCCCTCAACTTGGGATGCGGCCGAAGCTGCGTGTCCTTGGAGTGGACGTTACGGGCTCGGACGCATCGGCCCTCTTGTCTGCGACAGCTACGGCGGACGTCAATGGACCTGCAACACCTGCGGTCACCGCAGAATACACGGAGGTGGATGTGTTGCAGCCAACAGACCCTCCTCCGAGCATTGGAGGCACCGTGAGTTCCATCCTTTCCAATCCACAACTATGGGTCCTGATTGAAACGCCAGGATGTGCAGCTTGCTGCGCAAACGAGTTCCGCTACTTCCTCCTCGTCAGGAGTCGGAGTAGCGATACTCATTGGCTCATTGGCGGCATTGCTCCAGACGTTTTGAAGCCCGGCATATCCCAAGACCCTCTCGCACGTTGATATTCACCTATACGGTTCCATCCATTTTCTTCTCCCATCCATATTCCTCTCCCACAATGCCGTATTCCTCATTCTTTCCACTCCGCACTCTTCCCGATAGTGACATTCCTGCGAGTGCAGCAACAGTGTTGCACCCTCAATCCTGTCACTTTCATCGGTTTCGTTGCATCGCTCCACTTCCTAATTCCCCTAAAATCTTCGACTTCTTGTATGGATGTTGGACTGCCCGGTATCGCTATCCTGTTTATCCTTATTCAATATTGTATGTTAGCTCCATCGCCCATCGAGCATACCAGAGGAATTGGCGTGCTGGACCATTTGACTGTCCCGTAGCCTCCGGCAGGCCCTCGCTCTTTCTTCAGTATGTCGATAGTAATCCTATTGTTCGGTCGTTGTATGCTGTATCCAGCCTGTTGAACCAAATTAAAGTTGTCAAAGATATAATACCTTCGCTAAGCATCCAATGGTTGGTCAAATTCTACTTGGGAAGTCTTGTCAGGATGGTCATGCTTGGCGACATAGTCCATGAGAGCTTCGTATGGGGGTCACCTGTTGATCATCCATCAAGGCACCGAATGATAACGACGCGAGACTAGAAGTCGTTTGTTTTGGTGGCTGATCGATGGCTTCGTTTCCGATTGTGAAGCGGTGGATGAAATTTCTTGTAGCCCATCAGCGCCAACAATGCAGCCTCGTCCAGTGAAGTAGTACAGAGATCACCTGTCCTCATAAGAACAGCGACTTTCAAGCCAAAACCTCCTCCAATGCATGGAGGAGTGTCTGTGGCTTTGTCAAAAGAGATCTCAATCGCATGAGTGCCACGGGTAGCAGGAGCGCGTATACTCTTTGATGGCTATGTTGATGCGCAGCTTAGATGAGGGAGAAGATTCAAGTAACCTTGTCGAGGGAGAGAGGGAGAGAGGGAGAGCTGTATACTCCTCGCTAATGGGACGAAATGTCAGGTTTATATAGCTTCGCGCATAGTTGTGGCTGCTCAAGTATATACATCTGTGTGGCTTAGTATTGCTGTTTAAGATCAAGACCGTAGAAACGAGAGCCTGAGATTTCGGGGAGTTGGAGCGATGGTCACAGTGGCTTCGTGCACTATTTGCGAGAATCATACCGAGTAAGCCACATCAAGAGGTTATGACATAGGGGACCTACCCCAGAATGATGATGGAGTACACCGCAACCGGGCTTGTTCAGGATCTGTAACAGTGGAATGGTTGTTGTGGAAGAATTATAAGGGCCAGCCACCCGCCTACCCCGCAACAAGCCAGAAGTGGTCTGCCCGATCTGAATAAGCCAGTAGTTGTGGCATGCATATGTTGATTCAATTGAATCCTGCAATGAGGCCTACAATAATAGAGGTGCCTGTAGACATACGTAATAGAAAGAAAATGGTCAGTGCTTCCCCTTCGCGTATGTTACTTGCGCTAGCACCCGCGGGTTCAGGAGGAGAAATTGTCTCAGACACCCGAAGGCCCGTGTAGTGGTTGAGGCGAAAACGTATTAAACTTGTATTTGCATACTTTCACCTATGGCTTACGGAGACGAACAGCTATGCAAGAAAGCCAGATCCATTGTATACACCACTGTGACAATACCTGTCTTCCCTCAATATGAGCAGGGGTAGGAGCTGGTCCCATGCTCCACGAGATTGACGCATTTGAAATGCATATCTTGAGCGCGCCGGCTAACTTTGCGTTCTCATGGAAAATTGCCCGAGCCTGAGATAGACGAAGCCGATGTGGTCGCAAAAGGAAGGTGCCACAATCCCGCAAATGATCATGTGAATATCACGTGCGCTCCTCTTCCTCCTCCAGTCCTCGTGGGTGTGTAGTTCACTTATTTGCTCCGCCGTCTTGAGGCATACAGAATCTTCGTTGCACTACAAAATTTTCTAACGCTTCTGGTCGACAGAGAGTTGTATGTACAATAAGCGACAAAAGGAATGCACCGCCCAAGAAAAATCTCAACATACCTTTGCTTCTGCTGTTTCTCATTTTTCTCACCAGGATGTCGTGCAATGCTTCTGTCGCTTACTGTATCTTTGGTATACCTCGGCGTCCCGTCCGATGTTTTCTCACAGGTATTGATTTTCGCTCTTCATTTGGTCTGCTGGCTAATGTTTTCTCTGTTGGTACTGGTCTTCCTCAAGGTCCGTGGAAAGAATGCCTAAGAGCTTTTGTGATTCTGCTTATGTGTTCGGCGCCGATGACAGATATACATAAGCAGTGGGCTAGTTGTCTGAATCGCCCTTAACACCTCATCCTCTTATTCAAAATGTCTTTTTTCCTAACTCTGCGCTATATTGATGTATTCCTACTTTTCTCCGGGTCATGGATGCTGTACAAGTTCGTCCAAACTATTCGCCGGCACGTCAGGACAACCAAACTGAGTGGACCTCCCGCGTCCAATTGGTTGTTTGGAGTTTCTATGGATCTATTCTACGGAGATTCTGGTGCTTTGTTTGAACAGTGGGCCAAGGAGTATGGTCCCGTATATCAAGTCCCCGGCCCATTTGGAGATCGGCGCACAGTACTTACAGACCCGAGGGCTATTGCTCACTTTTATTCGAAGGAGACGTATACATATGTGAACAGTACCTTCTCGAAGCAGATGATTGATAACATAGTCTGTGCGTCTATCTAATGTTGTTGACCGCTTTCTCAGCACTATTATAGATTGGTAAAGGGCTACTGTGGGCCGAGGGCGATAGCCATCGCAGGTGATGCTCCTCTCCGCGGTTTTGGTAATATATTCTCACCTATTGTAAAGGCAGCGCAGAACTCTTAGCCCAGCATTCACTAACGCCGCGATTCGTACCTTGACACCTGTATTCTTCGATTCAGCCTATAAGGTATGGAGTTCTTGGTTATGACGAATCTTCATCCACTTTTACTCAGTTAGGTCAAAGCCGCGTGGGATCCAATCATCGGGGGCTCAGCCTCTGGAGAAGCTATCATTAACGTCCAGAAATGGTGCTCTCAGATTTCCTTCGGCTGCGATGCGTGCGCTTACTCATTCCGTAGGATGAACTGTGTTTCGCTCGACAGCATTGGAATTGCAGGCTTTGGTCACGACTTCGGAGCGCTTTATGGAAGACATTCGGATATTGAAGAAATCTTTGATGCCTTCGGTACACGTCCACCCGCAGGCGCCATGGTTCTGACCATACTACTGGGTCCTGCTATTCCCTTCCTAACCAAATTGCCAAGCAAGCGTGCAAAGCTGATTTCAGAGTTGCACAAGACAACGCAACAAGTTTCCGAGGCTCTCTTAGAGAGAAGTCGCAAGGAGAAGGAACTGAGCGGTGCAACCGATACGTCCAGATCGATCATCGGGAGTCTACGTTGGTATTTCTACTATCACTTTCTTGCTCTAGCTCATGCAGGGCTCTAGTCAAAGCAGAAAGTTCGACCTCTGAACTCAAGCTTACCGAGGAAGAAGTCCTTGCTCAGGTGAGCCTTTCTCCTCTTAAGTAGCATATTCTCTGACTCAGTTGTCTCAGATGAGAGTCCTACTTTTGGCAGGCTACGAGACGACTTCGAGTAAGTTGGGAAGCATTTCTTTCGTGGATTTATTTAACGATTCCGCGTAGTAAGCCTGACATGGGCTCTGATCGAGCTGTCTCTTAGTCCGGAGAAACAGGACAGGCTTCGCAATGAGCTCGCCGAGTTTACCAACGATGATCCCTCCTACGATCAGCTCATGAATAGCCTACCTTATCTTGATTCAGTTGCCCGCGAAGTCATCCGCTTGCACCCTCCAGTTGATGTGACTGGACGAGTAGTACGCTCAACAATTCTCTAAAGCATCAGACAATATAGCTGACTACACACAGGCGGCCTGTGACGATGTTGTTCCGTTAAGCAACCCGATTGTTACCGCGACAGGTGAACGTGTGAATCACATAACATTAGCACGCAACTCGGAGGTCATTGTACCGATCCGTGGTATTAACCGATCCGAGGAAATTTGGGGTCCGGACGCAAAGGAGTTTAAACCCGAACGATGGTTGAATAACGAGTCTGGCTTGACTGAGAAGGCGAAGGAGGTACATGGGTACCACCATATTCTATCGTTTATAGATGGCCCTCGGACCTGTCTCGGTCGGCCATTCGCAATCGCGGAGTTCAAGGTGGGTTGTTCCTTACTTATGTCTTTGACAATATATTGATTGCTTCGAACCCTCCCTCCCTATCAGTCTGTCCTGTCCGTCCTTATTCGTAACTATGTGTTCAATCTGCGCGATGGTCCGGGTACGAAAATTGACATGGTCAGGTCCATCTTACCTCGCCCAAAACTTGCTGGTGAGGATGGTTACGCAATGCCAATGCGCGTGCGGCGGGTCGAGTATTAGGTTTTTGATCCCAACAATGCTTTTTTGACAAGCCTTTCGTGCCATGTAATTAACAGACACAATTAAGCGATTCAAATACGACAACAACAAGTAAAATTTATAAACGATGGAGTACTGATTTCAACAAACGAGGGACATCGCTATTCGCTACAAATGTGGTTCGTCACAGACAAACGTACAAGGGAACTATTTTCGTCCAGTATACATCAATGTTCAGTATGGGGCTCAAAAAAGGATGGTGAACTCAGATCGTCGCAGTGATCAGGAATGCGATATCAGAAGACTCCAAGAGACTAGATTCAGACGGAGACTCTGCGGCTACTGCTTCCGGCTCTGGCGCGGGAGTCGTCGTCGGGATTTCATTTGCCTCCGCGCTCGAGACGGATGGAAGGGCGGTGTCGGCAACCAAGGGATCGGATAGGGAGACTCCCGGACTGGACTCGGCCGGAGTCGGGGTCTGAAGGGGCTCAGAAAGAACCGGACTCTCTGTTGGAATAGCAGGATTCTCAGATTCTAACACTGGACTCGCAGCTATGGAATCGGTCGGTAAGCCAGCAGGTGCAGCATCGGATGCGGTACCGGTCGCTGCGGTCTCTGTCGGGACTGCTGTCAGAAGCGGAGCACCCTCGATAACGTCAGTCGCGGAGTCGGGCGGCAGTTCGGACGCTATGGTTTGGGTGCCAACTAAAGCGACGGCTGTAATGGTAGTCGTAACTGTTACTGTTTCTTCGACAACTGCTCCTGTTGCAACACCTTCGGTTGTGGTAGCTGTGACGTCAATTTCAAAGTCTGTAAGGCCTGTCGCAGCTGGATCGTTGACGGAAATTGAGTCGGTAACTGTGGCTGCGTCGGAAGAAAGAAGGATAACTGTTGACTGAATGTCGCCGATAGCATCTTGCCGTCTGTACAGAGGGGCCGAATCGGAAGAACCGTCACTCAACTCTTCGGCGGAACCAGACGCAGCACTCGTGTCTTCTACAGGAGTACCAGTAGGCTCCTCAGCGTCATTCGTTGTAGTGGCCGTTAACTCAGGCTCGTCTACGGAAGCGGCAACAGTTGACTCTAATGGTGTGGATGCAGCGGATTCATCGTCAGCAGGGCAATCTGCCTCATCTTCTTCCGTGTTGTCAGGATCGCTGTTAGCTATGCTTGTCGAAGTGGGAGGCGATGAAACTTGTGTTATCGTGCCGTCGGCAACCACACTTGATTCCACCACAGTTTCCTGAGGTGATCCAGAGTCAACGGAGTCATTGTCAGTTGCCGAAATATTTGATGGCTCCGAATCTGGCGAAGTAGAATTGCCTTCACTCGATCCATTCCCAGTGATTCCGCCCTCTGCACCTGTGGCTTGGATACGCGAGAGTGCATCTTCCTCGGTAGTGCACGCGACGGATGATCCACGCGAATTGACAAGAGGAACTGCAAAACACTGCGTCCCGTCCGAGCATTCTGTCGAGAACCACGTCCCACTTGCACACTGAGCAAGTTTTGGCCCAATGCAAGCAATGGCGCCATCTAAAATCGAAGTCGGTCTCTCGATGAGAATGGGTGTATAACTGAGACTTACCTGTGCAAAGGACATCCTCGTTCAACGTCGCAAAAAGAGCGTTCAATTTCTGAGCATCCTGTCCATTTGCAAGCGCGTCGGATGGGTCTATAAGTACGCTGCCCAAGGGGGCTGCCAGACCAAAGGATATGAATGCAAGCAGTGAAAGAGAGTGACGTGCAGAAATCATGATGGTCTATGAAGCAGCGAAATCAACGAGGAGCGCCGGGCTCTCTAAGAAATCTGAAAGAAGGAGTAGAAAGGAAAGAGAAATTCAGGGAACGGTAGCAAATAAGCAGGGGAGGGAGATGGGCCACGCACCCTTCACATTTTAGAGGTCTTTATAGGCAGGTCGTTATAGGCCACACATGCAGGGTGATTGTGGAGACGGCATACGGCAAGGACAATAACGTCGGCAGCCACGCTCATTTTCAGAAGGGTTTGCTGTGGGCTGCCAAGCTATTGTCCTGATTCCCCGGGTCCCATGGCGAGTTTTGTTCTTTATAGTTATCCCTCTTGTTGTCGTTCAGCTCTTCGTTGCACAAATCCTTCCATTCTGAAATAGTAAAGTATAAAGAGTGATTGTGCAGATTAGTAATCTTGTGAGCTCACGTGGCTCGACCTCCACTTCCAACATAATATACAGCGCTGGTTAGTATTTGTCCGCAACGGCCTTGGTCCTGGACGGACATGCTACCGAGTGTTGGTCATCAAATTCCAGTCGGTGTTGCTTGAGGACTTGCCAGGCAAAGCACTGTCTTCATGTTGGCAACCCAATCAACGCGCTAGAACACAAACCCCGTGCTCATTACTGGTGTTTCAAGTTGATCCACGACGTCTTTGCTCTTTCCGCGACGGCGATGGTCCCAAAGTTTGAAGTGGAAGCCGTCTCTCTCCCACCTGATAACTCGTATCCTTTTCACATTACCGCAAAACGCTACACTTCTCCTGTGTTTGATACTCGAGGGGACGATCAAGAAGCGTTCACACTTATTTTATTACATTCAACAAGTTTTTTCAAAGAGATCTGGGAGCCGACCCTTGAGGACCTAGCTACCCGTGTTTCTCATCAGTATCGGACACTCATACGTGAAGCTTGGGCAATTGAATGTCCTAACCATGGCGCTTCCGCAGTACTGAATGAAGATGTTTTGCAGTTACCTGAGCATCGTCATAGCGGTATGTATTCCAGTAACCTCCGTGCTGAAAGCGACTCTTTTGCTAAACTTTGGGCCGTAGGTACGTGCGAAAAGTATGCTCTAGCCGCCCATCGATTCCTGCTTGCTGGGTCGTCCAAAGGAGGCCGAGTGGATTTTTTGGGTCGTAATTTAGTGGGAATTGGCCATTCTCTTGGCGGAGTAGCTATGTGCGTTACATGACACGAGAATCCCTTTTTCTGAGCCTCACAATTTCGAACCGACGTTAGGTCTACGTTGCAGCATCTGCAACCTCGCATTCAGTTCAAGTCAATCATACTGATTGAGCCTATGCTGAGTCCTGGAGGTCGAGAGCGATTGGAACGTCTACGCTACAAGCTGGTTCGATCAGCTTATGAGAGACGCGACGTCTGGAGAGACAGGGACCAAGCCCTTGAAGATCTGAAGAGGCGCACGAAAACATGGGATCCGCGGACGTTTCAGTTGTTCGTTGTAAGTCAAGGGTTGAGTTCCTATGGCCTAAACTTCACATCATCAGAACAGAATTTCGGATTGCGGGAGCACCCAGGGTCCAGGTTTACGGATACGCCGTATTACGGGGTGACGTTGGCTTGCACTCGCGATGAAGAGGCCGTAAGATCTTCATACTTGTCGTAATTCACCTGGTGACCGTTATGCAGGGGATGTACAGGGATTTCGAAGGACCAACAAAGCCAGTCCTGCATCTAAACGAGGCCTGTTCGCGTCTGCCCGTTCACATCATTTTCGGCACCGAGAACGATTACATGTGTGTGATAAGTATTAACGCGCCTATCCCAACTGACGTATGAGACTTAAGACCGCGGGATGTGCAAGATGCACTTGTCAATCCCCCTTCCCTTCGCCGGTTTGCTTCAATTTCCCGCGTGGAGAACACCGGACATCTGGTACGTACGTCCGAGTGATCCCATCGGCATAGTCATTGATGATTTCAAGGTTCCGCAATGTTCACCAAAAAGACTTGCCGAGTTGATCTGTGGTATATTGGTGGAAGAGAATTGTACCGTTGGTAGAGGAGATAAATCCTCTCGCGTGGGTCCCAAACTATGAAAGGTCGATTGTAAGTGATTTACTGGCTTCTGCCAACGATACGCTTTCGCTTTGACATCATTGTGCTCGTGTCGACCACTCGACCTCTGGTCGTGAGATATGCAACTGAGCTATCAATTTTAAACTGCCTTGCAACGACTCTCACAATGTTGCTGTATCTACGCTGACTATTCTCAGTCGGCATCTATTCAAACAGTTTTCACATGCATGCGTTATATCCAAAACTGCTGCGTTGGAGTGGGAGAATGAAGAAGAACATATCCTAACCATGCGCTATGTACACCCCTTTCCCATTTCTAAATGGTGTCTCACGCGGATAATTTGTATCATGCAAGGCAAGGCAAGCATTCGGAGCGATCTCGGAAAGGTTGCTAATTTCTGACACACCATCAATTTTTAGCTTTTCCCACCCAATCTCACGTATGCCGATTCTATTTATAAAGTGATTGGCTATTTCCGGGGACGCGGGTGCCGCGTATTCTCTCACGGATATGTTTTGGGTCGACTTCGACATTGAAATGAAGGAAGCCACCTAGATCAACAGAGTGGAGCTGATACTATCTCTATCTCGTTCGGAAGAAACGAACGCTGCGGTACACGGTGCTCCGTTTCTTTCGTTCTGTCAACGAAATCCTCTATTGTATGCTTCAGTGAAGAGCTAAAAGGTGATTTGCGTCCGGATTTCCATGATTGCTTATGTCAAAAACATAGCATTATGTATCAATCACCACGGGGATGAGATGCGAGGGAAGCGTCTGACTCACGCCTTTTCCATATCCCCGTCCTCGGGTCGGTCTAGTAATCAGCGTCCGCAGTTCACGCTGTGCGATCTTTGATATTTTGATCTGTAATATGTGCCATTGGCTGTCTGGCGGACCCGCTCTACATGCTGCGTAATGATGGACTACGACAAGTTCGTCAGGCACCCACGTCGGCATACGCGTTTGTCTCACCTCTGCATCTCTGCCGCTTCCTTGGTGCCCTCGGTTCCAGTTACTAGCGAGTAAACCTGCAGCTTACGATCTATGAGCTCTCTGACTGGTCGGAACGGCGCACTGCGTCTGTCCCATCGCTGAGAACAACTCTCGCGAGACTGCCTGTTTGCGATATGTTTTATCGATTATTCCTGTACTTCTCTGAGAATTAGCGTTATTTTTGGTACGTTAATACAATGCGAAAGAGGCTATAAAATCTCTTGGATTTTGTACTTTTTCTGCACGCTCCTTCGAGTGTATCGCCTGCAGAGTCATTCGAAGCACGAAGTCGCAATGCTCAGGCTCACTGTCGCCATTGTCACTCTTGCTACTAGCAGTCTTGCCGCGAACTACAAGCGCGTTACTTGCCCCGACGGTAACGTTGCGACTGATGCCGCTGTACGCCCTTTCATTCTTGACCTTCGTACCATGCTAACAAAAATCTTGTGGTAGTGCTGCGCATTCTTCGCCCTACGGGATGACTTGCAGAACAACCTTTTCGAAGGCGAATGTGGTGAAGACGTCCACGAAGCCCTCCGCTTGACTTTCCACGACGCGATCGGTTTTTCGAAATCGGGTGCGCTTAAGGGTGGAGGAGCTGATGGATCCATCGTCCTCTTCTCCGACACCGAGCTCGCGGATCCTGCCAACGCGGGTATTGACGACCCTGTCGCAGCAATTGCACCATTCTTGACGCGTCATGCCGTGTCCGCAGGGGACCTTATCCAATTCTCTGGTGCCGTCGGTCTTGCGAACTGTCCAGGTGCGCCGCGTCTCGAGTTCTTGGCCGGTCGACCGAACGCAACTTTCGCGGCGGAGATCGGTTCGGTCCCAGAACCACAGGCGTCTGTAGACGAAATCCTTGCCCGCATGGAAGATGGTGGCTTCTCAGACGCTGAAACCGTCCATCTTCTCGCCTCGCATTCAGTTGCAAGGTCCGACACGCTTGTCCCTGGACACGAAGCCGTTCCGTTCGACACGACTCCATTTACGTTTGACCCGCAAGTCTTCCTCGAAGTGTTGCTTAGAGGCGACGGAGTCCCTTTCGGTGTCAACAATACTGATGGTGCTGAAGTTGACTCTCCGCTTCCGGACTCCGGTGAGATGCGCCTTCAGTCCGACTTTGCGATTGCCCGCGATGCTCGCACAGCATGCGAATGGCAGGCACAGATTGGTATGTATCAATAATCGAATTTAATGCTGCGTACTGCTGACTCCCAGCGACAGCTGACCAACAGTTGATGGCGAGAAACTTCCAGGCAGCAATGGCTAAACTTGCCATTGCCGGTCACGACCGCAACAGTCTTGTCGACTGCTCAGACTTGATACCGACTCCCGTCGCCGCTGTTGGATCTGCTGCTACGTAAGCAAAACGTTTTCGGGGTGGGTAAAGAACACCAACTAACGGGAGTTTTCTTGCTTAGCTTCCCGGCCGGCACGAGCCCTGATGATGTCGAACAGGTCTGTGCTTCGGCGTTCCCGTCGTTGTCAGTCACGGGTGGTGAAGCAACTCAGATCCCAGCTTGCCCTGATGGTGATCTCGATCTCGACGACTGCCCATCCTAAATTCTACTCACGAAAATTCCCCCATCTTGGTCATATGATACCTATTTAAACAGTATCTAGTGTTGATGCTCCGGTTGCGTAATAATATTACATTATCATTCATAGAATATAACAGTCTGTTATACGTAAGTAAAGCGAATTGAGTGCAGGACCAGGACGGGATTGAACATAAGTACTTACTTTTGTCCGCGTGTCCATACATGGACATTTATTCACACAAGTGGAGTGTTCTGTAATCTCTGAAAATTTTCTTAATTTTAGCAGCATACATACAATCTTACTACCATACATCTATCAGGACTGGAAAATGGACAGACGCAGAATCGGCATACTAGGTGAGAGTGCGTCTCTACTGGATAAATTATGAAATCTGCAAGATCTGAAATACTCCACATAGACCGAAACAATCTGGTCCATATGTTTATTGACAACGATGTCCAGGTGGTGGTCAGCTCGGGCGTATGCTTGCTGCTGCTGCCTCGTTGCTGAATGTTGACGTAGCAATTCTTGATATTGGCGACCATGCACCCGCGAAGCAGATCGTCGCATCGCCCCCCGACCTTGGTCACGTCGACGGTTCCTTCGCAGACCCTGAAAAGATCAAAGAACTCGCAACAAAAGTGGATGTCCTGACGGTGGAAATAGAACATGTCGACGTCGACGTTCTTGAAGAAATAGCCAAATCGTCGAATATAGCGGTGCATCCGAGTCCTTCTACGATCCGCATAATTCAGGACAAGCTTGCTCAAAAGGACCATCTTTCCGAGCATAAGCTACCGGTCACCGACTATATGCGCGTCGACCCGACCGCAGAGTCAATAGAAAATGCCGCTGCGCGCCTCGGATTGCCGTTGATGCTGAAAAGTCGTACCTTGGCATATGACGGGCGAGGAAATTATGTCCTTACGGATGCAGCAAAGACGGAAGAAGCCGTCGGGACTCTTGGGGGGCGTCCTTTGTACGCTGAACGCCTGGTGCGTCTAGCAAAGGAAGTCGCGGTGATGGTCGTACGGACTACTTCGGGTGATACGCTTTCCTATCCGGCTGTAGAAACCGTACACAAGGACAGTATCTGCCACATCGTGTATGCTCCTCTCCACCACTCGAATCCCGACATTGCAACTCGGGCTAGAAAGTTAGCAGAAGATACAGTAAAGACTTTCACTGGTGCCGGGATATTTGGCGTTGAGATGTTCCTGCTGGACGATGGTGAGAATAAAATTTCACTCTCCAGACTGCCATACTGAATCATCCGTGCTCTAGATACTCTCCTCATCAACGAGATTGCACCTCGTCCGCATAATTCCGGTCATTATACAATCGAGGCATGCCACACGTCTCAGTATGACAACCACTTACGCGCCATCCTTGGCCTCCCGCTTGGGTCTACGCAACTGAAAGTACAGAGTGCAGCTATGCTCAACCTTCTCGGTTATTCAAACTCTATGGGAGAAATCACACGAGTCGCGCGTGCCGCCCTAGACGTGCCTGGTGCCTCTGTGCATCTTTATGGAAAGCGCGAGTGCCGCAAAGGCAGAAAGATGGGACACATCACGCTGGTCGGGGACTCTGATGCAGCGGTCCGCTCAAATCTACGCCCGATCTTGCAGGAACTTCCAGACGCGACGCCGGAATCCGTTGACAAGTACGCGCCTCTGCTTCCCGAGGCAGGCGCAGGTAGATCATCCCCGCAGCCACTTGTGGGTGTCATCATGGGTTCGGATAGTGATCTGTCAGTAATGATTGCAGCTGCGAGGGTACTCGACTCGTTCCGAGTACCGTACGAGCTAACAATTGTGTCCGCGCATCGTACACCGGCTCGAATGGCACAGTACGCGGGTAGTGCTGCGTCTCGCGGTCTCCGGGTTATCATTGCTGGAGCCGGCGGTGCAGCGCATCTTCCAGGCATGGTTGCTGCTATGACATCGTTACCCGTTATTGGAGTTCCAGTGAAAGGTAGCTCTTTGGACGGCGTCGACTCGCTGCATAGCATTGTGCAAATGCCGAGGGGTATACCAGTCGCGACCGTCGCAATCAACAATAGCACGAACGCAGCTCTGCTCGCAGTCCGAATTCTAGGCTCAAGTATTCCATCTCTGCAAATAGCAATGGATAACTACTTGAAGAAACAGGAACAGGAAGTCTATTCCAAAATTTCTAAGCTGGAGTCGATTGGGTGGGAAAGCTATGGAAAGAACTAGGCGAGGCTAGGCGAGGGGAAGTATTACGCAACAGCTCTCGGATGTAAGAATTATAATGCCGTTGTACACTAGACACAACAACCAATAAACTGTGTACAACAGAGTATTCAAAAATACATCAACAGAAATGTCCTGCATAAATATGAAGATATGACCCAATCAGTCCAGCTAGCCAGTAACTGGTCTCCTCAGATTCTTGCTAAACTCCTTATAGTCCGCTATCTTCTGCTCCATAACGTCTCGGACAATGCCGCATAAACAATATCCTTTCCATGCACCGTTCGCCATGTCGAAGTAGAAGTATCGGGAGTCGTATACGTCGTCGTCCGGCGCGGAAAGGAAGACTTCGCGTACGCATGCATCCATATGTTTGTAGAAACTAGTCAACAAGTTCGTTAGCTCGGAAGCACATAAATAATCGGCACATGCGTACGATTTCTCGGTGTTCGGCGTCCATATCTCTTGTTTCTTCGCAAGGAAAGAGAGAACGGAAGTACGGACGTGAACCAGCTCTTCGGAAGCGAGGTACTGATCCTTGCAATCAACAAATTGCCGCTCCTTTGCTCTTAGAAGAGGTCGAAGGAGGAGAGGTGTGCGACCGGTGAGTTCCTCAATGAATTTTCGTTCATCGGGTCGAACTGAGGGTATAGTCTTGATATTATGCTTCCACCACCAGCTCATCTCTTCCTGTTCATGGCTTCAGTCTGTACTAATCGGGGCCAATAGGGGAAAAGGAGGACACACCTCATTGAAGCCGCCCTGAATAGGGAAGTCTTTGATATTGCTCCGCGTTCCGGGCTTAGGACGGTATGACTTAGATTCGGCAGAGGCGCTAAAGACAACGAAATTGCGACTGCACAGCTCGTCGAGCCAAGTGCGGACCTGGCCCTTCCTTTCCCTATCCGGATCGTTCGGAACCGCATCGAGAGCCTCCCGCTGGTCAAGGACAAAGAAAATTGACCCAGTCTTGCGCCATGCCCGACAAAAGTCGCGCACCTGGTCAACGCCGGTCCATGCGTCCATCGTGCTCGCATACTCGGGAAACGCGAACTGTAATGCTGCGCGCATCTCGATGAAGAAGCACTCAAGAAGCAGAACGCAGTCTGGTACGTAAACTACACGCTTGCCCTCATGGAGTAGCAAGCAAGCGAGTGCTGCTAAGACATGCGATTTGCCTGTGCCGGCACATCCATATACGCAAGCCTTTGCGTACGCTCGGAATGGGTCCTTCTCGAAGTCCGCAACGCATTCATAGAGCCGTCTAAAGATGTGCCGACCCATGAACGCAAAAACGAGAACCTTGGACTGACGCTGCAAATTGAAGCGACCTGGTTGACCGGAAGTCGTGTGCGGAAATGGGAGCCAGTTCCAGTGGCGCGGGTCTGAGTAACGTGCTGGAGGATCATCTGGATTCTTATTCGAGATAAAACCACGTCGAACAGCCCGCTCCTCAGCTTCGAAGAAGGTGTCTGTGTCACTACTTCAAACAGCCGACAAACGATTTGGTAGTATACCTTCAAGTTCTTGCATAATGGAATAGGGCTTATCTCGTGAAATGCAGTCTTCAAACTAGTATATACACAAACCTAGTAAGGAAACAAGAATGATATCAGCATTCAGCGCGCTGGTTATGACAAGGCGAGCAAAGATACCTACCGTAGATATGAATTCAAGAAAGATGTGGTTGACGATGTGTAAAGTGGTGAATTTCAAATATTGAACTTATGCGACACCCCACGTGACTGCTGCTTGGAAGTGGGGTGTTGGGTAGAAAAAAAAATTTCTACTAATTCTATGAAATAAGGTCCAGTCGACGATAATTGACTGTGCGGTAGGCGATAATCAATGGTATCGAACAAGCTGTATTTTGCCAGTGGTCGTGACATACACAATCTCTTTCGTTCAAACGGTCAGGACGTCCCAACCGATGGTGGGTGGTATACTTATTTCATCAGTATATTACGGTATTACTCATTAGCTGTTCAAGCACTCGAATCGTTGAAGAACCAGTTATCTCTAAAGCCTGGAGAATACTCAGTGTCTTTGCAGGACTCGCGCATTATTCTGGTAAAGGAATGGCTTGAACTTTCACCAGGGGCTCAGGACATTTTCATCGTCCTTGACAGACGTCTGCAGGTGCGGCAATTGTTAACATCTCACGGCTTCGTTACAAAGGCTCAACGGGCTCAGGTCGCAGTGGACGGGCACTGTTTGTCTATTCTGACATCTCTTGTGACCATTACGTCCCAGCATTTAGTATATCAGCCTCTTGGCCACCCGATCGTCAAGACCTTGCTTTCGCCTCGCTGGTTGCGCAAACTACACTCTCATCTATCCGGCGGGCAACTCGAGATATGCCTTGCATCATTGAGATTGTTAAACTCTTTATCCACCTTTGCGGCCGGAAAAGAGCAGAAGAATCTTTTAGAGAGTTTCGCTTGGGATTTGAGGGTATGCTTCGCAAGACTCGTTCAAAATCCGTCCTAATTCTTCCCAGGTTTTTCAGAAACTCCTGCGCATGCGTAAAAGAGAAAAGGATGCCAAACATGACGTCCTCTCCAGGCCGGATATCCGTACCAGTTGTCTGCAGCTCATTCTATCCTTCGTCTCTTCGTCTTCCTATATAAAAGCAATGTTCTTGGAACATCGTCGGGATATCTTCTTGACAATCTTTAAGGGAATGGATGGAGATCAGCCTTCTGTTGTACGTTATGTACTAGAAACACTCTGGTCGCAACTTTGGCAAGATCAAAAACTGAGAAAGACTGTGAAAGTTGCGTCGTTTGGAGAGAAAACTATACAACAGGTGAGTAACGACTGTGCCGACGCTGTTAGCGACTTGACAGCTATTTTAGCTACTGAAACTCTATGACCGCTCCGAACAAGAAGGCTCGCATCCGGAGAATGTCCCTGCCAACATCGTCCATCACTTCCTGCTCGCGATTTGCACGCACAGGGGTGTAGGGATTTGTTTCGCAGATAATGGCTGGTATCCGCGGCAAGTAAATGAAGGCGAGGCTCGGGACGGAGGGAATACAATTCATAACAAGATACTGGCGAATGTATTAAAGATGCTCAAAGTCCATGATGTGCGACAGCAGGAGTTGGCTCTGAGGGTACTAAGCTCTTGTCCGGAGCTCGTCGCTGGTTACTTGCAATTCCTGGCACCAACGCTAGAGCCTCGTCTTTCTTCGAAATGGCTAGCGAGCGTGGCCTTTTTCGGGGCCATAGTTTCTCTGCCGGTTCCTATCGATAGCTTCCATCTCCTTTCAATAACTTCTTCGTCTAGCAAAGCGCAACCCTTATATCGACCCGACCCGCCCCCGCTTTCTATCATCATCAATAACATCACCCCGTCACCCACTGTCAAAATGCACCTAACAAAGGCGCTTCATTCATCTTACTCGCTATTGCAGCACAGCGCGGGAGTTCTGCTGGCTCAATGTCTCCTCAAATGCGAATCAGTGCAAGATGCATTTCGGACGATCAAAGGTGTTCTTGCAGAAGATGAAACGGAGGGTCAATGGTCTCGACGCCTTAGTGATATCGATCGTGAAGTACGGAAGCGACTACCAGACGTGAATGTGGTGATCGCTTTTGCTAGCGCTCACCAACTCGCGATGGCTCCGACGATAAAGGCATCCATGCTTTCGGAGCTTTCGCAGAGGCTCTTGTGGATGTATCACCGCTGTGCGCCTTCCCTCATTGTCGAAGCAACATATGACTCATCCAAGTCACTTCGGACTCTTATTGACGTCGACGAGGGTCGTTTGCCAGCCTCATCGGCAATGCAGGGATTTAACAGACTACGACAGCTGCACACCCTTCGGATGTTGACGGAAAGTGATCAGTTTATCTGGGATTTAAAGACAGGTGGGCACCAAGCTTCAATTTCCTTGTTCGTTTCCAAAAAAGAATACAATTTTTACAGCTCCTTCGGGTCCGTCAAATGTGTATATTCTACTTGAACTGTTCCTGTTTGCACGGCGCCCGTCCATCCGCCAGGCGACGACAAAGCTTCTTTCACAAGCACTGCAGGATAGCCTATTGTTCCAGCATGATCCGGGCGAGCTACACATTTGGCTAGACGCATTACCAGCAACTGTGCGGTCTTCTGATGCGGAGGCACCCGACGGTGCAAGACTTACCGATGAACGTCAATGCGTGATCTCTTTCCTAGAGGCATGCATGCAACGCTGTACGAAGACCCCACACCGGTACCTGGAAGAGCTGGAATCGCTTGTAGGAACTTCTGATATCACGAGTCACTCACTGAGCCCAATTATTGCTACAATCGTTGAGCAACTGCATGCGAAAATAAAGGGAAAGATACTGGAGCCGTCAGACACACTCTCGCTAACAACATTCTTTAGAAAGGCAATCGTTGGTCTCCTTGGTAGACAGTCTGACACTGGGATATTTCACGCTATCTCCGCGAAGCTAAGGTCAATCGTGACCGGCAGCGGTGCGTTCTCAGAATTTCCGACAATCACCGTTGCACTTCGGAAAGAATGCGACATCCTGGACAATTGCTTGTCATGGTGTGCGTCGAAATCTCCATCGAAAGTTGCCACGACGGGCATGAGTACCTCAAACACTGTGATGAGCTTCGTCTCCCGGGTGGAAAAACATCGAAGTGGTAAGCAATTTTTCCGACGTGCTGCCTAACCGTGTCTGACTTTTGTAGAAATGGAGGGACAATCGCCAGTAATCCAGGCTTATGAGTTGGTGGAATGGATCCGCCTACTTGATCATCCACTGACTTCCGCAATCGTCGATCGAACCGCTGCTGTAGTCAAGCGGCTTCACGCACCCGCGTTAACAAGCTTCTGTCTCCACTTGTCACCAGTATCTGGTTTCTTATGGGCACTCCCTGAAGACGACATATCAAGCTGGTGCGTATCTCCATGCTCTGCTTTTGTCTCGCGGCTCATTGTCCGTAGGGTTCCGACAGATTGGATAATCCTCAACTGGGATCAAAAGTTTGTAACTTGGGCGAGGTTTGCTTCCGTCATGGAAACAGCTCTGCGAAAACATCGTCGGACGCTGCACCAATACAAAGTCCTGGTTGGTCTCGTACTTCATCGTCTTCGCCACTGGCATGATTCCAACGATGCCATTCCTATGCTCGAAGCGCTGGTCATTCTATTGGAGAGCGCGAAAAACGAGCTACCTCCTCCGGAATTTACTGCCCTGAAATACTTTGGAATGTCCGAGAGACGAGAGCTGCGGCATCTGGCATGTGCGCTGGAACCATCCGTGGAAATGGTATCAGGTACATTCAAAACATTGAGCAGGTGACGCAGGTACTGAAGACATCCATAGCATTAGAGCGATTGCAGGGGTGCGTAATTGATCCGAGCTCAGAATCAGATCGTCTCCTGGTGTCCTCCATCTGCGCCCACTGGGTCGGAATTTTCAGCGCTACTTTTAAACTTAGTTCATGGCAAAACGTATGACATGATTTTCATTGGTCTAGGGGAGCCCGGCTCACTGACATTTCCCTCGCAGCTGGCTGGATCACATATATGGATTAAGTTCATGTCACCTAATGACTTACTGGAAGTCGCGGAAGAGCTCTTGAAATCTCTCCAAGACCTTCATGTCGCATTAGCGAAGACCCTGCCATTACAAATTGTTGATGCGTTGCTCAAGGCCCTTGCGTGTTGCAGGGATAAGAACGATTTTTCAATATGGATGCGTGAGCATGTGATGTCTTTCATTGCGCTGCGCAATCTTCTTCCAAGGACAACCGCGCTCGACCAGATAATTCTGCATTGTGTGGACACAGGTCCATTATCTGGATATGGCGTTTTCATGCCTGACGGGTGTACCTTGCAACAAGCCATTGATGTGACAGAGGTCTACTGGGAATCTCTATTGTCACCATTGCCACAGCGGGCTTCAGTGACCTCACTTCTCACTGATAAGGAATGGAGTTTGAACCACTCCAGGGCCGTTGCATCGTTCATTCATCGCTCCCCAGTCGCTCGCCGTTCGTTCTGGTCATGGCTTTGCTCTGATCCCCTTGACGAAAAGCCAGCTATATTTGAACTTGCTCCCGCCATACATGCCGTCCTCGACGCTAGTACAAGTGCCGAGTTCCTGAGCCTGGAGAAAGAGGACGTTGCAACCGTATCATCCCTGTTCCGCGGCATGGCCAAGGAGTTCTTTAAAGGGCGCGATACCCTATATGGTTCATGTCTGGAGAAAATGATATCACATTTTCGATTCCATAGAGCTGACTTCGTCGAGGTCCTCTCTGAAGGGATCACATCGCTGCCTGCCCACACGCTTCATTTGCAATCGCTCTACTTGGTCCACCGCCTAGTCGATGTATTCGAGTGCGCTCCCTTTGCAGAGGCAGCTGTTGGTCACGGCTTGCAATGGGCTGTGCAGCACCTGTCTGAGACCAGGTCCCGATACCTCGACGCGTGTTCTATCGCTACCCTCAGTGAGTCTAACCCTTCACTGCTACAACGCTGTGCTTACATAGAGAAACATTAGCCGATGTGGTCCGTCTGAGCACGAACATAGATATACACTATGCTGAGCTTGTTCTTACGGTTGCTATTCGGCATCACGTCTATTCTACAAACTCGATGCATCTTGCCGAGGCCTTACTCTCGAAGGTCGCTTTGAAAGTGAGTCAAAATAACCAATATGAGCGCTTCTTCTCAACTGTATTGCAGCCTGCGTCTGTCAATCGCTTTATCCAGAGCATCCTCCAGCATGTCGACTTCGTCAGACTGGCCTCGTTGGATTCGGTCTCCGATGAGAGAGAAGCGGTTTCGAAAGTATTGGCAACGCTTTTCCTAGCCCATCCTGCTAATACGTGCCAGCCTTCTCACGCTCAATCCCTGGTAAAGATGTATTCAGGTTCTATGTCTTCTGCGGATCGCCGTATTCTTGCGATATTTCGCCTATTCGAGGAGCAACAGCAGGCATCCGTCGCTTCGATCATCGCTCAATGGTCACATTCGAAGAGTCCTGATCAGGGAACAACTCTAGATGCTATCTTAAGTCTAGATCCTCCGCGGGTCTTTCGAACATGTCTATCTTTCCCGGATGGACGGGCCTTATCAGACGAAGACGAGAATATAGCACCTCTCCCTGAATATGCATCGCTATACGATTCGGTTTTCGTGCTTCTTCTTTTCGCGCAGATGCAACTTGGGTGTCCCCCCAAGTCTGCTCTTTCATGGGTATCAGTGTACCGCACAAACGTCGTATGTCTCATAATTCGATGCTTGTCTTCGACGGATCATGCCGTTCGCAGAATCGCCACCCTACAGCTCGATGGCCTGTACAATGTTATGCAGGTTAGTTTCCACGTCTGAAAACGGTGACAGTGTTCTGAAAGATCCCCGCTTTAGGAGGTAGATATGCAGGAAAAACCACATGTTATTCAGATACTTGATATGTGCAGGGATCTCCTGGAGAAAGCACCGGACCACAGAGAAGTGACGCGTCTGCCATCTTACACGACGCTGTTATTTGCGCATGCTCTCCGGAGCATCTTCTATCCAGCAAACTTCATTTACCCTCATACAGCTCGCTTTCTCTTGCAGCGACCTCAGATAGACATCCGAGATCTTCCACTTCTGTACAGCATGCTATATGGGAACAGGGATGACTGGAAGAAGGAACGCGGGTGGATTGTACGCTTTCTTGCAGACGGGATGCAGAGCAATGATGACTGGCGACTCTTGAAACGCCGTCACGCATGGGACTTGCTGGCAAGTATGTTTCAAGGTTCATATGACGACACTCCATTGCGCCATTCCATATTAGAGGTGAGCCATTCGAAGCCCCGCGAGTGATGTCAAGTAATGTATTGGACTTCTCAAGTTCTTAGCCAATCTTACATGTCAACAACGACCGGCGACCTTTCTCGTACTCCGATCCTCACTGGTTCATTGGATTGAGAGTCAGCTTCTCGAGATGAAGTATGATGAAAGTACCGCCTGGGCAAAAATCGTCGAAAACATTCTCGTGGTCGTCGACATGAGTCGAATCGAGCCTGCAACGAAGGACAGGATACAGAACGGTCTTCTCAGGTGTCTTTCCAACCTGATATCTAAGTCAGGTTCGTTCTCATTGCAGGCAGTTCGTTTCTATCTCAAACTTATAGCCTATAGATCTCGCCTTGCTTCGTCTAGTCTCTCGCGCACTGGCAAGGCTGGACGGTGATAACTTGTCGGCCAGTTCTATCAAAAATGCGGTTGACCTTGCCTTTGAACGCCTCCGTACCTTCGAGCGTTCGAATGTGATGCCTCTGCACACTGATGTTGACTATCACGCGATCGGTAAGCGAAACAGTTATCCTCCACACCACGGTCTCGGCTTGCATCGGCCACTATTCGAGAGTAATATTGAGACCTGGGGAAGAACCGTGGAAAAACTATGGAGTGTGTCATTTATGCATGGTATATTTGAACCTACTTGGTATCGGTTGACTGGGCGTCTTTTGCTCTGGAGAGCATGTGTCGGAGTCAGGGAATCACCTATAGGAGAATGGGCGAGGCTACAGTCCCTGCATTATTTTTGGCATCGGGACGGGAATAATGTATAATGGCCGTATTTGAAGTATAACAGTGCAGCTGTGTATTCTGTTCCTTTGATATACATGGTAAAAATCAGCTAAAGAAGAGCTATACTAATAACAAAAAGAGAAAAATGCAATGAGTAAAGAAAGAGCGCGATGTCTTCTCTTCTACTTCTACAGGTGGGTACATTACTGTGTTTCACTCCTTACAGCTGTTTGCAAAAACATTCTCAGTCACACCATCATGTACTTTGTTTCCTCAGAGGTTGAAAACAGACTAATCAGCCAATTTCTCAGTCAATACTGCACATAAAAATCTGATCTAAACATGTAAAAAAGGTACTTGAAAATGCACTTCTAATGGTGTAGAAATGTCTGAGAAATGTGATGTGTGCATGGCAGAACAAGAAACACAATTGTGTCAAGTACATATCTCACCTCCTCCTTCAGGCAATGCAAAGATCATAACTCACTAAATACTTCACATAAGAATCTGATACAGCCAGTTAAAAAATGTACTTAAAAGCACACTTCTAATTGTGTAAAAATATACAAGAGATGTGTCAGAATTCCACAAAGGATATTCTAGGTAGCGGCACAGTGCAGAAGATCACAAAGATCAAAAGTAGGAAGAATAGCAAGGACAACTAATTTGAACCACAGGCCTACAGCCTATTTATATACTGTACAATAACTAATACAGTTATACTAAGAAACTATGTACTTATGATCACGCACAAGGCTTTATATGTTATACTTTGTGTCACTATGACACACTACTATTCTACAATGTTCCATACCATTCCATATGATGTTATACTCTAATAATAATACTCAATTGCACAGGTGTATAGTATCGACAAAGCGATTGACTTTGACTTTAGGCAGTGCCTTGGTCAGAATGTTAGCAATGTTATTATCAGTTACAACCAGCATTATGCATATAATTTCTTTCATAACCTTCTTGCATATCCAGTGCCAGTATATGTTGATATGCTTTGTTTGCACATAGTATACATCCTCCTTGATAACACTAACTGCACTCTAGTTGTCATAGTATAAGATGACTGGATAGAGGTTGAGTTTAAGTAACTGTCCTGACACATCTGCAAGCCATATCACTTCCTTCCTAGCATGAGTAAGTGCAATATATTTGGCTTCAGCTGTTGACAGCATAATGAGTGTATGACACTTGAATGACTATAATATCACAGAGCTATATAACCTGTAGATATAGCCTGAGATCAGCCTGCATCCTTCAGTCAACATACTATCTAAGTCTGAGTATCCTTCTAACCTATGACTATTTTCTCTAAGTACCAACCATTTCCCCTTTGTACCTTTTAAGAACTGGAATACTTCCTTTAAAACTATCCAATATGCCTCTCCTGTATTCTCTATGTAATATGCGAGTTGTTCTACTATCCAGGTGATGTCTGACCGTGACAT
This sequence comes from Inonotus obliquus, assembly GCA_032164295.1. Taxonomy (NCBI): domain Eukaryota; kingdom Fungi; phylum Basidiomycota; class Agaricomycetes; order Hymenochaetales; family Hymenochaetaceae; genus Inonotus; species Inonotus obliquus. The sequence continues at coordinate 359,678 of JAJHTX010000004.1, forward strand.
ATCTGCAGCATATCTGAGAGCTCCTACAGCAGCCCTATCTGGGCACTTTTTCATTCTATCTCGCTCCTCCTGAGTCCTTAGGCACTAAACCTTGCTAAGTTAAACTAATGTTTTAGTGGGTACATGACAGATGTTAGCATCTTTAAACCTATAGTGTGCAATGATTGTTTCAATGTAGAATTTCTGATAGACAGCAATAGTGTGTGTAGAATAATTGTATTTGATTTCTATACTAAGTAGCCAGCTGATTTTTTCACCATCTACATATTTGACCTTTGAACCAATCTTCTCTTTTATAATCTTGATGAAGACTGGGCTACTAGATATAAGCATTAAATGTGTGAGATCGTGGCGGGTACCAAAGGTACCAGTCAAGAGGTGTATGATATAAGGAAATAGAGAGGGTCAAATGAGACAGTACTTATCCAGTATGCTTATTGTACTTGTTGTCTATGGATGAGAAAAGTAGAGGAAGTTAAAGGTACAATAGAAAGGGCACTGGACTGGCTAGACGTTGGGGGAAATGTGTTCTTATCTGGAATTGAGAGGGTTGGTACTGTAAGAAAATCGTCGATACAGGTCAGTACTGAAACAAAGAGGGTTGGTACATAGAGGAATGTTATCAAACAAGAGGGTCAGTGCAGAAACAAAAGGGTGATATGTGGAAAATGTTGTAGAACAAAATGTCGGTACTATAGGAAAAATGTTGATACAGGTCGGTACTACAAGAAAACAGCTGGCACAGGATGGTATAGCAAGAAAATAGATAAGATCGACTGGAGGATGAAGGTGTTGACTGGACTGAAAAGCAAACTTGAGCCATTATATGAGAGGCTAACTTTAGAGGTTCACTTGAGATGGAACTGGGATGGAACTGGGACAAAACTTGAGACAAGACTAAGACAGAACTGAGAAGGGGTGAGGAAACCTGAGCCCTCACGCTAGAGGCTAGCTCCTAAGATTATCTGAGGAGCTACTACATACATGATAAAATATTTATACAACTGTACCATAGTTAGCTTATAAGTCCAAAAGAAGAAAGTAGAAAGGAAGATCAAAACACAGAAAAGTCCACAGAAAAATATAACAAGGAAAGTGAATATAGTAGTGCCATCAGAGGGACAACAAAAAAGGGTTAGGTAGAACAAGACACCAATGAAAACGTAGCATATAGTACCACTGGATGAAAAATCCTCAGAACAAGAGATCTGCATCCCCATCGATTGGTATCGATGTGTTTTAGGTAATACTGAACCTTAAAACCTTAATGGATACTAACCCTAAGCTTCTCCAAAGAACCGGCACACATAGTCCAACCATTAGAAATGAATACCGGAGAGAGAGATGTCTGGTCCATGTTATGAGAGCATATCAAATTGTCAAAATATCTTAGTACTGAGTTTCTTTCTTGGCACTCAGTACCAGTACTCTCAGTGTTCAATATCTTGAGAAATAGGACAGACAGTTTCTCTAAGTATACTAGTAGCTACTGGAAGGTGTAGATGGGACTGTACTATAGCATAAGATAAGTGTAGAATGGGATACCAGGCTCGATACTGAGTGCAGCTGCATGTAGCTCTCTTCAGTGCTTGGTCTTTACTATCCTCTCCTTAAGAAAGTAGACCCTGTGCTATCTTTAGAGGCTTCAACCAGTGCAAGTTATTTGCACCTAATCCTCCACTCTCCTAACTTCTCTCCTGATTCGGGGCATACGATGCAGTGCTAACTAACAGGTATAGCGACTGTAAGTCATGCAGCTTATCAGAGTGTGTCTCATATGGGAACTTAAACTCTAGCAACAAGTATAGTGTGCAGTTGTAAATATAGAGTGCATATATCATCATCACTTCTCTCTCTCTTACCACTACCTTCCTAATACGGAAGACTCACAAACTATATAAACACAAATGAACATAAAACCCACCACTGCAAGACAGAACTCTGATTGCACGAAACGCACTAAGGTTGTTGTTGTCAAATCTGAAGGGATGGACTTGGAGGATACGCAGGATACGACAGACCAAGGTGCATCGCAAATCATGTCCGAGCCATGCCCCCCATCCCCCCACACCTCAACGTGCCCAGAATCTAATCGTTCCTCCTAATGGAGCGAACATGTCTTCAGAATGCGATTTCCCAGCCCCCTAGTGATAGATACTCCTGCTCTCCGGTGAGGTCAGAAAAGACCTTTGTCTGAGATACTCTCGCCCCATCGACCCACTACCAGGGGCCTGGACAATGTCCACAAATGCAGAGCTGTAATGCTTCTTTTGTGTTTCGGTCCAGCACTGGAAGCTATAAAAGATAAGGTGGAGCTCCAGCTCAGAAGAGGAGGCTATTGCAGCGATGAAGAGACTCATTGGATCTACACTCGCTTCAGCGATAAACATGATCCATAAGTTGACAAAGCTAGGGAGAGGAGACATAATAACCCAGGCGGTCCTAGCACATACTAAAGCCGGCTACAATTCTGAAGAGGGCGGAGACTTCCTACCACTTGCACAATTGATGAACCAGGGCCAACAAAGCCTGCAGACAGGAGCTAACGCTCCTGTTGAGGCGGCCCTGGCACGCCTGTCAGCAGAAATTCAGACCCTCAATAATAAGTTCATAGGCCTTCAACAACAACAGCAAACCCGCCCAACTCAGAACACCAGGCTGCTTCCAAGAACTTACAATATAGGGATAACACCACCATAAGCACCAACAGTGGTGGCGACAACGGGGATGACGTACACCCAAGCTGCCAGCACAGCCACAACCACATTATCTACCAACCACCCAACCAATCTACCCCCATTCCCGGAACCAAATGCACCCAAACACAGAAAACTCCCCCCAATCACTACTAAGGCAAAGGACCTCACTTTGGTAATCACTTACAACCCCCCAGTTCTGGCCAACAATCGCCCAACCGACTACCTACTCAGCAAAGCTGCCAGAGACGTCATTCAGTCCCTGCTGACAGCTAATAAGCTTCGTGTTCTAGCTGCCAGATGGAACCCCAAGGGACATGTTATCATTACCTTTGCAGCAAGCAATGGCATCACCGAACAAATTGACCTCCAGGCACAGGCCATTGCAAGCTGGCTGGTCAACACCACTTCTGAAGTTGAGGCGAGCAGGGTTGTACTGCACGCCACACTCAACATATCCATGGTACCTGTGTGCTTCAATGCACAGGACCAAGCTTTCACTCAGGACGAGGTCCTGGCGGAGCTGAGAACTAACCCTATCCTCCAACACGTTAAACTAGCAATGACTCTCTACTACACTGCCAGACCAGAATGGCTGGTGGAGCAAGGTGAGCGTGTCCTGCTTATGTGCCTCATCTCCATTACGTTCGACGATCCCAAAGGGGACGTTCATGAGCGACTTATGAATAAGCTGCTTGTCTATCTCTTCAGGAGGAGGCTGAGGCTGTTATACAGACACCCTCGCCCCCCCTTCACACAATGCACTAAGTGCCAAGCGCTGGGACACACAGCTAAAGTGTAAGAACACTTTCCTTTTTCATCTCTTCTTGTTTTTCATATTCCATTATATTACTAATTTTCTTTCATTACTAATACCTTATGACTCCCTCTGTCCCATCCTGATATATTACTAATACTACATTACTAATTCCACCCCAACCCTGACGATACTTACTCACCCTTACTCATTCTTGCTGACTTGTCGGGCCCCGTTGTTTGTTTGGTTATATTGTTATGCTGCTGTACAGCACCTTCTTAGAGTAATACCTTCCCACAATCCAGATGTATATAAGTAGATAGATCTTGTCTCATCTTCCCCACTCGACTCTTCTACTTACCACCACAACGTCTTAGGTATTCCTCTCTTGTACTTACTTAGTCTATTCAATCTACTTACCACCACGATGTCTTAGTTATATACTGTTCCTAGACACGTGCATTACTCAAGGTTCTCCACCTTAGACGTACATCGCTGACGACTGTGTACTCCCCCTCAAGACAGTGTAGAGATTGTCTTGGTTTAACCAGACGATCTTTATGAATACAGGCCTCGAGTGTGCACTGCCACCACGTCCATCCTAACATAAAGGCTGCAAACAAAACCCCTATGTGCGCACTGCAACCTGAATCACAGGACAGAGGACCACCGCGCTAAGTGCAAACTCTGCACGAGTGAAGGCATACCAGCCAGCACAGACTGCCCCCACCCTAGACTCTGCCATAACTGCTTGGGGCGCCACTCAGCTACAGACCCAACATGCCCCAGATGCAAAAAGTACTAACCCACCACGCCTATCATCATCACCTCCTCAGCTAGCGAACCTGGCTCCGAAATCAAAATGACCGAAGAAGAGTTGTAATGGTGTGGATCTACCAATGGAATGTAGGGCGGCACAGAGCCGCTATGGAGCAACTCATTGCTAACTTCGACAAAATCACAATAAATCATAGACCCCTACTACAGTCATTCATGCGTCCTTTAAACACCTATTCGATTTTTATTTCTAGTGCTCACCAAACTCAACTTTTCTAAGAACTAAAAACATATACATGAAGACCATTACAAAGGCTATAGTCTGGTGTTTTTTTGTGCTGAAAAATTAGAAGAAAAAAATAATATAGAGGTGGGAAGAAATGAGACACTTGTCATGCAAAACCAACTCCTTTGAACAAGTGTGACATTGTGTCATGCTGACATGCGGTGAGTCTTCTCGTGCCCCTATTCCTTCTGTTGTCGTCATCTCCATCTCCTCTCATCCTCCACACACCATTCACCACCCATCCGGCCACCTCCTACACCCAAACCAACCTCAAATGCACCTGAAAGCTATGTACTGCAATCACAGACTATCCGATGAGCCCGATCCGCTCATTACACCCTGCTCAGCAAATATCATCGCTATATGTACGCGACTCTTATGCTAGACCTGTCGTTTTGCATCACCTGTGAAGGCTTATTATCAGTTTGCTTCTTCCGTACATGCCTGTCTTATTCGGAGCCTGTATCCGTGTCTGATTCTACATCATTCTCCACGCCAACAATGCTCTGCTGCACTTGCTTCTTTGTTGGTCTCGTTGGTTTGGTATCCCAATGCTTCCTTGGCAGTCCCTCCTCTATCCAACGAGAACATTTGGCCTCCCATTTCTGCATCTCATTGGCATGGTGAGCCTTGATTCTCTTCCATTCTGTTTCAATTGTGTCCCTAATCTCTTTCTGATATTTAGCATCAGTCTTTCGCTCCTCTCTCTCGCCAGCTTCTTTCTCCCTTGTGTCCTTGTGTTTTTTGAGTTGTTCCACACAGTCCGGCGTTGTCTAAACTCGAGGAAGCCCATCATCAAAAGTTGTACATTATCTGTTGACTTTGCATTCTCCTTCTCGTTTAGTGAAGCTTGTAGTTTTGTGTTATGAAGAGCAGCAAGCACTAATTGTGCTTGTGCTGCTTTGGCAATGCTTTTGTTGACCACAGAAGATAACTGTACCCTTCTCAAACTCTTGGTGAGCTCAGTGACATCATCTTCCAACTTCACTGATGACTGTAGACGATTTAGACATTTTTGGATGCCATTCCAGTCAGGTTCGGTGTTTGTAGGTGCCTTCTCGATTATTAGAGGTGGAAGCAAATGCATAGACGTGATCTTTTCCTTTGAAACAAGGAAGCTAGCTGCCTTTGACATTGACAGGGATGCATACATTGATCGCACTCGTTTTGTAGGTGTAAACTGCGACGGATCCATAGTGTGATCAAAAACTGCAGTAGTGTTTTGCTCGTACTCGTTGGTTATTCCTTTAGCCATTTCCGGCTCACAGAGTAGTATGGGATCAATAGGAACCTCAGCATTTGAGGTTATGGTAGCTGTAGTAATTGCACAGTGCAGATTTGCTAAAGATTAAGCATAGGTACATGGAAGGAGATAATACACATACCTGCTGACGGTTGGTGAGTTGATTTATCTATATCAAATCTCGTAGGAGGTTGCTCATGAATGACAGCCATTACTCGACAAACAGGACTTGCTAACGGTAAGGGAAACTGCATCATAGTAGAGGATACCTCGCTTGGCTTCATTTGATCAGCGGAAATTGCATTCAGATTAAAGGGATAGATGCCTGTAACTCAAAATGCCGACTGGACTGTGTTGGAATCAAAGGCGAGTAGAAAAGCATGTCCAAAAAGTTGTAAAAAATCCTGTTTTCCTACAGTGCAAGATACCCGACTCTCAGAATCTCTAATAAGTGTCTGTCAGATCCGCTTCAACTTCGCAAAGCATACAACGTCAAGTCCCTGCAGAGTGTGTGTATAGTGAGGTGGGTATCCTAATATATCAATGTTGCATTTGATTGCTTCGTAAAGTAGCTCTAGTGAATAATGCGAGCTGTGATTGTTGACAAGAAGAACTCGAGTGCATCCATTTGCCTTCTGTCTTGTAACTGGCTCGAAGTGATCTCTAAACCATAGGAGTGCTATTTCTGTATTCGTCCAACTGTTTGTCGACTTGGTGAACCTGTAAAGTGCGTGATCAGATAGAAATCAAATCAAAGGTCTATGACCTTACTTTATATTTGCTATATTATTCTCTGTCCACTTTGATATGATATACTTCACCTTGAAGATAACAAGCGGCTCGATATAGCTCCCATCTGTGCAAATAGTAACAATAGCAGTTACATTCTCGCGATTTCCACCTCCTCATCTATGCTGGTTCTTCTTTCCAACACATCCGATACACTGTAATGATGTGTCATTTGTAGGTGGAAAGCCACTTTCATCTATTCCGTAGATTAGTTCTGGAAGTACATTTTTATCCACTATCTCACTTTTGACAAGACTAAACCACTTCTCAACAGCAGCAGAGTTTAGTAAGTTGGCTCGCTGTACATCGAGATGCTTGCTCCAGTATATCTTTAACTCGGAGTAGTGCCGTTCGAGGTATCGAGAAACAAAATGACAACCAACTGGTTTAAACCCAGTGCCATGACGTGTCTCGAGTAATGTGTTGGCTGCTTGTCTAATGTCCTCTTGTGTAAATGGTATGCCTCGATCCGATGATATTTGGATAAGCATGGTAAGCTGCTTCTTGTCCTGCTCCCAAAGTAAATGCTTTGTAGCATTGAACTCTCCTATTGATCGTTTTCCAGCTGCTCGATTGCGTAAAGTCCTAACTGTTACCCCCTCATACATGCTAGCAACTTGACGTAGGCTGAGACGTTCTCTGGTTGGTTGTTGCTGTGCGACACAATATGCTTCAACTGCTTGTAAGATATTTCGCTCAAGAACTGCTCGTTTTTTCCTCTTTTGCTTTGTTTTAGAATCAGCATGGCAGACTATAGGGGCAATTGAGAGTGTAGAGGCAGCAATGTAGTGATGAAGGGCAGAGGGGAATTGTTTGAAATTTAGCAAGCATCGACTGTACTTGTTAGTGTTTGAGGTGAAGGTGCTGATTGATTATGTAATAATGTCGATCACTCTGTTTGTCACGCTTTCTGAGATCTTCAACTGTTTATGTGATAAAATAACAACCACTGCTCCAATCCTCATGAAACTTTCACAGTACATTGCTCAGACCATGTGCAAACTGTATGCAAAATTATATAATGAGCTAATTGGAAAGAAATGATGCAGGAAAATTTGGTTTGGGGGTAACTGTCAGAATACACTCAATTTTCGAGGTAGTTTGCTATTATTAAAAGAACCACTGGAGCAATTTCTCTCTAAATTTTACAGTACATGCATACATACCCTATCGACCTATGTACCAAGTTTCAAAGTGCTAAAGCAAGAATCGAGCAAGATATGGCAGGTGTTCAAAGGAAGGGGGTATGTTTAAAGGACACGTGAATGACTGTAATACTAATCCAAGAACTGCCATGGTACCAAATCAGCATTATCCCATCCCTAACAGACAAGGAGGGAGAGGAGGTCAACGGCCTCCCCAACCTCCCAGGCTACACTGCCTATTTACCTCCGAGTGCTCCAAAGGACCGCTCAAGGGTAGTCACTCTCGTATCCAAACTCCTCCCTTTGTTAGGATGGACAATAGTGGGACCTCTCTCACATGGCACTAACGTGCTAACCATCCAAATACAGGGCACTAAAATCTGCAACTTCTACGGTTGCCACCCTCCAGACTCTAGATGCAGGGACAACCACCTTGAGGTGTACCCTGGAAAAAACTTTCTCTATAGCCTCCCTTTCAGCCTAGCCTCTCAGACCATCTTTGCGGGAGACTTCAACTGCACTTGATCAAATTGGACCTCCTTGTCGGTCCGGCTGTACCAGGACTGACAAAGCAAGAAACTGGACAACTTCTTCCAAGAAAACGCTCTCCAACCCACCTACAACTCAGACACCCCAATGCGCAGAGAGGTGAACAGCCTCATCGATATGATATGGGTGCCGACAACAATGGACACCATGTAGATCTGCAACTCCTATGTAGTGGAATACACCAGACTCTCCGACCACGCCCTACTTAAATGGTCCCTCCAACTGGACCTCCCTGACATGCCAGAATTCAGGCCACCACTAGATGAGTTAAAGAAGAAGAATTGACTCGACATAGTAATACCAGCTACAGTGAGACTCCTAGCGTGACCTGCAGAGGACGCAGGGGAACTGGACTCCAGAGTTGAAAGACTCACAAAGATGATGTGGGAAGTGGCCCTACAGCTGCATCTTGTAAAACCTACAAAACTCAAAATGGTAGAATGGTGGAATAATCATTGCCGCTAGGCCCTAAACAATCTGCAAGAGTGCCCCTCTTCCGAATAAAACGCGAAGGCTGCTGGCCTGAGCGCCTTGATTTGGAAGGCAAAAAGAGAGTTCTACATCTCTAATGCTAACCAGTACAACGTATGGAACTGGGCGAAGGTAGGCAGGGGCATTCACCCCATGCCAATACCGTCGCTCAGAACAGGGGACGGCTTCACACAAACGGACATGGAGAAAGGTGAACTGTTCCACCAGACCTACTTCCCACCCATGCAAGTGGACCCTCCATCTCCAGCCAACACCCGCAATGACACCAGCAAGCGGAGGTCACACCCCTTCACTAGGAAGGAGATGATGGACGCGATTCATCATACGTTCAACCTCTCTGCTCCTGGCCTCTCAGAAATAGGCTACCGCCCACTCAAGTGGTTACTGGAGGAACTACCTGACAAGTTTCTCTCACTATTCAACAACTATCTACATCTAGGGCACCACCCGAAAACATGGCGGGCGGCAAAGGTGGTGATAATTTGCAAACCCAACAAGAAGGACCCTTTTGCACCAAGGTCCTACAGACCAATCACATTGGAAAAGACGCTTGGTAAAATCATGGAGAAGATGATAGCTAACTGTCTGCAATTCCTAGCAAACACAGATAAGTGGCTGCCGCTGAATCAATTTGGCAGCCATCAGGGCCACACCATCCACAACGCGGCCCTCTCACTGACTAACTTAGTGGAGACGGCATGGAGGAGGAACCTGAAATGCTCGGTCCTAGCGGTCGACATACAAGGTTTATTTGACAAGGTTGAACCTATCAAGCTGAGGGAAATTCTGGACTCTCTAGACTGCCTGACAGACACGAACACATGGATCTACTCCTTTATGACGAAGAGGGAAGTAGCCCTGTCTTTCGATAGCATTACCCTTGACCCCCAGCCCAAACCCGATGTAGGAACACCACAAGGCTCTCCCATCTCCCCTATCCTAGCCACCATCTATGCCAGGTAAGCTTTAGAAGCTGCGTGACAAGTCACACAGACTGAAATCATAGCATATGTGGACGACCACCTACTAGTAACCTGGTCTAGTGACTACACCAAAAACTGCCGCGTTCTGGCAAAGGCATGCAAACTCCTAAGAGACAGACTCTGCAGCCACAATATGAACATTGAGGTGGAGAAGTCAGATGTCATTTACTTTTGATGGTAATGGAACGTCACTCCAGACGGGGCCGACTTAGTCGTCACACTGGAGGATGCAATGGTCAAACCCCACTACCCCATGCGATAGCTCGGCATCTGATTCGACCTGCACCTTAACTTCAGAGAATACGCAGAAAGAATAAAAGCAAAAGCTTTCTCCACTTTAGCTGCCATGTACCTCATTGCCAACACCCAGAGGGGTATGTCTCCTGAACTACTCTGCAGGCTGTACATCGCCTGCCTACAATCCATTCTCACTTGGGGATTGATGGTCTGGTACCACGGCAGTCGTCAGAAGACGATCGTCGACTCCCTCCAGAAAGTACAAGACAGCGCCACGAGGTGGATCCTTGGGGTCTACCGTGGTGCAAATAGTATAACTACAAATTTTCTTATTTCTCTCCCCCCTCTTAAATTTTCTCTAGAACTTTTGAAAACTAAAGCTGCTCTCAGATACTACTGAACACTACACAATCATGAGCTAAGGCCACTTTCCTCTCTTTATAAAAAAAACATATAGGTAATTGAAATAGTGTAATTTCCTTTTCTTTTAGAGACCGAGTGCCAAATGCCCAACCAGTTCCTGTATACATACATGCCCCCTAGGAAGAACCCCTGGCCTTCACTGAAGGACAAGTGCACTTTCACATACCACCCACACCAACAGATTCAGATGCACACCAGGAGTACATACAGGCGGCGCTGGATCTGTCCGGTGACACCAGCTGTCTGTTAGTCTTTACAGACGGCTCAGTGAAAATATCACAGACACACCACAAAGCAGGCGCCTTCTCAGTTATCCTTTACAGTGGCAACACCATCGCCTCAAGGAAGATGGCAGCAGCCTCCCTAACTACTACCACAGACTGCGAGATCATGGCGCTAGCAACCGCGCCCACCTGGACAGCACACCATCTCCCAACTTCAGACATGCCTCTGAGAGAAATTCACTTCCTCTCTGACTCACTACCAGCCCTCAACCTTCTCAAGACATGGCAAAGTGTGCCAGACGTGCACTACCTACAGGAATGGAAGAAGGAAACTCAGACTCTGCTCAACACCTTGCCAACGGTGCATATCCACTTCTACTGGTGCCTGGGACATGCGGGCATCAGCGGCAGTGAGTTGGCAGACAGGTTAGCCAAGGAAGCGGCAAACCTCCCACCAACGAGCAAACTCCCATTCATTGCCGCCCTACTGGAGAAGGCAGTTGACAAACTTCTAACCTCCTAGAACGGCAAAATCAGTCACTCCACAGACAACAGACCTTAGTACCTCGGCATTAATGGCCCAGCTTCGAGAAAACCCAGAAAACTACTGAAGCTCGTCCGACAGCGAAAGGACATCACATGCATCGCCCGAGTACTGTGCAACACAGGCCCATTTGGTAGCTTCTTCAAGTGACTCCCTAGGGAGTACCGTCTACAACGTGGCGTCACTATCCACTGTTGCTGGCACAACCACCCCCCATGGCCAGTACAATCCCCAGCTCACATTCTCGGTGGCTATAAGGTCCTGGCTAGAATGCTAAATTGGCTGGCTACCACGCGCCCACCTGCACACTACACTGAATGGGCCGAGGATAGAAACCTCGGACCCCTTGCGGACTGGCTAAAGGAAACTACACCTTTCTTCATCAGGGATCGAGCATCCACCAAGGCTGTAGCCTTGGCATATGCGCGAATGGAAGAAGAAGGTCTGGACACTCGTGACGATCATATCAACCTGAGGATCGCACGCAACTACGCACAAGAGAAACTGAGACCAGAGGTGGAGACACCTCTGGAATGGGCAAGGCAACTCACAAGGTCAGATTCTTAATTGTTTATGACTCGATTATGTTCCTCTCCCCCCATTAATACCACCCCCTTCTACACACCTATCTTACCTGTTTTCTTCCTCCCCTTATTTTCTTCTAAGTTGTATGTTTATATAATTATGACCGGCCCTAAACAAACGTGACCAAAATGGGCATTTTTTGTACATATCTTTATTAGGCTTACCTAAGCCTATAGTACATATAAATTTCTAAATATGTTTCTATTACCCCTTTTAATTCCTCTACCTCCCCAGTGTCGCGCTCTTTAGTCCTTTCTTTAGAGCACCATACTACTACCTTTTTCTCTGCTTTTCTTACTTCACCACTCTTAGAGTTCCCACCACCACGTAGATTGTCTGCTGCACACTTGTAACTAGAATTACTGACATACATAATAAATACATTTTTTTTAAAAAAAGAGTGCATATGTAAGACACTCACCCCATAGAAACATCAGCAGTTCTGAGCCTACTAAGTTTGCATGTACAGCTGCAAATATTGTTCCGTGGATTCTTTCTGCTACTCCATTCAGCTAAGGTATCTTATGGATAGTTAGTCAATGCATAGTGATATATTTACTGAGGTAGTCTTCAAAATTGCATGATAGAAATACTGTGTCGTTATCTGACTGCTGTACCTTTACTGTAATATTGAACTGCATTTTTAGCCAAGTTTGGAAGGTTTTGTACTTAGCTAATGCTTTAGATTTCTCACACATTATGAACATCTGGTACCACCTTATTACATTATCTACAAACATGAGAGCATATCATCTATGACTAATCATCTGTACCGAAACAGAGTTGTGCTTGATCTTAGTCAGAGCACATGCAACATAGTTCTTTTCTTCTATATATTCTAGATTCAGCCTAACTCTAACTAACTTGCTATTTTGAGTGAGGTGCTTGATGTACTGATAGTTGACGTGACCTAATTGCTAATATAAATCATATCACAATACCTTTGGCCAGCCGTTTTACAGCTGTTTGCAAAAATATTGGCAGTCGGACCTTTATGTACTTTCTTTTGATGTGTGTCATGCCCTCAGCACTCAAAAATGCACTAATGCATCAATTTCTTGATCAATACTGCACATATGGACATGATACTAGCACTAAAAAAATCTCCTCGAAAATGTGCTTCTGGTAATAGCAATATGTTGTGAATCGAATGCACACACACCCCGGTGGACAAGACAACATTCTTACTTGTGCTAATCATCACATTGTCCCTTGTATACAGCATCCCTACAACAATAAATACAGCATGCAAATTCTTCATTCAAAAACCAAAAAAAAAAATCTTCTCAAAAAGGTGCTTTTAGTGATATCAATATGTTGTAGAATGAATACACACATGCCCTGGTGGAAAAGAGAACATTCTCACTTGTTCTGATTATCACTTCACCTTGACTGTCCTGTATTCTAAGATAACCCTACAACATCTGCTTTCTTGGCCTATCTGTTACATCAACAGCTCTGTCCTAGCCTAAGATAGAAAGCTGGACCAAGCAGGGTGTGCACGGTTAGCAAAATTAGGTGTGATATCCTAGGACAGTAACAACAATGAGCATTGTCTAATGTGATAATGTGAGGTTGTTAGTCAGCTTACACATTCTCTTTGCAGCCAGCTGTCCTGTTGCTTGCTGCTGCACAACAAAAGAGGAGCAATGGCAGGATCACATGAAAAACAACACTTGGTGGGGATTGTAGAATAAGCAAGGGTGTTGCGCAAGTAATAGATGGGTGTGATAATCAAATGTATGCTATATAGATAGTAAAACACATTAATAGCATATCTTGCTCTTACTCCTATCTTCCAACAACTTGTATGGTCCAACGTTGCAGCAGAATTTCTGATGACTTGAGAGAATGCATCATAAGGATCTATTAAAGTGGGACTTGTGTCGCTAAATGTGCGAGATCACGTCTAGTACCGAAATACCGAGATAAGGGGTGTATGGTTTTAAGTGAGGGAGAGCTAATACATACTAGTACTTTACCAGTATGGTCACAGTACTTGTTGTTTATAAAAAGGGGGAGTGAATGGACTGGCCAGAAGTGAAGGGTATGAGACTCTGGTATGAAAAGAGTAGGTTAGAGCATGGAAAAAACTTTAGTACAGGTTGGTACAAGAGAGAACGTAGCAAAACAAAAGTCTAATACCATAGAAAAAACCTCGGTACAGGTCAGTATAAAAACAAAGGGGTCGAAACGTGGAGAAATGTTGTCAAGTAAGAAGGTCAGTACAGAAACAAAAGGGTGATATGCAGAATACAAAGGATAATTAAAGGTTGGTACCATGGGAAAAATGTTGGTACAGGTCAGTACTACAAGAAAACAACTAGCACAGAGTGGTATAGCAAGAAACAGAATGGGAGAGACTGGTGGATGAAGGTGTCGACTGGACTGGGAAGCAAACCTGAGCCCTTGCACGGGAGGCTAACTCCTGAGGTTCACTTGAGATAGAGCTGAGATGGGACCGGGATAGAACTTGAGATGAGACTGAGACAGAACTGAGAAGGGGGTGAGGAAACCTGAGCCCTCATGCTAGAGGCTAGCTTCTAAGATTACCTTGAGAGCTACTACATACAGGAGGAGATATTCATACTACTATACCATAGTTAGCTCATAAGTCCAAAAGGAGAAAGTGAAAAGGAAGATCAAAACAAAGAAAAGTCTAAAGAAAATTGTTATAAGAAGAATGAATACTGCAGAGCCATCAGGGGGGACAACAAGAAAGGGTTAGGTAGGACAAGATACCAATAAAAATGTAGCATATAGTACCCCTGGATGAAAAGTCCTCAGAACAAGAGATTTGAGCTCCTACTGATCAATACTGACATATTTCCGGTACTACTGGACCCAAAAACCTTAACAGATACTGACCCTGAGCTTCTTCAAAGAACCGGCATGCATAATTCAACCATCAGAAATGAATACCAGAGAGGGAGACATCTGATTCATGTTATGAGAGCATGTCGAATTGTCAAATTGTCTCTGTACCGAGTTTCTTGGCACTTGATACTCTCAGCACTCTCTGTACCAGGTTTCTTGGTGCTCAGTACCGGTACTCTTGGTGTTCAGTACTTCAAGAAATGGGACTGATGATTTCTCTGGGTGTGCTAATGGATACCGGAAGGTGTAGATGGGACTGTACTGTAGCATGGAGTAAGTGTAGAATGGGATACCGGGGTCAATATTAAGCTCAGCTACATGTAGTTCTCTTTATCGTGCAGCTTTCACAGTAGATGGGAGTTCTGAAACGTACAATATTCAGAATTATTCAGCAGTTCAATCATAATGGAACTACATCAACAGAGGTTCTGGTGAACTGTGGAAGACCTAGGGCTCTGGATTATGTCAACACAGAGGCAAGTCGTCACTCTGAGCAGTCAATGTGTAGCCTCTCATACGTAGTGCATAGTTTCTAATTAGTTTATTGGTAAACCAAAATAACGAGTGAAAGACATTTTAGACTCAACTATTTTTAGGGCATTGAGGTGCATGGGCTTCAGGCTGAAGAAAGTAATCTCTCCGTTCATTTGTTTAGGTGGTGCAGGATATGCTAACACAATGCATCTCAGATCTCAAAGATTGCTCTGGAACAAAGTAAAACACAGTGCACACATTATCAGGTGTAAATTGGAACTTGTTACACATCTGAGCAGCTGGTATTTGTGGATGAAAGCACATGTGATCGCTGGACTTATATTCAAAATCAAGCATGGGTGCTTGAAGGCAAACAAGCTTGTCGGAAGCACTTCTTCACAAGAGGAAAGCAGTGAGTTGATGCCTTGAATTCTTCACAGACCACTCAGTCTATCAAATAAATACAGGTATTCCTTGCTACCCGCTATCACCCTTGATGGGGTGGTTGACTGTGTAGTCATTGAAAATGTGTTTAATGTAAATCTCTTTGCAGAGTTCATTGCTGATCTTCTGGATAAAATGAATCTATTCCCCACACCAAGGTCTGTGGTCATTATAGACAACTGTTCAATACACAAGGCTCCTGCAATTTATCAACTCATAGAGTCCAGGTCGGCTTCCTCCTTGTTGTAAGGTATAAACCTAATATAGCCTTACGATCTTGGCACCAGGAGCCAAGCAGAGTCATGTGAGGAGGTAGGACGAGGTCATGAGAGAATAACCCATACAACCCCATCCTAAGAGGTAAGAGGATCTCTAGGACAATACAAGGAGTAGCGTCAAGGAGATCAAAAGAGAGGTAAGGGATTGGTACAGTCATCAAGGAAGACAAGAGGAGAAGGACAGCAGCAGTTAAACCACTACCACTAACCTAAAGGGCTTTGGAGTTGAGAAAGGGACAGTATCTACGTAACACATTAGAGAGATGATGTCAACGGCTCTGAGGTTCCCACACCTATAGCATGCTTATCCCAGAGTATGAGGCCTAAAGGTATAACCCCTAAACCAAGAAGGTATGCCGTTGAAGGAAGATAACATGCAAGGTAAGGCACACCCTTGCTAATCTCATTTAATATCCTTGTACAACTCAGGTATGTCTACTATACAACTACCCACTAGTCTATTCTACTAAGAGGACATCAAGGAGACACGCTAACATCCATGCATCACAACATTGTTTATTATGCAGTGCAACTTTGCAATCTCAGGTGAGGAACTACATCCCACCATCCACAACACACTATAACGTCCTATCTCAGGCACGTTCCTCAGCCATAGGATCAGATGGTTAAACTATCCAACCACGAGACTGGCACCAACGTCGTAGATGGAGGTGTATGTGCTTTAATAAACCAGAGCACTACTGATACGTCTACTACGCAACACTCTCCAGCAGACTACATTAAGAGCTAGCGGTAATGCTCTCACACTGACATTTGTAATGCAGTACATCTCTGCTCTCCGCGCCTGTACACCTAGCATGTTAACACACATACTAGAGTCTCACCAACAAGCACTCCTATGATGAGTATGGTACACCTTGTCGAACCCTGTTTGTGATACAGTAACAGCTCTGTATTGGAGAATGACATCCAGTGAGATGCCAGACATCAGTATAAGGGTGATCTCAACATCATATTACCAGAGTACTGTCCGCACCTGTGAAGGATTGGCATAGTACTCTAGATCCTCTACGATATCAAGACTGGGAATAGGAAGGCAGGGGTAAAAGGAGGGAGGACTTATCAGAATACATAGTCAACATTACATCACCGAGCAAGGTAATAATCCTAATGCTGAACTACAGCTTCAATGTGAGGAGAGGCCAACATGCTCAACCATAAGGTCAAGACATTCTTCGTTTGTCATATCGACGAGACAGCACACGGGGACTCTCCATAAAGAAGGTACGCACTGTAACACCTAAGCAACTTGTAAAAGGGATTATACTCACAGTTAGCACTTGAGTACTTCTCCTATGAGGTCAATAGGAGGGACATTGTCACACTAGAAGACTAGACCAGTAGACAATTAGAGAATAATACAAAAGAGACTTTGAGACAGATAGCAGGGAGCGAGGGTCTTGCCAACCATCTCTAGCATGTCGTGAGAGTGGACTAGACCATGAGAGGTACCTGGATCCTAGAGGAGTACGTCAAAGACATAGACCATGAATGCTAACCCATAATAGCAAACTTATACTGACCATAAAGGCCAATGCCTGGAGACAGAGGTGTACCCAGGTACAATACTCAGACCAACATGTATCTCTGAGATTCACTATCACAAGCCAGCTGCAGTCATGTCGACAACAGAGGGGCGAGCTTGACAATTAACCTGTCCCAGCCAGTTTACTATACTTATGAAGTGCAGCGTCGAGGTAAGCTTCGCTCTCTTAGAAGGACAGCACACCAAGTTTGACTTAACACCAGAAGATAGAGGAGATACCACAGCCGAGGTGACTATGGTGGACTCCCCACTCCTTTTATACTAGATTGGACCATGGGACTATCTACAACATTAAGTGTATATGGACCAACGTTAAAGACAGTGCACAGACCAACTAGTGTCAGTCGGCAGTTCAGTCATTATCTAATCAAAAAGAAGGAGTGAGAGGTTGTGGGTTTGAATTACGATGTTGGAATATTAAAGAATGAATAACGAAAAAGGAAAAAGAAGTGATCAGATAGTGCTTATGAAAGTGTGTTGTAACACTTGTCATCTACCTATTGTTATGCTAATGTTTGCATAGGTATGTCAGACTGGAGTTTTTGCTACCATATTCACCAGACTTTAACCTCATTGAACTTGCCTTCTTACTTATAAAGGCCCGACTTAGGAGGCATTGAATGCAAGGAGATCAATTGATTGTTGAGCAATTATATATCCAGGCTTACTGTATTACTTCTAAAGAATGTAGATCTTTCTTTTGACACTCAGGATACAATGTATTGTAATAGAAATTTTCTCATAATTTTAGACTAAGTAGAAAAGCTTCATCTATTTGTCAAAGAACAAAGGCATAGGTTAAATTCAAAAACGAAATACATAAATAAATAACGTATAATCTAGCAAAAATCATGTCCATACATATACTTACAAACCCTTCCTCTTCTTACCTATTTTTGTGAAGAGAAAATTCTTTTTCTGCTGCTGAGGCCGATCAACTTTGGGACTACCATTAGACTCACTAAACCCCACTTCATTATTGAGAGTAAGTAAAGCAAACCTATTCATGGAGCTTGCCAGCATAAATGGCACGGATGGTGCAGATGGACCAACTGTGGAGAGTACATATTCCCCTCTACCGAATGTTCTCATTTCGACTTTCGGAAGGTTCTTGAGCAATTGCAATAATTTATTTTGTTTCAGGGGCAATTTAGTTATTGGTAGGCCTTCCTGATCCCACAGCAAATTATACCAAGGATAGCCTTCAGTAGGGGAAAAGAGGTTCTCATACACGTTGTTGGTCAGGTTTCAGTGAATGCAACGTACAGTGTTTCTAGACTCTTCAGAGCTTCTTGGGTATTGAAAGTGTCAATTACTGGTAGCAGTATGAAGGCTGAGAATCTCTCGTTAAGCCTTAATATAGCACTCTGAACCCTCTCACAATAATATTATGGATGAGCGACAAGATTTTCCAGAGTTCTGAAGAGACCAGCATTCCTGGAGACGTCAGAGAGTCTCTTACTCCCCATTTCCAGGAAGTATTCCAAGACAGCAGTATTGTTCAAGATTGCCGCATCCCGTTCTGCGAAGTAAGAAAGGGTTTCCATGTTTTGCATAAGTTGCTCCTTTGGTGTCTTTAAATTGAGCAAGTTCTTCTCTTCCAACACATAAAAATTGTATCTGCAAACTGCATACCATGCCTGCTTCTTCCATTCAGCATCCAATTTCCTTTTGGTCTGTTCTTTTGCTTGTGCAAAAAGTGACTTGAATGACTTATTATAGGATCTAGCATGTTCAAAGCCACCAGAAAGTGTCTGGATCATCAATGTTGTTGATTTCGTGACTTGCAAAGTGTTGAAAACACTTTTGCTGCTCGTCTATACACTCTTGAACCTGCACGATATCTTCCTCCAGCTTCTCTAGTTCAGAACCAAGTTCTTCTAGATGTGCTCTGTATGTCCTGGCAGCATCCTAACTCATGTATTTCAGGAATTCCAAAAGCTGACGATCGGTAAATGTGCGAGATCGCATCCGGTACCGAAATACCGAGACGAGAGGTGTATGGTTTTAAGTGGGGGAGGGCTAATACGTGCCGGTACTTAACCAGTACGGTCACGGTACTTGTTGTCTATGAAAGGGGGGAGTGAATGGATGGGCCAGAAGTGAAGGACATGTGATTCTGGTACGAAAAGGACAGGTTAGAATATGGGAAAAACTTCGGTACAGGTCAGTACAAGAGAGAACGTAGCAAAATAAAAGTCTAACACCATAGGAAAAACGTCGGTACAGGTCGGTACTAAAACAAAGGGGTCAGTACGTGGAGGTATATTGTCAAGCATAAAGGTCAGTACAGAAACAAAAGGGTGATGTGCAGAATACGAAGGATAACAAAAGGTTGGTACCATGGGAAAAAGGTTGGTACAGGTCGGTACTGCAAGAAAACAGCTAGTACTGAGTGGTATAGCAAGAGACTGAATGGGGGAGACTGGTAGATGAAGGTGTCAACTGGACTGGGAAGCAAACCTGAGCTCTCACATGGGAGGCTAACGCTAAAGGTTTACTTGAGATGGAACTGGGATAGGACTGGGACGAAACTCGAGACGAGACTGAGATGGAACTGAGAAGAGGGTGAGAAAACCTGAGCCCTCACACTAAAGGCTAGCTTCTAAGATTACCTGGAGAGCTACTATGTACAGGAGGAGATATTTATACTACTGTACCGTAATTAGCTTATAAGTCCAAAAGGGGAAAGTAAAAAGGAAGATCAAAACAAAGAAAAGTCTGAAGAAAAATGTCATAAGAAGAATGAATATAGTAGAGCCATCAGGGGGACAACAAGAAAGGGTTAGGTAGGACAAGATACCAATGAAAATGTAGCATCTAGTACCCCTGGATGAAAAGTCCTCAGATACCGACCCTGAGCTTCCCCAAAGAACTGGCATGCATAGTCCAACCATCAGGAATGAATACTAGAGAGAGAGATGTCCGATCCATGTCATGAGAGTATGTCGAATTGTCAATTTGTCTCGGTACCGGGTTTCTCGGCACTTGGTACTCTCGGTATTCTTGGTACCGGGTTTCTTGGCACTTGGTACCGGTACTCTCGGCATTTGGTATCTTGAGAAATAGGACCAACAGTTTCTCTAGGTGTGCTGGTGGATACTAGAAGGTGTAGATGGGACCGCACTGTAGCATGGGGTAAGTGTAGAATGGGATACCAGGCTCGATACCGAGCTCAACTGCACGTAGTTCTCTTCATCGGATGGATTGTCTCCAGCAATCCTCTGAGCAGGTAAATAGCTCCACAGAGACTCTGTTTTCTTCTACTTCTGCTTCAATACTAGTGTGAAGCCATCTCCTGCATTTAAGGGTGCCTTCAGTCTGAAGAAGCATTGATGCAATTTTAAAAGAAACATAGATTGGTTGAGCCTTCCTTGAGAAATTGCCCCTTGTAGTAAATTGACAGCATCTTCTGCAGGCTGTATTAGGATGAAGGATGCATATGCCGCATCGTAAAGACAGTGCACTACATGGACAGCATAGTCCCAATACAATATGTAATCAATCTGGGCTGTATCTTGCTAAAAAGGAGCTATCAGCAGATTTATATTCTTCATATTATCACATATAACTTATGTTTTTAAATATGCTCGCTTTCAGATTATCTACACTGTTCTGCAAGTTCATGTGGCGTTCTTCCATCCTCAACTCTAATTCGTCCAACTTTTTCTTGTTCTTCCTTTGCATCTTCTTATCTTTATCCATTTTTGTGATCAGCTTGCTTACTGAACTGAGAAATTTAAATGATGCTTCTTTATTATTTATGCCCTTCTTATGTAGCATTTCCAAAGAGTCACAAACCTCTCCTTTCGTTTCCTTTATATCATCAGTTGGGATACTGTCAGAAACTGGTACTTGACTAGGAAGGTGGCTGAGATACCTACAGTCTAAACTGTTTGTCTTTATTAAGTCTCTGGACTTTGTTACAGCCATCTAAAGACTCTGATCACTCTCTGCTAGCTCTTCTCCAGATTGTATGCCTGTTGATTGAGCAACAGCTATGCCGCTACTGGAAAAGATAGCAGTGTTCATATCTGTAATGGCTCCTTTCTACAAATGATACTGTTCCTGTAATGTACTCACTGCACTGGCAATTAGCATTACTACTACTGTCTAGAGAAAAGGCTTATGAACTTAAAGGTGATGAGAACCGATGTACAGTCACATGACAGAAGTTTTGTCGCATCACATTTTTCACTTTGCATCGTAAACTTTTGAATAGCATTTCTCCACAACAAAATAATAATTCATCTAATTAGTATTTAGTAGATGCACCCCTGACCTCCACCAACTGTTCAACATGTCTAGGCATACTACCTATGAGCTTATTAATTACTTTAATGTCAATCTTTTTCCACTTCTTCAAAAGTGCCCTCTTCAACTTCTTCTCATTCCTAGGCCTAACTGGCCTCTTATTAATTGCAATTTTTATCAGATACTGAACATGTTTAATAGAGTTTATGTCTGGTGACTGAGCTGGGTAGAGAACCTCTCCATTGAGTTGATATCTCTAAACTCTTGTGCTACCTTGCATCTGTGAACTGGTGCCCCATTTTCCATCACCTTTGCAACCCCCCTCTCCTCATACAGCTTTGCATAAAAGTCCTAGAGGGGTACTGCCATAACCAAATCAACATAATCCACACCCTTCCTCCTGTCCTTGGGGATGAATATGAGTGGATTCTTCTTATTATACACAATACACTTCCAAACCATGATACTTGTCCTTTCTGACTTGAAAGTAGCTGCCAGACACTTCTCATCAAATGCCTCTTCAGTGTAGTGTCATACCAGAGGGGCCTTTGAGTGCTTTCCAAGCTCAACTGAGGATTCATCTGTCCAGATCACCTTATGCCACTCCTCCTTTCTATGGTCAATTGCAGCCTCCTCCTACTCCAGCCTTCTCTCCTTATGTTCGTCAGTTTGAAATAGTTTCTTACGTGTATGGCATGAGAACATCCCCAAATCACGATGTAGAGACCTCTGGATAGTCCTAAGGGCAATGGGTTTGAGTACACCAGTGTTAAGATTTTGGGTGATGTCGACAAGTGTTTGACATCTGTTGCCATCAACAGAGCACTGCAGATAACATAACCCCCTGTCACCAATCTTGTGTGGACATCTGCTTCTAGGTAGATCATCGAC
This sequence comes from Inonotus obliquus, assembly GCA_032164295.1. Lineage (NCBI taxonomy): Eukaryota > Fungi > Basidiomycota > Agaricomycetes > Hymenochaetales > Hymenochaetaceae > Inonotus > Inonotus obliquus. The sequence continues at coordinate 382,193 of JAJHTX010000004.1, forward strand.
GTAGCCTTATTCAGTATAATTCTTGAAAATGCGCTGTATGGTACAAATGGTGCAATTGAAGGCTTTTGCAATTTTCTCACGAGGGAGTTGAGTTTGGCAAAGATTACAGAGAAATGCAGAATAATTTGGACATATGATTTTTTTCCATTTTCGGCCTCTCCAGTACCTTAGAACACAAAATAAATTGTATTTCACTCAAGTCTTAGTCGTTTCACGTCATCTAAGTTGCTAAATTCATGCCTCAATTGTGCTGTCCAAACTGTGATAAACCCGAGCAAAATTGATCAAGAATTGACCCTGAAATGGTGCAAAATGTTATTTTTTCATGTATTCCTCATGTACATTTTTCCCTACACTCAATTCTGGGTCTGCAGCACCCACAAGTGTCTCAGAATGCTCAGATAGAATAACTGTGAATTTAGGAACTGTATTTGAGATGTATATTGAGCTATAAGTGCCAGTCTGAGACATGCCTGAAAAGCAGAAATGCTCCCTCATCCCTCAAGCTCCCCATGCCCCAAGAAGAAATATCTAAGGCCAATTTCATACATGTAAATTTATTCCAGGCCTATTAAAAGTGATTTGAGCACTTCTCATGTCTTCTATAAGGATTGGTGCATTGTTTGAGGTGGAGGAGTCAGGCCATATGCACCATGCTTCTCTGCTTTTCTCTAGCTTCTCAACATATCCATTTGCTCTGAGAAAGGCTTAGATACATTTGAATATACTCTAAACAAGTTTCCATGCATGAATTTGGCTTCAGATACTTTTTTCAGGACATAGGGAGCTTGGAGGATGAGAGGGCATTTCTGCTTTTCAGGCATGTCTCAGACTGGCACTTATAGCTCAATAAACATCTCAAATACAGTCCCTAAATTCACAGTTATTCCATCTGAGCATTCTGAGACACTTGTGGGTGCTGCAGACTTAGAATTGAGTGTAGGGAAAAATGTACATGAGAAATATATGAAAAAACAACATTTTGCACCATTTCAGGGTCAATTCTTGAGAAGATTTGCTCGGGTTTGTTACAGTTTGGACAGTACGATTGAGGCATAAATTTAGCAATTTAGATAACATAAAACGGTCAAGATGTGGTGGAGATATAGGGTGGTTTGTCTTGGAAGTTGCTGAAAATGCTGAAAATAGAAAAAATCACATGTCCGAATTATTCTGCATTTCTCTATAAGTATAGCAGCACATTGAGCAGTAGTAGTATTAGAGGATTCAATTTGTTTAAGCATGATTGAGTCAGTGGTTGTTGTGGTATAAGGTAAAGAGTAGTTGTGTTGTGACGTGAACACGACAAAACTTTTGTCATATGACTGTACTCTTGACTTGTAATGATGGATGAAGAATGGGTCAATACAGGGCGGCTTATCTCCTGTTTGTATTGTACTATTGTAGAAATATTTTTCCCATCTCGTGAGCCTCTTGTGCTTAGCACAGAGCACATCTTGGTTTTTACCAGAAAGTACTCTTAAATAGTGTATTACAGAAAGGTGGGTGCACACAAAAATCGAGTAATATATGAAGGGTACCTTATCAAAGAGGTGCACGCAGAAATTGAGAAATATGTAAGAGATGCCTTATTTATAAGTATGGAACATTTACTCATTTTGTCATTCAATTTTTAAGATGGAAGAAGAAAAAACCACCTTTGTTTTCAACCATTGTGATGCCCTATGGTAGGAAAAAATTGATGACAGAGGCCCCTGTGACCTGCTAGTGCAGGTAATAAGGACACCTCCAACCAAGTCTATGTCAGTGAAAGAAAAGGGTGCTGAGGCTCAATGTAAGTATATGCTCAAGCCTCAATACGGTCGTCCTTGAAGACCCATTGAAAAGCCTACAGAAGAGGTGTAGATATCTATTAGTTTGTAAATGTATTTTTATACATTTTATTTTGCAGGCTGAACCACAGGTAAAAATGTCTTGTTGTGATCTTACTCTCATCTATGAAGAAGATGAAGAGCAAGAGAAACTATTACAGCAAGATATTGCAAATATAGTTGAAGAAATAGATCCTACTTATTAAGATAGATTAGTGGTCTCCTCTGATTCAGAACTTCTACCTAGTATGTGCAAGCCAGTTTAGAGGTGTGTCCTGATAATTTAGCAATTTTACAGGTGATGAGAATGATATTGTGATGTCCACACCTATCTAAGCTAGTTGCTAGCCTGCCAATAAAGTCTTGAAGTAGTGTGCTCCTTTTATAGCACTTGTCAACGATGGTCCTAGTTTACAAAGATTGAACATTAGTTTATTTGATACACTGTATGATGTTCGCAGGAACATTACAGAAATCTCTCAATACCACTATGCTTCCATTTCACTTAGTTACACCGCTCCATGGCTCAAAAAAACTGCTGTCCAGAAGGTAACACCATGTTATCTCAACTCAAAGGAAGAGCTCAATGAACTGGCTAGAGGAATAGAGGAGTATATTGCAGATCAGAAAAAGAAGCCAAATGTTATATGTGAGGTTGTGTTTCATAACATGAATGATGAAATAGTGATTTTCCACATTATATGAAGCCACTTTGCATGTCTGATACATTATCCATTACTTAGGATGGTCCAAAATGTTCCAATGTCTTAGCAAATACAATCAAGCCAACTTCGACTGCTCTGAGTACAAATCAGCAAAAGAAGATGAGTTTGGAGGAGGTCCTTGGCTCTACCATACAGGAAATCAGAAGAAACCTTGCATGTAATGAGCACCTGCAGGATGTTTGCTTGGTCCACAATGATGACAGGCATATTTGCTATAACATAACACATTATACTGATTATGCTCAAATGATTGTAAGTCCAAAAGTTCAACACTTTATCCAATGGCATGCTGACAACATACGAAGTTGGTGTTAGAAAGGTAGTATTATCCATCATTAATAAGCCAATAACTATGAGCGTCCTACGTTGGATACAAGAGCGGTTAGCGGCAGTAATACAAGTACTAGAACAGCCCATCGTTCCACCGACACCACGAAGCAATATACTACGATGTTGCAACACGTGCCGCCCGGCTAAAGAACTAGCTGGAGGACTAATGCGAGAATTAATCAGAGAGATCACGTATGGAGACATAATGAACGGACAAGCCGATATAATGATACGACGTCGATTTGTAGAACTAACCTACGACCCTAACCAACAAATACAAAAAGCTTATGAAAGGGAGATACGAGTATTATCCTACGACGCCGGACACTTTGTAATGATGATCGGAATACGAAACGTAGCACAGGAAGGAAGACACGAACGATGCGACGCAGCTATAGTAGATGTCGACATTGCCTACAAGCGAGACCAAGCCGGAACGAATGAGAGAACTGCATATGCTTGGGGGCATTGGATAATGAATTACATAAGTCGAGGATTACCTTATGGATATACCATAATGGAAATAAAGGTAGAACAGTACGGCGGAGTAATACACCTACAAGGAGTACAAGGGGTAAACCTACAACATGCCAGGACAACGCCAGGATATACACGAGTGCAAACTATTCGGAACTGGCTGACTGTACCACGACCGATACCAACGAGACCCGAAATACAAGGACAGATGACTCAGCAATTACCTAGAATAGCTGAATTAGATCAAGTGCCGTTACCTATACAAGAATCAAACCTATCTGCGAGATGGTACCGCCCACTGCACTAAACTAATCAAAGAGAGGCTAGTAATACAGAGGTAGTGAAATGAGGAAGGAAGTAAAGAGAAAGCACGGACCAGGTATCATGGAGGAAGAAACAGATAAATACCATAAACAGTAAGTAACAAGGTAGTAACGTCACACATGTAAATTAGTATATAAGGAGGCCATCGTAGAGCCGACCTAGCAGTTTAATCCAAGTCAAGGGACCCTACCATAAGTCCCTAAGTTAAATCGTAACATCAATTACTTGCGAGCCAGTAAATTACCAGTAGCGACACGGCTGAACTGAACCGATTGTGTGAAATCGAAGTGAAGCTAAAATACGGATTGCAACTAAATTGTTCTCCCTATTGTCTGCACGGTACGAGCTACTCACAACGTAGTGCGATTCCCGATATTCCCTTATCGTGAATAACAATCAGTATAACAATCGCGTATTCCCGCCGACTTAATACTGTACGATTATAGTATCAGGTTCAACTGCAATATTAGTTAGTTGCTAGTTGTTTCAGATCGGATCAGCTACACAGTCCACTAAGGTGATTAGCAATTCCATAACCAGTATTGTAGAATTTGGATTAACCCCTCAAACAGAGGAATTAGCCAGATTGGTCCGTCGATCAAGAATCAACGAACCCTCCACGGAGATAAACATCTGGATTAAACTCCCTTCTTGGCAAGCTTAAAGGAACAAGCGCAGACTATTGCCAATAAAGGTAATTGTGATAGCACGAACTAGTCATTCAAATAGACTGATTGAATAATTCCCTTATCCAATCAGTAGGCCACCTGGAACGGCAAATAGACATCAGTAACAACCACCGAAACCTAGAACCACAGGTCGGGTTAACATTGGAGCGTGCAAAACAAACGCAGGAACGAGAACAAGGAGCGCCGAAGGATATAGACGCGTGGAAGCTAATAGCGAGGCAACCAATTTGGCAAGATCTCTACTGGGATCATTTCAAGACAGGAAGGGTTATAGGCAAAGTATCACCTACACCGCACGAAAGTGTATTTAAGAGAGCACTAGAAAACGGAGGAGGAACGTTGTACTCCGCGCAAGCACACGCCAACCTATTACACCGAATACTACTAGCCCTACTCAACGGAAAGAAAGAGAAAGCAAAAGCAAGTAAAGTATAAGCGCAAAAACCGAATATATAATTAAATATAACTATAGTGGCTTACGAAGGAATATACGCGGGGCTGGTTACAGTATTCATATTTGGTACGATCTACTATAGGACAGCGATCGCAAGTGCGCTCAGACGAGGAACAAGACTACTTCAATACCTGTCTATTTACGAACCCTACGCAACGCAGTGGGGGATATATCACTACTCAACTGCCATTGGAACGCAAGTGGACCGATTGGCCGGAAGGATCGAACTAATCCTCAACACACAGGCTGAAAAGGATCAAGCGTTGGGAGTGTACCTAGACCATCAGTTCAATCAACATATCGAGAAACATAGCCGCTGGCACAGGAGTAACGACGAGGCACACCATATCACCAGAACGTTAGTAAGGTACAACCAGACAGAGCTAGGCATCCTCAGGACAATAACGAGAGAAGTACAACACACCTTCGAGACGCTACAGCGAAGACAAGAAGAGCACATAGAACGGTGGACTGCCCGAGAACACCGAGACGCCGAATTTCAGCGCGAATTATTAGATAAAGTAAGCCGCATCGAGACAAACTTCCTACGCCTAAGGAATCAAGTATCGGATATCAGAGTCGCACTCGCCGCGTGGGAAGGAGAAGAAAGACAGCGAGAGGAAGCGGAAATCCAACAAGACTGGAACACCGTCGGATCGTTATTAGGAGACGATCAAGATCAACCAACGCCGGAACTAACTCAGTCCGAAGCCAGTTGGGAATCACCGAACGAATCGGAGCATAACGGAGGAGAGTGGGGAACAGGAAGCCGTTGGGCAAATTCAGAGCCAAACGGGTTTAGGGACTTCAACGGAGACGAAAGTTACAGGCACCCAGACTCGCCAATTCCCACTATTCCAGACGAGGAACCGGAAGAAGGAGAGATACAATTACACGTAGTCGACTTCAGGGCCCAGAACGAAAGTGAGAACCTAACTACCATCACGGAAGAAGAAGAAGGCATTAACCAAGAAAGTAGTACCTCCGGGATTACATTTGATAACGGGAGAAGACTACCAAGCGGCATTAACGTTACTCGAGATCAGGCAGGGAACGTCCGCATAGACCTGCGAGGATTGGCTAGGTTAAACATAAACGAGATAGTCGAGGAAGTAATTACAGAGCTACAAGAAGAACTAAAACCGACAAACGAACAAATCCCAACAATAACCATTAGTCGCAAATATCATCGAAAAGCAGATCAGGACAGAATAGCTAAAGGAATCATAGGTCGAATCCGAGAACAAAGGGAAGCAAACAATAGGAAAGAAGAAACCAGAGAAGTCCAGAAAACCGAACGAGAACAGGGGATCATTGAAGAGGTAGAAACAAGAGGAAGGTTGGTATTGTACTATTCCCCAGGATCCACGACCAGTGGTAATTCAGAAGAATTCTCCAGCCCATTCAGCGACGTTAGTCAAGCCCACAGTAGCAATACCACAGAAGACGAATATCTAGAAGACAATTATCGAAGGCATTTAGCGTTACTAGAATTCGACCCGGCAGAACTCGAAATCTCGGAACAAGAACTGAGAGACCGATTGACTTGGGATTCAAGCGAAGATGACGAGCCTACAAATGAGTATGTCGCAGAAACCACCGAAGTTTAGAGGAAGAGATAAGGAGAACGTGGATGTATTTATAAATAAAATGATTAGTAATTTTGCATGGATGGATGCGCAAAATCAGAGTAACAAACAAGCGGCACTAACAGATAGTAACAAAGCCTATATCATGTGCCAATGCATGGAAGAGAAGGCTGCCACGTGGGTAAGCACAGCGTTAAAAACAAATCCGCTAGATATGATAGGAAAAGGGCAAGTATGGGAAACGTTTGAAGAATTCTTAACCTACATAAGGAGTAACCACAAACAATACTATGACCCTGTAGAAGACGCAACGAATAAATTAGTAAATATTGTACAAGAAGGCTCCATATTGCAGTACAATAGTGATTTCGGAAAGATAGTATCAGAATTAGATAAGGCAGTATGGCCGGATAAGGCACTTACAGTATTATACAGAAGAGGGATGAAAGATTATATTTATGCGCAGTTAGCAGGACAAACGGAAAGCGCGAAATGGACGCTAGCAAACTGGATGAGCCGAGCAGTAGCACTAGAAGGCGCAAGATATGGCGCCAAGGCAAGAACTAAGACCTTCACGAGCAACTGGGAAAAACCCCAGAGGAGAAAAGACGATGTAGTCCCAATGGACGTAGACGTACGAAAATTCAGGAAGAGGACTAATAAAGGAAAACCCAGGTACCGGAGTAACCAAAAACCGAAGAATACGACGGGTTGTTACAGATGTGGTAAACCAGGTCACATTGCCAGAGAATGCAGAGTGAAACCACGAGAAGGAAAACCTCCGAGTAGACCGGGCTATCAAAAATTCAAGAGAAGATTGATAGGAGAAGAATCGGAATATGAAGGCTCCAACGAGGCTAGCGATAACGAGAAAGAAAGAGAACCTAAAGAGGATTTTCAAGAAAGCGACTGATCGAATCGGCTGATCAGCGCGCAAGAAAAGGGACCATAACGAAACCAGAAGGAAGATGGTCGCGGGTAAAAGCGAAATGGAAACGCCGATGGACGACCCCGGTAAAACCAAATACCGATCATCCAAAACTGAGGATATACCTCAGTCAGGGGGGAAAGAGAAACCTGCCAATAACAGCAATGATCGACTCAGGATCAGTATTAACAACGATTAGTCCTAATACCGTCAAACGATATGGACTAGATACAATAAAGAAACAGAATCCTGCCCAAATTAGAAATGCAGATGGAACACTAACGAATAACGGGTGGAAGGAAAGCGTTAGAGCATGGGTGGATACCGGAGCATCAAAAGGAAATATGGAACTCGCAGTAGTAGAAACTACAGGAGACAAATTTTTATTAGGAAATGATTGGATAGCTAACTATAAGCCAGTCATAAACTGGGAAACGGGTAAGGTAACAACTAGATTTGGGGAAGCCAAATTGTTAGGAACTCGGAATATGATAACGATGGAAAGAATGGCTCGATATCAACAAAAAAGAAGAAGAAAATCCCGTAGGATTAGATCTCCACTGCGAAGAGACTCCGAAGAAGGGTCCGAATCCGAAGGAGACACGGGATTAACAATAAGGTGGAATACCATGGGAAAGGCAAGCTTAGGGAATTTACCGACACCACCACCAAGGTCCGTACAAACCGCGGTGATTGTGGTGCCTCCAGAAGGAATACGGCCAACCACACTAACGCCTAAGGATGTCACAGTATTGCCAGCACCAGTAATGCAGTATAGGGAGTCGCAAGAAGGAATCGAATCCGACCCAGAGGAAGTCGAAGAAATAGAAGAAACTACGGAAGAAAGGGACGAATTCCAAGAACAAATCTTGAGAAACTTTGGGAAATTAGCTGAAGAACTGCAAAGACTAGAGGAAACAAATCTCGAAGACCCGCCGAGATCACCAGAAAGAACGGAAATAGCACTCCCAAGCATAGAACAAATAATATCCGGGGAAACACCGAGTAAAAGATTACCACCGCAACCACCGCCAAAGATGCACCAAGTAGGGCAAGGCGGAAGTAGAATAACTAGAGAGAGGAAAACGAGTTACCAAAAGGCCCGGGAAAACAAAACTAAACCAGAAGAAGTGGTATACGACCGAAACATGAGAATAACTGTACAGGTAAACGATCAAAAACCCCAAAACCGAGACTATAGCCGAAACAGCAGGATGAAAAAGGAAAGGACCGAGCAGGAAACAACCGCAATTAAGAAATTAAATAAGTATAGCAGTATGGCACAAAAGTACTCCCAAGAAAAAGCAAGGGAACAAGGACGATCACAAATAGGAACGACTAAGCATTGGAAATCCTTGGTGCCTAAGGAGCTATGGGATTTCGGGGAAATATTTAGCGAGAACAATTCAAAACGATTACCAAAGCACAATCAATGGGATATGAAAATAGTGTTTAAAGAAGGACAGGAACCGACAGCGAAACGAACCATTTATCCGCTAACGCCACTAGAACAAAAAGCAGTGGAAGAATTCATAGAAGACAATTTGGCAAAAGGATGGATCAGGAGATCCACTTCAAAGTACGCAATGCCGGTATTCTTCGTCGGAAAGAAGGATGCAGGGGCAAGAATGGTAATAGATTACCGACCAGTAAATGCAGTTTGTGAAGTAGATCAATACCCGATACCCATTATGCACACGCTACCCGACAATTTGGGAAAGGCCAAATGGTTCACCACGCTAGACCTTCGGTCAGGATACAATAATATACGAATCCAAGAAGGAGACGAACATAAGGCCGCATTCCGAACACATAAAGGAGTATTTGAACCATTGGTAATGCAATTCGGAATGATGAATTCGCCAGCAGTCTTTCAACGAGCTATGAACGAACTATTTGGAGACATGTTGAACCATGGGGTGATGATTTATCTAGATGACATCATTATCTATGCTGAAACAAAGGAAGAACTGTTACAAAAGACGAGGAAGGTACTAGCTCGAATACGAAGAGCAGACTTCTATCTGAAACCGGAAAAATGCTTCTTTAACAAGCAAGAATTAGACTACCTGGGATTCATAGTAAACAAGGACGGATTAAAAATGGACCCGTACAAACTCAAAGCAATAGAAGAATGGCCGGTACCACAAAACAAACGAGATATAAAGAAATTTACAGGATTTTGTAATTTCTATAGGAAATTTGTCAAGGACTATGCAGCAATAGCAAGGCCGATGAAGAAACTAGAATCCAAGAAACAAGCCTTTGTATGGGGAGAAGAGCAACAAAGGTCGTTTGAAGCCCTGAAAAAGGCCGTAATCACAGGACCAATACTAAGAAGACCAGACTATGACAAAGCCTTCGTAGTAGAAACAGATGCGTCGGACTATGGCATGGGAGCAGTATTATCACAAGAACACGAAGGAAAACTACATCCTATTGCCTATCTCACGAGATCCTTTACAACAACTGAAAGGAACTGGCCAGTATCCGAAAAGGAACTGTACGCAATTGTAATCGCCCTAACTACTTGGAGACACCATTTAGAAGGAGCGAAACATACTATCTTGGTACTATGCGACGCGTTGAACCTGAAGACCTTCATGAAAGCGCAACGAGTCGGACGAAAACAGGCCCGATGGGTCACGGACGTACTAAGTAGATATCAATTCAAAATCGATTATCGACCAGGAAGCAAGAACACGAGAGCCGATGCGCTATCCAGAAGATCAGGATATGACGAAGGAAAGAATGATAACAAGGACGTGATCGTATTACCAAGCGAGAGATTCGTCAACCCAAAAATCTTTGATCGACAAGCTAGAAACAGCACAAGCGAGGGAATGGTACCACCAAACGATAAATTAATACCCGGACAGGACCGGAAAAGAGATGTATTATATACCTTCCACGACTCACCAATGAGCGGGCATCCAGGAACAGACAAGACGATAGCGGCAATAGAAGAAATCTATTGGTGGCCGAGTATGAAAGAAGAAATTAGGGAATACGTTGCCTCATGCCACATTTGTCAAAAGAACAAACCTAGGAGGGGACGAACACAACCACCGCTGAAACCATTGGAAATACCAACGGGACCATGGAAACATATCACCATGGATTTCATTACAGGACTTCCAGAAAGTGAGGGCTGTGATGCGGTACTAGTGGTAGTAGACCGGTTTTCAAAAATAGCAACGTTTATTCCCTGTACTAAAGAAACAGACAGTAAGAAAACAGCGAAGATGCTATTGGACCACGTATTCACGAAACACGGACTACCAGAAAGAATTACTAGCGACAGAGGCCCACAGTTTACAAGCAACTTTACACAAGAAGTATATAAAGCCATGAATATTGACAATGCGCTTAGCACGGCACATCACCCACAAACAGATGGGCAAAGCGAAAGAGTAAACCAGGAACTAGAACAATACCTAAGGCATTACGTAAACACAGCGCAAGATAACTGGGCGCAGTACATCCACATGGCAGAGTTTGCTTATAATAATAGAGTACACGCAGCAATAAAGAAGTCACCATTTGAACTCCTTTATGGAAGAAAATTGGAAATATTGCCCATGGGGCAAGCGAACGCACCAGACGCACAAGAATATATTAAAAAGGTATGGGAGATACAGAAACAAGCAGAACAAGCGCTGATGGCGTCAAACGAACAAATGAAGAGATACACCGATAAACATAGGAGAGCAGAATTAGAATTCAAGGTAGGAGATAAGGTAATGATAGATGCTAGAAACTACAATATAGTAGTACCCAGCCGAAAGATAGGGCCGAAGAATTTAGGACCATATAGAATAATCAAACAACATGGGCCATTGAATTACGAACTAGAATTACCAAAGAAGATGCGCATACATCCAGTATTATATGCAGGCAATCTTATTAAATATCAAGATAGAATAGTAGATAACACCACGGAAGACCAAGAAGTACCTTCGAATCCAGTCATTGTAGAGGACGACGAATACGAAGTAGAAAGAGTACTAAATTCAAGGAAAACAGGACGGAAATATTACTTCTTAATAAATTGGAAGGGATACGGGGCAGAACACGATTCATGGGAGCCATTAGGGAACCTAGGAAACGCCACGGAAAAGATCGAGGAATACTATCAGAAACACCCACAAGCGGAGAAACCAAATTACATCGACGGATGGATTAGAAGGAATAACGAAAACGAAGAGAAAGGAAAACGAACAGCCAAGAGAAGGATGATAAATACCAGGAACCCGATAAAAATAAAGGATTTCGCGTATAACGAAAATAACCCATTACACACCAATCCTAGTGGTTCATCGAGAACGGATAATCTAGAAGAAACATACCAGAGAGTCCAAAGTCCACTATCCAAGGAACAACATTGGGAGGAAGACGACGACAACATCAGGAGGAATCCTGATCATGCCATAAAAGGAAATAAGAACGGAGGCCGCATCCGGCAAAGAAGTAGACGGTTAACGAAGCGGAAACCTACGGGTTCACACGAGGAACAGGGTATATAAAGAAAAGAGTCGCCGACGAGATACCAGTATCCTTATCAATTCCTTGCACCACCGCCATCAAAACCCTAAACACGAATACCAACGCCGAACGAAAATGTCGAAAACCGTAGAACTCGTACTCGCGATAGTAGCGTTTGGATTGGTAATCATGATAAGTCTGATAATACAATGGAGAATGCAATTTTGGATATGGAGACAGGTGCGCAGTCATTACAATAGAGAGGTAGCAACCGTTAACCAGCTATCAGGAATTAAATCACCCGCCTGAAGAAGGCGTAGACCAAAACCCGATAGCGTTTGCGCACGGAAATGAAGATGAAGATGAAGAGGAAGATGAAGATGACGATTACATCCCGATGCCGTTCATCCCCTGGCCAACCGAGCAACAAATGGCGCAAGAAGAAGAACTATGGGCAAACGTAACAGCGCCCTCAAATGAAGATTGGGGAGACATCTCTACGTGGGGAGCAAGCTGGTCAGCAGCGAACGACCCAGATCACGAAACGTTCTGGACGGACGACGAGTTTATTTGGGACAACTGGACGCCGGAACAATTAAACGAAATCTACGAGATAAGAAGGACCGCGAGAGAACAAATGAGAAACGAGTTAGTAAATCGAGCAGCGCTGGAGAGAGCGCTAGAAGAAGAACAGAACGCAGACGACGAAATATGGGTGGACATTCAGTTATGGTCGTCAAATGTAGAGGAATTTTAGCTCAAAATGGGCTTAAGAATTATGAATAAAGAATATGTGTCATGCATTCCTTATGATTATGTCAGATGCATTCCTAGAAGGGGGAGTGTTAGAAAGGTAGTATTATCCATCATTAATAAGCCAATAACTATGAGCGTCCTACGTTGGATACAAGAGCGGTTAGCGGCAGTAATACAAGTACTAGAACAGCCCATCGTTCCACCGACACCACGAAGCAATATACTACGATGTTGCAACACGTGCCGCCCGGCTAAAGAACTAGCTGGAGGACTAATGCGAGAATTAATCAGAGAGATCACGTATGGAGACATAATGAACGGACAAGCCGATATAATGATACGACGTCGATTTGTAGAACTAACCTACGACCCTAACCAACAAATACAAAAAGCTTATGAAAGGGAGATACGAGTATTATCCTACGACGCCGGACACTTTGTAATGATGATCGGAATACGAAACGTAGCACAGGAAGGAAGACACGAACGATGCGACGCAGCTATAGTAGATGTCGACATTGCCTACAAGCGAGACCAAGCCGGAACGAATGAGAGAACTGCATATGCTTGGGGGCATTGGATAATGAATTACATAAGTCGAGGATTACCTTATGGATATACCATAATGGAAATAAAGGTAGAACAGTACGGCGGAGTAATACACCTACAAGGAGTACAAGGGGTAAACCTACAACATGCCAGGACAACGCCAGGATATACACGAGTGCAAACTATTCGGAACTGGCTGACTGTACCACGACCGATACCAACGAGACCCGAAATACAAGGACAGATGACTCAGCAATTACCTAGAATAGCTGAATTAGATCAAGTGCCGTTACCTATACAAGAATCAAACCTATCTGCGAGATGGTACCGCCCACTGCACTAAACTAATCAAAGAGAGGCTAGTAATACAGAGGTAGTGAAATGAGGAAGGAAGTAAAGAGAAAGCACGGACCAGGTATCATGGAGGAAGAAACAGATAAATACCATAAACAGTAAGTAACAAGGTAGTAACGTCACACATGTAAATTAGTATATAAGGAGGCCATCGTAGAGCCGACCTAGCAGTTTAATCCAAGTCAAGGGACCCTACCATAAGTCCCTAAGTTAAATCGTAACATCAATTACTTGCGAGCCAGTAAATTACCAGTAGCGACACGGCTGAACTGAACCGATTGTGTGAAATCGAAGTGAAGCTAAAATACGGATTGCAACTAAATTGTTCTCCCTATTGTCTGCACGGTACGAGCTACTCACAACGTAGTGCGATTCCCGATATTCCCTTATCGTGAATAACAATCAGTATAACAATCGCGTATTCCCGCCGACTTAATACTGTACGATTATAGTATCAGGTTCAACTGCAATATTAGTTAGTTGCTAGTTGTTTCAGATCGGATCAGCTACACAGTCCACTAAGGTGATTAGCAATTCCATAACCAGTATTGTAGAATTTGGATTAACCCCTCAAACAGAGGAATTAGCCAGATTGGTCCGTCGATCAAGAATCAACGAACCCTCCACGGAGATAAACAGTTGGCAGGTACACCAGGTGTGATGTTCAGAGAGGTCCCTAGTCAACTCAAGTTACTCAACTATTTAAAACTGACAAGAAGGGAAATACTACGTACCTCTAGTAATTGTTAGAAAGGCAATACAATTTACTATTACTAAGTCTGATTAATAACCAAAGTGATCCCAATATGAATTGGATACAGGAAAGGTTGAATGCGGTTACACAAGTACTACAATAGCCTTTAATACCAGCAACACCGAGATCAGGAGTGTTACAGTATTGTAGTACATGTAGACCAGCACACAAGATAGCAGAGAAGCTACTCCGAGAGATACTGAAGAAATTAACATACTCAGCAATCATTAAAGGACAATCAGACATTATGATTAAGAGACAATTCATTGTAATGAACTATGAACCAAATACAACTGTACAGAAGGCTTATGAACAAGAAGTCAGATTACTCTCATTCAATAATCATTACTTCCTAATGGCAATAGGAATATGGAACATTGCTTCAGAACAAGACAATCACCAATGTAATGTAGCAGTACTGGACATCGACATTCCATACAGAAGTGAACCTGAAGGTATAGCAAGAGAGTCAGCCTATAAGTGGACTGAATACCTAGTCCGAAGGCTTAAACAATTACTGACAGGAGGAAGAACAGTTGTAGAAGTAAAGGAAGATCAACATGGAGGAATAATAAGGATCAAAGAAATCCGAGGCAGATCACTAGCAGATATAGCAGTAGCACCAGGATACACTAGAGTGCAGCAGGTGATTAATAATATTGACACACCTAAAGCAATAACATTACCAAGATGGCGAAATGTAGAAACACAGACAGAGCCAATGCAAGCATCAGTATTGCACATGATCCAAGTATAGTATAAGATCGACAGCTTCGATGCTGATCATATGTTATGGATCTTGACAGCACAATACACCACTAACATCAAGCAAGTGGTACAGAGCTAGGTAGAAGGAGATAGAATACTAAGGAAAGGGCTGGAAGGTAATAGGAATATAACATAAGGTATTTAGAGTTGTGAGGAAACAGATATAACCGGTAAAGGGAAATACTGGAGGCTATGATCGATATGGGCTTGATTCTGCAATTCTACCACTTTCTCCAATTAACAATACTTCTGCAATTCTACCGCTTCTTACTTCTCTTCAAACTACGGTACTTCTGCTGTTCTATCTATGCCTGCGGTTCAGATGAAGTACAAGGCTTCTGCGATTTGACAAGGCTAAGATCGATTGAGAACTGGTCCTGCATGCTTTAAGCCAGACATTTGCACCAATACCAAATCATCAATTCTTATGCCCATCTTCCATCACAGTACCGAACCACCAAGCTTCATTACTGATGATACTGATACTGTACCGTCCAACTATCCTGATACCGACATTTAATAGTCCACCATTAGTTGATACTACACTCTTGATGGTCCATACCGAGAGAAAGGTCACAAGTTACAATCGGTCTGTCATACGTTGCTGTGAAGAGTTGGATCATCAAAAGTGTTGAAGCTCCAAGTCCGACGGTCTGCCCTTCCAAACTGCCATGCATCGATACCGACGATACCGGTGTTAATACCGGTGGCCCACTCCAGTATTAAAGTTCGTGACGTGTGCTAGGTCGATACTGTGCACTCGAAGATCTATGTTAAGAGAAAGGTTGGGAAATGAATCAGATCCGCCATATGCTGCTTCAATCTTAGAGGAGACCATCAATCTGACTCGGAAGCAAAGTCAAGCAATGCCCAGTCAAGCCAGGCAACACATACCGATAGGTATTGAGGGGCACGAGCTATCTTATCAATGCCCAGAGATGATCCCAGCATACTGATTAGTACCGAGCGATAGAGTACTCCAATGCCAAGGTTGGGTTATACCGACATGTCAACATCGGCGCACACTGTCCGATTGCTTGGTAAACGCCCAGACTGACACCGCACAGATCATAATACTGGAACAAAGGTAAATCTGGATGACGTGCTTCTCTAGAGAAGAAGACAACAGGGCCATCGTCAGGAGCGCCCTTGTGGTAGCTTGAAACACGTCCTTACTTTAGTGCTGGTTGATGTCGGTACCACCACCCTACCTCAGTATCACTCATTGTGAGTTTTCATTGGATTCTTGTCTTGTCCCACCCTATTCTTAGCTACCCCCTGATAAAACTTCTTATTCATTTGTCATCTTATGTTTCTCCTGGTTATATTTTTACATTCATTTTGACCTTATGTTCTCCTTCTTGTACCGAATTGTGGTACAATTTGACTTGTAAAATTCCTCATTTGGTATCTTGAATAGCTAAGGTACTATAGTATTTATAGCCTGTATGTTCTACTGTAGCAAACCAGCTAATCTGAGAGGAGCTTCCAGAGTGAAGATCCAGGTTTTGCTCATCTTGTTCAAGTCCCCGTTTGTTTGTCTCGTCTCGCAGTCGCCGGTATCGATACTAGTAGTTGTCAACATCATCTTCATAGTACTCATCCCTCGTCTTGCAACTAGTCTCATCAAGAACTCCTCCTCTACTCATCTTCTCCTCTGCCTCGTTCTTACTGCTACGATACCGAATAACAAACAACTCAGTATTGACAGATTCATCTTGGTATCGACTGCCGTCTGATACTTCACCTCTTGAGTGGTCACCTAGAGCCCCCCTGTACTTCTCTATCTCGCCAGGCCCTACTATCTCTCTTGACTACCTGTCTGTGACAGTACGACTTAGTATCGCTACGTACCAGCCCTCCTAACGCACCTAAATTGTACCCCCCTCGTCCGGTACTTCTGATACTGGCTGCATTCTCGCACATTCACCAGAACCGATATGAACAAGTCATAGAGCAATGCAATGCAGCTAGCATCGAGTATGACTAGGTCTTAAAGTAGATACAATGTTGCAAACAGACCAACAGCCCATAATTTCTATATTAGGCAAGCATGTATAATAGTATAAATAGGAGGCCATTATAGGGCTGACCTAGCAGTTTAATCCAAGTCTAGAGACACAGGGTAAACCCTACAGAACGTCTCCAGTTGATCAATTAATAACCTCCATACTAAGAACCCAATAAATGCTTGAGAGCGACATTCCTTAGCTAATTAACAGTGTAAGTTGAAGCTTAGGTAAAATACAGATTGCAGCTAGACTGTCTCTCCCTATCATCAGCCTGAGTGCTAATTGATCGAAGTGTGGTAAACATCAACTCCTCATACCTCTCTTATTGTGACAACAGTGTTAGTACAGATAGGTAAGACGACACTGTTTAGTTATTTTGTTAAGCTAACATTACAATAATAGTATTAGGCAGTAGATTACTGAAGTTGGTCAATAGTTGTTTTGGATTGGATCCAACACAGTCCCTCAAGATAGCTATTGATTCTACAGCTATAGTAATATAAGAGATTTGGATTAACCTCTCTTTTGAGGTAACAACCAGATCTAGACACTGATCCTACCAGATCAGCACCTCCAAATTAACAGTAATTAGGATTTCGATGATGCGTCAGAACATGAACAGAAATTCTACAAATTAGAAAAGAGTCAGAAAAGGTCTGGATCATTCTCTGGCAGCGGCAATGAATCAACCTGCAAAAGGAGATGGGGGAGAAGCAGATCTTGGAAGAGTCACCAACATCAAAACTATCATTCACCTGAGTCCTATAGACATTGCTGTCACAGTCACCGCTAATCATACTTGACATATCACTGCTACTGGAATGAGCACAACTATCATTTGTCTTTAAGGGAACTGCATGACCCACCCAAGAAGTACAAACAACCATCAGCATCACCAATACCCAAGTTTCAAAGCTACTCTCTGATTGATGTCTAATTGAAAACTTGCAAGGATGATACAGAATGAGACTGAGATAAGTGCAATTATACAGAACTTTCAGATGTGCTGAAGAAGAACGGTTATATATAGGTTGATCCAGTGTTTGTGCAATTATCTACGTCAGATATACTTACAATGGCAGAACAGGATGGTGTACAGGTCAGACATGAGCTAGCCACTTCTGTCCTCTACTTTACAAAGGAAGATGTTGGTAGGATTCAGAGAAAAGGTAGATACTAGACTAGTTAAAGAATCAAGTGCCCCATTACAAGGGTGGAATAGAGTAAATGATGACAATACAAACCCCTGGTCTTCTTCAATAACAAATGCTGCAAAGGCTCACACCAAATGCATATTTGATGACCACACAGTCAAGTTAGCATGACAATAGGTAGATGACAAGGAGAAAGCCAACCTGGACTCTATAAGTTGACGAATTGCAGAAGCCTTGTGTATTGAACAGTTGTCTATAACAACCACAGACCTTGGTGCAGAGAATGAGTTTATTTTATCTAGAAGACTAGTGATGAACTCTGCAAAGAGATTTGCATTAAACATATTTTCAATAACCACACAGACAACCACCCCATCAAGAGTGATAGCAGGTAGCAAGGAATACCTGTATACATTTGATAGACCAGGTGGTCTTTGAAGAATTCAAAATATCGACTCACCGCTTTTCTCTTGTAAAGAAGTGCTTCTGACAAGCTTGTTTGCCTTTATAAGTTCGGTGATCACATGTGCTTTTATCTACAAACACTAGCTGCTCAGATGTATAATGAGTTCCAATTTACACCTGATAACGTGTGCACTGTGTTTTACTCTGTTCCAGAGCAACCTTTGAGATCTGAGACACATTGTGTTAGCATATCCTGCACCACCTAAACAAGTGGATGGAGAGATTACTTTCTTCAGCCTAAAGCCTATGCGTCTCAATGTCCTGTATATAGTTGAGTCTGAAATGTCTTTTACTCGTCATTTTAGTTTACCAATAAACTAATTAGGAACTATGCACTACGTATGAGAGGCTACACATTGACTGCTCAGAGTGATGGCTTGCCTCTGTATCGATGTAATCCAGAACCCTAGGCCTTTCGCAGTTCACCAGAACCTCTGTTAATGTAGTCCTGTTATGATTAAACTGCTAAATAATTCTGAAACATTGTACATTACAGAATTCCCATCTACTGCGAAAGCTGCGCAATACAAATTCCACTTTAATAGATCCTTATAATGCATTCTCTCAAGTCATCGGAAATTCTGCAGCAATGTTGAGCCATACAAGTTGTTGGAAGATGAGAGTAAGAGCAAGATGTGCTGTTGACACGTCTTGCTATCTATCTGGCACACATTTGATTATTACACCCATCCATCACTTGCACAACACCCTCACTTACTCTACAATCCCTGCCGAGTGTCATTCTTCATGTGGTCCTACTATTGCCCCTCTTTTATTGTACAACAGTAAGCAACAGGACAGCTAGCTGCAAAGAAAATGTGTAAGCCAACTAACAACTTTACATTATCACATTAGACAATGCCTGTCGTTGTTGCTGTCCTAGAGTATCACACCTAATTTTGCCAACCGCACGTACCCTGCTTGGTCCAGCTTTCTATCTTAGGCTAGAGCAGAGCTATTGATATAACAGATAGGCTGAGAAAGCAGATATTGTAGGGTTATGTTAGAATATAGGATGGTCAAGATAAAGTGATGATTGGAACAAGTGAGAATATTCTCTTTTCCATCAGGGCATGTGTATGTTCATTCTACAACATATTGGTATTACTAAAAGCACCTTTTTGAGGAGATTTTGTTTTGATTTTTGAATCAAGAATTTGCGTACTGTATTTATTGTTGTAGAGATACTGTGTGCAAGGGACAATGTGACGATCAGTACAAGTAGGAATGTTGTCTTATCCACCGAGATATGTGTGCATTCGTTCTATAACATATTACTATCACCAGAAGCACATTTTCAAGGAGATTTTTTTGGTACTAGTATCATGTTTATACGTGCAGTATTGACTGAGAAATTAATGCATTAGTGCATTTTTAAGTACTAAGAGCACAACGCATGTCAAAAAAAGCACGTGAAGGCCCAACTGCCAATATTTTTGCAAACAGCTGTAAGTGATTCTCAGAGAAAAAATAGTAGTTTTCAAATCTCTCAGATCAAATGATTTAGCTCATCCAAGCTATCAGATACTCAATCCTTCTGGATATTATATCGAATATAATCATTCAATTTATGATTGTAGAGAGGTCCTTTAATGTAGTATCTTTTTTTAATTTTATAGACAATCTGTTGAATCATATACGAGCATGATCAGCACCAAACTCTGTCATAGTTATAGACAACTGTCCAATTCATAAAAGGTTAGAAATCCATGAGCTTATTGAATTTAGGTATAGTTTTTGCTTGATCACTCCTCAAATTCTAATAGCTTTAGGGGAATGAGATTCTTGCCTAGTTCTCAGATTTTAATTCTACTAAGCTCAACTGTGTAGTATCTATCTGAAAGATAAAGATAATTAACTTGTGGCATACCAGCAGTTATATGAGAAGGTCATGCTAATTAGCACAGCTAACTGTTATACTTTCTTCAGGCACTGTGGTTATATTTAATAGTAAGCCTAGTTTATCAAATTGTAAAAAGACACAACCAAAAACAATTGATTTTTACATACATACAGAGACTTTATAAAAGAGTTGAATCCGTAAATATAAATTTGTATATATATATATTGAACTACTTATACTTCTGGCCTACTCTACTGTTGCTCTTCTTATTTATTTTTTCATGTTCTCTGTAGTGTAATATGTGATTTGGTTGATAAGTCCGATTAGTAGTTTTATTGTTGCTTTCTGTCTGAGTTTTTTCTAATTGTTTGGTGTAAGTGTTGCAATATTATCAGGTCTGACAATGCTCAAATAGGGGGATGAGTGATAAATAGTCTAGCATGTCATTACCTCTTTCAAGATCATTTGGCAAAGATCAAAGCCAATTTGACACAAGTGGGAAGTTTTTTACTATATGGATAGTCTTGGGACATAGCTGAGTGGGTTTTTATACTGTAGTTCGTAGGGCACCTGGTGCAATTTCTGAAGTGATAAGAGACATACCTCCAGCTTTATTCTCTATCTATCAGCTTGAGTGTTTCTAGTAGTATGTACTTGTTGGAATTGTGATCCTAACACATTCTTCTTATTTATTAACACATATGCACACTTGTGCATCTTATAGTTATTTGTGTTTTATTTTGTTTCTCCTTTATTTCTGCAGTGTGATGACTTTTGGTCACATTCTGATTATATAATTTAGCCCTCAAAGCGGCCTGATGCAGTAGATGTCACTTCCTACATTTTGTGCTTATCTACTACATACTGTGTGTTTAGGTTGCTACTGCTCACAGTACTTGATAACATCTAGAAGTTCTTTGTACTAAGTGAGATATCAGCATTGTATAACTTAGCACTGAACCATCTAGACAAAAAGGACTCACAATTGTTTTGGCATGCTTAAAAAGGTACTGATGTTATATGATAACTATTGAAGTAGTCTGAAAACTGTATTTCTCACTCCTAATGTTAGTGTTACAAACTGTAAGAATTGAGTTTGTATCTTGGAAAAAAGACTTTGAGCTGTAAGATTCATGCTTCTATATGCAAGGATACAAAGGTTCTGAGCTTGAGATGGAGGTGTTTATTACATCTAACTTATAGTAGTATTTGTATATGTTAGATACAAATAGTCTTTGAGGAAGAGAGGAGATCAACTGACTTTTGAGAAGTTATGTTGTATTGAAGAGATATAGAGTAGTAGTTGTCATGTTAACTGCCATGAAGAGATATATTGAAGGATTGTTGTATACTGTGATATCACAATTGAAGGTATTGTAGAATATATATAGAGAGAAGATATGTAATAATTATATATGAATGTAAGTAGAGAGAGTAGGATGTAAAGAGTATTTGAAGAAAATCTATAGGACCAGAGACAAGTACTTGCTGATGTTACCATTTTACATGTTGCAGTTCTTGGGTCTACCTCTGGTACTAGACAGTTTGTAGCTTATGTATGATGGTACAAGTCAAAACTACATATGTCTCATCTATGAGTGTTCGGTGAAGAAGGATCAGCAAAGGTCATTGCAGTCCTATATATAAAAATGTGTCTTTCTTGATTATTCTTTCAACTTCAAGGGCCAGCTATTCTGGAATCCACTCACCAGGAAGGATTATCAGTGACTTTGCTCAGTTTGATGAGAGAGTGATCTGTTACATCTAGAACCTCTGTTAACTTGAGAGTGCAACCTCAAGGCAATAGACCTGCTAGAGCAGAGAGGAGTAGATGATGAGTTGTGAGTTTATTGGATTATTTTTGGCTTTTAGAGATCACTTTTGAGCTTCTCTGTTACATTTTAGGGCTATTTTGAAGCTTCCTGATGCTTCTGAGATGCTGGGAATCAATTGTGCCCCTCCAGATGTCTCTGCAGCTTCCCAAGCTGAATTGCGATATTTCTGCATTCAGCCATCCTATCTCACTCCAATTCTGCACATATACCCACTCTATTGCCATCTACTATTGTGCAAAAGGGCAGCCCTATCGGCCTCGAGTTCGTTGAGTTACAGTGAATTTTGCATTCTGTGCTGTTTAGCCCCTATTGCACCTACGCCATTTTGCTTACTGCAGCCAAACCGCTAGTCCAATCGACATCCTGCTTGGTATACTGACTCATGTCACTGCACCAACTCTCACATTGCTCTGTCCATCCGTGCTGTCGCTACATCGATTTTCGTCATTTTTCACTGTTCTTTGCATTTAATTGTTGTTGTTGGATTAGGAAATTCTACAGACTCGGCCTTAGTTTGCCCTCTCTGCGTCAGTGGTGCTGTGGGACTTAGCAGTCCAACAGACCAGCACTGTCTTGCAGTGAACTTGTGTTTACTTTACAATACAGAGTGCTCTGTAGCTACCACTGACTGTATCTGAATTAGTGCCCAATCCATCCCTACTTCGATTTTGCTCATATCTCACCTCCCTCTTATCCGATCGCATTCCTGCTTTGCACACTAGCTCTTGCACACGCCAATTACCTTTCTACCAAGCACCATGTCCGATCCTGCAGGTGCTGACTCACAATCAGCATTACCCAACTATGCAACTTGGAAGTTTGACATGCAGGCCCTCCTGCAGACCAAGATGCTATGGTGGCTTGTCAGTGGTTAAGAGAAGCAACCTGATGAGAAGCAGAAGCCTGAACTAGCCACATGGCAGGTGAAGGCTGAACGTACAGCCGGTCTCATCTATTAGAATATAGACCAGAGCATGCAGATCCTTGTTAGGGAGAACATCTCAGACCCTGTCAAGATGTGGAGTGCACTCAAGAAGCTGCATGAGCAGGACAACCCTACTGCACACTTTCTGGCCTACCACTCCTTCCTGTCCATTCAGAAGAAAGAGAATGAGTCACTCAAGCAGCTCACCTCTAGAGTTGAAAGAGCATTGCATGATATCAGAAAGACTCGCAAAGCAGATCTTACTTTAGAGAAGTTTGAGAAAGAGCTTGCATGTGCTGTTCTGTGTTGTTCTCTGCCTGAGGAGTTCTCTTCCTTCAGATCTACTGTCCTCCTCAAGCCTGACTTTGGCTGGAAGGCACTCAAGTCATCTTTCATCCTTGAAGATGACAACAGGAGGGGTGATTCCAGTCAGACTTGCAGGCAACCACGTTATTTATTCAGTTGGTATAGGGACAGTGTGCTTTCAACCTTCACTAGGTGGAAAACCTGGACAGTTGCTTGAATTCTATTGTGTACTCCATGTTTCAGATCTCAGAAGCAACCTCCTCTCAGTCTTGTACTTACACCTGTTTGAATATATAATGGCAGCTCCAGGCAAGATCTGAACGAAATATAAACAGATATGATCTTGTGATGAGTGGGACTTCATGAAAATTCCTTGTGTGCCCGAGGTCGACAGCATCATACAACAATCAGCAGACAGTTCTCACTCTTGAAACTCAGAATCTATGCATAATACAGGGAAAATAAGTTGTCTTAATTTATCCAGTCTCAATCCATAATGCAGAAACCTCTGGAATGGCTAATGAATGCGTGCTGCTTTGAAATCAGTTGCTATTTATTTTTATTTTCCATAGCAAAACATAAGTTTTGAAATTTACTGGACAACAGATAGTATGTGGTTAGCTTTGGAGCCGATTTTGTCAAATTTTATTCAGATTTGAGCTGTGAAGAAAATAAACTGTTTGCAAGGGAGTGTGGAAGGTAGCTGGGATGGTAGGATTTATGATGAAGTCCATTTTCCCATCTGCTTTCTAAAACAAATTGTTTACATTCTTGACATGACACAGGTGCCATTATTCATTCAAACAGGTGTAACTAGAACCCAATCCTATGTTGTCACCATTCTCCATAATTAAAGCCTCTTCAAACAACACAACACACACCTCTTCACTTCAACCATTGCTTCCAACAATGCTGCAACACTCAATGGGCAAATTGTACCAATGTGTGCATACTCTGCATTCATAAGCACATGTCCACTTGACTTTACCCTGTGGTACAGGAGGTTTGCACATCTCAACCACAGTGATATGAAGCTGTTGCACAAGGAGCAGATGGTGAAGGAAATGGTGATCAAGTCCACAACTGCTCCAGATCAAATTTGTGAGCTATGCATTGCAGGCAAGCAGCATAGAGCCAATGTCTCCAGACTTGCATCTTATAGGGCAACCGCTCAACTTCAACTAGTCTACTCTGACCTCCATGATCCACTCCTTGTCCAGTCCAGAGCAGTCACAAGTACTGGATTACCTTCATTGATGACTCCAGCTGCTTCTGGACTGTCCTTCTACTCAGGAAGAAGAGTGATGCATTTGCTGCATTCAAACAATTTAAAGTATTTGCTGAGAATCAGCTTGGTGCAAAGATCAAAGTCACTGGAGATGACAAGGGAGGAGAGTACATGTCTACAGAGTGGGAGCAGTTCTGCCAGAGAGCAGTCATTCACAGGCAGCACACTATCAGAGATGAACCTCACCAGAATGGAGTTGCAGAGAGGGCCAACAGGACACTTGCAAAGGGAATTACAACAATGCTCAATGAGGCATGCCTACCTCCCAGCTTCTGGTGGGATGCAGTGGCAGCATTTGTGCATGTGCACAACTGCTCTCCCACCTCAGTTGTAGATAGCAAGACCCCCTATGACACCTGGTACAAGTCTAAACCAGATGTGTCTCATTTGAGAGTATCTGGGTGCTTCTCCTATGTGCATGTGAAGAAGAACCAGAGAAGGCCATTGCAGTCTCATGCTCAGAAGTTTGTCTTTCTTGGTTATCCTTCTTACTACAAGGGCTGGCTATCTGGAATCCACTCACTAGGAAGGAGATCATCAGAGACTCTGCTCAGGTTGATGAGAGAGTGTTTCCTGGTACATCCAGAACCTCTGTTGACTTGAGAGTGCAACCTACTCCTGAGGCAAAAGACCTGCCAGAGCAGGGGGAGTAGATGATGATTTGGATGTCCTGCCACCTCTTTTGCCAACTGCACCTGATCTATCTGCATCTGTACCTCTATCTCCTGTACATTCACCTTCTCCACCACCTGCTGCACAATCACCTCCACCACCCACCAGACCACAGCCTGCTCAGCACACTCAACAGCCTTACAATGCAGCTGCATCATCAAGTTCTACACAGAGTCATTCACGGTCCAATTCACCATCACCTGAGAAGAGAGCCAGAACTGCTCCTCAGTCCAAACCTTGGCCTGACCCTAACTAAAGACCCAAACCAAGACCATTCACTGGTGATTGGGACAGGTACATCAATCCTCTCATGCACTATCCTAGGAGGAGACTATCTAGACCATCTGTGCCAGTTACACAGCCAGTGCCAACTCCAGAGCCAGAGCCTGAGGTGGTGCATCAGCCAGATAAAGATGTGCACATGGACAGTGATTCTTCTGATGAACTGGATGTGATGTCTGAGGAGGAGCTGCAAGCTGAAGCACTCATGTTCTCTGCCCTAATGGACTTTAGAGCCAATGCAGGCCTAGAGGATGTGTACATTCCACTTGAGGATGCCTGACTATATCTTCCAATCCACCAACAAGTTTGAGCAAGTGTTCTCTGCACAAGCCAGACAGCAGTATGGATCTGAGCCATATCAGTGGAAGGACATCAAGGGCAGACCTGATGCACATCTCTGGGAAGAAGCTGCAATGCAGGAGTTTGTCAGTCTCATTGAGAATGGCACAATTCAGCCTGTAAGACTTTCTGCTGGTAGAAAGCCAATTGGCTGCAGATAGGTGTTCAAGCTGAAGAGAAAGGCAGATGGCTTAGTGGACAAGATATAAGGCCAGACTGGTTGCAAAGGGCTAAGTATCCTGGATTGGAGTTCTCTCAAGTGTTTGCCCTTACAGCCAAGTGGGCAGCATTGAGAGTCATCCTTGTACTTGCTGCACTTGAGGACCTGGAGCTCTACAGTGTGGACATCTCCACTGCCTTCCTCAATAGTGACATGGAGCATGATGTGTACATGCAGCAGCCTGAGGGGTTTGAAGAGTACTTTGGTCCTGGCTTTGTTCTCAAGCTTGTCATTCTATCTATGGACTGTAACAAGCTGGCAGACAGTGGCACAAGAAGCTTGACACTGTTCTGCAGGATATGAGCCTCACACTAGTGCACTGTGACTACAGCATATGGGTCTACAGAAAGGAGGATGTTAGAATCATCATTCCTGTCTATGTTGATGACATGACCATTGCTGCAAAGTCAAGGCAGCAGTACCAGTTTGTGAGAGATAAGCTGGCCAAGCACTTCAAACTGCATGATCTGGGTCCTACATCCTTCCTACTTGGTGTGCACATTGAGAGTGACAGAAGCAAGCATTCCTTATCCCTCTCACAGAGACAGTACATTGTAGATGTGCTTGAGAGATTTGGGATGTCTGACTGCAGTCCTGTGAAGACCCCCATTGATGAGCATCACAAGCTAGCAAGGCAATGACTCCTCAGACAGAGCAGGAGACAGCCTACATGTGAACTGTGCCATACAAGCAACTGAATGGTGCACTCATGTATCTGGCTGTGGCCACTGGACCAGACATTGCTTGCACTGTAGAAGTTCTGGCAAGATTCTCCTCCAATCCTGGTGTTGCACACTGGAAGGCTGCAAAGCACCTGTGCAGATATCTGCAAGGGACAAAGGACTTAAAGCTCACCTATGTCTCAGATCCCTCCTCCTCTGAGCTGTTCACCACTTACTGTGATGCAGACGGACAACAAGATATCCACTAGTGGGATGGTGATTACAGTGAATCTGGAAAACCTTGTCTAGGGTGTCTTTTTTCTTTTTTTATGCATGTGACCAAAAAGAAAGAGCTGTCCTAATTCAGTTACATTTATCCCCATATGGTAAGGTATGATCGGCGCTTCTGTCCCCATCCTCATACCTCCTTCCCTTTCCCTCCTCAGCTCCTACCATTTTCTTGCACCTGCACACACTGAGATAAATGAAAATGACTTTGGAGGTGACTTGGGGAGACCTTTTGTGCTTATAGGTGGGAAAACAGATGGTGTGAGCAACCCTGCAGCATGCATATCAATCACACTATACCAAATTAGGATGGCTAAAAAAAAAAAGAAAAAAGACACCCTCTGGATAAGGTTTTCCAGATTCACTGTAAGATGGGAACTGGTGCAATCAGCTGGGCTAGCAAGTTGCAGCCTTTTGTGACTCTGTCCACCAGTGAAGCAAAATATATTGCTGCAATCAGTGCAGGTCAGGAGATCATGTGGCTAAGGAATCTGTTCATAGAGTTTAGGTATAGCTTTAATGCATCCTCCTCCTTGTGAATGAATAACCAGTCTGCCCTGTCTCTTCATCCTTTTGTATATGAGAGGAGGAGCAGCTAGCACATGGGCACAGAACTATGTTGATGTGAACCAAACAAATGGTATTTCCAATGACTGGGCCATCTTCCAAACAGCCCTAGACAAGTCGTTCGATGATCCAAACAAGAAGGAGAAGGTGCTAGAGGATCTTAGGCATCTGACCCAAGGAAAGATGACAGCCAATGAATTCTTTGTCAAGCTCAACATCAAGCGACAGACAGCTGGTCTTACAGATGCATTGCACGATGGTATCCTTATTGATCACTTGAAGTATGCACTGAATCTGAAGGTTGTCAAGGGAGTCAAGTGCTCAGCCACTGTTTCAATCACCTATGACAGCTGAAAGGCCAAAGCGATAGATGTCGATAGGATCGAGCAACAGTTGCGTCACATCTCGACAACTAGGACGGGTCCTCTACGCTTGAACTGGCCAAACCAAACCCAGACAAGGAATTCACCCCAAGTCCAACAGCCACAGCAACGTCAGCAGCAGGCACCTCCTGTTCAGCACAATCATCAGGGAGTAGGACCAGGAACTCATCCAGGGATGGGCATACCTATGAACATTGTTGTCGAACGTGCAAAGAGGAGCTTTAACTGCTGGGCCTGTGGAACGCCAGGACACATCGCAGCCAAATGCTCTAGGAAGGAGCAGATTGTTTGGGCAACAATAATGACATGAGAACCAGAAATGCATCAGCTCTTTGCAGATGAACTGGGAAGGATAAGAGAGAGCACCTTCTAATTAGTTGACCAAGGTCCTGAGGAGCTGCAAGTGATGCAAGCTAATGCAGAGAATACTGATGAAGAAAGGGGTGTGGAGGATTTTATCAAGGACCAGGAGTAGTCGTCGGGATGACTGGTCGAACTTCACAAGATTTCGTTTTATCGTGCATATTCCATGACTCATCGTCTGTATACTACGTTAGAGAATTGAAGCACAATGACACTGCACCTTACCACGAAATCTTGACCGATGTGATACCCACAAAAGAAGAGGAAGAGCTCACAGATGATGATGTAGAGGTCTTTGAAGAGGCCTATTTTCAGAAGCACCTACAATTTACACGAGAATCGAATGGGCGGCAGTTGGAAATAGAAGTGATCCTCTGCATGGTTAGCCTGTCTAAATCCCCTGAGGACTTCTTAGAGAAGGCACGAGCCCTAGTTGACTCTAGCTGTACTGGCTCCTATATCGACGAGGAATTCGTACTCAAGCATGACCTTCCTAGGAACAGGTATATACGCCCTATAATGGTCTTCAATGCAGATGGTACTCTCAATACAGGAGGGATGATGACACACTACGTTGAGCTGGAAATGGTTTTTGGACAACATACCAAAGCGATTTG
The DNA here is from genome assembly GCA_032164295.1 of Inonotus obliquus. Taxonomy (NCBI): domain Eukaryota; kingdom Fungi; phylum Basidiomycota; class Agaricomycetes; order Hymenochaetales; family Hymenochaetaceae; genus Inonotus; species Inonotus obliquus. Next base: position 411,428 of record JAJHTX010000004.1, read on the forward strand.
TCTAGCCGTTACCCGCTTGGCTCACTGCGACGTCTTCCTAGGACATGACTGGCTTATGAAGCACAATCCAAAAATAGACTGGACTACAGGGAAGATCGAGTTCACACGTTGCCCCCTTTATTGTAGTCAGAATCAGATTCCAGAAGCAACTGCAATAGTGCATAACCGAGAAGCCAGGACAGCTCGAGATTGGCTGACATACCTTAAGGACTTCGAAGATGTGTTCAGTGAAGAGAGCTTTAAAAAGCTTCCTGAACATTGCCCTTGGGACCATGCGATTGACCTAAAGCCGGATTTCAAACCTAACAACTGCAAGGTATATCCGTTGAACTATAGGAGTAGGAGGCATTGAAGGACTTCATCGAGGAAAACTTAGCATCTGAACAGATCTGCAAATCAAAATCACCAATGGCATCCTTCTTCTTCATCCAGAAGGAAGACGGCTCACTTTGCACAATCCAAGACTACCGAAAGCTTAATGAGGGAACGGTTAAAAACAAATACCCTCTTCCACTTATCTAAGAACTAGTCGATAAAGTCAAGGAGGCAAGAATCTTCACCAAGTTAGACGTATGTTGGGGGTACTACAACATATGTATTTGGGAAGGAGATGAGTGGAAGGCTGTCTTTAGGACAAACCTAGGCTTATTTGAACCTACAGTTATGTTCTTCGGATTAACCAACACACCAGCTACATTTCAAGAATTCATGAACAACATCTTCAGAGACTTAATACATGAAGGGAGGATCATTATCTACCTTGACGACATCCTTATATTCTCCACCAATAATGCCGAACATCATCAGCTGGTACGTGAAGTGTTCAAAAGACTTTGTGATGATCGCTTGTTCCTTAAGCCTCAGAAATGCGAGTTCGAGGTCGATTGAGTCAAATATCTGGGACATATTATTGGCTGTGGGGAGCTTAAGGTAGATCTGAAGAAGAGTGATGCAGTTAGAAATTGGCCAGTACTGAGGAATGTTACAGAGTTACAGAGGGTTTTAGGCTTCGGAAATTAGTTACGACAATTCATCAAGGACTATAGTCAAGTCGTCAAGCCCCTAACGTTATTGATAGGCAAGGCTGAGTGGAAGTGGGGAAAGGAACAGCAGGAGACCTTGGAAGGATTAAAGAAATGCTTATGCAGCCCACCTGTGCTTGCTATCCCAAGTCATGATCAACCTGAAGCCGACTCATCAAACTACGCGACAGGAGCAGTCTTGCTACAGCAACAAGAAGATGGCAAGTGGAAACCAGTGGTCTATCAATCCTCAGTGCTTAATGATGCCAAATAAAACTACGAGATCTATGACAAAGAGATGTTAGCAATTGTAGAAGCACTTCGAGATTGGCGGCAGTATCTTCTAGGCATAAAACATTGCTTTGAAGTCTGGTCAGATCACCTGAACCTCATGTACTTCAAGAAGGCACATAAGCTTAACTACCGACAAGCGTGCTGGAGGACAGAGTTAGCCAAGTTTGACTTTATATTAGTACACAAACCAGGAACGTCGATGGGAAAGGCTGATCTGTTATCATGAAGGGCAGGGTTTGATGAAGGAAAAGAGGACAACAAGGACATTGTCTTCATCAAGGATGAATGGCTAGTTCGGGCCCTTACTACTGGTGATCTGACAACACTGAGGAAAAAGATTAAAGAAGCATAGGAGGGTCTGATGAGAGAGGAAGTACCTAAAGAAGTAACAACAGAAGGCGAGATGCTACAGAAGGATGGAAGGATCTTTGTGCCAGATGAGATGCGAGACAAGGTCTTCCAGGTTTGTCATGACTCACCATGGGCAGAACATCCGGGTTCATCAAAGACAGTCAAACTGGTCAGACGTGACTTCTGGTGGCCAACAATGTTTACAGATGTCAGAAGCTACATGCGAGGATGCGACAAGTGCCAATGGACAAAAGCAGTCAGAACAGCAAAATGATGGGTCTTACACTCAAACGAGATACCTGAGGCACCTTGGCAAGTGGTTATGGTAGATCTGATTAGAGAACTTCTGGAGTTGAGCAGGTATAATGCAATCTGCATCATAATGGACAGGTTCAGTAAACAGATGCATGTGATTCCAACAACAATGAAGTTAACCTCGGAAGAGATGACAAGGATCTATCAGGATTACGTCTTTAGACTTCATGAGCTACCGTGGAAGATCATCCATGATCAAGGAACTCAGTTCAAGGCAAAAATGATGAAGGAATTGTACAAGTTACTACGCATCTAAGGAAATCTGTCGACAGTGTATCACCTCCAGATGGATGGACAGACAGAGCGAGTGAACCAGGAGCTTGAACAATACCTTTGCCTGTATGTCAACCACAGACAATTGGATTGGGTCGACTGGCTTCCTCTTGCAGAGTTTGCATATAATAATAGGGAACACTCTGCGACAAAACTCTCCCCATTCTTTGTTAATATGGGCATGCATCCTACGGGCTTCACAGATGTTGTGACATCATCTTCCAACTTCTCTGCAGAAGACTTTACTAAACATATTAAGGAAGTACATGAGATAGCTCAGAAGAATCTCAAGCGAGCGGCAGAAGATATGAAGAGGTTCCATGACAGATATGTGGGCACATCTATGAAGTATAAGCAGGGCGACAAGGTTTTCTTAGATGGATGCAACCTTAAAACATCTAGGCCAATAGCTAAACTTGAGGATAAGTGGTTTAGACCATACGAGGTTGTCGAAAAGGTTGGAGCTAATGCCTATTGCCTTAAACTCCCTCATACATGGAAGAAGGTACACCCCGTGTTCAACGAAGCATTCCTTAAACCTGCAGTTGAACCGACCTTCAAGTCTCAGAAACATCTGCCACCGAAATCTCCTGTGATCGTTGACAATGAAGAAGAATATGAAGTCAAAGAGATACTGGACTCACGTTAAATGTGCGAGATCGCGTCCGGTACTGAAATACCGAGACGAGGGGTGTATGGTTTTAAGTGGGGGAGGGCCAAATGAGGCAGTACTTATCCAGTACGCTCACGGTACTTGTTGTCTGTAGAAGGGGGATGTAAAGGGAGTCAAAGGAATAATAGAAAGAAGTGCTGGACCAGCTAGACGTGGGGGGGAATGTGTTCTTGTCCGGAATCGAGAGGGTCGGTACCGTGGGAAAAATGTCGGTACAGGTCGGTACTTGAACGAATGGGATCGGTATGTGCAGAAACGTTGTAAAACAAAAGCTCAGTACAGTAACGAAAGGTGGATGTGCAGAATACAAAGGATAACAAAATGTCGGTACCGTGGGAAAAACGTCGGTACACGTCGGTACTGCAAGAAAACAACTGGCACGGGATGGTATAGCAAGAAACTGAATGGGAGAGACTGGTGGATGAAGGTGTCGACTGGACTGGGAAGCAAACCTGAGCCCTCACACGGGAGGCTAACTCTGAAGGTTCACTTGAGACGGAACTAGGATGGGACTGAGACGAAGCTTGAGAGGAGACTGAGATGGAACTGAGAAGGGGGTGAGGAAACCTGAGCCCTCACGCTAGAGGCTAGCTCCTAAGATTACCTGGAGAGCTACTACGTACAGGAGGAGATATTTATACTACTGTACCGTAGTTAGCTCATAAGTCCAAAAGGGGAAAGTAAAAAGGAAGATCAAAACAAAGAAAAGTCTGAAGAAAAATATAACAAGGAAAGTGAATATTGCAGCACCATCAGGGGGACAACAAGAAAGGGTTAGGGAGGACAAGATACCAATGAAAACGTAGCATATAGTATCCCTGGATGAAAAGTCCTCAGGACAAGAGAACTGCACCCCTGCTGATTGATACCGACACGTTCCTGGTGGTACCGGACCTGAAAACCTTAACGGATACTGACCCTGAGCTTTCCCAAAGAACCAGCATACATAGTCCAACCATCAGGAATGAATACCAGAGAGGGAGACGTCTGATCCATGTCATGAGAGCATGTCGAATAGTCAATTTGTCTCGGTACCGGGTTTCTCGGCACTCGGTACTCTCGGTATTCTTGGTACCAGGTTTCTTGGCGCTCGGTACCGGTACTCTCAGCATTCGGTACTTCGAGAAATGGGACCGACGGTTTCTCTGGGTGTGCTGGTGGATACTGGAAGGTGTAGATGGGACTGTACCGCAGCATGGGGTAAGCATAGAATAGGATACCGGGCTTGATACCGAGCTCAGCTGCACGTAGTTCTCTTCAACGTATCCATCGACGGAAGCTTCAGTTCTTGGTCAAATGGGAAGGATATAAGGACCCGACATGGCAGCCTGAAGGAGACCTGACGAATGCTGAAGAAGCAATTGAGGAGTTTTATAAGAAACATCCTAAAGCACCTCAAAAATCCTGAACATGCTTCCTACGTTGATCGGGACGATCAAGCCTTGAAGAGGGGGTAATGTCAGGACTTGAACTTTTCCTTCTTGTTCTGCTTACTTAATTCCTTATTTGTCATCTTCCTTTTCTATATATGCTTACTCATCCTTATTATTCATCATGCTTAGTCACTCTTTACCGGAACGTTCCATAATATTCTATTTCCTCCCTTACTAATATTCTTCTTAGAGTAACACCTTCCCACAACTGGTGTGTATATAAGTAGATAGTCTGACTTGTTTGTACCCCGTCTCACTATTCTTCTTACCACCACCATCCCTTAGCCTGCATGATCATCTCTGTTGTTGTCTAAGTCTTCAACATTTGAGACAGCATACTCTAAGCTCTAGTGTGAGAGACCCCAACTCCGTTTGAGTACCCTCGAACCTGTTGTTTCGCATAACACCGGTATCAGAAGTACTGGACAAGAGGGATACAATTTAGGTGTGTTGGGAGGGCCGGTACATGACAGTACTAAGTTGTACTGTCACAGACAGGTAGTTGAGAGAGGTAGTAGGGCCTGGCTAGATAGAGGAATACAGAGAGGCTTTAGGTGACCGCTCAAGAGAGGAAAATAGCGGGTGGCGGTTGATACCGAGATGAATCCGTCGATACTGAGACGTTTGTCATTTGGTATTGAGGTAATAAGAACAAAGCAGAGAAGGAGACAAAGTAGAGGAAGAGTTCTTGAGGAGACTAGTCGCGAGATGAGGGGTGAGTACTATAAAGACGATGTCGATGACTACCAGTATCAATATCAGCGACTACGAGACGAGACGAACGAACAGGGACTTGAACAAGATGAGCAAAACCCGGATCTTCACTCTGGAAGCTCCTCTCAGATTAGCTGGTTTGCTACAGTAGAACATGCAGGCTATAAATATCATAATACCGTAGCCATTCAAGATACTAAATGGGGAATTTTTACAAGTCGAATTATACCACAATCCGGTACAAGAAGGGGAACATAAGGTCGAAATGAATGTAAAAATATAATCAGGGGAAACATAAGATGATGAATGAATAAGATGTTTTATCAGGGGGTAGCTAAGAATAGGGTGGGACGAGACAAGAATCCAATAAAAACTCACGACGAGTGATACTGAGGTAGGGTGGTGGTACTGATGTCGACCAGCGCTAAAGTAAGGACGTGTTTCAAGCTACTGCATGGGCACTCCTGATGATGGCCCTGTCGTCTTCTTCTCCAGAGAAGCACGTCATCCAAATTTACCTTTGTTCCGGTATCATGATCCGTGCGGCATCAGTCTGGGCGTCTACCGAGCGATCGGACAGTGTGCCCCGATGTTGACATGTCGGTACAACCTAACCTTGGCATTGGGGTACTCTATCGCTCGGTGCCAATCAGTACTCTGGGATCGTCCCTGGGCATCAATAAGATCGCTTGTGCCTCTCGATATCTATCAGTATGCATTGCCTGGCTCGACTGGGCATTGCTTGGCTTGGCTTCCGAGTCAGATCGATGGTCTCCTCCAAGATCAAAGCAGCGTTAAATGTGCGAGAACGCAGCTGGTATTAGAAGTACCGGATGAGAGGGGTACAATTTAGGTGTGTTGGGAGGGCCAGTATGTGGTGGTACTAAGTCGTACTGTCACAGACAGGTCGTCAAGAGAGATAGTAGGGCCTGGCTGGATTGATGAGTACAGGGGGGCTCTAGGTGACCGCTCAAGAGACGAAGTATCAGGAGACAATCAATACTGAGATGAACCCGTCGATACCGAGTCGTTCATTGTTCGGTATTGCGGTAGTGAGAACGAAGCAGTAGAGAAGACGAGTAGAGGGTGAGTTTCTGATGGGACTAGTTGTGAGACGAGGGACAAGGACGACAAAGATGATATCGACGACTACTGGTATCGATGCCGGCGACTACAAGGCAAGACGAACGAACGGGGACTTGAACAAGATGAGCAAAACCCGGATCTTCACTCTGGAAGCTCCTCTCAGATTAGCTGGTTTGCTACAGTAGAACATGCAGGCTATAAATACCATAATACCGTAGTCATTCAAGATACCAAATGGGGAACTTTACAAGTCGAATTGTACCACAATCCGGTACAAGAAGGGGAACATAAGGTCGAAATGAATGTAAAAATATAATCAGGGGAAACATAAGATGACAAATGAATAAGAAGTTTTATCAGGGGGTAGCTAAGAATAGGGTGGGACAAGACAAGAACCCAATAAAAACTCACAACGAGTGATACCAAGGTAGGGTGGCGGTACTGACATCGACCAGTGTTAAAGTAAGGACGTGTTTCAAGCTACCGCATGGGTGCTCCTGATGATGGCCCTGTCGTCTTCTTCTCCAGAGAAGCACATCATCCAGATTTACCTTTGTTCCGGTATCATGATCCGTGCAGCATCAGTCTGGGTGTCTACCGAGCAATTGGACAGTGTGCTCCGATGTTGACATGTGTTTATCTCCGTGGAGGGTTCGTTGATTCTTGATCGACGGACCAATCTGGCTAATTCCTCTGTTTGAGGGGTTAATCCAAATTCTACAATACTGGTTATGGAATTGCTAATCACCTTAGTGGACTGTGTAGCTGATCCGATCTGAAACAACTAGCAACTAACTAATATTGCAGTTGAACCTGATACTATAATCGTACAGTATTAAGTCGGCGGGAATACGCGATTGTTATACTGATTGTTATTCACGATAAGGGAATATCGGGAATCGCACTACGTTGTGAGTAGCTCGTACCGTGCAGACAATAGGGAGAACAATCTAGTTGCAATCCGTATTTTAGCTTCACTTCGATTTCACACAATCGGTTCAGTTCAGCCGTGTCGCTACTGGTAATTTACTGGCTCGCAAGTAATTGATGTTACGATTTAACTTAGGGACTTATGGTAGGGTCCCTTGACTTGGATTAAACTGCTAGGTCGGCTCTACGATGGCCTCCTTATATACTAATTTACATGTGTGACGTTACTACCTTGTTACTTACTGTTTATGGTATTTATCTGTTTCTTCCTCCATGATACCTGGTCCGTGCTTTCTCTTTACTTCCTTCCTCATTTCACTACCTCTGTATTACTAGCCTCTCTTTGATTAGTTTAGTGCAGTGGGCGGTACCATCTCGCAGATAGGTTTGATTCTTGTATAGGTAACGGCACTTGATCTAATTCAGCTATTCTAGGTAATTGCTGAGTCATCTGTCCTTGTATTTCGGGTCTCGTTGGTATCGGTCGTGGTACAGTCAGCCAGTTCCGAATAGTTTGCACTCGTGTATATCCTGGCGTTGTCCTGGCACGTTGTAGGTTTACCCCTTGTACTCCTTGTAGGTGTATTACTCCGCCGTACTGTTCTACCTTTATTTCCATTATGGTATATCCATAAGGTAATCCTCGACTTATGTAATTCATTATCCAATGCCCCCAAGCATATGCAGTTCTCTCATTCGTTCCGGCTTGGTCTCGCTTGTAGGCAATGTCGACATCTACTATAGCTGCGTCGCATCGTTCGTGTCTTCCTTCCTGTGCTACGTTTCGTATTCCGATCATCATTACAAAGTGTCCGGCGTCGTAGGATAATACTCGTATCTCCCTTTCATAAGCTTTTTGTATTTGTTGGTTAGGGTCGTAGGTTAGTTCTACAAATCGACGTCGTATCATTATATCGGCTTGTCCGTTCATTATGTCTCCATACGTGATCTCTCTGATTAATTCTCGCATTAGTCCTCCAGCTAGTTCTTTAGCCGGGCGGCACGTGTTGCAACATCGTAGTATATTGCTTCGTGGTGTCGGTGGAACGATGGGCTGTTCTAGTACTTGTATTACTGCCGCTAACCGCTCTTGTATCCAACGTAGGACGCTCATAGTTATTGGCTTATTAATGATGGATAATACTACCTTTCTAACACTCCCCCTTCTAGGAATGCATCTGACATAATCATAAGGAATGCATGACACATATTCTTTATTCATAATTCTTAAGCCCATTTTGAGCTAAAATTCCTCTACATTTGACGACCATAACTGAATGTCCACCCATATTTCGTCGTCTGCGTTCTGTTCTTCTTCTAGCGCTCTCTCCAGCGCTGCTCGATTTACTAACTCGTTTCTCATTTGTTCTCTCGCGGTCCTTCTTATCTCGTAGATTTCGTTTAATTGTTCCGGCGTCCAGTTGTCCCAAATAAACTCGTCGTCCGTCCAGAACGTTTCGTGATCTGGGTCGTTCGCTGCTGACCAGCTTGCTCCCCACGTAGAGATGTCTCCCCAATCTTCATTTGAGGGCGCTGTTACGTTAATTGTGCGAGATCGCGTCCGGTACCGAAATACCGAGACGAGGGGTGTATGGTTTTAAGTGGGGGAGGGCTAATACGTGCCGGTACTTAACCAGTACGGTCACGGTACTTGTTGTCTATGAAAAGGGGGAGTTAATGGATGGGCCGGAAGTGAAGGGTATGTGATTCTGGTATGAAAAGGACAGGTTAGAATGTGGGAAAAACTTCGGTACAGGTCGGTATGGGAGAGAACGTAGCAAAACAAGAGTCTAATACCGTGGGAAAAACCTCGGTACAGGTCGGTACAGGAAGAAAGGGGTCGGTACCGTGGGAAAAATGTCGGTACAGGTCGGTACTTGAACGAACGGGTTCGGTATGTGCAGAAACGTTGTAAAACAAAAGCTCAGTACAGAAACGAAAGGTGGATGTGCAAAATACGAAGAATAACAAAACGTCGGTACCGTGGGAAAAACGTCGGTACAGGTCGGTACTGCAAGGAAACAGCTAGCACGGGGTGGTATAGCGAGAAACAGAATGAGGGAGACTGGTAGATGAAGGTGTCGACTGGACTGGGAAGCAAACCTGAGCCCTCGCACGGGAGGCTAACTCCTGAGGTTCACTTGAGACGAAACTGGGACAGAACTTGAGACGAAGCTGAGATGAGACTGAGAAGGGGGTGAGGAAACCTGAGCCCTCACGCTAGAGGCTAGCTCCTAAGATTACCTGGAGAGCTACTACGTACAGGAGGAGATATTTATACTACTGTACCGTAGTTAGCTCATAAATCCAAAAGGAGAAAGTAGAAAGAAAGATCAAAACAAAGAAAAGTCTGAAGAAAATTGTAACAAGGAAAGCGAACATTGCAGCGCCATCAGAGGGACAACAAGAAAGGGTTAGGGAGGACAAGATACCAATGAAAACGTAGCATATAGTACCCCTGGATGAAAAGTCCTCAGGACAAGAGATTTGAACCCCTGCCAAACGATACCGACGCGTTCCTGGTGGTACCGGACCTGAAAACCTTAATGGATACTGACCCTGAGCTTCCCCAAAGAACCGGCATGCATACTCCAACCATCAGGAATGAATACCAGAGAGGGAGACGTTCGATCCATGTCATGAGAGCATGTTGAATTGTCAGTTTGTCTCGGTACCGGGTTTCTCGGCACTCGGTACTCTCGGTATTCTCGGTACCGGGTTTCTTGGCGCTCGGTATCGGTACTCTCGGCGTTCGGTATCTTGAGAAATGTGACCGACAGTTTCTCTAGGTGTGCTGGTGAATACTGGAAGGTGTAGATGGGACTGTACCGTAGCATGGGGTAAGCGTAGAATGGGATACCGGGGTTGATACCGAGCTCAGCTGCACGTAGTTCTCTTCAACGTTTGCCCATAGTTCTTCTTCTTGCGCCATTTGTTGCTCGGTTGGCCAGGGGATGAACGGCATCGGGATGTAATCGTCATCTTCATCTTCCTCTTCATCTTCATCTTCATTTCCGTGCGCAAACGCTATCGGGTTTTGGTCTACGCCTTCTTCAGGCGGGTGATTTAATTCCTGATAGCTGGTTAACGGTTGCTACCTCTCTATTGTAATGACTGCGCACCTGTCTCCATATCCAAAATTGCATTCTCCATTGTATTATCAGACTTATCATGATTACCAATCCAAACGCTACTATCGCGAGTACGAGTTCTACGGTTTTCGACATTTTCGTTCGGCGTTGGTATTCGTGTTTAGGGTTTTGATGGCGGTGGTGCAAGGAATTGATAAGGATACTGGTATCTCGTCGGCGACTCTTTTCTTTATATACCCTGTTCCTCGTGTGAACCCGTAGGTTTCCGCTTCGTTAACCGTCTACTTCTTTGCCGGATGCGGCCTCCGTTCTTATTTCCTTTTATGGCATGATCAGGATTCCTCCTGATGTTGTCGTCGTCTTCCTCCCAATGTTGTTCCTTGGATAGTGGACTTTGGACTCTCTGGTATGTTTCTTCTAGATTATCCGTTCTCGATGAACCACTAGGATTGGTGTGTAATGGGTTATTTTCGTTATACGCGAAATCCTTTATTTTTATCGGGTTCCTGGTATTTATCATCCTTCTCTTGGCTGTTCGTTTTCCTTTCTCTTCGTTTTCGTTATTCCTTCTAATCCATCCGTCGATGTAATTTGGTTTCTCCGCTTGTGGGTGTTTCTGATAGTATTCCTCGATCTTTTCCGTGGCGTTTCCTAGGTTCCCTAATGGCTCCCATGAATCGTGTTCTGCCCCGTATCCCTTCCAATTTATTAAGAAGTAATATTTCCGTCCTGTTTTCCTTGAATTTAGTACTCTTTCTACTTCGTATTCGTCGTCCTCTACAATGACTGGATTCGAAGGTACTTCTTGGTCTTCCGTGGTGTTATCTACTATTCTATCTTGATATTTAATAAGATTGCCTGCATATAATACTGGATGTATGCGCATCTTCTTTGGTAATTCTAGTTCGTAATTCAATGGCCCATGTTGTTTGATTATTCTATATGGTCCTAAATTCTTCGGCCCTATCTTTCGGCTGGGTACTACTATATTGTAGTTTCTAGCATCTATCATTACCTTATCTCCTACCTTGAATTCTAATTCTGCTCTCCTATGTTTATCGGTGTATCTCTTCATTTGTTCGTTTGACGCCATCAGCGCTTGTTCTGCTTGTTTCTGTATCTCCCATACCTTTTTAATATATTCTTGTGCGTCTGGTGCGTTCGCTTGCCCCATGGGCAATATTTCCAATTTTCTTCCATAAAGGAGTTCAAATGGTGACTTCTTTATTGCTGCGTGTACTCTATTATTATAAGCAAACTCTGCCATGTGGATGTACTGCGCCCAGTTATCTTGCGCTGTGTTTACGTAATGCCTTAGGTATTGTTCTAGTTCCTGGTTTACTCTTTCGCTTTGCCCATCTGTTTGTGGGTGATGTGCCGTGCTAAGCGCATTGTCAATATTCATGGCTTTATATACTTCTTGTGTAAAGTTGCTTGTAAACTGTGGGCCTCTGTCGCTAGTAATTCTTTCTGGTAGTCCGTGTTTCGTGAATACGTGGTCCAATAGCATCTTCGCTGTTTTCTTACTGTCTGTTTCTTTAGTACAGGGAATAAACGTTGCTATTTTTGAAAACCGGTCTACTACCACTAGTACCGCATCACAGCCCTCACTTTCTGGAAGTCCTGTAATGAAATCCATGGTGATATGTTTCCATGGTCCCGTTGGTATTTCCAATGGTTTCAGCGGTGGTTGTGTTCGTCCCCTCCTAGGTTTGTTCTTTTGACAAATGTGGCATGAGGCAACGTATTCCCTAATTTCTTCTTTCATACTCGGCCACCAATAGATTTCTTCTATTGCCGCTATCGTCTTGTCTGTTCCTGGATGCCCGCTCATTGGTGAGTCGTGGAAGGTATATAATACATCTCTTTTCCGGTCCTGTCCGGGTATTAATTTATCGTTTGGTGGTACCATTCCCTCGCTTGTGCTGTTTCTAGCTTGTCGATCAAAGATTTTTGGGTTGACGAATCTCTCGCTTGGTAATACGATCACGTCCTTGTTATCATTCTTTCCTTCGTCATATCCTGATCTTCTGGATAGCGCATCGGCTCTCGTGTTCTTGCTTCCTGGTCGATAATCGATTTTGAATTGATATCTACTTAGTACGTCCGTGACCCATCGGGCCTGTTTTCGTCCGACTCGTTGCGCTTTCATGAAGGTCTTCAGGTTCAACGCGTCGCATAGTACCAAGATAGTATGTTTCGCTCCTTCTAAATGGTGTCTCCAAGTAGTTAGGGCGATTACAATTGCGTACAGTTCCTTTTCGGATACTGGCCAGTTCCTTTCAGTTGTTGTAAAGGATCTCGTGAGATAGGCAATAGGATGTAGTTTTCCTTCGTGTTCTTGTGATAATACTGCTCCCATGCCATAGTCCGACGCATCTGTTTCTACTACGAAGGCTTTGTCATAGTCTGGTCTTCTTAGTATTGGTCCTGTGATTACGGCCTTTTTCAGGGCTTCAAACGACCTTTGTTGCTCTTCTCCCCATACAAAGGCTTGTTTCTTGGATTCTAGTTTCTTCATCGGCCTTGCTATTGCTGCATAGTTGTTAGAAAACGCTCGCCCTACAGGGACTATACAGTAACCACAGTAGGACAGGTCTCTTCAGTGTTACGGGTTCGGCGATGCTTTTCTAAGAGTTTCCGGAGCCTACTCGGTTTTCACAAGCAGGGCAGATTCCCAAGTATCTAAGCGTTGCCTCAGACGTTTTCGTTTATCTGATCAAGTCGGGCCTTAACCTCGTTGACAGGCTAGTAGGACAAGTACCCAGCTAAACAGGTAGGTTGCCGTTCGCAAGCTTCTCTAGTCGGTGGACGACTAATCAATCGTTCCACGCCGTAGAGTAAGAGAGGTTAAGCAGATTAGGTGGTCTTCAGATTAGAAGCTAGATGCCTAAGAGGACTCGATGTACAAGACGATCGAAAGAAAGATGGGGAGCTACGGTCTAAGTCTACAACTATTTATACCTTTTCCTCATGTTGTGGACGGACCACTTCCTACGCTCCGTAGTTCCTACTCTCGATCTGATTCGTTATTCTAGCTTCCAAACTCGTCTGGTAATTCCATTGTTCTGCTGCGGATTGACTCATCGACTGCGCCCTGTGCAGGATGATGACTCGGCGTTGACTCATCTTGACTTGAACTGAATTGAAACCTATGCTCGGGGTCGGCCTTGTGCTGCGCCCTGTGCATGGAGTGAGTCAGTGAGTGAGTCATTGAATGCGTGTTCGTATGCCATTGGTTTTGCATGGCTGCGCCGTAGTTAGAGTTCGCTCGTCCGCAGTTGCTCGTGCATTTAAGGAATTCCGTCGGGGTTCCGTTGTATAGCATCTGGGGCTATGAAGGCTGTGATTTGCTTGTCGCCTCGGGACTCTTGTTCGGGGCCGTCAAGTGTGATTCGACATCGGATATCATCGTGGGGAAACCAAGGTGGTTTAACGTATGTACCTATGGCGATGAGTAGTCGTACGCTTCGTCGAGTATCGTTCGAAGGTATTCTCCAGCCTAGGTATAGGTCTCCTTGTAGTCGAATAGCTTTGCAGTATGCCCATAGTTCCCTGAGTGTGTTTGCAACCCATGCCGCTGTTATCGGTGAGCGGCGGTTCGTAACATAGTCTGCACTGATCTCCACGAATGTGCTTGGGCACTCGAGTGCTAATATGTCGTGGATTCCTACTATTGTCCAGTGCGTCTTTGGTTGCATGCCTATTGCCGTATCCATTGCTATTGTTGACCTCGTGCGATTTCGAACGACCTCCGGGGGATTGTGATATTCTCGATAAGCTGTTGCTCGTTCGCTGGACACATGATATGTCAACATGCCCGTTGCCTCCCGTAGTATTATCTTGTGTAGGTCTTCGATGATCTGTCGCACTCTTCTGCATTTATAGCAAGCTGTTGGAGGTTGCTGTACTTGCTGCATCGTTTGCGAAGGTTTAGTGTGATCGTCGGGATTAGCATTGCTAGCCGATGCTTCTTGATCGTCGGCTTCAGATTGTATTGGATTCGCGTGTTCTCCGCTTCTCGCTGTCGATCCTGATCGTCTCCGGCCAGTGAAATTAACCGGTCCCATCCGGGGTAGTTTCGATCGACGTTCCTAATCGAATCAAAATTTCAGCACAATCCTTTCACTCGCCCCCCTCCAAGATCTTTACTCGATAGGGAAAAGATCTCAATTGGGTTGAAATTGCGATGAGATCGTAGGGTCGTGTGCGAAATTAGTGACGATGTTGCTTCGTATTTCCTTCGAAATTTGTGTGCTTGATGCAGTTGAAAGACTTATTGAAGTCTGAAATCGTATCCTGAGCTCGATTTGAGAGCGTGCTTCGAGGGTAATTTGAAGAAAGTAAAGGGAAATAGCTTGACTCCCAGTCGAATTGTTGTTTCTTCTTGCAAATTTCCTTTAAGTTTTACTTTAGTGGACTTAGACTTGTCACACCAAAAGCAAAATAAGAAAATTTTCTTTATTATTTTTCCTCCCTCTGCACCTCTTGCCCTGCCGGTTCAGTCCTCCCAATGGGTCTGACCGTCGTTCCATCCGCGCGCTGTCCACTCGCGATCTCGGCTCTCACCGGGGCTTACTGAGCCTTCGCCTGACTCTGGCGATTCGGCTGCCCGGTTGTGCAGGCCTGACCTTTCCGACACCCGCTGTCTACCTCGCATCGGCCACCACGGGGCATCAGCCGGCGGTTGCGGACCCTGTAGTATGTACGGGCCGCCCCACGCATTTGCTTCTGCTTCTGCCGCGTCTGCTTCTGGCCATGCTTCTGGTTCGGGTTGTACGTAGCCGGGTAGGTCGACGTATAGGTCGTCGGGCGTTGCCGGTGGTGCGTCTACCGGTGCCTGTGCCTGTTGTGCTTCTGCCGTGTTCCTGATCGCTTCGAGTTCTTCTACTGCCGCCCGCATCCTTGCGACGTCATCGACCAGCTGATCGAGTCTTGCTGCGCTCGATGTTGCTAGGTCTTCGATTGCTCGGTCGGGGATGCTCTGTAGTATTTCTTGAAGGCGGTCTTCCATGCGTCCGAAGGACGTTGCGCTTAGGTGGTGGAGTGCCTCGACCGTGAGGTTACGGCCTTGGGCTCGTGCTCGTCTCACTTCTTGGGTCCTTCGTGACTCCTCTATCCTCATCTCGTGCTGCTCTCTGTTTATTCCCTCTAGCCTCACTACTAACTGCTCCCAGCGTTCCAGCGCTCGTCGTACGACGTCCACGATCACTACGGCTGTGGTACAGACCGTGATGATGAGGAGTGCGGTGTAGTAGGCGTTCATGGTGTTCGAGATGTCGTTGGTGGTTCTAGACTACTTGTGCTTTTCCAGCTGAGGCTCTCCTGTTGGATTCCTGCCTCTATTTATGCTTTTCCAACTCGTACCCTTCGTGACTCTGTTCTAGTCTTCCCCGGGTTCACCGTGCTGCGGTTGCTGCGGTTTTCAATTGTCTTGCTGCGATTTGTGCTTCGCTGTCGCACTCTATTATTGTCGTGCTGCGGATTTCCCATATCCTGTCATTCGTGTACGAATTATCTTGCCCGTAGTCGCTTCGTAATAGTCCCGTGATTCTTCGATGTATGTGCGCAGTTGACTTGGCATTCATAAATACCATAGGGGATTTCGGGTTGCATAATGTTGAATAGATACCATAGGGTGCGCATGTGTTGTCCTGTCAATAAATACCATAGAAGAATGAGTTGCATAGTTATGCTTCGTCATCTGTCGGCGCTAGATCGAATTCTTCTGTGTCATCGTGGGATCTCTTGCGACTATTGGATGTGTCGTCCTCGGGTTTCCGGGATCGTAGCTTCTGCGGATATTGATATACGTCCGTGAACCAGCTACTATCTTTAGGATGTAGTACCGCGCCTAGGGTGTATCTAAGGCGGTATTCCGCACTATTGAGTGCCTGGAGGTAGTCCTCGTCGTAAGGCCAACAAATAGATTGGTCTAGTTTGTCCGGAGGGTTCTCCCATAATCCTTCCGCTGCTTCTTTCGCTTTGTTGCGGCGTTCCGTTTCTTCGTTCTCGATCAGTTTCCACGCCTCCAAGTATGGTAAGTCTCGATGAGGTGTGTCCCATGGGATAGATCTTCCTGGTGCCTTTGTTCGTTCCCATGTTTGTCTAAGAATGTTGATCGTAGAGTAGAAACGTCTCTTGAGTCGTGCATATTGCATTTGCTGCTGCGCGATGTACTCGATGTAGTCGCGTTCTTTGGCTGTGATACAGTGGATAAGCGACCATCGCATGACCTTGTGTTCGAATGCTTCTGTGAGCTCGACTCGATATGCGCAGATCCTTGTTGCTGCATAGAGTAATGCGACGCAATTGTTGGCTGTTTCCGTTTGTGACAACAGCAACGGTTGATACGATAGAATCGCTGTGCTGAGATCTAGAGCATATGCGATGTAAGCGTCGTCATTGAGTCTTCTCACTGAATTGTAAGCTTCAGTAGTCATGGCAAACCAAGATCCAAAGAATATCGGTGGCATTAGCAGCATATTGTATCCCATGCTGCGTTGATGTGCCATGCTGATCTTGTCCATGAAATCGTCGAAATATCTGCCGACGTTCGAGGGTATGATGTCATCCCATAACATCTCGGTGTTCTCCCTGTCGTCTAGCTGTGGCCATTGATATTTGTCGGGTCGTGACTGTATGTCGACTTCTGTGACATTGAGTTGCGCATGCTGTACTTCTGCAAGTGTCTCGAGTAGTGGCATTTCGAAATGTAGACTTGTTTCTTGTCGAATGAGAGTTGTTTCTGGCGTTGGTGCCGTTCATAGGTCGTTACTGCTCGTTCTTATAGCTTTGTGTCGTTACTGCGTATGACTGGGTGATCGGTCCAGTTGTTTTCGATATGACTTGACCTCTACTGCGTATACTGTGCCGCAGTGTCTCTCGTTCGTTCGTGACTGTTCATGACTTGTCGTGACTTCGTAAATTCTCAAGCATTGCTGCGAGAATGTCATCATCTGCTGCGATCTGCTGTGATCAGCTGCGGATGAGTACTACTTGCTGTGCCGCAGTTATGCCTACTGCGGGCGTAGTCGTCTGCTGCTGCGCGTAGTCCTTCCTCGACTGCGCATGCTGCGTTGACTGTCTTCTGATACTGTGCTTTCGGTATCAGTATTACCTTCTGAGTCTGACGTCGATCCTTCTGATCCGTCGGAGGATTCTTCCGTGTCCTCGTGACTCGTTTGTTTCCTATTCCGGCGCCTCGCGGTTAACCATTGCGTAAGGTTCCGTGGCTTCTGCGCCTGAGGGTACTTCTTGTGGAAGTCCTCAACTAGCTTGTACGTGTGCTTCAGGTTCTCCAGCGGTTCCCATGTTGTTTCTGCATAGCCTTTCCATCTGACTAGGTATTGCACCTTGCTGCGCCGCAGTCTGGTATCTTGAACTGCTTCGACTTCGTATTCGGCTGCGCCTTCCACTTCTACTGGTGGTGGTTCCGTAAGTTGCTTACGTCCTGGGAATTCTTTCCGCTTGTATGGCTTCAATAGACTCGCATGAAATACTGGGTGGATTGCCATTGTTTCAGGAAGTTTCAGTCGAAATGAAACCTTCCCCACGGCCTTGTCGACTTTATAAGGCCCTGCCCATTTCATGGCTAGTTTCTTCGTCGGTTCGAGTCTTGCTAAGTTCTTCATATCCAACATCACTTCGTCTCCAGGTCGATAATCTGGTAGCTTCCCTCGATGTAAGTCTGCATATAACTTCATCGCTTCGTTAGCCTGCTTAATGCTCGCATAGGCTTGTCGCTGCGCTTGTTGAAGCTCCTCTCGGTAATCTTGTGCTTCTGGGACGTTGCTTTCGTCGTGACTGGCAAAGTCAGTTGTTGGATTCCATCCGTACAACGTGTAGAATGGTGATTGACGTGTCGCTGAATGCTGTCTGTTGTTATAGGCGAATTCTGCGAGATCCAAGTAATGTGCCCAATCTGTCTGTCGGTAGGACACATAGCAGCGTAAGTACTGTTCCATCGTTTGGTTCAGTCGCTCTGTTTGACCATCGGTTTGTGGGTGATACGCGGTGCTAGTTTTCCAATCGATTTCGAGGAGTCGGCAGAACTCCTTCAAAAACTGCGCCGTGAAGTTGCTTCCTCTGTCGGAGAGTACAACCTTTGGGGTCCCATAATGCTTGAAGATGTTTTGGATGAACATCTGTGCAATGCGTTTGGCATTCGGTACACCCGTCGTAGGGATGAACCTCCCCATCTTGGTAAGTCTATCCACAACAACCAATATGGTGTCATATCCCTCGGTACTGACTGGTAGGTCTGTAACCAGGTCACAGGAAATGGCTTCCCATGGCCTTTCAGGTGGGGATATCGGTTGAATCGGTGGCTCGCGATTTTGCCGAAGAGGCTTTGATCGCTGACATGCGTCGCAAGTTGTTACGTAGTCTCGGACGTCCGATCGAAGGTTTGGCCAATAGTATCGTCTCTCCAGAAGCTCAGTGGTTTTGGCTACTCCGGGATGGCCTGCAGTTGTGTGGTCATGGTGCCTTCGCATTAGTAGACTTCGTAGGTTGGCGTTCGGCGGGATCCATAACTTTCCATCTACATAACGAGTTCCATCCGTGTAGGTGTGGCTTCTGTCTTTCGTATTCCGTATGACGTTCCATTCGGTTTGTGCCTCCTTCGTCGCATAGTCCTTTCAAATAGTTCGAAGTATCGGGTCCGTGATCCTGACTGACGTAGTTTTCAACTCGTATAGTCCTGCGACTTCCGTTCGTTTCAACGTTTGCTGCTGTATGCGGTCTGCTGGTAGCATAGTGATCTTTTCTGTGTCTTTGCCGATTTCGTAATCGGTTCGCCTTGATAGTGCGTCGGCTTTGTTCTCCTTGCCTGGCCAATGTATCATCTTGAAGTTAAACTGGGATAGCTTTAGCATCCATCGTTTCAGCTTCTCAGATAGGTTCTGTCCTGTCATGAACCATTGCAGGTTCTTATGATCCGTTCGAATGATAAAAGGATGTTTCGTTCCTTCGAGCAAGTGTCTCCATTCGTTGAGTGAATGAACAATTGCGAACATCTCTTTTTCGTGAACTGGCCAGTTGAGTTGTGCTCCTGACAACTGCTTCGACATCGTGGCTAACGGTCGTAGTTCGCCCTTGTCGTCTTCTTGTTGGAGTAAAGCTCCGATCGCAAATTTTGATGCATCTGTCTCGAGGATAAATGGTTTATCGTGGTTTGGATAACCTAGCGTTATTTCCGTTTGAAACGCTTGCTTGATGTCCTCGAATGCTTGCTGACATTCAGTTGTCCATACGAACTTCCTATCCTTCTTGGTGAGTTCGTTAATTGGGTGTATGCGCTCTGCATAATTCTTCACAAATCTTCGATAGAAGTTGCAAAATCCTTGGAACTTCCTGATTTCCCGTTTCGTCGTTGGTGTAGGCCATTCTGCGATTGCTTTGAGTTTGTACGGGTCCATTTGTACTCCCTTGTCGCCCACTATGAAGCCTGGGTAGTCTAGCTTCTTCTGTAGGAAATGGCACTTCTCGATCTTCAAGTAGATATCGAGTTCTCGGCATTTCTTCAAGACTGCTCGTAGGAGTTTCCAGTGTTCCTCCTCAGTCTTTGCCTTTCCGATGATGTCGTCCAGGTAGATAAGTATCTCCTGACTTCGTAGCCATTGCTCAAAGTTGTCGTTCATGAATCGTTGGAATATTGCGGGTGAGTTCTTCATTCCGAACATCATAACGAGTGGCTTGTAGATTGCGTTGCCGACTCGGAATGCCGCTTTCCATTCATCTCCTTCCTTGATACGCAAGTTGTGGTATCCGGATCGCATGTCCAATGTGAAGAAGTAATTGTTGCCTGCCAACTTGTCTGGTAACCCATTCATGATTGGAATCGGGTACGGGTCTGGTATCGTGATTTGGTTTATCGCTCGATAGTCCGTTACAACTCTTGCCCCTCCGTCCTTCTTTCCGACAAAGAATACGGGTGATGCTACTGGGCATGGTTCGTGTGGTTCGACCTTGGTAATCCATCCTTTCTTCATCAGCTCATCTACGTGGTTGTCCAGTGCTTCCTGTTCGACTGGCGTGAGCTTGATAATAGGTCGTGGTTTCGGTAACGGTTCCTTCTCATCGAGGTGTATGACCATGTCATACTTCGTATGTCTTGGTAGTCGTCTTGCCCTGTCTGGATCGAATACGTCCGCATAGTCTGCTATCTGCCTTGGTAGCAGTTTGCGCCAATCTCGTTTCTGCGTGTCTAGCAATCCCTCTGCTGCTGCTTTCTGCTGCGAGTATTGCTGCGCTACTGAGCTAACCTTGTTCAATGGTTGCTTCTCTTGGCGATGCTGTCGATTCGTATTTGGTGACCAATTTCGTTTGATCTCAAACATTTCTGCGAGATCCTCCTTTTGCAGTAAGGGTTTTGATTTACCTCGAGCCTCGGTGGCGAGATACGCTATTCGTTGCTGAATAGGTGATGGTTCGTTGGTTACCATACGTTCGATATGCATTTCTTCTTGAGGTTGGGTTCCTCCTGGTTCTTGCAGTTCGTCCATAACTTCGTCTTGATCCGTGTGCTCCCACCTTGTTCTTTTCGGTGCGGGGCTTCGTGTTCGTGTACTTCCTGTACTATCGATAGACTGTCTTCGCCGATGTCCTAGTATCGGTTTGTCTTCGAATCGTTCCTTTCGTGGCATAATCCATGTGCCTTTCGGATCAAAGTTTCCTACGGCTTCTTCTCCTTCTCGAAGATAACCTTTCCAGTACTTGAATGTAGGGTCTTCCTTGACTACTCGTGGTTTCGTTGTCTTCCGTTCGACTGACGGTGACTCTTGTCTTCGCTTTCCTAGCGATGTCGTACTCGGTTGCAAGGGCTTATTGCGACTGCCTTGACTCTGTACTCGTGTATCAGGTCTTTCTGCCTGTTCATTCCCGAATCTTGATATAGGCGATCTTGATTCGTCTTCGGGCCTTATTGGTACTGCCCAGTCTTGTCGAGTCTTATTGCCAATGCTCTGACTAGACTGCAAAGTCTTATTGGCGCTGCTTTGTCTTGGTGCGTTCGACGTTCGTTCACCTTCTGGCGTCCGTGCTCTCTTCCTTGGAGCATTGCTGAATTGACTTCCTGATCGTGGTCTAATTCTCGGTGGTGAAACGTTCCTTGTTTCGTTTCTCGTCGATCGGCTTTCGCTTCGGTTTCTGCCTTCTCTAGGGTGGTCGTCCTTTTGCCTTTCCTTCGTGTTGAGGTCTGGCCTAATCCATATTCCACTATCGTTGTCGCTATCGCTGTCGGTTTCTGAGTTGTCAGATGAGCCGGATCCAGGGCTCTTCGTAGCTTTAGCTTTCGTCTTCCTGCCATAGGCTGTCTTGCGCGTAACAGGTGATTTACTATCCAACGGCAACGTCTTATTGGTACTGCGTTGACTGTTCAAGGGCTTATTGCCAATGCCTTGTGGTTTCGGTCGTTGATCGTCTCGACTCTTCAAGGTCTTATTGCGACTGCCTTGTGCCTGCTTGGTCTTATTGCCACTGCCATGCTGCGATCGTTGATCTACTTGTGGAACCTTTCGTTTCTCTGTCTTGTATAGAGCTTTCGATGTCTTCGTGCCTTCGTCTTGGGTAATGGCTCCTTCATTCCCGTACCAGGATGGTCGCTCCTGACTAGTCGCCTCTCCTATTCGATTGGGCCTAGCTTTCCTTCGTTGTTCGCGATTACAACTGTTATCCTGATCGTCCACCGATTTGCGCTTGTCGGTTACCAGATTTCCCTTTGGTCCGTTGACGCTTGGGTCGTTTCGTGTAGCCTTATTGCCATTGCTACTCTGGTTCGATCGTAAGGTCTTATTGACTCTGCCTTTCGTAGCCTTATTGCCATTGCTACCCCGCCGTTCGGTCTTATTGGTGCTGCCTGAACGCGGTGAGGGCTTATTGGTTCTGCCTCTACGATTACGGTTTGTACTTTTCCGTTTTCGTTTCCGTTTCTTGCTTGTCGACTCTGCTCGAACGATACTGAGCTCGAATGGTATCGTTTGTCCATTTCCTTCCATGACTTGTTCCTTCCAATCGATGATCGGGTTGGCCTTGCCCAAATAATCGATGCCTAGTATGATCTGATCGGTTCCCGTATGTGCGACTGCCAGAGTTTGACCGATGGGCTTGATTCCGTCAAATATAAGTGCGTCCACTTCGTACTTGATTGCTCCTTTTCGGTTTGCTGTTCCATCTGCATTTCGCAACGGTCTAGGTTGTGATAGCGTTCGTCGTGGTAAGTCGTGTTTCCGTACTAACTCCGGATGAATAGTACTGCATGTTGCTCCTGAGTCGATAAGTGCTTTGACTGCTAAGGTTTGCGTTCCCACAAGAATCTTGATAGGCAATCTTGGGTGTAATGCATATGTCGGTAATCCTTTACTGTACATTTCTTCGCAATCCTTCTTACCCTCTCGCTTCGCAGTCTTGAGCGGAGGTGCTAGTCTTTTCCCTGACCTTGTGCCTTAGCCTTTCCTTTGTTAGGCTTCTGGTCGCGTGGTTTGGGATTGACGTTTCGCTTGTTCGTATGATCGTCGTCTTCTTCTTCCTCGGATTCGGCTTCTTGAATTCTCGCGTGCATGGTTCTTCTATTCTTCTTGTGATGCTTCGACGATCTTCCACGTGCTCCTTTAGACGTGTTTGGTCGACGATGTTGGCGGTGATTACCTAGTGCTCCTTTAGACGTAGGTGATCTTCTCGGTTCGGGGCATTTGCTTGCATAGTGACCCTGTCTTCCGCAATTGTAACATCCTGATGATCCCTTCTTCGGCAAGCCTCGGATTGCATCGATGTCCATTGCGTTCGGATCCCTTTCTAGTCTTGTAGGCTGCTCGTACCTCGGTTGTCCATGAAATGAATACCGCGGTTGATATGTTCCTTGCGTGAGCTGAGCCTTTGTCTTGTTCATGACTGCATATTGCTCCGTTATTGCCATCCATTCTTCGTATCCGAATTTCGTGAATGCTTCCATGTCGTGTGCGAGTACGCGATTGATAAGCCATTGATCCAATCCTTTGATGTAGCAGTGCTTGATCGTATTCTCGTCCACTGTGCTTGCAATCTTCGTTCGTAGTTGCCTGAACGCGTGATTGTAACTCTCGATAGGTTTGCTGGCCTGTTTGATATTGAATATCTTGTTCAGGGCCTCGAGTTCTTGTGGAACGGTTTTGCCTGCTTTGGTACGGATGAATTGAATCATATCCCTGAGTGATGCGAACATAGCGGTAGGAGGTTTCGCAACCGCTCCTGCTGCATCTACGACGGTAGGTAAGCTCTTGAGTGCTCCGGTGGTAGCGTCGAATGATACGGTGAGTTGCTTTTCGAGGAACCAATTGAATGCATCTCCCTCGATAGCTAGGAATAGCGCGTTCGCAATTTCCTTCTCGTCCTTAATTCCGTTTGACACTAATTTCGCCACACTCCTGTCTACCCATTGATCGATACTTTCGTCTCGTGCGCCTAGAAACTTTGGTAGTTTGATCGACAATCTTGCCATTCGACTAGTAAGCTCATTGATCCGAGCTTGTAGTTGATCTGGTGTTGGAGGTGTTGCCATTGTCGGTAAATGCTACTACGCGAGGTGGTCTGATCGGTAATAGAGTTGTCTCGAATGTCTCAACGATTGGTACGCTTGTCTGTACGCCGCTTGATACTGTCGCGGGTTCTTCTTCCAATGTCAAGTTACGGATCCTTGTCAAGACTTCTTCGATCTGTTCACGTGGAATGAAGGTGAACTGTTCGATGTGCGTTTCGCCTGAGTCTATCGATTCGTTACTTTCCAATGACCTTTGGATTTCGTTGCGTGTCTCTTGAATGCGTTGAGTTGTTTCGATGTGTTCTCTCTGGATGTTTCCGATTAACTCTGTGAGTTGCTGGTACTGGTCGTCGAGCTTCTTGTTCTGCTCTTCTAGCTGATTTGTTCTATCAACGAGTCCGTTGATTAACGTTCGTTCGACGAAGAAACGATGTCTTGTCGATTGCTCGAATTCCTCGAGATCCTTGGCTAGTCCAGATACTGTAACTCCTTCTCCTGTAGCGGTTTGCTCTGCCTGGAGATTAGACCTCTGTAAGTTTGCTGGCGTGCTTCCTGCGATAACGTTGTCTTGGAGTCCTTCGACGGCTGCTATAATTCTTCTCGTTAAGAATTTGATTTCGTCGATTTCGATTTGACGTTGTTCCTCGTGGATCTCCAATAACTCTTGTCTGTTGTGTTGTGCGATCACTTGTCTTTCGAGTGTCGCGATCCTTGCTAGGGTTTCGTATTCCCTTGTCAACTCTCGTGCTTGTCTTGCATTTCGATTGCTGCCTCGACGTTCTGGCTGTTCTTGTGTGTCGTTGCGTGGACCTCTTGGTAGGTTGCTTCGACCGTTACTACGTCGTTGATGTTGCATATATCGATAAGCGAATTGGCTTCCTTAGTTGACTTCGTATCCTTCCTGGATAATGTTCTTCGTAGTCGTCAGATTCTTTTCTCCTCCTGTAAGCCCAGGTTTCCTTCTGAATCAATCTTCAACTAGCTACGAGTCAGTCGACTTCCGATGAAGGTGACTCTAGTAGACTTGTACTCGATTCGATGTGCGATGGGACACTTGATCGTATATCGTATCGGTGATAGTTTCACTGTAGCTCGACTACGTATGTAGGAACTGCAGGTAATGGTTCTTCGACGAGTGGCTGGCAATTACAACTGCTCGAGTCGAAGTTGGGTGAATACAACTGATACTCTTCCTGACTAACGTTTGCTACGCAAGCCCAGTAAAGAATAACAGTGGCTAATTTGATAATGATGTGAGTAATTTGTAGAACGGTAGTGACGTGCACCTTTCACTAGCGTTAGACGCTGTTGGTTATTACACTCCCAATTGCGAGTGGATCTTTCCTTCTTCGTATGTTAGAAAGCGATAACACTGATCTACTGAGATTCCCGAAGGAGATCTTTCTTTCGATCGAATGTTAGAAAACGCTCGCCCTACAGGGACTATACAGTAACCACAGTAGGACAGGTCTCTTCAGTGTTACGGGTTCGGCGATGCTTTTCTAAGAGTTTCCGGAGCCTACTCGGTTTTCACAAGCAGGGCAGATTCCCAAGTATCTAAGCGTTGCCTCAGACGTTTTCGTTTATCTGATCAAGTCGGGCCTTAACCTCGTTGACAGGCTAGTAGGACAAGTACCCAGCTAAACAGGTAGGTTGCCGTTCGCAAGCTTCTCTAGTCGGTGGACGACTAATCAATCGTTCCACGCCGTAGAGTAAGAGAGGTTAAGCAGATTAGGTGGTCTTCAGATTAGAAGCTAGATGCCTAAGAGGACTCGATGTACAAGACGATCGAAAGAAAGATGGGGAGCTACGGTCTAAGTCTACAACTATTTATACCTTTTCCTCATGTTGTGGACGGACCACTTCCTACGCTCCGTAGTTCCTACTCTCGATCTGATTCGTTATTCTAGCTTCCAAACTCGTCTGGTAATTCCATTGTTCTGCTGCGGATTGACTCATCGACTGCGCCCTGTGCAGGATGATGACTCGGCGTTGACTCATCTTGACTTGAACTGAATTGAAACCTATGCTCGGGGTCGGCCTTGTGCTGCGCCCTGTGCATGGAGTGAGTCAGTGAGTGAGTCATTGAATGCGTGTTCGTATGCCATTGGTTTTGCATGGCTGCGCCGTAGTTAGAGTTCGCTCGTCCGCAGTTGCTCGTGCATTTAAGGAATTCCGTCGGGGTTCCGTTGTATAGCATCTGGGGCTATGAAGGCTGTGATTTGCTTGTCGCCTCGGGACTCTTGTTCGGGGCCGTCAAGTGTGATTCGACATCGGATATCATCGTGGGGAAACCAAGGTGGTTTAACGTATGTACCTATGGCGATGAGTAGTCGTACGCTTCGTCGAGTATCGTTCGAAGGTATTCTCCAGCCTAGGTATAGGTCTCCTTGTAGTCGAATAGCTTTGCAGTATGCCCATAGTTCCCTGAGTGTGTTTGCAACCCATGCCGCTGTTATCGGTGAGCGGCGGTTCGTAACATAGTCTGCACTGATCTCCACGAATGTGCTTGGGCACTCGAGTGCTAATATGTCGTGGATTCCTACTATTGTCCAGTGCGTCTTTGGTTGCATGCCTATTGCCGTATCCATTGCTATTGTTGACCTCGTGCGATTTCGAACGACCTCCGGGGGATTGTGATATTCTCGATAAGCTGTTGCTCGTTCGCTGGACACATGATATGTCAACATGCCCGTTGCCTCCCGTAGTATTATCTTGTGTAGGTCTTCGATGATCTGTCGCACTCTTCTGCATTTATAGCAAGCTGTTGGAGGTTGCTGTACTTGCTGCATCGTTTGCGAAGGTTTAGTGTGATCGTCGGGATTAGCATTGCTAGCCGATGCTTCTTGATCGTCGGCTTCAGATTGTATTGGATTCGCGTGTTCTCCGCTTCTCGCTGTCGATCCTGATCGTCTCCGGCCAGTGAAATTAACCGATCCCATCCGGGGTAGTTTCGATCGACGTTCCTAATCGAATCAAAATTTCAGCACAATCCTTTCAATAGTCCTTGACAAATTTCCTATAGAAATTACAAAATCCTGTAAATTTCTTTATATCTCGTTTGTTTTGTGGTACCGGCCATTCTTCTATTGCTTTGAGTTTGTACGGGTCCATTTTTAATCCGTCCTTGTTTACTATGAATCCCAGGTAGTCTAATTCTTGCTTGTTAAAGAAGCATTTTTCCGGTTTCAGATAGAAGTCTGCTCTTCGTATTCGAGCTAGTACCTTCCTCGTCTTTTGTAACAGTTCTTCCTTTGTTTCAGCATAGATAATGATGTCATCTAGATAAATCATCACCCCATGGTTCAACATGTCTCCAAATAGTTCGTTCATAGCTCGTTGAAAGACTGCTGGCGAATTCATCATTCCGAATTGCATTACCAATGGTTCAAATACTCCTTTATGTGTTCGGAATGCGGCCTTATGTTCGTCTCCTTCTTGGATTCGTATATTATTGTATCCTGACCGAAGGTCTAGCGTGGTGAACCATTTGGCCTTTCCCAAATTGTCGGGTAGCGTGTGCATAATGGGTATCGGGTATTGATCTACTTCACAAACTGCATTTACTGGTCGGTAATCTATTACCATTCTTGCCCCTGCATCCTTCTTTCCGACGAAGAATACCGGCATTGCGTACTTTGAAGTGGATCTCCTGATCCATCCTTTTGCCAAATTGTCTTCTATGAATTCTTCCACTGCTTTTTGTTCTAGTGGCGTTAGCGGATAAATGGTTCGTTTCGCTGTCGGTTCCTGTCCTTCTTTAAACACTATTTTCATATCCCATTGATTGTGCTTTGGTAATCGTTTTGAATTGTTCTCGCTAAATATTTCCCCGAAATCCCATAGCTCCTTAGGCACCAAGGATTTCCAATGCTTAGTCGTTCCTATTTGTGATCGTCCTTGTTCCCTTGCTTTTTCTTGGGAGTACTTTTGTGCCATACTGCTATACTTATTTAATTTCTTAATTGCGGTTGTTTCCTGCTCGGTCCTTTCCTTTTTCATCCTGCTGTTTCGGCTATAGTCTCGGTTTTGGGGTTTTTGATCGTTTACCTGTACAGTTATTCTCATGTTTCGGTCGTATACCACTTCTTCTGGTTTAGTTTTGTTTTCCCGGGCCTTTTGGTAACTCGTTTTCCTCTCTCTAGTTATTCTACTTCCGCCTTGCCCTACTTGGTGCATCTTTGGCGGTGGTTGCGGTGGTAATCTTTTACTCGGTGTTTCCCCGGATATTATTTGTTCTATGCTTGGGAGTGCTATTTCCGTTCTTTCTGGTGATCTCGGCGGGTCTTCGAGATTTGTTTCCTCTAGTCTTTGCAGTTCTTCAGCTAATTTCCCAAAGTTTCTCAAGATTTGTTCTTGGAATTCGTCCCTTTCTTCCGTAGTTTCTTCTATTTCTTCGACTTCCTCTGGGTCGGATTCGATTCCTTCTTGCGACTCCCTATACTGCATTACTGGTGCTGGCAATACTGTGACATCCTTAGGCGTTAGTGTGGTTGGCCGTATTCCTTCTGGAGGCACCACAATCACCGCGGTTTGTACGGACCTTGGTGGTGGTGTCGGTAAATTCCCTAAGCTTGCCTTTCCCATGGTATTCCACCTTATTGTTAATCCCGTGTCTCCTTCGGATTCGGACCCTTCTTCGGAGTCTCTTCGCAGTGGAGATCTAATCCTACGGGATTTTCTTCTTCTTTTTTGTTGATATCGAGCCATTCTTTCCATCGTTATCATATTCCGAGTTCCTAACAATTTGGCTTCCCCAAATCTAGTTGTTACCTTACCCGTTTCCCAGTTTATGACTGGCTTATAGTTAGCTATCCAATCATTTCCTAATAAAAATTTGTCTCCTGTAGTTTCTACTACTGCGAGTTCCATATTTCCTTTTGATGCTCCGGTATCCACCCATGCTCTAACGCTTTCCTTCCACCCGTTATTCGTTAGTGTTCCATCTGCATTTCTAATTTGGGCAGGATTCTGTTTCTTTATTGTATCTAGTCCATATCGTTTGACGGTATTAGGACTAATCGTTGTTAATACTGATCCTGAGTCGATCATTGCTGTTATTGGCAGGTTTCTCTTTCCCCCCTGACTGAGGTATATCCTCAGTTTTGGATGATCGGTATTTGGTTTTACCGGGGTCGTCCATCGGCGTTTCCATTTCGCTTTTACCCGCGACCATCTTCCTTCTGGTTTCGTTATGGTCCCTTTTCTTGCGCGCTGATCAGCCGATTCGATCAGTCGCTTTCTTGAAAATCCTCTTTAGGTTCTCTTTCTTTCTCGTTATCGCTAGCCTCGTTGGAGCCTTCATATTCCGATTCTTCTCCTATCAATCTTCTCTTGAATTTTTGATAGCCCGGTCTACTCGGAGGTTTTCCTTCTCGTGGTTTCACTCTGCATTCTCTGGCAATGTGACCTGGTTTACCACATCTGTAACAACCCGTCGTATTCTTCGGTTTTTGGTTACTCCGGTACCTGGGTTTTCCTTTATTAGTCCTCTTCCTGAATTTTCGTACGTCTACGTCCATTGGGACTACATCGTCTTTTCTCCTCTGGGGTTTTTCCCAGTTGCTCGTGAAGGTCTTAGTTCTTGCCTTGGCGCCATATCTTGCGCCTTCTAGTGCTACTGCTCGGCTCATCCAGTTTGCTAGCGTCCATTTCGCGCTTTCCGTTTGTCCTGCTAACTGCGCATAAATATAATCTTTCATCCCTCTTCTGTATAATACTGTAAGTGCCTTATCCGGCCATACTGCCTTATCTAATTCTGATACTATCTTTCCGAAATCACTATTGTACTGCAATATGGAGCCTTCTTGTACAATATTTACTAATTTATTCGTTGCGTCTTCTACAGGGTCATAGTATTGTTTGTGGTTACTCCTTATGTAGGTTAAGAATTCTTCAAACGTTTCCCATACTTGCCCTTTTCCTATCATATCTAGCGGATTTGTTTTTAACGCTGTGCTTACCCACGTGGCAGCCTTCTCTTCCATGCATTGGCACATGATATAGGCTTTGTTACTATCTGTTAGTGCCGCTTGTTTGTTACTCTGATTTTGCGCATCCATCCATGCAAAATTACTAATCATTTTATTTATAAATACATCCACGTTCTCCTTATCTCTTCCTCTAAACTTCGGTGGTTTCTGCGACATACTCATTTGTAGGCTCGTCATCTTCGCTTGAATCCCAAGTCAATCGGTCTCTCAGTTCTTGTTCCGAGATTTCGAGTTCTGCCGGGTCGAATTCTAGTAACGCTAAATGCCTTCGATAATTGTCTTCTAGATATTCGTCTTCTGTGGTATTGCTACTGTGGGCTTGACTAACGTCGCTGAATGGGCTGGAGAATTCTTCTGAATTACCACTGGTCGTGGATCCTGGGGAATAGTACAATACCAACCTTCCTCTTGTTTCTACCTCTTCAATGATCCCCTGTTCTCGTTCGGTTTTCTGGACTTCTCTGGTTTCTTCTTTCCTATTGTTTGCTTCCCTTTGTTCTCGGATTCGACCTATGATTCCTTTAGCTATTCTGTCCTGATCTGCTTTTCGATGATATTTGCGACTAATGGTTATTGTTGGGATTTGTTCGTTTGTCGGTTTTAGTTCTTCTTGTAGCTCTGTAATTACTTCCTCGACTATCTCGTTTATGTTTAACCTAGCCAATCCTCGCAGGTCTATGCGGACGTTCCCTGCCTGATCTCGAGTAACGTTAATGCCGCTTGGTAGTCTTCTCCCGTTATCAAATGTAATCCCGGAGGTACTACTTTCTTGGTTAATGCCTTCTTCTTCTTCCGTGATGGTAGTTAGGTTCTCACTTTCGTTCTGGGCCCTGAAGTCGACTACGTGTAATTGTATCTCTCCTTCTTCCGGTTCCTCGTCTGGAATAGTGGGAATTGGCGAGTCTGGGTGCCTGTAACTTTCATCTCCGTTGAAGTCCCTAAACCCGTTTGGCTCTGAATTTGCCCAACGGCTTCCTGTTCCCCACTCTCCTCCGTTATGCTCCGATTCGTTCGGTGATTCCCAACTGGCTTCGGACTGAGTTAGTTCCGGCGTTGGTTGATCTTGATCGTCTCCTAATAACGATCCGACGGTGTTCCAGTCTTGTTGGATTTCCGCTTCCTCTCGCTGTCTTTCTTCTCCTTCCCACGCGGCGAGTGCGACTCTGATATCCGATACTTGATTCCTTAGGCGTAGGAAGTTTGTCTCGATGCGGCTTACTTTATCTAATAATTCGCGCTGAAATTCGGCGTCTCGGTGTTCTCGGGCAGTCCACCGTTCTATGTGCTCTTCTTGTCTTCGCTGTAGCGTCTCGAAGGTGTGTTGTACTTCTCTCGTTATTGTCCTGAGGATGCCTAGCTCTGTCTGGTTGTACCTTACTAACGTTCTGGTGATATGGTGTGCCTCGTCGTTACTCCTGTGCCAGCGGCTATGTTTCTCGATATGTTGATTGAACTGATGGTCTAGGTACACTCCCAACGCTTGATCCTTTTCAGCCTGTGTGTTGAGGATTAGTTCGATCCTTCCGGCCAATCGGTCCACTTGCGTTCCAATGGCAGTTGAGTAGTGATATATCCCCCACTGCGTTGCGTAGGGTTCGTAAATAGACAGGTATTGAAGTAGTCTTGTTCCTCGTCTGAGCGCACTTGCGATCGCTGTCCTATAGTAGATCGTACCAAATATGAATACTGTAACCAGCCCCGCGTATATTCCTTCGTAAGCCACTATAGTTATATTTAATTATATATTCGGTTTTTGCGCTTATACTTTACTTGCTTTTGCTTTCTCTTTCTTTCCGTTGAGTAGGGCTAGTAGTATTCGGTGTAATAGGTTGGCGTGTGCTTGCGCGGAGTACAACGTTCCTCCTCCGTTTTCTAGTGCTCTCTTAAATACACTTTCGTGCGGTGTAGGTGATACTTTGCCTATAACCCTTCCTGTCTTGAAATGATCCCAGTAGAGATCTTGCCAAATTGGTTGCCTCGCTATTAGCTTCCACGCGTCTATATCCTTCGGCGCTCCTTGTTCTCGTTCCTGCGTTTGTTTTGCACGCTCCAATGTTAACCCGACCTGTGGTTCTAGGTTTCGGTGGTTGTTACTGATGTCTATTTGCCGTTCCAGGTGGCCTACTGATTGGATAAGGGAATTATTCAATCAGTCTATTTGAATGACTAGTTCGTGCTATCACAATTACCTTTATTGGCAATAGTCTGCGCTTGTTCCTTTAAGCTTGCCAAGAAGGGAGTTTAATCCAGATGTTTATCTCCGTGGAGGGTTCGTTGATTCTTGATCGACGGACCAATCTGGCTAATTCCTCTGTTTGAGGGGTTAATCCAAATTCTACAATACTGGTTATGGAATTGCTAATCACCTTAGTGGACTGTGTAGCTGATCCGATCTGAAACAACTAGCAACTAACTAATATTGCAGTTGAACCTGATACTATAATCGTACAGTATTAAGTCGGCGGGAATACGCGATTGTTATACTGATTGTTATTCACGATAAGGGAATATCGGGAATCGCACTACGTTGTGAGTAGCTCGTACCGTGCAGACAATAGGGAGAACAATCTAGTTGCAATCCGTATTTTAGCTTCACTTCGATTTCACACAATCGGTTCAGTTCAGCCGTGTCGCTACTGGTAATTTACTGGCTCGCAAGTAATTGATGTTACGATTTAACTTAGGGACTTATGGTAGGGTCCCTTGACTTGGATTAAACTGCTAGGTCAGCTCTACGATGGCCTCCTTATATACTAATTTACATGTGTGACGTTACTACCTTGTTACTTACTGTTTATGGTATTTATCTGTTTCTTCCTCCATGATACCTGGTCCGTGCTTTCTCTTTACTTCCTTCCTCATTTCACTACCTCTGTATTACTAGCCTCTCTTTGATTAGTTTAGTGCAGTGGGCGGTACCATCTTGCAGATAGGTTTGATTCTTGTATAGGTAACGGCACTTGATCTAATTCAGCTATTCTAGGTAATTGCTGAGTCATCTGTCCTTGTATTTCGGGTCTCGTTGGTATCGGTCATGGTACAGTCAGCCAGTTCCGAATAGTTTGCACTCGTGTATATCCTGGCGTTGTCCTGGCACGTTGTAGGTTTACCCCTTGTACTCCTTGTAGGTGTATTACTCCGCCGTACTGTTCTACCTTTATTTCCATTATGGTATATCCATAAGGTAATCCTCGACTTATGTAATTCATTATCCAATGCCCCCAAGCATATGCAGTTCTCTCATTCGTTCCGGCTTGGTCTCGCTTGTAGGCAATGTCGACATCTACTATAGCTGCGTCGCATCGTTCGTGTCTTCCTTCCTGTGCTACGTTTCGTATTCCGATCATCATTACAAAGTGTCCGGCGTCGTAGGATAATACTCGTATCTCCCTTTCATAAGCTTTTTGTATTTGTTGGTTAGGGTCGTAGGTTAGTTCTACAAATCGACGTCGTATCATTATATCGGCTTGTCCGTTCATTATGTCTCCATACGTGATCTCTCTGATTAATTCTCGCATTAGTCCTCCAGCTAGTTCTTTAGCCGGGCGGCACGTGTTGCAACATCGTAGTATATTGCTTCGTGGTGTCGGTGGAACGATGGGCTGTTCTAGTACTTGTATTACTGCCGCTAACCGCTCTTGTATCCAACGTAGGACGCTCATAGTTATTGGCTTATTAATGATGGATAATACTACCTTTCTAACAACATGTCGGTACAACCTAACCTTGGCATTGGGGTACTCTATCACTTGGTGCCAATCAGTACGCTGGGATCGTCCCTGGGCATCGATGAGATTGCTTGTGCCTCTTGTTATCGATTGGTACGTATTGCCTGACTCGACTGGGCGTTGTTTGGCATTACTTCCGAGTTGGATTGATGGTCTCCTCCGAGATCGAAGCAGCGTACAGCGGACCTGATTCATTTCCCAACCTTCCTTTTGACGTAAATCTCCGAGGGCATGGTCTCGACCTAGCTGTAAGAACACTTTTCCTTTTTCGTCTTTTCTTATTTTTCGTATTCCATTATATTACTAATTTCCTTTCATTACTAATACCTTATGACTCCCTCCGCCCCATCCCGATATATTACTAATACTGCATTACTAATTACGCCCCAACCCCGATGATGCTTACTCACGCTTACTCATTCTTGCTGACTCATTGGGCCCCATTGTTTGTTTGTTTATATTGTTATGCTGCTGCATAGCACCTTCTTAGAATAATACCTTCCCACAATCCAGGTATATATAAGTAGATAGATCTTGTCTCATCTTCCCCACTCGACTCTTCTACTTACCACTATGATGTCTTAGGTATTCCTCTCTTGTACTTACTTAGTTTATTCAATCTACTTACCACCACGACGTCTTAGTCATATACTGTTCCTAGACACGTGCATTACTCAAGGCTTATCACCTTAGACGTACGTTGCTGACGACTGTGTACTCTCCCTCAAGACAGTGTAGAGGTTGTCTTGGTTTAACCAAACGATCTTCGTGAGAACAGGCCTCGAGTGTGCACCGCCACCTCATCCGTCCTAATATAAGAGTTGAGTCTCCCCTCAGGATCGATGTCTGACTCGTCATCAACGTCTCTCCTTTGCGAGCACCCCCTAGTAGGTCGATATCACATTAACCTGGGTTTACCCGAGCACGACAGAAAACCCTCAACCCTGCCCGGCGACATTGATCAATGTTGTCGTGTATTGGATTCATAAAGTAACCAACCCTCACTAGTCACTCTGGCTCCTAGTCATCGTCAACAACAGTACCGCAAGCCCAAGCCCTACATCATCAAGTTCAATCCTCTCGATTATGATCTGAACAATATCATTGTTGGAACCGACAGGAAAGGACGTGCTCAGTACATCAAGCTTACATACCATCCCCAGCGACCAGTAGTCATTGCTAAGGAAGAAGAAGTAGAAGTGAAAATTGAGAAAGCTGACGTTAAGGTCAAAGAAGAAGATCCTTCCAGTTGGCAGAAGTCAATCGTACGTTGGTAAACACTGGCGTTAACGATAACGTTGCATTTTAGAGACAACCATATCTGGACGAAGTGAACAGACGAAGTATACTGCAGTCAGCGTATTTCTTTCATTGTTTCCCTCTGGATTTTTAAAGTCACCATCTCCTTCGACGATACAATCCCTGCTCGTCGACAACAACAACAAACTCATCCTCTCCCCGTCAGACCGCCACAATAGATACCGTATCAGAACGCGCACATCAGCGTCTTGGTCAGCTTAGAGGAGGGAGATACAGTGGAAGTCTTCAAGGTTTCTATTATACGACAAGTACTGGAAGGGAACAGCGTATAGTTTGGGATCAAGTAAAGGACAACTGAACACACACACCAACTAGCACTCCAGCTCCAATCTCATTGTTTGCTCCCACATCTTCGACAGCTGTGAGATTCTCGGCACGTGAAGAACCTGAAGAACCATCGGTAGAAGCATTCGACCCTCCTCAAGGTGTTATATCTAGACCACCACCGACACACGAACCTGTTCCACCCCCTGCCGAAGAAGACTCTATTGACGTTGAACCTCCTGAAGACGACATGTCACATCTCACAGCAGACGTAATTGCAGCGATCGTTGCCCAGGCCCTGGCACAGGCAGGAGTCAGACAGCCAAGGTCGCCAATGAATGCACCAGCAACAGCGTCAACAGACAACCCATCCGTTGACAAACCAAGGCAGTATCATGGCGGAAACAAATACGAGGACTTCCGTCAGGAGTTCATACTGTACATCTCGGAGAATCTAGGGAGGTTTGGAACCGACATCAAACGGATAAAATTCGTACTATCTTATCTGAAGTCAGGACGAGCTTCGACGTGGGCACAAAACTACGTCGACCAAAACACTGCAGCTGATGGAAGTTCAACCATCCCTAATGACTTCGGGAAGTTTATCGAAGCCCTCGACGCATCTTTCAGAGATCCCCATAGAGCATCTAAAGTGCTGGAACAGATCTACACAGAAGTACAAGGACGTTGTACGGCTGACGAATTCTTCAATGTCTTTGAACAACTAAGGATCTCAGCAGGACTTGTCAAGGAGGAGCACGACGCTATCCTCATCCATCGTCTGGAACAAGCGGTCAACCCTGATGTCCTTCGAGGAGTGATGTGAGCGGAAAAGGTACCGGTGAAATATGACGAATGGAAAGCGAAAGCACTAGCTGTCGATGCAGTAGAGAAACAGCTCTGAATCCAACTGTGTCTGAATTGACCGCCAGTACGAACCTTCCCCCCTCTCCCCCAAACTCAATATCGCCGACCTCCAGGACCTCTACCCCAACAACAACAGTCGTCACAACCACAACATCCCCCATTGCAGGCACAAGGAGCAAAACCAGGTACACACCCTGGAATGGGAGTTCCCATGGAAGTTGATGCAGCTCATCGTCGACTACTTTGCTGGGCGTGCAGGAAGCCTAGACACTTTGCGAGCAAATGTCCAGACAAAGTGCAGGTAGTACGACAAATCATAGTGAGAATGGACCCAACAATTCGTAGGGAGATGGTGGAACAGCTTGGCGAACTGCCAGAGTCGGCTTTTGTCGAAGAAGAATACAGCGAGGAAGTTGTGGAAGTTAGGGCTACGACTGAGACCGAAGGCGTCAACATCGAGCAGGATTTTTCGGAAGACCAGCAGTAGACATTGTAACTACTGGTCAACATTCTCAAGGACTCTCGTCTTCGCTAATTTATAACTCGCGTGCTGTACAGTATTTAGATGCGCCTCAATACACTGAGTTAAAAAATCACGAGATCCTGAACAACGTAATACCTACCCCCGAAAAAGAAGGCGACCTAGACGTTGACGATTATGATGATGCGTGGATGTGTGACAGAGGTGTGCAGCCTAAGGAGGTGGAACCTGAGGCAGTCTTTGTGCGATGAACGAATGGATATCAGCTGGACGTCATTGTAACCATTATTCATCCCTTCAATCAGAAACTAACCCCCGAAGATAAAAAAGAAATGGAACAACTAGACGGGGAAGAATATGATACGGACAGACAGGAGCTGGATGCACATGTGCTCATTGACTCTGGAGCAACTGGTTCTCTCATCGATGAAGGGTTTGTCGAAAGGTACAAGATCCCCACCGAACACAATATTTGTCCTATACTACTCTTTAATGCTGATGGAACTGGCAACAAGGAGGGTTCAATGACGGAGTATGTGGAGGTACAGATGATCTTTGACAGGATACATGAAGAAACTATTCGTCTAGCGGTGACATCCCTAGCGTCAACTAACGTCTTTCTTGGATATGACTGGCTAAGCAAGCACAATCTGGAAATTGACTGGAAGACAGGTGTCCTCTCGTTTACTCGTTGCCTGGAGACATGTTGGTCCTTGGAGAGGGAGGTGGAAGAGTATCGTAAGAAGCAAGTCAGAGGAACGACGAAGTAGCCAGAGTATCTCGATGAATTTGCAGATGTCTTCAGTGAGAAGAACTTTGAAAAGTTGCCGGAGCATCGAGTTTGGGACCACACCATTGAACTAAAGGCAGATTTCAAGCCAAGCAACTGTAAGGTATACCCACTCAACCCGAAGGAACAACAGGTGCTATAAGAATTCATCGACAAAAACCTCGCCTCAGGACGCATTCAACACTTGAAATCTCCAATGGCGTTGCCGTTCTTTTTCATCAAAAAGGAAGATGGGTCTCTTCGAGCGATTCAGGATTATAGGAAACTGAACGAAGGGACTATCAAGAACAAGTACCCACTTCCTTTGATTCAAGAACTTGTTGACAAAGTCCAAAATTCTTGCTATATCACAAAGCTCGATGTTCATTGGGGATACTACAATATTCGTATTCGAGAAGGTGACAAGTGGAAGGCTGCGTTTAGAACTAACCTGGGATTCTTCAAACCTACAGTTATGTTTTTCGGTTTAACTAATGCACCAGCTACGTTCCAAGGGTTCATGAATGACATCTTCAGGGAACTCGTACACGAAGGACACGTCATCATCTACCTCGATGATATACTTATCTTCTCTGAAGGGCAAGACAAACACCAACAGCTAGTCAAACGAGTATTCAACATCTTACGAAAGAACAATCTGTACCTCAAACCTCAGAAATGCGAGTTTGAAACAGACCACATCAAATACCTTGGTCACATCATCGGTAACAGAGTAGTGAAGGTGGATCTGAAGAAATCAAAAGCGATTCAGGAGTGGCCGGTGCTGAAGAACCTAAAGACATTACAGAAGTTCCTAGGGTTTGGAAACTGGTTATGACAATTTGTCAAAGATTACAGCGAGATTGTCAAACCGCTTTCGAAGCTGACGGGAAAGGTAGAATGGAAGTGGGAGGAGGAGGAACAAGCCGCCTACAAGGAACTCAAGAGGCATCTATGTGAACCACTCATGCTTGTTATTCCAAACAATAAAGGAGCATTTAGAGTTGAAGCTGATGTGTCGAACTATGCAACTGGAGGAGTGTTACTGCAGGAGCAAGAGGGCAAGTGGAAACCAGTGGCGTATAGGTCAAAGACATTGTCAGATGCTGAACGAAATTACGAGATCTACGACAAAGAGATGCTCGCAATTGTACAGGCTCTTAGGGAATGGCGATAATATTTGCTAGGAGCTCGTCAACGTTTTGAAGTCTGGTCGAATCATGCTAATCTTCTCTACTTCAAGTCACCACAGAAGCTGAACTACCATCAGGCGAGGTGGCGACTCGAACTAGCCGATTACGACTTCACATTGATTCATAAAGCAGGAACGTCAATGGGCAAAGCCGACCTTCTGTCACAACGAGCGGATTATAATAAAGGCAAACACGATAATGAAAATGTCACCTTCATAAAGGAAGACTGGTTAGTACAAGGAGTGGTGCGGACATCGCAGGAGGATGTGTCGGAAAAGGTACGGGAGGCGCAACAGGAGGTGAAGAAGAGACCAAAGGGAGTGGTACCGAAGGATGGGTGGTTAAAGCTAGGAAACATCATCTTTGTGCCAAATGACGTGAAAGAGCTTGTGTTGAAGGAGTACCATAACTCACTGATGGCTGGGCATCCTGGAACAACAAAGACCGTTAACCTCATACGGTGAAAGTTCTGGTGGCCTACAATGTTCTACGACATCCGTACTTACGTCAAAGGATGTGACAAGTGCCAAAGAACAAAAGCTACGAGGGCGACAAGAGCAAGGAGTCTACATCCGAATGAAGTACCTGACAAGCCATGGGAAATTGTCACTGTTGATTTGATTGGAGAGTTACCAGAATCAGAGAGATACAATGCTATCTGCATAATTGTTGATTGCTTCAGCAAACAGATACATGCAGTACCAACTACGACAAAGTTAACAGCTGAAGGAATGGCTAGGATTTACAGGGATCATGTTTTTTGTCATCATGGACTACCATACAAGATTATCCACAATAGAGGGACCCAGTTCAATGCCAAGATGATGAAGGAATTGTACAAGCTCCTACACATCGAAGGGAATCCATCAACGGTGTATCACCCGCAGACTGATGGACAGACTGAACGAGTTAATCAGGAACCGGAACAGTACCTCCACCTCTATGTGGATCATCGACAGTCAGATTGGGCAAACTGGTTGGCTATGGCTGAATTTGCATATAACAACCGGGAACATTCAGTGATGAAGATGTCTCCTTTCTTTGCAAATCTTGGCAGGAATCTAGGTGACTTCTCAGACATTGCGACTTCATCCTCGAACATGGTTGCCGAAGACTTTGTGAAACAAATCAAGGAGACTCATGAGCTAGCCAAAGAGAACCTTCAGAGGGCTGCTGACAACATAAAGAAGTACCACGACCGTCATGTAGGAAAGTCAATAGAGTTCGTACTAGGAGATAAGGTATTTTTGGACGGACGGAATATCAAAATGACGAGGCCTACGAAGAAGTTGGAGGACAAGTGGTATGGACCTTATGAAATTGTTGAGAAGGTTGGAGCCGGCGCGTACAGACTCAAGTTGCCAAAGACGTGGAAAAAGATTCACTCTGTCTTTAATGAAATCCTACTAAAACCTGCGGTCGAGCCCTCGTTCGAATCTCAGAAGAAAGCACCTCCACCACCACCTGTTCTTGTTGATGAAGAAGAAGAATACGAGGTTGAAGGAATACTCGATTCACAACTGCATCGACGAAAGCTACAATATCTGGTAAAGTGGGTAGGATATGAAGAAGCAACCTGGCAACCAGAGTCGGACTTAGGAGACAATGCGAAGGAAGCTGTCGACGAGTTCTACCGAAAACACCCAGGAGCCCCTCGTAAACTCACGATACCTCAACAGTCATTATGTCAGATCTTCGCATACACAGAACCTCCGGACCCAGTGAATGGTTGGAAAGGAAAACCCATGGTCGCTATCGACGTGGAAGATCTACCCCTCTATGTAGATCCGGTTGACCAACCAGGACTGCTGGCATAAATGTTGGTCGGGATGCCCAACCTTGAAGGGGGGGGTGATGTAAGAACACTTTTCCTTTTTCGTCTTTTCTTATTTTTCGTATTCCATTATATATCTAATTTCCTTTTATTACTAATACCTTATGACTCCCTCCGCCCCATCCCGATATATTACTAATACTGCATTACTAATTCTGCCCCAACCCCGATGACGCTTACTCATTCTTGCTGACTCGTTGGGCCCCATTGTTTGTTTATTTATATTGTTATGCTGCTGCATAGCACCTTCTTAGAATAATACCTTCCCACAATCCAGGTGTATATAAGTAGATAGATCTTGTCTCGTCTTCCCCACTCGACTCTTCTACTTACCACCACGACGTCTTAGGTATTCCTCTCTTGTACTTACTTAGTTTATTCAATCTATTTACCACCATGACGTCTTAGTCGTATACTGTTCCTAGACACGTGCATTACTCAAGGCTTATCACCTTAGACGTACGTCGCCGACAACTGTGTACTCTCCCTCAAGACAGTGTAGAGGTTGTCTTGGTTTAACCAAACGATCTTCGTGAGAACAGGCCTCGAGTGTGCACTGCCACCTCATCCGTCCTAACACTAGCACACGTTACGAACTTCGGTACCGGAGTGGGCCACCGGTATCAACACCGGTATCGTCGGTATCGATGCATGGCAGTTTCGGAAGGGCGGACTGTCAGACTTGAAGCTTCGACACTTTTGATGATCCAACACTTCACAGCTACATATGGCAGACCGATTGTAGCTTGTGACCTTTCTCTTAGTATGGGCTATCGAGATAAACGTGGATTATTAAACGTCGGTATTAGGATGGGTAGACGGTACGGTATCGGTATCATCGGTATCGAAGCCTGGTGGTTTGGTACTGTGATGGAAGACGGGTGTAAGAATTGGTGATTTGGTATTGGCGCAGAAGTCTGGCTAAACGCATGCAGGACCAGTTCTCAATTGATCTTAGCCTTGTCAAATCGCAGCAGGTGTAGATAGGATGGCAGAAGTCGTGGTCCGAAGAGAAGTAAGAAGCGGTAGAATTGCAGAAGCCTTGTACTTCATCCGAACTGCAGGCATAGATAGGACGGCAGAAGTACCGTGGTCCGAAGAGAAGTAAGAAGCGGTAGAATTGCAGAAGTATTGTTAATTGGAAGAAGCGGTAGAATCGCAGAATTAAGCCCATATTGATCGTAGCCTCCGGTATTACCCTTTAGCGTATGGCGGATCTGATTCATTTCCCAACCTTCCTCTCAACATAGATCTTCGAGGGCACGGTATCGACCTAGCACACATCACGAACTTTGGTACCAGAGTGGGCCACCGGTATCAACACCGGTATTGTCAGTATCAATGCATGGCGGTTTGGAAGAGCAGACCATCGGACTTGGAGCTTCAACACTTTTGATGATCCAACTCTTCGCAGCAACGTATAGCAGACTGATTGTAGCTTGTGACCTTTCTCTCAGTATGGACCGTCGAGAGTGTAGTATTGACTAATGGTGGACTATTAAACATCGGTATCAGGATGGGTGCACGGTACAGTATCGGTATCATCGGTATCAAAGCTTGGAGGTTCGGTACTGTGATGGAAGACGGGCGTAAGAATTGGTGATTTGGTATTGGCGCAGAAGTCTGGCTTAAAGCATGCAGGACCAGTTCTCAATTGATCTTAGCCTTGTCGAATTGCAGAAGCCTTGTACTTCATCCGAACTGCAGGCATAGATAGGACGGCAGAAGTACCGTGGTCCGAAGAGAAGTAAGAAGCGGTAGAATTGCAGAAGTATTGTTAATTGGAAGAAGTGGTAGAATTGCAGAATTAAGCCCATATTGATCGTAGCCTCCAGTATTTCCCTTTACAGAGTCACTTGAGCCTCTTACAAGCTGTGAATAGGAATTTTTTTGATTTACTTGCCTTGAGGCTCGTATTATAGAACTACTCATTTACCACAAGTACATATTCCACTCATTCAACTCAATTGTACATATTTTGGAGGCGCCCATCAATGCATGGATTTAGCAACAAGAATCAGATTCTTGGCATTAGAAATGCATGTATTATGACTGGTGCACTGCTGAGGGAGGGAGTTCTGCAAGAGACCATGTCATTATGTTGCCCAGTCACAAAGGGCTCACTGATATGCTACAATAAACTTGGATATTGGCAGCCTCAGAGATGGTACAGATTAAGCCACATTAATTGGACTCTTACTGCAGTCTTCAGTGAGTGACGACTTTTGTATTGCCCGAAGAAGGAGGTGAGATACTGACTTGACGAGGTTGAATTTTTTGTTCTGCCATATACATACCACATTCTTGAGACATTGTTACATTGTCAGAGGCACATTTTCGAGTACTTTTTTTATGTGGCTATATCAGATTTTTACATGCCATATCCAGTGAGCTACAATTTTTGCATTGCCCAAAGGAGGAGGTGAGGTACCGACTTGACGAGGTTGACTTTTTTGTTCCACCACGTACATACCACATTCCTAAGACATTTTTATATTGTTGGAAGCATATTTTTGAGTACTGTTTTTACATGGTTGAATCATATATATACGTGTAGTGGTTGTCAAACAATAGGTCGATTAGTGCCTTTTTTCACCATTGAGGCGGAATGCATGTCAAAAAGAACACATGATTGTCATAAGTCTCAGGTTTTTTAACTTTAGCTGTATTATGAAATTCCCTGTATATTTGTTCTAGACTTGTGTAGGTTTGACTATTATTCTAGTTACTTTATAACTACAAAATTATAATGATATTTATACTATAAATCAAACAAAAGGTTTTCTTTC
Source organism: Inonotus obliquus (assembly GCA_032164295.1). Classification (NCBI taxonomy): domain Eukaryota; kingdom Fungi; phylum Basidiomycota; class Agaricomycetes; order Hymenochaetales; family Hymenochaetaceae; genus Inonotus; species Inonotus obliquus. The sequence goes on from JAJHTX010000004.1 coordinate 454,365, forward strand.
TGTCTATATGCAGACTATTACTATTGTTCTTCCTTATAGCAAACAAAAAACATTATACTATGCTTACAATTAAATGTATGACTTGTACTTTACTTATAATCCAATTAAAATCACGATAGATCCTGTATATGCTGACTAAGATGCTTGGATGTAATTATATAATATATAATTGTATAGATTTATTTTGAGATTTTTGTAATATAGCACTGTCAGCCACCAGTCTATCTTATTCAGTTTCTTGTTACACCACCCTGTACTAATTATTTTCTTGCTATACCAACCTGTATTGACATTCTTCCTATTGTACTGACCCTTTGTTTTTTTTACATTTCTCCACATTTCAACCCATTTGTTTCTGTACCAACCTATACTACATTTTTCCCACGGTACTAACCCATTTGTTTCACACCGAATTCTCATCCTCTTTGCTTCTAGCCAGTCCAGTACCACCTCCTCTTCATAGAAAACAAGTACTGTAAACATACTGGTTAAATACCAGCATGTATTAGCCCTCCTCCGCTTGAACCATACACTCTTCATCTTGGTATTTTGGTACTGGATGCAACCTTGCAATTTTCAGCATGTAATAAATTCATATTTAAAATAGAATAAAAACCAGAACACATAGAAGTTGTGATCTGTGGCAGAGCAGGGATCATCTGGGCTGGGTTAATTAGTACTGGGTTGGGTTGGGAAGATCCACTCGGTTTGGCAGAGGTTTCAATATCCTTTTGCAGTAGTTTTTCCTCCTCCCTTTTCCCTGTGATTACACCGCTTGAAATCCCGGTTCGTTTCCTCTAGTGCAAATGCAAATGCAACAGCTTGCAAGCCAGTCCCACTTGCTGTATACTTCAAATATTCTATAACTGAGCCTGCTTTTCGGGCCAAGCTCGCAGAACTAGGCACCAGAAACGAGAATTAAACAGACCCATATCGGTGTCGGTTGAACGAGCAAGGATGTATGCAACTCATACCTTCGGCTGGAGTTTTTTTTTTGCAAATTAGTCTGTAATGTGGGAGCGGAGCTGCATGGACCGAAAGATCAATAATGAAATACTTCTGATTACACGGATAATATGCACAGAGCCCGTACCAATACCAACACAGTCTAATTTCGTACTGGACGGGGGACAGTAGGATAACATACGGCAAAATCACACGCATCACAGTAAAACTTCCCTAACGCCATCCTTGTCGACTATCTTGACCTTGTAGTTGTGATTTCCAACGATCAAACGTTTCGCAACCTCATCAATACATCGTTTGAGCGTTGCAAGTCCCTCTTCTAAGCTGGCGTTTGGATCGTGGTATCTATACTTAATCGTGAGATATTCGACTCTCGTCCTCGGAATAGTTCGCTAACGCACCTGTCAAGCAAGCCCAATGCGAAATAGCTGCCGTACCCATGAGCTGCGAAAGGAACCTCCGCGAGTGTACCGAAGTAATCGATCCAGTACAGCTTTGGAGTGCCGCCGAGTTCTTCCTTACCCTCTTCGATGGCTGCTGCACTGGTGTCAAAGCCGCCAAAGAGCAGGTTTACAAAGTAGGGGGATCGAGAGCGTATCGAATCTGCAAGAGCACGACGAATCCATGATGCAGCAGAGGATGGGCGTAACTCGTGGTGGTATCGGATCTGATGTAGACGAAGGTTCCGTTCAATGTACTCAGCAAAGTACACGGCATCACCTGAGATTGTCGTATTGTAAATCATTTTTTTTGTCACTTGTGGACTCGATGTGCTCACCAGCCTCGCCAGAATACGCCATAACTAGGTGGGGACCAACAGTCTTCGTCTTGTCTTCATCCGACTTCATCTTTACAATCGAACGCGCCGCAGTAGTGTCCGCCGCAACAAGAACATATCCGCGGCCTATAAGAGCGAAGGTGCATTCCATGCCTTTGTGATAGGGATAGATATGGGTACAAGTAAAGGCGAGTGCAGGTTGCGTATGCACACAGACGCGTCGTGACGCGCGTCGACTCTTGCCTTGTATAGCCCGCAGATCTGCATTCAGCTTACATAAGCAAATATATGATCTACACAGTATGCCATTTGTGCCTTTTTGTTGTATATGTATGAATACATTGAGATGCGTTCTATAGCTAGTGAGCCTCACGCCTCCTCGGAGTAGCACGTAGGATTGTGTCCACCCTGCTCAAAAATTAGTGATGAAGAATAGAAAACAAATGATATTGTTGCTCGCACCTCAAAATCATCTCAGTTGCCTCACTTGCGCTGATGACGACCTGTCGTTTGAGCTTATAGCTTTCGGTGATACCGAGCTTGCGCATCGAAGCAATGGTCCCCTCACTCATGTCAAGCCCCGCATCCTGCTGTCCTTCGTAATGCGCCGCTCGCAGTCGACTGACAAGGTCGCTAGAGTCATAACCTGCATTGTCAGCGAGAATGGTCGGGATCTGGCGCAAAGCCCTCGCGAACGCTTCTACAGCAATTGCTTTCTTTCCTGCGACGCGTCTTGCGGCTGTTTCAACAGCACAGCTCATCAACATTTCAGCGGAGCCGCCGCCAAGAGTCACACGAGTCTCTTTGACTGTCTGGCTTAGTACGGAGAGTGCGTCATGCAGCGAGCGTTCAGCTTCGTCAACCATCTGTGTTGTCGACCCACGCAAAACAACGGTGCATGCTTGACCCGCAGCAACACCCGAGAATTTGACTAGCTGCGACAAAATGAGTTCCGCGTTCCGCACAGAGCAATTCACGGACCTTATCCTCGCCTATCATGATCTCCTCAATGAGCTCGCATCTCCCGAGCTTCACCTTGTCGGGTTGGTCAAAGGTGCTCGCAATTTCTCCTCCTGTAACTAATGAGAGTCGTTCCACACCTTCGAAGTCTGCGTGCTCGATGGTCAGAATACCATGCTCGGCAAGAAGAGACTCCGGGTAGTTATAGATTAATTGCCTGTTGATAAAGCAATTTATCCCATGCGCGGCAATAGCTTTGACCTTATCCTTCATCTTTTCGCGTTCGGCCCGCTCCAGTTCGGCAAGCTTGCCTGTACTGTCAACTTTCACGCGTGCTCCAAAAACTTTGATTTTGTCCGTATCCATGGCTGAAGACGGAAGTTCAGTAAACGATTTCTTTTAGTCCAGCAAGAGACTGACAAGTGTTTGCGATGAGAATTTTGGCATTTTCCAGACGTTTTGGGCAGTTGACTCCTATTTGCTTGTCGAGAATGAAACCTTCGTCGAGATACGAGTCCGTTAGCTTTCCGCCAACTTTTTTTATGACCTGGATGTGATCTAAATCTGTAGACCCCTACAATCCCCATCAAGAAGACTTCTTTCTGTCAATGTGGTAAGGCTACACACCTGTAAGCGGAGCACTGCGTCGACGGCAAGGTTTGCAAAATAGTCTTTGTCTTGCGACAAGACCTTGGAAGAAAGGGTCGTTCGAGCAATGTTGAAAAGATCCTCACGGAAGGAAGCTGGATCAGACCTGCTCCATCTTATCAGGTAACTCCAATCACAGTGGCGGAGCAAATAGACTCACGAATGATCCACGGATGACTCTTCAAGAGCTTCCAAAGCAGCTGCGCTTGCTATCCTATAGCCCTCTACTATCGTTTGTGGGTGAATTTTTGCCATGACCAACTTTTCCGCCTCTCTGAGCAGCTCGCTAGCGAGTACGCACACGCTGGTCGTGCCATCACCGACTTCATCGTCCTGGACTTTTGAGATATTCACTAAGATTTTTGCAGCGGCATTGTCGAGCTGAATTGATTTGAGGATAGTTGCTCCGTCGTTGGTCACATTGATGTCGCCAGTTGATGCCGATTGCAGAATCTTGTTCATACCCTTTGGACCAAGGGTCGACTTTACCAGGTCTCCAACAGCCAACGCACCAACGAACGATGAGAGACGGGCACTCTCCGCCCTTTCCTCTGTTGCCTGATTATATAAAGGTCAGAATTAAGAGCTAATAGTGGCGCGCAATATCGTGCTTACTTCCTCGCCAAAGATGTTCATGGACATTGTGACTGAAGAATGTTGAAGACAAGTTTATTACGCAAGGATGAATTGTAGACTGAGTCCTGATAAAGAAAGTCATACCCACGCTCGTCATAATATTTACATGATACTACTCTTCACGGTGCCTATCCAACCAAGGGTAGTATAGTACTAGCAGCTGTTTCACAGGCAAATATAGGCAGGCGTGGATCAGCTTAGGATCCCGCTGAGACACGCTCGTGGGTGCGGTCAATACAATAGATGAGTAATTCCGAGCCTGCTTGCTGGACGCGTTGTTGACGATTGTTTACGCGTTGTAGTGAGCGTATTGTACCTTGAAATAATCATGGCAACATTCTTCCCCGGAACACAAGTACTATCACTAAGTAGTACGAGAGTATGCACAAGTTCATGCAAGACGGATGCTGTGCGCATACTTTGATCAGAGTAGGTGGGAGGATTACGTCAGCAACCACCTACGTGTAAGTCTACCTGCAGCTGCAGCAGCCTTCATCGTCTACCACCTGCGCTGCCGTCCGCACCTTCGCTATCTCTATTTAACGCTGCGCCACGCTCGCGCCGAAAATGACGTCCGGAGCATTTCGCTCCCGTAGACCTCCCTCGCCACCACCCGTCCAGGCTCATATACATTCTCAGCGATTCCCTTATGACCCCAAAGAGCATATGGATGCAGATGAACGACGGGCAGCAGCGTCGAAAGGAGCTCCACCACGGCAGCGGAATCACTATCCTCCTGGAGGTCTCAAGCTTACAGCTGGTGAATGGAAGCTACTCGCTTTTATTATGGTCGTTGCCTCTGCTGTCCGGTTGTTCAGGCTGTCCAGGCCAAACAGTGTCGTGTGGGTTCCGCAATTTCTCTGTCAAGTCCTTTCTTATGCTTGGTTAGATTTGATGAGGTGCATTTCGGTAAATTTGCCTCAAAATACATCAAAACGCGCTACTACGTGGACGTTCACCCGCCATTAGCCAAGTTGCTCATCACGCTTGCCGCTTTCATATTTGGCTACAAAGGAGACTTTGATTTCAAGGATATAGGAAAAGCGTATGAAAACAACGTACCTTATGTTGCGATGCGTATGGTTCCTGCCACTCTTGGCCTCTTTCTTGTTCCACTTACCTATTTGACCCTTCGCGCCCTCGATTGTCGCGCAACGACCGCTTTGCTTGGTGCCCTCTTTGTTACTTTTGAGAATGGTCTCATCACACAATCACGGCATATACTTCTTGATTCCCCGTTACTCTTCTTCACCGCGCTTACGACTTTCTTCTGGGTTGGCTTTTGCAATGAGGATAGGCACAAACCATTCACGAGCAAATGGTGGACGTGGCTCACACTATCCGGACTCAGCCTCGGCGCTGTCGTTAGCTGCAAATGGGTTGGACTCTTCACCATTGCCACCGTTGGATTCTCAACTATCCTCCAGCTTTGGCGCCTTCTTGGTGACCTGCGTGTATCTCCCCGACTCTTTGCCAAACATTTCCTTGCCCGCGCGCTCTGCCTCATCGGCGTTCCGATCGCATTTTACATGGTCATGTTTGCTATTCACTTCCACATCCTAAACACCTCCGGCGATGGTGACGGGTTTATGAGTTCCGCCTTTCAGCATACTCTAGCTGGACGGGGTATGCAGGATACTTTCGCAGACATCGGCTATGGGTCCGAGGTGTCAATCCGCCATCTAAACACCCAGGGGGGATACCTGCACTCGCATGCGCACGACTTTCCTACCGGTAGCAAGCAGCAGCAGATCACACTTTACCCGCATCGGGATTCCAACAATCTCTGGCGCATCGAGAATACGACAGCCAGTGTGTTTGAAGAGGGTCAGGCGTGGCTAACTGCTCCTCTCAAGCATATCACCGCAGGTTCTATCATCAAGCTACAGCATATGTCAACAGGCAAGCGACTGCACTCACACGATGAACGCCCACCCATTTCCGAGGTTGATTTTCAAAACGAAGTCTCCGGTTATGGTTCATGGACTTTTCCAGGAGATGCGAATGACAACTGGGTAGTCGAGATTGAGCATGGCGCAAGTGAGGATTCGGAGAGCTCAAAGCGTTTACGGACGTTGAGAACGGTGTTCAGGCTCAGACACCAGCTCCAGAGCTGTTACTTGTTCTCGCACAAAGTAAAATTACCTGACTGGGGCTTTGAACAACAAGAAGTGACGTGTAATAAGAACGCGAAAAAGGCTAACAGTCTGTGGTACATTGAAACCGCAACTCATCAAAACTGTAAGCAAATGTTGATTTATTGAGTCCTTTACTTGAATACTGACACGATTTCTAGTGCCTCCTGACGCGGAGAAAGTCAATTACAAATTACCTGGATTCTTTGGCAAGTTCTTTGAACTTCAGAAAGTGATGTGGGTTACCAATGCCGGGTTGACGGACCGTCATACATACGATTCACGTCCGAGTTCATGGCCCAGACTTCGACGTGGTATTGTCAGTTGCTCCGTTGTTTCGGCTCCACTGCATTACTGATTGCTTGTGCAACGTGCAGAACTTCTGGGTAAAAGATCACAGACAGATATACCTCCTGGGAAATCCTACAGTTTGGTGGCTCAGCTCACTGTCTGTGCTTGTATACGCAGCGGCACGAGGTATTCTTATTCTCCGCCACCAGCGGGGTTTCCGTGATTTTGAAAACAGTAAGAGTTTCTCCGGTCGTGACGCTCTGATGGCTACTGACTTCGCCACCCAGCACGCGTGGCAAAATACGATGGCATCTGCGGCTTCCTCTTCATCGGCTGGGCACTGCATTATTTCCCGTTTTACTTAATGTCCCGGCAGCTCTTCCTGCACCACTACTTCCCTGCACTGTGGTTCTCGGTCTTGCTCTGCTGCAGCGTGTTCGACCTTGTTACGTCATCCCTTCGCCCTCGCGTGCGGTTGTATATTGCCGGTGGTCTACTTCTTTTCGCAATATGGAGCTTCAGCTACTTCAGTCCCCTCGCATATGGTGGGCCTTGGACGCGCGGAGCATGTGAAAAAGCGCGCTGGTTAAAAACATGGGACTTCGCATGCAACGACTTTCCAGTGGACTATTCGGCCTACGAGGGCTTCGGAGTCGGCAACGCGGCCAATCCTATGACGAGCGCTGCGGTTCCTGCTAGCGTAGTTGGTGGTGAGGAAGCAGGGCGAGCGGCAGTTGTTGTAAAAGGGGACGCAGTGGGTAAAGCTCCTGCCCCTGCCAAAGATGCAGAGACAACATCAGGTCGGGGCGCGGTCCCACAGCCTGGGTATAATGCTTTTGAAGACGCGAATGAAGCGAAGGACATAAAAAGCCAAGAACAGATTGCGAAAGAACAGGTGCCTGGACCGGAGATCGACCGGGAGATCAGCACTGTTATGGCTCCGTTGGACGACGTCTCAACAGTGGATGCAGATTCTTCTGAAGTGGCACCGTCTGCCGAGGAGCCTGTCTCAGCAACTGTGAAACCAAAGGGAGAACACGATGGTACTACCGACGAAGATGCGCAAGTGCAGCAAGGACCGTTGGAACACGATGCGCATGAGGCAGAACTGGCACGCAGCGACCTTTTCGCAGACGGATCATAGACCGTATCCCAACCCGCATAGAAATATGCGAGCGGCATCAATTCATGGCATGTATACTCCATTCACCTACAGTAGTATGAGTATTTATCTTCTGGTCGAACTAATGGACTTGTCAATTATATACATATTTGCTTCGTTTCGTTTAATGACATGAGGCACAAGTATTGCGAGGGAGCTAACAGGTCCGTGAAGCGACCGTGTGGTGTCTGCATCGTAATTATTAAGTTGCCACTGGTTCACACACAGTACCTTCAAAATAAAATAGGTCAGCGATACAGACTCCCGATTGAACCGGGGTCAACGTACCTCCTCTCGCCAAAGTCACCCAGTCCTGGGATGATATACGCTTTATCGTCGAGTCCCTTATCGATCCACCCGGTAATGACGCGAAGCTTGGGATATTTAGTGCAAACGTTATGCAGGCCCTCTGGCGCGGATATCTTGACTATAGGTTAGTTTGTCTTACAGGTGCGAAACTCAGCGGCGCACAAGGTTTATGAAGATTATGCGAGACTCCGGAACGCCATGGCTAAGTAGCACCTCGACAGCTTTTATGGCAGAGCCACCCGTCGCTAGAAGAAGAAGACAGACATCAGTACGAAGTGGGACGAAACCCGGAAAAAGGGTGAACGATCACCTAGCATCGGATCGAGAAGGAGAACATAGCGGTTCGCGATGTCTTGAGGAAACTACTGCAGGTTGATAGCCTAGGGCAGCAACACAGTTGTTGTAACTAACTTTTGCATAAAATAGCTTCGCTTGAGCTGTTTCCTCGTCCTGATCATTGTACAAATAGAAAATGTTAGTTCGTCTCATTATGAGAATCATATGTGAAGGCTGAGCGGACCCGTTGGATCAGAATCTTTCCTATCCGCACACTGCGACAAACCTCTCGCAAACCTGCCTCCATGGCCTACAAATGCTGAGTAAGTGGAGCGCGAAAGCATACAATGTATTATGCAGCGCACCTCACCGGCGCGTAATATAGAAACACCGCATATCTTGCCTTCAAATCCGACACCTTCGTACGTTGCTCCCTGCGAAGACCAGAGATATCAGTAAATATCCACAGCTACGCAGCAGAATAGAAAGCTGAACATTACCCACAGTCGGTGTTTCGACGGTTTTTGAGACTACTGGAAGATGGTTGAGACCCTCCTCGACGAGCAAGCGGATGATTCTGTCGGAGTAGAACAAGAAATCTCCTCGGGATGTGTTCTTATCACGAATGATGGTATACAGAGCCTCAAGCTGCGCTGTATGCGGGAGCGTGAACACGGAGGGAGGTATCGCGGCGGGTGCAGTCTGAGAGGTGGGGGAGGCTGTCGTGGCCATTATTCAGAATGCGTTCGGGATGCACACGACCAAAGCGTTTAGATGAGAGTGATAGCGATCGACATGATCGACGGAAGTATGTTAACACGTAATATTACATCAATTATAGTATCGAATCACAACAGAATTATAATCCTTCGTAGCAAAGACCACTGCTCCGCTGTAAAATTCGGTGCAAAGGGTTTCAGATTCGTATTCATTCATCTCCAAGTCCAGTGGCCTGAATTTTACACTTCCGTCTTGACAAAGCGTCGCAAGACCAATTCTGTCTTCACTTTCGGTGAAATCACTGCTGCTATGCAGAAGAGCTAGGCTCCGGCCAGAAAGCGTTGGTGGTGTCAAAACAGTGTACGCTGCGAAAGTCCTCCCAGAAAGCTTCGGAGATTCTTCCTCATAGCAGTTCTCTGGTGCGTATATCGATAGGAGTGGCCAGACCGATGTAGCGGATCGCCTTTTCAGTTTGTTCAAAACAAATCGAGCAAATGGGGACCCTTTGGATATCCTGTCTTTGTATAGAAGTGTTATATATACCGCATTTCGTTCCTCCTCCGCTTTCCAGTGAAGTGCGTTTAATGATAACTCCGTTTTCCTGAGGCTAAAAGATTTTGGCTCAAGAAGCATAGCAGCGGATAAGACGTGAGCACCGGTTAATTTCCAAGGCGGCTCATTTGTATTTTGTGCGTTTTTGAATACGTCGGGCAGAGAAAACACCACGAGTGATTTACTTCCGTCACCCACATTGCACGAGCATATAATGAAGTCGCCTTCTACTTCGAGACATTCGACATTGATCTTAAGCCGATATAGACATAATGAGAGCGATGAAGCAGGTAAAATAGGAACTGACTCACGTCTGTCACAGTGACGATTTTGTTATCCTCTCGAAAGAGAATGGTCAGTGTCCCGAAGAGTAATCCCCAGTGCTGCTGGTAGAAGATTATCAGGTTTCCCCTCAGCCTGACGATCGTCGGTGCTCCATAGCTTTTGTCCATAGGTCTCTGAGATTGAAGTTGTTCGATGGATGAATTGCTGGGCGAGAATCTTACTATACTCCAGTACCTATGTACCAGTATAAATCAAGTAAGAAGGTGCGGGACAAGTATAACAACGTACATATCACCCAGTTCTTCGCCCTGGAGACGTTCATCGAGAAGAAGCAGATGCAGATCTCCATTTTCCTGCATCTCCCAGTCAAATGTGGATAGTAACTTGGGTCTGTCCTCCGACGCGCCTTCAGGGAGACTAGGGTATAGCCAGAGGCAGGAGCCGTCTCGTATCGACCAGCATTGCAAGTACCCTGCTGGCCAGTATATCAGAAGATAATCACCGCCAGGAAGAGGGAATAGCTGAAGCCCAAATTCTATCGGTCCTCCCAATACCTCATCTGGGTTTGCATCCTTCAACGAAAGAACCACCTCCTGTAACACTCTAGGGGGATGCACACTTTCACGCTCCATGATTCGTCGATGGGCGTTGATCGTGGCATTTCGGAGTTCCGTGGTTCCCAGCAATGCCGGACGGATATATTTCGGTAAATTGGGAGGCTCATATGCACCAAGATTCTGAACACACAATAGCCATATCGATCGGCTGTTGGCAAGCTCGTGGAGAAACCTACAGCACTAGGTAAGGGTAATTCAGACTCGGTACACGATAAATGTTCATTGGCTGACCAACCTGTGCGAGGACCATTATCTCGCGCGGTCCGCACTCTGCCATAATCCGGCACCAAACGTCAGTGGGTACGCCAGATGCATCCAGAGTTGCCGTCCCCATGTTCCCGCAGATATAGTATGGCGCCCAAAGATTTGAAAGGCATTCTGGACCCCATGGAACAGGAGGGATTATGAGTGCCCTGTTGTATGCCTGCAAGCGACAGATTGCACTTCATACCAGTCCTGCCTGCAATGTGCCATGCAAACATCTTCCGCTGGGGTGCCTACCGCTGTCAAGGTGAAAGTAGTAGTATGATAGCTTGTAGAGAGTTATTGTCACCCAGACCAACGAGACGCAACGAAGAGGGCGTCTCGGCACGTCCGTCGAGAAATGCATTGCCAGCGCGAGGGAAAGTTAGGCAGAAGTACGCACATACATAGAACACTTTAGAGTGGGTAGGCCTAGGAGGTCCTAAGATTTGCTGTCTTTATCGGATTTCATGGGCCCCGTTCTTGGGAGCAGAGGGTCGTAGCAATTGGCGGACAAAAGTCTGAAGCTGAATGTGAGGAGGTCCCGAAATGATCGCATTGCATAATGCATAATAATACTTATGTAATATCGGACGAGGCCGGGGTTGGAAATACGCTTAAAGCCCGCTCAGGAAAACCCGAAGAGCAAGCTCGTCTTGGTTCGTCACCGTTCTCGTCCTTGCTCGACATCTTTCTTGTTCTGAATCTCATAATGTTTTCGAGACAAGCAGCGCGAGTATTTTCAAGGAACGCACGGCTCTTCTCCTCGTCAGCGCCGCGTCAGACAAAGGTCGCCGTGCTTGGTGCCAGCGGAGGTATCGGCCAACCGCTCTCACTGCTGCTTAAGCTCGATCCTCTTGTCTCGTCCCTTAGCCTGTATGATATTCGCCTTGCGCCTGGTGTCGCTGCCGATGTCAGCCATATTGATACTCCCGGAGAGGTACTTGATCTCTGAACCAAGGAGTATGTTGTAATAATCCAATGACGATCCCAATACAGGTCAAGGGCTACCCTGCAGACAAACTGGACGAAGCCCTCGACGGTGTCAAAGTTGTCGTAATTCCAGCTGGTGTTCCGCGAAAGGTGCGTCATCGGCGTATGTTTTGCATTAAATTCCAGCAACTCAAGATATTTCTACACAGCCGGGAGTAAGCACTATTACTTCGCTTCACCTGTTCGGTGGCACTAATACATCAGATGCTGTAACGTTAGATGACTCGTGACGACCTTTTCAACGTGAGTGCCTTCTTGTGAACCAACGATTTGTTGATAATATGTACATATTCTTGATGATAGACGAATGCTTCTATCGTTCGTGACCTCGCGACTGCCGTCGCACGCGTTTCGCCGGAGGCGCACGTTCTTGTCATTTCCAACCCAGTCAACTCAACCGTCCCGATTGTCGCATCCGTTTTTGAGAAAGCTGGTGTCTTTGACCCCCATCGCCTCTTCGGTGTCACAACTCTTGATGTCGTTCGCGCCGCCGGCTTCGTCTCTAGTGCCTCGAACGTTACCCCCGCTGAAGCACCGATTACTGTCGTTGGCGGCCATTCCGGTGTAACGATTGTCCCGCTACTAAGCCAGAACAAGTATGGCAAGTCGCTCGCTGGCGAAACATATGAGAAGCTCGTACAACGTATCCAATTTGGTGGCGATGAAGTTGTGAAGGCGAAGGATGGTGCAGGTTCCGCGACACTCTCTATGGCATATGCTGGTGCCAAGTTTGCCAATGCGCTTCTCCGTGGTCTCAGTGGCGAGAAGGGCGTTATTACGCCCACATTTGTCAAAAGTGACCTCTACGCTGACAAGGGCGTGGACTTCTTTGCTTCCAATGTGGAGCTTGGCGTAAGTTTCCTCACTTTATATCTGCTGTCGTGATATCTGACGTTCGCGCAGAAAAATGGTGTCGAGAAAATCTTCCCAGTTGGTCCTGTTTCGCCCGAGGAACAGAAGCTCCTCGATGCAGCGCTCCCTGAACTGAAGAAGAACATCGAGAAGGGCAAGGCCTTCGCTGCTCAGTAAAATGCGTATTCACGCTCTCGTCATTCATTCCTCATAGATGCTGTTGGTGAACTAGACACAACTATACCGAGGCAATAAGAATCTGACGCTTATCTCATTTCTGAACGCAAGATTGGCAGCATCAATTTTATGTCTCGTTATTTTCACAGTTTCCGTCTTTATACGACCTGTCCGGCCGATATGAGTCCTTGTCCTCTGAGATCCGCATCCCATGACAATTGGCCTCTTACGAACGTCTTTTCGACCTTTCCTACGACTGTCATCCCTTCATAAGGAGACAGTTTGTTCTTGAAATACATGTTTTCCTTGGTAATCTGGAACGGAAGGTTCAGTCCACCCGGCGGATCCAGGGGCTATCGGACAACTTGCCTTGAACTCAGTTTCCGGATTCCAGATGATCAAATCAGCGTCGAAGCCAACCTTTATTGCCCCCTTTCTGTTGTCCAGTGATGCGAGCTTCGCCGTCGCAGAACTTGTCCACTCTATGATTTGTCTAATGCTGACACCTCGCTTCTTGCCCTCGGTCCACAGAAGGCTAAGTCCCAGACCAAGTGAATTGATTCCGCCCCAGGCGCGCATGAGATCTCCGTCGTGCAGGCGCTTTAACTCCGCAATGCATGGACTATGGTCAGAAACTACGCAATCAATAGTACCATCAATCAGGGCCTCCCATAGTGCTTCGCGGTTCGCCGCATCGCGTATTGGAGGGCAGCATTTATACTGCGGCGCTGCATCAGGAATACTCGAGGATGCGATTGTAAGGTAGTGGAAGCACGTTTCGACGGTTAGTCTTGCACCAGCCGAACGCGCGGCATGTATTGTTGGTAGAGCGGAGGCGGCGGACAGGTGAACAATATGGCAGCGAACAGATGGATACTTCTTCTGCAGGCTGATGATAAGCTCAATAGCATCGGTTTCTAGTTTTTGCGGTCTTGAATCGAGGTATGTGTCGTATAGAGTTGGGTCGGATCCTGGTTTCGCTTTTGAATGCACATGATCCGACTCGAGCTCCGCATGAAATAGCAGAACGGTTTGGGTATCCTTGTTAGAATGGGAGGATCACGGTCAGTTTGGAAAACCCCGGTGGTTACCTGCCTACCTTCAATTCCTGCATGGCCTTTTCTATGTTTTCCGCCGCGACATTAGGAAAATCCTTTGCCGAGCCATCAGAATCCAGGAAGATAAGATAAGAGAGCGACAACTCACATCCATTCCACTATCGATCATAAAACACTTGAAGCCTTTGGCTCCTTCATCGAGCATCGCTCTCAATTCATGCTATCTACTCGTCGAACCACAACTCATATCTCAGATAAGCTTAAAAACGTGCCTCGTTCCCAGGTATGAGTCCTCCCCAGAACGCGACATCAGTCCAACACTGTCCGTTGGCAGCGTTCCGCTTCATGATGAGATTCTCCCTCGTAGTAGTAGGAGGTGACGAGTTGAGTGGCATGTCGACTATTGTGGAGACACCGCCAGCTGCAGCGGCGAGGGTTCCTGTCCAGAAGCCCTCCCAGTCCGTCCGACCGGGATCATTGAGATGGACATGAGCACTAACCCATCCATCAGATAGATCAGATACGGATAATTTCAAGCGTACTCGACAAGTCCAGGCAGGATCCATTTATCTCCAACATCTATCCACGCATCATCAGAGATATCTGGGAAGTCGTTGCGAGTAGAACGAGTCTCTCGTATTTCAATTATTTTTCCCGTTGCCCTGTCTACCAGGAGAGTCCCCGGACTACGCGTCTGTGAGCCAGGAAGAAGAATACTGCTTGAGGTAAACACGAGCTTGGTACTCGACATGGTAGTCTGAGGATAAACTGGCCGGGATACAGTAATTTATCGGCAGGACTACGTTGATAACGGCACACAATTTCACACAGACCAATCTAATCTTAACATGTCTGTGGTCCGACTAGTACTGTCAGCACGTGTAACAATGTATCCCATACAGTGTGATTGCGGAGATGGGGCTAGGTAATGCGACTGGGTAGGTTTCGATGATAGAATCCAGCAAAGTTGTCCACTGGTGAATGAAATACTGTCGACTCATACCGCTTTGCCAAGCTAATTCAGAGACGGACCGGGACCATCCTTCTTGTAGGGACATTGGAGTAGTTTTTACGAGTTGTGACATTTTTGAAGGCGTTGTTCTGGCGACAAGGGTAAGACTTGGTAAAGGTAAAAGCCTTAAGCATCCTTCTCTTCCACTCCAGGTTTCGACGCCCCAGCTTCTACTTTAACCTTCGGCTCCCCGGTTTCCACTTCGGCCTTCGACGCCCCTGCTCCTTCTTCAGATTTCAACGCCCCTGCTCCTACTTTAGGTTTCGACGCCCCAGCTCTCCCTTCACGCTTTGCTCTCGAAAATGGTTTCCTCTCGTAATACACTTTGTTAGTCATACCGTACGCATGGACATCAATAAAAGGATCCGGTAACGTCGTCCACTGGTCGATCAGCTGCCGTTGAGTCATCCCGTTCTTAACCAACCATTTCAGAAACGGAAGGTCCATCTTGCGCATTCCCACTTTGCCGTAGTTTTCTGGTGTGTCACGAGAGTTCTCGTATCTATGAACGACGAGAAGTATGCGCTGGTCTTCCTCCTTCTGCGAACCCCTTGGGATGGCTGTACACCAAGCCTCGCCTTCGAAGCGGGACGAATGCAAACTGAGATTCAGAATTGCACCGCCAAGTTTCATTTCATCTTTCGGATCTCTGTAGTCCTTCCCTGTGAGATTCGATGCAACATGGCAGACTTGCTCTAGGGTCAGCAACACGCCGACATATTTTAGCATGCTCAGGAAACGTTTGAAGTCGAGTAACGCGTGGATCCTGGTGTTCAGTTTAAAATATAGAATGTAAAGGCAATGTGTTGACTCACAACTAAGGTCGACATGCAAGAGAGGGTGACGCGACTCTGAGCGAGTAGCGGAAGGATGGCTTTGTCATGCAAGATTACATAACGGCTTGAATTCACGATACGATGATGATCGTGAATCGCAACTGCAACCACTACTTCCGTATCCTCTATACTTGACACACTACTGTAGGTCAGTCACCATTTGTTTACTCATCCTGTCATGACGCATTATACTTAGTCTGGTGGTTTTCCACCATGGGAGAAGTCGGCAAATCGGAATGCTCACGTCGAATATCGTGAAGGAAGATTAGATGATCAAAGTAGTTCTAAAGCTCAGTTTCCCCACTTATGCCTTATCTAATGTCGATATATGCTCATCAACATCTCCGAGGTCTTCTAAGAATGGGGATGATTGGCACACTCTGTCATACATACAACAATCCTAATGAGACAGCTCAGACGCCAAAATCTCTGAGCGTATACTCTTACTAGGTCTTCGTGGACTGGCGTACTCTCTCTTTAATATCATGTCTCCATTCTATCTTTATTTGCCCAGCTCTATTTCCTTCCTACAAAGGTCCAGTCGACAAGCTCTCCTTCATTCAAATCCCGATCACCAGTCTGCACCAGGGACCGTAGACTTCCTCTTGTTGCACAAGAGTCTTTCCTAGCAACCTCCTCGAAGGTTTTCGATGATACATGAACAGAGGACGTAGGTACACCAGAGATTCCAAAAGTGCTGAAAGAACTGAACGTTGTACTGACTCAAGTCATGCTCGATCGTTTGTGCATCCACCGGACGGCTCGTGAGATCATCTTACATCCAAGGAGTCCCCCTCCTGACCTGTCATGTGTCTGCACTCAAGCCCATTTGCAGAGTATCATAGCTTGCATTGCAGAAGACGATTCCTCCGTGTCAGACAACTGTACCATCTTTCCCTATTACAGCTCTTTACATGTTGCTTGCGATCTCTTGAGGGTAGGTGCCGTGTTTGCAATGGAGCGGGGACTGTATAACTGGCGAAGAACCCAAATAGTCACTTAGTAAGCGAATGTAGGCCACGACATTCACTGTGGCTCTGAATCATATCAGAGCAACGATACACGGCCGACAGCTGTCTTGAAGCCACAATGGGTGCGTGGCGACTACTGACGCACTTCTCCCCCATCTGATGATCTGAAGCTATATGGAACTGTGAGAGATATCTCAGAACGTCAATTGCAATGCGTTTCGTACTTGTAGCGGTTACTTGCCATTGCAGAATATAATCAAACTTGTTTATTATGTTCAAACTCTGCATCAGTCAGGAGCGTTGACATGCAGCTCCCCTATAAAATGATGCCTCACTCCAGAGTCCAGCCACCAGTTTCGAGTCTGGCTGACCGATCAGTCAGTTATTATCACAGGCGAAAGTCAAATGAATTAATACCAAACACATATCTTCAGTTCCAACATAAGAGTGGCAATGCTACTGAAGAGGTGAGGGTACCCAATCTGTCGCCCTCAATGCCCAACCTCATATCGCAATGATAATCATGACAAAAAGGTAAGGATATGGCAACGTTAGTCACCTGTAAACTCAGACCGTTTCGCTTAAGCCGTGTTTCAGAGACGGAATATCACTCTTGCGTACAGGGACCTTGGTGTAGTCGATAAGAGTTTGTGATGTTCGTGAAGGTATTCTGGTTCGGCGATCAGCACTAACAAGGCACAGAAAGCGATGTATACAAATTTACTTGACAAGGGTAAGGCCTGGTATAACGCTAAGCATCTTTCGCTTCCACTTCAGGCTTTGAATCTCCTGCTTCTACTTCAGGTTTTGAATCTCCCGCTTCTACTTCAGGCTTCGACTTTCCCACCTGAGCTCTGGGCTTTGACGCTGCATACGGATCATAATAATCTTTGATTAAGCCATAGGCACGAGCCTCAATCAAAGGTCCACTGATCCCTCAGCTGCTGTTGAGTCATCCCAGTCCGAATCAACCAGTTCAGAAGTGGAATGTCCTTCTTTCGGATGGGAACTTTGACGTAGTTGTCGAGCGTTTCATGAGCATTTTCGTATCTGTAGCGGACATAAAGTATGCATGCATCTTCCTCTTTGTTCGAACCCCTTGGGATGGCTGTTGAAAAGCTCTCTGCACCGAAGTGACCCGCACCGCAAGATATAGTCGAAATTGCACAGAACAAATTAGCTGGATCACTGATATCTCGAAGGTCTTCGTTCGTGAGTTTCGACGCAAGGTCACAGACCTGCTGGATGGTGAGCAACACGCCGACATATTTCAGCATATTCGGCTGAGCGATTTAGGTCGAATAATGCAATATAGAAGGTAAATGTTATGTGTTGACTCACAAGTGGCTGAGGTCAATGTTCAAGATGAGGATGCGACATAGAAAAAAACAGCTTACAAATGAAACTTACATAATATGCTGAGCTACTTAAGAGTTGAACTTCGTGCCCGGGGTTGCATTCATGTTAGTAATGGCGCATTTATAGATCATGTACTACAGGAATGTAGGCCTACTACATATTGCCGATGAGTTGGTAGTGATGCATCATGCGTAGTCTGTGACAATATTATCAGAAGAAGCTGTGCAACAACTATTAGTAGTTTAGACAGACAAGGTTCTGGCCTGAGAGTAGTGATGTGGGTGATAGAAATGAGCTTGAGGGAGTCCAATTTGTCGCTTTCCATGCCCAACTTCATTTCTCAACGATAATCATAATAGGAAGACAAGACTTCCGGGTTCAGAATCATAGGACTTGACAATGTCAGCCACCGTCCATCAACTCCTGTAGACTCTTTCAGACAGAATATCATTCTTGAATATATTGACCTTGGTGTGGTTGATACATTTATGGAAGTGTTCTGGCTCTGTGATCAGCAGAGGCGCAAAAAGAAAAGTATACAAATTAGCCCGACAAGGATAAGACCTGATAAAACTCTAAGCTTTTTTGCTTCCACTTCATGCTTTGATTCCCCCGCCTCTACTTCGGGCTTCGACTCCTCCGCTTGAGCTCTACACTTCGACTTCCCCTTTCGAGCTCTGGACCTTGATGCTGGAGCCGCATACGGATTATGATAATCTTTGATTATGCCATTGGCACGAGCCTCAATCAAAGGATCCGGTAATGTCGTCCACTGATCCCTCAGCTGCTGTTGAGTCATCCCTGTCCGAACCAACCATTTCAGAAACGGAAGGTCCATCTTGCGAATGGGAACTTTGACGTAGTTGTCGAGCGTCTCGTGAGCATTTTCGTATCTATGTTGGACAAAAAGTATGCACTGGTCCTCCTCTTTGTTTGAATGTCTTGGGATTGCTGTTGAGAAGCCCTCAATACTGAAGCGGGCCGCATTCCCACAGATATTCGATATTGCGCAGTACAGTTTTCCTTTGTCACTGATATCTCGGAGGTCTTCGTTCGTGAGTTTCGATGCAAGGTCACAGACCTGCTGGATGGTGAGCAACACACCGACATATTTCAGCATGCTCGGCTGAGTGATTTAGGTTGAATAATGCAATTAGAAGTGGACTAGCAGTTAGGATACTTGGGTCAACATCAGAAAAAAGTAGAAGGTAAATGTGACATGTTGACTCACAGGTGGCTGAGGCCGACGGTATACGACGCCCCCACAGTACTTACATAAGGATAGCTTACAAGTTACTCTTACATAATGTGTAGAATTCAGCCTTCCAGTCCAGTCGGATTGCTTTCAAGTTCAAATCCATGTTGATACTAGTATTGGCACGTTGCTCACCATCTCACCATGGGCCAAGTCGGATATATGCTAACCCAGTCTGTCGGCCAACAAGCGCCTCTCAATCGGTCTGAGCACCACTTTGCTCATAGACTGTAGACTCCCCTTGTCTCATGAGTGCCCTTCGCTGTAACACCATCTGATGCTATCGATAACATGGTCCTCGCTTGTCCAGGAGCAAAGGGTGTGATCGAGGTTCTGCGAGTGCTGAGTGGATCGATTGTTGCACTTTTCTCGTGTGATGCACAGTCGTCCGAATAAATATCGCATGCCACGTCTGCTACAAAGGTATCTTACTCTGAATATGTCCACCTCCCGATCATTAACGTCAAATAGCATTGGCCTAGAATTTGTTCGCACAGTATCACCTTCAGTGCTTGCATTGCCGGAATGTGTATCCTCAGCCACAGGCAACCGTACCATCTGCTAATATCAAAACATCAATTGTACGGGCTGTACGGTGCTTCGTGAAACTTGATTATCACTTATCCAAGCTAAATGAAACGGGGCTGCGAGAGGTGTTTCATTGTTTTCATAGTATCACTAGCTATACGTATTGGTGCTACTTGTCATTTAAGTTTTTGATTAACAGTCGACCTTCGCGTATTGTCTACAAACTGTGCGTCACCGGCATGTACCTCCCCCAAGCAACGATGCTTCACTATATATGCCAGTTCACAGTCATAGGATCCGGCAACGTTAGTCACAATTAATGGACACCTGCCAACTCATACCGTTTTGCTGAAACCGTTTAAGAGATGTAATATCATTCTCATGTACAGGGACTGGTATAGTCGATCAGAGTTGATTATTTATGAAGTGTTCTGGTTCAGTGATCAGCATTAACGAGGCACAGAAAACGATGTATACAGTCAACTCGACAAGGGTAAGACCTGGTATAACTCTAAGCATCTTTCGCTTCCACTTCAGGCTTTGAATCCCCTACTTCCAATCCAGGCTTCGACTCACCCACCTGAGCTCTGGACTTCGACCCTCCCATCTGAGCTCTGGGTCTTGACGCTGGAGTCGCATACGGATCATAATAATCTTCGATCCAGCCACAGGCACGAGCCTCAATCAAAGGATCCGGTAATGTCATCCACTGATCCCTCAGCTGCTGTTGAGTCATCCCTGTCCAAATCAACCAGTTCAGAAGTGGAATGTCCTTCTTGCAGATGGGAACTTTAACAAAGTTGTCGAGCGTCTCGTGAGCGTTTTCGATCTATGACGGACAAGAAGTATGCACTGGTCCTCCTCTTTGTTTGAACGCCTTGGGATGGCTGTTGGAAAGCCCTCAGCACCGAAATGGCCCACACTCCCACATAAGCTCGAAATTGCACAGTACAGTTTTCTTTCGTCATTAGTATCTCAGAGGTCTTGGTTTGTGAGTTTCGATGCAAGGTCACAGACCTGCTGGATGGTGAGCAGCACGCCGACGTATTTCAGCATACTCGGTTGAGCGGTTAAGGTCGAACAATGCAATTAGAGGTGGACTAGCAGTCAGGATCCTGTGGTCAAAATGGTCAAAATCAGAAAAAAATAAAAGGTAAATGCGATGTTATGACTTACAAGTGGCTGAGGCCGACGTGTAGGATCTGATATAACGTGCGAGACACGACTTTCTTCCCCCGCGCGAGGTACTTACATAAAGATAGCTTACAAGATACTCTTACATAATGTGTGGAATTTGCCAGCAGCCCTTCTACTAAGTAGTCCAGTCGGATGATTGCTTTCAAGTTCAAATCCATGTTGATCTTAGTATTGGCGCATTGCTCACCATGGGCCAAGTCGTAATAATGCTACCCAGTCTGTCGGTCAGCAAAGCTTTACTCAATCGGTCCCAGCACTACTTTGCTCATAGGACTGTAGACTCCCCTCGTTTTACAAGTGCCCTTCGCTTCAATACCATCTGATGCTATCAATGGCATAGTCCTCGCTTGTCCAGGAGCAAAGGATGTGATCCCATTGGAGGTTCCGTGAGTGCCGAACGGATTGACTGTCGCACTTTTTGCACAGTCGTCTGAATAATTATTGTGAATACCGAGCAATCTTACTTGCTACTTGTGAGCTTCTGAGTACGGCGTGCTATGTCTGCAATGGAAGAGGGGCTGTATAATTGGTGGGGGACACAAAGAATTGCTATGAGAAGAGAACAGTAGTATTAGTGAGTAACTATCTAGCTGTGGCTCTGAATTACATTGGTGCAATAAACAATACAGCGGCCATCTTGAAGCCACCGTGGAAGCGTGATGATTAGTGACATACTTAATTATCACTTATCCCAAGCTAAATGAAATGGGACTGCAAGGGGTGTTTCATTACTTTCATAGCATCACTAGTATTGCGTATAGGAATCACTACTTGTCATTTAAATTTTTGATTAACAGTCGAACTTCGCATATTATCTACAAACTGTGCGTCACTCAGGAGCATCAGCATGTACCTCGCCCAAACAATGATGCTTCACTCCAGACGCCTGTTCCGAGCCTGGTGGCAGCGGCCTAACCGATCAGACGAAAGTCAAATGAATCAGTTAATACACTACCGAACAAGTATCAGTAGTGTAGACCAGGTTCCAACATGTTCCAACATGTTTCAACCTAAGAGTAATGATTCAAATAACTGAAGATGAGCTTGGGAAGAGGCATGGTCTGAGGTTTTGTCCAACCTGTCGCCTTTACATGATGCCTGACTTCATAGCGCCATGAGAATCATGATAAGAAGATATGACTTTCGGGTTCGCAATTATAGGATCCGGCAACATCAGCCACAACCATCAACTCCTGTCAACTCATACCTTTCGCTCAAGCCGTTTCAGAGATGTTATCATTCTCGTGTACAGGGATTGGTATAGTGGATAAGAATTGGTTTACTTATGGTGGTGTTCTGGTTCGGCAATTAGCACTAACGAGGCACGGAAACTGACGTATCCAAATTAGCTCGGCAAGGGTAAGACTGGTATAACTCTAAGCATCTTTCGCTTCCGCTTCAGGCCCTGATCCCTCAGCCTCTGCTTCTTCAGGCTACGACTCCTCCACTTGAGCTCTGGGCTTCGAATCCCCCACCTGAGCTCTGGGCTTTGGGCTTTGGCGCTGAATACGGATCATAATAATTTTTGATTATGCCATAGGCACGGGCCTCAATCAAAGGATCCGGTAATGTCGTCCACTGATCCCTCAGCTGCTGTTGAGTCATCCCTGTCCGAACCAACCATTTCAGAAACGGAAGGTCCATCTTGCGAATAGGGACTTTGACGTAGTTGTCGAGCATCTCGTGAGTATTTTCGTATCTATTTGGACAAAAAGTATGCACAAGTCTTCCTCTTTGTTCGAACCCCTTGGGATGGCTGTTGGGAAGCCCTCAACACCGAAGCGGCCCGTACCACCAGATATGGTCGAAAATGCATAGAACAATTTACTTGCATCGCTAATATCTCAGAGATCTTCGTTTGTGAGTTTCGACGCAAGTTCACAGACCTGCTGGATGGTGAGCAGCACGCCGACATATTTCAACATGCTTGATTGAACGTCTGAAGTCCAGTGATGCAATGATGAGTGGAGTTGCGGTCATGCTATCCGAACCGATGCGTTTACATTAGGTCAAAACAGAGAAGGGACATGCACATTGACTTACAACTGGGCTGAGGAAGACACTAAAGAGCCTATATGAGTGGACGAAGGAAAAGCTACAACGTCCAGATAACATTCACGGAATTGACGATGAACAGTTTGTGATCGCCCTTTGGAATGTTGCAACGACCCACTGGGATGTAGGAGAAGCTCAGGTTGACGGATAATGATGGGGGAATGGAGATTGATATTGCAAACCAGTGCATAAACTGTATGTTGAAGTTCGAATGTTACTGTATACGTCTGTACGGGTGCAACTGTAACGGTAACGCTGCCTTGGTTGGGTTGCTTGGTGTAACGTGTAACGCGGGGTCCAGGTTGCCGCGTTACAGGGTATATATTACTAAAAAACTTAGAAAAGCACCAAAAACGAAAGCTATTTGTCCAAAATAGGTAAGTTGACCTTCCCCTTACAGCAAAGCCAAGTCTAATAGTAATACGGCAGAAAGTAAAAATTATATCGTAATTTTACAGTAACGGTTCCGTATTGATGCGTGTCCCGTTGTTGCCTGGTTGCCTAGAACAGGACGTGTAACGCGCAACTCTGCCTTGGTTGGCCATTTCGTTGCTGTAACGCACCCCGTCTGGTTGCACCCGTACAGACGTATACAGTATGTATTGTTTTCAAATGACAACCACATACAGAAGTACCAACATGTAATCCGAGTGATGTCCCGAAACATCTGTCTTATCATATCTTTGACAGACAAGAGGCGTGAGCTGATCAACACTCTTCCGCGACGGCTTCAACGTGGTTATTGGCCACGTATCGTTGCTCGCAATGATATAATTCGTGGTTGAAGTGGACGACATAGCCGAGTAATTGGTCACAACTGTTCTCTTCGCATGATATTTCTTCGCACTCTCCTCTTCTCGCCACCGATCACATCATTCCTGCTCCATTGCAAACAAAGAGGGCGATACCCCGCGAATGAGTGCAAGACCGATGCAATTCGACATTGATGGGCCGGGAGGGGGAGCGCCTTGAGAGTAAGGCAGGATTGTCTCGGGCGAGGCGAGCGACGGATATTCTGACGAGTCGACATCACGGGAGACAAGCGCGACGATCGATCCATTCAGCACGCGGGGAACATCCGATGGAACTACGTCCTCTGCTCCTGGACCAACAAGGATGATGCTATCAATAGCCTCCGATGGTGTTACTGCGAAAGGTACTTGCGCAACAAGAGGAAGTCCACAGTCCCATGTGCAGAGCGGTGATCGGGGATCAAAGGAGGGGGAGCTTGTTGGCCGGAAGCCTGTTGGAAGAAATTCGAATTGAGCAGGTGAAGGTACCGAGTGGAAACACGACATCAAGGAGAGCGTGCGCCACTCTGCAGCCGTGTAACGTGTAAGATTAGGATTGGGTGAGATAGCCTCTACTTCAAATATCCGTGGACCAGACGATTGCCAACCGTCACTACCTGAAAATCGCGTAACCCCTCTGGACACGGGATCAGTCATGCCTGAGCTTTCAGGCTGGGTCGTGAAAATGTGAGTGGGTTCCACCAAGTCCTCTATCTGTCTCGAAAGGTCGGCACCGAGCCCTTTCAACCAGCCCATAGTATTGACAACCAATGGGACTACATCTGTAACTCTGGAATCCTCGGGACCAGTGTCACAAAGCTGGTCTTCCGGGACCGGATGCTGCAATTCCAGCCTATATTTTTGTAACAGAGCGGAGAGAGCTGCGAGGTAGTGTGACGTAGTGTCTTTCGGAGCGGCCGATGAAATGAGAAGCATAAGGAAGACGAGGATGTGTAAACGGTGGTCCTGTTTCATATTTATATTGTCAGTATTTCTGTTCATGCATAACACGAATACGAACCGAACACAGGGTCATCCATGACGTTCAGAGAGACAAGACCAGGAGGGGTAAACTCAGTCTGACCCAAGTCACATTCTAAGTACGCAACACGTCGATATCGGCAAACAAGTCGGTTTACCAGTGTCCGGGCTAGTGTACTTTTGCCAGTTCGCTTCTGTCCTCTTACGAGTAAATTAAGCGATTCCGATATCTGCGGGTTATCTTCAGAGTATGTTGGAGGAAGGGATGCAAAGACATTTAGCCACGAGTCCGGAAGCTGAAAAGCATGCAGCGAACGCGAAATCGACGTTATCCAGAGCATGTATGAGTCCTGGCGTGTAAGAGAAAAAGAAGTTCTTCTCACCAGGCCTGCACTGGAGAGCTTCAGGACGTCCTTGCAAAAGAATGACGTCTGGAACGCATTTTGAAAAGTTGTACAGATGCGTCCCAGACCTTCGACACCTGTGTGTACATCCTCGAAAAATAGGACTGTAGAACTGGAATCAACTGTGTCGGCATGTACCCCCCCCCCCCCCCAAAAAAAAAAAACCCACTGATGCTTCACTCCAGACGCCAGTTCCGAGCCTGGTGGCAGCGGCCTAACCGATCAGACGACAAGTCAAATGAATCAGTAAATACTAGTACCAGACAAGTATGAGTAGTGTAGACCAGGTTCCAACGTGTTCCAACCCAAGAGCGGTGAGGATGGGCTTGGGAGGAGGCATGGCCCGGGGTGTCCAATCTGTCGCCTTTTATATAATGCCCCGCTTCATATCGCGCTGATAATCATGATAAGAAGACAAGATTTTCAGGTTCACAGTAATAGAATCCGGCAACGTCAGCTACAATCATCAACTCATACCTTTCGCTCAAATCGTTTCAGAGACTGAATATCACTCTTGCGTGCAGGGACATTGGTGTAGTCAATAAGAGTTGTGATACTCATCTGGTTCGGCGATCAGCATTAACGAGGCACAGAAAGCGATGTATACAAATTAGCTCGACAAGGGTAAGGCCTGGTATAAATCTAAGCATCTTTTGCTTCCACCTCAGGCTTTGATCCCCCCGCTTCCACTTCGGGTTTTGATTCACCCGCCTCCACTTCAGGCTTCGACTCCCCCACCTGAGCTCTGCGCTTCGGCATCCCCTTTCGAGCTCTGGGTCTTGACGCTGGAGTTGCATACGGATCATAATAATCTTTGATTAAGCCATAGGCACGAGCCTCAATCAAAGGATCCGGTAATGTCGTCCACTGATCCCTCAGCTGCTGTTGAGTCATCCCTGTCCGAACCAACCATTTCAGAAATGGAAGGTCCATCTTGCGAATAGGGACTTTGACGTAGTTGTCGAGCGTCTCATGAGCGTTTTCATATCTATGTTGGACAAAAAGTGTGCACGCATCCTCCTCTTTGTTCGAACCTCTTGGGATGGCTGTTGGGAAGCCCTCAATACCGAAGCGGGCCGCATTCCCATAGATATTCGATATTGCGCAGTACAGTTTTCCTTCATCACTGATATCTCGGAGGTCTTGGTTTGTGAGTTTCGACGCAAGGTCACAGATCTGCTGGATGGTGAGCAACACGCCGACGTATTTTAACATGCTCAACTGAACGTATGAGTAATGCAATGTGGATTGGGGTTGCAAACAGGTTGCTGGAACCGATACATTCGCATTAGCTCAAAACAGAGAAGGGACATGCGCATTGACTTACGACTGGGCTGAGGAAGATACTAAGAGACTATGTGGGTGGACGAAGGAACTTAGAAAAGGGAAAGGGTGGACGCGACGACTCCTTATGTACCCCAGTGCACGTGATCTGCTCCTCTGGTTGAGATTTCAATTTTCAACCCTGCCCAGCCGAATCCCTGTGGCAATCCCTGTGGCAGCAAACAAGCATGGCCCAAGCGTGGCCCAATCTGGCCCAATTTGATCAAGTTCACCCTTGGCATATGGTAATATCAAAGATTCTGTTGGGAAATATCGACTGCGCAGCGCAAGACCATAGCTCTTGGCATCAAATACCTGGATCTGTGGCAGTCTGTACAGTCTTGTACGGTCTGTGGCCTGATCTAAACAAGCCACGCATAATCTTATCTTAACCATCGTGGCACTATAAATTCAGACATCTGAGTCGAAGGCTGCAGACTCAGCATCACCCACTCTTAAGCTCATCCTCAGTTACCCCCATCTTTGCTCTGGAACTTGACCTGCATCATTGTTGATAGCCATTTTTATTCTTACTCACACTATATGGATAACCCACCGCCACCCAACCCACCGGCAATAGTGAGTTGATGTACTTATGGTGACCATTTCATTTTACTGACTCGTCTGACCTTCAAGCCTCATTGGTCCAGGCAACGGTTGATCAATCAGGCTCGAAACCTGCGTCTGGAGGCATCGTTGTATGGACCAATTACTAATCTGTTGACCGACCTTTTTCCGCGCACTGCCCACTTTATGGTCAAGCCCCAGGCCTTAATGCGTGAGCCATTGCACGATGGTGAAATTGAGGAACTGGCATATGACGAAGATCCAGGTAGCGGAGAAGATGAAGGTAGTGGAGAAGATACAGATACTGGAGATATGTCAAGCGAAGAGGCGGCAAGTATCAATGAAAGTGAGGCTGACGATTGGGCGGAAGACGAACAGGTCGTTGCAGAACTGGACACATCCTTCGACTCGTACGGAAATCCAGCTGGGAAAATCAAATACATACCAGATTTCATGATCACAAAATCTGGCCAAGGCATACACAGTGACAGGCTTCTGTCCATGGTTGAGGTGAAGAGGAATGTTATCAATTACACGCTTGCCCTCATGACAGTTCGCGTTTACGCTGAGAGGATTGTGCAATATACACGTGACAGGCTTGCACAACCGTTCTTCATATTCCTCATTCGTGGGGACATTGTTCGCGTTTTCAACGTCGATGCCAACTTCACAAGCGAGGAAAGGCGCGAAATGTTACGACTTCCAGATAACATGTACGGAATTGACGATGAACAATTCGTGAACGATCTTTGGAACATTGCAACGACCCACTGGAATTTGGAAGAGGTACAGGATGACCAGGACGACGAAGAATGATGGGGGGATGGAGATTAATATTGCAAACCAGTACATAAACTGTATGAAGTTCGAATGCTATGTTTTGTTTTCAAGTGGCAACAACATACAGAAGTACCAACATGTATTTCGAGTGATGCCGGTGCGAGTGATGCCCCGAAACATCTGTCTTATCATATCTTTGACAGACAAGAGGCGTGAGCTGATCAACACTCTTCCGCGATGGCTTCAACGTGGTTATTGGCCACGTATCGTTGCTCGCAATGATATAATTCGTGGTTGAAGCGGTCGACACAGCCGAGTAATTGGTCACAACTGTTCTCTTCGCATGATATTTCTTCGCACTCTCCTCTTCTCGCCACCGATCACATCATTCCTGCTCCATTGCAAGTACGGTACACTGATGTTCTTACCGGAGCGCAAGTCAACACGCCCAAACTCTCGGCAGTCCAACATGCCGCACACTGGTAGCTCAATCTGTCCCTTCACGAAGCACCGTGCGGAGGGGGCCGAGGCAAGAGCAGGTGGCACGGGCGTCAGAATATGTAAGCAATCGTCTAGCGCTGAAGAATCGTTTCGCGTTGATGCAAACAAAGAGGGCGATACCCCGCGAATGAGTGCAAGACCGATGCAGTTTGACGTTGATGGGTCAGGAGGGGGAACGCCCTGAAAGTAAGGTAGTGCTGTTTCGGGCGAGGCGCGCAACGGATATTCTGACGAGTCGACATCACGGGAGACAAGCGCGACGATCGATCCATTCAGCACGCGGGGAACATCCGATGGAACTACGTCCTCTGCTCCTGGACCAACAAGGATGATGCTATCAATAGCCTCCGATGGTGTTACTGCGAAAGGTACTTGCGCAACAAGAGGAAGTCCACAGTCCCATGTGCAGAGCGGTGATCGGGGATCAAAGGAGGGGGAGCTTGTTGGCCGGAAGCCTGTTGGAAGAAATTCGAATTGAGCAGGCGAAGGTACCGAGTGGAAATATGACATCAAGGAGAGCGTGCGCCAATCTGCCGCCGTGTAACGTGTAAGATTAGGATTGGGTGAGATAGCCTCTACTTCAAATATCCGTGGACCAGACGATTGCCAACCGTCACTTCCTGAAAATCGCGTAACCCCTCTGGACACGGGATCAGTCATGCCTGAGCTTTCAGGCTGGGTCGTGAAAATGTGAGTGGGTTCCACCAAGTCCTCTATCTGTCTCGAAAGGTCGGCACCGAGCCCTTTCAACCAGCCCATAGTATTGACAACCAATGGGACTACATCTGTAACTCTGGAATCCTCGGGACCAGTGTCACAAAGCTGGTCTTCCGGGACCGGATGCTGCAACTCCAGCCTGTATGTTTGTAACAGAGCGGAGAGAGCTGCGAGGTAGTGTGACGGACTGTCTTTCGGAGTGGTGGCGCCAATGAAATGAGAAGCATAAGGAAGACGAGGATGTGTAAACGGTGGTCCTGTTTCATGTTAATGTCATCAGCATTTCTATTCATGCACAACACGAATACGAACCGAACACCGGGTCATCTATGACGTTCAGAGAGACAAGACCAGGAGGGGTAAACTCAGTCTGACCCAAGTCACATTCTAAGTACGCAACACGTCGATATCGGCAAACAAGTCGGTTTACCAGTGTCCGAGCTAGTGTACTTTTGCCAGTTCGCTTTTGTCCTCTTACGAGTAAATTAAGCGATTCCGATATCTGCGGGTTATCTTCAGAGTATGTTGGAGGAAGGGATGCAAAGGCATTTAGCCACGAGTCCGGAAGCTGAAAAGCATGCAGCGAGCGCGAAATCGACGTTATCTAAAGCATATATGAGTCCTAGCGTTTAAGAGAAAAAGAAGTTCTTCTCACCAGGCCTGCACTGGAGAGCTTCAGGACGTCCTTGCAAAAGAATGACGTCTCGAACGCATTTTCAAAAGTTCTACAAATGCGTCCCAGACCTTCGACACCTGAGTGTACATCCTCGAAAAAAAGGACAGTAGAACTGGCATCGACTGTGCGAGTGATCTCCTTCGGCAAAGGGAAGGAAGAGGTTCCACCGGAAGGTATCGCTTTTATGATCGGAATGGGGGAACACTTTGGTGCAAAAACGGTGTATGTTCTTGATGACGAGGCATACAATTCCGAGCCCAAAAGAGAAATCCCACCGCGAAGGACTATCAAGGAATATACACCAAGCAGTGCCATAGTTTCGCCCTCTGAAAGTGCGATTATGGAGCCCTTCCGGTTTGCCAGATACCCATCTAACTGCCCGTCGCAATAAAAGATATTCTTCTGAGGTTGCGGGTCGAAAGTTGGGGATGGTGTAAATTGGTAGCCTCCATCTTGACTCCGTATATGTCGTGAAGAAACCGGAGCAGACAAGTCGAGCTCATCGTCAGACGAGTCTTGTGCTAGCCTGCTGGGTGACCAGCTTCTTTTTTGCTTGCGAGACTGCTGCACCTCAGCAATTTCTCCAATGTCTCCGTCCACCACGAGTACTTCCTGAATACCCTCATCACTGTCACTTGAAGAGCTCGATGTATCGTCATTGCGGTCTGCGATTTGCGCAGCATCATCGACATTGATTTCGTCAAAGTAGCGGACCTGCGTCTTTGGGTTTTTCTTCCGCCGTTTCTTTTGTATCGAGGATATTTGAGAGTTGCCCGATCTGCGTTTGGATTTGTGTGGGACTGTTTCTAGATGATCAGGATCTGACTCTGGCTCCTGGTTAGAAGAGGCATCGTTTTTTGGTACTGAAGGGAGAGGTTGAGTGGTACCGGTGAGTTTGGCGGTTTGAGCTGCCTTTCGGGCAGCGATGGCACTAATCATACCCGAAGCTAGAAAATTTTACATCAGCTTCCGCGTCAAGAGTTCGTCTCAACCACGACCACGCCTACCTCTAACTCCTCCTCAATCATAAAAATGGCGTCGACCTCGTCTGCTGCCGTCGCAACTCCTACACCTGACGCTTCTCTGGTGCTTTTTGCGCGTGGTGTAATAGCTCGTTTAGCGATCTGGCAAGCTCTCCGCCTTGCTGTCGATGAAAGCTGGGGTGGATCCGAGTCCGCGCAGAAACGAACCTGGATGGCTTCAGTGATTGTCGATGCATTCGAACCCGTCGAGCAGACGGAAATACCAGATGCAGTTTACTTGGAAGAAATGCTTCTACAAATCATGGCGGACGAATTTGACGTGATTCTGGAGGACGGAAGCGCGGAGTCGGTTGCAAGAGATATAATGAGCTTATGGGAGATGAAAGATGCAGAAGATCGATTAATGGACTCAGTTATTACATGGGAATCCCAGGCGAATAAGTTCAAAGGGAAGAAGGTTGCATCTCGAGAGGTCGTACAGGAAGACGCTGAGGTCGATGGGAGCAGCGATGAATGGGAAGATGAGGGGGACCAAGAGAGCGAATGCGATGAAGCTCCCAAACTATTAAACCGCACAGCACAAGCCGGCCGCGAAGAACCTCAAGTCGACGAAGAAGGGTTTGCAATGGTCACAAAAAGGTCGAAAAGTCATGGATGATGGATTCGGTAGGTTTCGAACAATCATTACTAGTATGATACATGGTTCTAATGCAGGTATCTAAGAGTTTAGACACACTCGCACACAGATAATGCGACCTTTGCCAGGTGTGAGTACGGACATACTATTGGCCGATGCTTGCTCTACGAGAACCCTGTGCAGTTATCGAATATTCTCTCTTCAACTGGGTAAAGATAGTATCTCCGATACATCTCCCAGATAGGTCGATTTGTGCTTACATCACGAGGGCAGATGCGGCAGGCAATGTGTTCAGATTACACATCTGTATCGACTTCCACGATGATTGACTTTGCGACATCTGGTGGCATGATCGTTCCCTAGATGTTCATATAAGATACAAGAACAGTGGATGAAAATCTGCGGTTGTCGCAACCTTCGCATTCCTGTCAGCAACCAATTCGGTAAACATCGAACGCCGGTGCAGCTCAATTGAATTCATCCCATCCCCTCGAAACAGATAATGAGTTCTGGCTCTCTGTTTTGGATCCACGTTCTCCACCGTTCCTGACATGCGTCGTGAAAACTCTTTCTCGCGGTGGCATGTTGCACAGGTCCGACCTTGTTCCCGTACCTGCTACGATGCGTCTTTTGCTGGTCAAATCCATATCCTCGCAGAGCAATTTTTGAAGAGCGTTCTAGTTTAGCGATACGGTATATTTCGTGGAAATCGCTGGGACTGGATCGATTCATCAGACGAGAGGCTTGCAGTGGTCCAGGATGGTGCTATTGTCGGATCAGAGCGATCGAACGGTCGAGCAAGGTGAAAATGGAACGTACTCGATCAGGGAAGACTAGCCAGTGCCATTTGATGAATGCCTTCGCCGGAATAACAAAATCCGAGCTACCCTCCCTCGATCGTTCACGTCGGTTTTCTGGTAAAAGTCGTGGCGTGTAGTACAAAATTTGTCGCTCATTCTGGTTGCCCCACGGATCGCTGAGCCGACCGCTCGCAAATCGAGCATCGGAAAAGGCAAGCTCTCGCTGTCCGATTTCGGCGTTCCTCCAGTAGTCATCTTCCTGCTCTCGCGTTAGATACATATCGTACGGACTTGACTTCGCGATGAAGATCTGGAGTAAGCTTCGCGTAGCATCGGTGATGAGCTTGGCAACCGTAAGCCCTCGAAAACGCGCGGATATCGACTTGTTCCATAGGACAATGCAGACTAAAGGAAGAGCGAATAACAGATGGTATCTGCTAGCACCAGCCCAAATGAAGTATCTTGTTTGTAACGGCATGGTTAGCTTGGGAGGTAAAGGATCAACTGTGGACGGTGGTCCGGTTCAGGTTGTAGGTAGGCAACCCTCATGTTTCCTACCTGCTGCCAGACGAAATGAAGAAAACGAGGTCTAGTCAAAGCCCGTTCTTCTTTATGTAATCTCATGACTATTACTAATAGTATTGGTTATTAATCAATGAATAGTCACGTTGCTTAATAATAGCTTATACTCATAGTTCACAAAATCCGCACTTTCGGAATGGCGGAAAAAGAGTAATTCTGCAGTAGTACTATTTCATCACTGCAACTCGTGCAAGTTGAGGTGGTGTCAATCTATCTGGGATCCGAGGCGTCTTAAATCTTGCGCGTGGGCAACCAATCGTATTTCACTCTGCGGAGGTTGATCCAATAATAATCGACAATTTGCTTTTGCCTACCCTCTCTTGTTCGCGACAAACGTGTAACTTACGCTGAAAGCAAACAGTTTGAGAGGCAATGACAAAGCATGGGACCTCCTACATTACCAAAATTGGAAGGCACTTGCAACATTATTACATAACGCTACTGTTTGGTAGAGCCGCAGGGTTGTTTGTTTGTTCGTTCGATTCGCAACCCTTCAAACCTCTTCATATCTGGTGTAGATCTATGTTCAAAATTCCGCCCTGTTACGCATGGAATGCAACATTGCCTTATCCATACGACAGGAGTACAATCGTTGATGCTACTGTGCATCAAACTGAACGTGCATGCCGTGCTTTCAGACTCGTGGGCGATTCCTTAATGTTCCTCTTCCTGAAGATTCCACGGGCCCGCGTATATCCAGACAGTGATCTAGCTGCAGCTTTGCGAGAGATCGTTGAGTATGGTTTAACAACTAGACTCTTATAGTTTGGTATCTATTTCACTCCAGGTTAGCCTTACCTAACGAGTTTCAGTGGTCAAGGAAAGATCGGATACCAGGATTTCGCGTTCCTCGGCTTCACGGAGTCGGGCATCAAGACTGGGCGTGTAATATTACTGGAAAAGCCAGCCGATCTTGCGAGAGAGGGCTTTCCCTCTGCTGACTCGTTGTTGCAATCATTTGGCAATTTGCAGGATGTTTACATAAAGGACGGTCCAGGAAAGTACGCTGCTCGACTGGGCCTGTCATTCTCTGCTACCGTGGAATCGGTCAATGTGAGCTTATTTGCTAGTGCTCATTCTTATATACGTTCAAATTCTCGCATAGCCCTCTGATCACCAGCTCGTGGAGGTACCTGACTCGAAAGCTGGGAATGGTGTCCTCACGACGGATGGATGTGGCATCATCCGCGAGTCGTACGCTAAGGGGATCCGTTCTAGACACAACTTCGATTCAGGAACATGCGGTATGATATCAGTATGAGTGTCGAAACATGACATAGCTGAAGGGTCCCATCGCAGTCTTTCAAATTCGCAGAGGAGGAATCAAGGGCCTCCTTGTCGCATACCCAGACGATATATTCGATGAGATGTGCAGGAAAAACGGAGTTTGGACGTCTCACAATTATAAGATTGCTTATCGCAATTCGATGTCCAAATACGACGGTGGTCCTACCCACATTGAGATAGCTAATATCTCAGGACCGAGAAAAAGTGCGCGTTTGAATCGATCTATTATCGCCATTCTTGTCGCCCTGGCAAAACAATATGGAGTGAGTCCCCCTATTCATAACGAATGAGCTTTTATAATTGACATTGGTCGGAAGGAGATGGGAAAGCTCCTTCAAGTTGGTTATTCCGTCGCTTCAAATGCGTACCTTTGAATCTTTTGCAGGCACTTAGGGAGCTTCTAATTTTACAACTACGACGCATCAAAATGATTGCATATGACCGACAAGAAGCGCTGGCCTATGTCGAGGGTGACCTTGACGCGGAAGGTGATGGCCATTTTCAGGACCGTAAGTTTCCACCATCGCTAGGATATTCTATGCTAGAGACCTTGCCAAGTCTACGAAATGCTTCTTGCTGGACACTCAATGAATGATGCTTATATAAGGGTGAGACTACGAGGTTGCCAACGAATACAGTACGAATGCTTGAGGAGAAACCTGAATATCATGGTGCATGTGCGTACTATCTACTCGGCGGTATTATGTATCATACTCACTGTGATGGTCAAGAAATCATGTTACGTATATGGCGTTGTCGACGAACTAGGTGTCTTGGCAGATGATGAAGTGTTTCTCCAACTGCCAGAGAGGGAAGGAGTACTGGTGTCTAAAGTTCTTATCGCAAGGTCTGCCGGGGTGCATGAGATTTTCTCAATTTCTGACGAAGTAGATCTGTCCAGAAATCCACTACACAAGCCGAGTGG
This sequence comes from Inonotus obliquus, assembly GCA_032164295.1. NCBI lineage: Eukaryota > Fungi > Basidiomycota > Agaricomycetes > Hymenochaetales > Hymenochaetaceae > Inonotus > Inonotus obliquus. The sequence goes on from JAJHTX010000004.1 coordinate 489,190, forward strand.
TACAGTATCTCGTTGAACAAGACGCCTCAGGGTTTCCACTCATTGACTTCTAATATACAGACATCCGAGTAATGATGGCAGTGAGCAAGCCTGAGTTGGATTTCCTGACTAACTGCATCGGTAGGCCATGAGATCTGGTTCAGCACACCGCGAGGATAACTGGTGTCCCATTTCAGTATTCCCACGGTCGGGATCATACTCAATTCCTGGATCAATGTCCGGAGGGTGCGTCCAAAGTTTCAGTGTTCACTTCAAGCGATAGGTTCTGAATTACTCATTGTAAGAGATTTGGATGGTGACGAATATTTTGTTTCCTGGGAGCCGACTATTCTACCTCTCAGAACCGAATGGCCCAGTCAATCGACTATTGAAACGGAGGCAGCCAAAGTCGACTGGTCTAGGCGAGCTCTGAATGAGGCCCTCGTGGACCTATTCGTCGAACAGCGGTATAACGAAGTAATGCGACAGGCATCCACAGAGTGGCATTCGGTTGTCGAAAGTCACCCCCAAATGGCAGGAGCGGAATATCCAATGAAGCTTGCGGAGATTATTGAAGAATCACTGGTAAGGACTGCCCGAGATATGAATGTAAGATTAATTCCCGTTTACAGGACATTCTGAAGAGCGGAGGTAGCTATGGGGCACTCAGTGCTCGGTATTGGGATACTCTCTCGGACTACCACTGCCATCGTAACTATATGAGACAGCAGCAGAGCAAACTATACTTCCTCAGGGAAATGATCCCTAATATAGGGGAAGACAAGGTTAATCACTGTGAGATTGATCCAGACCTAGATTTGCGAGCTGAAGGGCCAGCGGATTGGGACGAATACTATGAGCAAGGAGGAATGATTATCAGAGATTTCAACAGAGGGCTTGCGGAGGTAATAGACTGTGTGTATCAAACCACTTCACAATCATGGGATTTTTTAATTCTAATTTGCGATGCACGGAGACATAACGAAGGAGGATGGAACATTACGCTATGGACAAGAGGATGAGCCAACACTTGTGGAAGAATATTACGCTCGATTCGCTGATAAATACTTCCCAAGTAAGTATGTTCTCGTCCTAGCAGGCAATCTCAGATGAACAGCTTTGTTTTACCTGCAGGAACCAATGACAGCATCATGAGTAAGGTGGCTAGAGGAAATTACATGCGGGCTTCAGCCTGGTACCGTTCACGTACGAAACCCAACACCCGCGGGGCGGCTAACGGATTATTCCAGGTACTGTCTCGGCTATCGATCGAACAGACCAGCATTTGCCTGGGTCGGAGCTCGATTCCTCAACAGTATCAAATCATGTGTGTTCCGGCCTTCTTCCTCACTCTACTCAATATGAATTGACCATTTTCCAGTCAAGGCTAACAGAGGTCGACCTGGCCTGTCAATAGGACCTTTGAAGAGCCTTAGAGTTACAGAAGCACAGCTTGAGGATCAGTACCGGGAACTCAGTCTTTATAGCAAGCACATAGGAGGGACTCGACCCTGGAGTAAACCGATGCTTTGTAATGCTGTTCGTATTCGGCGAATCGAGATCATCGACGTTTAGTATGAGAAAGGGCGGACGCGATGCATTCCGAATGTGATCGCGTTGTGTTGGATGAAGGATGAGATTGGATGGATAAGAGCAGTACTACATAGTACCAGTGACGTCGACGCCATCGCTTTCTTCTCCCGTTTATCATATGAAGCTTGTGGAAATATAGTCCGTGATTTTTGAAGAACGTTCTAGTTCAGCGATACGATATATTTCGCGGAAATGGTTGGGACTGAATCGATTCATCAGACGAGAGGCTTGCAGTGGTCTAGGATGGTGCTATTGGTGGATCAGAGCGAGTGAACTGTCGAGCAAGGTGAAAATGGGACGTACTCGATCAGGGAAGACTAGCCAGTGCCATTTGACGAATGCCTTCGCCGGAATAACAAAATCCGAGCTACCCTCCCTCGATCGTTCACTTCGGTACTCTGGTAAAAGACGTGGCGTGTAGTACAAAATCTGTCGCTCATTCTGGTAGCCCCACGGATCGCTGAGCCGACCGCTCGCAAATCGAGCATCGGAAAAGGCAAGCTCTCGCTGTCCGATTTCGGCGTTCCTCCAGTAATCATCTTCCTGCTCTCGCGTTAGATACATCTCGTACGGACTTGACTTCGCGATGAAGATCTGGAGTAAGCTTCGCGTAGCATCGGTGATGAGCTTGGCAACCGTAAGCCCTCGAAAACGCGCGGATATCGACTTGTTCCATAGGACAATGCAGACTAAAGGAAGAGCGAATAACAGATGGTATCTGCTAGCACCAGCCCAGATGAAATATCTTGTTTGTAACAGCATGGTTAGCTTGGGAGGTAAAGGATCGACTGTGGACGGTGGCCCGGTTCAGGTTGTAGGTAACCCTCATGTTTCCTACCTGCTCGCTCAATGGAGACGAAATGAAGAAGCGAGGTTTTAATAATCCAAGCAAGCTGTTCTTCTTTATGTAATCTTTAGAGTATTACTAATACTATAGTTATTAATCAATGATTAGTCACGTTTCTAGCCCTTCAAGAAATTGAATAGCTTTCGGACATCGGGAGAAAGTCTTAAGGATTTTATGGGAATATATGTCAATAAAAGTGGCGAAAGTACCATAAGGGGAAGAAGGTCGGTTTATAAAAGCCAGCACAAATTTACGATAAGCTCTGTAAGTCTGATGGACCTTGTGAGGCGAGAAAGGCTATCTGATACTTATGTATTGATCAAAGGAGTCACATTGAACCTCGAAAATGACATGTCGAAGTCCGGCTTATTAATACAAATAAGTTTTGCAAGCATTCAGGCATCATATAAGGCTATACAAGTCTTATAAGGGCGATATAAGAGTACCTAAAGACTTGATTCATTCTCATAATATTGCTGAAATTCCTTGTAGTAGCTTATTACACAGAAATAACTAGACAACATATTATTTTATTATCAGTCATTATGAATCAATACTTGAATGCCTTCTTCAAATCCGTCGCCCTTCACTCCGGTCACATCCAGCTGCACATACGTGTTTCGCACGGAAGAACGCTTCTGGTTCTCCGGCGTGCGAGAACGCCATGAAGAGGTCGTGGATCCTACTCCATCCCTGTCCGAAGGAGGAGGGGCAGGTGTAGGTGATATGCTAGATTTGAGGTTTGCGTGAGTGGAGGAAGAAGAAGAGCTAGGAGGAGCAGGTGCAGGAGCGGATGTAGATGCCAGGCTGGTAGACGAGGCTCTAGGACTTGCCGGTAACTCCGGCAACACTTTCTGAGATGACGAGATACTACGCGAACTTCATGTAGACATATGAGTGTGATTCCCAAAGGAGGGTGGTGGGGAAGGACTGCTCAAAGGCAGATCGGAGTTCGTGACTCGAAACCGCGCTGCGAAGGAAGCTGAGGATTACACACTTAGCGGAGCAGTCACGTACCCGCCCTCACACGTTGTGCTCATAGCATCGGCACCATTTCCGGCACTGCTACCGCTGCCAGGTGACAGCGCCAAGCTGTAACGCGCAGCCATGCTTGTTGGGAGTGGGGATATGGAGGGCGGGTTCCCTCGAGGTGGTCGGGAAGGTTTCCCACAACACACCATCAGAGTCGTGCACTTTGCCCGAGGCGGGGCTTTGACATTGCATGTTAAGCTCGGGCTGACTATCGTCAGTAAGCGTCAGATCAACGACATACTCACCCCACTGGTCAACACCTTCAGCAGTAAGACCAGCAACACTCTGAGGAACTCAGGAACCTTGGTGGATAATGGGAGAGGCGTGAGCGTCAGCCTCTATTGTTATGCCTATATTGTCCGCATTCGAGCTGGCAGATAGAGGGCGAACTGCGACATAACCCGGGATGCTATTACGATCAGTGTTTGATGCGTAAGGCAACTCTGTTGGAGAACCAGGTCGTGCGTCTAGGAAGGAACCGACGACGTGGTGTCTGCTGGTAGGTCGGCTCCGAGGCGAGTTGATGCTGTGATTATAACTTTGATGTCGACTCGAGCACGAGACTGAACCTTAACCTGAGCCTGCGAAGAAACCGCTTCCGCTGCTCCATTGTCAGCTCATGCTATTTGGTGCACGATAAAAGGAGACCTTCTTGTATAGTAAATAGCTTCCTCAACTCGCTGAAACGTGTAAAACCCCAATTGCACTCCTCAGCAATGAAATGATGGTGAGCATCTAGGGATAGCATTAGTCATCAGTCTGATTTGGATTGTGCCCCGACACGCGAAAGCGATGACTGTTCGGATGATGTGGGAAGTGCAAGACGTACGAGAAACAGTGTAGATGGTGGGGTCATTAGGATTCGAGATGACAAGAGCAAACTGAGCACATGCATGCCATCTCTCTGGTGCTCTCTTTGGATCAGCATAGTCCAGATACACAGATACGGTATTGTTCAATGGCGCGTTTGAATTACCGAAGGGAATAAAAGTATTCGCCTAGTAAGTGTCCAAGAATGAATGGTAAATCGTTATCGCGGTGAAAGGCAAGGACGTACTAATGATGTCCTCCACACTCAAACTCCGGACTGGTAATCCGGTTATCTCTTGACTCGTCTCTGTTACTGTACTCTTTCACATGCCCCATCATCCCCACGCCCATGATATCCAAACCTGCTAGACCGATAGTACTGTTATGGAGAGCCGAGTCTGGCATCGCTCGCTGTACATCGAGTAAATTGAGAATATAGTTAATTCAGAAGAGTTTCTACTCTGGTCGTCCTCTGTAGGTATTCCATATGACAAAGGTAGAGTTGTTGTTGCTGAGTATGAATGGTCTGAGGAGATGGGTGAGCTGTTCTTCAATGAGGGTACTGGAGGGATGATTGCTTGTTTGAGGGGAGAGGAAGGTACTGGTACGAGAGCCGGGGCGTCTATTTAGATAGTGAGAGAGTAAGGAAGATGGTGGAAGAAGGCAGATATTGTTATTGCCATTGGATGAAGCCGGCGATCCTAATCTGTAGACACCCATTGGACGATCAAGTGCGAGACAGTAATGGAGACAGAAACTCTATGCAAACGAGGAAGTGCTCAGACTCGGTGATGAGCTTTGATTCTTGGAGCGGTTGTTGGACTTAGGCATTCAGGTTAGGAGAGCGCCGTGAGAACTCATTGCCTGAGATGTAGGAGATTCTGGATCTGAGGGCCAAATTTTTGAATGAGCCGAGCTGGGCAGCAAATGAAGGAGTATAGGCCGGGCAAGGCATACAGTGGCGAGTGGCACAGCTCATTAACCCAGTGGATTTGATTAAAACTTCACAGACTCACAGTGTTCCAGGTTATTGACAACTCTGGGTATACACAGATAAGCACTGAAGGCAGAGGTAAGTAGTAAGATGGTAGTGATAGATAAAGAAGAGACAAGGCAACAAGGACGTGTCGACTTGGAAATAAGTACAGATGACATCACACGTGACCGCATTTACGCAGCTTCAAAAAAACAGAATCAGCTCAATCCAGACTTCCCATTGTGGAATATGATGGTTAAAATCCAATCCGCAGTTTTGGAAGAATAAATCACTCTAAAATATGAATCACATTCTCCCGAGCAGTCTTCTTTTTTCATTGTATGCTTGACCCAAGCCCTGCAACAAACATACACTTTCCATTAAAGCCTCACTGACTAAAATAATACATGTAAAAATATTGTTGCCATAATCTAATAATGCACACCTCTTATTAATTTTCTGTATTATCTCAAAAGCTCCTTGGTGCAAAGCATAGAATCGAGTTGCCTTGGAATGCAATTAGATGATTGAAAACATCATTTTATTATATTTACAAGGCAAGAAGAAGAGCTATTTGACGAATGAAAGAGTATCACAAGAATTTCAATTTTCTATATAAAAGCATTTTCCTTTCTTTCGTCTTGTATTCATCCAGAATCCTTGTATGCGACTCATATAATCTTGTAAGCCTTACAACACATGATATGGTGACTAATAGATTTGAATTACCAAGCAATCTATACAAGGAAAAACATTCTACGCGACTTTCCCCCGATGGATTAGCAAAAAAAGAGTAATTCTGTAGTTTGTACTATTTCATCACTTTCTGCAACTTGTGCAAGTTGAAGTGGTGTCAATCTATCTGTAGTCCGAGCCGTCGTAAACATCCCAGTTAGATAATCAATTGTATTTCACTCTGCTAAAGTTGGATCCAGTGACAAATGACGGTTTGTTATCGCCTACCCTTTTCTTTCATGTTCGCAAACAAGCATGTAAATGAGGTTGAAAGAGAACAGTTTGAGAGGGGGCCATGACAAAGCATGGGACCACTCATATTACGAAATATGGATGGAAACGCTTGCGACATTATTACATAATTACACCCTTGGCAATGCGACCCCAGCTACTCACCTTCAATCCTCTTCATGTCTATCCGATGCAGTGGATCTGTGTTCAAAATTCCACACTGTGATGTATGGACTGCAACGTTGCCCAATCCATACGACACGAGTACAATCGTTGATGCTACTAAACGTCGAACTGAACGTGAATGCCGTGCTTTCAGGATCGTGGACGATTCCTTGAAGTTCCTCTTCCTGAAGATCCCCCGAGCATATCCCGACAGTGACCTGAGAGTAGCTTTGCGTAAGATCGTTGAGATTGGTCTTACGACTAGATTCTTATAGTTTGGTATCTATCTTACTCCATGTTGCCCTTTCCTAACGAGTTTTAGTGGTCAAGGAAAGATCGGATACCAGGAATTCGCATTTCTTGGTTTCAAGGAGTCGGGTATCAGGAATGGACGCATAATCTTGCTGAGAAAGACAGTTGATCATGCGGAAGTGAAACTTCTCTCTGTTGCTTCGTTGTTACAGTCATTTGGCAACTTGCAGGACGTTTACCGTGAGTACGGACCAGGAAAGTACACTGCTCGACTGAGCCTGTCATTCTCTGCCACCGTGGAATCGATCAATGTGTGCTCCATCTCTATTTTTCGCCTTGATAGGAAATCAAGTATTTGTATAGCCTCCCAATTCCCAGGTCGTAAAGATACCTGACTACAAAGCGAAGAATGGTGTCTTCACGACGGATGGATGTGGCATCATCCGCGAGTCTTATGCTAAGGAGATCCGTTCTAGACATAAAATCGATTCAGGAACATGCGGTATGCTGTTTAAATGACTGTGAAATCATGACATAGCTGAAGAGTACCTTTGCAGTCTTTCAAATCCGCCGAGGAGGAATCAAGGGTCTCCTTGTCGCATACCCAGACGACATATTCGATGAGATATGTAGGGAGAACGGAATTTGGACGTCTCACAATTGTAAAATTGCTTATCGCAAATCGATGCTCAAATACACCGATGGCCCTACCCACATAGAGATAACTAATATCTCAAAACCGAGAAAAAGCGCGCGCCTGAATCGTTCTATCATCGTCATTCTTGTCAACCTGGCAGGCCAATATGGAGTGAGTCTCCCTATTCATAATGAACGAACTTTGATAATTGATATCGATCGGAAGGGGATGGGAGAGCTCCTTCGGGTTGGTTATTCCGTTGCTTCAAAACATGTATCTTTATCTTATAGTTTTTTACAGGCACTTAGAGAGCTTATGAAGTTACAACTGCGACGCATCGAAATGATTGCATATGACCGACAAGAGGCGCTGACCTATATCGATGGGGACCTTGACGCGGAAGGTGATGGTCGTCTTCAGGACCGTAAGTTTCTTTAATCGATAGGATATTCTATGCTCTCTAGATACCTTGTCAAGTCTATGAAATGCTTCTTGCTGGGCACTCCCTGGACGATGCTTATATAAGGTCGAGGTTACGAGATTGCCAGCGAATCCAGTGCGGTCGTTTGAGAAAGAACCTAAACATCATGATGCATGTACGTAGGGTTTACTTGGCAGTATTATCATACTCACTCCGGTGGACAAGAAATCATGTCGCGTATATGGCGTTGTCGACGAACTGGGTGTCTTGGTAGAGGATGAGGTGTTTCTCCAACTGCCTGAGAGTGAAGGAATCTTGGTTTCGGATGTTCTTATAGCAAGGTCGGTCGGAGTGTCTGAGATTTTTCATTTTCTGACGTAGTAGATTCGTGCAGGGATCCAATGCACAGGCCGAGTGGTATGGCATATCGTTCAAACCAGACCCCTTAGGGCTTCCATTCATTGACGACAAATGCACAGATGTCCGAGTAATGAAAGCAACGAGCAACCCTGAGTTGGATTTCCTGACCAACTGTATCGGTAGGCATGAGAACTGATTCAGCAAACCGTGAGGATATCTGATACCCATTATCAGTGTTCCCGCGGTCGGGGAAATACTCAATTCCTGGATCAATGGCCGGAGGGTGCGTACAAAGTTTCACTGTTCACTTCAAGCGATAGCTCTTGAAATATTCGTTATAAGGGATTTGGATGGTGACGAATATTTTGTTTCCTGGGAGCCGGCGATTCTCCCTCGCGGAACCGAATGGCCCAGTCAAGTGACAGTCGAAACGGAGACCTCCAAAATCGATTGGTCTAGAAGAGCTCTAAATGAGGCCCTCGTGGATCTATTCGTCGAACAGCGGTATAGTGAAATAATGCGACAAGCATCTATAGAGTGGCAATCTGTTGTCGAAAGTTACTTCCCCCAAATGGCAGGAGCGGAATATCCAATGAAGCTTGCGGGTATTATTGAAGAAGCATTGGTAAGAGCTACCCAAGATACGAATGCAAGTTTAATTCGCCTTTTCCAGGACATTCTGAAGAGCGGAGGTAGCTATGAGGCACTCAATGCTCGTTATCGTGATACTCTCTCGGACTACGACCTCCATAGGAACTATATGCGGCAGCAGCAGCCGAGCAAACTACACTTCCTCAGGAAAATGATACCTTCTATAGAGGAGGACAAGGATACTCACTACAAGATTGATCCGGACCTAAACTTGCGAGCTGAAGGGTCCGCGGATTGGGACGAATACTATGAGCAAGGAGAAATAATTATCAGAGATTTCAACAGAGGGCTTACGGACGCAATGATAAACGACTGTGTGTATCAACCCACTGCGTTAGTCACGGTATTTTATTCTGATTTATGATGCATGGAGATACAACCAAGAAGGATGGAGGAGCACCATAGACGGGAGGATGATTCCATATATGTGGAAGACTACTGCACCCGATTTACTGATAAATACTTCCCTCGTAAGTATATCCTCGTCCTGGCAAGCAATCTCAGACGAGCAGGATTGTTTACTTCCAGGAACCGATGATAGCATCATGAGTAAGGCGGCTAGAGGATCTTATCTTCGGGCTTCAGCCTGGTACCGTTTATGTACGAAATCCGACACCCACGGAGCAGCTCACAGATTATTACAGGTACTGTGTCGGCTATCTATCGGACAGACCAGCGTTTGCTTGGGTCGGAGCTCGTTTCCTCAACGGTATCAAATCATGTGTGTCCCTCAGCCTTCTTTCTCACTCCGCTCAACATGAACTGATCATTTTTAGTCAAGGCCTACCAGGGTCGACCTGGTCTGTCAATAGGTCCTTTGAAGAGCCTTAAAGTTACAGAAGCACAGCTTGAAGATCAGTACCGGGAACTCAGTCTTTATAGCAAGCACATAGGCGGGACCCGACCCTCGAGTAAACCGATGCTCTGTAATGCTATTCGTATTCGGCGAGTCGAGATCATGGACGTCTAGTATGAGGAAGGGCAGACCTAGTCTATTCCGAATGTGATCCGTTGTGTTGGATGAAGGATGAGATTGGATGGATAAGAGCAGTACTAGTATCAGTGACGTCGACGCCATCGCATTCTTCTCCGTTAATGTGAAGCTTGTTGAAATGTAGTCGGCAGTAGTGAAAGAATGATTTAGAAGACCTCATATCAGACTCGTTGAGATAGGCAACAGACACTTGTGGTAAAGCGCGGAACATCAAGGGGGACCGGAAACATTGTCGCTATCTAACGCAATGCGTAATACTACATTGTTCAGTCAGTAAGGAGAAGATGAGAAAACGTGAATGATAACATCAAATACTCCTAATTCAATGTGCGACACCGTTCTCCAGCTTTGGCACGTTCCAAGGGCCCGCATCGCTGAGAGAGCAGCCACCAGGGCACTGACACAAACCGCCGAACTCTGTAGGCAAGTTCTCCGCAGGGATCTGCTCGAGGAGTTCCTTCTTGCCATCGCCCGAGGGGATGCTAATCTTTGCCACAGTGACGGGATCTAACCAACCCTTGATGATGCTCCAGATCGTAGAAAACATCCACGGCGCATTGATGATGTAGAACTTGCCCATCGTCTCTGGATAGTAGTTCTGACCGATCTTGCTCGCTTCCTGTACGTAGCCCTTGACGTCCCAGAACGCCTTGATGCCGACGTTCTTAAGGTCTAAAATCGTCGTACACGTCTCGACCGGATGACCAATGGCCTTTGAAGCTGCTGGAAGTCGTTCGGAGATGAACTTCTCGTATTCAAGGATAAGACTCTTTATCTGCCGTTCCTGAGTCGTGACTTTTCGTAGTTCGGTCACATTGACATTGCCGAGGCGCTCAACATAAAGCGGGCGACCATCCTGGGAGTAGTCATGTCGGAAATACGGCAAATAGATGGTAAATGCCTTCCTTACCTTATCAAGTTTATGGTAGTACTGAGGGTAGTATTTGTCTACTTGTGCCTTTTCCTCAAATTTGAAGTTCCTTCGGCATAAATTTAATGACGGTGATAATTATAATGAGGTAATGTACACTCACTTTTTGATGTCGTCGATGTTCACCTCCTTCCTCCAATTCTCGCACTCAATGACCATTGTCTTTGCGAGCGCCACATCCCATTTTCGAGCTCGCAAGAACCTGGAATACGTAGGTGAGAAGAGACAAACAAGCTAGCAGGTAGCTCTGCACACCTCAGAAGAGTTGCATCATCCATTCGCTCCTCAACAAAGATACCATCTTTGATCAATTCCTGCTTGAGCTTCTCCAGCGCCTGCTGTTGTGCTTGAGTGAGATTTCCCAATCGACCTTGGGGAGGCTTGTAATCTGAATTTGAGACCCCTGAAGGAATCGATGAAGAAGAGGGTGCTGAGTCGGCCATTCTCGTGCTTGCAAGTAGGTCTGGACGTCCCGTATACGTTTACAAGATGATATGTGTGAAAGGAGTGTTTGTGCTGGAAGGAAAAAGTGAAAGGCGACGTGGCTTGCCCTCGGCAACAAAGACAAGACCTGTTGGCGAATGACGTTAAAACACGACACACTTCTCCACACAAAATTCTTTGGTGCTTGCCGAGAATACTGAACTTGTCTTTGCGCTCGATACTCTTATCGTTGGTGAATGAAACACAGGATAATTATTCGAACAAATTCTTTGTTAGATGACGCCCAACGCTCCTATCCTCGGTCACGTGCTTCCCACATGCTAGAAATCAACTTTTCATTTTCGCTCTGCTTGGTGCTCCATCCATATCTTATCAGAGACTACCACCCAATGTACCTGTACCCATGGGCATTCATGGGCAATCGTGTCAAAGTACAAACGTCCCATTAAAACTATGTGAAGGAAAGAGATAGCCTGGAATTCCTACGGTTCATTGCTCCGGTTCGCTTGAGCTTACGGTTGCTTCCCTGTATTATAACCTGGAGGCTATGTCAACTAGTAGAGCCTCAAAGGGGAGACAGAGGAAATGTACGGTACGAGTTCTGTTTCAGTAGTGTTTACTGAGACTCGGAACTCATAGCCTTCTTCTAACAGGCCCAGCTATTCTTGATCTACCGTGACATGCGTTGCCCAATGGAGGCTTCGGTGCCTTATTCTGCATAGAATGAGGCATAGCGTAGGGTTACGATTAAGTGCTGCTATCGTTCTTCAAACTGCGAGCGCGCCGGAGTCCAGAAAGTAACGATGAAGTGATAGGGCATCAGTCCGAACAACTATCCTGCGTTATTCATTTGGAATTACTCCGCGATGGATTACGGGTGAAAACCTCCGGTTTCCCTCATTTCAAATTCTCAGAGTCGGTACCGTCTTTCTGGAACTTGGAAATCTGGACCTTCCGTTACATGAATGGTTTGGAAAATGGGAGATATAAATATGCCAGACATCATCTCAGGATCAGGATAGTCAGAAACACTAACCAGTTACTTCTTACTCTCAGCCCACTCTCCTTCCTCTATGTCATCCAGAACATTTTGGGGCTGCTTCCGCCGGAGCAAGAAAGAAAAAACACCACGGAATGATGGGATGACGCCTAAGGAACGCACCAGGCAGCGTAAATGGCAGATTCGACTCATGTCAGCTCTTGCCATACCTGTATTCCTGGAGACGCTAGATTATACAGGTAAGCATTATCACTCGTGATGCCCTGTCAGAGGCTCTCAATCGTGGGCTAACAAAACTACTTCAGTTGTTGCGACTGCTCAGTCTCATATCGCCGTAAGTCATCAAAGTTCCATCATAGTCAGGCTGCTGACTTTCTCTAGTCCGCATTCAACAGGCTGGACCTCCAAACGTGAGTGTATCCTTTTGTATCGTCCGCTATCTGTACTGAGCATTGACACGTATCGTACCCCATCCGTTCACAGCTACATTGGCACGATTTACCTTCTGACCTCAACCGTCTTTTTACCCCTTTTCGCGTCTTTCTCTGATGTGTACGGGCGTCACTGGGCGATGCAGCTCTCCATTCTTCTCTTTCTCGTCGGAAGTGCCCTCTCTACCGCAGCCCAGAATATGCCTATGATGCTCGCCGGCCATGGTGTAGCGGGCATCGGTGCGGCAGGATTACTTACTGTGGTCCGCGTAATTCTCGCAGATTCCCAATCTCTCAACGATAATAACTTTCAATCGTCCATCTTGACATATTTGTACGCCATCGGGTTCTGCCTGGGGCCCGTCATTGGCGGTGCACTGACGGAGGTGTCATTTAGATGGGTCTTTGCCATCAAGTAAGTCACGCAAGTCAATTGTGGACAGAAGTTGACTTTCTTTGCAGCTTTCCGTGTTGTGTCGTTGCTATGATACTTGTCTTCATTCTTCTCAGGTCTCACCTCAAACGTCCACTCATGGACCAGAACCTCAGTAGAGCTGAGAAACTCCTCCATATCGACTGGATCGCAACAGTCTTGTTTACAGCTGGAGGTATAGTTTTACTCCTAGGTCTGGATTGGGGATCAAGCGAAGGATGGAAGTCCGCAAAGGTTATCGTCAGCCTGATAGCCGTCGTGCTACTGATTGCAGTAACTCTCATTTGGGAAGCTATTCTCGAGCTCAAGCAAGGAGGCAGGCAAGCTGAAGGTCGGAATGACTTGGAGGTTCAAGAGGGTCTTGTCGTCGATGAGAAGGACGTGTTCACCTCCCGATCAGACTTGGCAGCCCCCTTCCGTGCAACAGCTCTTCTACCTCTGAGCGTTCTAGGAAACTTCGATGTGCTTGCGACGAGCTTTGCAGCCTTTACTTCGGGAATGGTCATGCTTGTCATTTTCTACTTCGTTGCCCTTATCTTCGTGCTAGTCTCTGGCTAGAGTGCAACAGATGCAGGCGTACAGCTTATCTATTTTGCTCCAGGGATGGTAAGAAGTCCATATACCTGAACTGTTCAAGTACTTAAATGCACTGGAATAGGGTGTCGGAACCATGCTCGCTATTTCTATGGTGAAGCGCCTTCGACAGCCGAAGCTGGAATCGGCACTGGAATGACTTTCGGCCCACTCTCTATCCATGCTCGCTTTTCGCAGCCCAGTTCACGTGTTGCGATTGCTGTCGCTCTCACTCTCTTCTTCCGTGCTCTCGGAGGAACAGTGGGCCTTGCGCAATGCGGGGCAGTCACGAATGGGAAAGTCCGCGAATACTTCGCCAGCCTACCTCCATCAGCCTTGGAGCAATTACAGGGCACCAACGCCGCATCTTTCAGCACGTCGGACCTCACATCTCTTGATCAAATCAATGCACTTCCGAGCGATGCGCAAGAACTCGTAAAGAATGCATTTAGGAATGGGCTGCGCTGGAGCTTTATCTCACTGATCCCATGGTCGTGCTTGTCGTTTATTGGTTGTCTCTTCTTACGTCGCATCGTGGAGTCCGATTCGGACAGGAGCAATTATCTCTACCTGCTGTTCTATTTATGTAGCTAGTGTATTGCTTTCTTCCAGTTAATAATTCGGACGTTCTCACTTCCCGTGAAATGAATTCACGTAGCCTGGTGAGAAGTGACATAGGAGGTGCATAGCAGCAAAACCGTAGGGGACCGATAGAAGTCCGACAAAGGCAACCAGGACTTGGACAATCTCAACGCGCCCGAGACAGAATAGGCACGTAATTTTTTTTGGAAGCATTGGCTTGTATGAATCAGGTGGTCCTACCCATACTAAAGTATCGTGTAGTAGGTGCGGTTGATTACACTTGTTTGTACTGAAGGGAAGGCAGTCGCGGTTCTTTCCCAATCGGGACCGCAACTTGGTGCGGTGGCTGTGAAGAGAAGTGTATAATTTCCATCGTGTCATACTTTCTGCAAACAGACCAAACATACGGTGTTTGAAAATCTGTTCCGCGCTTTCTTACGATGCGCACCCGGTGCACGCGCTCGTCAGTGGTGGCAATAGTACGCTTTGTCTTGGCTGCTGCCAATCATATATAAAACCCAGTCACTGCGGCTGCGGAATGGCCACACATCATATACCCCATCTTGCCGCATCGCAATGATCCTTACACTACTTTGGAACTTGCTCACTTGGCCATGGAACTTGCTCGTTCGGCTTTGGAACCTGTTGCCACTTCCTTCTTCATGGAAGATCAAAGATAAGTCAGAAACCAACGAGGAGTTGGAAGGTAGGGATGAGTTACGGAGTAGCGATGGGCTCACCCCAGAGGAACGAAGGAAACGGAATTTATGGCTTCTTCGGCTCATGGCTTCACTTGCTCTGCCAGTAATACTGGAAACACTAGATTACACAGGTAAATCAATAACAAACATGGTCAAGTCCAGTTGATTGACTTACGCGACGTAGTTGTCGCGACGGCTCAGCCCAAGATCGCTGTAAGCTTTTCCCTCAGATCGTAGTATCTTTGAGCTCATTCTAGGTTCTTTCAGTCAGCCTTTAACCGGTTGGACCTACAGAGGTAAGCTCATTACGCGCTGCTTTCAACGTATTATACACTAATAACTTACCTGTAGTTACATCGGGACGGTCTACCTACTCACATCGACAGCTTTCCTTCCGCTCTTCGCATCTCTCGCAGATGTCTACGGCCGTCACTCAACGATACAGCTCGCTCTTGTTTTCTTTATCATCGGGAGCGCAATTTCAACCGCAGCACACGATATGCCCACAATGCTTGCAGGACGTGGGATAGCAGGCATAGGTGCGGCGGGACTTCTGACTGTACTGAGGACTATTCTCGCGGATGCTACGTCTCTCAACCTCAACAACATCCAAGGTGCTCTCATGACTTTCCTGTATTCCGTCGGCTTCTGCGTCGGGCCACCCATAGGTGGCGCCCTTGTGGATGTCTCTTTCAGATGGATCTTTGCAATCAAGTCTGTCGTTCTTTATCCTTGAGCAACGATACCCTACTGACCAGTAATCCTAGTTTGCCGGCATGCGCACTCTCCATGATCATGATTTTCATTCTTCTACGAAAACACATTAGACGTCCCCTCGTGGGCCAGAATTTCGGAGCTCTAGACAAGTTGCTCTATATCGACTGGACGGCTACGTTCTTCTTCACAGTCGGCGGCATCGGACTCTTACTTGGTTTAAACTGGGGTTCCTCAGAAGGCTGGGACGACCCCAAAGTCATCGTATGCCTCGTAGTCGGAGCATTTCTCGTCGGCGTGACAATAGCATGGGAAGCTCTTCTAGAGCACAAGCAGAGATCGGATCAGAGACAACGACAAGGCGACCTTGATATCACGGGCAGCGATATACCTGCGGAAAAGAGCACTTACATCGATACGACCGTTGATCGATCTCATTTAGCGGCCCCATACCGTGCAACAGCTCTCCTACCATTGAAGGTCATGGGCAATTTCGACGTTATGGCGACCAACTTCGCAGCACTTACTTCTGGAATGGTCATGCTCGTCGTATTTTACTACGTCGCTCTCTACTTCATCATCGTCTCAGGACAGAGTGCGACTCGGGCCGGCATTCAATTACTCTTTTTCGCACCTGGTCTGGTACGTGATATGATAAACCCCTCATCTATGATATTGAAGAGCTGTTCAAGGGTATCGGGACTGTTATTTCGATCCGGATGGTATCACGATACCGTCAACCGAAATATCCAATCCTTATTGGAAGTTTTATAGTCCCACCCTCTCTCGGGCTTGTCTCAATGGCAATCAATAACCAACACGGTCCACAAATCAAAGGGTATCTATATATATCCCATATTCTCCGCAGCATTAGTCCTCCTTCCTTACAATATTATTAAATCAGGTTCATGATTCTGGCGGGAATCGGCGTAGGCATGACTTTCGGCCCTCTTGTAATGCACGCCCGTTTCTCCCAACCTCACGATCGCGTCGCAATCGTCTCCGCTCTCAACCTCTTCTTCCGCTCACTCGGCGGGACCATCGGCCTCGCTCAATGCGCAACAGTAACAAACGCCAAAGTCCGAGCCTATTTCTCCGCTCTCCCCCTCTCCGAACTAATCCAATTTCAACCACTCGGCGAGGCTTCGTTCAGTGCTGGAGACCTCACTTCCATTGATATGATTGAAAGCTTGCCTCCTGAAGCACAGGAGCATGTTAGGAATGCATTCCGGAATGGTGTGAGATGGAGCTTCATTTCGCTTATTCCGTGGGCGTGCATATCGTTGTTTACGTGTTTCTTCTTGAGGCATATCGTGGACACTGACGCTGAGAGGATGAAAGCGATGAAATCCCCGGAAGAACCTGAAAACACCGACACGACAGCCCGGGACACGCCAGTGCATCCGGAAGAAAGTCGAGATGAGATCAAGCCCGAGAAGAGAGTCGGCAGTGTATAATCTCATAGCTACGCTCACTCGTTTCCCTCCTCCACTTCTTCCCAACCCCCTCTCCATTCAACTACAGCAATATAAGTAACCACATGTACATTGAGTTCATATTGTTCCACAGTTTGGTGATGTATCGACAACCGGCACTCACACGACTTTCAATACCCACTATATAATAGAAGCACTTCTTGGGAGCGCCTGGACGATGTTACGGTTCATTAACGGAGCCAGAAGAGTCGGACAGCATCGGGCAAAGAGCCTACAGCGAGTTGAGTCGCCGTCAGGTGCCCCCAGCGCCCGTACCTTCCCTCCCACAGATATCATTGATCACCTTCTACCTACAAATCGACCACTAACCCTTCCCAACTCCTCTCCCTGATTCCTCTCCTTCCTTCCTATCTACCTACTAGTTACTTTTATCAGATAGTGTTATTACAAACCTAAGATTCAATTGATGCAGGTTGAAATGCGTTTTGCTGTTGATGCCAAGGTGGTAAAGGGCGAAAAAAGAGGGCAGGAAGCGATGTCGTCGTGCTGGTACAGGGAAGCAGGAAAAAACAATAACGTCACGGAAAGCGAAGCAGGGAAAACACTATAACGAAGCCGGCCAGGGCCGTCGTTGAGCGGCCACGGGCCAGAAATCGGACAAAGCTATCGCATTCATACGATATCCCATAACTCCTCAACGGCACAGCAGAACTAGAAAAGGCAAGTGAATACATACATAGCATCAGATAAAGTTAGAACCATGTAAGAAAACGACGTAAGCAAGACATAAAAATAAACAAACGAAGTTCTTCCAACAATATGAAGACGTACCTTCCCGCATGCAACACTTGCACTTAGAGGGTAGTCACTGACCGAAATCTTCTCATCAACGATGCCATCTGCGAAATCATCCTTGCCGCGAGCCATCGCGCCAACGAACACGGCGATGGAATGGGTCTCAGGGATGTTTGGAAGAAATCGCGAGAGCCGCACAGTAGGCGCATCGCCGGAGAGTGTGATCTTGTACGTGTTCACTGGGAAGTAGTCACTCACGGGGTTCTGGATCCAGGTACATATAAACATATACGCAATGCGTAATTAGCAATGAGAGTGCCCAACGAGTAAGAAGATGGTAGAAGACATGCCTTGATGACCTTAAGGAGCTTCTCTGGCCCATTGACCCCGCGGATAAAGAGCCTATGGAGTAATTGAACTGCAAGTAATTGAAAGTAATGGAAGCCGTGAGATGAAGAATCGGAAAGGGAGGGCAAAACGCCGTACCCATGAGCCCGCTAAATCGCTTGAAAGTACGCGGGATACGAACGTGTGGATTGATCTCAATGAGGACGCCCTTGGCGGTATGGATGTAAACTTGCAGAAGTCCGGCTTTGTTCAGGGGTGAATCTAATAACGTCAATAGACACTTGAAATCAACGAGAATCAGCTTTTGGTCGATGGAATAATAGATAGCTTACTCACTTGATGCGTGATATCCGGTCGAGCATCCGCAATATCACGTCCGGTCTTCGCCAGAATGCCTTGGTGATCATCACAGTTGAGTAGTGCATACTTCGCCTCTCCAGACTTGCCCTTCTTCCCTGAGCCGCCACCAGAGCTCACTCGATATGACTCAAGGCAAGCTTGTTCAAGGACGACGATCAGTCGTCGCGATTGTGAATGTGCAGCCGGCGGTCGGGCTTGCTGTGGGACAAGTGAAGGATTTGTGATGATTGGGAATGGCCGCGAAGATTTTGGCACGGGCGACACAATCCCTACACTCTCCCTCTCCTTCTCCTTCTCCCTCTCCCTCTGCGACTGCTCCCCTTTCTGCTTCTTGTTCGCTGGTAATGATTTTGTTTTCCGTTCAGTTACAGGCATAGCGGGTGCGCTGTTCTCGTCAATAGAGCTTGAGCTGTCCGAATCTTCTGATTCATGTGCAAAGTCCTCGGGAGCGTCGTCGTCACCGCCAAGGGGCCGCGCTGATGCTGGACGGAGAAAAGTTTCCAAATGTTCCATTGATTGTGTTTTCTTTCGTAATATGTGCGCCGCCTCAAGGCTATCCGAGCCTGAGTGTCTGCGACGGCGCGTTGGTACGGCGAGAGGCATGGACAATGAGCGTAAGTGTCAAACACGGAAGAAAAATTAGAAGAACAAAAGCAAGAGAAATGGAGAAATGGACGGTGGGCAGAGAAGAGGGTGAGGGAAGAAAGGTAAGAATGAGCAGAATTATATGTAGAGTCGTCCAATATAAATAAATGTAAAAATAAATTTGCGCACAGGGTTGTAATTAGATCACAAAAGCATCCTGAAACACTACATTACATAATATAGTCTAAGTAAAAGAAGTAACAACCAGATTACATCATTATCATCTAATTCAGTTCTGGATGAATCTACCTCTGAGCGTGTCCTCCCCATGAACGCACAGCTGCGAGCGTTTGCTACGCGTCACTCACGATCGTGGCGGCCTCCAGCTCTGCGACGTAGCGCCCCCGCCCTTTCTTCATGTCGTCGGCATAACTCAACACAACGAACGCCCTCAGGAGCACGCGACAGATCCGCCGTTGGACCGTTCACTCCGCAAGCTGCCATAGTCTTCGTACTCACTGGAGCTGGCCTTTACTTCTACTTCAAGAATGAGAAAGAAAAGCTACAGGAGAAGAAGAGTGCGCACAAAATCATATTATTGTCCAATCTGAGCTCTGAACTTGCTAAACAGAGAAGGAACTCGAGTCCCGGAAATGGGGAAAAGCAGCTGTCGGAGGGCCGTTTGAGCTAGTTACACACACGAAAGAGCCATTCACAGAAAAGAATTTACTAGGGAAATGGTCTCTAATCTACTTCGGATTCACAAACTGTCCCGATATCTGCCCAGACGAGCTTGACAAAATGACTGAAGTTGTAAATCGTCTTGGTAAGTGCTTTCCTCCCCTCACATATTACCCTTCTGATCACTATGCGAACGACCAAACAGACAAGCTTTATGGCCCCATTTCTCAACCAATATTCATCAGTGTGGACCCTGCACGGGATCCACCTTCTCAGATAGCTCATTATGTGAAAGATTTCCACCCACGACTCGTCGGTCTATCCGGGTCCTATGACCAAACAAAAGCAGTCTGCAAAGCCTACCGGGTATACTTCAGCACGCCGAAGGATGCAAGTCCAGACGGGGACTACCTCGTCGACCACAGCATTTACTTCTATCTCATGGATCCGGAGGGAGAGTTCGTAGAGGCGTTCGGGAAGATCAGTACAGTTGAAGACGTCGTGAAGAAGGTACAAGAGGAGGTGGAGAAGTGGGAGAAGGAGAAAGGGAGCAAGACTGCATATTGACCTTCCAGGATTTGAGAATCTTGGATTAGCTTACTGAATATCGCACACACCACTCTTTCCTCGAAATTCCATGACATTATTGCATCTGTATATTTATGCAATCATTCCGCGCCTTCCAGAGCCGCCTTCTGCTTTGAAAGCTGCTTCATCCTCCTCATGTAGCTATTTGAAAGTGTAGAAGAGTTCATCATCAGTGACCTGTCTGGAATAATATATGTGAGGTTGACGAACTCTTGGTATTGGCACCTAAACCGCATCAAACAATCTAAGTAAAAGCAGCTGTAAGATTTCAAGGAATGCACATACGCTTCATACGAATGTCTTTCGTTTTCACACTCCCAGGGCAAGTACGAAGTCTTGCGTCGGCAAACGTTGAGCGGTATGAGGAGCCTGCACGAATTCTATCAACTCTTCACGTCTGTTTTCAAGGGGGGAATACACACGATGAGCACTGGTCTCGCCACCCAAGCGGCACCTTGTTAGCCTTGAGCTCTTCTCGCGATGCCGTTGTTGCACTCGCCATTGTACGTGTCGTTGTCGCTGTCCAGAGGACGAATGTGCCGGACGGAGTTCATTATGTTATGTAATATAACTACCAAACTAGTACGTTGATACAAACAGCAGTAAATATAATAATTTTGAATTTCTAACTCCTGGATGAATATACGTAGCAGATGCCAAAATTGCGTAGTAATACAAATGCAACGTTCTACTTCTTCTCCTGCTGTTGTTGGTCGGAATCATGCATCATACTCATCTCGATAGCCCTAGCGATAGCAGCTTCCTCATCGTCCTCTTCTTCTAACCCGCCACCAGCTGTTGTAGGTTGTCCAGAAACAACAGATGTATCAGCCATCTCGACGTCCTCATGTTGTTGTGAGAGTCGTAGAGCTTCTTGCAGTGCGGCCTCTTCGTCGTCCTCGGTGTTAATCGTTGCCGGTACTGCGGCTGCTGCCCCAACAGCAGCACCGGCGGCGACTGGTTGGAGAATTGAGGAAGACGGACCCGCGGGAGTGGATGTGGAAGCGTCTGTGGGAGCTGCATTTTGTTGTTGCTGTTGTTCTGCAGCCTGCTGGAGGGCTCGTTGGCGCGCCCGCTCCTCTTCCATGGACATACGCATAACCTATAAAGAAACCATAAGTCCATGCGGTGTAAAAGTGATAGACCAGAACCATACCATTGCAAGTTCCGGATCGAGATTTGGGTCAATACCGCCATACTCTTCAAATGAGCCTTCTCCAGCACCGGTAGTATTCGTGATGTCTGCCATCGCAGCATCACGATCTCCACGGTCGGCAGACAGCACTGGTGATGATATGATTACGTCTGATAATAATCGGCGTGGATCTGGAGGAACGGAAAGGTAGTGCCTGGAGACAACATTATAACTTTTGCTTGAAGAGAATGGCAGCGGACTCACGAGTTCTCCCCGCTATTCGTACCGTCGACCAGTAGCTTCATTAATGGTGTTTCTATCTCCTCGATACCATCCCCAAAGGCCACCACATCAAGCGCAATATTATTCTTCTTGAGCTTCTTTGCCAGTCTAGTAAGGTTCTTTTCATCCACACCAAGTCCGTCAGGTGGCGAACCCAGGAACAAAATAATCCTCTGCCTCAGGTTCTTATTCTGCCTATGTTTAAGCGCGAGCTGAGCTACGTTGATGGCAGTTGGGATATCCACCGCTCCTCCAATCTTCTTCTTTGCATCATGCGCACCCTGGATGATTTGCCCAACCTCGCGGGTATGAGTTACGAGTACCTCCGGCCCACCCTTTCCAGCAGCAGTCATAACACCGACGCTATTCTCCGGATTACTGTCGGTTTTGGTTGTGAATATGATGTGGGCTGCGTCTGACATAGCGTCGAAGCGCGTTGAAGGATAATCCCCATTGCGCATGTATTCGGAGTTGTCGAGAATCATCATTGTAGCTTCGAGCGGCATGGCGGGAAGATTTCTTCTTGCTCAACGCTAGCAATCACAGAGTCGTCGAAAGGCCAGGCGAGCGCAAAGGTAATAAAGAGAGCCGATCCGCAGGCTTGCTGGGGTGACGCGTCGCGGTCGTCACCAGCTCAGGGACGTGACGACGTGTGAGAATGTGACGCGTTACATCACTCATTGAGCCTACCCTAAATGAATGGATCAGATAAACTTAACGCGCCCTTTACCCTCGTTCCATCTTGTCCTTTCAATCTTCAACGCCTTCGGTACGTAGTCGACAACAGGTGCGCGGGCTTGTTATGATTCGTACTGCTAAGCAACGCGAGCTAATCTGTTGTCTGTTCTGCTCTTGTTCCTTGTTGAAATCACTGCCTCCACGCACCCACCGACTGCGTGTTTGACTGCGTGCTCCGTTACGATTGGCTTCATCATGCACTGCATTACGTGCTGCGCGCGCATCTCCTGCTACCCTATATAACCACCATGCGACCAACAGTCCCCTCTACTTGATCATTTCCCTTTCTACTTTTCTTTTACGACTAACTATCTAAAATGGAGGAAGAAGTTGCAGCTCTCGTAAGTACCTTGATGGAGCGCATTTTACGCTGCTGAACAATGTGGACTGACAATATCTTGTCCACCAACAGGTCATTGACAATGGTTCCGGGATGTGCAAGGCTGGCTGTGAGTACTCATGCTTATATGCTGCTAAAGAGCTGATCTAAGTAATGGTTTTGTCTAGTTGCTGGTAAATAGATCATCCCTCGTATTTATTAGCTTTCCCTGATCACTCTTGATAGGTGACGATGCTCCCCGCGCCGTATTCCCGTAAGTTGCTGAATGCGTCAGACACTCGCTTAGTATGCTTAATATTGCTCCATTAGGTCAATTGTCGGTCGGCCCCGTCACCAGGGTGTGATGGTCGGAATGGGTCAGAAGGACTCCTATGTGGGGTGAGCGTCATCGCCTCTTAATCCAGATGATCTATCGACTGATAAATTTATCTAGTGATGAAGCGCAATCCAAGCGCGGTATCCTCACCCTCAAGTACCCGATTGAGCACGGTATCGTTACGAATTGGGACGACATGGAGAAGATCTGGCATCACACTTTCTACAATGAACTTCGTGTCGCCCCGGAGGAACATCCCGTGCTTTTGACCGAGGCTCCGTTGAATCCGAAGGCGAACAGAGAAAAGATGACCCAGATCATGTTCGAGACATTCAACGCACCTGCCTTCTACGTTGCTATCCAGGCCGTATTGTCCCTGTACGCCTCCGGTCGTACTACCGGTATCGTCCTGGACTCTGGTGATGGTGTCACGCACACTGTCCCAATTTACGAAGGTTTCTCCCTGCCACATGCCATTCTGCGTCTCGATCTTGCTGGGCGTGACTTGACGGACTTCCTGATTAAGATTTTGATGGAGCGCGGTTATCCTTTCACGACCACTGCTGAGCGTGAAATTGTGCGGGATATCAAGGAGAAGCTCTGCTACGTCGCCCTCGACTTTGAGCAGGAGATGCAAACTGCTGCGCAATCCTCGGCCCTCGAGAAGAGTTACGAGCTTCCGGACGGTCAGGTCATCACAATCGGCAATGAGCGGTGAGTAGGACATTACTTGAAATTTCTTGCCCCGGTTTCTGATTACTCGTCAAAGATTCCGTGCCCCTGAGGCGCTGTTCCAGCCATCGTTCCTTGGACTTGAAGCTGCAGGTATCCACGAGACAACATACAACTCGATCTACAAGTGCGACCTTGACATTAGGCGCGATTTGTATGGAAACGTTGTGCTGTCTGGTGGTACGACGATGTACCCTGGTATTGCTGATCGCATGCAGAAGGAGCTTACCGCGCTTTCGCCGTCCTCAATGAAGGTGAAGATTGTTGCGCCTCCTGAGCGGAAGTACTCTGTGTGGATCGGAGGATCTATTCTTGCGTCACTGTCCACGTTCCAGAACCTGTGGTGCTCGAAGCAGGAATACGACGAGTCCGGACCGGGAATTGTGCACCGCAAATGTTTCTAAGCGTATAATTGTCGGATGCGGGGGAATGCGGGGAAAGGAGCAAAATTGGAAGAGGGAAATGGAAAGAGTTTGGATGGATGTCGAGGCAGCGCATTAGATTTCACTAGAGATAGTTGATTCTAATCCGTTGTAGCGACATGTTATGTGTTATGATTTCGTAGTTTTTTCATTTTCCGATTACATACTCACTCATGTCCCCAATGATGATGATAGGCTGAATCGGACTGTCGGCGTTTCGGTTGATACAGGTGGGAGTAGTGCTTAGCATGCACGTGAGACCACGTGATTCAAAGGCAGATTCGGAATCCAAGTAAAGTAAAGTACGTCCTGAGCAGCGTTGTCTTGACTTGCTATCGTTCGTATAAAATCGTGTAGGAGTATGTATGCACATTGGATGGTTCGGTAGAGGATAACGAGCGGAATGAGCCATGAAAGGAAATGTTTTAAAGTTTTCGAGACGGGGAGTGTCGGCGGGGGAACCCGGGAAATGATCGCCGCGAGTTTTTAAAGTGTAGTCGCGTACTCAAGCCGAGCGGCATTTTACTTTGACTCCCTCCGTGTATACCTCCACTCAGTCAGGCTTGCACTATAGCTGTCCTACACACAGCCAGCAAGCTCTACTCACTCAATCGAGCACAACGATACAACTCACAATCAGCTAGTTTGTACTTTACTTTCACAACTCCAGGCACGACCGCGTCCATTCCACTTTTTTTTTCTCGTCCGACGTGTCAATTCCGGATAGTAAATACAAGTGGTGGTCCGTCATCTCATTTCACATCTTGCTGAGACAAGATGTTGCCCAAATTCGCAAGTCATGTATTTCACCATACTCAACGTGCAGCGCAGAATAGCGCTCTTCGAAACGTTCTCGGTCTACAAAACCAGGGAACAGCCGCTTCCGCTTCTTCCTCTGGTCCCTTAGCTAATTGGTCTAACGCTGCTAGCGGGAGTAGTTGGGGCAGCGCGGGTGGGGCCAAGTATAATACCGGTAGTCGGTTTTATCAAGGTTATACCGTACGTGTACTTTTTTTTCACTATCCGGATCTAAAAATAGGTTCTGACTCGACCTTTTTTTCTGTTGCCCGTTTTTGCTTGGCTGGGTTCAGGGAGCTGGTCGTGCAGTCACTCAAGCAAACTCAACGTCTGCGCACGACAGTACCAACGGCCGTACTGATGATGATGATGACTTGTTACTCTCACGCCCGGCGCTTGTCGTCCGTTCCCGTCCGCGTCCGCGCAGTAGTAGTCTCCACCTCACCGGCACTGGTGGCCAAAAACGCGCTGAAACCTTTGGTGTATTACGGACGGTACAATTAAACCAGGCTCGCGGCACGCATGTTTTGGCAAAGGCAGTTGGTGGGGAGGAGGATATTGAATCGAAGCAAGACTCGACGGAGGTTGCTAATTCTCGTCCTGTTTTGGTTCGCCGGAATTCCACTGCTGCTTCGAACGCTTCGGAAATCGAATCTTTGGAATCACTTGAAGCTCTCGAGTCTATCGAGCCTTCCGCTAATCAGGCGGCTTCTGCAACATCCGCCGATGATCTTTCCCTCGGACGCAGCTCACCGCAATCCGTACTTCCGCCCAGTGAAGTTTCGATAGAGAACGCTCTTGACAATGTAGGCGAATCTCAAAATTTTGATCTCGCCAAACGGTTTGAGGTAGCACGTCTTTCGGGTGACCACGCTCGCGTCGTTGCAGAGGTTATGAAATTCCGGTCTTTACAAACTCGAGTTACGGTACGAGACTACAACAACGCTTTGTACGCTCTTGTCGCTACACGTCAGGGTGGCCAACCGATCACGCTTATCCTTGAAACGTACAATGAGATGCTTACACGTCAGATTAGCCCGAATGTACGCACGTACAGGACGATGATCCTCGCTCTTTGCGAACGTGACAGGGAAGTCGAGCGTGTCTGCGCTCAGATCGAATGGCGACAGAACCGTCGTAAGCTCTCAGGCAAGAACATTGGTACTGCGCACACCACGGATCAGAGACATCTCAATTTGTTGCAAAAGGAGGATAACTTTGGTTCGGCTATGTTGGTATTTGAAGCTGCGCAGACCTTGTTCAGGGATAGAAACAACCAGCGTTTATCTCTCGGTTCGGAAGTTTACAGTACTTTGCTCCGTTCGTGTATGATCCACGCAAACACCGATGCTGCTGTCCGCATTTGGGGTGCGATCGAGAGTATTCCAGGACATAAGCCTGACGCAACTTGCTATCTGCACCTTCTTGGCACGTATACGACTGCAAACGATGCCGACTCGGCACAAGACGTCTTTGACGAATTCATCCTCGCTGCAAAGGAAGACCGTGTTAGCTGGCCTGAAATCGGTAGGGATGAACTCTCGAATCACATCCTCTCGAACGAAGTTCGCTCGGGTAGAGCACGCGCGACACAGATGTTGATGTACGTCAAGATGATCGAAGTCTACTTCCGCACGAAACAACCCGTCAAGGCTCTTAACCTCCTCGAAACGATGATGGACTCGAACTCACCAATCGCATACGGTCCGACGGACGTTCCTCTGCCTTGCTCCTCCATCTACTCGGCTTTTATTCGCGGGTTCGTCGAGACGGATGATATCCAGAGTGCGTTGGCTTGGTTTGATCGTATGCTTGAACAGGAAGCAGTTAGCCGACACCCGTTGATGCCTACTGCACGTACACCTCGTCCTGACCAGGCGTCATGGAACACCCTCCTCGAGGGGCTCATCGAACGCAAGATGATCGAGCAGGCAAACGAAAAATACATGCAACTCGCCAAAGCTACTGACGTCGACGGTTTGAATATCAGGATGTACGATCGTATCAGCATCTTCTCGCTCAACGTAGAGAGCCTCCGCGAGCTGAGCAAAGAGGATTTCGACGCACGCGTGAAGTTCATCAACGAGTACATCATCGACAAGGCTTATTCGGATTTATCGAAACCGCTCGGTTCCTTGATGTATCAAATGCAGACTTTTGCCGAATTCCTGGCCGTCCTTCAGGAGCGCGGGCGTCAAGACGATGCATTGAGCCAGTTTGACCGGTTCATCGCTCGGAGCTTGGAGTCGATAAAGAAGAGCGAGATGGACGTGAACACCGATAGTAGTGTCGTCGAAATGAAGTACCAGAGTTTGCACGGTTTCGTTACGCAATCCTTGCCGGCTATGCTACTCAAGAAATCGAACCCATCACTCGACTACGCTCATAAACTCCAGGTTATCATCGACAAGACACAATACACGCCTAACATCCACTATAACGTTTACTTCATGCAGTGGTACGCAAGTATCAAGTCTCGTGGGGACCTCAACAAATTGAGCGCACGTCACTGGAAGCTATTCTCAAGATCCGCCGCACGTATGCTTTCCGATAAAAGCTACTTGTCGCAGACAAATGCAATCGGCATAGATGAGATCAAGGTCTTCCTTAGGGATGTCATTAACGCAGGGTTCGATCACCGGACATCATTCCTCGCTCCTTTCCCAGCACTTGTGGATTGGATGAAGAAACAGTTTAACGACGCCGAGGCTTATAAGATGTTCAACAGTTTCGGTCCGGCGTGGACTCGTTTTGCGATGGCTAGCAAGGTTAAGGCTCCTGTGTCGCCAACGGCAAACGGGAATGAGGGCTTGATTTTCATCGATAGGGTGCACAGTCGGATTGTTGATGAATACTTCCCTGTGAACCCGCGTGTTACACCACAGATTGCATGGGGTCGCTACGAAGATGGTAAAGCGAGGGACGTATTTCCGACTCCGGACGTTATGGGTCGTCTTATCGCTACATTCGGTCGGCTCGGTGATCTCGAAAAAGTGCAGGTGCTTTACGAAGATGGACAACGCGTGCTTTCTGCATACGAGAACGACAAGGAGCTGCAATCTGTTGGGTGGTATGCTATTGAGGACCAAATGATCGTAGCACTCGCACATGCAGGACACGTCGACAAGGCACACGTACATAGACAGCGTATCATTGAACAGGGTGGAAACCCTTCCGCGGATGCGTACGGAGCTCTAATCCAATGTGTACGCGAGACGACAGACGACAGTGCAAATGCACTCGCGCTCTGGCAGGAAGCTCAAATGCGTGGCGTCGTTCCGAATTTGTACCTATACAACACGGTCATATCGAAGCTCTCCCGCGCACGCAAAGCCGACTACGCACTCGAGTTATTCCAGCAAATGAAAGCCAACTTTGTTCGTCCTTCATCAGTCACATACGGAGCAGTCATCGCTGCGTGTTGTCGTGTCGGTGACGCACAGAGTGCTGAAGTTCTATTTGAAGAAATGACATCTCAGAAGAACTTCAAGCCTCGTGTCCCACCGTATAATACGATGATTCAGTTCTACACGCATATTGTTCGTGATCGCGAACGTGCGTTACATTACTTTAGCGCACTTCTTAGTGCTGGTATCTCTCCTACGGCACATACCTACAAGGTTCGTTCTTCCCTTCCCCTTCCCTGTCCCTGCCTATAACTGAATTTAATATCGATAGCTTCTAATCGACTGCTACGGAACGATCGAGCCCGCTGATGTCCACTCAATGGAAGACGTCTTCCTTAAACTAAGCGCAGACAGGAACGTCCAAGTCCAAGGTGTTCACTGGGCAGCACTCATCAACGCTTGGGGTTGTGTACAAAAGGACCTCAACAAAGCCATCAGCATCTTCGACTCAATCTCTTCCCACCCAACAACCCATCGTTCCAAACTCGTCCTACCCGACGCAATAGTCTACGAATCAATGATCAACGTCCTCGTCACTCTCCGTCGAACCGACCTTATCTCATCTTACCTCGGTCGATTAACGAATTCAGGTATACATATGACAGCTTATATCGCGAATTTGTTGATTAAAGGGTATGCGACTGCGGGAGAGCTGGTCAAAGCGAGAGAGATATTTGAGAGTTTACAAGACCCTTCTGTTGGACAAGCTGCTCCGAATAATCATGTACCCCATTCGAGTCTGGCACAGTTGAATGTTCCGCCTACTGCACCTGTTTATAGAGAGGTGAGTGTTTTTTTTTCGATATATGTGTAGGAGAGGTTGATATCTAACTCCTTAATTTACTGTAGCCTTCGACTTGGGAAGCGATGGTCCGTGCTGAACTGGGTAACGGGAATCGTGATCGTGCAGTTGCTTTACTTCAACGTGTACAAGAGCGGTACGTCCTATGCCTTTCTACTAATTTTATTCTCCCCTCCCTCAACTGAACTAATTCCTACTTCCTCCCTTTCTTTACCCTTGTCAATTAGACAATTCCCACCTGCGGTGTATGCCCGTATAAGTGGGATTATGCTGGACGACTCTGTCTCACCTTGGTCACCTACGAACGTCAATAATACGGAACAGTCTTCTGGGACATATAGTCCCCAGTGATTATGACGACTTTCCGCCGATTGGGTTCATTCGGTTACGGTTTATTGATTGTCTCGATTGTTTTTCCTCGGTCTTACCTCGTCTCATGACTATTGAGTCATGAAGTATGGATATGGATAAGGATATTCTTCCATGCTCCTGCTCCATGCTCCTCCCTCTTCCCTCTTCCTATTCCTATTCCTCCGACTCTAAAGTCTGACGTCTGACGACCTTTATTCGTCTCTCCGAACCCTCGACCCTCCGACCCAAGTCAGACTTCCCCTACCCTACACCCGAACTTCAAACTACACTTGAAATTACACATGCACATGCCACATCCTCGTCTCCTGCCTTTTGCTTCCCGCTTTCCTAAAAACACTTTCCTCGGTGTATTTGACCTGCTCGGCTACGCGACTATTCGACTGTGCGACTGGTCCGATTGGTCTGACTGGTCGACACGTCTTACCGTTGCATAGCTTTGTTGCTTTGCTTTTACGACTTCCATCCACCATCCACTATCCACCATCTAACATCCGACGTCCAACATCCTTCTTCTCTCCCTTCCCTTTCTTTTTTCGTACCTTCCAAACGACGAATGGCACTATATAATTTCTTGGAGGCCATACCATCCTGCTTAACATGCTCGTCCTACTCGTCCATGCATCCTATCATCCCGCCTGCCTACCTTCCTACCTTCCTACCATCCATTCACCCGTTCATCCGTCCATTTTCTCACCTTTACGTATATCTCCTCACGTTTTGTACATCTACTTATCTAATGTAGTATAACGAAAGCTCGACCTCCCTCCAACACCTCCAACACCATAACACCTCCTATCACGATAGACACCTCGAGCTAGACTTTCCCTTTCCCTTTTCCTTCCTCCCTTTATTCTCTCTTGTCAGCGATTCCCTCGCATTTTTCATTTTCTTTATATTTTTTCTTTTCCCTACACGTACCTAAGATTAAGATTCGCTCGTAACCTAATGGCATATGGCATATGGCATAGGCAGGATATCTTGGCACTCACTTCTGGCACTTCTGGCACTTCTGGCATAGTACTCACTACCATCTATCTGACATCCGATCCGATTATTCTCTTATTGGATTTCATACTTACTTTACATAGTTGCCCAGTTGGATTTTGAATGAATCGAAAATGTATTTGTATACTCAATCAATCGAATTACGTTGAGGTTAGAGATTGGAGATTGGAGA
Organism: Inonotus obliquus; assembly: GCA_032164295.1. Taxonomy (NCBI): domain Eukaryota; kingdom Fungi; phylum Basidiomycota; class Agaricomycetes; order Hymenochaetales; family Hymenochaetaceae; genus Inonotus; species Inonotus obliquus. The sequence continues at coordinate 519,996 of JAJHTX010000004.1, forward strand.
TCGTAATTAATTGTAGGAGCTTTGAGCTTTGGGGTTTGGGGATTAGACTGAACAGTGAATTGAATGATCGAAGGCCTTTTTTGAATAACAGACTAAGGAACGTTCGCTACGATGGAAGCATGAGGAGAGGGGATGGATGGATAGATAGATGGATGGAGATGGTAAAAGGAATAAAATTATCAAGCCTTTATCATGGTGTATGATGACGAGCGGAAATCGAATCGGTTAGAGGCAAGATCCACGCACGCATATTATGAGCAGGAAAAGACGAAAAAGACCAACGGTAAATACCAAGTCACCAACATGAAAGAAATAAGATAATAAAATAAGACCGACTCCCAGACATCAACCCACCAACGTCAACCCACCAACGTCAACCCACCAACGTCAACCCACCAACGTCAACTCACTACCCAACCAACATCGAAATCAATATCGAAAAATCAATCCAACCTCCCAGGTTCCTTCTGTAACCTCGTATACTCATACCCAGACGCATACGAAGACGAATAATCATCCGATAGCACACGTCTAATGGCAATGATTATGCCGATGATAATGAGGATGAAGATGAAGATGGTTAGGTAAGGGTGGGAAGAGACGAATGTCTCGATTGATGTGAATGCTGATTCGATTTTCTGAGTGAATGAGTTGATGTGAGTATGCAAAGAGCGAGAGTAGAGAAGGGGTCAGGGAGAGGGGGAGAGGGCAGGACAGGAAGAACGTACTCGAACTATTCTCTCGAAGATATTCTCCGAGTTCTTATACGGAACTTTACCACTTAGGACATCCCTAACAGCACTCGTTATACTCTCCATCTCGAAAGCAATTTTGTTTCCTTTCGCGTTAGTGTCGTAGTAGATGAGTTGCTATATCGTTCCTTTAGTCAATAACCGATCGAATGAAAGGAAGAGGAAGCAGAGAGGCGGAATGGGGAAGCACGGGAGGGTAAGAGGAACGTACGCTATGATCAGCAATGACAACACTCGTTTCCCCATTCCCAGTCGTAACACCATACATACTCTTCATCCAACTCCCCCATTTCTCACCGTCCATCCAAGCAAACACCACATCCTTCGCTCTACTCCTCTTCGCATCCCAATCCTCAACACTAGTAACACTAACAACTCTCTCCCTCTCCAAAACACTCCTCCAATATCTCCCGACATCTTTCATCCTCTCCTTCACGCCGCCTTCATTCTCAGGATTAAAAGTAGCAATAACTACTAAAGGCTTATTCGGAGCGCTCATAATATCCTGGAAAGTTTCTTGACCCAGCTCAACTACACTCGGTACCCTCTCATTCACCAACCACTCTTTCAAGATTTCCTTTTCCTTCTCTACTTTCTTTTGTCGCGAGACAGAAGACGAAGGTGAGCGAGGTGTGAATGAGAAGAGAGCGGTGTAAGTATGAGGGATATGGTCTTTTATGGAGAGGAGGATTGGTGTGGATGGGGATGTGTACGGTTCGGGGAGGGAGAAACGATGGCGAAGTTCCGAGGAGGTGGACGTGATGATTTTTGGAGTGCCGAGGAGGACTTGGGAGGCTTCTTTGAGCTCATTCTATAACTATAGTCAGTTGGTATTCAAGGATAGAAAGGAAATACCGTACTAGAGCTTCGTTATCGTTTGGAGAGTGAAGGAAGAGATAGACTACAGGGAACTCCTTGACGTAGTGCTCATACTCCGCTTCCGATTCGATCTCCTGTAACGGCCTAGTATAATCTCCGTTAGAACTATTCCATACTCAAAAAAGGAATCATGCAACTCACGGGGCAACAGCCATTTCAGCAAACCTTCTCAATTGATCAATCTTCCTTCCACCTGTATACTCCGTCTTATGTTTCCCATCTCCACTCCCACCCGAATAATAAAACAACGTAGGGAATCCTTTAACATCCTCCTTCGTACATAAACTCTTGTACAGATCGCAATTCACTTCAGCAACATTCAGCTTATTTCGAAACTGCGCAGCGAGTTGTGTCCAAGTGGGAGCGAGCTTCTTGCAATGTCCACACCAAGGAGCGTAGAACTTGATGAACGCAGGTCCCTCGTCTAAGAAAGCAGAGAATATTGTAGGATCGAGGGCTCTGACCATTCCTTCTGGATTCGGAAGAGGCTTTTGTTGGGATTGCGCAAGAGGTACTTCGTCCTGTGATTCTTTGACTGCTTCAACTTTGTCCGTTTCCTTAGATGGTATATGGGCTGAGTATCGGTCGACGAAAGAGATAAGCTTGTCCCAGTCTCGAGAGCCTTTGAATTGTTCTGTGACTTCTCCGTTCTTGAACATCATCATTTGAGGATAGCCAGTAACGCCGTTTTTATTACAGAGGTCTGTAAGAATAGAGAACATAACGCTCATTCCAGATGATAATGTCACAGAGAATGGGACACTGCGTACCTCCATTAGCAGCACAATTAATCTGAGCGAAGTGAACACCAGAATCGTCCAAAGCATCATAATGCTGAACAAGTTTCTCCCATGTGGGAGCAAACGCACGACAATGAGGGCAATACGGGGAGAAATGCTCTACGAACCTAACAATATATCCTCGTTCGTTGCTGTTAATGAAATGAACGACATGTAGACGTACCAAGCACCGTGAGCAACAGTATCAGCAAAGTTATCCGGCGTTAGCACCGTGAGCTCAACAGATTCTACTGGCAACGCGCTCGCAGCCAGCGCGAGCGAAGTTATGAGTAGGCTCGTTGGCAGTTTCGCCAACAAGCGTAGAAGCTGCATGATGATTGTAGTAGGAGGAGAAGAGAATGATGATGCGCTACGCCCAGCGAGCGTGTCAGAGTGATGTGTCGAGAGGTAGTGTGACCGACGTGTAAGCAGCATCACCAACCACCACCACCATCAGAGCCTCAAACTCTTGGTGTTTCTCGTCCCCTGCTTTCATGATCTTGCCTTGAAGTAAAATGGAGACGTACATATACAGCCACTTTCCAGAAAGCTCGTCTGCTGTTCACATCGCTCTTTTCACCGCGGTCAAAAACGCAGCTGAGCTTCGTTCGCGTATTGTCAAGGCCGCGACGTTGGAAGGGACAGAGGGAGAAGCTGAACGGGATGCAATAAATTTTGCCTTCATCGAAGCGAAACTTGTATGTCCTCTAATATATGTTTGACATCACACTCATTTCCGATATTGAATGAAAATTAGGTGACGAGTAGACGTCATCTCCAAACTGCTATCTATCAGTCAATGCTTGCTAATTCTCAAAACTCACTCAAGACGAAGACGGTTCATTCAGAGATTATCTGGAGCCTTAATCCGACAAATAATGCAAGTCTAATCATCTACTGTGACGAAGGGCTTCCCTTGACATCGGTATAGATCACAGAGGCACTCCGTCGATTCGGTGTATCCGATAATTCTTCTTCCCTTCTGGTCGTTCGCGCAGGGCCGCAAGCCGTAGCACCTACCGAAATTGAAAGGCGAATGAAAAACGTAGTCACAGGCCATCTTGTTCCTTTGGATGCACTGGCCGATATAACCGATTGGGCAACGATCAAGAAGGCAAGTGTATGTTTATCTGATCATAATATAGGTTGTTGATACGTTGCGTTTACAGTACTACAAGTTGAATGGAGAATCGGTTGTAGCAGCCCTGGATAAAGACCAGCAAAAGCAAAAGGCTGTCGTGGACGAACTTGTCACGAGCTTTGTGTCAATGAAAAGCGTCGTGTCATAGCAAGGCCACAAAGTCCATTAAATATTCCACATATTGATGTAGCATACAGAAGCGGTATTGTAGAAAGTCGACAACATAGGTGCGTACTAAAGAAATAGAATGTCCATGACCCGTATCTTACATGATCTGCAGCTACATGCATTTGCTGTGTACGATACTTGGACCAAACTCGTCATATTCCTGTTTCGTGATCCACATGCTCTGGAACGTGCTCAGAGACGCCAGTATTGAACCACCGATCCAGACAGAGTATTTCCGCTCTGGAGGCGCAACGACCTTGACTTTCATGGACGAAGTAACTAGCGAGCCGAGTTCTTTCATCAGACGTTCCGCCAGGCCAGGATACATGGAGGAGCCACCAGAGAGGACCACGTTATTGAAGAGGTCGCGACGGACGTCTACGTCGCACCTGTTGATCGAGTTGTATGTCGTTGCGTGAATGCCAGGGAATTCATGTCCGAGTACTGATGGATCGAAGAGAGCTTCAGGAACGCGGAACCTGGGAAGGGCTCATTCAACGGTTGCTGGACAGAAAGGAGGAAACAGCGTACCTCTCATTTCCTATCGTGACAAATTCTCCATCTGGAAGTTCGTACGTCCTCTCGATATGAGACGAATGGTTGGCCAACTCCAACTCTTTCTCATAATCAAGCGCTACATAGCACAACTTCTCCTTAATCTCCCTCGCAATCTCACGTTCCGCAGATGTCGTAAACTTGACTCCTCGTTCCATGAGTGTCGCGCTCAGATAGTCCGTCAAGTCCCTGCCCGCAAGGTCCAGCCGTGAAATCGCATGTGGTAATGAAAATCCTTCGTAAATCGGCACAATATGCGTTACGCCATCTCCTGAATCGAGTACGATCCCCGTTGTCCTTCCCGCCGCATACAACGAAAGCACCGCCTGAATCGAAACGTAAAATGCCGGCGAATTAAACGTCTCAAACAAAATCTGCGTCATCTTCTCCCTATTCGTTCGTGGATTCAACGGCGCCTCTGTCATGAGAATAGGTCTCTCCTCCGGGTCAACGCGCAGCTCATCGAAGAACGTGTGGTGCCAGATTTTCTCCATGTCGTCCCAGTTGTTAACGATTCCATGATCGAGTGGGTATTTCAGCGTGAGGACACCACGTTTTGATTGCGCTTCGTCGCTGTAATCTGCGGTTATTTCGAGATTACAGACGCGAGAGAAGGACGACACACCCAACGAAACAGTCTTTCATACCCATACCGATCATAGCCCCTTTATGGCGAGGGCGGCCAACTATCGACCTTAGGCAGTCGTAAGCACAAATATTACCCCAGGAGAGTCCAAACGATACGTACGGGAACACGGCTCGAGGTCCATCGTCCCCTAGAATCAATCATCAAGACGAAAACCCTAGAATAAGACGTCTAAGAAATTTACCAGCGACTAAAAACAAGCGCAAGCGTAAGTTCCTGGAAGCACCGAGACGAAACAACATATAACCACAAGCTACTCACGTCCGGCCTTGCACATTCCAGAACCATTATCAAGTACCTACATCATCCATATACCCATCCAAGAGCGAACATCACCAATCCGTCATTCAGAAAAGCCAAAATCACTCACAATAGCAGGAATCTCTCCGTCCATCGTACCTCCAAAGAACGTTTCAAGCGACGTCGACAGCGAGAGAAGCAAAGTTGTGCACACAAGACTCGGGCCTCCTCACCTCTGCATATATGGACGAACGGGGACATTGCTCCTGACTCGGCTGTGGCGAGTAAACGCAAAGTTGCATACAGATTACCATCATCACGACCTCAGCGCCACGCGATGCGACAACATGATGTGGCGACAACCCAGGCCCATGTCAGAATTAGAGCCTTATCAGAAGATACCTTGAAATGTAAAGAAAGACTGCCATGCGCTTACAAAAATGACTTCTAAAAAATGTAATCCGAGATGAATTATCTGTAATTCTTAAATGTAACCAATCCCTGGTAGTATATCGGCTGAGTACACGCGCCTGTCACGCGCGAGAGCGGGGTTCGACTCCCCGCCAGGGAGATATGAGTGTAATTTCACGATGCCTTTTTCCTTGACATCCATTTTTTTTCATTTTTCATCATAGTTTCTCTTCCTTACTTTGGCATTAAAATTATTTATCCTACCTGAGGAAATCTTTATGATATGTGTCCAGGTACATCTATTAGCTTAAACTAAAGCTAACCAAATATTATTCTACATGTACTAATGTTCCAAGAGCTTATAGAAACTTAAAATTACTGTTTTGAGCCATTACATTACATTACAGCACTTTAAAGGTACTATTTGCATTTATTTTATACTAAAAGCAAAGTATATAGTCTTCCAAGCTAAATATTGTAAAGGCTGGATTATGTTCATAAAAATGAAAAGATGGAAAAGACAGGGGACACAAAAAGGTTATAAACAACCAATGGCAACTATGCTCCAAGCAGGGCTCGAACCTGCGACTTCCAGATTACATTTCCATTATTGGAAATTCATAGTGATATGAGACTGGCGCTCTAGCCAACTGAGCTATTGAAGCTGCTCAAGGTCTGAATGTTATACTAGTATATTACTCACCACTTCCTATTTTGATTTCAATTTTTATTCATTGGACAAGTATACCTTACGACTCTCATTTATCACCATCTTTAGAAACACTTGCGATGAACAATTCCCGGACCCGACTCGTCATACTCTTGCTTGGAACACCACATATTCTGGAATGTACTCAACGACGCCAAGATCGATCCTCCAATCCACACAGAGTACTTCCTTTCCGGCGGAGCAACGATCTTGACTTTCATAGAGCTCGGAGCGAGAGCTGTGATTTCCTTCTGCATACGATCGGCGATACCTGGGAACATTGTGGTTCCGCCTGAAAGGACTATATTGCTATAGAGGTCGCGACGGATATCGAGATCGCATTTGAAAATGGAGCTGTAAGTCGTTTCGTGAATCCCTGACGCTTCGAGACCGAGGAAGGATGGCTGGAAGAGAGCCTCGGAGGTACGGAAGCTAATAGACAAATAGTTAGGTCGATTCGAGTCCGTTTGGAAAAACGAAAGAGTTTAAATTGCCCTGCTTACCGTTCATTTCCGATCGTAATGACTTGTCCATCAGGGAGTTCATAACTCTTCTCAAGAGCCGAGGAACGCGCTGCAAGCTCGATGTCCTGATCGAAATCAAGAGCAACGTAGCAGAGCTTCTCTTTGATGTCACGAACAACCTCGCGCTCCGCCGTGGTCTTGAAGTTATAACCGCGTTCCGTCAGGATCTTTACCAGATAATCCGTCAAATCCCTTCCAGCCAAGTCCAAACGCTGGATGGCGTGAGGAAGGGAGAAGCCTTCGTAAATCGGTACCGTGTGCGAAACACCATCTCCCGAGTCCAGGACTATCCCAGTAGTACGTCCAGAAGCGTAAAGAGAAAGTACAGCCTGTACTTGAACGTAAAAGGCTGGCACATTGAACGTCTCGAACATGACCTGCGTCATCTTCTCCCTGTTCGTCTTTGGGTTCAATGGTGCCTCAGTCAAGAGCGTTGGATGTTCCTCGGGCGCAACACGCAGCTCGTTATAGAACGTATGGTGCCATATCTTTTCCATGTCGTCCCAGTTCGTAACAATTCCGTGTTCAATCGGGTACTTGAGAGATAGAATACCACGTTTGGCCTGCGCTTCGTCACTAGATTGGATATAGTTGGTGGATTGGAGGTCATAATCCATCCGCCTGGAAGGACTCACCCAACGTAGGAATCCTTCTGGGACATACCAACCATAACACCTTGGTGGCGCGGGCGTCCGACGATAGAACTATGGGAGATTTGAGCCCAACGCAGATTAATCAACAAGGAATAGAGCTTACGGAAAGACAGCGCGAGGTGCATCGTCACCTAGGATATGCTCATTAGTCCGATGTTACAAGGGCCGAGGTTCCGCGCTTACCAGCGACTGTAAACGCGGAGTCAGTTATTCAAATATTAACCATAGAAGAGAGGGGAGAAGGCTTACAGCCCGCCTTGCACATGCCAGAACCATTATCGATAACCTGCACACGCCGAGATTCCTATCAGCGCCCACAGCACAATACGAACAAACTGCCACATACAATCGCAGCAATTTCGTCTTCCATCTTGTCAAAAGTAGAGTAACTTCAATGTTAGAGCTTGAATGTTTCTCGTCTTGAGAGTCCTCTAGAACAGAGTCAACCCCCGACTTATATACGCATCGCCCTCACACTGCGGAACGCGAAACCATCACAACAAAACAGCGGGCGCGGTCCCTGCGCATGCGTACGAGGAAACAACCAGAGTCGCTTGAGTCAAATGTATCCAGCAATGATCCCAGTGCGCAGTCCACAGTAGTCCACAGTCTACAGACAAATGGCGCGACTTCATGAAGTGTTTCAAAGCACAGTGGCAACCAACTTGAAGGAGCTTGGCATCACCGTCCTTGTGTTAGATACTGCGCATTTGATCACAAAGTGGCTCGCAAGCCGAGAAGGATCACAAAAGCAGACGCAGCACAGAGTAGGGGTTTATAAAAAACGCATGTCATCTGTGGCCGCGCTACGTCTGCTAGTATTCGCCAAATATAGCACTCTGGCACGTAATCACTGTAGATGACTAAGTTTAGTATCACCATATCAAATCATGTGTATGTGTAATGCGCAGAAAGTTGCACGTCGCTGGCAAGAACTCTAAGTCTAACCACGAAGGACATGATTTTCGGGCGGGATGCGTGCTCGGCTGTCGAACAGTGCCGGCCAAAATGCCTACCGCTACCCGCGGTCGGCTAGCGTCGGCAAGTTTTTCCGGTACCCGGATTGGTCGGTTGCAAACCTGAGCGGTAACTGGACCCGTGCAGCCGACTCGGAGTGGCTCTCAGTTAGTTTACCCAGAAGCAGTACTTGTCCGACTGAACGCCATTCAGGTTCGATCATTTTACACAGGGGATGATGTGCCGGGATAGGAGAACAACCGACATCGCTAGCGCCATCTCTAGCTCTAGATGATCATGCAAAGGTACAGATTGGCATACAAATAATGAATAGTAGAATGAAGTACATATAAAGAAAGGAAAGGGACTCCGAGTCGGTCAGTGACCTGTGACTAATGGTTCCATGTGCAACCCATGTACATTCTAAACTTGGAAATGGGCTAATCGTTGACCAGTTCGTTCGAAGGTTCGAGGAGAGAGACTATAAGACTTTAAGACTAATACTTGTTATTATCATTAGAGCTAGGGTATCAACTATCACCATCAAATACCAATCGAAACTGTAGACTGCGTGTATACAGTGGCCATAAATAGATGCTATGAAACACATTAACCAAGACGAATAACCACACCATCCATCCTTCCAAATACACGGTTCAACCCACATTGTCGCATAGTCGTATACGCACAGAGAAATAGTGGGCAGACTGAATGAGGCTTTTAATCGGAATCCTCTTCCTCTTTCTTCCTCGACTGCTCCGCATACTTTTCAAGCCGTCCCTCACGCAGCGCCTTCTTAATTGGATTCTCCATCCCACCAGCCCTCTCCAATCTCTCAAACAGCACGAATAGCTTCTCCGCTTCCCTCTCCTTCTCTTCGTCCGACATCTCCGGTCCTGGAAACACTTCTCGATGCACCATACCGGTGATTGGATTGATAGACGGATCACCAACTGCCTCGGCACCAGATTTCGTGGTTAAAGCCGGTGGAGGAGCGGATAGAATCCCTCGGTTGAAGAGGTACCCTGCCGCGTTTCCATAACCGATCTGGCTGGACATGACTGTGGCTATGTAAGAGTGTCTGTAATAAGCATCTGGCCTGCAGAGGAATATTAGCGGTGAGGGAAGTGGATACATACCGTCTGAATCACAAATGATATAGAGGAGCTCCCCGACACATTCTTTAAGCTGCTGGTGGCTGATACACGACAGTAATCGAAGGCACCTCCCGAGAGTATCTGCACGACCTTCCAAAGGAGACGTTCGATCCCTATTATAGCGTATATTAGTTACAGTCAGATGTTTACTAGGAGGAGAATCAGGCGTCAACATACAAATCCGGTGGCAGGATATGCTGCCTCACGGCTTTCCGACAATCGACATTATTCTTGCATAACTTGATCATCAATGCGAAAAGGGGCGAAAGGACATGATCCAGTATAATGTCCTCATCCATGCAAATCTTCTTCACAGATGTGTCATCCGGGTCTACGTCCCCCGGAAAATAATGCAACATCGCGACGTCCAGCAAATCCATACTGCGCTGAATAATCTTCGGAATAACCGGAGCTGGTGTTGGCTGAGGTTCAGAAAGATCCCTGGGGAGGGGCGAGACAGGCGAGGGAGAGCGAGAGATGGACATCCGCGGTGTCAGCATGTGCAACGCTCTGTCGAAGGCGCCTCCCCCGCTTTCCTTCTCCTTACCTTTGGCGCTTGTAAATCCGCTCACTTGAGATTCTGAACTGATTGAAGCCCGTGGGTTAGCTTCGGAGATAGGCGATGAAGTCGTAGACTTCGGAGTGGCGTCCTCGCTCCCTGCACAAGTGAATTCATTATAAGAAGACAACGAAGGGAGTAGGGACTTACTGCCTTCATCCGGGAACCATTCAGAATATAATTTGTCATCAACGGGTATCGGTATTAGAGCATGCAGGACATGTCCTACAGGTGCGGCGAGAGGCGAAGGCGACACAGGTGGGAGGCTGAGGAATACTCGTCGTAATACGGGTAAGGATCTAGCAGGTGAGAAAAACTATGAGCGAGCGCAACATAAGCTAATAAGATCAACTGCACACACCCATCGAGCCGCCTTGTCCACCGATCGCCTAGGACAGGCATAATGTCCGAGGCGAGGCCTGCACTGGGCAATTCACTAACTCCGCTCCCTGCCTGCACATCCTCCGCATCTGGGGCGATCTGCCCAGGCACAAAATGATCAGTAAACAAACAAGCCAAGGCCATGATAGTTGATATTCTACCTTCGGCCAATGGCACAGAATGTTGAACAGGAGCTTGCACAGATCCGCCATTGCTTCCCGGCTCATCGGTATCCCGAGGAGAAGTCCTTTGCTGAGGAAATCGAGCTGTTTTGAGATGATGGCAATAATGTCTTGATGATTGCCCTTGTCCATTATGCGCTGAGAAAATGATAATGACGGGCGACCGAAGAAGTGTTGAAAGAGGGGGGACGAGGGAGAGTTGGTGGAGAGAAAGAGTATACGGCTACAGAGAAATATTAATTGAGGGTGATGGGCCTTCTGAAACAGAAATCAGCAGAGCATCTGTGGCACAGAATGAATATAGAACGCATACTTCGAGAAGATCCACGCAATGCGCTGCGCCTTGTACTTCGATCCATGCATCTCGTCCCCTATCGACCAACAGCAGAGCGTTGGCGACACACCGCAAGGCATCATCCGCAGCATCTGAGTCAGAAGGGCGCAGTGATTTCGTAGCATTAAGTATGATTCGCATATTCTGATTGTGGATTACCAATTCAATACACAATAGTAAGGGGAAAGGCAGCGGGAGAAGACGCACTGAATCCTTTGAGATGATTTCGGACGTAGACGCTGTACGCCCGAGTGTCTTCAGAGCCATCAAAGCAAGGCCAGCATCTAAAATGAACAGTGATTGAGGAGGGGCGATCGGTCGAAACGGTAGGTAGTCCATACCTTTTCGTGTTAAGCGAGCTTTCTTGTCCGAACGATCTAAGCTCGCTTCGATATCCTGGAGAAGCAGGACAACGAGACGATCTTTGTCAGAGGCCGGTAAAAGGAGCGAGCCTACGGGTACAGTCGTTCGTTGAGAAAATGACGCGACAAATGAAATGGAGAACTGTTCGCGAAGGCCATACCGTGTGCGATTGATCGCAGGACATTGCTAACCTCGGTTCTGCTAGACGAGGCTGTGAGAGATTCATAGGAGTGTAACAAGTCCATGTACGGTGGACAATTGACGACACAATAGCCGGGATTTTGTGAGAGAGCTGTTGAGAGAAGGGGGGAATGATGTGGGTCAAGTGAAGGGAAGAGAAATGCAATTTAAAAAGGGAATAATAAAATGATATTTGAAGAGATCAAAGGACAAGAGCAGGCAACCGGGATCCCGCGCATCACGGACGTCGTCATGCACAACCGCCGGATACGACCGGATCACTAAATTACGTAATACAGTATGTCTCACCTCACAGTCACTTTTTTTGGTAAAGTAAGAATGTCCAGCCAACCAACACAAGCAGTCGCAACTCCAGACTCAGCAGCCGACGGCCCCCAAACGCCAGTGCCAACAGGACTTCAAGGTGACCTCGAGCTTGAGCTTATCGGCCTTGCGAATGCATTGTACAATCTCGGAACTACCGTCGTCAACGATCTCACTAAAGAGCGACAACAAAACTCCAAACCTGGCGAACCAGCGCCGACAAAGCCTGTCGGCCAGAGAGTCAACGATGTTGTTGGGCATCTATCATCGATAGAGGAGCTATCGCGAAGTATGGATACCATGATCCCCATGCAAACTCTCCAGTGAGTCGTGACAGCTCGGTTCTCCAGCTCACTCCTGACGTGATCCTGGGTTTCATTCAGAGATATAGACAATGCTCGAAACCCTATGTTCTTGACGAAGGACAGATTAGAGCGTGCGGCTACCGAGAATCAGTTCATGAATGGAAAAATAAAAGCCATCGAGGTCCGTAGACTTTGTCACCTCCAGGCTACTCTCACTCAGACGTTTCTACTATTTTATTCCAGTCTTACCGGTGTATGCTCAACAAGGCACTATCAGAACACTTCCCTGATATCGCACCTTTCCTTGAGCAGGACAGTTCAAACGAGTCTTCAGCCACCAGGCCACCTCCATCCGCTCCAAATATCAAGAGCGAGATGTAGATCTTCTCCCAAGACTTGGCGAACTCTGTTTCCTCCTACGGAGCTATAGATCGAGGCCAAAAGGAAGCTATCGGCGGGCGTTTAGAAACTATCAAATATCTTCCGCCATTCAAGGGGTTCATCGATCTGGATTAGCGAGTTGATCCATGTTCTCTTGTCGTCGACGAAGCCCGGCACATCATGCTCTCTGGCTCTCTTGGAAGTGTTATGGCCAGACACTTGTATTATACTGTTCCATTTGTGCAAGAGCGCAATCGTGTTGACAAAAGAACAAACTTTCGTGATCTAAGCATAATATTTCCCACGCTCTCACAATAAGTTGACCTCCATCCGCAGGCTCAGTCAACATCAACAAAACGCATCTCATCTTCGACTTTGAGGAGAGGAGAGGAGGACCTAGTCAGACCACAACTGCACCCACACCACGCACGACCAGTCTTAACTATACGAAGCATAACAATGTCTCAATCTACAGGTCCACCTACTGAACCTCCAGCTCTGGTACGTTGCCTCCATTCCTGCCTTTATGCTGCCACAATTCCAGCATCGCGAATATAGCCGACCTGGTTAGAGAAACGTATCTCTAACGAGATCAGAAAGTCAATGCCAGACGGCGACTTGGGAACGTCCCTGCATGGTCTAATGAATGCTATACTCCACCAGTACTTCCCGTCTGAAAGGCACTTTATGGTCATTCCGAACGCGAAATTTGACGTATCGGATGATAGCACCTCGAAAGTCACCTGTAGTTCGTGCTATTTAATCGCGAAGATATCCACAAATACACATGACGGTAGCGACGATACAATTCTCAGCATGGTTCAATTATGGACGGTTCGACCCAATATTAGCCTTACGGAAGCAAAGGAACGTACCACCGTTCTCATCACCAAGCTTATCGAACGTGGAGATCGCGTCGGACCAGTTATGAAAGCATTCTTTGTCACGATGAGTCGAGTATACGTCTACGAAATCGACACTTCCGCAGCACCTGAGGTTTCAATCACGTACTTTAGAGGGTACATGAAGAATTCTGATGATACTCCCGTTGGTATTTTGTTCCCGCTTCAGAATTTTATACATGACCTACATAACCTTGCTGCGACTCACTGGAACGATCCTTTGCCACATGCACAGTAGGTACATTATGTTTTAAAATAGATGTTTTGAATTAGTATGTAAATCATCAGATTGTCTTTTTCTTGACCCTTTCTTCAAGTTGTAATCCCGTATGAGTTGTGTCAGGAGTTGTATGAAACATCAGTATCCTCTAATAGACTGAGGTGGCAAACTACGCGATATACGCTGATGCCTAGTGTTGTTCAATTGCTGGATTTATAGGCAGCCACAGGAGAAAGACTATGCGTGTAAAAGAGCCAAAAACGTATAAGCAATAGAAGCATACTAGAAATCCTTAGCCTGGAGGTAGGGTTCAATAATTCGTATGCAGAGCGTCGGTGTTGAACGAGACATCAGTATCCTCTATACCATGTCAGTGAACATGTGCAGTTGCATATATACAAAGTTCGGATCAAGGACGTTCACAGGTTAGACAATGAGGAACATGTTTTGTGAGGAGCGGGAGGAGAGTCGTAAGTACAAGATGAAAGCATATCTCCAAGCGTACGGAATAAACAAGTCGATCGCGTCGTCAATGGCGAAAGGAAAGGAAAAATCAGAACCTTATCTTCTCTCCCTTGAATTCAACGGCTCCTCCTGTCCGTGCGCCACCGCGTGCTGGAGGACCACCACGCCCTCCTCGGCCTCCTCTCCCTCCTCTCGGACCTCCACGTCCGAAACCCTGTAAAATAATGTCTTGGCATAAACACATGGAAAGGAATTGTAATCACACAAAAAACTTACACGTCCACCTCTATCTCCTCCACCGAATGAACCGCCACCACGACCAGCCTAAGAAGCCAATTAGCAAGCAACAAACAATAATAGATGCTAAGTATACTGACCCAACCGCGGTCACCGCCTCCTCGTCCACCTCGTCTCCCCACCCCGAAACCGGAACCCCCACCTGAATTGTCTCGCGGTTGAGAGAAATCCAACCTAATATTCCTTCCGTCAATCGATTGACCCTTGGCGCCTTCAAACGCCTTCTTAGCAGACTCAATGTCAACGAATTCGACATATCCGAACCCCTTCGGCCTCTGGGTATCGCGATCCGTAGGTAGACGTACACTCTTGACTTCGCCGTATTCCGAAAAGACCTCCCACAGGTTGTCTTCGGTGGTGTCAAAGCTGACGTTCCCAACAAATAACACTGTCGATGGTTCTCCCGTTTGGTCACCGAATGCCTTGGCACGTTTGTCCGGATTATGCGATTTCGTCTCCGACTTGTCTATCCTAAGCACTCTTCCATCGATTTCTTTTTCGCCATTGAGTGCAACTGCGGCATTCGCTCCTTCTACAGTAGCAAAGTCAACAAAGCCGAATCCTCGAGACTTGCCAGAGGTACGATCCATTTGCACTCGAGCGGATACAACTTCGCCGCAATGAGCGAATTCTTGAGCCAGCCAATCGTTATCGACATTCCATGATAGCTGCCCAATGAAAACCACTTTGGAATCATCGAGAGATTCAGACGCTGGGTCCGCCGTGTCGCCCTCAGCGAATTTGGCTTTCTTTGCGGGAACACTTGCGGGCTCATCCGCTTTTCGTTTACCTGATATCGCATAAGAATCGGAAACATTATCACTAAAAATGAAGCCAACCTGTCTTGGTAGACTCCTCTTTCTTTTTCTTTGCTGGAGACTCTTTCTTCGCAGGCTTTGCATCACCCATCTCAACATCCTCGTCCTCGTCCGATTCATCTTCGTCGGACTCATCGTCACTTTTATCAGCTTTCTTCGTAGATTTGGTAGATGCAGTCGCGGGTTTAGCTTCCTCTTCGTCTGAGCTCTCATCTGAGCTGTCCTCGTCGGATGAAGATTCCCCACTACTGCCACCTCTCTTCGCTTTTCCGGGTACATCTTTAACTTGCGCCGCTTTCGGCTTTTCATCCTCTGAAGATTCTTCAAAGGACTCGTCTGACGAGTCGTCAGGCGCAGTTGTAGCCTATATGTACAGTATCAATATAATGATGCCTAGACATGGGCGGCAATGACAAACCTTTGCTGGCGCTTTCCCAGATGCGGCCTTCTTGGGAACTTTGTCCTCGTCCTCGGAACTTTCTTCCTCAGAGTCACCTTCTGAAGAGCTTTCGTCCTTGATACACGAGTGGGTTGCGTAATTAAATGCGATAACAGCATACAACATACCTTGGCTTTTATGACTTTTCCTGGTGCCTTCGTGACAGGCTTTTCATCTTCTGATGAAGATTCATCGCTTGAATCTTCGCTCGAGTCTTCGCTATCGACGCCGCCCTTGGATTTCGATTTTCCATTCGAAACCTGAAAAGATTAAAATCAGATGGAGTGAAATAGCAGTCGCTGGAATTGACATGCCTGAGGCTCCTTTCCCTTCTTTATCGGTTTTTCCTCCTCTGACTCTTCGGACGATTCCTCAGACGACTCCCCATCACTACTGTCCGGCTGCTTCTTGGTGGGCTTCACTTTTCCATTGACGGCCTTCTGCGGTACGCATATTGGTGAGTCGACAGTTATGAACGAGGGGATGAAGACGCACGATTTTTGACGGTTTGGAAGCAACCGGCTTAGCGGCTGGTGCTGCCGCCTTTGCCTCCTTCGCCCCCTTTACTTTCTTGTCCTTCTTGTCTTTCTTGTCAGATTTTGCCATTCTGTCCAAAGGGATAAAGGAGCGGTAAACGAAGAGGAGTAGAGTCAGGTATGGAAAGTTTTCTTCAATATTTTTCTCCCAGAGTCATGTGATGTCTATCAATTGAATACTTCCGTCTGGATAGATAGTGATACGCCTATTCACCTTATAGTATAACTTATACACCGATGGACTCACATTTTCAGATCATTATTCTAGGAACAGGATTAAGCGAATCAATAGCCGCCGCGTAAGTTCACTGAGTTAGCAAGCCTTTCAAATCTAATTATTCTTCCGGCTTTAGTGCTCTCGCAAAGGCTGGGTTTAAAGTCGCTCATATTGACGTTAACCCGTACTATGGTTCTAGCGAAGCAAGCCTTACCACTCAGGAGCTACAAGAATGCATTTCAAAAGCTCCCGGAAAAGAGTCAAGACTGCGGTCCGGTTCACTCCAGGGCGATCTTCCTTCCAACTCAAGAGACTATTCACTATCCCTATCCCCGTCTATCATTCCATCGAGAGGTACCCTCATCACGTCGCTGATAGGTTCCGGCGTAGCGCGCTACGGCGGATTCAAACTTCTTGAATCTGTCTCGGTATACTCTGCTGATGGGTTTAAGAATGTCCCGGGCAGTAGAGAAGATATATTCAAGTCGAAGGACCTCTCCCTAATTGATAAACGGAGACTTATGCGCTTTCTTATGTTCGCCTCCGGAGAATTCGAATCATCAACTGAACTCGAGGAGAAGGCAAATACTCCTTTTGTATCCTTTCTGGAAGAAACCTTCTCTATCAACGGGCAGTTGGCGTCTGTCTTAGCATGTGCTCTTGCCCTATGTGAAAGTCCATCTGGTACGTAGCCTCTGAATGCGGTAGATTTCAAAGCCCGATTGCTTTCTAGACACAACGCTTAACGCACTGGAACGAATACGACGCTACCTCCGCTCCTCAGGACGTTACGGCCCTTCTCCGTTCCTGGTGGGTCAGTATGGAGGGCTCGGAGAATTGGCCCAGGGGTTCTGCCGGTGAAGAGACCATCATCACATCTGTTTTGCTGATGACTAACAATGACTATTCTTGTCAGAATCTGCGCAGTATCGGGTGGTACATATATCCTTGGTCGAGATGTTCTCTCCATCGAAGCTAGCACAGAACAGACATCTGGAAACGCTGAAACAAGGGTTTTCCGCCTCAAGCTATCGGACGTACCGGAAGATTTAACATCTGACCTCATCATTGTTTCTTCCGATTATCTGTCTCATTTACGCCCCATTATTGGGACTCGAGATGAAGATGAGCTATCATCCATCGAGAAGCATGCAAACTGTATCACTATTGTCGATGGTGTGATTTCCCGACCATCACCCGAATCTGCAACAACAGCAGATAGCGCCAACAGCATCGAAGACCCGAGCAACGAGCCAGGGTGTGAAAATAAGTCACGACCCATTGACGCTGCGTTACTCGTCTTCCTTCCAGGCGAGCTATCTTCAGGCAAGGCGTCCGGCCCGGTGAACGTCCTGATTAATGGCGAAGGAACTTTATCATGTCCGCGCGGGAAGAGTAAATTATTCTCTTTCAACGCATATATTTTCATTCTGATCGGATCATCAATATAGGCCTGCTGTATCTATCAACACCAATCAACATCCCCTCTGAGGGCTCAGGTGAACCGCCTGATCCGGAAAGCCTACTCCGTCCATACCTAGACACAACGCTTTCCCTCCTCCGAACACCAGACGGAACACCTCTCAATGAATTATCCAGCGCCTTCTTTGTCAAAGCAAGACCTACTATCCCAGAATCCCAAATCGCTTCATTAAAAGACAAACAGGTTTTAATATCGCAACCTATCCCAGAGCATCTTGCTGTAGGAGGCGACGCTGCTGCTACAAGTGGTGAAGTCCTATTTCGAGACGCTTTGAAGCTCCTTGGTAGATCCGATGCGGAGGAAGCAGAGATCTGGCCTCCCTTGCCTCCCGGAATGGATGATGAGGATGATGACACCGTATAGTCCGACTTATAATATACTACAGCGATACACCCATCCTTATATCCGTGTTGTACGTCATGTCTCGCCAGATATGTTTTCGTTAACTCGCCGACGAGAAAGCAGAAAGCTCAAAGCAGTGTATGCATGTATAAAGCTAAGTAGATACAGAAATGACACCGAGCATGGAATTAAGAAAACATCAGTGAAGTCGCGAGAGCGGGAGGAAAAGCAGGAGGATTGAGGAGAAGAGAGGTAGTCAACATCGTACCAGCATATCAAACAAATACACTGAGGGTTAACAGCGCGAAGAAAGTGAAAAAAGGGCGAGTGAATAGGAGGGAAATTAGTCGCAGGGCAGGGTGAAAAGTAAACTTGAAGAATCCTCGCCCAAACGCTCACCACTTCTCAGCCTTATCTACACTCATAAGATTGTCTAAACTACTCGCCATCAGTCTTCTTCTCCCCTTGTCCATGAGATTGTTGCCCTTGCGACTGAGCCTGAGCCTGCTGTCTCGTCAACCCCGCAGCAGCGAATCCACGCGCTGCAAATCCTCCACGTCCTCGTCCTCGTCCGCGCGGTACAGGCCCACCCCTATCGCCTTCGCGCCGCTCTTCACGATCATCAGCTTGTGTGACGTATGGTACTATGCCGTCACTGAATTTCTGTTTAATTTATTCGAAAGTAATGTTTAGCAATCTCAAAGCAATGATGAGGAGCTCAGGGGTGGTGTGCATACCTCGGGGTGACCTGTTAAGGCTTTCTTCATTGATTCCTCGCTGTCGAACTCTATGAAGGCCGTTCGCGTCGCCTTGCCGTAATGCTGTGGGAAATGAACCTTCTTCACCTTGATGTGATACGTATGATACTCAGTATTCTTGTACACACAACAAAAAAGGAACAAACCTGTATATTCTCGAAGAATTGCCTGATATCATCCTCCGAGCGCTGCTGGCCCCCAAATCGCATGAATATCGTCCACGGATTTCTCTTTCTTGGCGTTGGGCTAGTCGCGCCAGTCGGAGACGTAGGGTTAGTGCTGCCGTCCTCGGGCGCAGGTGTAGCTTTACCAGAAGGCGGTACAGAACCCTGTGTCGGTTTACTCTCTGATGTCGCGTTAGGCGTAGGAGCACGCTCATCTCCAAGGTCCCTACTCTTACCGTCCCTCTTCTTGAAATCTTTCCTACCCGGACCTTTCTGAGCACCATCCGCGGGACTCTGAACAGTCTCCTGTCCCGTAGCCGCCGTCTTGTCTTTACTAGGTGTTTCTTTCCCAGAAGGTGTTGCCGATCCATGTTGTTGGCCGGGAGCCTGAGGCGGTGGCGTTTGAGCGACAGACGGTCCGTTCGATCGCAGGGCAGGTGCTGCCTGTGTCTTCTGTGGTGCTGGTGTTCCACTAGTAGAGGGAACGGTATTGTTAGGTAGGGCTGATGTAGTCGAATTAGGTGTTGCGGTGGCGGCAGCAGGGGCCTGAGTATTGACGCTCCGACGATATGCATAGTTAAATCCTTTAACAAGAGTCAGCATCTTTTCTTTACCCGATTGCAATGAATGAATCGACCTTGGCTTTTGATTTCGGCGCTGACTCTTCCTTCTTTGATGTCGAGAATCAAAGACCCATACGCCGCGTCACATAGATTCCAATTCCAGCAGTTCTTCCACGCCGGCTCTTCTCCTGTCGCTGTTCCTCCAGGACCGATGTGAGGCTGTACAGCAGGGACTCTCTCGATCACACTCAGAGCCTTTTCGAGCAAGATAAGCTGATTACTATCAACAACAGCTTCAACCTGGGGTTTGACACTCTCCCAAATCTTGTTAAAGCTCTCTCTCCCAGCAAGGATCTTGTGTCGGTAGCCCTCAAAATCACCTTGTACACTAAATTCGTTCCACGAGCTCGTATAGCGGAAGTGCAGGCCAGCGGAGATTGTCAGATCAGCTTTGAGGACGAGTGCGAGCTGAGCAATAATACCCTCTCGTCCCGGACTCGCATGCGTGATCAGAAGGCGAGTTTCGGTCGGATCGTAAACACGCTGCGCGGTATCAACAAGTTCGCCGATTTGCAAGGCAGTTGTCCACATAGTGCCCTGACCACCTGCAATCGTAGCATTTCCGTCACCGTTGTCAAACATTTTGTGGGGAACAAATGCTCCTCCGAGACCAAGCAACCTCAGTTTAACGCCACCGATATCCAAACAACGAGTCGTAGCTTCATCAATGACATGAAGATTCTCGATATCATATACACCTTGGCGGAATTTTTCGAGGATCCGAACGTCCTCGCACGCTCCCCAAACAGTGAAGACGGGTATGCTCAGTTTGATTTGTCCGGAAAGAAGTAACGGAAATTCAGAGAGAAGGGAGATCGTCATAGCTGCGCGAATAGCGGCCGGAGGGGTATCAGGGGACAAAAGGGAGCTGCGCTGCGCATTCGGTATTAATGGTGAATACTGAGTAAGGTGCTTTAGGGTACGATCGTTGATGTTTTCAAGGCTCGATGCCTCTTGATTCACGGATTAGACAACAGTACGAAAAATATA
This sequence comes from Inonotus obliquus, assembly GCA_032164295.1. NCBI lineage: Eukaryota > Fungi > Basidiomycota > Agaricomycetes > Hymenochaetales > Hymenochaetaceae > Inonotus > Inonotus obliquus. Next base: position 540,830 of record JAJHTX010000004.1, read on the forward strand.
AAAAAAGATGGATTGTGACTCACCAAAGAACCCAAAGTCTCCTGTGTGAATAATGGCCTTTGCACTGACCTCCCTGGCCATGTCGTTGAGACTGGACAATTTACCACGAACATCTGCGATACAGAGAATGCGACCGGCCACCGAGTCAATGACTTTCGTCTGCGTGTTCACAGACACATGCGGGGGGAGGGGCGAAGCACCAGGACGCGTTGAGGAGGCTAGAGAGTGAGACATCGTTTTTCTAAGCACTAACCGAGCCTATAGAGGAGAAACACGATGGACAGAGGAGAATGACAGAGGAGGCAACCCCAGTTTTGACACAAGAAAGGCGCGTTGCAGTGAAAAATCATTCTACTACCATATTTGGAAAAATGTGATCGACGCCTCGGATTGTCGCATTCGGTCAAGAAGAAGTGCCGCAGACTGTCTCCCCGACTAGCAAACGGCACCAGCGCATGCGTACGCGCCTATCCATCCCCCCCTCTCTCGCCGACGAGCTCGACGCTCTCGAGCGCCTCACAGTTCTATAATACTCAGCTCGTTCTTCTGTGAGCTTATGACCTCAAAGTCGGGCGTAAAACGCGCTGGCCTGCCCTCCCCTCCGTCCTCCACGTCCTCCGCACAACATCCCCCTTTGTTTCGCCAACTCACCCCAGACTCTAAAATATCGGCTTCTCACATCCCGCTTGCTCCTGGATTCATTGTACACTATGCTGTATATGCTGCTCACCATGCTGCTCAGAACCATGTAGACATCGACCTTGCTAGACGGAAGCTTTACGAGAATAATGCAGGCAAACAGCTTCAGGACAGTCTTTTAACTCACACGCAGCTTACCAAAGATGAATCTGCGTTGTGGGTGTTTTACTTGGAACAGCCTTCGCCTGTACTGGATCCAACGGACTCTCTTTCGCTCCCTCTGGACTTGGAATTAAATGGGTTGACTGGTGCGTGCTGGCCACGGTACATGATTAATTAATATTGATGCTTATATGCCCGTTTTCTTCTCTTATAGTTAATCTTCATGACAAATTCTCCTATGAGGATTTATATCCATGCTGTGTTGCGTGCTCGGTGCAACGGAGACCAACTTCGACCTGTAAACTATCTTGCCATTCCACCTCAGAAGGTCAGAGTACATCAACTAATCCGGAATTTGAAACGAAGTTGACAGAAAAACCCTCTTCAGCTACTCGACAATCTAGTGGCCGTCCTCCTCTGGCATGTTGCTATCCCCGATGCTCCCTTCGGCGGCCATTGGCCTTCTTCCTGAGTGCAATCCAGGAACGAATTATCGATGATATATGCAACAATGCCCAAGTTACCGGTACAGTTGCGCGAAGATTCGGGACAGGATTTCTGTGGGGTCCTTCAGCTTCCTCGGTACATTGGGGAGATGGCTGGGACCAACATTGGAAAACTCGGTTTGTTGACTATCTTCTCGTGGCCATTTGCTCGTGGCTGTGGCTCATCAATTGATTATTTTTTCCCTTCAGTGCGCTCTATTACTGCCATTTCGACGTTAACTTGTATCCCTCCGGAATCGCACTCTATCCTCATTTCCAACCTACTCACTTCCTGCCCTTCTTACCATCACGACCTCTCACGCCAGGCACTCCGATCAACTTACTTCCTTTCTCAACACCAGCGTACTATCTGAACATGTACTCGGGGTCAACTTCGGCTCTTCTCCGACAGTTTAAAGCTAATCTCATTGGCCTGGGCGTGGAGAACCTACTACCCTCGCTGTCTTCGGTACAAGATAAGTCGGAAACAGCGGTGCAATTCGTCATCGTATGGATTGGCGTTCAAAATAAGCAAGGGGAGGACAAAGGAATGATAGCTATTTGGCCTGCACCCCTCTGCGTCTCGTTGATGTCCATGCCAGAAAAATCCGACGATCCGAACAGTACCAATATGTATGCCTATAATCGAAGGTTGCTGGCTTACATTCCGGAGCTGCCCCTGGCTTTGCAGCCATCTCCGATACCAGCACCCGCCGTTGTTCCTGCTCAACCTCGCGCCTTCTCTCCTCACGATTCCCTCGTTTCACCATCGTTATTCACCCCTGTTGGACGCATTTCGTTTTCGCGGGAGGCAACTCCTACCACCCCCTTCCCACCACGATCCGCGACTCATTCAAGTAAAGCGGAGCGCGACCCTGATCGCCCACCACTAATGCGTGCGACCAGTTCCTTCTCTGCCTCAACCACCCAAGCGTTTCGCACCTTATCCATCTCCAACCAACCGTGCCAGGACATGCGTAATGTCGCAGAGGGCGTGGGGAAATTTGTTGATTCAATAGCAAAGGAAAGGGAACGGGAGAGAGAAAGGATCAAACGAGAAAAGGAGAGGGAGGCCAGTGCCTCCAATGCCCAAGCACAGGCACAATTACTGTCGAGCAAGGGTGTTGGAACCCCACAATCCCCAGGTGCCGCACCAAGTAGTGCGGCTTCGAGTATCATGGGAACGCTTCATATGGCGGGTGTTTTTGATGCTGCAAACTCGGCGCCTGGTCCGACACAGATTCCATCATCTGTTGTGTTGAACAAGATGGACATTACGAATCCTTCCCAACCTCAGATTCAACATCTCCCACCTTCATCCAATAATCCATCGTATCCCTCTCCTCCAGAAGATGCTTGTAAGACAGAGCAACCTGCTTCCGCTGAGAATGCCAGTGCTGGAGTCACCCGACAACCACAATCGGCAGCCTCGAAACCGTTTGATACATTCAGCATGAACATGATGGATTTTGATGACTTCAGCATGGCGCTTCCCTCGTCAACAGGCAATCAGGGCGAGAATATTAGAATGGACTTCAATTCACTCGATGTGTTCACAGATGCTGACTTCAGCTTCTTCGACGATCCGGTGGCTCCGACGATGAACACACTTATGACTAGCATACCTGAGACGAGCAGTTTGACTACCGACGATTTGATTAATTCACGGGCTAGCACGGTATCAGGATACGATGCTGTTCTTCCTCAGACAGCTACCCCCGGCCCCGAAGCGAATTTATTCTCCATCGAAAAATCTTCTCCTCTTGATACGTCGAAGCCAAGGCCGAAAGCAGGGATAGATTCCAAGGGACATGGAGAATTCGAAATCCCAGAGCTCCTTCCTGGCTCTCCAGGAGGGTCAACTGCGTCATCGAATGGACCCGCTACGCCAGAAGTAATTCCCACCACCGACGCGGAGGCTTCGAGCTCGGACACCAGTCCATTCGACCCGATTCGGTTTTCTAAGCGCTTCAATTCGGTAGATGCAAAGTACGCGACAGGAAAATTTTCCAGTTCCATTCTTGAGAAGGACGACGTAACGACCCCGGGAGCTACCTTGACTGCATTATTGAAGATGAGCTATAAGTCAATGACGGATCCCCGTATCGAGATAGTGAAGAGGCTTACAGGGATAAAGCGCAAGTTGGCCGTCCAGGGAATGCGGCTCGGGTCTCCCTGTCCACTTCTTCAAGTATCAAGAAGTGAATGGGAAGATTGCGTTGAAGATGACATCTCCGCTGCGGATATCGATTCTGAGCGAGACTCAGATGAGGAGGACCAGAATTTCAACGACTACGATCACGTCGACTCCGTCTCCCGCCCTTCAACTCCTCTTGCGTCCCACCTACCACTTGGACCTACACTCTTATCGACACGATTCCAACATTCGCTCTTACTCCCGCTCTCACTGAACCTCCGACCACCAGGAGCTTCCTCTCTCGATTTGGCATCTCCTCTTCCCAACACTGTGCCTACGCCAGTGTCACCTGCTGCAGTGGCAGGTTCGAGAAGCGAGAAGTCGAAGGTGCTGGAGGCCATCATGCGCCCCTTTATTTTGGAGGTTGTCGAGAATGCTGTTTGGGAAAGTGCATGGCGCGCTGCTTCTGTTAGCCAGGCTCCCATTTGGAGAGAGGTCGAGTTCGAGCGAGCCGCTGCGAAATGCTTCTTCTCAATTGGACAACTGGGTGATCCTATGAATTTACAATCATTCTCTTCACTTGGTGAGTTGAGACGGCATATCTTCTATTCATCAGTGATTCTAATCTTGGTCAATACCTTCAGTAAATTCTGCCCCTGAAGGTGACAACTCTAGGACTTCCAGATTGGCACTTAGGCCGTTGGAACAACCGATGTTCACCGTCGGTAAAGCGGACGTCTCAGTTAATATGTTACCCACAGCACTTCGACTTTGGTCGAAGATGGGTCTGACACCTCGGAGTGGACCGAAAAATGTGACGGCTTTCGTATTATACGAAGACGACAGCAGACCACTGGCCGAAGTAGAGAAATGGATCAATCACATTTCTTATCTCTATGGAGTACGTCTGTTTTCTAGTAAGATTGAGAACGCAGATTAAACGTGACATTCCAGACCAAAGGGTATGGAATGCATGCACTGGGGAAATCTAGTATGTGCTTGAGGGATGGCCTCGTTCCCATCCGTCATTCAACTTTCCGCAAGACCTCGAGTGAGTAAATAGACTTTCTGTCCCGCTCTCAAAAATCCACTTACGTGGTTAACAGCTTCCCTTCTGGACTCTCTCGGGACTTTCATATCTCCATTGGTGATTTATGTCGTGGTACCTAGCCATCTTCTTTCATTCAGTTCTCCGATCTTGCGACAACTATATCAAACTATTAACCGAGTTTCATCAAGCCGCAAAGATGACGATGCTCCTGTCTGCTTTCATTTTGTTCCCGATTCCCTGCTCAACTTTAAAGACGATATCGTCACCGTGTCTCAGCTCGAGACGCTTGTCGATAACGTTTATAACCGCATACCCAGACCAATTGACCGGTTCATATCTCGTCCGCTCTTCGAACATAATAAGAAGGCGCGAAAATACTTCGAAGCTCCTTCGTTCACTCTCGCGCGTTCATCCCTTCCATCGACATCCCTCTTCTTCCAATATCCTCCTCCGGATTTATCCTCCATCGAGCGAGGCATATTCCTTCATGTTGGCTATAAATTATCAAAGTGCAGGAAATGGCTAGTTGCAGCGTGCCTAGATCAAAGAGGGGAGAGTCACGGGCTAGGAGTATGGCTCATGGGGGAGGAGGTTGACTACAAGCAGATTGTAGGTCAGGTATGGAGCTTCTTGCTCGACTATGTGAAGAGGGCGAATCTTGAATGGAGGGTTGCGGTTGCGAAATTGGGGATTATCGAGGAGGCTGAGCTTTTAGGTGAGATGCAGCGTTTTGTTTTGCCGATACAACCCTGACCCAGTTTATAAGCTTGGGATACCCTCCTTGACAATTCATCAAGCCGAAGTCAAGTACCACCAATGCATGTCTCCCTCCTCTGCGTTGATGACGAGTCGGGCTGGTCGGTAGTAGAAGACGAATCTCCAGCTCCTCAGAAAGCACCATCAAGTGTTGACTCTCATGGAAAGGGCATCGCCCAGATGTCAAACCAAGGGTCAGGGCAAGGTTCAGGCGGAGGTGTCCAGGGACAAGGACAGCTGGTCACCTCGGCGAACTCGACGTACATCATATCTTCCTTACGTTGTCCCCTCTCGTCTACCACCAATCACGATTTCGGTGTCGCGCAGTACATCCTTGAAGACGATGACTCAATTCCTCGGCTACCCAACACAGAGTATTTTCGTCCTTTGCTTTCGTCGGTCCTCATTACCGTTCCACCTTCGTCCTCAACCAGGAAGTGTCCACAACTACATGCACAATACATCCACCTCCTCCAATCTTCTATTCCAGTAGTATCTCGCAGCTCCAACTTCATATCTACTTCAGCCTCACCTCTGACAAAGACTCCACAAGAGAACCTGGATGATATAAGTCGAAACTACCATGAGCTGGGCGTTCTCACTCAAGCTCGATGGCCACACTTAAATTTACGAAGGTCGACTGTCCTTCCGTATCATCTTGCCGCGCTACGTCTGGTTGATTCTACGCTTGAGATGAGCGACGTGTTCAATGGGTCCGAGTAATCTATCTTTTTCGTCCCCGTCGTCTTTCCCTTTTCCCTTTTGGACGATTGGCTTCCTCCCTTCCTTGTTCTCGTATGCTGTGTAGTCCTTTCTTTCAGTTTTCCTCGCTGCACGTTTCTGCTCTCTCACCCCTTCATCTTCTCTTGCTTTTTTATTCTACATCATAAACACTTACTTAGACAGCACAATCTGTACGCATCATGACGAACTGTGCAACCTGTACATTATCACGCACTAGCATTACGACACGCTACTAATAAATGACATGCACTACCACTAATACTGTCTCTGGTCGTCTTCCAACAACCAACGACGATCCAGTCCAATCTCTCCTCACTGTTGCTTCTTCGACTGGGTAACGCCGCGTGGCGCATCCAGCCGTACAGGACTCTGAATACCTGCCAAAGCTTGCACGCTAATTAATATAACCGGAAGAAGTATGAATAACGTGATTAGGAGAGTAACGATGAGTCCGGGCGTGAGGAGTTGGTAGCGTGCTAGGATACCGCCCTCAGTTGAACTTGAATTTGACGGTGCGAATGCGAAAGGTCGACCTCCTTGGTCTGTTTCAGTTGACTGGCGTTTGGACAAGGGGGAGGAAGATGAAGAGAAAGAGCCGGTGTAGATAATGAGGTGATTCGGGAATGTAGATTCGATTTTCTCGAGTGTTCGGCTCACAGTGCTCTCTGTTCATCAAGCGAGACGTCAGCGGCAGTATCGAAGCCAGATCTCAAGCATAGAAAGATAACATACCAACTTCCTCCATCCTATACTTCCTCCAACTACCATCTCCGTATACCTCGGGGAGACTAAGATAGAACACACTCTTTTTCCTCTCCTCTTCACCGCCCAAGTCAAACCCATCTGCAGTTACCCAAGTCATACTCGCACCACATCTCCTCGCGAATTCTTCAAGAATGTTTTCAAACGAAATCTCCTCCGAGTCGCTCTCATGGTTCACGTGTCGCTTGACGTAGGGTATCTGCGCCGACCTTCGCGCAGCTTTCAGTCGCGTTGGGATGGAGGACGAGGAGGGTAGATGTCGAAGGTCGGTTGCGTGCAACTTTAGTAGTAATTTCATCAGAACTTCAGCTATTCAGAGAGGAATCAAAGGTATACGCACCCCAGGATGTTCAAACACAGCCAACGCATCAAAACTACACACATCCTCTCCTCTCCCATTCCCATCCAACCCAAGTAACTTCTCTACACCTCCTTCTCGTACACCAACACTACTCGACTCAGTCAGAGCTCCAAGCAGCGAGTTCCTGTTCCCCCGGGATTCCAAGTCAGTAAAAGCGCCACATTAAGAGAGAACGAAAGGAGCCCAGGAGAGCAATCCCAAAGCAGGCCAGAACTCACTCATGAGAGGACCAAGCAACTAAAGGTATCGTGTCATAGAAAGCCTGCGAAAGTGGCAGGAGGGTGAAGAGAGCTGTTGCTGCTGCTGCTAATCTTGCGAGCATACTACCTCTGAGCAATCGGAACTATAGCTAAATTCCTGTTGAGCACGATGCGATGTGTGCAACCGGGAGCTGGTGAAGAGAGTTTCGCACAGTCACGTTTGTAATCAAGGCACGTGCGCATAGCAAAACACCGAAGAACTGGTGACTGGCAATCCCCTATCTTCAATCAAGAACTTCTACTTCTAAGAAAAATCCGAACTGAGTGCCAGGATACACAGAAACATGCTTCAACAGGGCTATGCGACTTCAATTGGCAGGGTGCAAACTGCGTAGCTGCATTCGTACTGAGGTTCAGGCTGAGCTATATATAGCAACATCAGACAATGCAACCAGAATCATACAAAGCTCATTCCAAAAGCAGAAGATTCCTAATCGCTGAAAGCAAGCATTGTAACTCAGACCCCAGCCATCCAGTGCAACTCAGAAATAGGTAACGAGAGGAGAAACTCAATAACGCTGTGTACATACACGCGTTCACCATGAAGAAAGTCCATTTCCGCGCCGGGAGGTACGTTATGTCTAAACCGAGGACGGATGTTTGCTGAGTGCCGAGAGATTCAGTAGCAGACAAAGCAGTGAGCGCTTGAAAAGTTTTCGGATCGCAATTCATTCATGATGCGGAGAACTTGTCTCCTTCCAAGGTAGGTGTGCCGGACAAAAGCAGAAAGTAATAACGACCTTCACACGAGGGATTGAGGGGGTAACCTCGGACAGTGAACTTGATGGCACTGGCAAGTGTCCAGAAGTGAAGGAGTCACAATGGGAAACTGAGAAACCGAACGGGGAGAGAGGGGTGTGAGAATATGTCGCATAATCGTTAAAAATTGGCAAACTCCATGACACTGGGTTAGCTCATCTTGCTTGGCTCGATATAATAATCCTTGTTGAGCCTATCATGGCACGTACGACCACATCGAATGGTACTTGTAGTTCTAGTCTAGTATTTGGTATAAGAAGTCCAAAAGCAGTGATTCCGAGTCCTCTACGATGCATCTATCAGCCTGACTGTAACCTCCTCATCTTCTCCCGATGCATTGTCTTTATCAAGCTCGTCCAAACTTAGCTGGGTATCTGTATCTGTAGTCATGTCCTTGTCTGTCCGTGTCTTCTCAATATCTTCTACGAATAGGGAAAAGCACCACTCTACGGCTTCGGCTATCATTCATGTGTCAATACTCATTCAGATAGCAGAATCGTGATATCATAAAATTACCCGCGAGGTAGAAATCGCAATGCTAACCGCGCCAATTATGCATCAGCTCCTGTTGCACCTAGGAGACAAACGCAACCGCATCACTTACCTCACTCTGGCCCAACTTACACACTCTCACAAGCTTCACCGTCCTCTCACGCTCCCGGATCCTCTCCAGTAGTGGCTCAGTCGCAACAAGATAATCTTTCCCGCCATAGTAGATCGCCAAGGGAGGAAAGTGCTCGTCAAACCACTGAGGTAGCGAGTCGTCCATAGTGCATTTGCGCTGGGCAAATCCTCCACTTCCGCACCACCTTTGAACGTATCGCTCAATATAGTGGCGGGCGGATATTCTAAGAGTGGAGAACGTACCAGAATATACTTGCGGAGCTATACAGCCGAGTTAGACAAGTGTACACGAATGGGACGTGTACTATCTCACCTCACGGGTGTAGGAGTGAAGCGAAAGATCTTCACTTTCCGCCTCTTTAACCTATGCCGATACAGCATCAGCACTTTATCAGTAATATTAACCTTCCTTCACGGTTTAAAGGAGTCCTTACCAGTTCGCATCCGTCCACGAGAAGAGATACGCAAACATTACATATCCCACGAAGGCAAAGGGTTTGGGGGGCACCCAATCATAGGAGTACCGCATGAGCGGAATGAAGTCCAAAATACCTAACATTCGTTCAGTCATTATCACCAAGTCCCTTGATAGATATCGTAAAACAGCTACTTACCAAATAGCATCCTCCACCGCTTCCACTCGATCTTGCTGAGGAGATTGAAGGGAAAGCCATGTGTCAACGGTCCAGCATAGACAACAGGTGCAAGTGCAATAAGACATGATATTTTCGACCCAAGTTCTGGGCACATTCCTTCGCTCAGTGCGAGAAGCGCGATGCCATTGCCTTGGGAGTGGCCAATGAACGCAATCTAGGGAGAGGTGAGATGTCAATAAGAGGGAAATGCGATACATTGCGAAATACCCAACCTTGTCGTATCCAGTCGCGTCACAAACGTATTCTACGAGTGCAGGAAAGTCATACATCGCCAGCTCGCGAATGGTCCAATCTACACGTGATTGATCTTAGACACGAATTTACAAATTAGATAGCAACGATACACACCCCAAAAGCGAGGATCACCCCGACTTAAGGTTCTATGACCCATATTGAATACGCCGCGAGAATTACCAAGAAACACCTGATATCCACTACATTCTCACTTGCAGTTAATCATAGCCATGAAAGAATATTCCAGGTTCACTTACGCGTGCTCCGATAACCAGAAAGCGAGAGAACGTTCCTCTGACGTTATGAAAGCGCCGGAAGATTGGAAAAGACCTGGATGAAGCATTAAGCCGACGTCAATACGACATATTTGAATGCGTACCGTGAAGAATCAGCACGGGAAACCCGCCTGAAATAATGCCAAGTCAGTAGATGCGTAGACTAAGGAGATACGATTCACCTTTCCCGTTTGGTTGAGGCTTATGTCGTGGGTTTACAACTCGATGAACCCTTCGATCAGATTGATAAGATAAGAATGCTCGTGGAGCTCACAGGTACCAAAGGTGCCTACCTCAGATAGAACCCATCCTCCGTCTCAACCTCCTCGTCAACAATATCATACCCTTCACCAGCCTGTTGCGCATAATACCTCACATCCTTCGTGCACTTCTCCTTCAAATAGCGAGGGTTATCCCAGGGGAACGACGCCGGCTTAACGGGTCTAAGGTACTTTGGAAGTCTCGCAGATATGTCTGCTAGTAATGCCCACGTGACGACGCCAGCGAGGAATATAGAGGAGAAAAGAATCGAGGTGAGCTGACTTAGGGAAAGAAGAAGACGATTTTTAAGCGTTGGTCGATACCAACGTGCCTCGCTATGTACAGGTGCGATGAACGAGACAGGTCTGCCTGAAGATTTGGCGTTTCCATTGGGAAAAGCAGTGCGTAAAGACGGTCTAGACGCGCTCGAAAGCAAAGTAGGATCGATCTCTACATGGGTATTCTTGGTATTGTATTTCACTTTGCCCGAGGCTGACAATGAACGAGATCCAGAAGGACTAGAACGAGCACCGTAGTCACCGACAACGATCGAGTTTAGAGTTGTTGCATCTGTTATCCTAGCACTCGGGATGCGCATGGCGGTGTGCTGCGGTGTTGTTTGACCCTCTGTGAAGGGGGTATAAGCGATGGTAGTTGGTAGCAAAGGGGCATGTGGAAGCACAGGGGAAAAGGGTGGCACTCGCAATATTCACCAGCCAGGGATGTAGCAATGACGAAATCAGCAACGCCGATCACAATTTAGTCGATCACTCTCGTCAGGTGTCCGTTTCATCGCCACGTACAGTACAATTTCCTTTTCATCCTCATCCTCACCGTTGTTCGTAGTCGCAAGAGCCGACGCAGACATATTGGCAATGAGACCTACACTACGTGTCTTGCACGTACACAGACCACTTATTCACTTCCTCGGTAAACGCAAATGGCCAGCAAGTACGTCACACTATCATCTCCTCGCTCTTACACACGCTCAGCTCATCTCTCATGCTATTCCTCTATTGATTGACAGCCCCCGAACCACCGCACCCTCATCCTGCAGGTCCACCAGACTACAAAGCTCATTTCTCCGACTTTCTCAAGAAATTCGAAAATTCCGTTTCATTACACGCTGCACCTTCAAAACAGACGTCATCTTCCAGCAGCAGTCTATCGGAAGCTCCTGACGCATATAGGGAGTTCTGGCAGGCACCTGAGCGCATTTGGAATCCGCGTGTGAGGAAATTGAGCGATGAGGAGACGGAAGCTATCTTGGTGAGTCTAAGGCTTATGGTCCCCGATGATACGCTAACATTTGCTTCGTTTTCAGTCTGGAGGAGCTTCGTTGTACTAAATCAAACATAATAGAGCATTGATTGCTTGTTTCTATATTACGAATCAGATATGGTATACATCCCTGCAAGAATGCTCATCTCACCGATCCGATCCGGTCAGAGACTTCTTCCAAACGACCTTCTTCACATCACCTCTCTCCTGCTTCAGCACTACCCAAACGTTCAGTACTTCACGCCATCCGACCTCTGAAATAAGCCTTACCACTCAATTCCCCACCGTTCTTTCTCCAACTCGGGAACATCGGACATTTCTTCAGATATCCGTCACGTGTTAATTGGGTACGGGCACAAAATTTAGCTTCACGTTCTCGCTCTTTGAGAAAGCAAGGAAGGCGCTCGGAACGCGTATTTCTGTAGGTTTGTGTTTCTTGCGTATGTCTAATTGACCTCCAGTGCTCATGATGAAGACAGGCAATAAGGTAGAAGTCCGCGGAGTTTCTTCGTACAGTATGTTGGGCCTCACGGATGCCTAGCAACTTACATTAAGGGGTCAACTGAATTTTTCGTGGTACCACGGTTGAATCTGAATGGCTTCAAGTGCTATACCTTGAGGCCGATATGTTCAGTTACTTATGGCTACCAACCAGTGTAAGTTCTATTCTAAAGCTACTCCCTCATCCATTTATACTGAGTGACATTCATAGGTTTCTTCCATGAACCACAATGGCGAGAGCCGAGAACATTATCGATGAGGTGGATGGACTGTGGGCTGCCATATATACTACTATACCGTATTGCAGTCGTGGGAAAATCTGTGGCTCACCATGTCACGAACTGACGTTATCCATGCATGACAAAGCCCAATCTGGCATACCACAGTAATTACATAATGCGTGACCACATACAAAGAGGAAGAGATTTCAATTAGCTTGTAGGGAAGATGGTACTAGTACTACAAAATTTGAGGGACATGAAGTGCCGACGAAGGATTGACTGAAGCATATCTCTAAGAGGACACCAATCATTTACACCTTCAGAAGTAGTTGAGAAGAGTGTGGTGGTAACAGAAAATATGGGTGGATTTCGAGTTGGTGAACGCAGGTCTGTGCTTCGTTCCGGCAACGTTTATCGAGGGACTAAAAATTTGGATGAGCACCGGGGCTGTGAAGAGGTCATATCGCAACAGTGTGTATGAGAAGAGGAGTCGGAATTATGCAAGTAGAAATTGTTGAAGATAGAAAAGAGGCCCAATAGTCTTTCGCGCTTTGCTTACATAAGAGGTGCTAAGACGTTATATACATATATAGGGCCGGCGGCATCCTTGGTCAAGGTGATTGATTTTTACTACTTACTAGCGACAAGGCTGAGACACTATCATCTATGATGCTTTTGAAAGACTACCTTGAATCAAAGGCCGACTTCTACTCGCCACAACCAACCAGCACCCACAATAGTACTTCGGGCATAAACGATGCAGAGGTAATCCAGCTACTGCCAGAATGGCACCCTGTGGCAGCGTATCCTGACACCCGTATGGTTGACTCCCTCATCGAATCTCTCAATAATTGCATCGGTGATGCTGCAGTGCCAGAATCCTTAAAGGCCATTTTTGAAATGAAGCGTGTACAAGACCCACAATCGTGGATTAGGAATGACGAGGAACCTGATGTGAGTAGCATATTCGATAGCAAGAGTACTAAGAGGCATCGACAGTGACGTGCTCCTCCAGGCAAGTAATATGGTAATTAGTGGTGCTTTGTATTTAGCATCCCACTGCTCGACGGTTCTCGGTTACCCTTTCGCGATTCTTCCCCAGTGCAGGGCTACGAATTTTGCTTCAAAGGTCAACTTTCTATTTCGTGACGCCGAAAATAAGAAGGTTGTGGTTGAGGTACAGAGTCCGGGAGTTTTCTCAATCGCAGAGTCGGTGTATTTCAGTGGAATGCGCGCGTTCCCGTTGAATTTGATGGAGCACAGACCTAATGTCGCTCGAAATGTCTTAAATAAGGTCCGCTTCAAATTTTCTTTTGAACGAGTCTTATTCGATACCTTCCTTGACAGCTGTGCCTCTGCATGGCTGCGCATCAAACAGAATGGGGTGCATTGACCTGCCATGATAGATGGATCTTCATTCGTCTTCACAAAGCCTCAGATGTGCGTCCGGCGTACATCACATTCTCGACAGTCGAGGGTCAGACATCTAATACCAGGCCATTCCGTGCGCTTATGGGAATGATATTGGCAACAAAACGAGACATCGATGTCGAATCCCGTGCTGACTCTACAACTCAATTTACAGCAACCGAGGTGCGTACGGAGGAGGTCCAAGGAGTGCCATCACCCCAATCGCCAGTGAATCAATCGGACAAGGATTATGGTCCCAGATCATCCGAAGAGTCTTCCCAGGGAGAAAGGTCCCGACCACCAGAGCTCCGACCAGACCCACGGATTCTGTCGGCGCAACCCGATATCCTTGTGAGGGAAAACATTTATCATAACATCATCCATTGAATCATTCCTTCTAAGTAGCTTGGTTGGTCCGAAGACGTGACACCCTCAAATAAGTGGCTCAGCCTTCATTCTGTTGATGTCGCAGAAGGATGTCCCTCCATAGGTTGCAAACCTGTTCGGCTTCGACTTCAGAGGGTGATTGGCATAGGCTCGACTGCATGCGTCTACGAGGCGAAGGTGGACAGCCCTGGGCAACATCATCAGTCATACGCCGTCAAAATGGTAAAGAAAGGCTGCGATGAGGAAGCAAGAGGCCACCTTGCGGGTTTGTATCAAGAATTCAAAGTTTATTGTATGATCGAGAAGGCCAGATCAGATGGTCGGCCAAACCATGTAACACCTCGCTGCTTCGGACTGTATGAGACGGACTTTACCGTCTCATTGGTGTTGGAGTATATGGGAGAGTCTCTGCCTGGACTGCAATGGCGAGGCTTGAATCGTATCGAGAAGTGAGTTGCGTGTCTCTTTTTCCGGCGTGAAGACTAAATAATTATTTCAGGCTTAGGCTGTTTACTGCTATCTGGGAACTTCACGCTATCGGTATCCGCCATGAAGATCTTGCACCGAGGAACGTCGTGCGCAGTCCCGATGGCACATTCAGAATTATCAATTTTGCGCGGAGTACTCTTCATCAGTGTCAAGGACTCCGATCTGTTGGCCTCTCATCTTTGCCGGCGGATAATAAGAACAAGGAGCCGGGATGTGATGAGCTTGAGTCGATATGGAGAGTGCTCGGCAAGCCAGGGCTTTCTCAACGTCCATCAAAGCCAGCTCGCCCTTTAAAGACGAATGCAAAAAAGGCTTCTCGTTGCAATAAAAGTCCTCTTGCAAGTTGTTAGTGTCATGACACGGCTCATGGGGGGCATATAGTTAAGGTAATAGGTCTCAGACTTCGCCAAGAGCTTGGTTCGGGTTTAACTTACGAATAGCATCTATAATGTCGTATTCTGTAATAAAAGTGTTATTGAATGTGAGTAGCAATATCATGCACATCAGGATATGATGCACGATAAAGTACGGGCGCATTCGCAGTGGTGGATTCTTTTCTGGTCAGATCAACTCGTCAAATCAACGCACCTTATAAATCATAACATCCCCCAACAACATGACATGCCTCGGATCAATACATTCCATGTTCCTTCACAATAAGCTCTGTCTCATTAACGATGTGCTCTAGCAGAACAGCAGCAGTTTCGAATAATTTTTTTCTCCACAATCACAGATGATACCGTCTGTGGTAATGACGCGTTGAAGGCCAATATTACTTAATGCCAGCAGGGTTCGGACCGGTGCAGTGGATCTAGGGCTGGCTCTCGAGAAAACCCGATTCCCACGCTTTGAAATCGACGAGCTCCTCAACGCAAATGCACATCCACAGCAACATGAGCAGTTGCTTCCAAGAGATGAAATGCGAGAGTATTTCAAGGCCGTGTTGATGTACTGATACTTAGGCTTGGTCTTGGCCTTGGCCTTGATCTTCGTGGCTCTTTATAGCCATGCTCCTCCTTTCATTTGTATTGCTTATGGGCAGAGGCGCTCTGCCTCATGGCCAGGGCGTAGCAATATTGGACAAAGCCTTCCGTTTAATTTCGGATGTACCCATTGAGAAGGGTATGGTCAGGAGATGCACAAGGTGGCGAAAGGAAGATCCTATATAGGTCGAGGTCGATGTTCAACTCACCATCCCATCATGGCCACCCACTATCTCCTGGAAGGTGTGTCTCTGTGATTCTCGCTTCCTCTGTTGAAGCCCTTACGCTTGTTATAGTCCTTCGAGCCGAAGGGGTGACGAATGACTCGAGTCATCTTCGCATAAAACGTAATGTGTACATCAAAGTGAAAATCGGCAACGAGGAGAACAATACTCGGACGGTTGAGAGGACAGCGTCGCCCGAATGGAACGATACGCTTACTTTGTATGTTGATGGTTCAACGTTTCTTGTAGGTGCTGATTGTATATGGTACAGCTCGGGATTGGACAATCTGCAGGAAACTGATATCACGATAAAGCTGAAGCAAGCGCCATCATTACCTTCGGGTGGATGCATCGGGGTGGCAACGGTGGATTTAGAAACGCTTCTGCAAAACACTGAGGAAGAAAGTAATTCATGTTTACACCATTCATCCTGGTTATGATGAGTACTCACTATATCCTTGGACAGCAAGAGTAGAGCTTCGTACACCTCGCGGCATCCGCGCTTCATCGGAAGTAACGGCCGCAATTTTCCTGCGCCTACGGACGGTGAATAAGAGGCGAAGAGTTGAAGCGGACATGACATCCGCTAGGAGGGATATTGGGCGGCCCTCGTTCCTGAAATCACCTATTGCACAAGGAATAGCAACGGTTGGCGAGACGGCAGATCAGGTGAACAACCAGAAGGACCTATTTCGGTCCCTGGGGAGTTTACTCGGGAAGGTACGGGTGTTCAAGGAGCTGGTCGACAAAATCGCAGGGGTGAGCTAAAGGCCTGGTACGGTATATTTCCAGAACTAACCAATACTTATCAGATCCACCCCTATTCGAATGCAGCGTGGCAAGTCATCAAATCCCTTTATGAGGTACGGCGAATCATCATGCTGCAGTTCGTTTACACATACCAACTGTCGATGCAAAGGTTGTCCAAGGGCAGATCGAGGCAGATCAGAATGTCATTGCGCTCGTACACTTGATGGAGGAGATATACAACGATGTCAACCAAGTGGACTCCTTACAGGACAAGATCGGATCCTTGCAGGCAACAATCAATGATCTATTGCAGCAAACTGTCGAATGCTGTTTATTCATCCGCCAATACACTCATCCTGGGTTCTTGAGTAAGTAAATGTTGTGCATGTGCCGGATGCGGTAGATAACTCCTGTTGCAGGACGAATGATTAGCCAAGGCCAGACCAAAAAAATAGATGAGTTCATGATGCGGTTTGAAAACCTTAGAGAGGTCCTTTTCGGCAGAGCTATTCTTCAGACCACCTTTGTTTCCGCGCGAATATGTGAAGAGGTCAATGCAATGTGTAAGCGTCTTCTGGGTCTGAGAGAGTATCTTCTGCGACTAAACTCTTGCTCCAGACTTGCGGGATCAACTCTCTCCCGTCGCCATGGACGCGTCAAATAGACCCCAGTGCCTCCCTGGAACTCGAACGAAGTACCTCGATGAAATAATGGGCTGGCTCCTATCCGAATCACAGCAGAATATCCTTTGGCTTCATGGTTCGGCGGGTTCGGGGAAGAGCACCGTCAGTATGACCATCTCTGAGATGTGCCTCAATATGGGCCGCCGTGGTGCCTATCTATTCTTCGTTCGCGGCAAGAGTGATCCTGGCACCGTCATCCGTACTATCGCGTATTCGCTATCCCAGTTCGACCAAACGATTGCGAAACACATCTCGGAGGCAGTGAAGACATTCAATGACATCACTTCTGCCTCGATGGACACTCAATTCAAGAAGCTTCTCTTGGAGCCCCTCGAAGCTTCCGCGACGGCACTTCATGGCCCCGTCGCCATCATCCTTGATGCCCTAGACGAATGCGGGTCACCAAATGATCGCAGTAATTTGTTGAAACTTATCAGACAGGAATTTCCTAAGCTACCTTCTCCATTCCGGTTCATCATCGCTAGCCGCTCGGAACAGGATCTTGCATCGGCGCTATCCCAGCCTCACGTTTATCATGTCATTTTGCAGCATGCGTCAGAGGACAGCTACGTGGACGTACACCGATACATTGAGCGAGAGTTGCAGGCCGTTTTCGAGAGCAAGGGCGCGGAGATCCCGGCAGGTTGGGAAAGTAACATTGCGCTCCTTGGCAGAATGGCTGGCGGTCTCTTCATCTGGGCCTCCACAGCAATGAAACAAGTTTCCCTTGGCGTTCAGCCATTCCGAGCGCTCGAGAAACTGCTTTCGTATTGTCGCTCATCGGATTCAGAGGCACGTTTAGGCTCGCCATTGGCCTTATCTGGCCTGTATGAAGCTGTGCTCAGGAATTCTGGTATACAATGGGACTACGAGGATGATCGAGAAGACTTCTGTCGTGTTATCGGTGCTATCCTCCTCAGCAAAGAGCCACTCTCGGTCACTGTCATTGACGGTCTGTTGAACCTTCCCCCCGAATTGTCGTCCCGCTCAGTCATCTCGACGTTACAAAGTGTGCTTGTATACACAATAGGGAACGACAATGCACCTGTACGACTTTGTCATACGTCATTTTTCGACTACCTCATGGCACCTGAACGCAATGGGCAACCGTGGTACATCAACACGGATATCCAGAGAAAGCTCCTTGCTGAGCGATGTTTTGACGTGATGCGGGACAAACTCCGATTCAATATATGCGATCTGCAGTCGTCGTTTGTTCGTAACGATGATGTCGTCGGAATTAAAGACAGTATCGAGCGGAACGTTCCTCCGGTTCTGGGTTACGCCTGCCGGTTCTGGGCCGAACATCTCTGCGATGTCAAATACTCGGCCGAGTTATCGAACAGAGTGGACTTTTTTGCGCGAAACCAATTGCTGTACTGGTTTGAGGTGCTTAGTTTGATCAAGCACTTCAGACGGTCGGCCGGTCGTGCAGTGCTTGAGGCTACGTTATGGACCGCGGTGAGTATCTTGCGTTTGTTTTGTTGACGTAGGTACTGATTGTGTACAAGACAAGAGCCACCGAACTTTCCTCCTTTCTATGGGATGCCTATAGACTATCTAGCATTTTTGCGTTGCCGATTTCAGAAAGCGTACCACACATTTATATATCTGCAGTATCACTCGCGAGAGCGGACTCGGGCGTCGCAGAGCATTACTCAAAATATCATCCGGTCGTACCAGTTCGAAGATTTGGTACAAAACCACCGCAACCGTGTATGAAACTTTTCACAGGACACGAGAGCATGGTCCTCTCAGTTGCGTTTTCCCCTGATGGGAAGAAGATTGCTTCGGGATCGTGCGACTGGACAGTGCGTGTGTGGGACGCGGAGAGCGGAGAGCTCGTTGCCGGTCCGTTTAAAGGGCACAAAGATTGGGTTCGTTCTGTCGCTTTCTCTCCGGATGGGAAACGCATTGCTTCGGGATCGGACGACAAGACGGTACGCGTATGGGATGCGGAGAGCGGCGAACTCATTGCCAGTCCGTTTCAAGGGCATGAAAAATTCATCCAATCTGTCGCTTTCTCTCCAGATGGGAAGCGCATTGTCTCGGGATCGGATGACAAGACGGTGCGTGTGTGGGATGCGGAGAGTGGAGAGCTCGTCGCCGGTCCGTTTCAAGGGCATGAATATTCAGTCAGTTCTGTCGCTTTCTCTCCAGATGGGGAGCGAATAGTTTCTGGATCGCGCGACGAGACAGTGTACGTGTGGAATGCGGAGAGCGGCAAGCTCGTTGCTGGTCCGTTTCAAGGGCATAAAGATTGGGTCTATTCTGTTGCTTTCTCTCCGGACGGGAAGCTTATTGCTTCGGGATCGAAGGACGGGACAGTACGTGTATGGGATGCTGAAAGCGGGCTGCTCGTGGCTGGTCCGTTTGCTGGGCATGTAGGTGGCGTCAACTCGGTCAGTTTCTCTCCGGACGGGAAGCGCATTGTTTCGGGATCGCGCGACAAGACAGTCCGTGTATGGGATGCGGCGAGCGGGAATCTCGTCGCCGGTCCATTTGTCGGGCATGAAAGCGACGTCAGCTCGGTTGGTTTCTCCCCGGATGGGAAGCGCATCGTTTCGGGATCGTTTGACAAGACAATTCGTGTGTGGGATGCGGAGAGCGGGGAGCTCGTTGCCGGTCCATTTCGACGGCACGTAAAATATGTTAGCTCTGTCGCTTTCTCTCCGGATAGGAAGCGCATTGTCTCGGGATCGAATGACTGGACAGTGTGTGTGTGGGACGCGGAGAGCGGAGAGCTCGTTGCAGGTCCGTTTAAAGGGCACAAAGATTGGGTTCGTTCGGTCGCTTTCTCTCCGGATGGAAAGCGCATTGCTTCGGGATCGGACGACGGGACAGTGCGTGTGTGGGACGCGGAGAGTGGAGAGCTCGTTGCCGGTCCGTTTAAAGGGCACAAAGATTGGGTTCGTTCTGTCGCTTTCTCTCCGGATGGGAAACGCATTACTTCGGGATCGGACGACGGGACAGTGCGCGTGTGGGATGCGGAGAGCGGAGAGCTCGTTGTCGGTCCGTTTAAGGGGCATAAAGAAATTGTCAACTCGTTTGGTTTCTCGTCGGATAGAGAACAGGTTGCTTCTGGTTCGGACGATAGGACAGTTCGTGTTTGGAACATTGAGCACAATAGACTGTGTACCGCCATTGCATCAGGAGACATGCCCGAAGATGAATTGCTACGCCACAGAAGGAGGACCGACACAGGACGAATTGTGCTTCTAGTTCGCCTTGGCATTCCTTTGCGTTGGATTTTCTCGGGTGATGGTTGGTTAGTGGGGAAGAATGGAGAGCTATTGCTATGGATACCGCCGGACATGCGTAGAACGCTACATCAACCTCGCGACATTGTTGTGATCGGGGAACGATTCTCGACGAGGCTTGACTTCACGGGTCACGAAGTGGGTGATGGATGGTATAGAGGTTATTAAGGTGAAGTGGAATCGAAGAGTGTATAGTAATGTATTCATACAAATATTGTGTTGTGCATAGTCCAATGTCCATCCTGTCACAGTATTTCTTTTCTTTGGTAGGACGCAAGATTCCATATGTTTTAATAGTGACACCGTGTTGTTTGCCAGCGATCATAGATCCATACATTAGTTTCATTGTTCGACATTATACCGGGGAATAGGCAAGGAATTCGCGTCAGATTGTTATATTATTAGACCAGGCCACAAAAGCTGATGACCAATATAGTTCAATGGTTTGATTTCTAGACAGATGGGTTGTCAACATAATGTTATTGGATGGCTACTTGCTAGCTGATACACGGTCGCTAAAGTCGAAGAAAGACGAAACATAATGCACAATAGAAACAGTGTTTGATACCGTGTAGTCAAAATGTCAGTGATCGGAGTGGTTCGTATCATTTTCAAATTGATTTAGTGTGTTGATATCCTCTTCCATATACCTGCCTTCAATCGTGTCTATAATCGTCCTATGGCACTCATGGCGAAGACAGATAGGGCTAAGCAGTAAACTGAATATTAGTGTCTCCAGCTCCCCTTCTTCCTACAGCATGCATGCGGAAGCTTCACGGGTGCTCAGTGGCTTACATCAAATTATCTACTGAATATTTCGTTATCACGGTTGGATCTGAGCGAATTGCACCAGTGCGACTTGTTCAGTTGTTCATAGACGCGACATTGATTCACTGGCAAACACGATAGAAGACTCTACCAAGCTCCGACCGCGCCACCCGATGTTCTTGTGAGGGAAATCATTCATCAGTATGTCTACCACCCGCAGAATCCTTTAGCTTGGTTGGTCCGAAGACGTGATACCCTTGAATAAATGGTTCAGCCTCTATTCTGTTGATGGCGCAGAGGGGATGTCCTGCCATAGGCTGCAAACCCATTCGGCTTCGACTTGAATGATGAGCACAGGCTCGACCGCGTGTGTCTAAGAGGTGAAGCTAGACGGCTCTGAGGAACGTCCTCAGTCGTACGCTGTCAAAATGGTAAAAGAGAAGGCTGAGTCAGATGGTCGGCCAGTCCATGTAACACCTCTCTACTTTGGACTGTCAGAGACGAATTTGTGTTGGGGTACACGGGCGAGTCTCTGCCCGGGCTTGAATCGCGTCGAGAGGTGAGTTGCGTGATTTCCCTTCCGGCGAGAAGACTAAATAAGGATTCTAGACTCAGGCAATATACTGCTATCTGGGGTCTTCACGCTATCGGTATTCGCCACGAAGATCTTGCACCAAGGAACGTCATCCGTAGTTCCGATGGCACATTCAAAATCGTCGATTTCGCATGGAGTCTTCTTCATCACTGTCAAGGACTCCGATCTGTTGGCCTCTCGTCTTTCCCAGCGGATAATAAGAACAAGGAGCCGGGATGTGAGGACCTTGAGTCGATGTGGAGAGTGCTCGGAAAGCCAGGGCTTTCTCAACGTCCCTCGAAGCGAGCTCGCCCTTTCAAGTCGAATGCAAAAAAGCTTCTCGTTGAGATAAAAGTGCCTCTTGCAAGATAGTGTTACGACACAGCTTATTGGGGCTTATAGTCCATGCTTCCGAGTACGAATAGCAGTCATAACGACATGTTCTATAACAAAAGTGATATTGAATGTGAGTAGTAATACAATGCACATCAGGACAGGAATACACGACAAAGCAATGAAGAATTCGCGTCAGTGGGCACCTTCGGTTAGATCATAAGGCATCCTCGAACAACAACTTCCTTGGTTTACTAATTGGCGGAGGTGGAGTAACCAATGACGGCCTAATTTGTTTAGAAAATCGACGTCCATTACCATTAGAATCAAGCCATAATAGTAAACCGAGAGTAGGACATGTACTCACATGCTCGTCCCGCACTTTGCAGCGGGATTTCCCATGATTATACTCTCAGATACACCGAGGATACTATCCGTTTTACCATAGGCGGAAGCGTCAAATAGATGATCGGTTGTTTTCTCGAATGATGCAAGCATTAGGACGCTATCTTTCATCTTCGCCACACCGAACCGTGTGATACCGAGGATCTCGCCCTGCAGCAGACAGCAGACATCGGACTTCAGCCCCCCATACAAAGGAAAGAACCACATCGAGTCAACCCACCTTGTAAGTCATAACATCCCCCAACAACATGACATGCCTCGGATCAATGCTCATTCCATGTTCCTTCATAATAAACTCAATCTCATTGACAATATTCGCTCTAGCAGCCTCGATCCCCAGCACAGCAACAGTTTCGATAATATGATTTGTTGTAGCGCATTCGCCGACGATACCGTCTGTGATCATGACGCGTTGGAGACCGTAGCCTTCGACGAGCATTTCTTTATCGCCCTTTTCGCCTCTGTGGTCGGATTTATCTTTGATGTTGATAATAGCGCGTTGGACAGTTTGGATGCCCTGATCACGGATTAGATGTTCAATCAGGATTCGTCTTTCTACGGGAGGAATGGAGAGACTGACCTTGACAACAACAGAAGGTAAAGCCCGTCGAAGTTCTTTGAGTCTGTAAAACTTATCTTCCACATTGACGTAGATCCGTAGGCGGTTCTTATTGGGAATAACGATGATAGACTAAGCCGAATGTCAGTGTCAGTGCACGCCACACAAAATGAACACGGGGGGACAGACCTCCTGCTTGACCTTCAGCTTCTTAGCGGCGACAATTGCCCACTTAATATCATCCAGAGTAAGTTCAAGCTAAGTAATGTGTCAAAATGGCATACGGAAAGAAATGAGAAGGAGAATATACCTGTAGCTTCTGCACAGCATCCATATCCACGATGATACCGACGTAACAATACTCTGGTGCCCAGGCCTCCTCCAATGCGGCAGCGATCTATGAAGCCACCATCAGCCTGATCCATATACATTGACCACAAGGCGATCACTCACATCACCCAGAAGCGTTTTCTCCAGCCGTCCCTTAACAATCCGCGCACTCGCCTCACTCTTGCAATTAACAAGCTTACAGCTAATAATCGGTGTACTAATCTTCTTCGCAGCATTTATAATCTCCTTAATTCGCGGAACACCCAACGTAACATTCATCGACGCGACACCAGCAAAGTGGAATGTCTTAAGAGTCATTTGCGTCCCGGGTTCACCGATGGATTGGGCTCCGACGGCTCCGACGGTTGATCCTGGTTCGATTTTGGCTTTGAGGTATTTCGTGCGACAGAGCATGAGGAAGGTATGGAGTTGTTGGGGGGTTACTTTGAGGAGGTTATCGACAAGCTTGATTTGCGCGTCTATGTAGAGTCAATATATCAAGCGTTTCGCAACGATGAATATGCAGACGTACCCGAGGCACCCATAGACAGATCAGTATCAGCATCCCAATCATCTTCCTTCCGCAAAGCATCGTACATTCCATGTCGCCTCCTGTGATCCGCTAATGGCGTAACGGTAGTATCGAAGATGAACGTCCTCAATACGGATAGATACGAGTCCGAGCAAACCGCGGTAAACTTCTTTGATGACAATTCTTCGTCGACGATTTCCACGATCTCGTAAGGCAGGAGTCCACGACCTCGTTGCGAAGAAATTGCCTGAAGATCGTTCAGTCAGTAATCGCAGTAGGATCTCAGATGATACGACTTACTCTCGCATGGTTCCACGATCGCGTCAACTCAATTGGCTGCGCATCACCTTCAAGGCATCCAGGATCCAGCCCATCGTCACCATACTGAAATTGTACAATACCACCCTCAGAATTCCTCACAGACAAGTCATACATCGTCGTCAAGTCTTCCAACGCTTTCATCAACCGTCGTTGCATGTATCCTGTTTCGGCTGTCTTCACAGCAGTGTCCACGAGACCTTCACGACCGGAGATGGCATGGAAGAGGAATTCTGTTGGGAGGAGTCCAGAGTAGAAGCTGTTGCGGACGAATCCTTTTGATGGAGGCTCCTTGGATTTCTTAGGGAAGTGGGGGAGGGACCGGTCTTGGAAGCCGTCAGGCACACGTTTGCCTGCAATGATCTGCTGCCCGACGCACGCGACCATTTGACATACATTGATTGCGGAACCTTGAAAAAAAATGCGTCAATGTTGTATACACACAACCCCACATAAGATATCTCACCTTTCGAACCACAAGTAGCCATGATGAGTGCAGCATTGTGTCTGCTAAGCTCTTTCATGCAAGTGTCACCGACAGTATCCCGAACTTTCGACAATACACCAGAAATCATTGCTTCCAATGTTTGCTCTTGATTGCATCCTGGCTTGTTTTCAAGCTTCCCTTTCTTAGCCTGCGCAATTAGATCGATGCATGTAGCGTATGCCGCCTCAATTAGCTTATCTTTGTTCGCGGAAAGGGCCGGACCTGGAATGACATCGTTGATACCCAATGAGAAACCAATGTTCGCTATACAAAATGTAAGAACTCGAAGGTTGTTTCGGATGACAAGACTCACTAAGCCAGCGTGCGCAGAGCTTCGCGATCCGATTCATCGCTGCAGCAGCTTCGTCCGACCCATAATCTCTCAAAATTACACCGAAAATCGATCTCTTCTTACCACTTCCGACGGTCGCTTTGTCCATCACACCGCACATGATTTCACTATTGACGATGACAAGATACCCGTCATTCGGTGAGAGGTCTGGAGCAGGATTCATACGTGGATAATTCGCGGGATCAGGTTTCTGTTCCTTGTTACACTTGGACTCGACGTTCACAAGAACCTTGCTCTGTTTGTTTGGTCGCATCAGGACATTGAATATCTGCTTCCCGGTCCATAGCCGTTGAGGTTTAAGGATTGTCGGAGGAGGTATATCAGTTTGGAGGTTGGCGTCAGCGAAGTACGTGCAGATCTGCGCGAACTGCTGACGATCAAAGAATCTATCACGTTGGGAAAGGAGGAAAGAGGCAGTTACGAAATCTTGGATCGCGGCAATAACGGGTTCGCCATTTCGAGGGGTAACAAGGTTGAGCTTGATATTCATGAGGGTAAGAGCTTCTGTTCGTGCTTCCTCGGTTTGCGGAACGTCTGAATTCGCAAATCAATGAAAGGATGTCCAGACCAAGGTTAAAGTCAACTCACGGATATTCATCTCGTCTCCGTCAAAATCAGCACCATAAGGACCACAAACACACTCGTTTAATCGGAACGTTCGCCATGGCCTCACTTTGACCCGATGGCACATTATGGAAAGCTGAAGGAACCAACTTAGCATGAACTAGACGCGGTACATTCGCGGAAACTCGTCACCTTATGCAAACTAGGTTGCCGGTTGAAGAGTACAACGTCTCCGTCAATGATATGGCGCTCGACGACATCGCCAATTCGCAAACCGTCTGCGATCGCATTGCGATTCCCAAATTTCAGAAACTTCTTGAAGCCGCTGCTTCCAGCCGTCACATAGTTCGCACCAGGATGCACATCACAACCATTTCGTACCGCGCGTCTCAGAACGTTCATATTATAGGCGGTCACTCGTTCGGGATACGTTAGGATCTTTGCCACTCGCTCAGGGATGGCGACCTCGTCGATTCTTAAGTTTGGATCGGGTGAAATGACAGTACGCCCAGAAAAATCGACTCGTTTTCCAGAGAGATTGCCTCGAAAACGACCTTGCTTGCCTTTCAGCCGTTGGCAAAACCCGCGAATCGGTTTTTGCGCCATCTGAATTGGGATTCCGGGTGTTTCAGAGTTAATGTAAATCGCAACTCCGACTTGAAGGAAGTCCCATTGTTCCATGAATTGTTGTATCGGGCCGCCCTTCGTTAGTCCCTGTTTGATTAGAGCGCTCGTGAAGACAATTTCAGTTAACTTGACTGTAATATCGTCCTCATTTGAAGCGCCGTCCTGCGCGACGGATGGTCGGATGCAAACAGGGGGAACGGATATGTACTGCCAGATGTATTCTTCTGGTCGACCGTGCTCAGGATTCAGACCTAGGAGTTCACAGTCCTAAGACATCCTTCAGCCTAAGTAAAGGCAGAAACGGGGAAATACGTACTTCATCAGAAATACGTTTGAACAGATCAAGGACCTTTAATGGGTTCAGGTCCTCTTGAACGGCCTTGTTGATGTATAAAGAAATCTCCTTCTGAGCTTCGACAGCTTTTGCAAACGACAACTTGAAGCGCTCAAGTTCATCGGCAGTCTTCTTGGCACGAAATTTGTCATGAACAATCTTTATCGCGCCGACTTTCTTCACGGTACCATTTATCGACGCGCAATACGGACAGTACACAACCTTTCGCGCTGCGGCATTCACGGCCTTAACCAGGCTCATGCGCTGAATGTTCTCTAGGTGTGGTCGTCTGAAGCGCTTAAGGTAATTACGCCGGTCGGGTTCATCAAGGAGGACGCGAGCACATGTCTGTGTATATATGAGAAACTTGTCAGTGAGTAATGGTTACATACTCACCTTGCATATACATTGAAGTACCGTCACAGTGTGCTTTAAGTATCCTACGTGGAACACGGGCAATGCGAGTTTAATATACGCGTAGTGGCCCACACACTCTGCAGACGAAAGTCCACATGTCTCGCAAAATGCGTTCTTCTCTGTCGTACCCTTCAGTGAAAGTAAATCAGCTAGCTTGAATGATCGAGCTAGAGTTCGTACCAGTCTGCGATCCAAGACCCCGTCCTTCACCGGTACCCTATCCACGGGAGTGTATAGAATACGATGCGTCACCTGGAATTCAGAAAGCTTGACGATGTCCTGCGCATTAAGAAGGCTAAACTGAATCTGCTTGCTAAAAATGCGTGAGCCTGATCATAATGAACTGAAGAGTGGATTCCCCGTACATGACCTTTGGCGCGTGGTGCGACACTGAGTCCTTCATGACAGGTGACTCTCCTCGCACATGCAGCAAGATTCTGATCTTCAAGAAAGTTGAAGCAGTCCGCGAATGTTGGGAACGAGAGCAAGTCCAGTCAATTTCCTTAGGGCGGTCGCCGATCAGCGTGAATCGTACCTTGTCAGTACCTACCATATACGGATGAACGTCACGTGCATGCCACTTGCGCGTCCTTCAGCGTGTACGCGTAGTGCTCCTCGTCTCTACATCACACCAGAATGTCACGCACATCATACGACAGGTTCGTTCTCGTAAGTATCGCGCAGCAAATAATAACCCTTATATCCTCAACTACGTAGATACCTCACGGTCTTCTCGCCTGAGGGACGTCTTTATCAAGTCGGTATGTCATCTTCCTGTCGGATTCAGTCCAAAGGAATAACAGGAAAGCATGTTCTTTTCAGAGTATGCTTTCAAGGCGATTTCGGGCTCCGGTCACACCTCTATCGCAATCAAGGGGAAAGACACGAGTGTAGTCTTGACTCAAAAGAAAGTACCCGTTAGTGTATCCAGTACGACAGGTAAGAACTCCGAGTGATGTTTTCTTCCTGCTTCGTAGGACAAGCTACTCGACCCATCGACAATCACACATCTCTTCTCAATAACACCCACAATAGGGTGTGTGGTAACGGGGAGAATTGGTGCGCATGTTTCTAATATTCTTCTTTGAATTCGTTGCTGATTTGGATTCTGTGGGTAGCGGATGGACGGGCTCAGGTATATCGTGCACGCTCAGAGGCGGCAGAATTTCGTTACAAGTACGGTTACGAGATCAATCCAGAGGCTTTAGCACGTCGGCTGGCCAACCTAAATCAGGTGTACACGCAACGCGCGGCTATGCGTCCGCTTGGCATTGGTACGTGCAACTCTCGTCGACTCCACGCATACAGTGAAACTCATTTGTTGCTCGTAGCTATGATCATCATTGGCGTTGATGAAGACTTCGGTCCTCAATGTTTCAAGCTCGACCCTGCAGGATACTACGTTGGCTTCCACGCAACTGCTGCAGGTCAGAAACAACAGGAGGCAATGAATCATCTTGAAAAGAAGTGGAAGAAGTTGAATAACGGTGGAGGTGCAGAAGATCCTATCGCTGCGGGAAAGTCATTAAGTCGTGCAGAGACGATCGAGGTTCGTTGACCTCCTTACTCCCTTGAATATATCTCATCTCCGATGGGAAATTATGTAGATGGCAATTGAGGCAATTGCCACAGTTTACTCTCAAGACTTCAAGGCTGGCGAGATTGAAATTGGAATTGTTTCGACTTCGGAAGAGGAGACGGAAGAATCGCGAGGTAAATGGCGTGTCATGGATCAGGCGGAGGTTGAGCAGCACTTATTAGCATATGCGGAGAAGGACTAACACATGTACGCGCTTTTTGTATTTTTGTCGTGGTGCTAAATACGCTTTGTTCGAGCTCGAAAGCATGTACCTAGATGACCGACTTTATAAGTCTGATTTACCATGCGCACCACGTATCGCTGACATTCTTTGTAAGACCGATGGCGCCTAATGCTGTAGCAAGTTGTTCATCTGCATGAATATGACGATAATACCAGTACAATCAGGCATAGTCTCGGGCTCGGGATGGATTTGCTTGTCTTCTCACGATCCTCGTCGGACCATACTAACTCTTCACTTGTAATCGGGATTCAGTTGCCCGCGAGTTTCAGAGACATGTCCGTGAAGCTATAGAACGCCTTTCCAGTTCCTCCTCATGTTCGGTACTACGGCTTCATCGCGAAATGGATTGTCTCAAGTCTCGTATCGAGCTCGAACAACAGAAAGGCGAGCTGGAACTCGATTCCTACTCCGCTCAGACCAAAAAGGACCTCGAATACGAGCGACAGTTACAGAACTCGCTATGTGATGAATTACGCGCCCTTCGAACTGCGAAAGTCAACGTCGAGAGTGAGATACAGAATATTAATCTTACCATGCAAGACTTCGAGCATATGGACCGGCAGCTCCAGGCGGAAATCCATGAGGTAGGTCGAGCTTGTAAGTAAGGGTGCAGAAGGCAGACATCGACTCGTGAGGTGAACCGTCTACTTCGGACCCCCAGAATCCTGGAAGACGATAACCACGATAACGCAGCGGCGGTCATGATAACAACGGCAATAGGGACCTTAGTCTGGTTCCAACGAGATTGTTCATGCTATCCCGTGCGGTTATCGCCAAGGTCGCAATATACCTTGCATAGTTCGTCGGGGCAAGGAATGTAATCCTTGTCGTACTGGTGATTTACTGTGTGAAAAGTCATTATCCCGATCAGCAAAGCGAAAGGAGCGGGAAGAAGAAGGAGCAGTTCGTCCTCCCAAGAGAGATCAACCCCGGCAACGATAGACTAAGCGTGACTCGGATTTGAAGGGGCTCAAGCAATGCGTCTCCATGTGCGCTCTCGCGTTCCTTCACAGGCCCATACGACCGAGGCATGAAGCACGGACCGGCGAGATTGAAATAGGAATTGCAACTATTTCGGAAGAGAATCCGGAAGAGTCGCAGGGAAAATGGCGCGTCATGGATCAGGCGCGGGTTAAGCAGCACTTGTTGGCATATGCGGAGAAGGACTAAATCAGTTCGCGCTTCTTATATCCTTGTTACATTGGTGAATACATTTTGTTCAAGCTTGAACCCTAGATGACCAATAAAGTAAGCCATCAGATATTCATCGCACACACTACATATCACTGACATTCTTTGTAAGGCCGGTGTTCAGCTTGACTCATACTTGATTCTTGAGTAAGTTGTTCTTCTTCCAAACCATACTAACCATTTACTTCTTAGAAGCTTGTGTGATCAGGACTCAGTTGCGCAAGCTTCTGCTTCTGAGGCTATAAAGCAGCTTTCTCTCGGCGGCTGAAACTCTCCCTTCTTTCCACTAACCAGCATGGTGTCTGCATCTCCAAGCGATCCCGAAGAAGGAGCGCGTCTCCGGCGAGAAATCGAATGTCTCAACGCACGTATCGAGCTCGCGCGGAGGAAAAGCAACCTAGAACTCATTATCTTCAAGGCTCAGAACAAAAAGACTGAAGACTTCGAGCGACAATTACACAGCTCCTTGCGTGAGGAGATATGTACCATTCGAACAGAAAAGGATGCCGTCGAGAGCGAAAACCGAGTTCTTTCCCGTGAAAAACAGGCTCTCGAGTTCAAGACCATAAAGCTCGAGATGGAAATCGATCGGCTTAGGGACGAACTTGAAAGGGTGCAGAATGCATACATCGACTCAGGGGGTAAATCGCCTTCAGAAGCCCACAAGCCCGGAGGTACCTACAGATCCGACGGCGAGCACGTCAGCGCAGATGATTCACATCCACATGGCGTACACAGTATCAATGACAATAGGGGCGATAAGGATGGTGAAGCCAGCAGCGGATACGAGTCTCGACGCCTTGGTCCTGACGAGTCCGTTCACACCATCCCTTGCAGTAATTGCCGAGAGCACGATATACCTTGCATAGGTAGTCAGGGCAGGATGTGCAGAGCGTGTCAAGGGTTGCATAAACGATGTGGAAAGTCATCACAAGGTTCGACGAAACGAAAGGAGCGGGAACAAGAAACAGGAACGGCTCGTCCTGCTAAACGACAGGAACCCTGATGATGACAATCTGCTGTTGGACGAAGTCGAACAATAACATTTACTGCACATCACCCCAAATCCTTTCCGACAATGCTCCATCACTACGTGGAAGAGATGGAACTGCTATTGTGTTGATTGCGATTTTGCTCCTTCCCATTCAGTTCTCGTGTTTCCTCTATACATCACCAGTACTTTCAATCCGCGATGACTCACTGATACACATGTAAATTCATTTTCGGCACACAGTAAACTCGTTCAATGTCATCGGTTTCTTGCTACGTGATGTATATCAGTAGTTCATACTAGCTGGCAGAATGCGGAAGAAAACCAGTATAGTAGTTTGAGTTTGTAGTGGTGGTGTTTGAACATGTTTATCAGATTCATTATGTAATACTGTTTCTTCTGTACCATAATGGTGTTTGTATTTGTGTACAGTGTTATTATCACGTCCATACCCAATGATGATCCTCCAAACATCCTGTCTGTATTTCACTTTCTTGCTCATCCTCACCCATGGATCTCGAGTTGTGCTCCTAGGCCTCTAGGCCTCTGTGTCCTGAGTTGAGGTAGGGAAAGGAGTCTTTCTTCCTTACTCTCATTCTCATGCCGCATCTCACTCTCCCTTTCTCCCTTAGGTCCAGTTTGGCTGGACTGTTCATGGCCACGTTTCGGAGTCAGAACTTCATGGACTTTGTTGACAAAAGAGTTTCAACGGTGGTCCTGTCTGTTGTCGATGTTGGAGTTGATGGCGGCGCGGTGGCAGGTGGTGTGAAAGTAGATCAGGGAACGGACCAACATCATTTCAGTCTGGATACCGTTGGACTTCGCGTGTACAGAGTCGGGGTTCATCCTCCACCAGTGTCCCTGCCGTGTTGCTAAATGCACTTCGTTCGAGCTCAAAAGCTTGAACCTAGATGACCAGCGAAGTAAGCTGTCTGATAATCATCCTACGCAGAAGGTATTGCTAACATACTCTATTAGGCCTTAAGTTATGGTTAATATATCACCACTTATTTCCGGAAAGAATCGGTCTCTGGGATAAAGGCTGATAAAGGACCCGACAAATTTCTGTCCGGAACTTCAGCGAGGCTATAAAACGCATGGATACTCTTGGCAGGCAGAACCCCCTCTTCTCTCTCGGTTAACCCTCGTCCTTCCGCTCGCCAGCATGGCTTCCAAGTCCACAGCCTCAGACGACCCCGACGAAGTACAACGACTAAAACGTGAAATCGAATGTCTCAACGCACGTATCGAACTCGGTCGACTCAAAAGCGAGATAGAACTCGATTTCTACTCTAATCAGATTACAAAGACCCAAGAATTCGAGCGACAGATACAGAGTTCCCTGCGTGAGGAGATACGTACACTTCGAACAGCAAAGGACGCCGTTGAGCTTGAGGACGAAGATCTTCGTCGTGACAATCAAGCTCTCGAAAACATGACACGCAAGCTCCAGATTGAGATCCAACGCATCATGGACCAACTTGAAACGGTACAAAAGGCATACATCGACTTGCGAGGCCAATCACCTCCTTCAGGTCGCCAAAAGACCAGAAGTGATAGCGTCGACCAAGGTAGTACAGACAGATCGCTTGGTAGCATCGGAAGGAACGATAGCAAGGCTCGGAGCGACAAGATCTACAAGGATAGTAAAGCACACACAAGTGACAAGCACCAACGCCATAGCTCCGACGAAATCGTTCACACTACCTCGTGCACCTATTGTCGAGATCGCGATATACCCTGCGTAGGTCGCCAAGGCAGGATGTGTGGAATTTGTCAAAGGTTACACAACCGATGTGAAAAGTCAACGCAGGGTTCAAGTGTGGCAAAGCGAAAGGAGCAGGAAGATGAGGGCACGGCTCCTCCTTCCAAGCGAAAGTCGCCTTGGGAATGACGCGTCTAGGTATGACTCGGGACGCTGCTGTTGGATGTGGTAACGGTGGGGTGGGGTTCGAGCAAGGGTCTGGAGAAGTCCATATGAGGAGTCCATCGGAAACTTGTGTAAAAGCAATCATTCTCGTATACATCGCTGAATCGCATTTCGCCCCCAATAAGTCTGTTGTAGTAAAGGCAGGGTTAAGTGTTAGTTTCTTGAAATGGTAATAATATTGGATCCGAGGTGGAACTTGAGAAAGATAGACATGATGGAACTTGTACGTGTCAGCCTCGCACATCGTATGTACATACTGTAAATCCCGAGGTATGAGGTGCTTACAAGAACGAATATCTTCGCGCACTTACATTTATAAGTTCTTCTCCATTATGCATCTTGTGCTGAACAGTTTACAGTACATACATATACACGGCGTTTATCCTTTAGCGTCTTCCCATGCCTTAGACTTGGAAACCTAGGACTCTGCACGACAACCAATTTCACTGACACGGACATCATCTCTAACCTTGACTCTGCGGAAACATGGCCAAGAATTCACGAACAGCAGTAGGTATAGTCTCCTCATCCTCCCCATCCTCCTCTTCCATAGACTCTTCCTCTTGCCCTCCCATTCCATTCACACTTCGTCTTCGAAACCTCGTAACAGGTGTTCTCCGCGGAGTCGTATTCGTGTCTGTATATGTGTTATTATCCAAATCCATACCCAATATCCTCCGAACGTCAAGCGTGTTAATCGTTTCATCCCTTTCTTCATCTTCGTCCTCGTCCTCAACCCCGTCTTCAATAATGGAAGGCGAGTTCCGCGACATCGTAACACAGGTCGAGGGAGGGACAGAAGGGAACATCTCTTCCTGACTATCAGCTTGCGTCCGACTCTGACTATCACTCTCAGGTTGCGTCTCGCTCTCCGTCTCACTCTCAGGTTCAGTCTGGCTAGACTCTTC
Source organism: Inonotus obliquus (assembly GCA_032164295.1). Taxonomy (NCBI): domain Eukaryota; kingdom Fungi; phylum Basidiomycota; class Agaricomycetes; order Hymenochaetales; family Hymenochaetaceae; genus Inonotus; species Inonotus obliquus. The sequence goes on from JAJHTX010000004.1 coordinate 574,628, forward strand.
ACATCCAGTACCACGTTTTAGAGTCGGAGCTTCACGGGACTTCGTTGATACGAGAGTTTCAACGACGCTCCTGTCTATCGTCGAAGTCGAAGTCGAAGTCGAGGTTGAAGTCGAAGGTGGTGCGGTAGCGGATGGCGTGAGAGGAGGTAGGTCAGGGAACGGATCAGCATCATCCGAGTCTGGCTGCGTTTCTGAGCTTTGTGTGTACGTAACCGGGGACGTCGACACCTTGGGTACTCGCTGCCCCGACTCTAAAGGTTCTCTATTCGGCTCCTTCGGCAGAGATTGAATACTCGATACATCCTTTTCGATGTGCCTCGCATACGCTTCATTCGTCAACGAGAAAGGATCTTCCTCGAACTGAGATTCATCAGGCTCTGTGATAGAACTCTGCACGAACAACCGATTTCGCGTCTCATCATTCTGGTTGGGTTCGTCTTCGTCCTGAGTTTCCAGGCCATCCTTCTTGGAACTCTTGTCTACTTCATCCGCTTCATCTCTCCGTTTTCGCGAACCATCTAGAGGAACTCGAGGTCGTGAAAGTACCTGCGAAGGAGTAACGATTCCCATTTCTGCTTTCTCGGCGAGTCGTTGAAGGTCGTTAAGCATCTCATCGATGAAGTGGATTTTCGTCGCCGGCTTCAAATCATTGCTGCCACTTGCAGGCTTCGTGTCACCTTCAGACCACGTGTCATGTTTATGATCAAGACTGCCTTTGTCCTGGGATCTAATTTGATTAAAACAAGGCAATACGAAAATGGTAAGAACAGAGTTCCGAGCGGCTAGGCGAAAGCACAAACCTCGACTCCCTATCGCCTCCCCATACGCTCTCAGATTCCTGCGCGATTTGATTATGCAATTGAGGTGCGGCACAGACATCATCCTCCGAAATGCGAACTTCCCGCTCGTCTTCCTGAGAAGTCGGCACAACAAAATTCAATGACCCGGCTCCCTTGAGAGTAACTATTGGTGTAGGTTTCCGTGCCTTACGAGGTGAAAGGCTAATAATCTGGGAACTAGAAGGCGATGAAGTCGAAGGTTGTGAGGATGGGATCACCACAGAAGGATCGAATAATTTTCGCCTTAGCGTCGACATCTGCACAGGGATATCGTATGTTCGTTTCTTCGTTGGCGAGTAATGGATGTACTGAGTTTGTGATGATGGTATGACAGTGTATGCCTTATCCATATCCTTGCCTTTGCCCTTGTCCAAGTTCAAGTCCTTGTCATCCCTCTTAGCAGCCTTGACGTCTATCTTGCCTTCATGGTTGTCGGTGTGTGTGTTCAAGGTTATAGGATTCTCACTCTCCTTATCGACGCGGCTGTCAGACTGCGAATTGTCAGGTGACGACGATGATAGGGAAGTCAAAGTTGAATCATCAGAGTCGAGATGAAGGTTCGGAGTAGGCGGTGGTTGCGCAGAAGTCTGCGCACTCTTTGGCGGAAGCCTGAATCGTGGGACAGCAGTACTAGCAGGCGTTGGGTAACTCTTCTTCATAGCCTCGGACGACAACATTGAGGGAGTCTGCATGACTGCTTTCTTCGAGTTACTCCCTCCAAGCTCGTTAGAGGCCGGAGTATCATGTCGGTTCTTGAAGAGTGCTCGGTTAAATGGCAGACTGGACGGAGGGGGTGAAAGTAGTGATCCCTTTGCAGCGTTTGCAGCCCTCTTGAGGGGATGGGGAGTCTTGACAATGGAGGAGGCGCGCAGTCGCAGGGGTACATCGTCATCGATAGGTTCACCATCCGAGAGGGAGTCTTCGTTCTCAACACCTATATCTCCGCCGTGTAAATCTTTCCCTTTCTTCTTGCTCGGCGAAGCACGGAGGGAGGAGTCGGTTCTTCGTCTACGGGGACTATTCTGCACCGTACGCGTGACATCTCCAAGAGCTCTACGTTCCTTCCCTCTTATTCCAATCTTCGGCTTCCTCATAGGAGACGCAACTTCCCTGTTCCTCGACGAACTCTCACAATGACTCGTCCCACTTCCTTTCGCTTGTTTCGAACCAGACGACCGGGGCTTCTTCGTTGGCGATCCTCCAAGGGTGCCCGACTTCTCCGCCACCGCGAGCCTTTTGCGATTCGGACGCGATTCCGGTGACTTCCCATCCTTAGATACGCTATCCCGTCTGCTAGCAGTGCCCCGGGTGGCCGTCTTGGCCCTTAAAGTCGACCTGCTACCATCCGAACCGCTACTGAAGAAGTTATCCAGAGAGTTATCCACGCCAGCAAGCCATGCTTGCGACTTTGATGTCATAGCCGTGCCGAGTGGATAATGAGCACGATAAATGCTATAAATTCGAGGTTGAATGATGGATGATGAACGGAAGCAAAGACGCGCAACAAATACGCGGTGTGACACGCATGAGTCACATTGCCGTCGTGAGAAAATATCGTGGGAGCCTACGTAAGCAAGTACAAACAAGACCAAGCCTTCTTCAATCCATCATCTTTCACGATTTACTACCGAGACTGAGACCGCCCGGTGATGCACGATGCGGTGTGAAACGCCCAAGGAACTAGGATTGTCATCTTCATCAAGTGAACAAGTGAAATATCTCCTTCCGACTCGGGAGTGTTGTCGGCTTCTTCACCTTTCACCTCTTCATTTGTGCGTTTTTCTCAAGTCTCGCTTACGTTGGAGAAGGCCGCTGATGATAAGAAGTACATCGTGCAGTAATCGAGGTATAGAGAAGTGTATCCGTGGTCTAGATGACCATAGGGGTGTTCGTTAATCTTGAGTAGATTAATAATAATTGCAAAGCTGCTTTGTTTTTCGACTTCTTACTTCCATGTAAGTCGGTAGTATATGCTCACAGGTCAGTATATACGCCAGGAGGCGCGGCGTGACACTTGGGACGCGGTGTGATTATCACGCGTCACAGATATGAACTTCATTCAACGCGACGCGTCTGGCGTCGTCCTTTCACTTGTTCGCTAACTACCACCTACCACTCATTTTACTCCCATCCAAACGCGCGCACTTTCACCGAATCATTGAGAATAAAAGTACATCATGTCGGGCGACAATACGGAAGTTGCTACTGCTGGTGTCGTCAACGTCGTCCCAGAAGGCGTGGACGCGAAAAAGCGCAAACTCGATGTGGACGGCAACGGCGTTGGGCCTGCGTCTTTGCCTCCCCCACCGTCATCCCAACTACTCATAAAGAGGCTCTCGGAGAAAGCGCGTCTCCCCACGCGTGGCTCTGCACATGCAGCTGGTTATGATCTCTATAGGCACGTATATTCCCTCTTCCTCTTCCCTTGATGTCACCTATTTGGTTCGGCTTTCCTCCGCGCTTTATTCAATTCCATCATATTCCTTTCTCGTTCCCCACCTCGGCTCCATTCACTTCCTCACGTACCCTCCTATCTCCGCACCGATCTGTGGGGTAAGGGTGAGGGTTGATCCCAAATCAAGGTTGAGGCCGAAAGGGGTTCGAGATTGGCGCCGGAGGAAGGATGGGCCTATTCTCAGGATAGGGGAGTTCTGCTATTGATACGGAAACTGACTATCTATCCATCCATCTTCTCCGATACGACTGAATACTTTGCGCCATATGTGCATGCGAACAGTGCTGAGAAGAAGGTGGTTCCGGCGAAGAGCAAAGCGCTTATCGACACGCAGCTGTCGATCGCCGTGCCGAAGGGGTGTTATGGTCGTGTTGCACCACGGAGCGGGCTCGGTACGTCCGAATAGTTTCTCTTATCTGTTGAATGATTGGAGTTCTTGAACACGTTGCTAACCTTCTACTTTCTTGGGCTCTTCTTCGTTCACACTCGTTGCAGCGTCGAAGTTCATGATTGACACTGGAGCGGGCGTTATTGATAGTGATTACCGGGGGGTTGTTTTTGTGTTGTTATTCAACTTTTCTGACTCTGATTTCGAAAGTGAGTGGTTTTTTTATTACTCTTCTTGGTACGGGCGCTTATTGTCGTCCAGTATCTGAGGGGGACCGTATCGCGCAATTGATCATCGAGAAGATCGAGACGCCTGACGTCGTGGAAGTCAACGTAAGCATCGGACTTTGTTGCCTATCTGTGTGTGAGTGGTGCAACATACTGAACTCCTTTGTGAATTGCAGAACTTGGAGGAGACATTGCGAGGAACAGGTGGCTTTGGGTCTACTGGAGGACATACTGCCCTTTAATCCGATAATTATTATTATATGTAGAAATTTGGTAAATTTTCTGATGATAAAAGAATATGATACCGGATGCTCGGAATAGACGAGCCGCGTGCCCTACACGAGGCGCATACAAATAGAGACACATCCCATTCCAAGCCTTTCCTCCTCCTCACCCTTCAATGCTCCTCAGTCCTCTCGCAAGCCCCTCAAGATACAATACCTCCCTCTGTCTATCCGCTCTCCCTCCTCTGCAGCATCATCATATCATTGACGACGACGACGACGACGACCATTTTCCTGACTCTGCTTCGTCAATTGCCAGCGATTCAGACTCTGGGAGTGATGAGAGTGACGACGTAGACTTTGATGTCGACGCCGGCGTTGACTTTCTTGCAGATAGAGATGTAGTCGAGGCTGAGCCTCCCATTACTACACCCGGTCTCGCGTATCAACTCGAGCCTCAGACAGAGCTTGAGCCGCTCGCGCTCCCCGTAGAGCTCATCTTCGTCATCGTTGAGCTGGCAGCAACGCATAGGCGGACAGCGATCTCGCTCTGCCGCGTTGCCACCTGGGTGCGAGCAGCCGTATTGCCAATCCTATACGGCACACTTGTTTTACACGGTAGCGGGCCTACGCCACTCGACGTTATCGCCGAGCATGACAACGGAGCGGACGGGAGTGACGCTGGCAACGAATATGTGACGATGGGGAATTTAGAAAGTCCACTTCGCCACATTCGCTCGCTCTGGTTGGACGTCCCGCCCGAGCGCGCGCCTCGTTCACTCGATGCGTGTCCTCGGCTCAGACAGCTTGCTCTGCCCCTTGAAGCGCACGCGACGGTTTGCAACACCACGCGCTGGCTCGTACACGACAACAAGGCGAGGCGTCTATCATCTTCGTCTTTGACAAGGGCGAATTGTCAGAATGCGCTTGAATTGGATGTTGATAATGATAACGATGGTGATTGTGAAAGTAGTATAGATGAGCTAGAGGTGGATAGGGAACCGTGCCACTCGTTCACTGTCCTTGGGCAATCCCATCCCCATCGTTGGGCGCCGTTGACGTCTAGTCCGAATGGGCGCGCTTTCCTACGTGGCGTCACTCATCTGCGTATACTCAATCTCTGTCTATCGCACTACAGTACGTTCACGTCTACTCCGTCGTACCGAACCGTATCTAAAGCGCTTCGTACTTTGTAGTCCCACTCGAGTACACGCCCAACCTCACACACCTTTGCATCCCTTTCTTCGACCTACGAATTTCCCCTTCTTCTCTCCACAGCTCCTCCATCTCCTCTTCCCCGACCGGCTCTGCCGCGACGTCCTCCTTCACAGGGCTGGACTACATCCTCGCGCAGCCCTCCCTACGTATGGTTGTCCTCACTCTCAACCCACGCTATTGGCGATTCGACGAACTCTCCCTGAAGGGCTGGGCTGTCCGTGCTATGGCGCGTGACTCGAGATTATATGTCGTTGCCGCTACGCGGGATGATGCGACTAGGGATTGGGATGTTCCGAAAAGAGATTGGGAGGATGAAGCCGGCGGAGGGATGAGCGTGTGGGATAAGGCGATTTGTGTGAGGAAGAAGTTCTTGACACGTCTTTCGAGGACTTGGGAGTCGTATCTCTCATGATTACCTTCTCAGATGGACTGTTCCTTTTTCCTCTCTGGTTTCGTGTTCTTAAACGGACTTATGCATTGTCTTTGCGATTTTCACCCCACCATGTCGTCCTTTATCTGACGACGTATACCTCTTACCTTTCTCCTCTTCCTCTATAATCTAATCAACCCCCTTCTATATCACCCTCACCCTTCCTCTCCACCTTCGTACTTCTTAACCATACTTCACTTTGACCGTGGTTTCAATCACCCAACTCAGTTCATTTCTTGGCCCCTTCCTTCTATTCGACTTTCACTCAGGGTATCCTTTGATATACCTATACCCTCTACTTATAGCGCTACATGTTTAACTAACAGAACAGAACAGATAACTAACTAACCCATCGAGTGTATGCTATTACTTACTACAATATATCATTGACTTGTATTAATGCATTGATTTGCTGGTCCCGATGATGATCGACCCACTGGAATGATATTGAGTCTAAAAGCTCTATTATGCTAATATTCTATTTCCATTGCCGTAAGCTACCTTGTGAATTTGTGTTGTTTTTCCTAGAATTTTCCTAGATTTCCGATTGATACTTTATATGACACGGTTGCGGGACGAGTGCGAGAGGTCGGACTTCCGTGACCCGTCGGGTTGACCTGGACTTATCGAACCTTATTCGCGTGTCGTCTCGTCTCTTGTCTTCACCACCCACTCAGTAATCATGGGACGCGACGGACATCCAGATATCCAGTTTTTAAAGGCTGTCTTTATAATCGCGGGCGTATATGGTGAAAAAATTTCAACTTTATTCATAGGCTCCAGGCGAGTCGGACTGGGACGCCACATGAAATATTATGGCGGTCTGTAGTCTCTCTCGCATCGCATCCAACTAGGCTACGAGTATCCTTTCCAATGGCGCCAAGACCTCAACGATGGTCGTCCGAGTCCGTCTCGGAGTCTCGGACACCGACCGTAGTTTTCTTCTCGTCTCAAGCCGAATTTCTATGGTCTACATGTACTTGGTCATGACGTCGAGGCGACTCTACGACGTTATTGGTATGGGCTCTATTTGTCTGTGATGGTACTCGTCGGGCTTATTGTTGTTTCTGTGTAGGGCTAGCTGATAGTGGAATCTTGTTGGATGGATTGCCACCGCCCGCTACGGAAGTGAGGAGGGACGAGGATGAGGGGACGAGGCTGTGTACTCAAGTTGACCAGCTATCTCTGCATGGAAGTTTTTCTCATCTACAGGTGAGTTTATAATACCGTCGTTCTAACATATCCTGATGCGGCCTGTCATATTGTTATAAGCTCATTTTGGTGCTCGCAACGACCATACCACTTCAAGTTCCTGACCATCCCAACTGGAGAAACTCCACTCAACTTCATATATTTGCATCCCAAAAATAACTTAGTGAACAACCATTCTCGTCACACGGTTCACACCATTTCCAACCTCCAACGCGTTTGGTTGTCATCCCGAAGAAATAATTCATAATGCGATGATGCTATGATGTAGTGGTGAGGTGATACCATATGCTGGTACTTAGTGTGGCCACACAATAAAGCAAAGTACGGAGTTGGTTTGCAGTTCCTTTCTCCTTCCTTTCTCCCCTCTTGCCTCTTTCTTGCTTCCCCTTCGCATTGGCAGTGTCCTCCGTGACACCAGCGTTCACTTTCACTTTCGACGTCCACATCCTGTACTTCGCCACGATACAACATGAACAGACGACCATCCGTACCTCCCATACAAACAACGAATCTCAACTTTCCTTTCCCGAAAGTTGCTACTACTGGTACGACCGTCGGTAGACCCCCACCGCCACCTCCAAAATCCCCGCTCCGAGCGACAGGACGAACGTCGACGATGTCAAGAAGACGTGGCGATGGTAGAATTGTCACTCTCACCATGCCGGCCCCGCTCAGTGCCCTTAAGCCGTCTACGCCGCCTATCGCCGAAACCGTACATATTCATACTGGTGAGAGACGGAGTGGACGCCGTGATTATCCACCTCCACCGACTTCGCCTACTTCGCCGGGTGCATCGTTGAGAGCGATGAGGAGGCAGACGCAAGAGTTGAGAGAGAGGGCTCAAAAGCAGCAAGCGAGGTATCATGCTCGTCCAGTCTCGCCACTTCAACTCCAATCGCCAAAGAGACGAAACAGATTCGTACGTCGCGAAAGTTCGTTCGCTCGGATTAGTAAACGCTTAAGCTTAAGCCGGCGTTCGTCCTCTATCACGAATCTACGAAACAGCTTTAGAAAGAATTTGAAAAAGGGTGGTGTTGAGGCGGGTGATTCCCCTGATGGGCTGAGTAGTAGTAGGAGACAGTCGTTTGTTAGGATGGCGCAGAGGGAATCTCTGAAGTTGAAGAGTATACTCAAGAAACCGTCTCAACCTGCTCAAACTCAGAATCAGGTTCAGTTCAAGGCTCCGACTCCGACTCGGACTTCTCAGGCACCTCAGACTCAGGCTCATGCTCATGCTCATGCTCAAACTCCGGCTCCTGCTGCTGATTCTGCTCGTACTGGCTCAACAGCGTCCGTCGGAACGGCGGCTTCGAAAGGCTCCGGATACGCGCTTGTGGCGCAAAAGAAGGTAGGCGCAACTCAGCGCCCGCCACGACGCGATCCAGGAAAGCGACAGTCCGGAACAACGAAATTGCGGAGTATTCTATTACCGAGTTCCTTAAGGATCGGTTCGAGGCCAGGTTCGATACTGGGTTCCGACGCGAAACGCTCATCTCTTCAGCGTAAGAAACCTTTAGCTGATGGTGAGGAGTGTCCTATGAAGCCTTCTTTGACTGCACCTGTGGAGAAGACGGAACAGAAGAGGTCGTGGCGTACTTCTTGGATGCGTTCTAGTGTTGACGGCAAGCAGAAAACTGGGTCTGAAGAAGAGAAGAGTGACGAGGCTACGGTTGAGATAGCTGCTCCTGGTACTGGTACTGCGACTACGACGGCTTCTGCTACTGTTGCTGCGGCCAAAACGTCTCCTCCGCCGGCTAAGCAACAGGCGCAAGAGCAAGCACAAACGCAACCTCGAGCAAGGATGCAGATCCGGGCTCTATCGCAGGCGCAACCCAAGCAACAACAACCGCAACAACCAAAGACATTCCGAGACGGCAAGGATATCATCTCCGAGCTAGATGTGAAGAACCTACCTGTAGCAGAAGCTCGACGGCTCATTAAACAACATAATCGAGATTTCTTCCGCTCGATGATTTGGGATCCTGCGTTGCAGAAGGACTCTGTTGAGGCTTATCAACTGGCTAATGAAGGCGAAGAACCTGCTAAAGCTGACGCTGGGCTTGGGGCTGAAACTAGAACTGACGCTACTGGGATGTGGGCTACTCAGGCTGATACTCGGACTGGAACTCAGGCTCGAGATAACGAACGTGATTCCCTAGAGACGCTCGTAGCCCCATCTCCACCAACCCCACCCGAAAAAGACACCAAATACGTCTCTATGATCTTACCGGATAGGAAAGAAGCGCTAAAACGTCGCCGAGAATCTTACACCAACGCTGAAGAATGGGCACGAAGCGTTCGTCTCGCGATGGCAAGACTCGAGGACAAAATAACAACCGAAGCGAAATCCGATCCTATCAGATTTATGAAAGCTCGTAGGGAATCCGCACAATTACGAGCTTGGATTGCAGCTCAGAGACGTACCTCTGAAGCACGATTAAGTGCTATTGCGATGGGCAGAATGCACCCGGAGAGCGCGTTCGAACATGCGTTTGTGGCGGAGTTGTTAAGGGAGAACGAAGTTATAAACTTCAAGCATAGTTCGAATCCTATGGCTGAAGCTCAACGACTATTCAAAGATATCGATAAACGGAAGAAAGACAGCGCAGGGAGTAGCTTACTCCCGCATTACGTACCATTTTCTCAATACCCGCTCTTAACACCTCTCGAAGAGATCGAAGCAGAATCGAAGAACGAAAACCATCGTCCCGAAGAAGGGAAAGGAGGAGCGGGAGGTGGCAGAGGTTCGTCTTCACCTTCATCCGAAACAACACCATCCGACGAAAGAGGGAACATATTTCTAAGTATGTACGTCCCTCCTCGATTTCGAAAGCGAAAAAGACGATTATCGGTATTCGATGAGAAAAAGGCGGCGAGGAGAGCAGGTGCTGGAGTTAAAGAGTACAAGAATCAAATTCCTTCTCACCCTACTCCGAGTCGTCGACGCTTATTTACGAATACGTTCAGTACTAGTACTGGGTTTAGTTCTAGTACAGGGACGGGGACGGGGACGGGGACAGGAAGGAGTTTGAGTACGAGAAGTACGATGAGTACAGGGAAGACGTTAGCTAGTGGCGATGGAGAGGAAATTACGACGAGTGCTCAACTTGATGAGATTGAGATGCATGAAGCTAGATGTTGTGGACTGTTGAAACCGAGAAAGGCGTTTGTTGATAAGATTTCGTAACAATCGTGACGTTGGTTTGGGATGGGAGGGTTGGTTGGTAAAGAGGGAAGGAAGGGAGGGGTGCAGTTGTACAGTTCACGTTTGTTATTCCTAATGATTTTTATTGATTTTCGGACATTGGACGGTACTTTCCCTCCCCTTTCTTTCTTTCTTATCACGCCTCTTTTGGCCAGAACGGTTCTGACGAAAGGAACTCTGGATGGATCCGTACCTCCCTTCTCTCCTTCCTTAATTCACTCCTACTCTAGATTATTTATTAGACGCTTTCTGAGCATCATAGGACAACATAGGATTACGCTTTCGTTGACATGGTCAAAGTATAATAATCATTTAGTTTTTCAGATTATCAGTGTGTGGTTTGCGATCGCTCGCCGAACTTCGGTCGAATCTCGTAACATACTGCTTTTGTAGAGTTCGCATCGGAGTGAAAGGTAGCTACAGCAAGTAAAAAAAAACTTATCTATATTTCAAAGCTCCAGATATTCTACCCGACAATCACGAAACCCCCATCCAACCTCTCCTCTTCTTCACTCTCATCCAACATGATATACATTATAGATATGATATCGGTTGAGATTTCTCTCTATAATCCACATTCTGTTCGTAATCAAAGCGTCCACCGTCCACTTATTTTTCCTTATTAAACGTGGCAATGCTCTGCTAGACCTGTACACCTGCACCCGCTATCAAAAACTAAACTGGTAATTAATACTCTCGCCATTTCAAGGTTTGTCAATAGGAAGGTTTAAACCAGTTTGCTCAGCAATTTGGATTAATCCCCGTATTTGTAAGTTATTACACTAGCGAAGCATTAGATTTATCTAACGGCATGGTTACATACTGAAAATACTAAAGTACCAAAAAGCTCCTGTTCGGATCCCACAAGTTTTCCAATCGCCTTCATTAACACTTGATTGAATTGTCTTCGAACTATGCATCAGGGTCATACACAGCAGGTTGAAGGACTGGATTATCGGAATACCGAAACCCGTCGTCTGGTTCTGAAACTCTTCGCAATCGCAACTTCTTCGTACCCATCGTATCCGTAATAATCCTGACAGGGGAGAAATCGTCCTCCGCTATCGATGATTCCACTTCTACTTCGGCTTGAACGGACCCGTCATTGGTGACCTCCGCTGATTCCGATGGACTGCGTGCGATTTTCTGAGAAGTACCGTCGTCCGCAGTGCACGTGTTTCGAAGTATATCAATGAAGGTACACGACATGGGTGCGCGTTTATCCAATCGGATTTCAGAGGTCAGTGAGTGAGTAGCAGTAGCCGGACCCAAAAGCCATGTGGGGTGGGGAATGGTGGGTAAATGATCGGGGAACATATGACTTGAGATATGATGAAAACGAGTAGGAGGGTAGAATTGATCGATGCAAAACGTGAGCTGAACATCTTGCTGAATGATTGTTGTAAAGTATGCGTTCGCCTGACTTTCAAGAATAGGTAATGATTAACTGCCAGAATATTCATAAAAGAAAAGAAGGCGGTGTATGTCTTGGATATCCGATCCGTAATCCGCATCCTTGGATCCAGTCACTCCTACAGTAAGGGGGTTGAGGAGTCAAGGAGTCTTACCAACTCCAAGTACCCAGCCTCAGTCAGCGAACAACTCTGACTGGACTGGCAGAGGTAGATCGCCCGTCCAACTCGCACAGGTGTGAATACAATACAGCAAATACAAATCATTCAAAACAACTTTGGAAAATTCTGAATCTCGACCAATACGTGTTGGTTGTGGTCAACAAGGTTTTTATCCTTCGAGATTTCATATTCCTATCTTACATACCGCTCGTCTTAGATCATAAAAGACTTACTACCAACCGGGAGATCGATCAAGGAGGTGATTGTAAGAATACGTCGATGCGTATTACGTGAATAGAATTCGATACCCATTGCAATTTGTTTCCTCTTACGCCTTTGCAAAAAAAATCAAGGACGTAGAAATAATGCAGTCTTTTAAACTAATTCAGGACGTACATATACATGATATAGATCGTCGGGTAATTTCCTATTACTACGTAACTAACACTCAACTCCCTCCTCACACTAAACACCAAACAGCAACCCAGACTAAAATCATATACATCAAATAATCGAAAATCATTCACTATTCATCATCAAAGAAATCTAAGATCAAATTATCCTTAACCAACCGACCCGGCACTACATCACGTCCTTTTCTTCCACCATCCTCCATATCCAAATCCAAATCCGACTCCGACTTCGAGTCCGAATCTTTCAGCACTTCTCCCTCCGAAACCGAGATTGACTGCTCAGGTGGGGCTATCAAAAGCTCAATTGGCTTGGGAGATCTCGGTGCGTTGCCCAATGAAGAAGAAGAGCCATCGTCGTCGACCTCACAATCCAACGGGACAGGGAGTAAATTTAAAGATTGAAGTTCCGTGCATAGATTGCGGTCTTTGAACCCCGGAGTCGGGACGCTGATAACTTTCTGAGCGAGAATCAATAGGGTTACGATTGACGCGAGAGAATTGGAGACAGCGGGTTTCATGGTTAATAAGATTAACGAGTTAGTTAGAGCTGAGGATAATCACTTGCACGAAAGCACGCTTATATACGAAGAGAAGTTGCATATGCATATGCATGTTGCATGTTGCATGTCTTGGATATCCATGTCTCGGCCTCGGGTCCACTCTTGAAGAGTGTTACCCACCAACTCCACACGACCGATCGTAAGTTTAGATTGTGACGGAAAAGAAAAACATGAGATTATTGATTGAGAAACTGGCCATCAATCAGTATCAGAACATTCGGCTGCGATATACTCTAAGAGTGTATTGAGAATTTGAAGATCCCATATGAGGGATTCACGCTCTGAACTGCCGGTGTGTCTATTTGTGAAAATACCCAGTCAACATAATTGTAGAAAAATATGATCTGTTTCACACGTCAAGGGTTATTCAAACATATTGATGATTTGGAAAGATATTATCATATCAAGTGATGTAAGAAAACTTATTCATAGTGAGCCAAAGCTAATGCAACAGTCCTCTCATTTTTGAAGCATAACGATGTTTGAAAAAAATTCAAGGACGTAGAAATGATACAGACTATTTAACTAATTCAGGACATACAAACCAAAACTTAATGTAAATCGTTGTGTAACTTTTTTAATATCTACACAACTCAAATTCCTCCTCACTCTATATCAATACCAACCCAACCTAAACTCAAACTCGCAAGCAAACATCAAACTCTCGCTACTCATCATCAAAAAAGTCTATGATCAAATTCTCCTTAACCAATCGACCCGGCACTACATCTCGAACTTTTCTTCCCTCATCCTCCAAATCCAAATCCAAATCCAAATCCAAATCTTTCGACACTTCTCCCTCCGAAACCGAGAATGACTGCTCAGGTGGAGCTATCAAAAGTTCGATCGGCTTGGGAGATCTGCGTACGTTGCCCAATGAAGAAGAAGAGCCATCGTCGTCGACCTCACAATCCAGCGGGACAGGGAGTAAATTTAAAGATTGAAGTTCCGTGCATAGATTGCGGTCTTTGAACCCCGGTGTCGGAATGCTGGTAACATTCGTAGTGAGAATCAGGAGGGTCACGATGGACGCTAGAGGATTGGAGATAATGAGTTTCATGGCTAATAAAGAACGGACGGTCAACCTGAGATTAATTTCAGTAGAATAATAGTCCGCTTATATACGAGGAGAAGTTGTATGTCTTAGATATCCATGTCTCAACCACTCCTGAAAGGTGTTACACCACCTCCACAAGACCGCTCATAAGTCACAAGTCATAACTTTAGATAGCGACGGAAAAGAAAAACATGAGATCATCGATCGAGAACACTAGAGAAACTGACTATCAATTATGTAATACTAGGTCTTTAGCGAAACATTCTAACATCTCGTCCCGATTCTCGCTTCTCGACCTGATCATCCATCCATGCTTCCTACAGTGTGACACATCACCTCCCAACAACTCAGGTCGCGTCAATTTGTAAGTGTATCTCCTCCACCACAACACTTCAAATAGTCTCGCAAACTGTTTTAGAGGATAGTAGAGGAACATACAAACATATCTTGCATTTTTTTTGATTTTTTTCTTAAGGTCGAAGAAAAAACTCAGAAAAAATTGAAATGAGTATTACCAATCACCATCAATATGACAAATATAGCCTAAAAAGGTGCTTATTATATAATAAGCTCGACGATCATTTCCATTCCAAGAAAATTCCAAGAAATCTATCAATCAAGAAATAATTAAAAGTGGGGTCAAATAACGAGTGCAAATGACCGAGACAACAAAATAAGGTGTGTTTTTCAGGCTGAATGTACGAGCCAGTAAGCCTGCATGATAAACAGTAAAGAAAATTGTGCAGACTGGTACTTACGTGGCAGTTGTCCACATATATTACTAATAATATCATTATTTTTTTTTCCAAAAAACATTGAAATTTTTGATGGCCCATCAAAAACCTCAGATTATTGCGTATCTTCCTTACTTCTATTACAGAAAAAAAATTGCGACTGTCTGAAACTAAAAATTGCGGTCTGTTCGGAGTTGATGCGATGTGATGTGTCACACTGTAGCAACCTAGCAACCTAGCAACCTCCACGCTGCAGGCTGCAGGCTGCATGTTTCATTCAGGCCCTCGAGTCGAGTCGAGTTAATTTTTCGAAGACGCAGGGACAGGGACAATGATTATTGAAATACGATAGGACCGTTAGAACGTGAACTACAACCATAAACATGAGCATGCATTATGCATTATGCATATTGTAGACGTGGAAATAAGAAAGAAGATGAACGAAATTTAAAAAAATGAAAAATGTAATGAAAGATAAAAGAAAGAAGAAAGAAGAAAGAAAAGGAAAAAAAAAAAAACAGTTAGCCAATACAAAATACAAATTACAACGAACGACGTAAAGCAGTAAAACTAACCTACACAAAACAAAAACAAAAAAACACAGTAAAAAAAATGCTAAAGAATGGAAATGACGATACGACGATACAAAAACCAGTATTGACGAACGACTTTACAAGGATGCAAGGAATATTAATGAAAAAACACAACGCAAATACATATGACCTCGAGGAAAATCAAAGAAACAAAGAGTGTGTAGGATGGATAGACGATCTCGAACCTACATTATAAGAAGTCGGATATACCCCACATCTAAAAAACCCAAAATCAAACAAACCCTCTCACTTTCCCTCTCGTCCCACCATCCCCCTCCCCCCCTCACCTCCACCCTCCCCCTCCCCTCCCTCTCCCCCTAACCCACGCCCCAAACCCAACACCACCCAAAACCCACACAAATGCCACACACACAACCCCCACCACAAAACACAAAAACATCATCCTATCATCCAACCCCCTCCTCATCGCCCCCAGCCCAATCTCCTCCGTCGACAACTGGAACATGAGTCCGCCGCTGGTTAGGAAGAAGGATGTGAGCGCTTCTGTGGGTGGGCGGCTTGGGGGTGGGGTGCGTGGTGGGGATGAAAATTGGGAGGAGAAGGATGAGGAGGGGGAGTGGGAGTGGGAGGAGTGGGAGGGTGGAGAGACGTAGAGGAAGAAATAAGTTAAACATCGGAGAATCGCGCCGAGGGCTAAGAGTGAACCCCAAAGAACATGAATCTGGACTTGGAACAAATACGCCTGTGCGTGTGCTGCCATCGCCAAACCAGTAACACCAATAACCAACGCCGGAAAAGGATTGAAAGACGCTGAAAATCGATAGTCATACGAAGCTTGTAACCTCGATTCCGCTCCTCTATCATTATCTTTGTCATTCTCATCTGCAAAATCAGCAGCCGAAGACGAAGACGTATCAATCCACCTCCGTATCGCCCTCGATTCAAGCCCCATCCCAACCAACCCCGCAAACCAAAACATAACCGCAATACTGATATGTTGAATTTGTTTAGTCGTATAAGGATCACCAGCGTGCGCCCCGAATCGTTCCATCCAAGTATTCGTAATACCATAGATGAAAATGAGGAACGACTCGACGAATTCGGGAGATGGTATGTTTTCTGTACGTGGGGATCGGTTCCACGCCCAGCCTAGCTCAGAAAACGAGCCTAGGAATCGTGCAAAGCTGAATAACCCGTAACACCAAAATATTCCGCCCTCTATGTTCAAAAGGTCAAATTGAATTGAAGTAAACTGGAAGGAATACACGTACTGATAAGATGCGCCAAGCAGCCATTAATCCAACTATCTCTGCACATACCCGTATAAGTCACCAACCCACTGATCACCTGCACATAACCCATTACGACAAGAATGCGTTCCGAAGTGGCAAATACGACTTTGCCAATGCGTTGAATGAGAGGCGGTTTTACTTTCGGGATGTGTCGTGGTACTTCATGCAGTGTTTCATCGGAATGACGTGAATCGTGACGTATAGGCTGAGTACGGAAAATTGTATGCTGGTCATTCACCCATTGGGATGGACCATGTTCGCTTGAGGGGCTGCGATCATCGCGGACCACGTCATCCACTGCTTTCAGCTCGTGTACATCCATTTCAAAGTCCTCGGGTTCCGACACAAGTCCTGCGTACTCAGTTGAATAGGCCTTGGTCCCGCTGGAAAGCACATCGGACTCCTTGTTGAGCACGACGGTCCTCCATAAGCCTTTGAGTGAGAAGTCAAGGTCTCCTCGTCGAATTGCAGCGCCATAACGGAACGCTCGTGTGATACCAGCAAATACGTCGATCGTAGTCAAAATGATAGCGAAAAGTAATACGAAATAACCATGGGGACTGTGTTTCGCGTTTTCATACCTATACGAGGTAAGCATGGTCAATAAAGAAAAAGACGCGTGACGTAGTGGAGTGCCTGTCGATCGACCACACCCGAGTCCCGACAATAACACAACGCCTAAAAGCTAAACAACACGCACATGTTCCGAGTTAACTTTCGATACAACCCACTACACGCCAATCCAATCACGACAAATCCGTAAAAGGCCGCCACACTTACTCCGTGTAGACTATGATTAACAGAACGAAGTGCAATGCCTATACACAGATTTTCTCTCTGAGTCATATCTAATCAAGTAGCTGCAGACACGTACCTATTGGAAGTGCACCGAAAAAGGCGAGAGACATGAAGAGGGCGTGTAGAGCCATCAGATGCGGATACTTGTGTTCTACACTCGGATCCTCAAAGTCATGAGTGCCGTATGAAGGTGGCGTAGGCTTGTGCCATCGAAGAATGTCCGTCTCGTTTAGGTCGAGGAGGGGTTCGCTCATGGCATGCGAGTGCGAATGGGAGTGTTGTCTAGGATAGAGACCCCCTGATGAAGGACCGGATAGCGCATTGGGGTCCGGTGAGGCATTGACATTGGCGATAGTGGCTAATGCGACTAGGAATAGGGCGACTGCAGGAGCACGCATGACTGTCGCAGTGTCGAATGCACAGATGGAAAGAAAAGGGGAAGGCAGGCGGGGACTTTACTCTTAAGAGATGGACTCATGAGCCATGCATATGAGCTGACAGATCTCGGAGGAAACCCAAAGAATAATAATAATGGACTCTTAGTAAGCCGTCACTCAAGCCGTCTATGCCGAGGGCAAACATGCCCTGGGGATCCGTCTGAATCCGATAGCATTGCCGTATGGTGTGTAATGACTCGCTGCGGACGGACTTGGCGGATTTTGGGCTGGAAGATGGATGGATGGGATATGCATATGCTTGCCGAAGAGATGAAGAGAGACGGCGATCATCCATCCACATCCGCCTCATGCAACGGCTCTCACGACAACTTCTCATATCATCGTTGTTCCTTTCGAATAATTTTATGCATGCATTCGGATACTCTACGTTGCCAAGAATTCCCGAGGGATGCGGGATGTTGGTGAGCGCTCCGATGAGGTAATCAGCGTTACAAATCCGCGACAAGTGATGTCACATCTGTATTGACTAACACGAATGACTCTTGCTCCTCCACGTAAAATAGGATTATGTAACTCGGAGCCGTCTCTGTTGAGGTGCTTTATCATCACCATCTCCTTGGGTGGGTATCACATGCCCAGGAAACCTCGCTCTCCGTCTTTATCATTTCAGGGTCCTCTCCCCTACGCCATCGGCGCTGAACAAACTGTACCGTTCGGAACGGGGACAAGAATGGAGAAAGAAACATGTTGATGCATCATGCATCATTCATCAGTTATCGAAGAACTAGCCAAGGTCGCAAGGTGATAGTTATCTCTTGGTGTCGGTCTTTTCTCCTATCCTATGGGCTATTGAAAATTTAATTTCTTGTCCGAAGTCAAGTTCCAAGAGTACTAGTATGTACTGCGCGCATTCTTAATTCGGAATATATACCTGCTGCGTCGGTATTCGGTATTTGATGCGATTCTTACAGGCATACATAGCGCGTAAAGATACAGATACAGATACCGATGGACTCACCAGTCGCCACGCTATTTTCCTTTTTTCTGTGTGCACGTCGTGTGTATATGCAATAATGCATCGTTGAGGTGTTCGATCAATTTAGGTTTGGGATAGGATAGGATAGGATAGGGAATTGTCAGTACTAGGGTTACGTTACGCGGATCAGTACATACTAGTCTTTGGCTCTGGCTCTGGAGGGAGGGTTACTCTAGCCTCCAGCCTCCAGCTGAGTATTCACCGCGGTTGCCAGTGTCATTGCGTATCCAAATCCAACATTCACAGAATCTGTGATTTATGCACATGCATATGCACATCAACCTTCACTGATACCATAGCCTCCGCCTCCTTCGACTTCTTACTTCTCACTTCCTGACACCGGGTTCACAGAAACGCAGGCAGCATGCAGCATGGGTGACCAACTCTATCAATCAATCAAACTATGTGCTTCTTAAATGCTTTTTCACACAGGACGTCGACGACTTTAAGAATATTAATCATTCACTAAACTACTAAACTAAACATCTCACTTGAGCCGTCGGTCATTGGTTGAGACATGTGGTGAGTTGATATGCTTTATGTGATGGTTAGACCTTATGAATTGAGGATTGAGGATTGATGAAATTGCAATTGCAATTGCATATGCATATGGCGATTAGAGATGGCGATTAGAGGTCAGAAGTTGAAATTTCTGACTGATAAACAGTTACTCGGTGGCTGCTGGGTTGAGGTCGGTTCAATACGGCAATACAGTGAATGATAAACTTGCTGCACCTGTACCACAAAGCTGCTTAGTAAAGACCAGAAGTTCCAGTTCCCGAATACCCCCCCCTCCTCTGCGCAGACGTCGACATCTCATTCCCAGCTCATACTTGTTCTGGAACCGACAACAATCCGCATTTCTGCATTAGAACAACGCAATGCCTGGATTCTTAACAACATTATCTCCTAGGTCAACCAAATCAGCGTTCAGCTCGAGTGCCCGAGGCCTCCTTCCTTCATCCCTTCATCTACTCGTCAGCTCTCTCGGGCCGACGAATTTGAAAATGTATTGCTTATTGCGGGTAAGTTGACGAGTACACTTACAACCGAGAGAGAGAGAGAGAGAGAGAGAGAGTTTTGTCGTTCAGTTACTAGTAGGTCTCTCCCAACCCCGTCTCTTACCGCCTACAGCCTGAGCAGCGATTCCGACGAACGAACGAACGACACGAATACAAATCAAATCAAATCAAATCAATACGAATAACAGACCGATGTTTTCTGCTATCTGCTATCTGCTATTGCCAGTACTAGTGGTGTTAGTGTTAGTGTTACTGGTAGGTACTACTGGGATTTGATTTGGAAATACTTAGTCGAATACACGTACACGTACATTTACGAAACAGAGTTGGAGTGAGGAGTGAAGGGGAAGGGTTGGGGATGGTGATGAGGAGGTCGAGTCGTTTAGTGTTTTAGTCCGAGTATGGACTCTGGACTTTGGAACGAGTGGAAAGGGACTCGGACTCGGACTCGGACTTGGATATGGGTGGTTAGCGGTCGTACTTTGGGATAGGCCCAGGTTTGTGTGTATGTGTGTGGTGGGGGGTGGAGAGGATTAAACGTGAATACTGTTTGGAGATTTATGGCTTCTGAACGTTGATAGAATAGAATTGATACTTGAATTGACTTTGGTTGATAGTTGATAGTTGATAGTTGATAGTTGATACAGTTGGCTCGGTTCAGATGGCAAGTAATGGGGAGTGGCAATCCCTATCAAAAAAACGACCGTTCTCACGGTCTATGCCGCGTCGTGCCGGAGCTCGCTTAAGCATAAGCGATGACCGGTTTTTGAGAGACACATTCGACTCTATGTACCCCTCCCACATCACAAATATCACCAGTATTAAGTGTGTATATCATGTCTTTGATGTCAAACAACCGATCTCTTCAAAAAAGAACTCCATTTTTGCTAAAATCTGCCGAGACATTGTATAGTTTTGGGTCATATCTAAGGAACTAGATAATTTCTTGAAAATTTTTTCTCAACAAAATGAAGATAGTCATGAAACAATATGATTTGTGCACTTGCATGGAAATCGTTGAGAAATTCAGTGAGTTCTGAGAGTTGGAAGAGTGCATTGAATCTCACCAAATAAAGGAAAAGTCCGTCACGTGACATTGCATTTGTGTGGGTGCACGAACCAGCAAAAGAGCAAGAATGCAAGAAAATATCACAAAATGTCTGTAAGCACAAAATTCATTTGATAACTCAAGTAAGTATACCATGGTACCTGTAAGAACTCCAAAAATGCTATCAATGACGCTGCATAGTGCTTATCTTAGTCTTTCTCAGAGATGCATACAGTGACACCATCTACATCAAGGAATCAATATAAAAGCTTTGAAATACAGTAGATAGTATGCTTCTGATACATCCATTCCAGAAAGTTCACTGTGTATGCAAATGAATAACCAGTAACAACACCAAAGACCTTGCTCAGGACCATGGGTACTGTTGACCGGTAATAACCTATAATAGAATATGCTATGTATGCTCATTTTTGTCTGCATTCATCTGGTATCATATCAACTGAATGTCTGTATTTACTTCTCTGGTATATTTCTCATAAAATGCTAATTATCTGGTCACAGGAAGGATTGGTACATTGTATCAAAAGGCGGTAAATATGGATCGCCGTGTTTTGCCATATATGGTAAATGTTACAACTCCGCTTGAAAAAAAGGGGGCTCGCGCGGCACTTGGGGATTGCCACTCCCCACAAGTAATACAATTTTACATTTCGGGTCGCGAGGTCGGTTCGGTTCGGTTCGGTTTAGGTGTAGGTGTATGTGTTTTTTTCTGACTCGGATTCGGATTTCGGAACTCTTGAAGCTCGAAGCTCGAGTCTCAGTCTCGTCTCATGGCGCGTCCATCGTATTCAGGTTCTTTTTTCTTGAGGACTGAGGACCATTGACCAGTGACTATTGACTATTGATCAGTGACCATTTTCGCGTTCGCGTTCGCGTCGATTAGTTATCCAATTCGTATCATGTATTAAAGCTTACTTAAGTGAGTTATTCGTCTTGGTGTTCGTATTCGTGTCTTCAGACTTTGGACTTTAGACAAATAGAGTATGAGTCATGGTAAATCATGTATGAGTCCGTTCGGATTTTAGTTTGTTTGATATACATGAACATGGATATGGACATGGGGTGCATGTAACATACGGAGTGGGATTGGCGACTCGGATGAGGACATGGTGTTATGATGGTGGTGACAAACGGAAGGCAAAGCGGCGCGTCTGCTTCTGCTTGCTTCTGCGTCTTCTACTGCTCAGCTGCGCCAGCTCCACCACCAGTCACTCGAGCTATCATATCCGTCAGCACAACAAACGCAGAGGAAAAAAAACCAAAAAAAAGGACGCACTGTAAATAAGCTGACTGCTATGATGCACAACCCTCTTAATCAATCCCTCCTTCTCCAGATGCCTAATAGCAACCCTCGCCAACGATCCATTAATCTTCAACCTCTCAATCAAAATACTCTGACTCGTAAATCGAAACGTCGGAACTTCTTTGAGGATACGGTCGTACGTTGGTTTGTCGAGGATGACGTTGTGGACGGCTTTATCTTTGACTTTGCCCTTCGACCACTTCTTTTTGGCTTTGGCTTTTCCTCCTGATGGGGCGGCTGCTTTTGCTTTCGCCTACATTTAGGGAAGAGAGGGAGGGGGGAAGGGGGGGGGGGGGGGGGGGGGGGGTTAGTGATGTGTGTTTTAGAGATAGAGATAGAGGGGAACAGCGGGACATCCGATGGAGGTCTATGTCATCCATCCTCGTAACCTGGAGAATGGCATCTCAAACCTCTTAGACGACGAATGCAGTACCCCAGGGGACATATCGAAGAACATTAATGGATAGAAACTCACCATGTTGGATGACTACGCCCGCCTCTTGCTGACGACCTTCAGACTCACGACGGAGGGATGAGCTTGAAGGGCTAAGCTGACATAATGTGGACGTGGGAATAAATGATGTGTAATAAGACCCGGCCCTGAAGTATGTGATTTGTATTGTTGGCGTCTGGCTCTAAATTTATTTATTTTCGTTCCGTCGACTATGGACTAAACATCTGTACATGTTTCGATCAGCTGTGGCTGCTCCACCAATGCTTTACGGACTCGACTAGTTCTTAAGGTTATCTTCGGTTATAGACGCGATGAACTGAGTTCGGTGAGACTTCTGGACCTGGGCCTGGGGAAGGATCAGGGAATGAGCGCCAGCGCATCGCGACGTGACTTGTTCTCATGCGTCGCTTACGATACGATACGATACGATACGTGCTGACTCTTTCGCCAATGTAAACGCGGCTGGGGGATAACTCTCGCTAATACTGACTTGAGTACTCGCCAAGCTCGGATATGTTGGAAGTGATATGTTTACGCTCTGACTAATCTATAAAAGGCAAAGGAGATGGGCGGTAAGTGCTAAATATACATGGAAATATTAATGATCACTCTCACGAGTACTGCCAGCCCATATACATATCATCCGGCATTCCGGCGTTGGCTGACCGACAATCATACATAGGTTCTTCAGCACAACCCCTTTCCTCCCCGTCTCCTATTACTTTATCCCTCATCTGAGTTCACTCCTCGCTCCTTACTCTCCTTTCGTCCTCCTCCTCCTCCCGGTGCTCGCGTTGCTGGCGCTTCTAGGCGAATCAGGCTTCTCAGTGCAACGCGTGTGCTCCGCAGTAATGTCTTCACCTCAAGATCAAACGCTTCCGAGCGAATCACTAGACCCGAATCAAGCGCAAGGAAAACCACTCTTGTCAGCTACTTCTCCTGCTTCTAACTCGCCTTTTGCAACACCTGTTCCTTCGCCACGTTACAGCACGCTTAGTGCGCATGCTATACCTGCAGGTGATTTCAGTGACACTTATGGTCCATATACCGTACGTCCACTCTCTCTCAAGCACCATATTTCTCTTATCCTTGATCTCTGAGTTTTCCTCTGCGATTGGTTAGTACGAGCGGCGTCGGCATTCCGACATAACGATGCTATCCGATCATTCTGCTATACCCTTGTCAAACGAAAAGGGAATGATAATGGCTTCGACGTCGTCATTGAAACCGAATTTGGTTGCCGATTCGACGATAGGTGCTGTGGTTCCTGCGTTCATGTGGCATACGTCGGAACCGGAAGAGGATGACGCATTGCATTCCCCGGAGGATACTGGGCGGAAAGGACGGCAAACGAAGAAATCGACTTCATTCGCTTGCTTCTCTCTTCGTGGATGGGTCAACATAGGTACCCTTGGAATCTTGATCCTTGCACTGCTCATGCTTTTCATCGGGTTACCGATCTACTTGCACTTTACCGATAAGCAGCCAATAACACCGGGCTTCAATTTAGGCGGTATCAATGCTTCGGGACAGATTCCAAGTTTGAATTTCAAGACTTTGATAGACCCTGTGACGCCGGAGGATGCGATGTCGAGAGTGGGGTCAGACGGAAGGACGTACAATCTTATCTTCAGTGACGAGTTTGAAACGGACGGCCGCACGTTTTACCCGGGAGATGACCCCTATTGGGAGGCGCAGGATCTCCACTACTGGTGCGTTTTGGAATCTTCATGATTCCGAGATTGTTTATTAAGATTGCTGCGCAGGCCGACGGGGGACATTGAGTGGTATGATCCCGATGCTATTACTACTCAGGATGGCAAGCTTGTTATCACGATGGAGCAGAAGAATGCGCTCAACAATCATAATTTGAATTACAAGAGTGGTACGCGGCTAGCTATTACTGATAATTGGAGCGGGACTCACTTCCGGCTTAGGCATGCTCACGTCGTGGAATAAATTCTGTTTTACGACGGGATATGTTGAGGTTTCGGTCTCGCTCCCGGGATCATCGAACGTCCCGGGATTTTGGCCAGGTATATGGACGATGGGTAACTTGGGTCGCGCGGGTTTCGGTGCGTCGACGGATGGGATGTGGCCATACAGTTATGATGCTTGCGACGTGGGCACTTTCCCTCGGCAAATGGACAAGGCCGGTAACCCAGTATCGAGTGAGACTTCTGGCTGGGAGGGAGGGTTCCTTTCTGATCTTCCGGGCCAACGATTATCGTCTTGCACATGTTCCGGTTCCGACCATCCAGGACCAAAAGTCTCAAATGGACGAAGCGCGCCGGAAATCGATATCATTGAAGCGCAGATTGATCTAGGCACTTTGACAGGCGAAGTCAGTCAATCGTTTCAGATTGCGCCTTTCAATGCTTTCGTGAGGTTTGATAATGACTCGGATGTGACTACCATCACGGATGAGTCGATTACTACGCTCAATTCGTTTACGGGTTCGACGCTTCAGCAAGCGGTTAGTGCTGTGACGAAAATCAGTAGTACGGTGTATAATGACCGACAATATGCGCCGTATGCGATTGAGTATTGGAGCGATCAGGAACATCGGGATGATGGGTACATTCAGTGGTATAGTCAGGGAAGGGAATCGTTTAGGATCACTACTGGCTCGATTGGACCTGACCCTGTCAGTCAAGTTGGCCAGCGCTTGATACCTGAAGAACCTATGGTGAGTAAAAAAAAAGATTTTTATTTCACTTGTCAACCATCAATTGTTAACGATTGATTCTGATCGTTTTGATATGGCATTAGTACATCATTTTGAATCTGGGGATGTCTACTGGGTTTACGACGGTTGATTTGGACGACCTTGTGTTCCCTGCGAAGATGTACATTGATTATGTGCGTGTGTATCAACGTGATGACGTTGAAGAGGGTGTTACGTGTAACCCTTCGCATCATCCTACGACGGATTATATTAATTCGTACGTTCTCTTCGGGTTTTTTGGCGTGGAATTCTGATACTAATGAGATGTGTTGTGATTTGTTTAGGCACCTTGAAGCGTATACGAATGCGAATTGGACGACGTGGGGTCAAGCTGGGTATACTATACCTCGTAATTCGAGGTATGATGGATGTTAGATGTTGGGCATTATCGTTATTCTGTTTCGTACTTGTATCACCCTCTTCCTTGTCCATCTCTTACACGCTCTTTGCCATACTATCTCGTCCGGGTCCTCCTCTTCTCTTCTCTTCTACCCCTGATAAAGCAAGGGATGCTTTCGCTTCTCCCGTTCCGCTCAGACTTTCCTGCGCAATTTGAAGAATTAGGACATCACATCATATCCCAGTCACTCTAGTCCAATCCAATCCTATCCAATCCATTTTATTTCATTCCGTTCCGTTATCCTTCCTCCAATTCCAATTCCAATTCCAATTCCAATTCCAATTCCAATTCCAATCCCGATCTCTATCCGAGCACTTGGACTGCTTTGGACTTTTGCGGTAATTTATTGTCAGTTCGTACTTGGTATTAGTATCATTGACAATCCTCTCCCTTTCCTCGCGCCTACCTCCTCTCGTCTCATCTCCTCTCTCGCGCCTACCTCCTCTCGCGCCTACCTTCTCCTGCACCTCCATCTCCGCATCCACTACCTCATTCGCTATTTTCCATGCACTACCCTCCGACTTCCCCATCCACTACCCTCCATCCGCTACCCTCCGCCCTCCATCCCTCGTCCTTCTCTTGTTCTTGTGCACGAATTGCTTTGTTTGCTGTTTGCTTTCGCATCCTACCTCGGATTTCCCGATTTCCCGATTTCCTTCTTTCTCTCTTTCTCTCTTACTCTCTTACTACTCTCTTTCCATCTCCATCCCCGGTCACCTCCCCGCGTTCTTGGTTAATCAATCCAAGTCCCGAGTCCCGAGTCCCGAGTCCCGAGTCCGAAGTCTATCGTTCCCTATCGGTACTAGTGTATGTCTTTACCGTTCCCTATCCGTTCCCGTTCCCGTTATTGTGTCGCGTGATCGATACCAATCAATGATATCGATCATATGGACATGCAGTCGAATAGACGATTTGAAAGTAGAAATGCAGAAATGCAATGTAGAAGTTGTATGATGGAAGAGTTTGGATTTTTGTCAGTTAGTGAACGGGTTAAGATGGGGAAGAAGAGAAGAGAATAAATTTGGGATCATGGTTGTGGAATAATTAATGTCGATTGTACTGCTTTGAATTTACACGCGCATTAAATAATGGATATCCAGATTATGATTTAGCCAAAGCCAAACAGGGATAAACAACGCGCTCCGAACACGTCACACCTTCCACTTTCTCTGGGTGTCATCTCCGTGCCTGAGCCTCTACCTTTGCTTTCTTACTCTCTTACAGCGAGGAAAGTGATAGGAAATAGGAAAGAGAGGATGGTCAAGTCGACTACGATTGTTAGAGCTAGTGACGCTCTTCCTTTAGCTGCTACTGTTGATGATGAGCAGGTACGTTTTGCGTTTTGCGTTTTGCGTTTTGCGTTCTTTAACGTGTAGCTGTGCCTACTGTTAACTCATGCTTGATTCTTTTGGACTTGGATTCTGGTGGGTGGTGCTTCGGTGGTGGATTCTGTTGGGTGGTGCTTCGGTGATGGGTATGATGTATGACCTTGGGATCTTTGGGATGAGTAGACGGAACAAGAGTTACAAGAACATAAACAACAGGCAAAGTTGATTTTTAGAAGGATAACGCCGAATTCGGAACCTAGGTGTTCAATTGAGAGTGGGCCGTATACTCTTCAGTGCGTATTGTGTTACCTTTTTGTTGTCTTTGACTTCGTCGCTCTTTCCCTTTCCCTTCTTCTCTTCACTCTCTCTCGTGCAAGTTGATGACGGGATGCTGATATGTTCATGTTTTTGGTATAGCTATATGATAGCGGAGAACGTCGTATACCTTACGATTTCGGATAAATCTTATCCGAGAAAGTTGGCGTTTTCGTATCTTGATGAGTTGTCGAAGGAGTTTCAGAATTCGTATGGGGCGAAGGTGGAAGGTGCTAGGAAGCCTTATGCTTTTGTTGGGTTTGGTGGGTTGACTTTCTTTTTATTCTGAATCTGTTGTTCTTCATTCTCCATCCTCCGTCCTCCGTCCTCCACTACTGCTTGTGTTTCTCTTCCGTGATGGTGTTAAGGACATGATTCACTAACGTCCAAACCTCTCTCAATTATCGGTATGAACAGATACGTTCATGAGCAAAACTGCGCGATTGTACCAAGATACACGAACAGCGAATGCTGCTAGTTCGCATTTGGACAGGTTGAACGATGATTTGCAGGATGTTACGAGGATAATGACGAAGAATATGGAGGAGTTACTTTGGCGTGGGGATTCGCTTGATAGTACGTCCACGTCCATCTTCAGCATTTAAAAATTCAAATGATTACCTCCCGCTCCTTTCCTACTTGCTGCTTGGTTTCCAACAAAATAATAGGAAGCTAACTCTATCTTTTCCGGTTATTATCTAGAAATGTCACATCTGTCAACTTCGCTACGTACCGAATCTGAAAAATATCGCAAGGCGGCGCGGAACATTAATATTAATGCGATGCTCCGTCAATACGCACCTATCGGTGCTGTTGGCCTGATTTTGATCATCTTTATTTGGTGGAAGTTCTTATAGAGGGTGTATCTCGATATCATGCACGGGAGAAGTACGGGTGGTGTGCTGGCATATACAGCTAGCTGTTCATGTCATTGTCTTCTTTTATCTCACTTTTATGTTATTAGTGTATCATTTGCGCCTTTGCTAAAACGTATAATCTCATTCCGTTATTTGATTCGTTGTTGTTGGAATTTTTGAGCCGGTTGTATTGGGAGGATAAGTTAATCTGAATTTATAGGAAGGGATATTAGCAATAAGTACGAGGGTTGGATGCAACGTGCCCACTGCCCGCCCGTGCCCGGTTCTGCCGAGTAGCGAGCCCAAAGCCCATCCACATCATTTATGGGTACTCCTCGTACTTTGTACCCAACCATCGTCTCCATCCCCTACTGGCTCACCATTCACGGCAAGAGAGAAATTCCCGTAAGTAATGAATCTATCTCTGACGCTGGCGCGGTTTGAGCGAGCATATTGACGCATATATATAGATAAAGGCGCTCTTTACATCTCTATATCTGTTCTTTTGATTCTGGGCCTCTTTTTGAGCGTTAACGACATCGAACGGCTTGATCTTTTGAGATCTAAAGCGCAGCGATAGCTCGATATATTTGACTAGAGGACTAGGATCTGACGATTAACGCGATCATGTCCTATCTTTATTCTTCATCTGCTGGTTCGGCGACAAACCCGGCGGGGGCGGGTGTAGGAGGAGGAGGGAGTGTGTATTCGCATTCTCCCTATGCACATGGTCAACAAGTCCCACCGTCGGCACAAGGAGTAACAACCGCCCCTTCGCCTTACATGCACGCAGGACAACTTCAATCAACTACTCCCAATATTCCGTACCCTGGAACGACGCAATCGTCGTTAATGCCAGGAGGGCCGACGAGTGCTTATCCTGGTCAAGCACATCAACCTTCTCCTATGGTTGGACAAATGTATTTACCTTCGGGTGGTCAGTTGACTGTTGGTTCAGCTGGTATGAACCCGTCGGCGATGTCGGTCCCCGCTACACCTGCTCAACCTGCACAACCGTTTTCGGGGAATGTACAACCTGGAGCTGTTACGTATACGACTACGACTGATGCGTTGGGAAGGGTTACGTATCATCATTTTAGGTGAGTGGTTTTCATTTGTTTGGGGGGTAGGGACTGATTTAGAGATTGGCTTGGATCGATTAGGGCTCAGGCTGCTACGTGAGTATTTCTTATTTCAAATAGTTTGATATATGCGTGTGCTGATGTATGTCTGTGATCTTTGAAGTTATCGATCTCCTCAAGGCGTAACCTATACCGGTATACAGTGGGTCCCGACTGAGACGTCGTCTGTGCCTCCTGTTGGGATTCCTCAAGCCGGTCCTGTGAGTCTCAATCGATTACTCTGATAAGTGATGTTGGGATTTACTCCGATGGGTCATCTCGTGTAGGATGTTCTGGCTTCGTTCCGCGGTCAGCTTCCGATTGCTCCTGGGCAGGTTCAGACGGCACCTACGACGCCTGCAGTTCCCCATCCAGGATTGGGATCGGACTATCGTGATGATACTAGGGACTGGTACGTACACAGCAGCATACCCATCGGGGGGATCTAAACAAATAAAACTTGGAAATATAGGGAAAAAGAGGAGAGAAGACGCCGGAGAGAAGAGAAGAAACGGAATGCTGCATGGGAGGCAGAACGTCTGGCCCGAGAGAGGGCTGAAGATAAAGAGATGCGTAGAACTCGCGAGCGCGATACGGAATATGAACGTGCTTCGCGTATGCGTCGACCGAGTTTCGGAGCTGGACTTGGTGCGGATCTCAATGCAGGTCCGTATGAACGTGAACGGTCTCGTGTACGTGGGGATCCGGTTCGTGAAAGAGAATTACGGGAGCGTGAAGAGCGCGAAATGGAACGTAGGATGGGCGAGCTTGATGTTAGTAGTGGTGGTCGGGATGGATATTATGGAGAGTATGGTGCAGGTGGTGGTGCTGGTGTTGGTGCTCCTGGTACACGCTCGCGTCGTCAATCCGTCTCTGCTAGAGCTGCACCCGGTGCCGGAATCTACGACGACTCCGCGTACGATCGCGATAGTGACGACTATGGAGGATACCGCAGACGTGACCCATCTCGTCATCGTTCAAGTATCTACGCCGCACCAGAGCAATCCCTGGACGCATACGGTTCAAGTGATAGAGGTCGTCCCACTAGCATATACGGTGCTCCACACAATCGAAGTCGTCCTAGTAGCATGTACGCAGCTGAGCGTTCGCCATACCGTCGTGACGTAGCCCCACTTCAACCTTCTATCGGTCCGGACGGCGTTGAAGTGTACCCACAAGACCACGTTCTTGCTGGGCAACCTATACAGGGCTCGGGCTTTGGACCATCCCGATCGCGTAATCCTAGTCCTAACCTTCGTGCTGCTCCTTATCCCGGTGGATTACCTGCAACCTCACCACGTGTAGGGACGATGGGATCGGCTATTTCTCCTCGTGTTGGTGGTGGATTAATCCCGGGTGTTTCACCTCGTATGGGAGGGAATGTTCCTCTTACCGGGGTTGGTCATGGTCATGGTCTCGGAGGCGGTGTTGGGGGCGGTATGGGAATGGGAATGGGAATAGGAGGAGGAGGATATGGTGCTAGTCAGCAATCGCAACCTGATCAGTTACTACCTGCTCCTGAGTCGTTCAACCGCCCGATTAATCGCGCTCAGACGTTTACGCCGTTTAAGGATATACGTGTACAGGATCTCGACGAGCTTTTGGATGATGTTTTCCATCCTTTGCCGCCTGTTTTGAGTACGCATGATGTGTTACCTGAGGATTGGGGTAGGCTCATGCACGTAAGTACCTCCCTCCCTCCTCTCTCCCCGCTCCTCTCGAGTACAACTACTTGATCACCATATACCTACCTAACGTCATCGTTATCGTTATCTTTATAGGATCTAACACTCGCATGGAAAGGCCACCTCCCACTCCCAGCAGACAAACCCACAAAACGTTCCGACCTCATCATCGACTTGCTCGATCTATGGAACAGCATGTTCTTCTACCCGCGCTACGTCGAGCTCATCTTGTACAAAGGCCGGAATTGTCGGTCGGGCACTGGGATTGGGTTGGCTGAGACGCGGTTGGCGCCTGAACAGCTTTTTGCGCCTGGGGAGTTGGGGGATGAGGAGGAGGAGGAGAGTGAGGAGGAGTCGGAGGGGGAGTATAGTGCTGATGCGTATGATAGGTACGGAGGGGGAGGGGGAGGGATGGGACGTGGAAGTCACGGTTACGGTCAAGGAAATTATGGTCAGGGAAGTCAGGGAAGACGACACGGAAGGAACCAGAGCCAGAGAAGGGAGATTGCGCGTGCTGCGAGGAAGAAACAGAAGATTGAGGAGAAGGTTCAGAGGGAGATGGAAGCTAATAAGAGGTATACGCTTTGGTTGAAGTATGTTGAGCCGAGGGAGAGGGAGTATTAGTTATTAGTGATAGGCTGTTTGGTTCGTGTCTTTTTTTTTTTTGGTGTTTTGGTGGTTTGGCGGTTGGGATGTTTTGTGGTGGATGGTGGATGGTGGATGGGTAGGGCACTCCTTAGCACTTTGGCTGAAGGCTGAAGGCTAGAAGCTAGAATTGAGTGCGAATTCGAATTATAAGGAAGTTTGACTTTTGTGGTGTGGTGTGGTATTGATCTGATGAATGAATCTTCTTGCCTATATGCAACATGTACAGTGTACTATTTACTACTTTGTCTTTGTCTTTCTTTATACGATGTACGATGTATGATAGGACTGTGCTTTGTGTAATGGATTTCGTATTTATCTCTAACGCGTGGATTGGTTAGGTTGTTATAGGAGCTATGAGTTAGGATAGGGGATAGGAGTGAACGAGCGAATGTGCGAGTGTGAGTGCTAGTGTACGGTCAACGTGTTGGTGTATCAGTGTATCAGTGTATCTTGCGCTGGTTTGAGTCAAAGAAACGCCTCTGAAGTCCGGAAGTCATCCCATCCCAATCCCTCTCTAATCTTCAAAAAACTTGATACGGACAGGATAGGTAGGTAGGTAGGTAGGTAGGTAGGTAGGTAGGTAGGTAGGCAGGTAGGCAGGCAGGCAGGCAGGTAGTGATACCAACAGCATACACAGCTCGAAAGTCGAGAGTCGAGAGGAGTTGAGAGTCAAGATTGAAATACGAAATACGAGATACGAAGTAAGAACTAACACCCGATTTATCGTAATCGCAATTCTTAATCTTCCCTTTCCTCTGCCTCTTGAACCTTTCGCTTTTTCTTTTTCTTCTTCTCAGCTACGGCTTCACCCTCCGTTCTTCCATCCATATCCCTATTCCCACCACCTTCAATCCCATCCCCACCTTCCGCACCGTCCGCACCATCGTCTCCATCTGCATCTGCATCTGCATCCAGATCCCTTTCCCTCTCCTTCCTCTTCTTCGATTTCGACTTCGACTTCGTCTTCGCCTTCGTTTCCTGAATCTGTGTCTGTGTCTGAGACTGCGTCCGCATCCGAGTCTTCTTTCCAAGCTTCTCTTCGACGGTAAGCTCAGCGTGTTCTGCAGGAGCGATAAACGCTTCTGCTCGTTTGGCTTGACGTTCTGCTGTAACTTCTGCTTGCTATTTTTTATTTTGGGGAAAGAAAATGTGTTGGTTAGTTGGAAGAGTGAGATGGGACGGGATGGGAGAAGGTATTGAGGTATGGAGAGGGAGGGGAAGTAGATGAAGATGGACGGTAGAATATGAAGGATGGAAGATGGAAGATTAGATGGGAACGTTACCTTTTCTTTTCTGAGTTGTGATTCTTTTGCTGCTTTTTCGCGAGGTTTGAGGAAGTATTCTCCTGATTCGAGTTGAAGATCGACCTTGACGAATAAACAAATTTAGTTCAACGTAATAGTAACTAGAAATACAACGTTTCATTAAGACGTGACGTACCTTTCGTGGTTGTTGAGGTGGAGGGAACGGAGTATACACTTTCTTCTTCTTTGACGTCTTTCCTTCTCCTCCCTTTCCTCCTCCTTGTTCTTCACTCTGCCCCTCTCCCTGTCCCGCACCACCGTCATCGTCAGAATGCCCAGAAGCAGCAGCAGCACGCCGAGCATCGTCTTTAGTCCTCTGTTTCTCATTCTTTCGAGCGGTTTTCTCAGATGTTTTGAGATGTTGTTTACGGAATTTGGGTAAGAAACGGTCCCAGGATTCGTTTGCTAGTCTGGGGTCTTTGGCTAGTTCGCGTTTGATCATGAGTTCCTAGAGATGGTATTGGAGGCGGAAGTAGAGGTAGAGGTGGGAGATGGAGACGTCAGACGTGAAATGTGAGAGGTAGTGTACGTGAGGATAATGCACGTACTTTTATTCGGTAGATTGGATGAATGTTTCGCATGCAGTCGAGTACTATCCGTCGGACTTCTTTGAGAGATTTGTATGGCCCCATTACGCTGACCGTGTTTCCTTGGACTAACACGTAGCATTGTGTCAAGAGTTCGATAGCCTAGGTTCAGAAGAAACCCGAGGTAAGCATCAAACTGCCACCCTCAACAAAAGTATGCAAAACGCACCTTTAGTGTACTACCATCCGGCCCAATAATTCTCTGCCTCCTCTTAACGAATCTCTCCTTATTCCGTACTAAACCGCCGATTTTAATGATATCACATGCCACGTCGTCACTTAAGATTTTCACAGCTTGGCCGAGTGCGACACCACGAGCGAGAAGTTTAATCATGTCTCGAGCTTTGAGAATGATGTAAGGGTCCCATGTTTTTCGAGTTGTACGGACGGCCATGGAACCGTGGATTAGATCGAGTGTGCATGCAATACCCTGCGCGGCCGTTAGTCGATGGAAGGCTTGATATGAGTATGTGAAGTACGTACGTGAGGTTCAAGAGCTGTAGTTACTGCTCCCCAAACTTCTCGAAGATATTTTTCTCGGTATTTTGGAAACAGTGTCGCGAAGGACGATTCCTCGAGTAGTGGACCAGCTTTGTTGTCTGCTTGCGTGAACGCATCGATTTTCCACTAAAGGGCAATCAGACAAGATTATGACGAGCATGGAACTAGAGTTACACTACAAGGAGTTAAACAATGCATACGATGGAGTTAAATGAGAGACTCACTGGTCAATGTCATCCGTATCCCAGGCTGGAGAATAATGAGCATATCAGGTTCTTAAGCTGACGACGAACACGTACGTTTATCTTTCCTGTTCCTTTTGTTTTTGTTTACTATAACTGTTTCTTCGTTGTTGGAAGCCATGGTGAAGGTAAGAAGTCAAGTATCATGAAGATGATCGACGTCCCTTCTCGTCGATCCGCAGATCGTCAACCATGCCAATCACTCTTACGACCATCATCTCCTTTTCATTCTTCCTCGTCTTCCTTGCACTTTCTCTCATCCTCATCCTTGCCGGCTAACAATATGGAAGACTATACCGAAGAATACGTAGAACCTACTGCCCTTTCGTATGACGAGGGCATAAGCTACGAAGACCAAGTCGCCGCTCTTCCGCCTGAGCAGCCACGAAATGAATCTTCAGGACTTGCTGGTAGAATAAGTGCAAACAAGGTGTATTTACCACCCGAGAACATGTTAAAGGGAAAGGTGCGAGTCGTCCTCCGGGTAAACGAAATACGTTCGTCGGTCGTCTAACGTCAAAGTTTTCGCCTTGCCAACTCACGCTTTACCACATAAATATTTGGACGTTATATTGGCTATTGGTACGGAAAGCGTAAAAGAGGCGACGAGGACTATGAAGTAATGGAGGAGGATGAAGACTTGTCTGCGGGTATGCTCATACTTTAAAGACCCTCGTCTAGTCAACGTCTGACGGTATTGTTCAGTTTCGCATATAGCTCTGGATGGGTTACGTCCCAACGCATTATACCTTCGCGGTTCTCCCATTACGCATTTACCTACAAACAACATCTTTGCCTACGCACGACAATTCGACCTAAACCCTGTCGGACTTGAATGGATTGATGATTCGTCCTGCGTTCTTGTTTTCCCAACTAACGCAGCTTGTCGTGCTGCCTTCGAAGCGCTTCGCAAAACAATTTCCGAAGAACCTGACTTTGACGATTGTGTTACCGCGAAGCCGGTTCCTGTCGTATTGTGGCCCGTGGAGGATCGCGTCAACAAATCACTGGGCAAAGCCGAAGGCATGGAAGGCACCTTGTTGATCCGTATCGCACGCGTGACTGACAAGAAAGTCCGTGGTGCAAAGAACCGTAGCGCTTTCTACCAGAAACACGGGATGGATGCGGGCAAGGACCCGAACGCACATTCTATCGGACGCGCACCGGATAGTGGAGATGCGTCGAATAGGCACAGGAAGTTGGAGGACGATGAAGAAAAGCGTCGCAAGCTTGATGAAGAGCTTGACGGTTTCCTACGCGAAGGGTCAGACCACACACAATCTCCACCGCCGTCACCGCCGTCGAAGATGCGTTCGGACTATATGACAGAAGACGGACGAGAAATTAGAGGACTCCCTAAACGCTCTCTACTTGAGCGGACGTCTCTGTCGCTCTCACCCTTCGATGATGACTCGGAGGAGCTCATTGGGTCGATTCAAAATAATCGAAGGCGGAACGGGATTGGGCGAAGGCACAGACAGGGGGGTGAGGGCAGGTCATTGCCTCCTTCTGTACGTCGACGAAAGCTCGAGAATGGCGAGGCGAGGGATGGACGGTACGAGCCACCGAAGAAAACGCGCCAGGAGCTGGATGACGAGTTGGATGCCTTTTTACACGGGACAAACTAATGCATAACTGGCATCGTGAAGAGTTTCCCCTCATTGCTGTACAGCTGAATGTACTCGTAGAGTAATGCAAAAGCCCTGCTCAGTCTGTTTATGTACTCCAGCATTATTTTATTTTCCTCTCTTCTATTTTCGTCTGCCCATGACGCGGTGCACGTGATCCTTGTGCCTGCTCGAGCAGTGGCAATTCAACTTGGACTTGAACCACTTCTCCTTCCTTCAACCCAATGAACAAGACAAAGTCCTCCTCCGACTCCATCTCAAATACTAATGCTTCTCTAGCTGCGGGACAGGACGAGGACGATGGGCAACTTACTCCTCTTTGCCATCCTAACTCTCAAGAGGAATCCTTGGCTTCTTTCTTCTCCCGTGTCAAGCACTCTTTTAGTAGTTCCCCTCTTGGAAGTATTCTTGGTCAGAACAGCTCAACCCCGGCTCGCTCAATTACGACGCATACTAAGACCAGCAATCACGATCTCAACATCTTGCAAGACGATTCTCCCGCCTTGACCCCTCGTTGTATTTCTACGGTTAAACATGTCTTCACGCCCTTCCCTGGTCTCTCGCCTACACGCTCTCGCTCTTGTACTACAGGCTCTGCTCGCTCTGATGCATCTATGGACTCTAGTTTGCCCTCTTTCTTTACTCCGTCGCTCTCGGCTTCCTGTTTCTCTCCAGTATCCCTTGATTCTCATCCTACTCTGGCAACGTCTGCTTATGAAAGTGACCGAGACGACAAGTGGTCTCCTATATTGACGTCTCCATCTGAAGCTCAGAGCACGCCTCCTCTTACGCCTGCTACACCCCAAACAGATACTGCTCTTGCCCAGAGCCCGAAGAGTGCATATAGCCAGACGGGATCACAAAAATCAGCTTCTATCTCGATCCGTGATGATGAAAGTGCATCTAAGGACTCGTATGATAAAAAAGGAAAGAAGCCAGCTCCGCCGTTCGTGAGTTCTACATGACTATGCTGCATGTTGTTTCCTGAAGCAGGGATAAACAATATTCGTGCAATCGAAAGCCATACGACACACTTCTTGCAGATATTTCTGGTCCTTCAGCGCCAAGGGCGGCGAAAACTGGAGCTGCGAATCCTTGCGACGATACTGGAGAATGGTGGGGTTTGGAGTATACTCTGAAAATGAGCCGCAGAGATAGCTGCGCTTCGGATACGTCATCAAACGCGACCGGAGAACACTCCAAGGTTCGCTCAAAAGATTACTTTTTCCTTGCGGCTGACTATATGTGATGCAGAGCCGCGAGTCCTGGGCTGCGATCCACCGGGGTACGCTCTCTTCGCTCTGCGAGAATGCCAACTTCCAGGATTGGCAGCGCTGGCATAGGTCGCTTGAGAAGATAGAGCTCCGGCGTCGCAGAAAGCGCACGATCGACTTCATTGAAGAGTCCTCGCATCTCGCAGGTCTGTATGTTGACGAGGTGCTGGCTCAGCGTGCGGTTCAGATTCACGTGCGTTGTTTTCTTACTCAACGCTGTGATTCGTCTTGCTCATGCGCTATTTAGGAGGAACTGCTTACCGAGGACGAAATCTACGATGCGTTGGTATGGATTGAATATGCTACCGAACGCCGTCCCGTAAGTCCAAGTAGAATGTCGACACAACTCGTTGTTGAAGCATCTGTGCTCCAGGACCCGTTCTTCCCTCCAGAAAAGCACAACCTTGGCTGGGTGCTCAAGAGCCATCGTTCGATTGCGTCTATACGTGACCTCAAGCAACATGCTTTCGATGAAGAGTAGAATCAAGATAGGGTGATTCCTTCATAGTTCCGTCCTTAGTTGAGACTCTAAACGCGCAAGGAGCCGACCCTCCGCTCGTAGACCGCCTGAATCCGATTCCATACTGTTGCATTCCAATCTTGCTCTGAAATTTGTAGACGGCATGGTATTCACATTGTATGTTACTCAGCTGTGCGAGCAATGCTTGTTCTCCCTCTTTGTTGCTTTTAAGGAGACTACGATACGCGGAAGCTCCATGTATAATTGTAATTCAATAGATGTATTGTACTTATTCTGTACATGTAGTGTGGGTAGAATATGAGCCTGTATGTCTTGACCATCAAATCATATATTGATCCATCATCCATCCGTTTTGTGGGCTCGGGTTGAACCCTTCGTCACTCCAAACGTGTATGTAGAGAAGACCTGGCGTACAAATAGGTATTTACTATTGCTAGGAGTCAGTACAGCGATCTAGTATTGTTACATCCAACAGATATCAACCATGCATCTCCTAATCAAAACGACGTTGCAGAGCCCAACAAACTATCCCTGGGAGGAGATCAAAGTCAGCACAGGACCACAAGATATTAACAAAGCAAGGAGGGATGGAACAGGCTCAGATAAGAGTACAAGCAGCCTAGGGTATTTTCGACACGTCACCGTCGATACTGACAGCCGTTCGGTGGTAATACCAACTTTTGCACATCATTGCAAGGAGAGAAAGTATAGAGGAAGGTATGTACTCACTGTTCGGATGGGGTGTTTGGAATTGCTGGCAGAGATGGAGGGTATGAACGGATGAATGAACGTGGTGAAGGAAATTCTTTTTTCTCCACCGTTTGTGTTCGATCATGTGATCCATCTTTGCCATTCTGGGATCTGGGATTCAGAAATTGTCACTTTCCACCTCTACCATCCTGTCAACAGATCCTCATTGTATACGAATGGCAAAGAAAGCTGAATCAAGGACCCGTTTGTCGCAGAGGGAGAACGAGGCTGGACCTTCTCGACCAAGATCGCATAGCATAGCCTCGCATTTGAGCGATAACTCGAACCTCGAGAGTGAAGACGAACGGGAACGAGAAGAGTCAGGAAGCGAGAACGAGGAAAGCGACGATGTGTCCAGTGTACCAGAAGAGGAAGAACAAGAGGGTTTAGGAATGGATGACCCGGGGTTCTCAAATCCAAACTCGAACTCGAACTCGAACTCGAAGACGGTGAAACCCCTTACTCCGGAGGCGTTAGCAGCATTTAGAGCTGAGCAAGAACGAGCTGGTGTGATATATATCTCGCGTATACCTCCTGGCATGAGACCTACCAAGGTTAGACACTTGATGAGTCAGTATGGAGAAGTTGGGAGGGTTTATTTACAACAGGAAGGTGAGTTCTCTTGCATGCATAGATTAATTGCTCCCAAGCATTACTAACGATAACCAAACCCATTTCTCATCACGAATGCTTCACTCAATCTCGGAATCTCGGAATCTCGGAATCTCGGAATCATGAAACGTAGACCCCAAACGAGCATACCTCCGCAAAAAATACACTTCTACCAAAAAGCCTCACTTCACAGAAGGTTGGGTTGAGTTTACGGACAAACGCGTTGCGAGGTCCGTAGCGGAGATGCTTAATGCTCAGCCTATCGGGGGGAAGAAAGGTACGAGGTGGAGAGATGATGTCTGGACTATGAAGTATCTCCCGAGGTTTAAATGGAGCATGCTAACTGAGCAAATTGGTTCGTATCATTCTTCTGCAGTCTGCATCTGCGTTTTGGTATCGCCCTTTACCAGAAGAAAAAAGACACTAATTTAACCTCTTTTCTTTTTTATTAAACGATACAACGATACCTAAACATCGCTCCCACAGCTAACGAATCAGCAATCAAAACCGCCCGTCTCCGAGTCGAACTCGAACAATCGCGCCGAGAACAAAAAGACTACTTGCGTCAAGTCGAACTCGCTCGTGTTCTTGATAAACGTGCAAAACGAAAACGAGAGGCGTTGGAGAAAAGGGGGGAGATAGTTGATGATGAGACGGCGTTATTGCCTCCGCTTAAGAGGAGAGTCAAGAATCCGAATCCGATGGAGACTGTGACTGGGGATGGTGGTTCTGGCGGGAATGGCGGGGAGAAGGAGAAGAGGAGAGAACGAAAGATGAGGGACGAGGAGGGGATGGGTGAGATGGAGCATGGGTCTGGTCAGCTAAAGAAAGTTTTGGGAAATATTTTTTAGTTTGTCTCCATCCCTTGTATCATTCGACGTGTGGTTGGATGTAACAGGGAAGTTTTGAAATACTATGTCACTGTACCTTGCGATCGTCTCATAACTCACTAGTGTGCTGAAATGCTTATTCCGACCGGCACGTATTCTCAGTCAACAGACTAAATAATATTACTCATGGCTACAAAGGCCTTTTCTGTTAGCTACATACAGTCAAAGGAAAAAATATCTGCTATCAACAACCAGGACAACTAACAATAGAGCCGACACCCCCAAACCTCTCAACAAATTAGCAATCTCAATAATTCAACTCAACATCCCCCTCAGCAACGAGGTCCATATCATGATAGCTGACCTTCCGACCCGAAGCAGCACGCGGGTCTTCTTTTGCATCAGGTGGAGGCGGAGGCGCCCCACCACGTGCAAAACCATTCCTACGACCACCAGGTCCAGGTTCAAGGATAGCAACAGGTTTCGCAGGTAGACCTTCAATGCCATGTCCAGGGAGTTGACCAAGAGCGGGATCGAAAGCATACCCACCAATACGATCGCCAAGTCTTCGTCCACCGCTACCGTTTCCGGCTGCAAGTGGAGGTTCGTCACGTAAGCTGCGCATAGGAGGCGGAGGTGCTGTAGCAGCCGGGGGAGGATAAGGGAAAGGATATGCGGGATAGCCGTATGGATCGACGCCACCATTTGCGTATGGGTACGGTGCGGGGAACCCGTAGAATGGCGGGGCTGCATTTAGTGGCATCCCACCAGCGCGTGGATCCATAAACTGTTGAGGTACATTCTGGAAGCCATACGCTTGCGGAGGAGGATTTGGTCCTGGTCCACTTTGTTGTGGGTAGTGGGTAAATGGTTGAATGCGTTGAGGGTCAAGTACGAAATTATTATAGTACGGTATCTGACACGTAAAGTCTCAGCCAAACTAATTCTATCACGAAAGCTAATTGAGGAACTCACGTCCTCAAGCTGTTTGACAAGATCTGAGTGCTTATTGACAACATGCTTCTCGATGAATGACGGCGCTTTGAAAAGTTTGGAA
Organism: Inonotus obliquus; assembly: GCA_032164295.1. Lineage (NCBI taxonomy): Eukaryota > Fungi > Basidiomycota > Agaricomycetes > Hymenochaetales > Hymenochaetaceae > Inonotus > Inonotus obliquus. Next base: position 615,438 of record JAJHTX010000004.1, read on the forward strand.
CATGTTTTGCATCTATATTTTCCTTCGTCTTCTTGTTTGATATGGGGCTCCACCGCCTTCGTAAGTTCACTGTGGCCAGGACAAAAATGGTTAGTACACAACTAAGCTTAAAGGAGCGAAAACAAACTCTTCATATCGCTTGCCACCGTAATCGTGGACATCGATATTATCCTTGTTGATTACAAGTGCAAGCTTATTGTCAAGCCACTCAAGCCATCGCTCATCTTTACATCAATCCAATAATCAATAACCAAATGAAGCATGTCATGACTCGAATACTTGCCATTCCGTTTCGACTCCCTAGGCTCGTTGCCCTTTGAATCTCTCTCTTTCAACATAGACTCATTGTTCTTATCTTCCCCGTCTCTTTCTTTCTTCTGCTCCTCACTGTCATCTTTTCTTGCATCCTCCAAATCTTCACCGACCTCTGTGTCTCGCTCGCCTTCCTTCGGTCTTGCGCTTGACGAAAATTGCTGATCTCCGGTCCGTACTAGTGTCTTGCGAACATGCTTGATGCATTTACGCTGTAATTCTTCGATGTGATCGGACGTAGATACGCAATAGTAACACGTATGAAACGCTGAACGTAGATAAGCAAGGTAAAGATCTAAAGCAATTGTGTTCTGCCGTAGAGAAAGACGCACGGTAAGATGGGTTGAATTAGAAGAAAAGCGCCAAACATGCTAACCTTCTTGACCTCCAAAGCTTTCGCTTCCACATCATCAGAAGGCTCAGGTAGGTCCACAATGAGGCGGTTAATGCGCCGCTCGATAACATCGCTCCCCTTTTCGAGAGGTAGCTCATCCTCCGCTAAGGCGTCCCGCGTTAATATGTCCTCTGGTGGTGGCTGACCATCGCTTTCTGCAGCATCCGGCTGCATAGCGGAAGGCTCCGGACGGAACGTGCGCACGCGTTCGTATTCATCCTCTAAGACTACAGCGAGACGCCGAGCTTGTACCAAGTCCTTCGCAATGCGATCTGGTCGACTAGCCACCTCGGGAGTATAGCGCACCCTCCCAGTGAATGGTTTCGTGATGTGCTGCAAGTGTAGCTTGAAGCCTTCAATCTAATAAAGGCCAACATTTTCATGAATCAACAGTCGACAACGAAAGAAGTTTGGGAATAACTCCACCTTCCTCTCACCGAGAGTGGTGAGTATATTTTGCATATCGGCATGTTCATCAAACCTGATCCAACCTCCCCGGTAATAGTTGCGCTTCTGCATTGGGTCTCCGAGAGCGAGGTAGACAAAGCTACCATATTCCTTGAGGACCTGTTTCAAAGCAGGATCAAAATCTTGCCGACTGATTCTACACGCTGAACTCACAGCTTCAAGCTTCACTCTCCCGATGTCAGGTGGGATGGTACGAATCATCACTTGATTCCCCTCAGGCATAACGGAAACGCCGTCCTTATCAGAATTCTTAGCATCATACGGAGTTTTGCCATTCGTATCATTCTTGGTATCTCCCGTATTGTCAGCGGCCTCCTCTTCATTTTCAAGTCCTATGCCGAAATCTTCATCAACCTTCGTGGGACTTTCTACTTCATCGATAGCAGGAGCGGTGTCTTCTTTCGGCGTTTCCCGCTCGTGAGCATCACCTTCGTCGGCATCACCCTCCTTGTCGAATTTGCCATTTTCAAGATCATTAATGAATTGATTCATACGCCCGCGCCAGCCCACTTTGCGCACGCGCGCTCGTAAGGCCGCGAATTCTGGAGCGGGATCGTACTTCTCTGAGAACCACGGAGACTTCCTATGGTGATCAAACAGCGTCTGAAGCTACGATACAAAATGCATTTCAGCAAGAGAAAGGTGATATGAGACAAAAGTTTTTCGAGGTCAAGGTATTTTCCAACTTTGATTCCAGCAAGTGTTACAACAGCATCAACAAAGGACAAAGGGGGACCAACACCAATAGGGACCGCACAAAGAAACACTAACCTGCTTGGCAAAGAATTCTTTCTTGTACTTTTCCCATCGCTGCTTGATGCCGTTTCTAGGTTTTGATCCATTGTCAGCTGCCCGATCAGCTAGGTCTTCGTCAGCGGCCTCTTTGGTATAATGATAGCGGAACCAATCAGCATATTGCTTGAGACTAGCGGGATAATCCAGAGTGTAAGGGTCAACTGGAGCGCGGGATGAGCGTCCACCGTAACCGTGACCATAGCCTGGTCCACGACTGCGTGGCGGAGAATGGCCATAGCTCCTGTAGGGATCTTCCAATTCGAGTTATCGTCAGAACAGAAACGCACTTATTGTTCTACAATCTACTCACCGTAGTCGTCATATCGTGGCCTTGGATCATATCGCTCACGGTCGTACGGTGAAGGAGACCGGCGCCTTTTGCGCCCTACTATACAACATGTCAGGTTCGAAAAGTGTGGTTGGGATGAAAATGTGTGAGTACCATCATCATACGGAGGGCTACGACTTCTTCCTCGCCTTCCGTGATCATAGCTGCCCCAAGCCCTCTCATGGTCTCCCCAAGCCCGCTCTCTATCATATGGATCTCGTTCACGATGATAGTAGTCTGGAGGGTAAGGATCAGGATACGCTGCACGCCCGTACGCACTTCGCGAGGGTGAGCGAGAACGCTCTGCCCTCTGAGGATGTGAAGACCAAGAGGACATGATAAAACAGGTCAGCGATGAGGGCTGAGAGAGTTCGAGTGTGGAGGTAGAGAGATGTAACTGAATAACATAACGAGAAAGAAGAGAACATAGACGAGACTAGATCAGAGGGTGCGATATGGCCAGAAGCGAGCATGATGAAGCACAGACCTCTCGATGAGCAGCTTGTATGTACTGTGCTCTCCGACACCGTCAAGAACGTTGTTCTTCTCGATGTCGGCGTCGACGTGGTCTTGCTCTCTCACCCAAAATGATCACCCAGTCACGGGATATGTATTACATAACCTTTGAGACAAGAAAGGCAAAAACTTCCCTCGACATTAGGTCAGCGTCAGTCAGCGTCAACCATTCATTTGACGTCTATGGTGGCGTGGCAATCCAACCAGATTCGACTTAACATCGGTCCTCTGCCACCCAACTGTTTTTGGCCTTGACGAATGATACCGAGAAGAATGCATCAAGTTGGCTGGTAGAAAATATGATTGAGATGATACACGCATGACAGCAACAGGCGTTCATCAATACGAGTACGGCAAGTAACCAGGTTCCCATCCGTGTTGAATGTGAGCATCACCGATATGAGGCAACGAGTCTCATCGCCCAAGGCGACGTCGCCACTTTTTGAAGAGGTAACCATTCCCACATCTCCCCGAAGATCAGACTGATTTTCGGGAATGCGCTCTCGCACGAAACGAAAGGACCCTCTCCCTCGGCACGCTATTTGATGGCCAATAGGCGTACACCACAATCAAAAAGTCCGTTCAATTTATTTTGTCCAGCAGGAAGGCAAGTTTCGAAATTCACAGCCTGATCAAAAGTATATCGATAACAAAAATAGACGGACAAAAGGCGACAGCATCCGCCGGCTCGTCAGGTTATGCGCATGCCGTATTCGCATGTCCGTTTCGTGTGCAGTTAATGGTGTCAAAGGACATGGAAGAGCAGTCGGCCTGGGCGGGGAGACACCTAGCGACGAGAGGTACTCCCTTGTGAGTTGCCATAATGGGCGTGTCGGATAACCATAACAACGACCCAAAGTGAAGGTACGCCTGATGAATGGATGGGCTTAAAACCCGAACTCTCAGCATCACCAATCTTCACCCCTTGCCCCTTCGTCTTCGCTCGTTCTCTCCGTGAGCAATATTCCGCTTTCCGTTCATGCTTATACTTACTGATTGTTTTCTTCAACAGAGTTTTCTACTTTCTGTACACTTAGGGCTGCCCGGACGCGCCCCTGGTTTCTAATTCGTTTTCAGCGTCGCTCACTCAGTCAGCCAAACAGCAGGGTTCTGTTATTTCGTTCTTCATTTCCGGGAAAATTCATTTCAAGAAGATGCATCGTTCGATTTTATTCGCTGGTTTATCACTCCTTGCCTCTTCCGTTGCTGGCTTGCCCCTTCAGCGAAGAACATATTCTGCTGCACCGGCTGCACCGCCCGCGCCAGACAACTCTGCAAATTTGTTGGTTCTCAGTAGGTGCCCTCGAATTGTTTTTAAAGAATTCACGACTGATATTTTGTGCAGAATTTGCCCATGTGCTGGAGCAGCTTGAGACACAGTTCTACGCGGAGGCTCTGCAGAAGTTCCAGGAATCAGATTTCATAGCTGCTGGATTCTCGGACCCCTCAATACCCATCCAATTATTCACGGCTATCCAACTAGATGAGGCTACACACACGACGGTTCTGGAGGGAGCAATCACGTCATTGGGAGATGTGCCTATTTCAGGTTGCTCATTCGACTTCTCATCAGTCCTTACGGATGTCGCTACAATGGCACCTGTTGCTCGACTTGTCGAGAACGTCGGTGTCGGCGCTTACCTTGGTGCTGCCCACCTCATAACGGACCCAATCATCCTCACCGACGCTGCAAGTATTGTCACCATTGAAGCACGCCACCAGTCTATTCTCAATGTCATCAACGGTGGAAATGCGATCCCCACAGCTTTCGACCTTCCTCTTCTCCCTCAGGAAGTCCTCGCACTCGCTGGTTCATTCATCTCTGGCTGCAGCGTTGGCATTGATGCGCTCCCACCTCTTACAGTAACGAACAGTGAAACAATCGTTGCAGGCACGTCTTTGACGTTCAGCTTTGACGCGCAGAGCAGCATTTCGGACACCTCCACGCTCTCCTGCCAGATGCTCGTCCCTGGTTCAGCGTTCTCGCTCGCGTTGCCATTCAGCGCTTGTGTTGTACCCGACGGTCTCGTTGGTCCCGTTGCTATTTACGTCACAAACGACACTCAGCCGCTCGCGAACAACCCGCGTGACAGATTCACTGGTAATATCGTCGCTGGTCCTACCATGGCATTCCTTGAGGGTTCGCCTGAGGCACTTAGCGGTCTCGCTAGGTCCGGTGTCGTTGCTCCAGATGCCAGCGCAACCGAGTCGATCTCCACTTCAGTCGAGACTTCGACGATCTCCCCCGAGGAAGCTAGCAGTATCATCGCCAGCGCTGACGCAACCGCCACGGATGCGGCTCCTGAGGCTACCGCAGCAGCTGCCGAGTCGAACAACGCTATTCCCTCGAGTGCGAACACTGGGACTGGACCGTCCTCAGATGGCGCCATCAGCGTTGACGGCTGGACGTTCGTCCCCCCTCCGTTAGCTTAACTGGACTTCGACTTTCTTGTTTCTTTGTTGTATCGGACTCTTCTCCTAGTCACTCAACACCTCGGACAATTTCTTTACCTCTTCACCTTTTGTTATGATACGACGGTATACCATTGTAGATGCACCTTCTTGTGTCCGTTCTTTCCCTTCCCGGATGTTATGATGACAGAAATAATTTACCCTTTGCCAATTGATGTTTTTACTAGCTGGCTTTCTCCGTGTTTTGATGTTTTGATCTGGTTCTAAAATCTTCCTGGTCTTTGTGGTGCTGTTTTTGGCTTGCCCTGGTGAGCGGGCCTTATTCAGTTTTACTACATAATTTTTCGTGTACCCTGGAGTCCGTAATCTGAGCGAGAATTGGGCAATTCCGTACGGGCATGTCGGGGATGGCGTTATTGTTACTAGGGATACCGCGCAATACTCATACATAGCGTACGTATTTACACGCAATATACGCATAAAAATAACGTTTGTTAATCTGTGCTCGGTGAACTCGGATTTAGAAGCGTTTAGATTTAGAGCGTGTCTAATGATCATCGAGTATGTTGTGTAGCGAGTACTAAACGCCAGGCAGCGACGAGCGTGTGTCGAGCCCGCCCCGCCCGCATATTGTTACCGGACGTATGTAGTTGTGGGATGTGGGATCATGCTGAGATTGATGCCGTCTAAAGTCCACAATAACTCAATGATATTCCTATGATGATGGTAATTACCATACGCATGGAACTCCGTGAGGCTGCTTCCACGCTTGTCGTATCAGTTTACGGCCTTCTCGGAAGAGGCGCCTTGAGTTGTTCGAATGAGAGCTTCTGTACTGCGTGGAGGACTCGTGTCAGGCCTTGCGGTGGTACGAAACAGGATAGGATAGGTGAAGGAAAGGGGAAGGGGAAATGCTGCTGCAAAAACTATAGATAGAGCAAGAAAACAATTGAAACACATGAGAGCAGTGACAGTGAGTGAACCGATAGCTATACCGAGCAAGAAAAAAGAAAAAAGGACATCAACGAGTAAATTAATCATCATCGCTCTCTTCACTACTCGACGAATAGTCATCATCCGGATCATCAGCAGCAACCACTCCACCACCAGCGAACTGATTGAGTGACATTGGTCTTCCAGTAAGTTGTCGTGATGGCTCTTCCACCATAGCACCGAACAGTTCCTCATCTTCGTCGTCACCTTCACCTTCGATCATTTCTTCAAGTTCTTGATTCATCTCTGCAGCGAATTGATCAATGTTAATCTCTTCACCCTCTTCGGGATCAGCGAATCCGTCGCCAAAGATTGAGCCATCATCACCATTAGTACTTGTGTTAGCAGCGCCGGCGGTGACGCCGGCTCCGGCGACTACGTCCCATTCATCATCCTCGTCATCTTCATCATCTTGATTAGCGCCAGCTCCAGCGCTAGAACCGGGTAAAGTAACGAATCCTCCCGATGATGATGGCAAAGCAAGTCCATTGGAAACTGAAGTTCCCGGAAGTGCTATTGTTGGAGGAGTAGGTTGAGGTGAAACACGAGTACGTTGTGTTTGGCGTGCCGGTTTTCCAAATTCCAGAACTTCTTCCTCCACATCAATGGTCTTGACGTGAGTAAGCGGCGCTTTGCCCTTGTCTGGATTAGGTTTCGGCAAGTTTTGTTTTGCGAGAGTCGAAGTTGGAACAGGTGGTGGCGGTAATGTTGTTGCCAGGGGTGAGGGTTTCGGAGGCTTCGACTTGGCAGCACTGGACGATCCTGTCGCCTCTGAAGCGCGTAACCTAGGCTTAGACTTTCCGCTTCCACTACTGGAAACAACCGGAGGAGGCGGTGGTCGCATAGTTTCCCGTTTGCGTGCATTCGAAGCGAGCATTCGTGAAGAAGCACTGAGAGGAACGTTTTCGTCATTGTCATCGTCTTCTTCCTTAAGTGCATCTTCGATTTCGCGGGAGAGTTCAGCACTAGCATCGTCATCAATCTTAGATGTGGATGCTGCAGGTGAAGGCGTGTTTGGCATAGCTAGACAAACATATGAGTTTCACGATCTAACAGCGCGGGAAGCAACGTACGTGACGCCGAGGGTTGCCGTGCCTTTGGCGGGCCACGACCTTCATGGTGGAGGATTAACGATGAGTCAAGTTTCTCCAGCGTATATAGCTACAAATAAAATCAATCGAATTTGTGAGCTGCGATGAGATAGTAAAGTAACGCAGGATACTCACGCCGCTTTCAGGATCGAAAATCAAGACACATTCTATCTCCTTCGCGGGCTCCTCTTTACCGCGGAAGACGTACACCTCATCTGACTGAGCAGGGGGTCGGGCGATCAGCTTCGTTATACAACGTAAGCCACGTCTATTTACCTGTTGGCTTGCACGCTCAACACGGACGGTCGTGATATCCTTCGTCGTCAGTTCTACTACCCCAGGTTTACTGGTATCCACGGATTCTGGCATAAAGTTATCTAAACAAGAGCAACGCAAGTTCAGCAATGTCGTGCAACCCGATTCCACAAAATATGGTCGTACATTTGAAGTGGTAGAAGTTCGAAGTTGGCATGGTTTTGTTCTGCCTTGCTTGCTGGACACCTTTCCGCTGCTTCAGAAAGCGCGTCATTGAGCCGCCCATACTAACTTGGTGTCGGCCCGGAGGCGGCGTCCATTGGTTTCGCGTCGAGTCGATAGACATTGCAAAGACAACGACAGATATGTGCGTATTGTGAGAAGTCTAGTCCAGCCCGCTTTCTGTACTCGGTGGCCGAAGTAGTGATGCTGGCCTGTGGTTGAAGAACAAGACCGTTCAACATCGTCGACACCATCATTCATAAGTCACGTGATACTTGAGCTATTTATACTCAAGCGAGGTGATCTTAGCCTTGTCCTCAACATCTTATTCTCGACCGGAGCGGTATACTCCTCTCCAAGACACACACGAAATCTCACTTATACGCGGTTACGATGTTTCAGAAGGTTCTCACTCTTTCCGTTTTGCTTCGTTCTTTATATTTTCAACTCCAATCCGTGGTCACCATGAGTCCGTGACTAGTGCTTTTGTCCGTTGGGATTGGACTCGGATGACACCCAGGCCTCTCTGGTGAAATGTGCGATAAGTAGTGCTGGACAATACTGCAAACCCTCAGTACTTTAGTAGCAGAGTAAAGACCATAAAGGCGAATTCCATAACAAGCTCTTCGTACCGATCCGAGTTGAAAACTATTTTCGCAAAATTCTCCTGATAATAACGAGCGCTACTATATTGACCAATGAATCTCTTTGTCCTAGTGTCTCGCTCTGGGGCGTCCGTGCTTTGAAGAGCCAATGAAGAGTAGAGGAATTATCCTCCTTCAATGCTTCAATGGGAAATCTCCGAAGGATAGAGAAAAGTCAGAATACGTTGGATCCGGCAGCGAGCAAGGCTCACGCCTACAACTCAAACTGATCTTTGCAGTCTGTGCTCTCGATCGATGGGAGCAGACGGATTTATTTTATTTATCCCTATGGGTCCCAGCTTAGTCATCACCATTGAGAGTGGCGTCCAAATTAGTCACATCCACGCAACGTGCCACTCCCAGCCCAAACAAACTGGTCCTGTTCCGCATCTCTCGCTTGTATTCTACCTTTCCTCGCCATTCATCTCTCTTTCCTCGCCCTTTCCGCACGCAAAGACATATATCTTCATTGCGAAAGTAGTTCATCGAACATGGTGCGCCAGCTTCTGCCTTCGTTTTGTGGTGAGTTTGTTCGTCTAATGCCGCACGTACAGTCTACCACCGCTCGCCGCCGTCTAATCCGAGACTTCAAGCGCCTTTCTACTGATCCTCCGGGTGGTATATCTGGAAGCCCATGTCCGGATAACATTATGCTGTGGAATGCTGTTATTTTCGGTCCAGGTACGTAAATCCGTTTAGAACCCCGAACCCTTGAGCCAATGATGCTCGTCTTCTACCCTTCTGCAACACATTTTACTGCGTACTCGACGATTGCGCGGCATCAAATTGGACGTATGGGTATAGCCGATACACCGTTCGAAGATGGGACGTTCAAACTACTGCTGACGTTTGACGAGAGCTACCCAAACAAACCGCCGACTGTCAAATTCCTCTCCCGCATGTTCCATCCCAACGTTTATGCAAACGGAGAACTCTGTCTGGACATCTTACAGAACAGATGGAGCCCGACGTATGATGTCGCTGCTATTCTCACCAGCATCCAGAGTCTTCTTCATGATCCTAATCCTAACAGGTTAGTGAGCCTAATATCTTTACAAAATGATACTTCTAACCCGTCGATTCTACCCTGCAGTCCGGCTAATGCTGAAGCTGCCCAATTGTATCGCGATAATATCAAGGAATACGTGAGACGGGTGAAAGCTACCGTGGAGGAGTCATGGATGGATCCTGGAGACGAGGACGCAGAAGAAGGAGCGGCTGGCGGATCTAGCTCCCCTTGATATGTTCTTTGTTTCTTCCTCTATTTCATCGCCCACTTTTGGAGAAGTTTGCTTTTTTTTGTTAATAGGGAGCGGTTGGCCTTGGATGGCCATTGGTCTCTCGTCAGGCGGTAGGGCGTCGACTTGCTGTCTTAGCATATTGTATATTGTACCTGCACTAGTGTTCTCCATCCGCCTTTGATGTTCCTAATTCACTTTTCTTGCCTTACATACCGCGTGCGTTCTTTGTGTTTGAGAGAACATTTACGGAGACCTTGCCAGTGTATTCCAATTTTCGTGTCTATGTGCACACCTGTAGCCCTATCGCGTGGTTAGTTAGATCATCCGCAAAAACCATCATAGGTGTTGCTTATCTCTGGTACTCTTCTTGATTTTATGGCATAATTTCTATCTCCTGTCTACTGAGTGTGAGTGCTGTCTTCGACCTAGGGGTCCCGTGCTACAGATGGGTACAGTATGTATGCCTAACGACGTAATGATTCGAATCTTATACTTGTCCTCGCCGTTACCCTTGTTCAGCGCCAACATTGCCATGCCCATTGAACCCGTGGCATCACTCGACTCCAGTTGTCGCCTTAGGAGCACCAGTTGGCAGTTGTCGCAAGAACTCGGAAACATTCCACGAACCCATTGTAATATATACAATTACGACGATACATAGATATGTACTAAACACCCGAGAGTAAACACATCCGGCCACGGTAAAAGTGAAGTAGGGAATAGAGAATAAGGAATAGGGGATAGGGGATAGGGGATACTATATACATTAGTCGTAAATCCGATCGTTTATAAATCGTTTATAAATTCTGGTTCTTGGTTAGATATTAGATGAGAGGAAGAGGAAGGGGAATGGAGCATGTGAGTGATCCTGGAAAGAAACGTGTTATCCAAGGATGGTGTGTGTCAAGATGATGGAGTTAAAAAGAGATTTCAGGAAGAAGGGCAGGGGAGATGTAGAGAAGGGAGTTTAAGGAATGAAAAAAACGTAGATTGTGGATTAGACGAGAGAGGTAGTGAGACCTTCCGAGTGAAAGAGGAAAAATCCTCGTAGGAAACGTGCATCCGTCTGCCATTCAGGACTGTTGTATATTAGAATGATGAAGTGAAATGAAAGAGAGCCCGAGGTTTGCATAGATTTCAAAGTTAAGAGAAAGAAATAGCAGAAAGCCTGAGCGAAATGAGGGAATGGATTGACCTCTAGATTACGATGACGTCTAAACAGCTGATGCTTCCGGTGTCCAAATCCCCAAACTAAAGGAAATCAGAAGATATTGATCAGTGCATACTGGAAGTTAGATCACGGCCACTAAAACTCACCTGCACACCAATGATACGCTCCCCATCAATCATCGCAGAATCCCAAGGTAGAACCGTATCAGTCTCAACAACGCGATACGGCAAATTCGTCGTGAATGGCTTCTCAAACACTTCAGGAATCAAAACCGTCCTCGGTGTCTTGATAATCTGTGGCGACGCAACAGGCCACATCCTCTGTCCCGTTTCTTCATCAAAATTCCATTCTTCATTCTCGTTGAAAGGTTCCCCGGGAGTGGGATCTGGGCGGACGTTTTCTTCGTGTAGGAGGTTAGAGAGACCGCGTCGTTCGTTGCGGAGATTGAAGTCGTAGATTGCTACACAGGAGGCGCCTTCTTCAGGGAGTTCGACTCGGCTGGTCATACTGAGAAAGCGTGATCCGTGAGCGAACATACCCATGGACGGTGTCGCAGAGTCGATACCCCAGCGCGTTTGATGGATCCATTGTTCGACATGTACATGGGGGAAGCGCTTATTGAAATGATGGTTTCGGTCGCTATTGCTCATGTAAAATCGTTCATGTGCGCAGCGGGGATCAGGGATCTTTGGTGTCTTTGTTGGCAGGGATCCAGAAAAATTATCCCTACCATGCCATTTGTCGAGGAGGGACATGAATTGAGGGTTTTTGTCCCGAGCAAGGCGCGCATAGCGTACCAGCGTGCGTCGAGGAATAGCAACAACCTGCCTTAGATTATCATTCCGATTGAAAGCGTTTGCCACGCCAGGCGTATGGTAACGATAATCCAACGACAAGATTATAACCGCCTCGTCGGGGTCTGAGACAAAAGGGGGTGTATCTCCAGTTGGGTGAGAAGAATAGGTCGAAGACGAAGAGAAACGTTGGGCCCGAATGTCAACGCGCCGAAGCCCATCACGCGTCAGAGGTTCCGGAAGAAGCAAGGAGACGTCGTGCTTCAGGGATTCACTGCCATCTCCAAAATGGAATATATTGAGTAGGCTATTGCAGGTGGAGGGGATAAGCACCGAATCCCTAGTGAGAAAGCAGAATGTTTCCCAGTGTTCCTGCATTCCATACGTTCCCATGGTCTAATTGTAGGGGACATTCAATTTGAGTTCTTGAAAGCAAATGAACAGCCGCGACTTACGGATCTAGCGACACCGGTTGTCCAGTCCAGCAGAAGGAACTTGTCAAAGGAGTCCTTAACTTTGATGCCGCGTCCTCTTGAAAGTAAGACGCCAACGTGGTTTCCGCAGATTTCAACGTGCGGTCTAAGACACATGACCGGAGTAATGAAACTATATGAAAGCACCCCGCTGGAAGCCGCCGGGTGGACTTCGTTTGTTGATATTGTTTTTGCGTAGAGGTTGCACTTGATCTTATAGAAACGATTGGTCCTGCCCAGCCAAATAGTAAATATCTTGCATACATTAACGGAGCATTAAAGCTTACTTGAAATGTTCGAGTTGTACACCAATTATGAGGTCGCGTGAGGGGTCAACCGCAAAATCCTCAAGAGCAACATCGAATAATACACGCTCCGGACTGTAGCTGGGATTGGGCTCTCGGCGTGATGGTAATCTGAACCACTCGATGGCGGCGCCATCGTTATTAGAGGGTCTGACGGTGTGAAAACATAGCCCATCCGATATGTCAAATAGCTGGCCAGTCCCTGAAAGTTGTATCTGTCTGCGACAATGCCAGTGAAGGTTCGCCCACGCAACATTGCATTGCCAGAGGCACTCGCGCTTTTCATCTCGCGAGTCTGCGCAAATCGGATTATCCTTGAGACCTGCGGCTCCCAAATCCTTTTCGAGTATGAGCTCCTTGTTTGTATCGATAAGCGCCTGTAGTTGTTTACAAACCGCGCGGCAGTTCAACGCATCGCGGAAAGGTAGAAATAGTAGTGTATTGAGCTGTAGTTCTGCTGGTAAAGAGTAAAAAGCCATGTTGGTTTGAGAAAGAGAGCGGTGGATAGCGCGTCGTGGACACAATAGGTGGTTTTGTTACGATTTAAAGGAATGCATCGCTTTTGTGGCTGGTAATGCCCATACTAAGCGTGATTTACGGTAGTTCCCTTTGTGGGTATTCTTCTGTGTGGCCCGTTCGATCTTCTCTGTCCAAACAGCGCGATACGTAATCCTGACAAAGTGGCCTACACTTAGACTTGGGACCAGAGTAGGACTGGGTCATTCCCCATGCAGATGCATGTGGTGAACGACAGTAGTCAAGGAAGGTCGCCGGTTAGGGGTGATTTTCTGTTCTGTAATTTGCTATCATGGGCGTGAGAAAAGCTCGCCACTTTTATCTACATCAGATCCCAGGAGCATTATATCAAAAGTCTGTGTGCACTCTAGTGAAAGAGTGCACACTTTGACCTTATTCTACACTGCAACAGTAATGCGCGAAGAGTCGGTCGGGAAAGTACCACAAAGGTGCACAAAGTCCAGTGGCGGATGTCGATTTGTTCAGTGTCCCTCAGTGTCCTGACTCCTGATGGCAACGGGAGCAAGACGAAAAGGAGAATCCCCGTACGAAACCGTAGCCAGACAACCTAGACATGTAGAACAAAAGACAACCGGAAAGTCTCCATCAAAAGATACTCAAGCAAGGGACTTACATGGACTTACCTGCTGATAACCGAGATCGTGGGAACTTGAAGCAGGCGATAACAGTGATTGCCGATCATTGACCTCCTTACCTCCCAATCACCATGTCTACATAAACCCAGATAGACGAGGTACGATCCAGTATGATACTAGTAATCTACTCCCGGTGCTGACGATCACGGCCATAGAGCTAGATTCATACATGGAGACGAGCTTGGATTTGTCCTTTTGTTATGCTGAAGCCTCGTCCTTTCGGCCTTTTACCTTTTTTATGTTCTTTTTAGATCCTTGAAGGCTGATATCCTGCTACGCCACGAAACATGTGTGCCAAGTCCAATAGTATATGCCATACATAATCGCTTCCGAACGACCGCCCGCAACACAAGAAACTTGCTCTCTCTCCGTGCAGTTCATTACGTTACACCCAAGATATAAAGAGACAGATTCTTCAGGAAGTCAAGCCATCCCCCATTCTATATGCGCTGCTGTGTACTGCCGCGTCGCGCGTTTGTAGAATCATGCCTCTACAATCACTGGTTCTCCTCTCTCTGGTCTCCTTACTAATGGTATCCGCATCGCAATATCTCCTCTCAGATAATTACGTCGGCGAAGGCTTCCTGCAGGCTTTCGAGCACCAGGCTATCAAAGATCCAACTCACGGACGTGTTAGCTATGTGGACTTGCCCACGGCTCTTGAAAACAACCTTACGTTTGCGTCACCGGACACATTTATTATGCGGGCCGACGACAAGGCGGTTCTCGCTCCTACGGACTCAGGCCGTATGAGCGTCCGCATTAGGAGTCGCAAGACGTACACGACTCATGTCACTGTGTAAGCACCGTTAAGGCCGCGAATTTAGCAACTGTCTGAATGCGAGCATGCAATCTCACAGACTAGACGTCAGACACGTACCTCAAGGATGCGCCACTTGGCCTGCAGCTTGGGAAACGCGCGAAGCCAACTGGCCAGACGGTGGAGAGGTCGATATCATAGAAGGCGTGAACGACCAAGAACCAAACCATAGCACCCTTCATACATCTTCTGGTTGTACTATGCCAAGAGACCGCATCATGGACGGGTAAGTCTACTCCTCGGGATACGAGATAGGTCATGAATAGGAATTCCTGATGCGAGTCGCATTCTAGCACTTCCCTTCAATTGGATTGTGACTGGACCGTGAACTACAACGCTGGATGTGGGGTGGAGTCTAGCAAGGCGAATAGCTATGGACCATCGTTCAATGCGGCAGGCGGTGGTTGGTACGCTATGGAGCGTAGTGATACGCTTATTCGCGTATTCTTCTGGTCAAGGAAAGATCCAACTGTGCCGCACGAGATATCCAGTGCTGATTCGATAGTTGACCCAGATAAATGGGTATGCTCATATTTTAATATCATTTTTGGCTGGTAGCCTAATACGTATCTAACTCTAGGGAATACCTGTCGCCTCATTTCCTCACGTCTCCTGCGATTTCACCAAGCACTTTAGCGAGAATAATATCATTATCAACCTTACTCTTTGTAAGTATACGCCTTCTTGAGTAACGTTGATAGCGTTTTGACTCCTAGGCTAATCGTCTTAGGCGGGGATTGGGCAGGCGAAGAAGAGGCATACAGTCAATCTGGGTGCCCGGGAACTTGCGTTGGTGCGTTGTTCATTTGTACTTTCATCGTTTGTCACTTTTGATTTACCTATCTTATTCGCTTACTACTATTGCACAGACTATGTCAATAGTAACCCCGAAGCGTTTCGGGATGCATATTGGGATATCGCGGCCGTTCGTGTATACGAATAAGTATGACTTCATCCCACACCATCCAATATGCAGGGCAGTCTTCTGACTATTATCCCGATGTCTTCCCTTGCCCCCATGGCGTTGGATTCTGGACTGCAATTGAGATTGACACACGGATTCTTTTTGCGAAACCATTGTCGCGCGGTTCTCTCTTTCTCTCCGTATCCGTAATTTCCTTCGTTTCAAAAGACACTCTTAAATTTGAGATGTTCACCGATTTATTCTAGGTTTCCTTGTCTCGACAAGTAACTCCCATAATTGTAGGCATATTAGAATCCCCACCATCTTGTCGCTAGCATAACTGGTAGAAACTACCGCGCACTTCTGTAGTTTGTATCCCCGAGACACAGATAAAATCATAAGGAACCGTATCCAGCAAAAGCAGTCCAATAATCCATGGGGGAAACAGATTGCGAAGGTCATGGCGAACGAAGGCTTGTGCTACATATCGCCGAAGAGTTCTTCGGGACGTGCAGATGATCACAATCATTCCCGACCGATCTCAGGAAAGGGGAAGGAGAATGTCGACTGGCTATCATAGCTCGGGGGATCCTCCTCACGCGGCATCGTAGGGATGTCTTGGTGTGGCACCGTAGGGACATCCTCGGCCGGCACTGAAACAGGTACTTCGTCTGCTCCAACATGGTGCGGCATAGCCTGGGATGGTCTTGCAGTGCTCTCGTCTGTATCTCGACTTTTCCATACGCCACTTTCCTCGTGTATGCGCTCAAGAATACTGCGTCTCGTTGCATATAGGAGATCCCGTTGCGACATGACGTATTTCTGTGCATCGTATGCTGCTCTCGTGAGGCTCTTGATCCGTTTCTTGCTCGCCTTGCACTCCGCGGCAACCTCCTGGTAATTCTGTAGGGATTCCTTCAAGCCTTGGTTCAATTTATTCACATTTACAAACGTTGCGCGCTGGTAAGACAGATCAAAACCAATGAATGTTAGCAATATGTCGCCACTGACCGTGCCAAACGCCGGCTGTATGGGTATCCAACTCCAGCTAATCGCTCTGACGGAAGGCTGTAAGCCCCGTGCACGGTCAAGCAATTGCTGCGCTTGTTGCGTGAGCTCCTTCGCCAAAACTAAATGAGCTGACCACATTTCAGAGTCCAAATCCTCCATAACATCTACCTGCAAAGTAATCTTAGGTTATAGATAATTGACTGAAAAGGTAAAACCTCACCTCCAAAAGAGAAACTGCCTGACCCGCACACTCGGACGCTCGGTCGAGTATTTCGTAAACAGTCTTCTCGCCGTTCAGACCTGCCTGCGCCTGGAAACCTCACCGTTGACAAGTTGCGTGTCGAAAGCATGCAAACCAATACTTACATGCTCAAAATATACCTCAGCTTCCCTCACTTTCTGCTCAGCTGCATCCTCTTCTGGAAAGTCTGGAGACCTTTAGAGCAATTCGTCATAAACTTGAAGTGTTTGCTCACCTGGTGAGGGCCCATCAAACGCATTCTCGTAGAGCTTATCTAGATATTGGAGCATTTCATTCCGAATCTCGACTTGTGATTCGAGATCTGTCTTCTACTCGGACAGATGAGTCCAGCACACTTTTTGATAGCGTAGGATACTTTCCTATCTTTTGCCTAGCAGTCTCGGCGGCAGCTTTGAGCGCTGAAATCGAGAGGGCCTCATCACGTTCAGCCTGGGTCGTTTGTGTGTATAGAAGCTCCTCCATCTCCAATTTGCGTTCCAAGCCCTCCTTCCCTCCACTCTTCATGCGTGCAAGAAGACGTCTCGTGCTGCTTCGGTTAATGTTGTCTATGCTTCGGTGAAGTTCGTCAATACCCATGTGGTCGCTTTTCCTGCCGATATTTAATCAGAACGGGCACAAGTGTATTAACCAGAAATCTGAGCACCGTTTCTCGATCAGCTTCTCTAACTGCTGTTCTCGCTCTATAACGACCCTCTCAAGGCTTTCGAGTAGATCATTGGTATTGCGCAGTTCCTCGACTGCAGGATCGCAAATAGCGATACATAGCTGCAGTTGCGCATGCTGAGAGTTTACCTTAGTATATTGAATAAAGTTCGGAAATGGACGTTGTACTCGCCTCATGAGCAATTCGAGTGATGACAGCGCCTGAAGACATGTCGGTCGGTGGAAGGGGTATGATGGCCCAGAGACGTGCTGATAGTGGGAATCCAATCCGCAACTGATGATGAGCATGATTTATATGCGATGGTATGAGAAATCAGATCTGTATTTAGAAGATGTGCTGCTGCTGGGATGGGAATCTATCTCGTGCTAGAAGGAGGGCAGAAAGGGCTACTGTTGACCAGTGTTTCCTTTGGCTGAGCTGCTCTGTGTGCACCTGGGAGGCGAGTACATGGACACGGTGTAGAGAGGATGGGTCATAGTATCGGTGGCATGTACATTGTACATCCTTGATGCCCATCAGCTTGATCTTGATATATCACCAAAATTTAGACAGTGAAGTGAAGAAAGGTGATCCGTTTCCCTGGTCTTGCGCCACTTCACAACGGCTTCCTTATATATCCATAAAGATCGGCTGATAAATTTGTGTTTGGGATTTTTGCTCTTGTTCTTATCCTCTCCATGCCTCGGGAACTTAGGAAACGCGGCAAGAAACACAAGAAACAGCATCAAATAGAAAATGCCCATCCTGAAAATGAAAAATACGAAGAGGAGTCCGGAAGGCATGCTGGGCCTTCGTGGATTGTCGCAAGAAATACACTTGAGGAAGAGGACCAAGGTGGTTCGCTAGATGCACCGTTCGGTTATGTCGACCCAGATGTGAAAGCGTACTTTAAAACTGTTGACGATAAACTGCGCGAGTGGCAAGAGATAAATGACGCGGAAAGATTCGACGAAGGAGAAGATGCGGATCCGAATGAAGGTGAGCAACATTTACATGCTCATTAGATTCGAGTATTCACGCTAATCAACGAAACATGCATGCAGAACGGAGGATGTTCCTTGTTGCTGCTCTTCAAGAACTATCTGGGAAAGAGATGCAACTTGCGACGGATCCAGACTGTTCGAATGTTTTAGAGAGGATGGCGTATTCTATGGATGACTTTGTGAAGCGAGTGTTTGTTGACCGTTTGGCAGGCTCGTAAGTTACAAATTTCCTCACGAATAGTCTACCATTGCTCATAGAAGATTAGATACGAAAAGTTGTCAAGGCATCGGTTCGGCTCGCACGTTGTGCAAACACTTCTGACTGTCGCAAAAGCAACGATTTGTCGCGAAGTACGTGTCGTCGTTATTGAATTTCACCGATACATGTATAACGTGTTTCCGTAGGCAAGGGGCATCATTCGCGCGTCCCAAGAAGCCGAAGACGGTGCTGAAAGGGGCCGCTTACCGCTCCTCACTGAGCTCAATATCAACCTATGCAATGAACTCCTTCCGTTAACAACAAACCTCATAATGGATCCTTTCGCCTCTCATGTTCTCCGTACATTGTTCCTTCTACTCTGCCCGTATCTTCCGTCCGCTACGGCCTCATCGTCGATCTTGCGTTCGAAGAAGAGTGCGAAGCACCGCGCCAAGCAAGGTCCCATGAAGTCCGTCTTTGCTGACAGTGTAGAGCAAGACGCCGTCAATGATAAGGGTAAAGGAAAGGCGGTTCCAGTGTATCCATCAGAGTTCGAATCTATTGCGCGCAAGTTTGTTAAGACGGTTAGGGATGAACTAAATAGCAATGAAGTGCGAGCTCTGGCCGCAGACAAAGTCGGATGTCCTGTACTGGTGGTATGTCCACTGTTTTCCCCCCGTTGCATTGGCAGGAAAGGAACTAAATTTATTTCTGAAATATATCCAGCTTTTGCTAGAGATGGAATCCATACAAGGCACCTCAAACGAATCTGGTTCGTTGATGGACAGTGTCTCCGCTGGACTAATTTCAGCTACTCGTAAGTTTTTAAATTTATTGTAGACAATCACCCCTTGACCAGATAACTAGTCCAAGGGCCTCAAGAAAAGCTTGAGCCATCCGACTATGTTCTAACGTTGTTGCGTGAACCAACAGCCTCTCATCTCCTTGAACGACTTGTAATATTGGCACCCGAGGAGGCATTTGATGCAATGTGGGACCTTTACTTCAACGGTCAGCAACCTTCAACAGCTCTATTAACCGAAAGTAGCTAATGCCTGCGATTTAGGCAAATTAGGTAGACTTGCGGTTCATCCTGTGGCGAACTTTGTGGTCGCGCGTGCGATCGAGCGAGCTAATGCAAGACAGCTCTCGTATGTTCTGGAGGAGCTGAAAGGTGTTTGGCCAAAGTTAATAAGTGTGTAGTACATCTGATTGCCCTCGTATTCTTGACCATTCTGATCATTGTTGGTTGCGATAGAAAATGCGAGAACAGGAGTTCTTAAAGCTCTCCTGGACAGAGCTGTTCAGCTGAAGAGTCACCAAGAGGAGGTTATTAAGGTAAGAATGGGTCTGAATGTGGAGGTGAAATCAAAGCTCAACGATCTACAGGTAATCCTCGACGCCTTCGGCCTTCATACCTCCGAAGAACAGGCGTCTTCCGTGGAATGTGTGCTCTATCTGAAGACCTACACCGATTTGCAACATGCACTACAAGAAGGAGCCGGGAGCTTGAACCGGGAGAATACCGAAGCGGGTTCTCCGCCACTGCAACCTACAGTACAAGGCTCAGTTCTCCTCCAATCCCTCCTCCACCTTGAAACACCTCACAACCAACCAATAATCCAAACTCTCATCCAACTCCCCGCACCACGTCTCCTTACAATCGCCCACAACCCAATAAGCTCACGCATCCTCGACGCATTATTCATCTCACCAACCACCCCACCAAGTGCCCGTCGACAACTCATCCTAGCCTTTCAAGCCCACTTCCCATCCCTCATCGACGATCGGATCGGAAGTCGCGTAGGCGAACGATTATGGAATGCTGCTGATCCGTATTTGAAGGAGAAGATTGCTAGGGGGTTGATTCAGCATGAAAACGCGTTGGTGGGATCGAGATTTGGGAAGTTCTTCGTGAGAGGGTTGAATTTGTATCTTTTGAAGAGGGATCCGGAGAAGTGGAAGACGCAACAAGTTCAGAGTCGACGTAATGTTGCTGCTGCTGCGACGGTTGGCACTGTTTCTACAACCGCAAAAACGAAAACGAAAACTCGATCAGAACATAAGACTCTCGAAACCGAAGCTGAAGTCACAGAAACAAAAGGCTCTCAAAAACATAAAAAACGGAAACGGGAACGAAAGACGGGACCTCAAGACGAGATCGACGAATTATTCGACTCCGCTTTGGGCTTAGGACTGGGACTGGGAAAACGACAAAAGAAAGAAGGTAGTCTTGTCGAATTTCCAGGTGCAGGTGCAACTCCAAGTCAGGTAGATGGACAAAAGTCAACTGTTCCGATGAAAGATTCGTCGGGTGATAAGGAACTTGGTAGTGTTCTCAGCGCCATTCGAGACGCACCGAGAGAGTTGAGTACTGGAGGGAAGAAAAAGAGACTGTAATGCTTTATTCGTTGGATGTTGGATGTTGGTCTGCGCTGTCCTCATTCGTCACTCCCTGTGTTGTACACTTGAATCAAACACTGGTTTGTTTCTCATCAATTTGGTTTCGAATTCAGTTACATCAAACACTATTATGTTATTAAGAAGATTAAAGACCACCCTCCACAACAAAACCGTACGACGGTGCAGGTGCAGGTACGAAACGAATGAATCACGGTCTCTGCTGGCACCAACAATACGACCACTTCCACTATTGACACGACTCCCAATCAATCGTAGTTGCATCAACAGATCATATGCACAATTACACCAACGTGTAACGAACCTCCCACCGTTCAACGGACCCCGGACACGTTCTTTCTAGATCCTAAAGCTACAAGGCAGTGCTGCCGGATCGGGGAAGAGCACGATGAAGAGCCATTGAGCGATGGAGGAACCATTGTTATAATAACCACAGACTGCGTATGCCAACCGTGATATGATCGATAAGGGAGATACCAACAGTGGATCCCATATCTGGTTCTGGGTGAGTTCCAGGTAACGTGCAGAGGTGCGAAGATAAAGGGACGGGGAAGGAGAGAGATGCACAAGAGGATAAACAAAAAGTAAACGAAATCGACAAGATAGTTGAGACGATGTCAATCATGGACCATTGACCCAGTACTAAGACAAGGACAAGGAGTCATATCGTACTCAACATGAGTGAGTCGCTGTCCGTGGCGATGCCACAGAGTCGACTAGATACACTTGTATAGTTCGATGTGGGCGGGGTGAGTAAGGGAGAGGAGAGCATCCACTTTCTTCGTACACGTAGTCGACCGGCGATGATGTTGAGTCACAGCTACAGACCAAGATGTACGAACAATGGTGACTGGCAATTCCCTGTTGTGCACCGTGCGTTCCCACGGACCTGCCGCGTCGTGCCGGCGATCGACGCAGCACTACGCGTTTACCGGTTTTTGAGACCCACATTCAACTTTGTCTTCCTCCATCCACAATGCAGAGACAGCCATTTTTTATGCATTTATGCATCTTAATGCATCACTGGAGTAATTCATATAGATTTGTTTTGTAATTCTACGAAACCTCACTGAGATACTGGGTATAGATACCCAGTATCTCAGGAAGTACACAGTTTATTCGAAATTTTTTCTATATGAATTGAAGAATTGAGAGAAAATAATGACCATGCTTTGTGCTGGTTGATTCTTCAAGTGGTCATTGAATAAAGCAACTTGTACTGCTCAGTTTGGCTGATGTAAATTGTCCTAATTAGGAAGAAAGAGATCACGTGCTGCTTCAGAAATATGCTCGACTCACTTCAGATCACTCAAACTGACCAGGACTTGAAGCCAAAAAATCACAAAATTATCAATAAGGGCGTTAAATACATGTGAGACTGTTTTGCATCAATATAGAAAGATATATAGTCATGCACTGAGTCGATATTGCTGCTCATTGATTTGGAGAGCCTGTAATTGTCCAATAGGATTAGCAGCAGTAACTGGATGTGCACAATCTTGGTGGTCATAGATGACATTAACAACCTCATTCAGATCAAGGACACAAATAAGAAAGATGTTCTGTATTGTCTGTATTATTGGCTTTATAGTTGGTTGTGTGAAAGGATTGTGCTGAAATTTTGATTCGATTAGGAACGCCGATCGAAACTACCCCGGATGGGACCGGTTAATTTCACTGGCCGGAGACGATCAGGATCGACAGCGAGAAGCGGAGAACACGCGAATCCAATACAATCCGAAGCCGACGATCAAGAAGCATCGGCTAGCAACGCTAATCCCGACGATCACACTAAACCTTCGCAAACGATGCAGCAAGTACAGCAACCTCCAACGGCTTGCTATAAATGCAGAAGAGTGCGACAGATCATCGAAGACCTACACAAGATAATACTACGGGAGGCAACGGGCATGTTAACATATCATGTGTCCAGCGAACGAGCAACAGCTTATCGAGAATATCACAATCCCCCGGAGGTCGTTCGAAATCGCACGAGGTCAACAATAGCAATGGATACGGCAATAGGCATGCAACCAAAGACGCACTGGACAATAGTAGGAATCCACGACATATTAGCACTCGAGTGCCCAAGCACATTCGTGGAGATCAGTGCAGACTATGTTACGAACCGCCGCTCACCGATAACAGCGGCATGGGTTGCAAACACACTCAGGGAACTATGGGCATACTGCAAAGCTATTCGACTACAAGGAGACCTATACCTAGGCTGGAGAATACCTTCGAACGATACTCGACGAAGTGTACGGCTACTCATCGCCATAGGCACATACGTTAAACCACCTTGGTTTCCCCACGATGATATCCGATGTCGAATCACACTTGACGGCCCCGAACAAGAGTCCCGAGGCGACAAGCAAATCACAGCCTTCATAGCCCCAGATGCTATACAACGGAACCCCGACGGAATTCCTTAAATGCACGAGCAACTGCGGACGAGCGAACTTTAACTACGGCGCAGCCATGCAAAACCAATGGCATACGAACACGCATTCAATGACTCACTCACTGACTCACTCTATGCACAGGGCGCAGCACAAGGCCGACCCCGAGCATAGGTTTCAATTCAGTTCAAGTCAAGATGAGTCAACGCCGAGTCATCATCCTGCACAGGGCGCAGTCGATGAGTCAATCCGCAGCAGAACAATGGAATTACCAGACGAGTTTGGAAGCTAGAACAACGAATCAGATCGAGAGTAGGAACTACGGAGCGTAGGAAGTGGTCCGTCCACAACATGAGGAAAAGGTATAAATAGTTGTAGACTTAGACCGTAGCTCCCCATCTTTCTTTCGATCGTCTTGTACATCGAGTCCTCTTAGGCATCTAGCTTCTAATCTGAAGACCACCTAATCTGCTTAACCTCTCTTACTCTACGGCGTGGAGCGATTGATTAGTCGCCCACCGACTAGGGAAGCTTACGAACGGCAGTCGACACTGTCCTACTAGTCTGTCAACGAGGTTGAGGCCCGACTTGATTAGCTAAACGAAAACGTCCGAGGCAACGCTTAGATACTTGGGAATCTGCCCTGCTTGTGAAAACCGAGTAGGCTCCGGAAACTCTTAGAAAAGCATCGCCGAACCCGTAACACTGGTCTCAGTCCTACTGTGGTTACTGTATAGTCCCTTTAGGGCGAGCGTTTTCTAACATTCGATCGAAAGAAAGATCTCCTTCGGGAATCTCAGTAGATCAGTGTTATCGCTTTCTAACATACGAAGAAGGGAAGATCCACTCGCAATTGGGAGTGTAATAACCAACAGCGTCTAACGCTAGTGAAAGGTGCACGTCACTACCGTTCTACAAATTACTCACATCATTATCAAATTAGCCACTGTTATTCTTTACTGGGCTTGCGTAGCAAACGTTAGTCAGGAAGAGTATCAGTTGTATTCACCCAACTTCGACTCGAGCAGTTGTAATTGCCAGCCACTCGTCGAAGAACCATTACCTGCAGTTCCTACATACGTAGTCGAGCTACAGTGAAACTATTACCGATACGATATACGATCAAGTGTCCCATCGCACATCGAATCGAGTACAAGTCTACTAGAGTCACCTTCATCGGAAGTCGACTGACTCGTAGCTAGTTGAAGAGTGATTCAGAAGGAAACCTGGGCTTACAGGAGGAGAAAAGAATCTGACAACTACGAAGAACATTATCCAGGAAGGATACGAAGTCAACTAAGGAAGCCAATTCGCTTATCGATATATGCAACATCAACGACGTAGTAACGGTCGAAGCAACCTACCAAGAGGTCCACGCAACGACACACAAGAACAGCCAGAACGTCGAGGCAACAATCGAAACGCAAGACAAGCACGAGAGTTGACAAGGGAATACGAAACCCTAGCAAGGATCGCGACACTCGAAAGACAAGTGATCGCACAACATAACAGACAAGAGTTATTGGAGATCCACGAGGAACAACGTCAAATCGAAATCGACGAAATCAAATTCTTAACGAGAAGAATTATAGCAGCTGTCGAAGGACTCCAAGACAACGTTATCGCAGGAAGCACGCCAGCAAACTTACAGAGGTCTAATCTCCAGGAAGAGCAAACCGCTACAGGAGACGGAGTTACAGTATCTGGACTAGCCAAGGATCTCGAGGAATTCGAGCAATCGACAAGACATCGATTCTTCGTCGAACGAACGTTAATCAACGGACTCGTTGATAGAACAAATCAGCTAGAAGAGCAGAACAAGAAGCTCGACGACCAGTACCAACAACTCACAGAGTTAATCGGAAACATCCAGAGAGAACATATCGAAACAACTCAACGCATTCAAGAAACACGCAACGAAATCCAAAGGTCATTGGAAAGTAACGAATCGATAGACTCAGGCGAAACGCACATCGAACAGTTCACCTTCATTCCACGTGAACAGATCGAAGAAGTCTTGACAAGGATCCGTAACTTGACATTGGAAGAAGAACCCGCGACAGTATCAAGCGGCGTACAGACAAGCGTACCAATCGTTGAAACATTCGAAACAACTCTATTACCGATCAGACCACCTCGCGTAGTAGCATTTACCGACAATGGCAACACCTCCAACACCAGATCAACTACAAGCTCGGATCAATGAGCTTACTAGTCGAATGGCAAGATTGTCGATCAAACTACCAAAGTTTCTAGGCGCACGAGACGAAAGTATCGATCAATGGGTAGACAGGAGTGTGGCGAAATTAGTGTCAAACGGAATTAAGGACGAAAAGGAAATTGCGAACGCGCTATTCCTAGCTATCGAGGGAGATGCATTCAATTGGTTCCTCGAAAAGCAACTCACCGTATCATTCGACGCTACCACCGGAGCACTCAAGAGCTTACCTACCGTCGTAGATGCAGCAGGAGCGGTTGCGAAACCTCCTACCGCTATGTTCGCATCACTCAGGGATATGATTCAATTCATTCGTACCAAAGCAGGCAAAACCGTTCCACAAGAACTCGAGGCCCTGAACAAGATATTCAATATCAAACAGGCCAGCAAACCTATCGAGAGTTACAATCACGCGTTCAGGCAACTACGAACGAAGATTGCAAGCACAGTGGACGAGAATACGATCAAGCACTGCTACATCAAAGGATTGGATCAATGGCTTATCAATCGCGTACTCGCACACGACATGGAAGCATTCACGAAATTCAGTTACGAAGAATGGATGGCAATAACGGAGCAATATGCAGTCATGAACAAGACAAAGGCTCAGCTCACGCAAGGAACATATCAACCGCGGTATTCATTTCATGGACAACCGAGGTACGAGCAGCCTACAAGACTAGAAAGGGATCCGAACGCAATGGACATCGATGCAATCCGAGGCTTGCCGAAGAAGGGATCATCAGGATGTTACAATTGCGGAAGACAGGGTCACTATGCAAGCAAATGCCCCGAACCAAGAAGATCACCTACGTCTAAAGGAGCACTAGGTAATCACCGCCAACATCGTCGACCAAACACGTCTAAAGGAGCACGTGGAAGATCGTCGAAGCATCACAAGAAGAATAGAAGAACCATGCACGCGAGAATTCAAGAAGCCGAATCCGAGGAAGAAGAAGACGACGATCATACGAACAAGCGAAACGTCAATCCCAAACCACGCGACCAGAAGCCTAACAAAGGAAAGGCTAAGGCACAAGGTCAGGGAAAAGACTAGCACCTCCGCTCAAGACTGCGAAGCGAGAGGGTAAGAAGGATTGCGAAGAAATGTACAGTAAAGGATTACCGACATATGCATTACACCCAAGATTGCCTATCAGGATTCTTGTGGGAACGCAAACCTTAGCAGTCAAAGCACTTATCGACTCAGGAGCAACATGCAGTACTATTCATCCGGAGTTAGTACGAAAGCACGACTTACCAAGACGAACGCTATCACAACCTAGACCGTTGCGAAATGCAGATGGAACATCAAACCGAAAAGGAGCAATCAAGTACGAAGTGGACGCACTTATATTTGACGGAATCAAGCCCATCGGTCAAACTCTGGCAGTCGCACATACGGGAACAGATCAGATCATACTAGGCATCGATTATTTGGGCAAGGCCAACCCGATCATCGATTGGAAGGAACAAGTCATGGAAGGAAATGGACAAACGATACCATTCGAGCTCAGTATCGTTCGAGCAGAGTCGACAAGCAAGAAACGGAAACGAAAACGGAAAAGTACAAACCGTAATCGTAGAGGCAGAACAAATAAGCCCTCACCGCGTTCAGGCAGCACCAATAAGACCGAACGGCGGGGTAGCAATGGCAATAAGGCTACGAAAGGCAGAGTCAATAAGACCTTACGATCGAACCAGAGTAGCAATAGCAATAAGGCTACACGAAACGACCCAAGCGTCAACGGACCAAAGGGAAATCTGGTAACCGACAAGCGCAAATCGGTAGACGATCAGGAGAACAGTTGTAATCGCGAACAACGAAGGAAAGCTAGGCCCAATCGAATAGGAGAGGCGACTAGTCAGGAGCGACCATCCTGGTACGGGAATGAAAGAGCCATTACCCAAGACGAAGGCACGAAGACATCGAAAGCTCTATACAAGACAGAGAAACGAAAGGTTCCACAAGTAGATCAACGATCGCAGCATGGCAGTGGCAATAAGACCAAGCAGGCACAAGGCAGTCGCAATAAGACCTTGAAGAGTCGAGACGATCAACGACCGAAACCACAAGGCATTGGCAATAAGCCCTTGAACAGTCAACGCAGTACCAATAAGACGTTGCCGTTGGATAGTAAATCACCTGTTACGCGCAAGACAGCCTATGGCAGGAAGACGAAAGCTAAAGCTACGAAGAGCCCTGGATCCGACTCATCTGACAACTCAGAAACCGACAGCGATAGCGACAACGATAGTGGAATATGGATTAGGCCAGACCTCAACACGAAGGAAAGGCAAAGGGACGACCGCCCTAGAGAAGGCAGAAACCGAAGTGAAAGCCGATCGACGAGAAACGAAACAAGGAAC
Organism: Inonotus obliquus; assembly: GCA_032164295.1. Taxonomy (NCBI): domain Eukaryota; kingdom Fungi; phylum Basidiomycota; class Agaricomycetes; order Hymenochaetales; family Hymenochaetaceae; genus Inonotus; species Inonotus obliquus. The sequence continues at coordinate 643,278 of JAJHTX010000004.1, forward strand.
GTTTCACCACCAAGAATTAGACCACGATCAGGAAGTCAATTCAGCAATGCTCCAAGGAAGAGAGCACGGACGCCAGAAGGTGAACGAACGTCGAACGCACCAAGACAAAGCAGCGCCAATAAGACTTTGCAGTCTAGTCAGAGCATTGGCAATAAGACTCGACAAGACTGGGCAGTACCAATAAGGCCCGAAGACGAATCAAGATCGCCTATATCAAGATTCGGGAATGAACAGGCAGAAAGACCTGACACACGAGTACAGAGTCAAGGCAGTCGCAATAAGCCCTTGCAACCGAGTACGACATCGCTAGGAAAGCGAAGACAAGAGTCACCGTCAGTCGAACGGAAGACAACGAAACCACGAGTAGTCAAGGAAGACCCTACATTCAAGTACTGGAAAGGTTATCTTCGAGAAGGAGAAGAAGCCGTAGGAAACTTTGATCCGAAAGGCACATGGATTATGCCACGAAAGGAACGATTCGAAGACAAACCGATACTAGGACATCGGCGAAGACAGTCTATCGATAGTACAGGAAGTACACGAACACGAAGCCCCGCACCGAAACGAACAAGGTGGGAGCACACGGATCAAGACGAAGTTATGGACGAACTGCAAGAACCAGGAGGAACCCAACCTCAAGAAGAAATGCATATCGAACGTATGGTAACCAACGAACCATCACCTATTCAGCAACGAATAGCGTATCTCGCCACCGAGGCTCGAGGTAAATCAAAACCCTTACTGCAGAAGGAGGATCTCGCAGAAATGTTTGAGATCAAACGAAATTGGTCACCAAATACGAATCGACAGCATCGCCAAGAGAAGCAACCATTGAACAAGGTTAGCTCAGTAGCGCAGCAATACTCGCAGCAGAAAGCAGCAGCAGAGGGATTGCTAGACACGCAGAAACGAGATTGGCGCAAACTGCTACCAAGGCAGATAGCAGACTATGCAGACGTATTCGATCCAGACAGGGCAAGACGACTACCGAGACATACGAAGTATGACATGGTCATACACCTCGATGAGAAGGAACCGTTACCGAAACCACGACCTATTATCAAGCTCACGCCAGTCGAACAGGAAGCACTGGACAACCACGTAGATGAGCTGATGAAGAAAGGATGGATTACCAAGGTCGAACCACACGAACCATGCCCAGTAGCATCACCCGTATTCTTTGTAGGAAAGAAGGACGGAGGGGCAAGAGTCGTAACGGACTATCGAGCGATAAACCAAATCACGATACCAGACCCGTACCCGATTCCAATCATGAATGGGTTACCAGACAAGTTGGCAGGCAACAATTACTTCTTCACATTGGACATGCGGTCCGGATACCACAACTTGCGTATCAAGGAAGGAGACGAATGGAAAGCGGCATTCCGAGTCGGCAACGCAATTTACAAGCCACTCGTTATGATGTTCGGAATGAAGAACTCACCCGCAATATTCCAACGATTCATGAACGACAACTTTGAGCAATGGCTACGAAGTCAGGAGATACTTATCTACCTGGACGACATCATCGGAAAGGCAAAGACTGAGGAGGAACACTGGAAACTCCTACGAGCAGTCTTGAAGAAATGCCGAGAACTCGATATCTACTTGAAGATCGAGAAGTGCCATTTCCTACAGAAGAAGCTAGACTACCTAGGCTTCATAGTGGGCGACAAGGGAGTACAAATGGACCCATACAAACTCAAAGCAATCGCAGAATGGCCTACACCAACGACGAAACGGGAGATCAGGAAGTTCCAAGGATTTTGCAACTTCTATCGAAGATTCGTGAAGAACTATGCAGAGCGCATACACCCGATTAACGAACTCACCAAGAAGGATAGGAAGTTCGTATGGACAACTGAATGTCAGCAAGCATTCGAGGACATCAAGCAAGCGTTTCAGACGGAAATAACGCTAGGTTATCCAAACCACGATAAACCATTCATCCTCGAAACAGATGCATCGAAATTTGCGATCGGAGCTTTACTCCAGCAAGAAGACGACAAGGGCGAACTACGACCGTTAGCCACAATGTCGAAGCAGTTGTCAGGAGCACAACTCAACTGGCCAGTTCACGAAAAAGAGATGTTCGCAATTGTTCATTCACTCAACGAATGGAGACACTTGCTCGAAGGAACGAAACATCCTTTTATCATTCGAACGGATCACAAGAACCTGCAATGGTTCATGACAGGACAGAACCTATCTGAGAAGCTGAAACGATGGATGCTAAAGCTATCCCAGTTTAACTTCAAGATGATACATTGGCCAGGCAAAGAGAACAAAGCCGACGCACTATCAAGGCGAACCGATTACGAAATCGGCAAAGATACAGAGAAGATCACTATGCTACCAGCAGACCGCATACAGCAGCAAACGTTGAAACGAACGGAAGTCGCAGGACTATACGAGTTGAAAACTACGTCAGTCAGGATCACGGACCCGATACTTCGAACTATTCGAAAGGACTATGCGACGAAGGAGGCACAAACCGAATGGAACGTCATACGGAATACGAAAGACAGAAGCCACACCTACACGGATGGAACTCGTTATGTAGATGGAAAGTTATGGATCCCGCCGAACGCCAACCTACGAAGTCTACTAATGCGAAGGCACCATGACCACACAACTGCAGGCCATCCCGGAGTAGCCAAAACCACTGAGCTTCTGGAGAGACGATACTATTGGCCAAACCTTCGATCGGACGTCCGAGACTACGTAACAACTTGCGACGCATGTCAGCGATCAAAGCCTCTTCGGCAAAATCGCGAGCCACCGATTCAACCGATATCCCCACCTGAAAGGCCATGGGAAGCCATTTCCTGTGACCTGGTTACAGACCTACCAGTCAGTACCGAGGGATATGACACCATATTGGTTGTTGTGGATAGACTTACCAAGATGGGGAGGTTCATCCCTACGACGGGTGTACCGAATGCCAAACGCATTGCACAGATGTTCATCCAAAACATCTTCAAGCATTATGGGACCCCAAAGGTTGTACTCTCCGACAGAGGAAGCAACTTCACGGCGCAGTTTTTGAAGGAGTTCTGCCGACTCCTCGAAATCGATTGGAAAACTAGCACCGCGTATCACCCACAAACCGATGGTCAAACAGAGCGACTGAACCAAACGATGGAACAGTACTTACGCTGCTATGTGTCCTACCGACAGACAGATTGGGCACATTACTTGGATCTCGCAGAATTCGCCTATAACAACAGACAGCATTCAGCGACACGTCAATCACCATTCTACACGTTGTACGGATGGAATCCAACAACTGACTTTGCCAATCACGACGAAAGCAACGTCCCAGAAGCACAAGATTACCGAGAGGAGCTTCAACAAGCGCAGCGACAAGCCTATGCAAGCATTAAGCAGGCTAACGAAGCGATGAAGTTATATGCAGACTTACATCGAGGGAAGCTACCAGATTATCGACCTGGAGACGAAGTGATGTTGGATATGAAGAACTTAGCAAGACTCGAACCGACGAAGAAACTAGCCATGAAATGGGCAGGGCCTTATAAAGTCGACAAGGCCGTAGGGAAGGTTTCATTTCGACTGAAACTTCCTGAAACGATGGCAATTCACCCAGTATTTCATGCGAGTCTATTGAAGCCATACAAGCGGAAAGAATTCCCAGGACGTAAGCAACTTACGGAACCACCACCAGTAGAAGTGGAAGGCGCAGCCGAATACGAAGTCGAAGCAGTTCAAGATACCAGACTGCGGCGCAGCAAGGTGCAATACCTAGTCAGATGGAAAGGCTATGCAGAAACAACATGGGAACCGCTGGAGAACCTGAAGCACACGTACAAGCTAGTTGAGGACTTCCACAAGAAGTATCCTCAGGCGCAGAAGCCACGGAACCTTACGCAATGGTTATCCGCGAGGCGCCGGAATAGGAAACAAACGAGTCACGAGGACACGGAAGAATCCTCCAACGGATCAGAAGGATCGACGTCAGACTCAGAAGGTAATACTGATACCGAAAGCACAGTATCAGAAGACAGTCAACGCAGCATGCGCAGTCGAGGAAGGACTACACGCAGCAGCAGACGACTACGCCCGCAGTAGAAACAACTGCGGCACAGCAAGTAGTACTCATCCGCAGCTGATCACAGCAGATCGCAGCAGATGATGACATTCTCGCAGCAATGCTTGAGAATTTACGAAGTCACGACAAGTCATGAACAGTCACGAACGAACGAGAGACACTGCGGCACAGTATACGCAGTAGAGGTCAAGTCATATCGAAAACAACTGGACCGATCACCCAGTCATACGCAGTAACGACGCAAAGCTATAAGAACAAGCAGTAACGACCTATGAACAGCACCAACGCCAGAAACAACTCTCATTCGACACGAAACAAGTCTACATTTCGAAATGCCACTACTCGAAACACTTGCAGAAGTACAGCATGCGCAACTCAATGTCACAGAAGTCGACATACAGTCACGACCCGACAAATATCAATGGCCACAGCTAGACGACAGGGAGAACACCGAGATGTTATGGGATGACATCATACCCTCGAACGTCGGCAGATATTTCGACGATTTCATGGACAAGATCAGCATGGCACATCAGCGCGGCATGGGATACAATATGCTGCTAATGCCACCGATATTCTTGGGATCTTGGTTTGCCATGACTACAGAAGCTTACAATTCAGTGAGAAGACTCAATGACGACGCTTACATCGCATATGCTCTAGATCTCAGCACAGCGATTCTATCGTATCAACCGTTGCTGTTGTCACAACCGGAGACAGTCAACAACTGCGTCGCATTACTCTATGCAGCAACGAGGATCTGCGCATATCGAGTCGAGCTCACAGAAGCGTTCGAACACAAGGTCATGCGATGGTCGCTTATCCACTGTATCACAGCCAAAGAACGCGACTACATCGAGTACATCGCGCAGCAGCAAATTCAATATGCACGACTCAAGAGACGTTTCTACTCTACGATCAACATCCTTAGACAAACATGGGAACGAACAAAGGCACCAGGACGATCTATCCCATGGGACACACCTCATCGAGACTTACCATACTTGGAGGCGTGGAAACTGATCGAGAACGAAGAAACGGAACGCCGCAACAAAGCGAAAGAAGCAGCGGAAGGATTATGGGAGAACCCTCCGGACAAACTAGACCAATCTATTTGTTGGCCTTACGACGAGGACTACCTCCAGGCACTCAACAGTGCGGAATACCGCCTTAGATACACCCTAGGCGCGGTACTACATCCTAAAGATAGTAGCTGGTTCACGGACGTATATCAATATCCGCAGAAGCTACAATCCCGGAAACCCGAGGACGAGACATCCAATAGTCGCAAGCGATCCCACGATGACACAGAAGAATTCGATCTAGCGCCGACAGATGACGAAGCATAACTATGCAACTCATTCTTCTATGGTATTTATTGACAGGACAACACATGCACACCCTATGGTATCTATTCAACATTATGCAACCCGACATCCCCTATGGTATTTATGAATGCCAAGTCAACTGCGCACATACATCGAAGAATCACGGGACTATTACGAAGCGACTACGGGCAAGATAATTCGTACACGAATAACAGGATATGGGAAATCCGCAGCACGACAATAATAGAGTGCGACAGCGAAGCACAGATCGCAGCAAGACAATTGAAAACCGCAGCAACCGCAGCACGGTGAACCCGGGGAAGACTAGAACAGAGTCACGAAGGGTACGAGTTGGAAAAGCATAAATAGAGGCAGGAATCCAACAGGAGAGCCTCAGCTGGAAAAGCAACAAGTAGTCTAGAACCACCAACGACACCTCGAACACCATGAACGCCTACTACACCGCACTCCTCATCATCACGGTCTGCACCACAGCCGTTGTGATCGTGGACGTCGTACGACGAGCGCTGGAACGCTGGGAGCAGTTAGTAGTGAGGCTAGAGGAAATAAACAGAGAGCAGCACGAGATGAGGATAGAGGAGTCACGAAGGACCCAAGAAGTGAGACGAGCACGAGCCCAAGGCCGTAACCTCACGGTCGAGGCACTCCACCACCTAAGCGCAACGTCCTTCGGACGCATGGAAGACCGCCTTCAAGAAATACTACAGAGCATCCCCGACCGAGCAATCGAAGACCTAGCAACATCGAGCGCAGCAAGACTCGATCAGCTGGTCGATGACGTCGCAAGGATGCGGGCGGCAATAGAAGAACTCGAAGCGATCAGGAACACGGCAGAAGCACAACAGGCACAGGCACCGGTAGAAGCACCACCGGCAACGCCCGACGACCTATACGTCGACCTACCCGGCTACGTACAACCCGAACCAGAAGCATGGCCAGAAGCAGACGCGGCAGAAGCAGAAGCAAACGCGTGGGGCGGCCCGTACATACTACAGGGTCCGCAACCGCCGGCTAATGCCCCGTGGTGGCCGATGCGAGGAAGACAGCGGGTGTCGGAAAGGTCAGGCCTGCACAACCGGGCAGCCGAATCGCCAGAGTCAGGCGAAGGCTCAGTAAGCCCCGGTGAGAGCCGAGATCGCGAGTGGACAGCGCGTGGATGGAACGACGGTCAGACCCATTGGGAGGACTGAACCGGCAGGGCAAGAGGTGCAGAGGGAGGAAAAATAATAAAGAAAATTTTCTTATTTTGCTTTTGGTGTGACAAGTCTAAGTCCACTAAAGTGAAACTTAAAGGAAATTTGCAAGAAGAAACAACAATTCGACTGGGAGTCAAGCTATCTCCCTTTACTTTCTTCAAATTACCCTCGAAGCACGCTCTCAAATCGAGCTCAGTATACGATTTCAGACTTCAATAAGTCTTTCAACTGCATCAAGCACACGAATTTCGAAGGAAATACGAAGCAACATCGTCACTAATTTCGCACACGATCCTACGATCTCATCGCAATTTCAACCCAATTGAGATCTTTTCCCTATCGAGTAAAGATCTTGGAGGGGGGCGAGTGAAAGGATTGTGCTGAAATTTTGATTCGATTAGGAACGCCGATCGAAACTACCCCGGATGGGACCGGTTAATTTCACTGGCCGGAGACGATCAGGATCGACAGCGAGAAGCGGAGAACACGCGAATCCAATACAATCCGAAGCCGACGATCAAGAAGCATCGGCTAGCAACGCTAATCCCGACGATCACACTAAACCTTCGCAAACGATGCAGCAAGTACAGCAACCTCCAACGGCTTGCTATAAATGCAGAAGAGTGCGACAGATCATCGAAGACCTACACAAGATAATACTACGGGAGGCAACGGGCATGTTAACATATCATGTGTCCAGCGAACGAGCAACAGCTTATCGAGAATATCACAATCCCCCGGAGGTCGTTCGAAATCGCACGAGGTCAACAATAGCAATGGATACGGCAATAGGCATGCAACCAAAGACGCACTGGACAATAGTAGGAATCCACGACATATTAGCACTCGAGTGCCCAAGCACATTCGTGGAGATCAGTGCAGACTATGTTACGAACCGCCGCTCACCGATAACAGCGGCATGGGTTGCAAACACACTCAGGGAACTATGGGCATACTGCAAAGCTATTCGACTACAAGGAGACCTATACCTAGGCTGGAGAATACCTTCGAACGATACTCGACGAAGTGTACGGCTACTCATCGCCATAGGCACATACGTTAAACCACCTTGGTTTCCCCACGATGATATCCGATGTCGAATCACACTTGACGGCCCCGAACAAGAGTCCCGAGGCGACAAGCAAATCACAGCCTTCATAGCCCCAGATGCTATACAACGGAACCCCGACGGAATTCCTTAAATGCACGAGCAACTGCGGACGAGCGAACTTTAACTACGGCGCAGCCATGCAAAACCAATGGCATACGAACACGCATTCAATGACTCACTCACTGACTCACTCTATGCACAGGGCGCAGCACAAGGCCGACCCCGAGCATAGGTTTCAATTCAGTTCAAGTCAAGATGAGTCAACGCCGAGTCATCATCCTGCACAGGGCGCAGTCGATGAGTCAATCCGCAGCAGAACAATGGAATTACCAGACGAGTTTGGAAGCTAGAACAACGAATCAGATCGAGAGTAGGAACTACGGAGCGTAGGAAGTGGTCCGTCCACAACATGAGGAAAAGGTATAAATAGTTGTAGACTTAGACCGTAGCTCCCCATCTTTCTTTCGATCGTCTTGTACATCGAGTCCTCTTAGGCATCTAGCTTCTAATCTGAAGACCACCTAATCTGCTTAACCTCTCTTACTCTACGGCGTGGAGCGATTGATTAGTCGCCCACCGACTAGGGAAGCTTACGAACGGCAGTCGACACTGTCCTACTAGTCTGTCAACGAGGTTGAGGCCCGACTTGATTAGCTAAACGAAAACGTCCGAGGCAACGCTTAGATACTTGGGAATCTGCCCTGCTTGTGAAAACCGAGTAGGCTCCGGAAACTCTTAGAAAAGCATCGCCGAACCCGTAACACTGGTCTCAGTCCTACTGTGGTTACTGTATAGTCCCTTTAGGGCGAGCGTTTTCTAACATTGTGCAGCAAGGGATTCATGCATCTAGCATATATACACGTCAAACTCAGCAATAAATTGAATACTTCTTATTTTTGTGACATGAGAGGCAATGTCATCTATATACATGAGCGAATGTCAAAGAAAAGCTAGCTTGGGAGTTGTAGATGTGAGGACAGAAGGGCGGTAAACGCAGATGGTCTTTCATAGCCTTATATAATAAGGTTTGTAACTCCGACTCAAAAAAAATGGCACGCGCGGCAATAGGGGATTGCCAGTCCCCACTGGCAATCCTAAGTGACTCGTGTGTGTTCCCACGGTCTATGCCGCGTCGTGCCGGCGCTCGCTTAAGCACATGAATTTACCGGTCAGTGAAAGACTCATTCGACTTCATCTTCCCCCTTCCACAACACAATAAATGCAAAAATAAATTGTCAATAGCATATATCTGATCTAAATGAAACTATTTCCGTCAAAATTTTAAAAATTCTCCAAAAAACCATTGAGATATGGCCTAGTACCGGGTTATAACTGGCGAATGAAGCAATTTCTACAAAAATTTTTTTGTACAAATCGAAGACAGACATGCAAAGATACAATTAAAACATTGATCTCGGAAATCCTTCAAAAATTTGTTGAGTTCATTCAGTCGAAGTATCACAGCAGGATTCAGCATATAAGGAAAAGACGCATCACGTGACCTGACTTGACCACCTGCAAATTTCGTGAATGAGTGCATAAAAATACAACTCAGCATCATAAGAACTCTCGGAAAATGCATAATTATTATGCTTATACTTTATGGGTAATAAAATGCATCTTTGAGATAAAATAAGAAACAACTGGTGACATGTCTATAACCTACCACCACGATCGGCTGTCAAATGGGATACTTACAATAAATGTCATCTTTGGTATTGATAGGTTTGCCAGGCTGCTTAGGGCACAGAAATAATGTTCTGATATCTTTCATTGTAGTAGTCACTCATATTAAGGGGAAAGGCGGCTAGCTTACCAAGGCTTGTCTCTTACAATTATTCCAAGTTGACCAGCAGTCATTTACAGTTTTACAGTGAAATATAACATATACACATATTATTTATTGAGATTAGTGGAATTCTCACTAGGATGGGTCACTACAGGAAAATACCGTTCCTTTAAACACCAATTACAAACTTGCCCCCCTGTCTTTCCACACACAACTTTTCAGAAATTAAAATACATTTTCATGGAGTATACTATAGGAGACACATGCTGATTTTTCTCTAAGCCGGAAGGTGTGCTAGAAAAATAGATATGGACCTGGAAAGAAACAAGGGCCCCTGTCACGGAAAATGACTCCTTTGAACACCTTGTGACGTAATGTCACGCCAATATCAATTACACTCCGGTTGTAAATGAATTGCCGAGATACCTTATTTTGTCAGCACGCCGATCATTTTGACTATCACACTCTTGAGATTTTCTTACAATATTAATTGATTGAGCAGCAGTTTCTCCCTGAAACTTGGAGTGAAAGTAGACTATGTAGCATACTTTTAGATTATTAGGTTATATATACAGTTGAATAACAGGGGAAATGGCAGGAGGAATTGGTTTCGACTCAGGTCTGTGAATTTCACCAAATATCAGCACTGTATAATTTTTCTAGACTCAACAGCTTGCTCAAATTTCTTGTAAATTTGCAGACTCAGTGATACATACTATCCTTTGGTTCATGCATGTTTCTGAGATGATAAGTGAAGAATTGAGTGAGAAAAGTCATGGTGTTCAAAGGAATGGTACTGTTTAAAGGACCGGTATTTTCCTGTATATGCACATTATTGCCTTATTATACAGGTGGGTACATTAAGTCTTCGGCACCCCCAAATATAGAAGGCGATTTGCTTGCCTTTTTGAGTAAGCAACCAAGTCCATCCCAAGTCTTTGCCGATATGACCAGGTTGCCGAGGGCTACCCGACGCTTATTCTACCACATAAAGCATGCAAATCCACCTTCCTAAAACGGGGGGTGCCGAAGACTTAACGTACCCACCTGTACATGGATTAATTATTTGAAGTGCGGCATACAAGTCTGGAGGAAGGCGGTAAACACAGATCATCGTTTTAGATCATATTTGGTAAGTATACAAGCTCCGATTGAAAAAAAGGGGACACGGACAACGCGCGGGGATTGCCAGTCCCCATTGCCAGCCACCACGAACAAGATGGGAGGAGGTAACTTTCAAGTCAATGATCGATATATTACGATATACAGCTAGTCACGACACGTGACGTGCATCCTAGAAAAGTGAGTTGAAGATCGACGTCGCTTCCAAATTTGGTTTTGCTTAGCTATCACCAGTAAGTGGCTTTCACCCACCACATAACTGATCCATCCCACTTTTACCTCTTATTTCATCAGTATGCCACCTAGGCCTGTGTCAACTTATAAAGGAGCGACTCCCGTCACTCCTATGCTCAATGATCTCCCTTCCTTCTCGGGGTGCCTACAGTGCAGAGCGTCACATGTCGACAACTCGACTCGCGTTATTTTCCAACTGTATCTCCTCCACCACAACACCTCCTATTGACCTGTAATGTGTATTTATGAATAGCTAGAATCTGTAGGAATAGAGCTTGCCTTTTTTCAGATTTTTTTCTCGAGGTTGAAATTTTTTCTTGGGAGAAATTGAAACAAATATTTAAATGATTAAAAAATCATTTTATTTATTACTGATGCCATCAAAACCGCCCAAATAAGGTATATTATATAACAAAATCATGCCGATCGTTACTCCATAACAAGAAAATATCAAGAAATCGTGACCAAGAAATAAGAACGTGCATATATGCACCACTCAATCTGATTATTACTGAGTATATGTTCACTCCCTGAAGATAAAGATGACATCCCAATATGAATTCCAAGGATTCTCGTATTTGTCGTCTTGGAATTGCCGGTTACCCATTGCCTCTTGGCTTTCTTTGATTTTGCATTGGCTGGTGGCATCTTGGAGAGCCTGTCAACTCTCAAAATGCTGGGGAATGAAGACAAAGCATGCCGCAGCAGCCCCTATTTTTTATTCGATTTTTATAGTATTTTTTTTTCCAAAAAAAATTGAAACATTTTGATGGCCCATCAAAAACCCCAGAATATTGCATAACTTTGTTACTTGTATTACCAAAACAAAATTCTCGAGGTCAGAAACTCAAAATTGCGGTCTCCACCGAGTTGTCGACACGTGACGCTCTGCACTGTAGTAATGCTGCATCAGATTGCATGGGGGAGAAAGCAGTTATCTATCCTTTTCCACGATCATGTTGTTAAACGTGATGTGGATTCGATCCCTCAGAAAGTCGTAAAAGTCCTTCACTGGCATCAGGACCGCTTCGAAGGTTTGCTGTCGAAGTACGATGTTGAATCTATCCTCGTCAGGAAGGAATACTTGGGCACGCTTCGGAACCTTCTCATCGCCACTCGGAACCATGGAGAATCGGAAGATAAGGACGCTATGGACGTCGACACTTATTCTCAACTGAGCGGCATTCACCTTGATGATCTTGCCAAACCGCTTGCGGGCGCTGCTACTGTGATTGGAAGTCCTGGGATCGGTGAGGATTCCCGTTTTCTCCTGCTTTTCGCCCCACTTATTGGACCTCTAGGGAAAAGCACATTCCTGATCTTTGTTCTTGCTCTCCGCACTCTCGCCGGACTTCCCACTCTCTTCCAGATCGACAAAGGAGGCTTATTCGTCATTTGCCAAGAGGGGGTGTTCGACATTCGTTGCCCTATCACCAGCGGTGATAGACTGGAGGAGTACATCCCCAGATATACGTGGCTGCTATTCGATTGCGGCCAGAGCCTGGTGACCGTGCCTGAAGAACTCGTAACTGTAAGCAAGTATATGCGTGGCTTCATCCTGCAGGCAGCGGCCCCGGGTATGGAGCAATTGGCATGGAGGAAAAAGACTCGTGTAAAACAGTCATGGATGGCGCCCTGGACCCTGGAAGAGCTTATTGAGGGGTATGTTCATTCTACTTTGTCCTGGATGTGAGCAGCGACTTAAGTGTTCTCAGACGGGACCTTCAGATATGGCTTGCAAAGAAGGAGAGGCCCTCGGAGTCACAGTTGAACGAATTTTGTACGCTTTTCGGCACGTCTGCTCGTGGTGCGTACGGATATGCAACGAAGCCCAGTGAATATGAGAGTCTGGTGTCCAGCCAGATTCGAATGCTAACCAAAGAGAAAATTCGTGACTTGACGGCGAATCCTGAAGGCTTGGGGATTGCTACCGGGTTTTCCGACTTGGTCTTCATAGCCACGCTGGACCATGTGGATAGGCGGAAATTCAGGTTCGCAATAGCCTCCAATCATTTGAACGATATGGTGTTGGAGCGTCTTAGGATGATCGATCAGTAGGCCGCTCTCCACTTGTATTGGAGTGCTGGTTTCTCTTGAAACGAGCAGCCATAGAGAAGTTCCTAGCTGGAGATGGAAAAGCGAGTTCCAGGCCCGGTGAAACCCATTGGCATTCCCACCGCGGAGACTCTTCCATTTGTTATATTCGTTTGGGACATCAAGGACGCATCATCTCCGTGGAGGAGTCCTTTATTGCGCCGTCGGACGGATTCGGTCCGTTGCCTTACTTCACCTATGCCAAAACGCAAGGCACTACCCTGACAGATGGATTCTACGTACCGGGATCTTTGTCTCAGCCCACATTCGATGCTTTCATTTACAGCGAGCAGGGGCGGGCAACAATGTTCCAAATGACGGTTTCAAAGGGGCATAGGATCTCTTCGCTCGGTCTGGATCGACTTCGCGATTTGGGAGTAGGGTCCGTTGACTTCGTTGCAGTGACTTGTCCCGTGGAAGAGGGTTATAAAATGGATGTTCAGATCCTCAAGACTCATAAAAAGGGCTGCGTAAGGTATATCATCTTGTATTTACTGACCAGTCATGTTTGGGATAGTATTTTTTGGCCGAGTACGAGCCGGCACTTGACTTTGAATAAGATGAAGTGCATCCCTGTTTCTTGTCATAGGTATTACAATGCAATATAAAGTATGTCAACAGAGAATGGTCAGGATTTTACTGATATACGGGAAGACCGATTTGTGCGATTCATTTTTGTGCAAGTAAATACAGCTTATTACATAACATAACATTCCCACGACTTCTAGTAGTAGTACCCGAAAAAAAGTTCATGGTTTTGAGCACGCGCCGACATCCGCTCAACACACCAACCACTTGCTCTCCCCCCTTCCATTCAAAAGCAAGAAGATGCTGGTGCTATACGAGACAGCGCTCGGCTACTGCCTGTTCAAACTGACAGACTCTGCAAAGCTCAAGGATGCAAACTTATGGGAGGAGTTTGAGTCGCCTGAGCAGGCGAGTGGACTGTGCGTATTTAATTGTTTTCTTCTTCTCCCTAGTGGAATCACAAAAATGTTAATCTATCGATGGCTATCCTTATGATTGTGAATAGACTAAAATTAAAAGCGATTCACCGATTTGAATCTGCTGCGTCGGCTGTAGACGAGATATCTACTATGCAGGAAGGAAAGCTTGGTGAAGGATTGAAGAGATTTTTGTCGGAGGAGATTATAGAGAAGGGAAAGCTGAAGGAGACGTTGACGGTTACGGACTCGAAGCTCGGTATGTTTCTTCCTCATGCATGAGAAAGTACCGATTCGAGTATGAATGTGTTACAGCTTCATCCATCTCGAAAAAGCTTGGAATCAAAGTAATGGCGGACTCGTCTACGACGGACTTGTACCGAGGTATTCGTAGTCAACTAGCTGCGCTCTTGGAAGGTTTAGATCCTAAGGATCTCGCACAAATGAGCTTGGGTCTTAGTCACTCGTTATCACGGTCGGTTTGCTCTCACTCTCGTAGAATCCAAGCAAAGGCTAAACATTCCTTCTATTTCTCTTGAAGATACAAGCTAAAATTCTCGCCTGATAAGGTTGACGCTATGGTTGTCCAATCTATAGCTCTTTTAGATGATTTGGATAAGGAGATTAACATTTATGCTATGCGAGTGAAGGTTAGGCTGCGGGATTTACTTGTGTCGAACGGTTACTGATTCTCGTTGAAGGAGTGGTATGGTTGGCATTTCCCCGAATTGGGCAAAATTTTAACCGATAGCGTCGCATATGCGAAGGTTGTCCGAACAATGGGCATGTCTTTCCGGTAATTACAGCGAGGCAAGGTAACTTACGCGCAACTTCTAGGCTTCCGAACAAATGCAGCTACTACCTCCCTGGCCCACATACTCCCTGAAGAGCTTGAGCAAACCATCAAGCTCGCAGCGGAAATCTCCATGGGTACCGAAATATCCGAAACAGACATGGCCAACATCAGCGGCGCATGCGACCAAGTCATCGCCAGTTCCGCCTACCGCACCCAACTTGCAGAGTACCTCCGTAATCGTATGCAAGCCATCGCACCAAATTTGACGGCGCTTGTAGGAGAGCTGGTTGGAGCGAGGCTGATAAGCCACGCGGGGAGTTTGTTGAACTTGGCTAAATTCCCTGCGAGTACGGTTCAGATTTTGGGTGCGGAGAAGGCCCTATTTAGGGCGTTGAAGACGAAACATGACACACCCAAGTATGGGTTGATCTATCATGCATCGCTCGTTGGACAGGCACCGCCGAAGCTAAAGGGAAAGGTATGTTAATCCTATTCTTCGTTCCTCGCTTGAATGAATCGCGAGCGCATTGCAGATGGCACGTATGGTCGCAGCAAAAGCTGCCTTATCAATACGATACGACGCCTTGACAGATGCGGACGGGAAGTCAGAACCCACCGCAGCCTCCATTGGTCTCGACAACCGTACAAAGCTTGAATCTCGACTCCGCGCTCTCGAGCATCAAAGTGATCTTAACGGCGTACGAAGTTTCAGCTCACCGGGGAAGAGACAAGCTAGGTATGAGCCTTCGGGAGAGACGAAGACGTATAATACTAGTGCAGATGTGGTTGGTCTTGTGTCGACTCAGCGCGATCCGGTGGAGGCCGCGAGGAAAGCTGCTGCGGATGTAAAGGCGGAGAAGAAGAAGGCGAAGGAGGAGAGGAGAGCGAGGAAGAGAGCTGAGAAGGAGGCGAAGGAGATAGCTAAGGAGGTGAAGGATGGGGAGAAGGATGCTATGGAAGTTGATGGTCAGACGAAGGATAAGTCGTCGTCGAAGAAGGACAAGTCGAGACGCAAGGAGAAAGGGACGAACGGTAGTGCTATGGACGTAGACGTAAAAGAGAGTGATTCGGAAAAGAAACGAAAAGTACGTCTCCTTCATACCAGATCTGAATTCGCTTCATGCTCACTTGTCCCCTGCCGTAACTACAGGCCGGGAAAAACAAAAGCGAAACAGAGGAAGAACGCAAAGCTCGCAAAAAGGCAAAGAAGGAAGGCAAAGAAGCTGCAAAATCTCAAACTAACGGTTCAGTTGAAGTATCCAAGAAAAAGAAGAGAAAATCCGAGGCAGTGGATGATTAGTTTGGATTCCTCTGGATTCTTTGTCAATTTCAATATCTGTTTTCATTAGTTTGCTTTGTTAGGTATTTTGTATCGCATCTCTGTCTTTACATCAAACTACGTATATATATTCGCTTTGTATACTTTTGGATGTTATATTAAGAGTCGGTTAAAATCTCTTTTCCCAAGCGGTGTGAGTCCCAACGTCGTACGACTCTCACTCATCCTATTCGATCTCATCTCTCTACCACCAACGACATACCTGGCTTACTATTGACGAAAAATGAGCGGTCAGGATGAAAGACGAGTAAGGCCTATAGTCATCGTGACTGGTGCAAACGCGTGCGTATTTCACACAGATATTTTCTTTTTTTTATTGTTTTCTAAACTTTGCTTTTTTTCTTCGAACCCACTTCAACGCGACGGCGTTTGTAGTGGTATCGGTTTTGCGATTTGTCAACGTCTCCTTACGCAACTCGTTCATCGTATACCACCAGATTCGATACCTCAACTATCACTCTCTCGGTCTCTTCCTCGTCCTCATAACAATAATTCCAATCCTGGAGAAAACGGAGACGGAAGTGGAAGTGGAAGTGGAAACGCAAGCGAGTTCACGTCTGAATTCGTCGGGTGCGAAGGGATAACGCTCATTCTTGCGTGTCGGACCGTGTCAAAAGCCGAAGCAGCGCGTTCGGAGTTGCTTAAACACCTTGACGATGAAGTTGAGAGGATACGGAAACGCGATAGAGGTGTGAATGGGAAGAACGTTGCGCATGCGTTGAAGTTTAGGGAAAATGTTAATGTTGTCGTACATCGTTTGGACCTAGCGTCTGTCAAGAGTATTTTCAGTTTTGCGGAAGATGTAAAGACGAAGTACGTCTTTCTCTCCGTTCTTCATGCTAGTATACCTTAGAACAAACTAATTTGCCTTTTGACATTAGATATCGATACATATCGCATCTAGTGTGCAACGCTGGCGTAGCGTCTTTCATAGGCTACGATTGGCCTTTAGCTATCAAACAGCTTTGCATAGACTTCCTCGGCGCAGTCACTGCACCGCTATATAAAATCCAACGAATCGGAGAAGTGAGTGAGGATGGACTGGGATGGGTATGGCAATGTAATGTTTTTGGTCATTATGTTCTGGTACGTCATATCTCTCACTCAACTATTCCTATTACCACTTACCACTTGACTACCTACTGATAATACAACATATTTTGTGTTGTATAATAGTTCAGACTCCTCGAACCCCTTCTATCACGATATACCAACTTACACGACAACCAAACTCAATCACCCGCACGAGTATTATGGATGACATCCGTCGAAGCTCTACCTCATTGTCACGACCCCTCAGATTGGCAACTCTTGAAAGACGATAAATCTTACGAAGCTTCGAAATTCCAGATTGAGCTCCTTGTAGGGTGGTTTGAGAAACAGCAACAGATACAGTTAGATTCCGGTAAAGGGGGAGGAGGGGAAGGGAAGGAGAAGGAAGTGAAGATACGACACTTTCTATGTCATCCTGGCGTGGTTCGGACGAATATCGCGGTTAAGTCGTTGAACAGTCTTTGGTTGGATTTGTGTATGCAATTGACTTTCTTTATGGTACGTACCCTTCCATTTCCTTCCCTCCTACCACAATTTAATAACCCAACCCCGTCTGTTTCGTCTTTTGTGTTCTGTGTCTTGTAGGCACATTTCATAGGTTCGACAGTACACACCATAACACCCTACAAATCCGCCATCTCGTCAGTACACCTCATGCTTGTCGCTCTTCCTTTCATCACCGCCACGACTTCCTATTCCTCTTCGACACCTCAAACCTCAAAATATCACGCCGAGAACTCGCTCAATGGTTCTCTCAAAGGCCATGGTCCATCCGCACTTTCATCCTCATCTTCATCCTCTCATCCAAGACCAAAACCACTCAAATTCGGATCAAACTGCAATTACTGGTTCCACGAATACGTCAGCGTCTCCGAACTAGACGCATGGGACGAGAAAAGGGAGCAACAAGCTGAAGATCTCGTAAGACATTGTGAAAAGATGTTCAAGAATTTCAAGGTTGCCCATAACGCTTATTTATGAAGACTGTCTTATGAAGGCTGTAGATAGAAAGAGTGGAGAGGAAGGAGCGTGGACGACGTGATAATAATAGATCGCCGTGTTAGACTTGGGTTTATCTTTGGATTTGTTGTTGGTTCTTTACAGTGTGGATAAAAGGTTCCCGGAACACGTATAATATACCAAACTGATTGCGATTTTTTAAATAACATATTTACATTACATCTCGAACAATTCGATTGCTTTCAATTTGCTTGAGAGCGCAGGTATGCGTCGTATCTAAGGGTTGCGCCCAGGAGAACGTTAGCTCCAGCGGCACTACAAGTTACAGAAGTCGTCAGCGGACATCTTAGGAGATGCTGGATGTTAAGAGGGCGTACATGTCTTCCGGGGACGAATACTCAGCAGGGTTATGCGAAATCCCATCTTTGCACCGAATAAAGATCATAGATGTAGGTACTCTCGATGCTGCATATACCCTATTCCATTTCAGCATTCGCGATCATGAGCAGAACGAAAAAATAAGAAAGAAACTCACGAATCGTGTCCAGCCCCACTCAGAATCTCCCTCCACCTGTATTCATTCTCTGTTGCAGCTTCTCTAACATAGTCAATCATCTTTTCATCGAACGCAGTCCTTTTCGCAGTCCAAAACCTATCCCACACTTTCAACTCTACTCCTCCGGACTCGTTAGCAACCTCCCTACACCCCTTCTCCAACACCTCTTCCAACTTAGCAAGAGTTTCATCGTCCCTCGCTCGAGCATCGATATTGAACTGCACACTCCCAGCGAGAGTATTGATGGATTGAGGCGAGGAGTTGATAACTGCGACTGAAGCAACTACACTGCCCAGAGGGAATTTAGAGGTGTCGAGAGCGATGGTGTTGATTCTGACGATCATCTTTGATGCAGTTAGGAGAGTATCAGCTCGCTTGTTCATAGGCGTTGTTCCGCAGTGTTGCTCTCTGCCGCGGAGAATGACGTTGAACCAGCTCATTGCTAGTAGTGTTAAGAATATGCATGAGTCTGTATGCCGAGAATCCAGAGAGAACGGATAAATACCTTGAGCGCCTGTTACAACTCCTATGGGCTTCTCCTCAGCTTCCAGAACTGGGCCTTGCTCGATATGCACTTCATAATGAGCGGATAGTTTGTTCGCTTCGTACGATGCTGGTGTCTCGCCTTTAAACCCGATACGCTCGAGTTCATCAACTAACTTTATTCCCTTCAGATCCGTTCTTTCATAACTATAATGAATGAGTCCATACGCTGCCCAAGAGCTAGGCCATATATTTGTAGTACTCACGCATACTCAGTGGAGAACTTTCCCGCCCAAACACCCGATCCAAGCACAGCAGGCGGAAACCTCGCTCCTTCCTCATTTGTCCAATTGATCACAGCAATAGGCGCATACGTCTCAACATTGTTATCATGTAGTGTTTTGAGAACTTCAAGTGCACAGTGAACGCCGACAATACCGTCGTATTTGCCACCGGCAGGCTGTGTATCAAGGTGACTGCCCATTCCAATTGGTGGAAGGGAGTTGTTTGTGCCTGGACGGGTGGCAAAGATATTTCCTACTGCGTCCACCTATAGTTGGCGGTACTCAGCGTCTCGAATGACGACGGCGAGACGTAACGTACTTTGACTGTGCACCCGTACTTCTTGACTTGTTCGACGAACCACTCACGAACCCTCTTATCATCGTCATTCAAAGTCAAACGATCTATGACCGCCGTTTCGCACTTGCGCTTGAGTACATGACTAAACCAGCTCACTCATTCCACCATCCGGTGTGCTATGATAAGGAACGTGAGCACCACCCAAAGACAAGTGAAGAGATGAGCACTTACGAACCCCATTGACAAGATTCCATAAGATCAGAGTTGATTCGTGTGGCATTGATACGAAGGGCATTAGCCATGGTATTCGGATGAGAGTTGTTTGAATAGTTGAGAAAGGATGATAAAGCCTAGGATTACCCTCGACTTATTCAGATATGCATGGTCTTCGGATTCACAGGACTGAAATATAACATCCGATCAGGTGCGTTTGACCCGTCCAGTGACCAACAGCGGCTGATTCAGCTATTTCACAGGAAACAGGAAAAGTAGTAGAGTCTTAAGTTTGAACTGTCTGTCATGGTGCGCGACGACAACGAGTACTCCCCTCCACTATCTACTGCGAGTAGAAAGGATGAAGGGAGGGGAGGAATTTACGCCGGACGTATCAGAAATCGTGAGAACATTATGTGATGTGGCAATTGCTCTCCTTCAAGAGGCGCTCTCCGAGCCATCGCTCTTCTTCCTCTGTCTTCAATGTCGCCTCTAAAACGCTCAGACAAGGTACGTTCGCCGTTTCATGAAGGAATTTGATACACGAAAGAGGTGTCTACACTAAAAGTACATTTTCATTTGTTTTACTTCATTACTTTGGTCCTTTGCTGTCCGATATGCTACCGCTACGCTGCTATTGCTGACCCTCTTTCCTACCTTGAGGGACACAATTCAGTATCTTTGTATGTCCTTTGGCGTATCTTATTGTGCTTCTTTTCCTGCCCTCCGCCCAGATAGTCCTCGTTATGTAATTTTAGAGATTTCGTAACAAACGTTGATCTCGAGGTTCCATAACCAGAGCTAGCATCCTGGATGCTGCTGGTGGCATGCCCGTCTCTCGAACTTTATTTATTACGTCTCTGAGCTCGTCTCGCGAGAGACGACAGTCGTTTTCTCCGAGGAGAATCCTACGCAAGTAGTAGGTCGACATGTCTCGTTTTATTTTCTGACGAAGTAACATAAAGGTTAGTCTTCTCGACATTGATAATCGATGTAGGGGTTGGACTTGCCGCTAGAACCCATTTCATAACATGAATGTCTGGCCGTTTTTTACATGCATCTTCGACGATGAACATGGCTTCAAAGTTCTCGTCGGAGCATACACGAGGCCCAGCATAGTATACAAGTGCCTGCAGGACTTGCATTCGACCGTCGAGGTGGAGTTCGTTCTCCATCCTCACTACCATATGCGTGACAAGAGTCTCAGGGAACAGCTCAAGGCGAATGAGCTGTCCTACAAGCGCGAAACGGGCGCGACCGAGAGGCCATTCATCCTCAGGACACTACAAAGGTTTGTTTGAGTGATGATGATAGGCGCTATATCGCGGGGGACTTACATCGTTGAACCATTTTTCAACGGCGCCCATGACTTCCGTCTGGACTTCTACGAGGAGCGCGCGTTGTTCCTCCTCGTCATCCTCAACAAGGTCATCCCACTTCATGAAGATGCGCATAGCTGCGACGTAAGAATCGCAGGCCCTCCGGACGTCGTAGACGATCTGATGGATCGTTTGGGAGGAATAGAAATTGTTCCGATATAATGCTTCGTCTACGTAGACGAATTCATACCCCAGCTGTTCCTCATGCTGGAACAAGCGCTCGATGATCGTCTCGTGCTCATCATCGCTTGACAGAGAGCTACTGTCGCTGGATATGCTATCGGAATCTTCGTCGGAGAACCACTCGTCCTCGTCACTGTCGTCCTCGTCACCGTCTTCCTCGTCACTATAGTCCTGGGCCTGCTCGCTCAGCTCGCGTGCGACGTCGGGCGTATTTGAATACAGGCCATCACTTTCGTCTTCGGAGGACTCGCTGCCGGAGCTCGACCCCGAGCTTGATCCTGAACTGCTAGCCTCCGTGTCGGTAGGCGACGGAGGCTCGTCGAGCCGGATATCATCCGGCTCTTCCAGTTGTACTCTTGTCGTCGTCGGACGTTGACGGGGGGTGACCCACCCGATGGTCTCGTTGTCATCATCATCATCATCGGAGGTCTGTTCATCACCAATACTGCCGTTGTCGGATAGGGAGAAGCTTGGGATCTCCTTTCGGAGCCCCAGCTGAACTTCAAGAAACATGAGACTGAAGTCCGGGAAGCTGACTGGCGGTAGTTCATCATCATCATCCTCGCACTCATATGCGACGTAGTCGCCAGTCTCATATATCAGTGACATATCGGTGAGAGGGAAGGGGCGCGAGCGTCGGTCTGGGGGAGGGAGGGAGGATGGTATGTCGCTGGGGGGGAAGGGGGGCTTGGAGGTTGAAGTTGGAGTTGAAGGAAAGTTCAACTTGCAGTCATGCGCTTTTATGCTTACGAAACCCTCATCGGGCCACAAACGTGTCGCCTTCCCAATTTGCTTCTCCTTTTGTTTCTTTTTGGGATGGGTATTTAGGGGTTTACTAATGGTTTGATTTTCCTTTCATCGACTCGTGTTCTGGGGAGTTGATTCCGGGGTGGAATTGTGATCAATCTGGAGACTCTGGTTGGAAAGCTGAGCGCAAGCCAATAAGATGTCTCCAGAACGTGTCCATCTATTCCATTGAAGCTCAGCTCACTGTTGCTATGTTCACTGGAAACTTGACGTGCACAATTACAGTGCACCGTCGTTTATAGTAAATATACAACGACAATCATGGTTTCCGCTGCGATTGTGTAACACTCAACCCAAGCATGTTCACTACCCAGTAAGACGAAACTCAAGGAAACTCAAGGTGTTAGTAAGGCTCTGTAGTAAACCATCGAGTGAGTTGGTGCCCTGCAGTAGAGGAAGGGGAGAGTAATCACGGACTTCGAGTTAGAAGCCACAAGACTTTAAGACCGACTATTCCGACGTCGTATAGATTAGGTTACCATTATTGTATCGGAAGCAGATGAGTGGGATTGGGATTGGAGGGGATCAGGCCAAGGAGCTTGAGGGCATTCAGGAGAGCTATGTGAGAAGTTCAAGAAAGACTGGAGGATCCGCGATCGAGTGTCTATAATATCATCTTGCAAAGGGACATGGGAGATTTTCTCAGTGGTCTGCAGAGCCGATCTCGTCACTCAATCTATTACCAAACACCCCTCTTGCCTCGAGGGACTGAATCCGGCTGACTCGAATATTTATATACATGGAAGAAATGCATGATCCATTAGCTCAGTTGGTTAGAGCGTAGAGCTAATATTGCAGAACTCTTAGCAGTTTTACTCTAAGGCCACAGGTTCAAGCCCTGTATGGATCATTCTTCGTTTACTTATACATACTTTTGGCTCAGTTTCAGAGGAAGAAAGGGCTCCGGGGCTCATTTTACACGTTTTGAATATAGCAAAGATGTACAAACAACGTGACCAGACGTGACCGCTATGTTCATCTGCATTTTCAGTCGCACCGCCGATATTTAAAGAATTTTGGCGCCGTCGCCCTTCTCCCACTTCCAGCCACATGCTCGCACTCTCGATAACTGAAATAGCTCCTCTCGCTGTGGTGCACTTGCGGAGATTCCTCCATATGGCCTGATCAGGTGCGTCATTCATAACTTGTAACGAAGTTGCAATGTATTTGCAAGGAGTCGGACAGCGAACCGAGCGGGTCGAAGGAACAGCTATGAAATGCTCCCAGTATGTCTGCATTTTGTCAGGATAGTCCTCTTGGGCAGCGTACTGTAAGCGACTAGTACTGTAAGGTCGCAACGGTAACGTGTAACATAGCTCGCGTTGTGTTGCAATTGTAACGTGTAACGCAGGCTCAGTTGCATGAGATTCGGACATTATCAAACTACCCATGTAATCTACATCTCTCCTGGTTGCCTATATTGTGGCATGTATGGGTATCTCTGCTCCTGTTGCTCCTTTTGCGAGCAACAGGACCTGTAACGGCCGAAACCTCGATTGCGACCTTACAATCGCTTACAGTATTGCATAGCTCTTTTCTTGCTATTGGGATTTCTTGGGAGCGTCACAGCGCAGTCTGGCTGTAGGTTGCCTCTCTTTGTAATCGTTCCGCTTCCTTCTTGCACAGAGGGATTGTCGTCTCTCCCCGAAACACTCAAACGAGGTACTATTCTTGAGAGGTATGATACACTATCTACACTAAAATACATCTTTGTCCTTTCATATTCCTACAACCAGACTCTCTGAAACCCCTAGTACTTTAGGTGCCTTTGATCCAGCAGAGACCTCGGCTCTCTTAGTTTTACCGTACCTGCGCCCGATCTGAGCCATTCCACCTAATAAACGATGGTCCCGGGGTTCCATAACCAGAGTTAACAGTTTCGATGCAACTCGTGGTTCGCCTGTTTCCCGAATCCTGTTTATGACATCTCTCAACTTGTCTCTGGAGCAACGGCAGTCATCGTCGCTAACCAAGATCTTACGAAGGTAGTACATTGCCATGTCTCTCTTAATTCTCTGGCGAAGATATTACGCAGGTGAGTACTTTCAACACTGATTAGCAGTACAGGGTTGGGCTTACAGCTAATACCCATTTCATTACGAAGCAGTTGGGTGTGTTATTGCATGCTGCGTCAATGATGAAAATTGCCTTGAAATTTTCTTTGACGCAGATGCGAGGTCCAGCATAGTAGATGAGAGTTTCCAGGACTTGCGTGCGGCCATCTAGATGGAGTTCGTTCTCCATCCTTACTATCATGTCGGCGACGTACGTCTCGGAGAATAGGTCAAGACGGATGAGTTGACCAATGAGCGCGAAGCGTGCACATCCCAGAGGCCACTCATATTCGGGGCACTGCAAGTATTTGGACGGAAAAGTTGAGTGATGGTAGTGGTGTTTGCGTTATGGGGACTCACATCGTTGAGCCACTCTTCTACGGCTCCCTCGGCCTCCCGCTGAACTTTCTCGAGGAGTTCTTGTTGTGCATCTTCATCATCTTCGTCGACTTCATTCCACTTCATGAAGATGCGCATGGCTGCGATGTATGAATCGCGGGCCCTCTGGAGGCTATATATGATCTGATGGATCGATTGGGAGGAATAAAGGTCATTCCGAACTAAAGCCTCGTCTATGTAGACGAACTCGTTCCCCAGCCTTTCCTCGTGCTGGAACAGGCGTTTGATGAGAGTCTCGTTCTCATCGCCACTTGATAGGCCGCTACCGTCGCTGGAAAAACCATCGTTCTTATCGCCTGAGAACTCCTTCTCCTTGTCGCTGTCACTCTTGGAATGCCCCTGGTCCGATTCGCGTTCAGGAGCGTTTCTATTCGAATTGAAACCTGAGATACTGGCGTCGCCAGAACTCGACCCCGAGCTGGAGCTACTGGCCTCAGTTTCTGTAGGTGATAGAAGCTCTTCAAGCCGGAAGCCGCTGCCTGGATCTTCCAGCTTCGTTTTAACTGGGCACTTACGAGGAGTGGCCTCGCCTACTGTATCCGTGTATCCGTGTCATCATCATCAGAAGCTACTTCTCCATCGACACTGGAGCTGTAACCACTCGAAATATGGTGTCGAAGACTCCGGAGGCCCGCTTGACTTTCTAGAAATAGCATGCTAAAGGCGTGGAAGGTGATTATCGGGAGTTCTCCACCTTCACGCTCATATGGGGCGCTGGGAGTATCGTATAACACAGGCATATCGGAGACAGGTAGCGAAGTTGGGAATGTCTTTAGGGAGGACCGGGGGGTTTTGGAGAGGATCAAAGGTTGAAGTCGAAGGGAGTTCAGCGCACGGCCACGCGTCTATGAACGCGCATCACCTTATAAAAGCAAAATGCATTGACTTCGGGCCACAAAACGTGACCTCGTTTCTCTTTGTCTTGCTTTGGCTTTGGGATGATGAGCCGCAGCTTTCATGGGTGGCTCCGAAGCTGATTCGTGACCGCACTGACTGTTGTCGCTTCATGGCCTTCACTGCCAACGGGACAATTATCCACAACTGAACCGAGTTTGCGATACGGCTTTTGCAGCCTTTGTCACTGCGCCGTACTCAAGTCAATAAACCCACACTCGACCCGTGGGGGAATAGATTCGTATTCCCGGAATATTGCGTGAGAGGACCTCTAGAAGCTGGAGAGGTCGTTTAGCATTATGGCTTGCTGCTTGTGTTAGAGGGCCGGAGATTGATATCTGCTATGTATCCTTTGCTTTAAGCATGGTGCACATACAATTTATCCCTTGTCTTAGACAGAGACATGAAAGACGAAAGAGCAGATTCGACTTTGGGGAGTAGAACGTGATCATGCTGGTGCATATGATTGCGGTTGTTGAAAGCGAGGGATCAACGATACGAGGCGACACTGCTCATCAAGGTAGAAAAAAGGTAGCTAGTCTCACTATTATGTTAGGCGGTTCCCGACACAATAATGAGACCAACCTCGTTTTCAGCTATGGTTGTGGTTGTTGGTGGGATGGATTTTCATGAGTATTGAGACTTTTATTGAAGCTCGGATCATCCCTTCATTCAAGGCCGTATACTTAGTTGACTTTAAGTCAATGCCCCTTCGTCATGTAGAAAATTCAGTACAAAGCAGAGGAGTTAATTGACTGTTCCAAGCACGAGTCGAAGTGGGAAGTGAGACCGTATTACGTAATGTTACTTCCCGATCCGGATGAACTAAAATCTAAAGAGTTGATTGTGACTGGCGGACACGCTCAAGGACATCCTCCAAATTTGTGAGTATTCTGTCCGTCTTGTATCTATTTTCTCCATTCAAGAGGGTTGATACGATACCTGTCTCTATGTCGTATGGTCTTGGAGGAAGAGATGAACTGAAGAAATGAGTGGGGGTGATGGATTTGCTGGATTATGGATGGATGGACTTTCATGATGACGGATGACGATGGCAACTTTCCCCTCAAGCCAGAACAGTTTATTGACAGCTTGTCTTTACAGTGAGAAATGGGTCGCGTTATCCGTGCGCAGAGGCGATCGCACGCCATCGTACGTTTCCTACGAACTTTACACCTTGAACGAAGCCTAACATTGGATCGAATTTCTTTAGTTCAAGGCGCACACCCACCACCGTAAAGCGCCAGCCAAGCTTCGCAACCTCGATTTCGCGGAACGCAATGGCTACATTCGCGGTATCGTAAAAGAAATCATCCACGACCCAGGACGTGGTGCCCCTCTCGCTCGTGTCGTTTTCCGTGACCCTTACCGGTACAAACTCCGCACGGAGACCTTCATCGCCACTGAGGGTATGCACACCGGTGCTTTCGTCTACTGTGGCAAGAAAGCTGCTTTGACTGTTGGTAATGTCATACCACTCGGACAACTCCCAGAAGGGACGGTTGTGTGTAATGTTGAGGAGAAGGTTGGGGATCGTGGAGCTCTTGCGCGTACTTCAGGCAATTATGCTACCGTTATCGGGCATTCGGTTGAAGATAACAAGACGAGGATTAATCTCCCATCTGGAGCGAAGAAGACTGTTTCTAGTTCGGCTCGTGCGACTGTTGGTATTGTTGCTGGAGGTGGACGTATTGACAAGCCTCTCCTTAAGGCTGGTCGTGCTTACCACAAATACAAGGCTAAGCGCTACAAGTACGCCTTTCATACTGTCTATCTCCAGACCCCTTTTTTTTGACGGAATTTTCTTTCTTTTTGTAGCTGGCCTCGTACTCGTGGTGTTGCCATGAACCCGGTTGATCACCCTCACGGTGGTGGTAACCACCAGCATATCGGGAAAGCTTCCACCATCGCTCGTTCCGCCGTTCCTGGTCAGAAAGTCGGTCTTATCGCCGCTCGCAGGGTACGTATTTCTTATCTCTTTTGTTTTGCTCTGATGAGAGTTGTCTGATCGGTGTTTTGTTTGATAGACGGGTCTGCTCCGTGGTACTGTTAGGACGAAGGATACGTAAAGATCGAGTTAGAAGGCATATTCTGTACATTCTTCTCGTCTTATTTTGTACGCATCGACATTATCTTCGACACCCTCAGGCCAAAAAGGTGTATGCAACGCTATGAGTATATGATCACTTCGTCATGATTATTCGCTGGTAGCGAGAAGGCTAGGGAGAATAAAACGCTTCCTTGATGATAACATGCAATTCTTCATCGACTGATACTGATTTGATCGTAAGTAGCTGTGAACAGATCAAACGCTGTTGATGAATAGAAGATAAAATCACGAGCAGTGTACGATACTCAGGTGTCTTCTGTGTGAGACTCGGAAAGTTAGGTACCGGACTCGGACCTTCGTCTATCCATACCCACGACTCATCCTCAAACGATTAGTTGAATAGTTTTGCCTCATAGTTCGTCCTTGGGAGTACTGATCAGGAACGATGTACTGAACTTTAACTCTCTTTGATCCCAGCAATAAGTATGTGTGTCTCGCCTCTCAGGCTCTTCGTTGCACGTAATTAGTAGAAAGCGAAATTACTATTAGTCTTCTTTTGTATGTATCGCATTACTAGTAAGCAAGGGCAATGCACTATGGGAAGATGCAGAGCAGCGTAGCACAAATCGCTATTGGACTTTGGATCCGATGTGCTGCGATCGATATCATGTTGATCAGCCTGTGCAGCAGCTGATATCTACACGTCCTCTCCTCGGATGGACTGGCTGTGCAAACTATTGCGCGATGTGTATAGCCGAGGTTATTTTAAATGTAATTATAATCGGCGACCATCGCTAAGGGAGGACTCGTACATACATAAGCAAGCTGAAGCTGCGCATACGCTGCGATATCGCTTGGCCATCGCCTCTACCCACTTTGCCACTTACTACTAACATTGTCGCTGAGTACTTTGCGCCACTCTTCTGCTCTTCATCCAACGTCCGAGGAAGTCACTGTGTTTGTGGAAGAGAATTGTTGAAAGCAGGTAGTCGCTTAAACGAACAATCCGACGGACGAACGACGAACGAATGTCTGCTCCTCCTGCGTATGGCTCGTCTCCTCCCCCTCCCCCTCCTCGCGATACGAGACCTCTACCGCCTGGCTGGAAGGAACAGTGGGATTCGAAGTATAATGCTTGGTACGTTCTCATCCTCTTTACACTCTCTTCATAGACGCATATACTCATCTTCACGTCAAATCGCTACGATCCCACCTGGATGTGCATATTTATCTACTTATCTACGATAACAGGTTCTTCATAGACACTCGTGGACCCGAACCACGTACGACATGGGAAGATCCTCGAGGACCTCAACCTCCACAAGAACAACCTCCCCAACACATGCCTCCTCCAGGACCACCACCTCCTTCTGGTGGTGGATACGGATCTCCTCCTCCAGGTGGTTGGGGCAGCTCTCCACCACCTCAGTCAGGTCCTCCTGCTGGATGGGGAAGTCCAGCTCCTCCTGGTCCGGGTGGATGGGGTAGTCCGCCTGCTGGTCCGGGTGGTTATGGTGGTTACGGACCTGGTCCAGGTCCAGGATATGGTCCTCCGGCCCCTCAGGGCAATCGAGGCTGGTTCGGGAATAGTCCTCCTCCTCCTGGTCCCGGAAATTACGGTGGATATCCTCCTCAGGGTGGGTATGGTGGCGGGTATGGACAGCCTCCGCCTGGAGGGTTTGGTGGTGGTGGATACGGACGTGGTTATGGTGGTGGTTATGGTGGAGGGTATGGTGGCGGTGGTGGTTATGGACCGCCTCCTCAGCAACAAGGAAAGAGTGGTGGTGGTATGGGTATGGGAACTGCTCTTGCAGCTGGTGGTGCTGGTCTTGTCGGCGGTGCGTTACTTGCGAATGCGTTCGATGATCATGAGGAGGATGTATACCGGGAAGGGTATGAAGATGGTACGTCAAATCTCGTTTCCGTTACTGTTGGATGATTTGCTGAGATGTTGTTGTTCTGTGCAGGCCAATCTAATGATTACGGAGGTGGTGATGACTTTGGCGGTGATTTCTAGTTTCATCGCGAAAGGTTTTTGTGGAATTGCGAACGGCAATAATCCGTGATTTCTTCTTTATCATCTCGTTTTTCCTTCGCTCATGGGAATGTCGTGCTAGTGGAATTGGACACGAAAACTTGGAAACTGGAAATGATGTCTTTATGCCTTATCTTGTTATCCGCATGCTTATCATTCTATGTCCCGACCGACAAAGGAAGAGTTTACATCGTGTATCGGTCTTATTTACCACCCCACTGTGATATGTACTGGATTATCACGAAATTAACCTTGTTTTCTGCCAGCAGAAGTGTACCATCATTGAACCTGAAAGACAGTAGTAGTAGCTGTAACTTGGTTTGCTGATGATTCAAAGGCTTTACTTACTGTTGTGGGAAGAATGCCACATAGCAGTTGCGGTGTACAGGTCACACCATCGAATGAATGCACCGACAGAGGTTGCTGGACCCGGCTATGCGAGTCATGAGTAGACGGCCCAAGAAGAGGGAAAGTGATATTTCTAGAATGCATGCAAGATATCTATTCGAGTAGCTTTGCTTTTCTGTCGTGTTTCTTTACCGATTGCAAAGTCTTTGACCAAGGAGAGAACTAATAAAAGATCCGTTGGCGTTAGGAATGAGTTGTAGACGCGCTATGCTAGTGTGTGGTTGTGTTGCCTTATAAGGAATGGCGTGGCAAGGAGGTGAAAGCAGCGTGTTCGTCGACCGTGTTCATTCGTCGCGTACTTTACAGGGCAACTCTGGCCTCTCCCTCATCCTCCTCCATCTCTCTCCAGTACTATCAACCATGCCAGATAAAGACCCTCACCCAACGCCAGATCCTCTATGCCATTTCGGTGGCAGGTAGGTCGTTCAGTTTTTATTGTGGTTGAACTTTCTTGGTGACCCTAGTTCCAACATCGTGTGCTATGCGTTATACAGATTGTACTTCACGACATTCCCTGAACCCACTCCTTCTCAGAGCTTCCTCAATAATGATAGCTCAAAAGAGCGATCCATACCGATACGTGCACAGTCGAACGCGTTTATCGTTCGTCCGTTGTTGGAAAGCGCGCTCTATTATTTCTTCACTATCGACGATCAACTGCGATACCTCTCGTTCTTCAAGGATTGGGGACCATTGAATATCTCAAAGGTATACAAGGCGTGTATACTTATACACGAGCTGCTAGAGGTGTGTTTGTCTACCTTTCTGTCGTTGAGGACGATGTTGATTTGTAATTGCACCCGTCAGGATGAGGAACTCAAGAACCATAATCTCGTACTGTATACGTCTAACTGCCCAATGAATAAGGCCAACGCGGCACTGATCATGGCGCTCTATGTCGTACGTATCCAGTTGTCTATGCAACCGACGGACAGCTGACAGCGCATCGTAGATGATTGTGCAGAAAAAAGCGCCCTGGGAGGCCTTCCAGCCACTAGCAGAACTCGAATTCCGACCTTTCCGTGATGCCGGTCGCGGTGTTGCTGACTTCAACTTGAGCATTCAAGACTGTCTGTGGGGGATGTGGAAGGCTATGCAAAACGGACTTTGCGACATGAACGAGTTTGACGTCGAGGACTATGAGCATTATGAGAAGGTTGAAAATGGAGATTGGAACTGGATAACGCCGTCTTTTATTGCTTTTGCTAGTCCGGTGGAGTATGGGTTCGCGAATGGGACGATACGAGTTGGACCTTGCAGATTGTCGGCGGCAACAAAGAGTTGCCTTGACTATTTCGATACACGAGGAGTCAAGTTGGTCGTACGATTAAATAACAAACTCTACGATAGGCAACACTTCCTGGATCGTGGAATCCGGCACGAAGAGATGTACTTTGATGACGGGACCAATCCCACAGATGAGATTGTGCGGCGGTTCATCAATCTTTCCGATGAGGTGATTGAGTCGGGGGGTGTTGTTGCAGTACACGTACGTCCTCTCCCGTCATCCTACACATGATGTAACAAACTCACGTACTACACAGTGCAAAGCCGGGTTAGGGCGGACAGGCACGCTCATTGGAGCGTATCTCATATGGAAGTATGGATTCACTGCGAACGAGGCAATCGCGTTCATG
This sequence comes from Inonotus obliquus, assembly GCA_032164295.1. Taxonomy (NCBI): domain Eukaryota; kingdom Fungi; phylum Basidiomycota; class Agaricomycetes; order Hymenochaetales; family Hymenochaetaceae; genus Inonotus; species Inonotus obliquus. The sequence goes on from JAJHTX010000004.1 coordinate 675,014, forward strand.
CGTATCGTACGACCAGGTAGTGTGGTCGGACCACAACAGCAATACATGTACGTCAAGCAACTGGAGTGGATAAAATGGTCTGCTGTGGACGAGATGCGACGATCGGAGGCACAAGTTGCGGCTGCCGTTGCAGCTGCTGCTGTGGTTACTCCTGCGACTCCGCCAGCGGAGACGGACGAGGATTCGAGTATGGAGATAGACACTGTAGCTGGTGTGGTTGTTGGTACGCCTACGACACCGAGAACGATCATCCCGCCTGTGACACCGAGCAGACATATTAAAGCGGCTACAGCGAAAGCACGAGCTATTGAACCGCCAGGTCAACCGCGTAAGACTCCACTCGCGAAACGGACTGCGACAGCTGCAGCGGTTGATGAAAGCGAAGAGTCTGATGAAGATGAGATCAACGCGCTACCGGTGATTGCGACTACACGTGCGAAGGCGAAGTTACAATCTGCGCTGCCATCGAGGACGATGACGAGAAGGATACAGCCATCGTCAGAGCAGCGTCCAGCGAGAGTGACGCGTTCAACAGCTGCTGCTGCTGCGAACGGATTGAAGAGGCCTGTGACGGCTGCACCTGCACCACCTGCATCCCCGACAAAAGGCAGTGGGAACGGCCCGAGTCCGAATAAGATCCCACGACTTGCACAGAGAAGGGGAAGCCCTCCACCTGCTACACGAAGCACAACATCTATGGGTATGCGCACGCGCTTACAGGCACCTACACCTTCACGTCTTCCGACACTAACAGCAAACGGGAGACGTGGTAATAATGCTACAAATGGTGTAGCTCCTAGCACCAACGCAAAGTCACCTGTAAAAGGTGGTAAAGCTGCTGGTGGGGGTGCGGCGACGACGACGAACCAGTCGAATGCATGGATGAATAATTCGAGTGTGGTTGTTAAACCTAGTACGAAATCTGAAAGACCTGGGTTGAGAAGTGTTAGAAGACGAAGAAGTAGTTTTAGCGCTGCTGATGTTGTTGCTTGATTCTACTTCACATTTCTTTCACGGTTGCTTTCTTGGGTGTTTGCTCTATCCTCGCATTCATTTTCTGAGTCCATGTGTTTGTGGATCATTGGTTGGTTGATGCTTGTCATCACTAGAAGTAGCTATTTCTCTGGTCTTGGAGTTGTTTTCACCTTCATGGACATGATTCCTAAACCATCACTATTATTTGCACGCTGCTATCGTATTTATACCTCTCACATTTTCTCGATCCCGTTCTTAATCATCTGCAGCACATTCCACAATTCCCCCCATTCTACCATCATCAATCAAGTTCCAAGTTCAAGTATGTGTTTACCTATTTACTACAAGCAATTAGCAGAACAGTTTGGATTGAAATTCTATCTTGCCCCTGGGATTGATTTTCATTTCTTTGGTTCTCTACATAGGTATTCTCCTCTCCGGGTTTCGTTTTATCTCAGTTCTTTTCTTTTTACCTACTTGCCCCGTCTCGTCTTGTCTTGTCTCGTCTCGTCATATATTGTACGTCTATAGCCTCTCCGTCTCCTTATCGTCTATATCTGTTGTTCGTGCCTTATGTTTGAACAGCGGATGATTTGGTAGTGGTTTGTACAGTGTATATTACGCCAATTTCTCGTTCTTTTGTTATAGATCGTCAAGTATATGAATTACATGTACATGCAAGTTTATACTGCCCGTGTGCCCGTGCCCATTCCCATTCCCATCGACTCGCCAAACCGTCATCCAGTGCCCAGATGAAACATATCCTAACCGTGAGGTTACAGGGGAGTATCCTTTGAAGAATACTTGTGAACACATTCGAGGAAGAAACGCATATCTTCTGGGTCTACTCCGGGAGTGATACCGTGTCCGAGATTCGCTATCCATGCGCGTGGAGGTCCGATTTTGTTATTGTTGTTGTTGTTGTTGTTGTTGTCTTTGTCGTTGGTTGTACGGAAGGATGTTGATATGCGTTTGACTTCGCGCTCGATTGCGTCGTGGCCGCCGTATAGAACGACTGGGTCTAGGTTTCCTTGCAGTGCGATTTTTTCACTTGCTTCTGCTTCTGCTCCTTCTCTTTCCTCGTCTTCAGCAGCAATAGCTTCATCAACAATCCTTCTAGCGTCCTTCCCATCAATACACCAATCCAAACCCAACACATCAAACCCCGCCTCTCTCGCCAACACTCCCAAAGCGGTATCGGTATTTGCGCCTTTTGCGAAGAGGATGAGGGGGATCTTGGTGTTTGGTTGAGATGTTGGGAGGCCGTGGAGGGTTAGGGAGGCGCGGACGCGGGATGAGATGTGGGTTAGTGTTGGGAGGGAGAATTCGTTGTAGGTTTGAGGGGAGAGGTCGGATGCCCAGGAGTCGAATACTTGGAGGAGCTGGAACATTAGATCAGAATCAGGAAGATGCGTGTGAGTGACATTCTTCTATAGGACGGGGGGAAGGTGCTGGGAGAATGTGTTTATGGATGACAGTAACGTACTTGAGCACCAGCGAGAGCCTGTCCAATCAAAAAATCGGCGCATACATCCGCAATATGCATAAGTAACTTCTTCGACTCTTCAGGATATTTATACAACCACGTCTTCGCTTTCGTGAAACCTTTCCCACCAGTCCCACCTCCTTCAACCATATACGCGAATAAAGTCCAAGGAGCACCGCAAAATCCAATCAAAGGTACTTCGCCATTCAACTCTTTTCTGGTCAACTCGATAGCTTCGAATACATAACCCAACTCTTTCTTTACGTCGATTTTGTCTTTGATTTTAGAAGGGATTTCGGAGGGGTGGTTGAGAGGGTTTGGGAATGATGGACCTGGGTTCATGAGAACTTCCATTCCGAGGGCTTGTGGGATTACGAGGATGTCGGAAAAGATTATAGCTGCGTCGAGAAGGCCTTTGTAACGACGGATGGGTTGGAGAGTTACTTCCGCTGCTAGAGAAGGCGTTCGACAAACTTCGAAGAATTCGTGGTGTTTACGGACTTCTTGGAATTCTATGCGTAGTGGAAATGTTTCGTCAGTTTAAATGTTAGAGTGTGAAGGGTAAGCGTATGCGTTGTAGACGAACCTGGAAGGTACCGCCCTGCTTGACGCATCACCCATACTGGAGCGCGTTCAGTTTCTTGGCCTGGATATGGGCTATTTGTCTAGATCATTCAGAGAGGGGGGCAGAAGCTGTTTGCGCTAACCTCGCGCAGCCCGGAGGATCAAGTCATTCTTCAGTGGGGGAAACTTTGAGTCTATGTCCATTGTCTCAAGGTCTGGTGTTCAGTGTTGTGTGAGCGGATTCAGAGCAGAGGTCTCTGGAGGAGTCGACAGTAGATCAGAGTATGTCGAGAGGCAAGAACGCAAGATGAGGAGAGGCTTTTTGAGATATCCTGAGGAGCGATGAGCGAACGTCGCACGCGTACGTGTCGGCGACGTGTGCTATAATATATATCAGCGAATACCAAGTGGTGGATTGAAGTGAAGTAAGCCGTCCAGACTCCGCGTTCGTGTGAGCTTCACTTCGGTGCTATCTCACGCGTTTGTTTTCGGTTGGAGGCGCCAAAGTCAGACGCGTCTCGTCTCTCTCTTTCCCCAACTTTCACGCCTTTTCCATATCTCTACTTATAACAGAAGCACGACAAGAATGAGCATATCGGACCCCACACGACTCGTTGCGGAGTGAGTACATCAATGTATATTATTGCAGAGAATGATGGTGACAATTATAGGTTCAAGGTTCAAGAAATCCGGAGAGTTCGATCGTTTACGGCGAGAGCTGCTTTCACAATTCAAGACAAATGTTCGTCTCCACTTAAACCTCGATGTCGAAGTCGAAGTCGAGATCCGATTTGGCTGACGGTTTTGTGCTATGGGCATTGCGGTTGGCTGGAATAGGATACGATTGGAACGTTCATGTCCCGCGTACAAGATATCGTTCAACAGCGATTAGAAGAGGACGAGAGATTACAGTACCTCCCTCCAGAAGCGGTACATAGCGAGTTGATGCAGGATATGGATCGGTGCGTCCCATCCTCGTATCATTTCTTTTCATAGCCTATAGTGATATTCAACCCTTTCTACAATCAATTCGTTAGGTTCCCACTTGTCCAAAGAGCTGTAGCAGACCTACCGGCTCTTACGGATCCATCTTTCAGCACAGCTCTACGTCGCTCACTTACGAAGATTCTAAATGATGGACGACGTGGTACGTGTCCTTCTTTCTCTGTCCCGTGCATCTTAATTTGTAAACTAAGAAACTTGCTGACGGGTATTATGTTCGACGCCACAGGGAAACGACCCATCAACAAAAGCAAAGACGAAGGTGGAAATAGAGATGGAGATATCAACATGGACGATTCGGACTCTGAATCCTCAGCGTCCTCTGAGGACAACGATGACGAACACGAACATAGTTCGGATGACGATGAGATACTCGGGTCTGCTAATCCAAAAGACGGCCGAGGACGTTCGAAGCAGAAGTTAGTCAATGGTATTACAAGCAAGGTAACGATGGATGATAGTTCGCCTTCTTCCTCGCCACTGAACCGACCCCGAGCAAAGCTTCATTAGTTTATAGTTGATTCATAATACGTTTGTTGGTATATTGTACGGTATATAACCTGTATTGCACTATTGTTCGTATTTTAACATGCTCTTTTGTATGTATAACTTTGCAAAGTACAAAGCATTGTTTGATGGATGATTGCGACAAGCCGATGACGGTTGATGGAGCGGGATTGCTCTCTGAGGGTGAAAAGGGTAAGCCTGTGCTTCCAAATAGCAAGAAGAGAGAGACGTTGAGCACTGCCAGAGAAACCCAAATTTCATGAAACTGACGACACCAAAAAATAGTAAGAGGTTGGCAGACAACTGGCATATCATAACTACGAACAGACAGTCAGCATTTCTCTCCAGACCAAGGAAGAATACTCGACCACTTACGCGGAACAAGAAGCTCAACTATCAAACACAGAACAATCCATCAGTTCCAATTCACAACACGCAAACTCAGGAACGAGAAGGAAAGGAAGTAAGCTCACATCTTCAGGCGTCAATCTTCCCATTGCACTATCATCCGTAGACAACGTAGCATTGATCATAGCAGATTTCTTCTCTTGGAGCTGAACAATACGGGACTCGATACTGTCTTCGATGACAAGTTTGATAGCCTCAACGGGTCTGTGTTGGCCTAGTCGGTGAATGCGGTCCATCGCCTCTGGAAGGTCGGAAGAGTTATGAATATTATTATATAAGATAAAGAGAAGGGGAGAGGGAGGAAGATTGAAAGTAGAAACGAGAACATACGGTATTCGACGGCAGGGTTCCACCAGCTATCCATGAGGTACACCCGAGAGGCTTCCGTCAGGTTCAGTGCAACACCCCCGGCTTTCAAACTGACGAGGAAAACGGTGACATGAACGTTGTTCACTGAAACACGCGGGCATTTTTAGGTCGAGTTGGTTATCTATGCTGAAGCTGGACACTCACTGAAGTGCTTAATCGTCGCATCTCTGGCCTGAGGAGACATCGTACCCTCAAGTCGACAAATCTACAAACCAACCAATGAACATCAGACACCCTTCATTTTCTTATCCATCTCCGCAACGATCATGAACAGATACTTACGGTGAACCCAGCTCTCTGAAGCCTAAATGCAATCAAATCCAAGAAATTAACGAACTGCGAAAATACGAGTGACTTGGTAGTAGCGTCCTTCCGACGAAGATTCGACAACTCTTCAACGAGAGCTTCAATCTTCGTCGAAGAACGCCATTTGTCAATATCGAGTCGTCCGAGGATACCTTGACGTGCTGCAGCTACGTCTTCGTTCACTTCAAGTGCTGCTGCGTCCAGGTCGATTGTTAATGGGACGTGGCAGACTGGGCAGGCGGGCTGTGTAATGTGGTACTGGGATTTAGGAGGGAACAGACAGGGTCTGTGAGAAGCACACGCACAATTTGTTCGACGGCTGTATTGATATATTGTTTGATGCACTCGCGATCCTACAGAACTCTCAGATGTTACATATATGGTAGAATATAGCGAACAACTTACGAATATATGTCTGCACTTCGACTGGATCGCATCCTCTGCGACGTCGTTACAAAGTCTGCAAATCGTTGTCTCACCAACGTCTGATGCGAACACTTTGGCGTTACGTTTGCTCTTGAGAACGAGATCAGGCTACGAGGGAGGAGTATGAGCATCCCAGTCTGTCTTTTCCCGTGCTGATGAGAACTCTTACGTGGCATGCCATTTGCCTCATCCTCGTAATTCTATAGCAACAGATGAGTGCAATTCAGCATAATCCCGCTGTCAACTTACAAGCTGAAGATATTCGAGTAGTCTGGTAAGCGGATTTAGTACTTTCATCACTCTAGACTAACATCAAGACTTACTATTCAACAAGCTGCCCTGGTCAACATAAGTAGTAAACTGTCGCTTCGCGTCCGTGAAAAGCGACAGATACAGCTCCTTCTCTTCGTCGCTGAAGTAGTCCCGACGAACGATGACCGTTCGAGGTGGGAGACCGAGGTCATCTGCACGTTCGATCTGTTGCAGTACCATCAGAATTCGTGATAGCAAGTGCAATGTGCATGCTCACTGACCTTTGTTCGACGCAACATCATACGATCGAGCAACATCCGCAACTTTTTGAAGGCACCAAATCCGGGACCGTCCATGCCATGTTTCTGAATGGGAGTGAGGATTTCGTTGTTCCAGAAACATGTCTACGAGAATGAGTTAGTCCTATAGTTCAAAGGAGCGACTGACAAGTACTCACATGTTGCATCGGACTATGTCCGCATTCTAAGCACACGGAAGAATAAGTACCATGAGATATCTGGTCTGGGAAAGGACGACTGACCATCACAGGTCTTCTTATCAGTGAATCGCCAGTGGAGACTCTTGCAATCGCACTGCTTGCCTATTCCGCCATCAATAGGAAGATATATTATACAATCTAGGGGCGAGACTTACAGAAATAGAATGAGAAGGGATCGCCACCGAGGAACCTGACAAGACTGTAGAGTTCTCCCACACGGTTTTGTAACGGTGTACCAGACAAGCACCACTTGTGTGTGCTCCTGTTGCCACAGTGTGAACGTCAGAGAAATTCTGGAAGAATGGATAGTAGCACAGACTGGAGTTCAAATGCAGCCTTTGCAGTGTTCGTCGACCGTTCCTTGATATTATGGGCTTCATCAAGCTGGAGGAATCAAGGCTAAACAGAAGGAGCTGTATAGGATTAAACTGAGACAACGTACAACGACCCTGTGCCATTTAATTTGGTGAACAGGCGACTTCTCTTTCACGATTTTCCCGCCTCGCTTGAACCCGTTTTGTTGCTTACGGAACGCACTCTCCAGTACGGCGTAAGTAGTCAATACCTACATTGACCACCAATGCAACGCTAAGTTTCCAATTTCAACATTGGAGTAGTAGCAATGATACACACCACATCATATTTCTGAAGCTCCTTGATATTCACCTCTCGGGTTGCGCCATGCCATATGGCAACTCGTAATCCATCGGTGTATGCTTCAATCTCGTTCTTCCATTGCATAATAGCCACAGTTGGACTAGAGGATTTATAAATGAATAGAGAAATAGAGGAATTTCATTACTGAACTCACGCGACAATTAAGTTGGCCTTTGTGCCGTCTGAAGCAATAAGGGCTAGAGTTTGGATGGTCTTGCCCATGCTGGAAGAACGAGAAGTGAACATCGAGGACTAACAAGAAAGTTCATACTTCCTTACCCCATTTCATCCTATCAAGAGAGGAATGTTAACCACGTTCGCAATAAAAAAATTATTTCAAGAATAAAAACGAACAACACCTACCGCCAACATTCCACCGTGCCACTCTCCCTTCTCCTGCTCCCGCATCCAATACAGACTCTCAAGCTGGAACGGCAATAACTCAACCTTAAGCTCATTTGGCTGCTCAGCCTTTAGAGGTGTGACAGGCTTGACACGCTCCTCGAGATCTCCCCAAACAGAACGTAACTCTTCATGGTGATATCTCAATGCAATCGAATTCTTCTCTGCCCAAGTTAGACGGCGACCAAGCTCACATTTGAGTTTGTTCTCTTCTGCCTTGATCTCGCGACGCTTGGAACGTTCTTCTTCTGTTAATGCGCGTCGGCGAACGTGAAGGTCTGAGATGGTCATGAACTTCTTGTCTGATTGTGAGGCCTTTGCTTTCCCCTTTCCCTTTCCCTTGCCTTTCCCTTTCGGAGCGGTTCTAGCTTTTCCTTTACCCTTGCGTTTCGAAGAAAGAGACTCTTCGTCTGAAGAGACGGCTTCCTCTTCCGAGTCGAGGGGGGAGAGTTCGCTTTCAGCTTCAGGCTCCATTTCCATAGCCTTTGCACGCCGACCTTCTGCAGCAGCAGCGCGCAAAGCTCGAGGGCTGCTTACAGACGGACCGCCAGAAAGGGTGCCACGAGATTCTTCGTCCTCTTCTGCTACTAGCTTTGAAAGTTCAATGGCCAGACCTAGCATTTGAGCTTCAGCATCGTCATCGTCGGCTAATACTTCTTCAGAAGGAGCGTAAGAACGCTTGCGTGCAGACTTTGCAGTGTACTCGAAGTCCTCGTCATCTTCGTCTTCGATGGCTTCAAATTCAGATCCACTGTCCTCCTCCTCGAGCTCCGCATCCTCGTCATATTCTGCCTCGTCTTGTGAGATGAAACCTTCATCCTCTGCCTCGCTTTGTGGAGTTTCAGGAATTTGAGAAATAGATTTGCCGGGCCCTCTTTTTCGTTTCGAGATGCTGGCTTGCTGCTGGTCCTTCGGGAAAAGTGATATGATAAGCAAAACTACAACGTGACTGAACAAATAAAAACGTGAGCCCCACCATCTCTTTCGGCGATGGTGTCCTTGTAGGTATCTCTACATATACCCTGCTCCTTGTACTAGCCGAAGAAATGGCAGATGCGCGCTGTTTCTTCGTTGTCGTAATTTCTTCATCCTCGCTGTTCTCGTCCTTCACCCGTTTACCAAGAGTTCCAGCATTCCTTGTCGAACGCCGTCTTTGAACGTTCAGATTCGCCTCCTCTACTTCCCCGGCCTGCTCTAGCTTGTTCTTATCATCACCATCTACGTCAGAAGTGGGTGGTGTATCAGACGCGAAAGACGCTTTCTCGCTGAAAATGGGAGAGACATCAGTAGTGGTACTTGGTGTGGATGTTCCAGCGGAGGACGGAGTCTCAAGCCTTCTGGTGCTTCTTCTAGTTGCTCGTGCCATCTACCTCTTCACGGTGCCCCGGCAGTGTTGACACGATGGTCGATATGAAGGAAGGGGGAGGAGGAAAACAAGGTCAGAGACGCGTTGGAAAAACGTCCACAGCTTAGAAATGGACGCGCATAAGGCTAAACCTTATTTATTACGCGTCGCGGGACCTTTATGCCTTTCCTGGAAGGTTGACTCGGGTTCTCATGGGTGGGAATGCGACTCTGAGGTAATCACGAGTCAATTTAACCAATCATTCCGGTACTAGTGAGACATCCTCCTTGAAATATGCAGAAACAAACATCAGTTTCAAGTTTGAACTTTATCTCTTGTACGCGGGTCTTGTACTTGAATTATCCACCCTTCACACGAAGTAATGTTCAACATGAAAGCATGTAACTATAGAACGGGTGATCATATCATGCGTAACAGAACGTAAGCTAAAATAAGGGCAAGTTAGGTAGCGCAAGGAATACAAGGTATTAATCATTGAATATACTGGAATCAAGAAATAGACCTCGGCACAAGGCATCAAACGTTAGAGGACAGAGAAAAGAAGGCGGACCAAAAATATAGACTTATATATAACATAACAAAGACCAAGGTATACCAGATACGATTTTGAGAACAGGACTTTGGACTCCGTCGCAGCAGATATTTCTGAAGCCAAGAGAAAGTCCGAAGATATTCGAAGATCGAAGATCGATAACAGCTATAAAAACACGAAGGACGTTGAAGAGAAGTGAAGTCGAAGGAATAGGCAATGAAACTTTCTGTTCGGAATTAATCTGCATTAGTTCTCCTTAGATTTCTTGTTTTTCCTCTTGCTCTCCTCTGCTTTCGCTTTTGATGCAGGTTTCGTTGGAGCGGTGGGCCTGCTTGATGGCTTTCCTTGTTTCTTTGAATTAGGCTTGATGCCAACCCCCTCGCGCGAATCGTTTTCTGAATCGGTGGCGTCTGATCCTTGAACCTCAGCGGAGACAGCATCTCCCGAAGACGCTTCAGAACCCTCTTCTTCATCCTCTGAACTTGAGTCGGAAAGTGCAGGTACAGAAGCCGGAGCGGGAGGGGATGGAGCACTCGGAGCAGTGGGTGCGGCAGGTGCGGTATTTAAAGCCGCTGCAGGAGCAGCGGGGGTTGTCTAGTACGGTAAATCCTAACTAAGGCTATATTGGGAGAAAACAAAACCAAGTACTCACGGCGGAACCTGCGAGGCTTGTGCCATGTTGCTCGGCGACTAAGGCCTCATAAGCAGCTTTATCCACGCCAAACTTGGCTCTCATGTCATTAGTGGCATCAAGGTAAACCTGTGTAATTAATTTATCATCAGAGGACGCTACACGTAGGGAATACAGACGAACCTTCTTCTCCTCATCAGTCATTTTCGACCATCGCTCAGAAATCTTGGTAAGGACCTCAATATACGGAAGTCCGGGGAAGGCCTTCTTCATTTCTTCGCGAACTTCATTTTGAAATAGAAGATATGCACTTGGAGGCCTTTTCGGTGCGTTCGGGTCTCTTTCCTTCTTTTCTCCAGGAGCGCGTCGGCGTCGTCTCTTTATGGTCCCTTCTACTTCGGGTTCAGCGCCGCGGCGTTTACGACCACGAGCCGGCGTCTGAACAGAGCCAAAGGCGGTAGCGTGTATGCCATTGGAGGCTACTGGCGCAGGGGGGATGGAGCCTGGTTGCGATCCGGTTTGTGGAGGCGTAAACATAGGAAATATGTTTTGCATAGGAAGGGATACTGCAGCATGAGGCAAACCTTGAATGAAGCCGGCATAGTTGTCAATCATAGCGGCTGTGCTGCGGAGTTGCTGCACGCAATGACCAAGAGCCTCGATGAGCTGCAATAATATATCCGAATAGTCAATAAAAAGCACGACAACGACATGTGTAAAAAAGATACAGGGACTGACCTGGTGGCGTTGGTAATCTGTATTGTCTGCCTGCATTGTGGGACGGGACGCGATAGACGATAGACGCGACGCGTCTGTATATTGTTGTGTTAACGTTGTAGGGGTGAAGTAAGAAAAAAGAAAGAAGGGTGTCGTTGAAAGCGTGGGTAACTCCTTTTTGTACTTTAGTATTATGTAACAAAGTCAACACAATACAGTACATTTCCAATACATTTCGCTTGCATTCTTATCGTCTTTCTTATTGTTCGGAACCTTGCCCCTATACCTTACTTTGTATAAGACTTCAGTCATAAGACCTCGAGCAAGCCAATCTCAAACAGAGTTTGTAATGGAATGACATTAAGACTGAAATAGGAGTAGAAATGTAACACTTGATGTCACGCAGATTACAGTGTCACATTGGTAACAGATTCAAACTCCGACTAAAAACTGTGTGGTTATGACAGGTCGCCGCCTGCCCCGTCGGCAGCCTTTATTGACCGAACCACGACGGTGAACGACGACGGTGCTCACAGTGAAAAAGAGCAAAGCCTTCGTTGTTGTCGTCTCTCGTAGTGCACATAAGCAACGGCTGTACCGTTTCTGCCCCTTGAAAAGTCTGTTCTGAAATCACAAAGAGAAAAGGGAAAAACAGGCGAGATGGAAGCGGGCTTTTACAACAACCAGCACGCCTGGCTTGCCACTGCTGACCCGTTCCGTCCAGGCCACGACCAACAACAACCGTCAACGCCAACGACGACGCAGAGTGGTGATGAATGGGGAAAGGCAAGCGCCATCGATCTGTCGGACTTTGGTCTTGGGGACCTCCAGGGTGAGCACAAAACAAATAGAAATAAAAGAATGAAAAAGACCGACCATAAAAATGTTGCGTTTTTCTTCTCTTGTGCCACACATGCGTCTTGCGTGCATTGCGTGCCTACAGCGTCGAATGCGAGTCCGTCGAGCACTGTCTCCATGCAGCAGCTGTACCAGTTTCCCGCCAACGGGTATTTCCCCGCGATAGCACCGTTCAATGTGATCCCATACAATCAGAGTGCAACCGCGTCAGCATGGCCTCAGCAAAACCTTCCGCTATCATCATACTCAACACTCAATGGTGCGACGAGCTCTGTGGGCTCGAGCCAACAGTCACAACAGCAACAGGCCCCGAGTCAGCCGCAGGCAGCACAGCAATCGTCGATCGAGTGCGTCCCATGCTAGTCGTGTTTGCCACTTAACATCTAATTTATTCTATTTTATATCAAGCCCGACTCTAACAACAACGAACAGCTCGACTTCTTATTCCCCGCCCCCGTCGTCGTCGCAAGGTAATCACCAGAGTCCTCCTATGCAGTTCAGTGTCCCTTTCCAACAGCAACAGCAGCAGCCACAGCAACAACAACAGCAACCTCACCAGAACATGCACTCCCCTGTGCTAGCGATGCCACCGATGTACCTCATGCAGCAACATCCTCAACAACAACAGCCACAGCGGACGCTAAATCCCCAACAGCTTACCATGCAATATCCGTTTATGTATCACAACCCTATGCACCATGCCCAAGCTCCCATGCAGACAAACCTCACAGCCACTTCTTCACATCCCACTCCACCGCCAGCTTCCAGCTCCACCTCTTCAAACTCCACGGTTCCTCCGCCACCCTCATCCACACCAGCAGCGGAACCTGATCCTATTGTCCTCAAGAAAACTCTGGACCGATTGCTCTCGCCTTTTGCTCTTTCCGATGCAAAGACCGTCCGACATATGATGGATGCTATTGCAGATTTCACTTCTGCACGTGTCACGCCAGATATGCGTATAGAGATCGCAAGCCGCATTCGGGATAATGCTGGAAATACATTTTTTGCCGCATGGGCACGAGATGCTGAGGCAATGGTTTTACTTGTGAGCTGGCTCAAAGTGGGTGTCACGGGAAAGGACGATGGTCGCTGGGAATGCACGATCATGCCTCTTCTACATGTTCGTGAATGTATACTTTCTGTTACGGTTCGGATCGTTGAACGGCGAAACTTTCTAGGTGCTCGACCGATTACCGTTGACTATAGGTTTGCTTAGAGAACATAGACTTGGAAAGCTTACGACAGCTCTGCTCAAGTCGGACACTGTTTCTCCTGGTAAGCCGAACATCTTTGTGTCCGTCGTAATAGTATTTTCTCGGTGTGAGCAACGCACGAGCACGAAACAAAAGAATCCGCCAGTCAAACTTAATGCCAAGAAAAATGGCGTACTTCTTTCCTCCATGCTTTATGCATCTCCTTCATTTTTGCAATTCCCGCATCTTCGTCATGTAAACTGTTCTCCTAACAGAGATATGTATCTAACTATTGCTCCTCGCGCATTTGTCTATCACAGCGATCAAAGATATGGCATCGAACATCTCGAATAAATGGCGAACCTTGATTGAACCGAGTTCAAACAACGGTACAAAGGACAAGGACACGTCATCGTCAAAGAAAGTGGTAGAAATAGAGGGTGGGTCATGTCAGTTTGAATGTCTATAGAGTTTGTTGCTAACTCTCTTTGATTCTTTCTCTATCTTACATCGGTCTGATCTTTCTTTGATATGCGGATTTGCATGGATTATAAAAATATAGATAAAACGAAGAAAAGGAAGCTAGGTGACGCGGCGCCGAAGCCGCCTTCGAAGGTAACTGTTGTGTCATCAGGGACCAGTGCTCTGGGCAGCACAAAAGCGGTGAAGGTGAAGAAAGAAAAGGTCGTCGTGACTGCGGTGAAAGACGCGAAGGCGGATGCGTCGTTCTTCTCGGCGCCAAAACCGAAACCAAAGTTACCCAGCTTCAAGAAGGCTCCAGCAGGGTCAACAAGTTCAGCTACAGTATCGGGTGGCTCAACCGGTGTTGATGTTGCGCAGCCGAATAATGAGGACCCATTCCAGCAGGCACTAAAAGAGATGAAAGGTCGTTCGGTCGTACCTGTGCCCTCCGCGGCAAATTTCACTTCGTCTACTATTTTCAATAAACTTGATGGCGTGAATGGAGACTTGACCGCTGTATCGAAGTCATCTACGCCAGAGCCAGTTAGGAATAGCAGGAAGCGAAAGTCGGTATCTTGGGCTCCTGAAGGACATTTGGAAAAAGTCAGAGTCATCGAGAGGGCAGTGTATGAAGACGATTTAGCTAATGTTCGTTTATCCACTTGTCTATCATCACGATGCTCATAGGATCTATTCATTGTAGGGAACGTACGGTGCCCACAGCATTCGTGACTTGGAGCGAGCAGAGGGAGCTGCGATGCATCTCCATTTGTTCGAAGAAGTCATCGACTGGTACGAACCTTACGGTGAGATATAATCATTTCTATACTTAGAATCTTGTTGATGATGTCGCCGAAGATCTCGAGTTCCCGCAGGATATCGATTCGACAGAGCGAGGGACGCAAAGCGAGGAGAAATGGTCTCAGGAAGAGCGGGAGAAGATCACTCTCGCTGCTCTGTACTTCACTGACGCAGAGATTCCTGAAACACCGGGGGAACCTGCCGTCCAGATTTCTGTCGAGCAGGTGGATAACGAGGCGCGGATAATGACCGCTGGTCCAGAGATTCAACCATTCTTCCAGAATGCCATGAGTGTATCAGATCTCGTTGGACAGTTGAGAGCAAACACTAGTGCACCAGCTGGCGGCTATGGAGATGTAGAGAATGGAGTCATTGCCTCTCAGGAAGGAGATCTCGGCGTGTCCGATGTCAATAATGCTTTCGGTGTCAGTGGAAATTTCGACCTTAGCAAGTTGGATCCGAATGCCCTCAGTAGTCTGGCTGCGTCGCTTGGCCTTAAAGGGTTTAACTTCGGAACCGAAAATGGAACCGGAGCCGGATCAGAACTCAATTATGATTATTCATCACAGAACTCGTCTGCGTGGGGTGGTTATACTCAACAGAACCAACAGCAGTCGTATGCGGCAGAGGCAGGCTATCTGCATGATGAGCGAGATCGTGATCGTGACGAGCGTGGCGCGCGTGGGGGCGCCGGCTTCCGAGGGCGGGGAAGTGGGCGTGGTTTTAGAGGGCGTGGAGGATTCGGTGGCGAATTTAAAAGTAAACGAAGATGCACTTTTTATGCACAAGGAAGGCGAGCCTCTGATCCTTTGATCTCAATCCTCTTTTGTGTGAAACGTGTGGAATGCATGGCTAATATTGTTCTTTCTCCTATTTTTTTTCTATGTGTGCGATAACTGTGACGAATACAGTTGCCGATATGGTGATATGTGTCACTTTAGTCACGAGGGACCAGCGCCTGGACAAAGCTGTTACGATTAGTCAGCAATGCCGCCGAACGTCAGACATCACCGCCGATTTCATTTCCGCTTTGAGCGAGCCACTAGGGATTCAAGTCGACTGCAAGCGCGCTCTTCTTTTGGCCTTCATGGACTTCAAAGGGAATATTAGGGCAACCAATTATTAATTCCTTCCATCTAGCATTGACTTCCCCCTTCGCATATTTGGGCTGCCTCATTTCCTCATTCTTCTTCGCTTCTTCAGATCCAAACTTCAGCATCGTCATACACTACTGTTTATTGCCTGCATGTACTCTTTACTATTCCCCCGGTTCATTCACAATTCTCTTTTTCTCATGTTTCGACTCTTGGAAGCTAGTTCAAGTAATGTAGGCGACGCATTCGATCTATAGAGCTGCAATACCATGGCTCGTCTCTAGCTCTATGTGAATGTGGTTATATACATATGTATAAAGAAAAATGCATTATCCCGCTCATAATAACATTGCTCTTCCCTTGAGGCTTGGAAGTGGTTGGCATCAAGGTTCTTGTACACTGAACACATTGAACAAGCGTTTCAAACGTTTCAATATGATGAATGGATGAATGTCGGATGTCGGAAATTTTATACGTGTAACACGACTGGATTAGAAGAGTAACGTTTTGATTCCGTTGTATTGGTATTATCCAAACTTTCTCAAACAAAACTACATAATCCGAAAACCTTAGTGCATACAGAGTTGACAATAGAGAGATTACGAATGGATGCTTGGCCCAGAGAATCATAGACAGATAACGGTTTGAGAAACTACAGACTAAGAGTGGACAAAAGGATAAAAGGATCATGCGAACGACAACAATAGACTTTCGAAACGACGAAGACGAAGAGTCGGAGGGGATAGCAGAATGTATATGTGTACAGGGAAACAAGGTTAGTAGCACGACGAAAGCAAAACTTAAGCAAAAAAAGCAGCGGGGAACTTCGGGGATGAAGAACCAGGTAGAGGGGGGAAGGTGAAGGTGAAAGGGAAGAGAAAGGGTGAGAGGTTTCGGTGTCAATCTTCAACTTTCATAGTTGCCTCGACGGCATCCATGATCTCTGCATCTTCAGCTTCGGCATCTGCGCTTCCGACGCCTGAGCCGTCTGCATCCACGTCCACGTCTGCATCAGCATCAGCATCTTCCGCCAGCTCGTCACGCTCGTCACCAAGAGGCTGGCGTGCGTACGACTCGGAATGCGCGTAACGAGCACCAGATACACCTGCGTTTCCATTTGTAGTTGGTCGGATCATTTGACGACCTCTAGCCTCAACATCAAGTAAGTCGTCATCACTCTCGGCATGTCGTGCATTTGAGCTGGCATGTCGTGTGTTGTGTTGTTCTCGTGATGATATGGCAGTGATGTTTGGAGGAGTTGGCAAACGACGTGACTGAGCATGGTGTTGGTGTTGGTGTCTGGAATGTGATTGAGAGTGCGATGGTGTGACGTATTGAGGATGAGTTTGTCCACTTGCTAAGGAAGGATGTCGAGCGGCCGCAGACGCTGGGGGAACATGGGCGTGCTGATACCCTGAATCGTGACCTGGTGAACCGGTTTGACTGGGATCTGACGTGCGTCTCTCAGTATCGACGATGATTGTGTCCGTTCGTGCTGGTGGAGCCCGACTACGTCCTGACTGAGATTGAGAGTAGGACTGTGAAGGTGCCAAGGACAGCGTATTCGCCTGTGATGCCTTCTGAGATTGAGATCCGCCGCGAAGTGAAGCGGACGATTCAAGCGTCCCGCGCCTCTCTACGCGCTTCATCTTCTTGCGGCATCTATTGACGGACCGTTAGAATTGATTCCATAAAGAACGTACGAAAGGGAGATTACTTACCTATCGCAAACGGTACCAGGGCCTTGAGGACCTGGACCCCATTTTTCGACGCATTTCCCGTCTTTGTAACGTCCAGCCTGACCGCACTGACGACAAGTTCGAAGACCGGCCACCGACGCAGCTGTGGGAGCATCGGCACCACCGCCGCTGACAATTGTTCCACTCGGATTGAGAGTCATGAGCTGCGAAGCGGGAATGGAGGCCTTCCTGCCTATTCCGTTCGTCGCGGGGATAGAGTGCGTAGAAGGAGCCTTCGCGATCGGGTGAGAAGCTGGTGGTGCGGCCACCGCTGCTGCGGAATGTGGTGAGATAATTCCGTTGGCAGACTGGGAAGCTCCATACGCTTGATTCTGACGTACACTAGCGGCAGATTGATCAAGAGATGGACGCCCTCGCCCAACACCACCGTCAGTTGCTGTCTCCAGGAGCATTTCGTCGAGACTTAAGCTACTTTTGCTCCTCGTCGAGCTGCGACTTGCGTCCCTTCTCCGAGGCCTTTCATTTGCATTGAATTCTCCTTGTAGCTGTTGTTGGAGATGCAACTCCGAGCGAGGATGGCGGACGAAAGGCTCTTCCCTGCCGCGGCGTTCGCGAGCTTTTGCTTCGCGCACAAGCTCTCGAGCATCGATTCGAGGCGCGCCCACGGCGGCTGCGTCTCTGTCCCTCGCGCTATACTCGCGCTCCCGCTCCCGCTCCTCATAAGCCGCGTAACGAGAGCTTGTCGAAGAAGGAGCGTAAGGCGGAATACCTTCCCTCTGATAGCTTGGGCCGGAAGGATACCCATATTGGACAGAGGATGGGCGGTCATACGGGGGGGAAGGGCCTGAAGCAAAAGGAGGCAAAGCTGTAGGATGCGCAGACAACGGCTGAGCGGATGGTGGTCCGGACTGATAGTGGCGGGAGGATGTGCGCGGCACATACATGTGATGCACATCGGGACCGACCAAATCTAAGTCCATCTCATGTACTAAGCGGCGTCTTTTTTGTTCCTCATAATCTACTTCTTCCGCACGGCTACGGTGTCGCTTAAGTGGTAAGCTAGTGTTTATTGAGGCAAGCCCAGTGGCGGCAGGTGGAGGAGGGAGGGGAAGGGACTCGAACGCATTGTGTTGTCGATTGTCAATCGGACTCTGAGTAGGAGCATAGCTGTGCTGTACCTGTAGAGACCGTGAATAGCGAGACGACTGGGAAGAGCCGTGAGGTGGAGCGGCGTTAATGCTCGGTCCGGGAAGATGGTTTACAGGCGGCAGAGAGGGAAGTGGTGCAGGAACTCGAGGCAGATTCAATCTCAGCTCATCACGAGGCGAGCTAGTTGATGCTGCCGGCGAAGACTGAGGTGGGAATGTGGAAGAAAGCGTTGCAAGGAGACGCGAGTAGGTAGCTCGTGCATCGGAAGCCCGAAGGGCGCAAGCAGCCTCGTAGCGGTCCAGTTCCGCAAAGGATGCTGAAAGTGAGGCGAGCGCATGTAGGGCATCGTCGCGGACACTAAGGCAATTGAAATTGAAATCAGAATACATCTCGACTGCTTTGCTTGAGTAATAGAATAAAGAACAAATACAAACCGTTCTGCATGCTCCGTGCGTGTTTCGGCGTCTAGAACTGCCTTTGCCGCGCTCTCGGAGAGGCGACCATCAGCGCTTCTCGCCTCGGCGCCAGTAGTCACCGAGTTCGGCGATGAAGGGGGCGCCTGTAGTGCGGTAAGGAGTCGCTCGGCACGCGCAACGCGCTTCTTTTCCGAAGCGAGCTCCCGCCGTAGCGCATCGGCGTCAGCCAACGCCTGAGAAAGAAGAAGTGCGAGTTGTGCGGGAGCCTGGCCAGATGCGGTGTTTGGCGTATGATCGTTTTTGTCATCGTTACTCTTATTTCTTGGAGAAGTACTTGCATCCCTTGTTGTCGAGGCCTGCTGAACAGAGGGCGAAGATACTAGTGGCTCCTTGGGGGACGGAACTGCGGGCAATGCGACCTCAGATAATCTCTGGGGAGGAGATGAAGGGTTATGGTCTTCGACAACTTTGGGAGGCGTCTGCAAAGCTGGAGACTTGCTTGCCGCTTCGGATGGGCTCCCCCTTCTCTGAGCAGTGGCCTGAGGTACGGGGGAAGGGACGGGAACTGATATCTTTGAGCTCCCAGAGCGTGGGCTCTCTGATCTCTTACTCAACGGGCTGGTGTTACCGACGAGCGACAGCATCTGCGTCTGCGGTGGCGGCTGGGGAGCAAGTGTAGCAGTCGCAGACATTGCAATATTGCAGCGTTGCTTGACTTATAGATAATTAGCCAGCGGAGAATGGGGGAGGGGAAGCAGTGAGAACAGTAGGAGTAGTGGGAGGGAAGGAACGGGTTCAAAGAAGAGGAAGGGAGGGGCGTGTGATGGGCCTGGTGTAAGTTATAAGTAGCCTCTTGGCGGAACGATGGTCGCGCGCGCCGTCCGGGGGGGAGGCGGCTTCCGGCGTCCGCAGTAGCGCTCGAACCTTAATTAGCGAAGACGCGGCACCGCGCCGCCTTCCGTATAAGGGAATTTGTGCGGCACGCCCGGGTCTCGGCCTTCAGCGCACGATCATTCGCAAGTGATCGCGCTCCGCAGCACTTTTTCCCGTTATCCGGCCGCCGATAGTGGAGCCAAAACAGGTTAAAGACGCGGCACGAGCTCGTTGCAGCAACTTCCACGCTTGCTCGCGCGCCGACGTTGCCTTGCTCCCGTCGTCGTGTTTGGTCGCTTTATCGTCGTTGGGGGTGAATTGGAAAGGGGGCGGTGATTGAGGAACGGAAAAATTGTCCTCTCGGCGCCGAGAGGGAAGGGTGCCGTCGTGACCAGTGGATCATCAGTTCCGCAATTAGCGCGCAAGCAACGGGGCAAAGGCCAGCAAGGCAGGCGGCCGCGGACCTGATGGCGCCAGCGGAGCGCAATATTCTGTACCTGTATCTGATCACTAATTGGGAAACAAAGTCCGACTGGCCCGCGAAACAAATCAAAAGAACCTTTGAAGAGGACGTTGCGCCGGATTGCATCATTGAGGACACATGTACGCCAGTATATAGCCAGTATAGCGGGTAGGAATAAATGATCGACCGGATGGACCATTGCTGACGATAACACATCGCAGTTCGGCAGCCAAGTGAAGCGGCTACAGCATGTCAGCGTCAGCAAATGGCGATGGCGACGGCTTCACACAGGATGCTGCTATGGGTGCTACAACAGATGTCCCACCTGAGGCTTCGTCCAAAACGGAAGTATTTTCGCTCGCCATCCCGCGGGTCAGGAACAACAATGGGGCATCCATGCAGAGCTGAGAAGGCCGGCACATAATCAGCACCGAGCTTCCTTACCATGAGCGTGTGGAAACCAGTTGCCCGTCGTCTTCTCTATTCAATGCGCCGGTGCCGCATTTCCTTCATCAACAAACGGCGCGCACCCTATCGATAACCGTGCACGATTCCCGAAAAGAACGGCACCACATACGGCATGCCCAGCTTCTTTTCACAATCGTGTTTTGATATGCGCTCCTCCGCTGCTCGTCTTGGACAGCAGAATCGGGTAAGGCCCTTGTAGTCATCACCGGTCGCGTAAAAAGCAGAGCGGAAAATGTAGACACAGATTAGATAGATCTATTCAGTCGACCCCAGCCTGCCAAGATGCAGGGATCAAGAATGACGAGTTCAGTGACGAGGGCAATTTCTGAACGCGCAAGACACAGCAGAATAGTCCTCATTATTGTTTGCAAAACAAGACGCGTTAAGTAACACCTGTGACACATGCTCTGTCACGCGTCCTAACAGCCTCAACAACAGTAATACGACGCTCAACTACGTCTGTAACGCCACACCACAGCATACATGCAGCAAACACCTGTAGGGTGCAAGAACGAGCCCATCGACGTTGACGAACTGTTCAATTACGATGGTATCGAAGAAATAACCTCACCTAGGCCTGGTTCGCGTTCGTCCCTGAATCGTGAATGTCATCGACCCGAAACCGTACACAGGCACAGACGCTTGCAGAAGAGACCTCGAAGAAAAACGCTAGGTTCGAGTACAGAGAATCCAATCGCGCTTGACAGCGATGATGGTGATGAGTCTGAAGTTGAAGGTACCATTGTGCCGGGAATAGACAATGCGCGAAAGGGCAAAGCACCTTTGGCTTTGGCAAGGTCAAATTGGCTCACAAGCTAGCGAACAATGCTGACGAGTCAATAGGGATCCTGCCTACCGACAAACCGGTGTACTGACGACGCAGAGTCCAGTGAATGGTTTATCAGCGTCGGGAATAAACTTACGCCTTCATGGTCTCACTCTTCCCGCTTCCAGCCCTTCCCCCCTAAAGCTGGAACGTGTTGTAGGTCCTTCCAATGGTACTCTCAAAAGAGAGACAAGCACCTCAGCTGATAATTCCCATGAGGTATGATCCTGCAGTACCTTCCACTTTAATCCCGACGCTTAGATGTTGAGCTATGTCCTCTAGAATCCATTCACCAAAATGGAGGTTGACTCCACCATAAACGATTTGGCCGCTGCTAAGTCAGAAGATGAATGGAGCTCAGCTGATGACTTCTGGGAATGGAGCGATTACATGAAATCCGACAGCGAAGATGATGGCTTGAATGATAACATTGTCATCGAGGATTCACTCGAGAACCTAGAGAGTACACCAACGAGACGCAAGCCACCATCTCGAAAACCATGCGGAAGTCGAGTCATGCTTAAACCCGAAACGTCGACAATGTGTATCCCGACGGACGCTCATGTGGGTAGAAGAAAATCATGCCAAAAAGTCCTCCGAGCGTGGCACACTTTCGGCTTTGAATCCTACGTCGGTTGCTTCCTTCGCTTGTGACTTGTTTATTCTCTGATTCAATCGATTGCAGAGGGACAAGCATGAACCTTTGATCACTGACTATCGTCAGCTGATCAGAGCAAATACCGGAATACTATCTCAGAAGGCACCCCTTGGGAGACGGAACGTGTTTAACTGCTGGCTGAATATGCCTCCTTTGAGATTAAGTTCTTCCTATTTTAAAGACCTTCGCACGTCTGGCTGTACGTTATGCTCGTCAAGAATTATTGGCGGAACCGCTGACTCGCCGCTTGCGTTATGTTAGCGATCAGTAAGATTGTCCAGTCGCGCGAGTTCATCGCTGTAGCGAGCCCAGCAAAAGGTGGTGGTGCCGATCCGGATACCAGCTCTGGGCCCCGTACGCGTCTCGTCGCTGATTTAACTCCGCACAGCCGTCACTTAAGAGATACCTTTATTTTATAGCCGAGGTAGATAACTACAACCGAGAGGGTAACTTGATTGTTTGGAGGGGCCACAAATGTATGTCTTCTTTATGAGCTGCGTATCATTGTTCCTGAACCTTATTGGACGCGTAGACCTCAGTTTAGACGGGCATAGTAGAAGGTGGCCGGTGGAGGACGGCAGCTTGCGACGTGAGGAAGTCTCGGCCAATACATATGGAATCTGAGCGGTGATCGGATCTTGTACAGGTTCTACAAAGTACTACACAGTTAGCGATGTCGCTTTTGATCCACTCAGGTACAGCCGTTTATCTCCGCCACCCTCTTTTTGCTGTGAAACGGAAAACATGAATGTACTAATGTTTTTTTTCTTTGAAGACCAAATCGGCTTGTATCTTCCGGATATGACCGTGCCGTGCGAGTTGTGGATCTAGAGATATGCGGCGATACGTTCTCTCCTCGGAACGTACACACATGTGATTGCTTCCTTCAGCTTTGTTCCTGGCGTATCTTGGCTAATCATGAAACTCTGTAGTTGAATACTCACAGGTACCGTACGATATCGCGTACAAGCCCAACTCCTCACTGTTCGCTGTGAGCTGCTTCGATGGGTGAGTTCCTCTGTATTCAAACCTACATCTCACATTCACTTGCGGATACCACCATTCGTAGAAACATATACATTCATAAGGACACCAGCAAGTTCCCTTTGGAGGCCTCGAACGGGCGCGACTCAAGACCTGGCACATTCATTTGGGGTGCGCATTCAAGCAATGCAGCGCTGCAGAAGATGCTCTTTGCTTCAACTGAGTCGGATAAGGACAACGTATGCGTACACACGGCATTCAATGTAGAGCGACGAAAAGCCGAGTATGAACTGGATATTTATGACTGCAGTGATGCGATGGCTTTGGATCCGCAGGGTATATCCATTCTTACCCTCTCCAGTATCGTCTTGCTAATCATAGTACGTGAACAGGTAGGACACTAGCTCTGATAACCAGTAACAATTCCGACTCCTCACATGCCCTTTCTCTCTTCGATGTTGGACACAATTCGGGAGAACGGATTGCCGGAACACGACCATTCCAGCTCAAACGCGATGCACGGACCAATCCTCGATTGCCACTTGAAACCACTCATGCTGCGTTCTCCCCAGACGGAATATTACTAGCACTGAGTAGGAGCGACCATCGAGTACATGTATATGATGTACGGTATTTGGGACTGAATGGAGAGGGGAGATTGTGGGCAGAGCTTGAACACCCGCCGGTGTCGAGACCCAGGAACGAGCACGAAGAATATGGTGTCACTGGCCTGAGTTGGGTCGAGGGGTTGAGTTTCGATGGACGAGGACGGTGTGGGTCGGGGTTGGTTACGGCTGGTGCTGATGGTAAGAAACTCTCTCTTTTCTCAGAGTAATACTCTGGGTACTGAATGCCAACCTTCAAACTCATGGGTTATGTGAACAGACTGCGTTCGGCTATGGGATATAATGCGTTGCCCAACTCACACTGATGAAAGCATGGTACTCGCCAAAGTCGACATGGACGTTGCATGCTTTTCGGTTGGTGATATTAGTAAGAATGAACATCGTCTTGTCGTGTATGTAACTGCGTCTCTCTCTTGGACTTAGTCTCGTAGCGCTGACCGTAACCCTGCTTATACTTGACGTGGTATAGAGGCGATTGCGCAGGTGAAGTGCACATCTTTGATTGATGCAGGGTGTTAGCTGGGATACGACACGATGAAACTGGAAGTGGTGGTTTTATTTTCCTCCCTTTTTTTGGTTTTTGAGAAGACCGTCGTTGCACATTGGTACATTGGCATTCTCACAAGTCCCATCCATCTACATTCACATTTAACTATTTTGATTCCTTTTTTCTCTTTTTTCTTACTTCTTAACCACTAAACTCAACCATGTTGTGTCTACATCTACTCCCACCATCATCTTGCTCTCGCCAGCGTTCCCGCTTTCGATCTTGCTTCCATCCACATAGCTATCGTTCATCGTTCATCGTTCATCGTGAAATTGTCTTGCTTGTCTTTTTCCTGTCTTTCGTGAACCTGTGGCCCTGACTAATCAGCTATCTACTTTCCTGTTGTGTTGACTGCTCTCGAACTACTCGCTCAGTACTACTCATTAGCCTCAGTCGTAGCTATCGCGCTTTACTTTTCTCATTCTCTTGTATCCCGCTATATCAGTATCTGTATCCCTTTGTTGAACATCATCCTGATCTAGCAGAATTTTATCGATCCCAATTTATCAACGATCCCAGCTTCACAAGCAGCTCTCCCCGTTTCTCTGAACCTTTCGATTCTTTCCGAGTCCAGAAGCAACTGTATACTCAGACCGTATAACTCCAACCCGCAACGATGTATCAGGTATCCAAACTTAAAGAAAGTCACGCCACACAATTCCGTGCATATAATCTTCTTAATAAGTCCCCGTAAGAATCGAAGGGAAGAGGTGAGAGCAGGAGCGGGAAGACACAAGGATCATCCAACCCATTAAAGGAATTACTTGCTAAGAGCGTTCCTGAATATAAAGGAGAGGGCAGTGTATTGGAGCGATACCCGACGCTCTTGGAAGAGAATTACATTATGATACGTACAGAAGTAAGGAATCAAGAAAAAAAATCGATGTGTTGACTTCGATAGTATCAGTGTCCATTCCGAGAATGTACAAACTACATACATAGTAAAATAAAAGTGTGAAGTGTCCATGTGAAATACTATACGGGCAAATGCAAATAGAAGATGAAAAAATAGTACAACAGTCCGTGTGCTGTGTGCAAAGGAAACAAGAAAAGAAACGGGGGAGAAGAAAATAAAGTGGAAGGAAGGAAGGAAGGAGGTGAAGAAGTAAGGAAGGATGGGAAGATAGAAGGGAAGGAGGAAAGGAAGGGAGAAAGGAACGTCGTGATCGTGATAGGGTCATGTTTGATCGTACTCAAGATGCATAGACAAAGGACGAGAGACGCAAAAAGGAAACAAGAGTCCATTGAAATGAGCGGAAGTGGGTAGCACATGTAGAGTATCAGGAGACCCAGAGACCAGAGAACCTCAAATAGCCTCCGCATCACTCTCATAGCTCGCAAACCTCTGCGAACGAACGAGCCGCACTTCACCGCCAGCATTACTCCGAACACCCGTATAGTCCACTCCCACTTTTAAAGTCGAATCAGAGACAATGAGTACGTCAGCCTCTCCATGGATAGCAGAAGGATTCGCATCGTAGACACTCTTCTCCTTCTCCTTCTCGACGACTCGATCAACACGATTGAGTTTCTCCTTGACACTGTTGCTACTCCCAAAGACTCTACTAAGGAATCCACCGGACATACTTTCCCTAATACGCGGAAGCGTCGGGATCCCAGAGCTAGGCTGCCAAGACGAGCGTTTCTCGTTGCTCAAGTTGACTTGAATAGTAGGTCTCAGATGATCATTCATCACGTCTTTCGTCCGACGATTACTGAGAAGACGTTGCGCGGAAGAAGACGGAGGAGGTACAGTTGGGACATAAGATCTCCGTGAAACACTACGCGAACCAGGCGTAGGGGATGCAGAGTCCAGCTTAGCAGGAAGTTGAATCAAGCTTTGCTCATCCTCAAAGTCCTCTGGGTCAGAGCTAGATCCAGACGAACCATTGTCTTCTGTAAGAGAACCCATACTCATATCAGACTCGGCAGTAGCACTCCTAGACATCGCGTGAAGTGATGAGCATCCAGACAAGGGTGAAGGCAGCGCCTGGATACGAGGGATAGATCCAGGTATGTCTAGATAGGAAGAACCCGAAGAGGAAGCCGACGATGAAGGACGACCGAGTCTCAGACTAGGAGGAACTGCATCATAAGGTGGTGTCGGTGGCATCTGAATCTCAAGGAGCGAACGCGACCGACGCGTCTTTATACGACGCAGAGCCAACTGTCTTGTCTCACGATCCTGAGCCGGGGAAGAAACCCGACGAGGCATAAACGGAGCCCAGAATTCAATAGCCTGTTCCTCACTGAAGCGAAGATCAAAGTCCAGTAAGAAGAGAAGCTGGGTCTCCATCAAGTTGATCTCCGCATTCTCAAAGATCTCAGCATATCTTGTCCAATGCTTGTTCTTCGGTGAAGAGTCATTCAGATACTTCGCAGCAACGATGAGCGTAGCCAAGAAGACACGATGTCTTGTGCACGGCATACCTAAATAAGTGGCACAAGCGAAATCATCATCAGTAACAATTTCATAATCATAGCATACTAAAAGCAAGGATGTGCCACTCACCCTTCGCCATCTTCGGCAACCGATGGCGGAGCCTCTCCAAGTAAATAATCGTCGTCAGCAACGTCGGAGTCTGTACATTCGCACCCTCCACAAGCTGCGCAATGAACTCTTCCAGCGGAGGTAGCATCTGATATGCATAAGCCTGCTGCCCATGCGACTGAACCTGTCCCTGTCCTTGGCTTTGCTGTTGTTGTTCTGCAAACGTCTGCTTGAGCGGTGTATGAGGTGGTGTAGGCAACATACTCGCAGGTGGAGGAGGTAGTTCATCAACAACAATAACACTCGTCGTCTTCTGCGCAATGTATAATATCATCTCCCGACTAATAGGTTTGCGCAAGAGGTCGAGGATGGCAGGGTCGTGTAACGATTTTGGGATGAGAGAAGAACCGCAACGGCGTTCCGATGAAGAGGCTGACGCTGGCATCTTTGGTGCAAGTACTAGATGGACGAGGTGCTAGGCTGGATGAGGTGGAAAGGTGGAAGGTGAGGGAAGGCAATGGAGAAAGAGGCTGGGTGTGAGGGAACGATTAACGGGGCAGCACAGTACGATGAGATCCCAAAGTCCAAATGCACAGTTCAATATCCAAGAACCAAGAACCAATATCCAAGAAACTTTTCTCTACTCGTCGAGGGGCTCTCCTTTCCTTGAGACAGCCACTAAGCGAGAGAGAAGGGTGGGAGAGAGGAGAAGAGAGAGAAGGAAATTCTATAGGAAGTGGGTGGTGGAACGGTGGAAACAATGGTCAATGTCCAGGTCCGCCTTACAACTGTGACGATCCACACTTCTTTTTATATCCAGTAGGACCAACAAACGCGTCGCGTCAATAACAATCACAAACAATACCAATCACGTGGAGTCTTGCTGAGGGCCGGCCAGCAAGCGTTGAGAGGAGGAAGAGATGAAGAGGACGGGGAAGAGAGAAGAGGAGGGGATGGTGGTAGTCCTTGTCAAAAGGATTGACAGATTTCGTCTTCGTACCTTCGAGCTTATATGCTCCCTCTGTATGTCTCACAGGTAGGCATCGTCAGCCTCACTACCCTCCAGTCCAAGTCAATCCAGCCAGCCTAAGGCTAAGGACTCAGCCTCACACAAACAGACGAAAAAAACATTTGAAATGAAACGACCCACTAAGGGCCTTTTTTCTCCGTTATTACAAACATGTAGGAGAGGCTAGCAAGTAAATAAGTAAAGTACACAATCAAAAGAGAAACGAAACGAAAAAAAAGGGAAGACATGAAGATTAATTAGACAAGTGAGGAAAGAAAAACCTGCACAGAAAGAAAACGAGATACGGGATTTGATTCCAATAGCAGAGACGGAGACAGATGAGACAATGTGAGATTCCCACTCCATCCCCACAAACGAGAAACGCGAGGCAAAGGGCAAGACTAGTACATACATACTCAGACTCTAGTTATTTGCAAGCAAGCAGGCGAGCAGATGCGATAGCAGACAGGAACACAGGGGTAAAGGCCGAGAGAGATAAAGAGACAGAAAGAGAAAAATAGGACAAGGAAATGGTGTAGACAGACAGATGTGCTCGAATGAAACGGAAACGGAAACGTATTACTGTTATGTAGCACCATGAGACAGATTGATTGATTGATTTGATCGGTTGAAGATGAGAGGGACAGAGAGAAAAGCGAAAATGAGCCAAGAAATAATGAAAAATGACAAACGGCCGAAACCTAATGCTTCATGCTCCTCTTCCTCGGTCCACGTTTAGCGGGAGGTGCCTCGCTAGTCGGGGATGAAGTCGAACCCGCGTCTCCTGCCTTCCTCTTCAGACTCGTCGCAGCGGCTGACGAACCCGCAGCTGCCTGCTGGACATTCGCATGTGGTATCCTAGGAGTCGAGCTCGTGCTCGTGCTCGTAGGTGCAGCTGACAACGGCGGAGGTGGCTGTTGTAGCGACGTGCTGGTAGTACCAGGTGTCTGAGCAGATGCACTTGCCGGTGTGGAAGCCATATTTGGTGATGCAGTCGTATTATCTCCAGTTCCTTGTCCTGGGCCACCAGCCGTTCCCGGTCGCACATTGGCAGACGGAGGTTTTAGTCCACCCGAATTAGTTGTAGCATGCTCCACAGGCGGCGATGATTGATACAGCAGTGTTTGTGGAGGAAGCGTCACAACTCCGTTAGTCTGATGCGCATCCTGGAGTTGACCTGGGCTCTGATGCTGGTAGATGTTTCCTGACTCGCGGAGCTGTTGTGCGTACTTCTTCAGTGCGTCTGCAGCCAAGACATTCAATGAGAGCCTGTGGCTTCCGTTATACGATTAACCTACACGCACCTAAAGGCCTAACCTTCGTCTGCAATGTAAACTCTATCAGTTCCGACATATGCCCTACACTCTCAGCAAGCTTACAGAACATATTAGCCCTGCCCTTCGTAAAACAAATATGATCAATGTACTTACCTCAAGACACCTCATCGTCGCCTGCGGAATCCCAAACGCGTTAACGGGCTCTATTGGAATGGTTGCTCTGTCATACAGAATAACCATCTCCCCAGCGGCACCAGAGGGGCCAGGCGGCTGTCCATGCTCCATCACAGGTGTGCTCTCAGCACTGTTATTACTCGCTCCCGCCGTCGTCGACCCAGGACTCACACCAGACGCAAGAATACCAGGAGTCCCGATGCCAGGCTCGGGTTTCATCGACATCATCTTTGGCGTTTTCAACCGCTGCATAGAAGATCCTTGAATTGCTTCGATTTTCAACGCCTTCTCGTGTTTCTCCGCATTAAAGTTAATCGAGTCAATCTTCATTATATACGGCAAGTACGGAAGAGGCGGAGCAGCACCATTCGCACCAGCGGTGGGTGTTGCAGGTGGTGGTGAGGGATTTTGAGCTGCTACAAGTGTAGCAGTTAGGGGGCCCCGTAGAGTCACAATGTACCCGTTCGCGTAGTTGAACGTCCATGAAGCGCATGGACACTCTATAATCGTTGCGTATGGAGTTTGGGGGGCTGGTCGCTCCTTCGCACCTTCGAAGTTGATCGACATCGAGCTAACGCCAGACTGACTTGTGACCAGGAAGAATCGAGGTAAAATTGGCATTGTGATGTCTAAATGCTCTAGTTAGAACTCTTCAATGTTGGCTAGAACTCTGTAACACATTATACTCACCAAATGGTTTGGCTTCCTGATGAGCATTATCCTTCCAAAGCGTGATCTTAACGACGGCCTTATGAGAGAAGTATTCTCCAACCACTCCTTCCCAGAATTCCTTCGAAGACTAAACAGAGCAAACAGCTTAGACTTTCTTCACGAAAGAACAAGGAAACGGAAACCCACAGGTAACTTGGGGTGCGACAAACTCTCGCTGAAAGCCAACAACCGCGTAAGACTATAAGAAGGAGGGAACCTTAATCCAACACACAAAAATTCAGCAACCAAGCTCACCGACACACAGCTAGAGTAAAAAAATGAGTACTCACATAGGAGGCCGAGCAATGTAAGGATGCATTGGCATTACGCCCATACCCGGCGGTGGAGGGTTTGTCCCATCCTGCGTCACAGGGGGTCTCTGAACTCCCGGTCCACCCGGTC
Source organism: Inonotus obliquus (assembly GCA_032164295.1). Lineage (NCBI taxonomy): Eukaryota > Fungi > Basidiomycota > Agaricomycetes > Hymenochaetales > Hymenochaetaceae > Inonotus > Inonotus obliquus. Next base: position 705,298 of record JAJHTX010000004.1, read on the forward strand.
CAACAGGCATAGAGGGAGGATTTGGCGCCTGTTGTTGTGACTGCTGCTGTGATGCCTGCGGCCCTCCCGGAGCAGCGGATGCATTCGGTGGATGCGGCTGCGCCTGTGGCGGTTGTTGCTGAGGCTGACCAGGAGCAGGATGAGGTCCTGAACCACCGCCAATAGGTTGCATTGGACTGATACCAAGTCCTGCCACGCCTGGCTGCCGTAACATGCCCATCGGTTGCTGATGCTGTTGACCTGGACCTGTCGGCGGCACTATTCGACCCGGCATCGGTCCCGCACCGGGACCAGATGGTCCTCCAGGAAGCCCAACATTAGAAGCACCAGCAGTAGAACTAGGTGCCACGGGTAACTGTGCAGCTCGTGTCCTCGGCGTCTGCGCCGGTCCTTGAGGGATTTGTGGATGTCCTTGCATCTGTCCTTGTGCACCTGGAGTCTGCGCCGGATGGGGATGGTGTTGTTGCCTTGAAGGTGTCCGTACTCTCGATGGTGACCGATTCAACCCACCAGGTGGACCCACATTTCCAATAGCACCTGCAAGTCCGTGGGCAGGCGTCGGTGTGCCCATTCTCGCCCCTTGTTGAGAAGGCGTCGGTTGTCGATGCGCGGCGGGCGACGCTGTCGCTGCAGGACCAACTGCGCCCTGCGGCTGAGATGTCTGATGTACCACAGGACTCGTGAATGGCCCATGTCCAAGCCCCTGAGGACCATGCGCGCTGTGAGGATGGGACCCTGGTCCTTGTCCTTGTCCCGGATGTGCCTGTCTCGTCGGAGGTCGCTGCGGAGGTGCTAGCGGTCCAGTCTGTCCTGAAGCCATTACCTGACCTTGGGCAGCGCCAGGATGTTGCATTCCGCCATGAAGTTGTGGCTGCCCTGTCGTCATCACACCTGGAAATGGTCCAAGCGCACCTTGATTCCGTCCAGCCTGCTGCTGTTCCGCTAATTGTTGCGCTGGTGTCGGGAAACCAGCACCTGCTCCAGGCGCACCGGGAGGCAACCCACCAGATACTAATCTAGCCCCCATCCCACCAACTCCAATCCCGCTTGAGCTACCAGGTCGCCCACCATTCATCATCCCAGGAGAGCTTCCCAGCGCTGCCATCGGACCCTGAGTGTGCACTCCTGGAACAGGGTGCCCTGTCTGGTGAGGAGTAACCCGACCAGGCATATTACCCATCGCGAATTGATTGCCACCAGGAGTAGCAGGATGGACATGTTGTGGACCACCAGGCGGCCCAAGCGGTCGCATTTGTCCTCCAGTACCAGCAGCACCACCGAACTGTGGCTGTCCCATACCCATCATAGGTCCTTGCTGCTCACCGGTGGCAGCGCGGGACTGCGGACGCAGCGAAGAAGAACCTGGTACGTGGATCGGCATTGAAGGTGTTTGAGGTTGTGACTGTCCTGGTCCACCACTCGTTCCCGGACGCGGAGGCGAAGCAGCATTTGATGGATGCGGGTGAGGTTGTCCCTGAGCACCTGGATGAACTTGCATACCAACCATTGGCATGCCCATCGACATCGACATTCCCGCAGGACCTTGCGGTCCATGTCCATGTCCATGTCCGTGTCCATGCCCATGCCCTCCGATATGTGGCTGACCTCCTTGTGGATGTTGCTGCGAATGCTGAGGTTGCTGTGAATGTAAATGTGGAGTCGCCGTCGGATTTGAACTCTGCATTCCATGATGTAAAGGGTTGACAAATGGCGGCTGATTACTCTGCTGCGATTGCTGTTGTTGAGAGTGAGATAAGTTCTGATTCGTTTGATTCGAGGTGTTCGGTTGATTAGGTAGTCCCGGGTGACCAGGGTGTCCCATACCACCGGGACCAACACCAGATCCAGGTGCACCCATGATGGATTGCGCAGACGGAGTTCTTTGCATACCGCCCATCCCAGGTGCACCCATAGGACCATTCATATTCGGGTTATTCGTTGGGTTCATAGGATTCATCGGGTTATTCATTCCTGGAGGCATTGGCGAAGACTGATTCCGGTTTCCACTCGGGTTTGTATTATGATTGTTACCCGGTGTGTTTGGATTCATGGGATTCGCATTCGGATTTACAGCACTAGAAGGTCGGGGATGAGGTATTCCATGCTGTTGTTGAGATTGTTGTTGTTGCGATAATTGTGGTCCAGGTCCAAGATGCGAATGCTGCGTCTGCTGGCCTCCTTGTCCTTGCTGTTGCTGACCTCCTTGCTGCGCCATATGCACTTGTTGCTGCTCCCTTGCTTGCTGATCTTGTTGCTGTTGTTGCTGCCGAACAACAGCTTGAAGCTCGGGCGGTAAAGGCGTCGTATTCATGCCCATCATGCCACCCATACCCATGCTCGAGACGCTCCGCTGCTGCCCGGGTGCTGGTCCAAGGGCCATCTGTCCATGATTGAGTCCGGCAGGAAGTTGCTGTGGATTGCCGGGAACAGGACCGGGGAAAGACCCTATTCGTTGCGGTCCAACAGCGCCTCCCTGGCGCATACCAGAAGGCATCCCAAGTCCTACTGAGTTCATCCCTCCGGCTGCTCCCCCCATACCTCCCATAGCACTTAACATGCTCATCGGATTTGCGTTTGTTCCGCCGCCTATGGGCGGCTGTGGTGATTGACCAGGTCCGGCGCCAGGATTGGGCTGTCCTGTCTGACTGGGGACGCGTCGCATGGCATTGAGTTGTTGAGCCATCGCAGCGGCTGAGCCCATTCCTCCCTGGAACCCTGCACCCCCTAAGGCACCCATACCTCCAAGTCCCGACATCGCGCCGCCTACACCCATACCATTCACACTTCCAGCTGAATTTACAAGATTCGTTGCAGGTCGAGGACTGCCGACAAAGTTGCCCATGGGTGACATATTTGAGAACTGAGCTCCACCAGGTTGAGGACCCTGCTGTCCACCTTGCGACATCTGAAGTCCTCCAGTCCCACCTGGTTGCTGACCTGTCACTCGCTGCTGTTGCTGTTGTTGCTGTTGGTGGAGGTGGTGTTGCTGCTGAACCTGAAGCCGTTGTTGCTCCATAGCGTGTCGCAAGCCCTGTTGCTGCATGAACTGAAGACCATTCTGTTGACCAAGTGGAGCAGGCCCAGTTTGCGGGCCACCTTGGTTTTGTCCAGGTTGATTCCCGCCTCCCGCACCATTTGGACCTGGTCCTGGAGGGAGACCACCCATCGGAGGTTGATTTGGATTCGAGTGCGCTTGTTGGTGATGAGCTTGGTGACTTGGTAATGAGCCCATCAGTGGGGCACCAGGATGTTGCTGCTGGTGTTGTAATTGTGCAGCAGCAGACGTGGGACCACCGGCGCCTCCCATACCACCCAAGCCACCGCCGATGTTCCCGAGAGCACCCATACCACCCCCCATGTTTCCCATCCCTCCAATTCCGACGCCGCCGCTCATTCCGCCCATACCATTCATATTTCCAAGGTTTCCTCCCGCACCTGTGGAACCAGGTGGAAAGCCCACACCGTTCATCATTATGTGCGAAGCACGCACATTGCTCATCTTGACGAGGTCGGAGATAGAGCCGCAGTACCTCGATAAGCAGAATCCAGAGCGTCGGAGTTACTTCCGTTGATTTTCTCCTCGTCGAAGATGTCGAAGTCGTTGACGATGTTGTTGATATAGCTGTTAGAGGCCCTATCGTGGACCAAGTGCTTACGGCACGCAAAAGCCACGAAGAGGAGTGATCGTGCGAATAGTGTACACGCCGGATGACGATTCCGTCTTTGAGTGTACGAGGGGTTGTAGGAGTAAGAAGGCGTTAGAGGATAGGACACTCTTCGGGGGAGGCTTGACGGCGAGAAAAATATAATGATAAAATCAAGAAAAAATTGGAAAATCGACGCTGTCAGTTTGAAACGGAACAATTAGATTGTGCCCTGTCGACGCGTAGATAATGAGACTGTGTCGTGTACCTACCGTAGGATGAGGTGGACCGACGAGAGGATTCTGTCTGTTGTGCGTCGAGTGGAAATGCGTCGAGAGTAGTGTTGGAACGCGGATGGACCAAATAGAGAGAATACAGACAACGTGCCAGCGACGGAACCAAGCAACATCAGTCAACATTCCTCATTGTCGTCATTAATGAGAGAAAACAGAAATATCTTACCGATGCAGAGTTGCCCGGAGTGAGATAAGGGATGAAGAGGGGAGATGGGTGAAAAAATAGAAGCGGGATGGGCAAAGAGGGAAGAAGGACGAGTAAGAGTAGTCGTAGTAAGCGCAGCGATGGGATCAACAAGACAGTCCTGCCCCGCACTGCCCGTAATCGTATGGATATATCGTCGCAACGTCTGCCTCAGTGTTACCCTCTGTTGTTGAAGGGACGGTTTGAGGATAGAAAGTTAATGCCTCGTGTTGAGGGCGGGAATGGCGGCGACGAGGACAACAGTCACATCAGATATTCCCACGCTCCTTTTCTTTCGCCACACATATCACAGCCACTCTTTTTTTAATCTTTATTTTATTCATTATCAGCTTTTCGGTACATCCTTGCCACCATCACAACCACATTACAATCCATGCATCTGTAAAATTTCTTGTATTTTTCCCCGTCTTTTGCGGCTCTGTAGCTGCTCGAGGAATCTATTGTCAGTTGTGTCACGTGTCTGACGGATTTGCATCCGCTGAAATTTATTCTCTCATCCCACACTTGACCGCCATCATGGTCCGTCAATTCAAACACCACGAACAAAAATTACTGAAAAAAGTCGACTTTCTCAACGTAGGTCCCTCCACGCTAACTCTTACCCTCGGCTAACAGGCTATTAGTGGAAGCAAGATGCTAATCTACGCGAAATTCGCGTCATGCGTCGGTACCACATTCAAGACCGAGACGACTACCACAAATATAATAAACTATGCGGTTCACTCCGTTCATATGCTCACCGTCTCTCTCTCCTCCCTCCTCAAGATCCCTTTCGCTCAAAGATGGAAGGAGCACTGCTAAGTAAACTGTACGACATGGGTATACTTTCAAGTGCATCGAAGTTATCGGACGTAGAGAACAAAGTGACTGTGAGCGCTTTGTGTCGGAGGAGACTACCGGTGATGATGTGCGCGATGAGAATGGCGGAGAGTGTTAGTGCTGCGGCCAAATTTGTTGAACAGGGGCATTTACGTGTGGGTCCAGAGACGATTACGGATCCTGCGTTCCTTGTGACGAGACATATGGAGGATTTCGTTACCTGGGTGGATACGAGTAGGCTGAAGAGGACAGTTATGCAGTATAATGATGAGGTACGCCTTTCTAATGTTCTCGGTTATATTTCCTGTTGAATTGCGTTCTCTGTAGCTGGACGATTTTGATCTTTTATAACCTCCAATCATCTCCGCTCCTGCTTCTCACATCCCGCTCCCTTCCTTCATCACTATATTCTTCTATTAAACTTCTCGTACCTGCACTTCAGTCCATTCGGATAGATATCTCGGCATGTGGGCTTCTCGAGGGTGACTCGTTCCGCTCTCAGAGTCGTTACATTGATCACCTGCTCTAAATCCAATCCCCCACCTCTTCTTTATTCCCCCGTCCGCCCTCTCTGCCGTGACAATCTCCGCTTCTATAGGATACCCTTTCTTCTCGAGACGAAGCTAACCTTGCCGATCTCGCCGTTGCCCTGGAGCAAGATACGACGGCGACTACTCTCACTTCAACATACCTTGCGTCCATCGGATTTTCAAGGATACATTTACTTTTCCCTCGCCTCTTCTCGTAAATCCCAACTCCCTAACATTGAAACGGCAACCTACCTACTCGAGGTACTCCCGAAGTATAACACGAGGAGACTGGAGAACTTGGGGACAGAAAGGATATAATGGGATCGGAGGAAGGAAGGGACGAGGGCGAAAGATCTCAGGAGATCAACCTACAGTTCCGTATCGGGCATCGGGGATAGACCGGCTATCAGAATCTCCTCTATCCTGGACCGATCCTTTCAACTTTTCTAATACTGGTTGGCTATATGGTTGGTTGGTTGGTTGGTTGTTTCAGGGTGTGATGTTAGGACAACTCAGAGGTCTCTGCATATCGCATGATTCCCTGTACAGTTTCTTACAATGACAAAAGACAAAAGACTCTCGGCATTAGAGTCTTTTACAAACTCATATATTCGCTCCTATGCAAACCCCAGTCATATATATCGTGTGTGGTGGTGTGGGTTCTTCCCCTCGCTATTGAAACTGTACTGTACTAGGCTAGTAAATATGCATGTGCCAGTCTCATTAATTGCTATTTCCACCTATTGGCGGGTAATTCTTTATCCTATGTCTAGAAGTACATAGATAATTAAAACGACAGGCAAACGATAGATTGTCAAAAAAGATGAACGGATGAATGAAGGAATGAAAGAGTAAAATGATATGCATAATATAAGGAAATAAAAGGAAATAAAAGAAGGCTGTGTGTTATGTTGTAGAGACAGACCAATCCCATCTCAATCCCAAATTCCACTCAAATAATCCCAAATTCAAAACGATAAAGGAAAAGGACGACGGCCATCTGAAGAGAAAGATAAACTTCTAACCTCCCATGCGAACACAGGAGAAATAAAGAATAAAAAAGGTAGTGCGGATAACAAACCCTTCTGAAAACGGAGAAAAGAGAGAAAGCGGGAAAATAAAAGCATGACATGACGAGTGAGTGTGTAAAAGATGGAAAGCACGTAAACGGCAGGTGAATAAAGGACAGGATGGAAGGAGTAAGGAAAGAGTGATGGAGGAAGGAGGTATCGAACATACATAATCAGGTACGCAATTCTGTACGTATATATATACGAGAATATAATACACATATTCACCTTTATAAATCCGATTCCAATTCCAAGATTGATTCCACCTTTGACCTGATAACGAATGAAAGCGAGAATAGAATAGAAAAGAGGGAAACGAGGACGAGGATGAGGGCTGGTCTAAGCGGGAGAAGGTAACCTCGTAGGATCAACTTTCGTAGTCCACGAAAGCAATTCCTTCGCATTCGGTGCCGCTAGAGCGTACGAATTCGACGATGTGAATAGCGTGAAAGCGAATTTCTTCTGCAAAAATCGAAATCAAACAGATATCGTAAGTTCAACGGTTTTCTCAAACTCAAACTCAAGCCTAGAGAAAGGGAAGGAGAGAGAAAGAGCGAGGAGTAGGGGACGATGGCAATGAAAAGTTTGAGTAAGAAAGGAGGCTAAGAACCTACCCCAAGAAGTGATTCCATCTCCGGGTTATACTCGATATTCACACCTGTTAGACCTATGACGGCTGTCTCCTCGTTCTCATCCGAGTGTGCATAGACGTGGAGGTAGGGTCTACAATCATTTTACATGAATATCTTGGCCTGGATTTAGCATTGAATATAGTTTACCTCTTGAGAACAAACCAACGTCGTTCCCATTTATTCTCGGTAGCGTTGGTGAGTATCATCAAATGGCCTTTCTTCGTTGGGTTATCGCTGAAGAACAAAGCATTGTTAGTTGACACGAATTGATTGGGACTCTTGAAGGTTGAAGGGTGTACACTTACCTGCGTGAAACGAGCTTCGCAGTCCCAACAAACTTCGGTTCCGTAAAGAACTCGAACCCATTAACCTTCGCCAACGACTTCTTCTTCACCTCTTCATCAGGCGATTCCTGACTCAGGACGATCTAATAGCAGTGAGTACGTTACGCCTACAAAGAAAAAGAACAGTAATAAATAGGCGTACCTTTCCCGTGTGTCCGAACTTCTTCTGCCACAAATCGAGCGATTTTCGCACGAGATCCTCCGAGCCCCAGATCGCAGCCGATTCAGATGACCTCATTGAAGTTGCCAAGGGCGAAGAGGAAGCAGCAAGCACAGTTCGTACAGCTTGAACATCTGCGGCTCTTCGTTCAGTCATCACTAATCTCTCATGATCCTCCACAACCGTTACGCCTCGAGGTTTCCACGTCCCCAAAGATTCTTCTCCACGAACGTACTTCTCAGACGTGTCTAGTCGCCAGAGATCTTCAGGCGAACGTGTTAAAGGAGGCGACATCTTCACGGCGAAGACTGAGCTCGTCTTGTTTAGAACTTTCGATGAGCCAAAGAACGACATGAATTTGGAAGGAGGACTGGCGTCCCGCGTGAATGTCGCGACTGCCATGTCCATGGTGAATTGTACAGGGTCACTGCATGTCTCGACAGAGACGAACCAGTTTATTCGAAGGAGGACACGTTGATTCGACGCAGTGACCCTATCCAGAAGCGTCGACTCGTGGAGGCTAGAATCCCACAACGCTGTAGCTGTGATAAATCCCGAGCCATCCGGTTTGAACTCTACCTCTTGTTGTTTCAAGACGGTCAGGTCATGCATGTCTTGAGACGCCGATTCGTGAATCCGACCTTTGGGATCGAGAAGTCGCACGTTTCCTACACGGATGCGCGTGATTTCCGTCCAAGGTAGTCGGCGTCCGGAATTCGAGATAAGCGTGATCGATATTCGACGTTGTAAGCCTTGATGAAGTGAGAATCGACCGGGATCAACAGGGCTTTGTGTAATAACGGGGACCGGTAGGTATTGTCCATCGGGAGCCAACTCGCGTACTTGCAGCCAAGCCACAACGTCGTGTTCCTCATTTACCAGGAAATCCGTCTCCGAGCGGCGCATGTTAGGTTGGGCAACTTTTTTCTTCTCCGTGCCGTTTGCTGTCGAACCATTCGCTGAAACTCTGTGCTCGCGCATCTCGTCCCATCGTTCGAGTCGTTCTAAATATGTAGGTGTTACCCGAGCGAAGAACTCTATGGGGGCGTACCCTTGACGCAAGTGTTGAGCAACCTTTGTGTTCACAACAATGGTGAATGTCCGACGTAATTTCAGATCCGAAAGTGTCGATGCTTCCAAATCCACCGGGCTTGATGAATAGTGTTCCTCGGACGACAAGCTTGGTCCGAAGAATGATGATAGTCTGATTTGAATATGTGCAGCGGCGAAATCATGCGTCGCAAGGCCCTTGACGGTATCTATGGTTAATACGAAGGAAAGCTTGCTTCCGCTGGGTATAGATGGTGGTATAGGCGAAGAAGCTCGAGTGGGTGGTCCAGAGCTGCTAGCATGTCTTGAGGGAGTGACCACGTTGACAACTTTCAGATCAATTCGGCATGACCCTATCGCCTCGGCCGTGTACCTGCAAAAAATCGGGGCCGTGCAGGTTGACGACATCCGACGGGATAAAGGTGCGAGGGAAATGATAGCATTGCCGATGAATGAATAGTCAGGAGCGGGAGAATCATAAAAAGGCTCTTCCGCGGAGAAGTGTTGCGAGTACAATGGTCTATCAATAAACGCCGTTAGATTACGCATGCGCTGCAACTGCTGTTGTAAACGGTCCAGGGACCAGGTATAGATTGCTTTATGCCGCTTATCTAAGACCTTCACGGCTACCGAAGGTCGAGTGGCCGAAGCAAGGACAGGGTCTACGACGTCACCGAAGTCGTCCAGACCAGCAATAGAAGCTACTGCTGATCGGGGGGCAGCCAGGGACCCTCCAGAAGCGATGGTAAAATTGTATGAAACATCTTTTCCCAGTTCCTTACTGATCTACTCTTCAGAGAAGCCATGACGCCACGAAATTTGAATAACGCACCTAATAACGTTTGCCTCCTTCAAGGTTACGGCATTTGTCAAGACGGTCTCCGCCATGGAGAATGATCGGTGTGCCCTCCATTTGTCTAAAACTTTCCTAATAAGTCGCAGTTGCCTGGCTGGATATATAACTGGCTCTATCGGCTCGAAGTCCGACGTCGATGCTCCTCGGGCTTTCGCTTCCAGGATCCGTCTCATTTGCACTTGCACCAACTTTAATTGAGCTTCCATCTGCTCTTTTTCGGCTTTGAGATCCTCGGCCTCGGATCCCCCATCACTTATTGCCTGCAAGCGGGACTCGAAGTCCGCTTTCTGGGACTCGAGCTGATTCTGCGTTGATCTGAGAGAATTGTCGACATCGGGGCTGCCATGACTGGGACCAGCGTCAATGCTCGTGTCATCAGTCATCGCATCACTCGCGAATGGTTTCCCTGACTCGCTCCAGATATCGTCTGCCTGTGAAAGGCTACTTTCCGGCCTCTTCGACGACGATATATCCCGCAAGGTTTTGACCTTCGATATCTTTTCATAGAGTTTATTGAGGTCCTCGTCGGGCAAATTGTCGAGTGCCGGATCAAGGCCTAATCGTGCGAAGGCGGCCTCTCGTTTCGCGTAGTTCCAATCAACATCCCCCGGACCGTCAGATGACGTAGGTGAATCGGGCCTAGTAACGGGGGTCCCCTGGCCGTCGCCTTCCAATTCAGCCGCGGTAACGCTCATATGCAAAGAGCTCCTCGCTGTGATACGATCACGCTGTTTACGCACTTCTTCCGGGTTGTTGAATCGGAAAACATGGTGATCGCCTTACCCATCCTGTGAACGACTGTGCAGAGCATACATAAGTGCCATGGCTCACCCAAAATGATCCGAAAACCCGAGCGAAGTTTGCACGCCTAAGAACCAGTCAGTTATAATGTCGCGGAGTACCAAAAAAGTACTGACCTGGCCGACAATCATCTCCTTGCCGTTAAGGAACTAGAACGTGAGGACAGGTTATTTGTGGCTGTCCTTGAGCACGATAATGATAATCATACCGTTGATCCACCGGGCAAGGCATTTAGCGTCACCTTCCCATCATTATTATCGAAGTAACAGTGTTCCTCGGAAATGTTCTCTCCACTGAGCCGTATTGCCAGCGGCTTCTCGCTATCCATCCGTCCGACCTATTCGCTTGTCAAATCTTCTATCTTTTCCTGGAGGTACACTGTGCCTTACCATTGTCTTCCCGGGCTTGATCTGATATATGAGGCATTCGCTCATAAGCGGATCTAAAGGGCTGGTGAGTATTGGAACATCTCTATCAGAGCTTTAATGACGTACCCTCGTTCTAAAATTGGTTACCAGGTCAAATAAATTTTCGAAAGATCTGAGTTTGAGGATGACTTACCAGATTGACCAAATGCGGCATCTGTGAATGAGAGTGATCAGGCAAAGATGGACTGCGTAGTGCAAATTCCTCACCCTTCTCGGTGTGTGCACGCCGATGTTATTCTTCTCAACCGTGATACCAAGCTCTTCCAGTGCTTTCTCGCGCTCCTTCTGGACCTCCTGAGTACGCTGCAATTTCTGCTCCCACGTTTCATTCAAGCTCTTCATGAGCTTCTCGCTCGACTCAAGTTGATCCTGTAACTCTGCCTTGGTAACCGTCTTGATGGTCCCGTCCTTGGCTTTGTACGTGACTTTCTGCTTCTCTGGGGGGACTTTGGGATCGTAGACGGCCTCTGAAGAAGTACCAGCCACACGCGCTGAAACGAGCCCCAATTAGCCACGTGATTAAATATGAACCTGCGCAATGCTCACCTCTGAGCATCTCGAGTTCCTCCTTCAGCTCGCGTACCAATTTAGCGTTCGGGTCCTCGTTGACTTTGGCTTTATTCTTGATCTTCTTTGCCTGATCAGCATACCGCAGAGTACTTAGGGTTTCCTCATAGTCGGCTGGCGAAATTGCGGCAATCATTGCCGTTTTGGAGTTTCCGCCGAGACTGTCTTTCAGCAGCCAGGTTAGGACCTATGAACCAGTTGCAAACTGCCATCTCCCAAATGGTTTAGATTACTTACTGAATCACGATATGGAACGAAATCATCCGCTTTCCCTTTCCTCTTCTTGCCCTCTGCCTGACTCGCTACCGCCAATGCCGAGATGACCTTTCCGAGGGTTGTAAGCGACTTGTTGATATTAGCGCCCTCCTTCAATCGCTGCCCTGAAGCACCAGTTGAGTTTGCTCGCTCAGAACCCGCAAGGTCAACGAGACTGACAGAGATCAGCAAGGGTCCATCTGTAAAACTGTTTCACTTACTTGATTCGAGATACTTTCTCTGTATCTAAATTCGTGGCTTCATCATGTCTCTTCATTGTCAGGAGTAGAGTAAAAACGGCATGAGAGCGAGACGAGGTTTCGTTCATGTTTGTTGCCGCGACCGTTCTCGCTTTGTTTCCCTCGTCCATCAAGGTCATCATCTCCTCATAACTTGAAACGACGAGTTTCGACAGGTCTTCCACATATGGACCCAAACTCGGATGTTCTCGCACACGCAAATTCCCAGTGTTCTTTGGGTTTAGCAGATCCCGTACCTTCTCATTATAAATTTCGATGTAGGAAACTTCGACTGTGAACTTTGTCTTGGGATCATCCGCCATCTTCTCATTCACGCGAGAGAAGAGCTCCGAACATGTCAAGGGTATAATTCCCTTGTCGGCACCATCTACAGCCTTTGATTAGGGCATAATGGAAAAGGTTTGAAGGGAGCACACTCACAGCCCATCATGCTATAAGATTTCCCGGAACCTAGCAACTGTCAGACCGAAGACAAACACGTGCCAACTCTTGCCTACCTGTTTGCCCGTCTGGCAAGAGGGGTCAGCGCATGTATTTTCTCAGCTCAAGGAACACTCACAAGCCAAAATACACGCGTTGAACCCAGCGAAACCATGATCAAGCAGCTCCTTTCCCAAATCGTTGTAGAGCGTCTGTTGCGAACAATATCTCAGTTCATCCCTGTCTCCTGCAGACCAATAGCTCTTGTCGAAGGTGAAGGCCACAGTCTTCTTCTCGGTTGCACGGCCTGACATTGCTTGAGCTTGAGAGCCGCCAGGTTCGGGAGGATCCAAGTATGTGGTGTTGCCCTCCATGCGAATGAGGGGTTTTGCGCCCCGACCTAGCTCTATATGTGGTCATCGAAGAGAAAATGGCAGAGAAGTCCAAGTGTTATAGCACAATCAGAAATACGGATCTATACAGACGCGAGAAAAGTACTGCGTACCTCGAGAATTTAGAGGCCGACATCGCACAACGACCTTGATGTTTCCATCTCCAGCCTCTGCCATCGCGGTTAACCAGCCGCAGGAAAGTACAAAGGTGTTGGTCGAAAGCTCTCAAAGGGTATGCGAGGGATATTAAGGAGAGTGGACGCTGCTACAAATCTAGCCAACACGGCCTGGATGAGACGCGCTAATGAAGATAATTGACCACATGAGGTAAGCCTCCTAGCCTCTTTGGTGACAAATGCGGTGCTGTACGCGTCGACTACGTAAGCCAGAAACTCGAGCATGCCTTCGAATCCCTCTCTAGTAATAATTCGATCTTGTCATGCGTCTCAAGTGATCTTTGCTATCTTCCAAACTTCAAGCAAACGTGTCAAAACTCCTGAAAACCTTAGCTCTTAGCAAGGTAAGAATTTTGCGGACTCAGTTGTCAGCAACACAATAATCCACGAAGCTTCAACTTCAGGACTGTAAGGCGCACGGACTTAAATCGTTGGATGATGAACAGTGAGAAAGTCTGTCTGGAGTTAGGCCCTTATTCCGATTTCTAACTACTCCCGCGTTCCGTTCCGATTTCATTCTCGCATTTATGATAATAAGATGTTGTCAACTATATGTTCAACTGAAAGTTCTCAGAACATGATGCTCCAAACCAACTGTCGAAGTTACTAGGATGATGAGTCTAATATCTTCCAGATCATAACCCATAGCGGAACAGCTGTAGTCTTCCAACCCTTTGATAGGAAATCAAGAGACGTTCCTCAAATTAAGACCGCAAGACTGCCTACAATACTCTGAATTCTCATGACGCCATAGTTCATTGATCCTATACATTCGTTAGTGATATAAAGTCCATCCATTCTTAATAGAGTTCCGCATTTACAGGATGCAAGTCAGTGCTTCTCAGTGCGTCATACTCACCATAAATAAACACGAAGTTATCCGTGTTACAAAACAAATTGGCGGCGGTACGAGAAACGGGACAGCTACCGACTCCGTCGCAAGCTCGAATTGATATCGGATAAAGTGGAAAAGAATATAAGAAAGAAGGGTCCTTGTTCCTCCATTTAAACAATCATGTATGACGTATCTGGGATAACTCAGATTGAGAGTCTGAATGATCAGGGCCGTGTTATGTGAGAAACCGAGGCCAATTTGATACGGTCCAGAATCTAGATGAGAGTGAAAGCCTCGGACAGAAGGTGGTATCATGAACAAGACGAAACGTGCCATGCGGAGGGTCCGATGTCAAGTGAACACCGGTCAGACTCGTGTTGCTAACGCCGTCCGCGGGAGACCGTCGTTTCGTGGAATGGGTAAACGAACCGGTGTAGGCATCGTAAGAAGACGGAACCATTAAAATGGTTATTCAGTCCGCCTATGGTTGATGAGCATCGGGCCGCGAATATGCGGCAAGAGGGCACCTTCGTTGGTTGTTGATGTTACAGCATCGCCGCCCAGGTCAACGAGTTGACAGCCGCTTCACTTCATCGTGTCAGATATGAGTCCAGTTTCATTAAGAGCAGCACTCCTTTGAGTGCCGTCGCAAAACGTTCCAACAGGAGGCGGTGAGTCAGATAGAAGTTTAGCATTTAAGTGCGAACGGAATGCTAGATCGACGAATAGGAACAATTTAGTTCGCGGAACGCAGGCAGGGGAACTGATACACAGCATCTCGATTTTCCATGGCCATAGATGCGCCATCAAATTCCTCGGCGTTGAGAGGAAGACCAGCTTGAGAAGGCTATGACGCACTTCACCCAAAGCTGCCAGATTTTCATTGAGATCAGATGTGGTGTTAGACAGCCTGTCTGCTATTTTACAGCGCCCGTCAGGGATTGAACCATAGGATACCCAAAATTGCGCTTATACTTGATCCTTTTACTACGCAACGTTCTGTCTTCTCCATTCAGCGTGCTCGGGGTCTCCAGCTATCCAAAGGAAGGCAATCCAGGGACGGTTTTCAAAGTTTCTGGTTGCTCTTCCGAAACGAACGGGAATATGGCTTTGCTGTTGAGTACAGCATCACTACCAGAACGATTGAACTGAATGGGGCACAGTAACAGAGCTGAGAGGAAGTTGGTGCCTTCATTCATCCTCCTCACTGAGGTACAGTGTACCAATGGAAAATTGCCCTGAAGAGGAGAACGGGCTTGTTCTCTGACCCCTCCTACATCTGCGGCGCTGCTTATGTTGACACGGCTGATGTAAATACCCTGCCATCGCAATTAGAGATAGTATAATATTTTTACAAAAAGAAAATACTTCGATCGGTCGTACTCAGTCGTACTCGTACCTGGTTCAGCGGTTGACAGTTGCCATCAAGGATAAGCCACCCCGCTGCTTTAGAGGTCCGCCGTTTGAGCTTCACAAAAGCCTCCTTAACGTCGATGGCGGCTCATCGAATCATTCTTCGGTGAATCGGTGAACACGGGCTGTTCCAGTGTCGGGCCACAGAGTCTCCGAGTCGGTCACGTCACAAACACAACGCGATTGATACTCCGCACGTGCCGCACGCTTACATAACAAAATGGGTTTGATGCCACCTGAGCAGAGGAAAGGTGGTGACCTCAGTAACTACTAACTACATACCAGAGGGGCTCCCTTGGATTTGTCGGTATCTTGCTCAAAAGCTGTATTATAAGCTCACTGAGGGTGTTGCCAGCCCGGTTGAGAGACTTTTGCCCGAATTTCCAATGGGCCGTTCCGTTGTAATCGGCTAGCCTCTCAATTAGCCTCTCAATTTCTTCTGTTTCTGGTGGGGAAAGAAGCCCTTCGTTACATTTAACGACGACACGCGTTCCGCCAAGCGACCCGGTGAGGCGGGCATGAGACGCAGCCAGACGTTGCTTTCTTTCTGCGACATTCTCTTTTCCGACCGGCGACTCGAGCAACATATCGGGCCTGACTTTCTACATCCAGTCCGTTACTCATGGCTGAGGCACTCACCTATGGGATCGACTCAAGTCTGTTGTCCATTGATAGCACGTAAGCGCGCTTGCAAACTCGGATTCTTCGGCTGAAGCTAACATTCCCTGAGGATGGGCGCCATGTACATCGGAGTGTCCATTGCAGGAATGTAAGTGCGCTTCCTACATACGACTCGTGATGGGCTCTCAATGCTCAGGTTCTCAGGTTCTACGGAGGTGCGTAGTTATCTAGGAGGAGCGTTCTGACACGGCCTGAGTACTCCGGTACTGGATAGCATCTATTATCCAAACGTGGTATTACTTTACCCACTATAGCGACTCGTGGCCTTTGAAGGTTTTGGCAAGTATATTCTTTACCCAGGTCAACTCCAGAACTTTCTAAACTGCACTCAGGTAGCCTTGGTATTCTTCTGTGACAGTGCACACCAAGTCTTTCTCATGCACATGAGTATGTAGTCTCCTAGATCCCTCGTGTCGCTCCTTCTCGTGTCAAACATAGCTTTCCGCCCAAAATCCGATCCACATGAATGACCTGGTTCCTTTTCAGTGTACGACTACCTTGTAATTAATTTCTCGAACCCGACGACCCTTGGCGAACTAGTTTGGTACGCTGATCATTGCCGCCCGACTCTCCGAGTTTCCGATGTGTCTTCTGACGGCCCGCCCTTTCATTTCTCATCCGGCCGGCAGAAGTCTCATCGTAAGCGACAATGCCTTCACCAAATATGATCTGCGAAATCCTGACGTCGTGCTCTACCGGCCAATTCCAGATTGAAGTGCTTTTAATCGTGAGTATCTATGGTCCCCGTGCGAAATCCTGACGTCGTGCTCTACCGGCCAATTCCAGATTGAAGTGCTTTTAATCGTGAGTATCTATGGTCCCCGTGTACTAAAGGATGCAAATAACAAAGCTTAATACTCTTACAGGGTCTCATTGGACTTCTCGTGCAAAGGTTAGCGCAGGTGACGTCGCTGCTTCAACTTCCAATGTGTACTCACATATATGGCATGGTGATCCGTTTCTCGATTCCGCTTGAAAGCTTCTTCACATATCGCACATATCAACGTGAGTCGTTGTCCATTTGAGTATAGACAAACGTCCTAAAATAACAATATGGCTTCAGTTAGCGGGAAGAACCTGTACTTAACGTGTCTATTGGTGAGATGGCATCGCTACCTACCCCTCTCATCAACTAATGATTGACATCGACTCAATAGGCTTCCCTCGCCTTAGCGGAGTTTGGTGAATGTTTTATCCTAAGTTATGCCATGATCTCTGACCCTGGTCGAACATCAGGTCTTTCGGTTGGTGAGGAGCTTTCCAGCTCTCAGGTTTATGGTGTCTCTAATTTTATATTCTTGACTAGCGTTCACAGCTGAGGCGTTCGTATCCAGTTACCAGCTCATACTCGTGCAAACCATAACTTCAAGTATTTGAATAGGATCCAGCTATCTACTTTTGCGGAACTCCTAAGTTTGAAGGTGGGAAGCTCGGACGCAGTTTTCCTCCATCATGACGACGACCTCATCTGTACACTAGAACTTATCGAGGTCTGTTAATGCTGTCGCGGCAGCTTCGAACGTGTCGATTGCGGTAGCAATGGTGATCCTACTACACAAGAATAAAACAGGACTTCGGAGGTGCGCGGGATTTTAATTGACCTAAGTATAATGTACGCTGATCTTCTTGTTTGGAATTGTAATGGCACAGAGGCGACAGTATGATCAACACGCTCATAATCTTTTCACTCAATACTGGCAAGTCCCTTCTCGCTGATATGAGGACTGTGATGCAGACTAATTTCTTTGTTTGATAGGGCTATTGACGAGGTAGATTCTAGTACATCCGAGAGGGGAGCTTAACCGATCCGAAACTTCTAGCCTCTGTGCACTTCTGTCTTTGATTACGGTTAATACTACTAGAACTCTACAAGCGGAAAGGAGAGGAAACTGAAATTAGACCCTCCAGATAACTGCGTTCCCCGGAACGCTCATCTACACATGCTTCTTTTTCGTATTAGGCCGAGGTACGTCGCGGCTACAAAAGGTTCAAGTCGATTGGCTGATTGGGCTGACATTGGACCTGAACCGAAGCGTATACGAATTCGTTCCTTGCTTCCCTCAACGTTCGCTCGCATTTGCAATGGGTAGATCTCAAAGGAGCCATCCCCACGGATTCTGTGGTACGTTTTAATGATCGACGTACTTGTATGGAACGAAACGCTGATATCGGTTTGTCCGACTTGTACAATTCCGTAAGCATCTAACCTATATTTTCAGTTCACACACGAAAGGCCTGACTTCGACGGAGATCCTAGATGAGCGATCACGCTGTCTTTGATTTTTGTAACCTGGTGCACTTGGTGGTCCTAAACTATGCGTGATCTCGGACCTTTTATCATGAACTGCAGATCCTATACACAGCCAATAAACCAGTCTTGACAGGGCCTAGGAGTGACGATAACAGTGATCCGCGAACCATTCGCTAGCCACATTTTTATTTCCTTTGATCTGATTCGTCGGAATCGGGACGCCCAACAAAACGGTAGTAGTTGAATATCTAGCACTGCTAGGTGCCTGAGATAATTGGGCATGACGGCTAGTTTTACGTCAATCGTATTACTAAATAACTTGCCATTGTTCCGCTTCACAGAGAACGTCGATGACACCATGCCCTACCCTTGACCGCAGGTCTCCAGTTATCACAGTCGCCGACGAGCAGCCACGATAGTCGCAAAGCACAACCCCAGGGAAACGGCTCACAGCAATTTGATTTCCCATTCATATTGAAAAAACTTTTGACATCTTCTGTCCATTGGGAGCACTACGCACGAGGAGAAGTAATACTTGCACCTGCAACAATCTCATCTTGTGTGTATCACTTTCGCCTCATTGGTCCGCACTCGCGGTATTTTGGCCGGGGTGTGCTCATGCCCATGGGTATGGAGCTGTAACAATATCCGGGGTTGAGCCTCAAAGCATGAGAAGCTTCACTTCTGCAGGTATTCGGCGAACCGGATGCAATGGAGGACCGCGCGCTATGCTGCCTTTGGCGAGTCTTCAGGAGCTCCTGTGCACCGATTTGCTCGTAAAACGAAATTTTACTCTTTATTACTCTTCTCTATAGCCAAGGATGAACGTGAGATGCCGACTAAATGTAAAGAATCCCAGTGAATCACAAAATCTATATTTCGACCCACGCCGTAAAGTTTCCCGTGCACATTGATTCGGCCACGATAAGGAAGATTGATTCGGGAATTTAGTTATTATACTTTCGGAAGGCGATTCAGATCATTCGAAGCAGTGCTTCGCTGTTAGCCTAACAATTTACAGTGAACTCTAACACTTTGTAGTCTACCGTTCGGGGACACGATGAATTTGCATTTGCGGTGGTACTATGGTATGGACCCCATTCCTTTCAAACACATGCTCTTCCTAGTATTGCCTCCGCAGAGCCATCTAAGGGATTCAAGTTATTTCTGGGAGCGTGCTAAGGCAGAGCAATGCCATTACGGAATCCAGATGAGGGGTTGCTTCGATGTATCATAATACACACCGACACGCTGCTAATTCATAAATGTAAATGTACCACCTTTGAGTCTCACAATACCAATAGGGCGGTAATCTGAAAAGAGGCAGGGTTAGCAAACGGGACGTTTTTTTCAATTACTGACAGACTGACAAGCCGAATGTGAACACGCCCGTCTGTGTACATGTAGTTGGCCCTGGGTAGACGTGTGTGTGTTCTCAGATCTGCATGTCACTCGAAGTCTGAGTCTGAGGGAACGAGAAGAATCGCGTATCAGTCTAAAAATTTACAATGTCCCTCCTTCAGGCTCGACTTGGCATTTCGGCCGGATGTAAATTGATGGTGAGAGAGCAACAGCATAACAGAGGGTCTGCGTGAGAAAATAGATTGAGATATCAGGAAAATGAGGCGAGAACATGGTAAAGATGTACTCAACAGCAGCAACAGGAGCACGAGGACATGTCATCAGGCCTAGGAGCCATGTGCAGATATCGACTTTCGTCCCAACTTTTCAGTACCTTGGATTCGGAATGTTAACCCTGTCCCAGAACGAGGGTTGTTTCCTTTACACACACAAATACATCAAACGGAGACTTTGGTTCTAGCACGGACGATTTTGGTTTCAGAGGCAACGTAGCAACTGGGACTGACCCGAGATATTTCCAGCTCAAGTTCTACGAATGGATTGCGCCTGGCCTTAGGGTTATACTACGTCGATTGCTGATGGCTCGAAACGCGCGGCTGCGTGCAAGTAATGTAAGAGCTCCAGGAGCCTCTCCAGGATATAAAGAAGTAGAAGAGATTCAGAAACGAAATGGCATCATCATTGCCTGTGGTATAGGCTTCTAGGCGTGTAGGTTGAAGAGGGTTGATGAAGTGGCATTAATTTTGTGAGGACTTCACCGAATATAGATATTCAAGCTCCGACTGAACCTTGAGTCTGTTTGGGAACGGCAATTTAAGGTTGGAGTAGAGTTTGAAGTTAATATAATTCATACAAGGCAGAACGCCGTCCTTTAAAAAACACTGATTCTAAATTTAATCAAAAGGTTTCCGCCACAAGGAATGAACGGACCAAAGAGAAGAATCGAAATCGAACGTAAGTAATACAAGTGAGATATACTTTTAGTTGGTAAGAAAAACGAGGCATAACCTTCAAGTAAGGAAGTCGCGAATCGATATTCGGAAGATGTAAGAGAAGGCGCGAGGAATGGGAACAGGACCGAATCGAATCGAAAAAGTAAAAAAAGTGGCGTTTAGCGCGAAGGCACGACCGATTCGGCGATATAGAGCCTCTGTCCGGGGGGAATCGCATGTGGGTCGACCTGCTCAAGGCCTCCATGCAATACTCCCACACGCATGGTCGAAAGAAGCTAAAGGAAGAAAGACATCAGCTCTTAAGCTACTTACTAATAGCGAAGCTCGCATAAAATTGAATAAACGAGCCAGAAGCAGGAACGCACGTTGTGGGCAGCATTGGAGTGTTCATAGACTCCACCGAAGAAGGAAGCCGTGCAGTCGGTACCTAGCGACTTTTCAAGGAGCTCGCGTCCACCTGGATGCCGGTCCAAGAATTCTGATACGTCGTGTATAAATCCTGCCACGAGGACGAGAGATCGCGTTCGAGATTCTTCCTTGACTGATAGGCGTTGACAAGAAGCGTAGGGAAGAAGAGAAGTCGAAGAATCAGTCTGTATGGACCCGTGCAACCAGGATTTTATTTACTTACACGTTTCCCAGCTGATCACGGGCAACTCGTCCGATTTCGTCGGCCAAGAAATCGAGTCCTGCTCGCTCTTCAGCCGCTTCAGAGTCATTGCCAGTTCTCCTTTGCGAATCTCGTTTTCTGGGAACTTCTGCAAATGCGAAGCAAGCCCGAAAAGCGATAGAGCCCAAAGGAGCCATTTCGTCGGATCATACTGGTACCATTTGACAGCATTTCGGTAATCCATGGGAAACTGATGATGGAAATTATGGTAACCTTCACCTAATGTTACAAGTGCTGTCAACAGATGGTCGCGTGGTGTATGTTTGTCGTCATAAGGAGACTCTCCAAGCCAGTGGGCGAGGGAATTCACGCAGAACACAGACTGCCAAGAGCGAAACCGGTCAGTGTCGATTTCGCCGAACTTTTACACGGGTAAATCACGCACATGGTGTGTCAGCGTAATGCGGAGAAAACCCGAGACGAACAAACCGCCACGCCAGTCTCCCCAGAAGTATCCCGGGATGAACCAAGGAACAAGAATGCCCGCGACGAGTGTGAGAGGAAAATAATATTTGCGCTGCCATTGTACGACTTTACTCTGTGATAAATCGCGGACATCACATCTTCCAGGAGTCATCCGTGGCTTGACGAGCATCCAGCCAATATGGGAAAACCAGAAACCCTTCCGAGCATCGTACGGATCCAGATCGGTATCAGTGTACCTGATAAAAAAGGAAAATAGAGTTAGTGTATGCTCATCGTGAATCATTCAAGCAGTCAAACGAGATTAGCCGCACGAGGGAAGATAGTCACCTGTGATGAGATCTATGGTTTCGAGCCCACCATCTGATTGCTCCTTGAACAGCACCCGCACCTGCGATCGCTAGGAAGTACTGCAGGGGAAGGGAAGCCTTGTAAGAACGATGCGACCATAATCGGTGATAGCCTTTGTATGGACGACGTCAGATGGAGTCCAAAAAAAAAACACGCTAGCGCCGATCACATACCGGCAGTTATTCCTGAATCAAAGTTAATCAAAACATGTTCAGTTATTACGAGTCAGAGAGACAACAGATCTAGAGCGACTCACCAAACATATTCAGAACATAACACAAGACAGCAAACGCCACTGTTGCATTGCGAAGCTTGGTAGTATACAGACCGTAGATGGACAAGAGCGGTGTAAGCGTGACTACACCGAGATTGAACCAACGTATTTCAGAGAGAAAATTTCTGAGGGAGAAAGGAGGGCGAGAGGCGGTGAGATGGAGAACCTGGGAAGCATTGGGCTGCATCTGAGTTGATTGTTTCTTGCCAGCCACGACCGTGATGGTTGCGGTTGCACTAGATTTGGTGCGCGTCCGTACGGGCAAGGTTGTCGTTGCAGACATGGCTTGACCGTTAGGAAGATGCTTAGACAACAACTGAGCACTACGGGACACTCTGACACAGAAAATGAGCTAGAACTCCGTGACTTGGCCATTTTTAAAGGTTCAGAGATGGTGGTCGCCTTGTTTACAAAATGTTGATAAAGCCGGATGAGTGAGTGACTTGCGCTCCGTCAGCGTGCCATGAAGAGGACCCCGTACACCTTCGTGAACAATGCATCTAAGATTATAATTTACTGTGTAAACTTAAATTTCCATTTGTGGATGAATACTAAAATGGATGTATTAGTTAATCACGGCTGCCACGACGAAACTCTGAAATAGACTTTGATTGTTGTAATTATTGTAAACACCGATCTAAATGCTACTCTTCATTTTCCCACACAACCATCCTCTCTCTCCTTCCTCGGTATCCCGTGCTGGAGATCCCCATGCCGCCACCGCCGCATTTCCTCAAAAATGAAGGAAAATAAAAAAGAGAAAATCTCTCGGTTATACCGTACGGATCTCTGCATAACGTCCGTCCTGAAACCCTCCGATTATGAGGGTCCAAAGAGCACCGCTTACGTCCACTTGTGCGCGTGGAACTCGCTTCGCCTCCAAGTTTGGTTGCTTGTTGACGAAGCTCCCTTCTAGATTCTAAGGATCTTTAGCATGAAGTCTTCTCGTCCCTTGAAACAGGCTCCGAGCCCAATTGTGTGATCCTCCGAGTCACACAATTCTCGTAGCTGCATTTCCAATGCCAACAAGAGCATCTCTTCTTTCTGCGCGGCATGGGACTCTACTTTCCGATGGCCTATATAACTACCTTGCTTTGCCCTCCTTTTATCCTCCCCAGTCGCATTGTTCACTTCGACGCCTCTCCCAACCTCTCTTCCATCGTCGCTGCTCTGACCTCTACTCATCATGGGTGCTGCCGTCTCGACTTCTATTGGCATAGTCTCTCCACCATCCGTGCCCTCATTGTCCGTTTCTCTGCCAAGGCCCCGAGAATGGCTAACATCTTTCGGTAATAGCACTTCGCTGAATGCTGCGGCGTAGTGCTCTGATACCTATTGTTCACTAGCCCGTTCATCTATTGTCACTGTACTCGAATCTGCTATCTCCGTTGGACACCTTACCATCGTTGACAAGGACAAGATCTACGAGTTCGGCGAGCACACCGAAGGTTGCAATGACGTCCAGCTCACCGTTATGAATGACGCGTTCTGGAGTCGTCTTCTCATGTAAGGATCGTTTCTCATCGATCTCGCAGAACTTTATGTTGAACAGTTCTTTGGTCGACATTATCAGCTCTAGTGATTTGGGCTGTAAGTAGCTTGACACAAATATTGATCTACAATGGCTTATCGCGATTTACACAGTTAGCGAGGCATACATGATCGGCGACGTACAAGTCTCGGACTTGAAGGCTGTTTTTGATGTAAGTTTACTCGGGATCTCATACATCCGCATTGAATAAAGAAAGGCTAATTGCCTACTCAATCGATGTGTTATAGCTCTGGCTTGATAATCAGGTCGGAATGACCAACCTGTCGTCCACGATAAACCGATTAGTTTCGGCTATTAGCGGCCTTTCGAATGCCTTCATTGGACAGACAAGATCCAAGGCGCGACTTAACGCCATAGCGAGTTACGACCAATCAAACGAGTTGTTCAAGGTAAGACTTTCGTTTGCCCAGCTCTGATAACGTTCAACTGAGATACGTAATGTTTTCGACTAGGCTTTCTTGAGCAAGGAAATGATGTACTCTACTGCTCTTTGGAGCGACGCTGAGGGCGGTGTTCGCGGTGACCTTGATATCGGACCTCAGCCGGGTGACTTGGAAGCGGCTCAGAGGCGCAAACTTCATCATGTCCTACGCAAAGCTCGCGTCAGACCCGGCCACCGGATCCTCGAGTTTGGTTCAGGCTGGGGTGGACTCGCAATTGAGGTTAGTGTCGACCTGTGTGCTCCAATCGAATCAGAAAACTGAATAAGTTATCATCCGCTTTGATCAGGCGGCGCGTTCATTCGGATGCGAAGTTGATACGCTGACGCTATCGAAGGAACAGAAAAGCCTTGCGGAGGAACGTATCAGAGAAGCTGGCTTGGAAGGTCGCATTCGTGTTCACCTCATGGACTATCGCGAACTTCCGCCTGAGTTTGAAAAGGCTTTTGATGCCTTCGTCAGTATTGAGATGCTAGAGGTAACTACGCCTTTCCTTTATTGTATCCACCGGACCTTCTAACCTCTTGTTGCCTCGTTTTTTTCTATCAGCATGTCGGCGCCAAAGTAAGTTCCCTGACTTTCTCAATTCGGAAGGTAGTACTGATCATCGGGTGTCCTTTTGCTTGCCTACAGTACTACAACACGTACTTTGCACTCGTTGACTGGGCGCTGAAACCTGATAACTCCACGGTTGTCGTAACATCCTCTACTTTCCCGGAGTCTCGATTTTCGACGTATCAGTAAGTGCCATGCCGAACAGCGACACCCGGTCCCATCAGCCACTGCATCCGCTTTGAAGCAAACAGGTACTGATATCAGCTCTCTTCTAGGCCCGATGATTTTATGCGACGCTACATGTGGCCAAATTCATGTCTCCCAAGCGCGACAGCGCTGATCACGGCTGCACACTCTGCGTCTCAAGGCAGATTTACTCTTGAAGGCGTCGAGAATCATGCAGCTCGTGAGTATTCGGCATTTTCCGACATGGATTCAGGGCTCAGCTGATCTGCGTTCTATTTTTAGACTATCCTCGCACGCTGCGAGAATGGGGACGCCGTTTGGAAAAGAACCTGACACAGGACATGATCGCAAAGGACTTCCCTGCGCTCAAGAACAATCGAGCGGAATTCGAAGCCTTCAAGCGGAAATGGCAGTATCTTTATGCTTATGCCGGTGCAGGCTTTGCGAAAGGATACATTACCTGTCATATGCTCACCTTTATCCGCCAGGTACGAGTCTTTTGCTTCTAGCTTAACATCATACTCATTCACGTTTTCCGGATTTTTCAGAACGATGCTCCTGAGACACCATGTTACTAGATGAAAGACTTCTTTTCTCCATTACGCTAAAAGCCTTTAGAGGAGGCATGTGGGCTGGGCCGGAAGGTGTATCTTATTAAATACAGCATATGTATTGTATAGTATTTTATTGGCATACTTGTAGATAGATTTCGTTCGTTCGTTCGTCTTCTTTCTTCTCTTATTCACACCAACGTTTTTCATGATATATCTTGGATACTATGCAATTTCTTTTTATCTTCGAATCAAATCATGATCATGCGTGCGAATACAAACTATACACTCTCGATTTGAAAAAACTGTTTGGATATGTGTGTGCTACGTATGATTTCTTCAGTCATGAGAACATAAAGAAGCTTAACAGAATCAAACTTCCAGGATAGAGGGATAGTACATCACTCACTCACTAAAACCAGCGGTGACCATTACAAATTTCATCTCGCGTCTGGGAAAGAGTGTAAAAATCACCGAGATTGGACCGCACTTTGGCACATGTGTTTGATGTGTCGGGAGAATCTCCGTTGTTCGCTTACAGTAATAAATATTCAAATCCTCTCGTATCTATGTATCTACGTATCTACGATAAGTTCCCGCTCAGTGACTATCATATATATATTCATGTTGTACGTACGATGCGGACTCGGACCACCGTCTGGTATAATGAAATGAACTTGAAGAAGTCATACGTGGGTATCTTTGTTTTGGATCATTTGAAAAGCGGTGGGAAGTTGGAAGGAGGTATAAACTTCTGTTATTTCTGTCAGACGCAGGGTTGATGTAGCCTGTAGTATAGATAGTCACTTACTGTCGGTATGGATATCCCTTCAGACTCAGACTTGGATTTGGATTCGGAGCGCAACCCCATGACAAGTACCGTAGTTTGCTTCCACCGGTCTCCTCGCTTCGGTAATGGTAATTTACGGATACGCTTTCTTCCGTCCAGTCGTATAGTCTAAGTTAGGTAAAAGATGCACAAAGAACATAAGAACGCCACCGGGTTGGTACTTTAAAAGTTTGTACGCGTACTGGCTACTAGGAAGGCACACGATCCGATACCACGAGGAGATCATTTTCTGATCTCACAATCTTACACGTGTCTACAATGACTGACTAGTCAGTATTCGCCTAAGAATAACCCAGAGTCCAGAGTCCGCACAACTGGGTCACAAGTCGACGGAAAAAGAGGGCTCTCCGCAATTTTTTTCACTTAGCAGCGCTCGGTTAGTTTTGGACTTGGCTTCTTGTTAGGGCCGCAAAATTAACTATAGGTTAAGCGAGTGGGAGCCCGCAAAGGTGAAATTGATCCTTTGTCTAACCAGTCGGCTTCGAGGAAGACGGAGGAAGACCTGGAAGACCAGGGAAGACACATATACTGTTACCGGTCCATGTTGATTCGTAACTGCACCTCATCTTCGCCACGTAAAAGGGCAAAAGCAGGTATTTACTAACCGACAGGAGAGTTGACATGTATTCGAGGAAATATATCGGAAGATTATTCTTACATACCTCGGTTGTATCGTCAAAAAATTGCACTTTGATCCTTGAAGGCCGAGTGAATTGTGTGTCTGGGCTCAGGAAGCTGGAAAGATGGCATGCACCTTAGGCTATTGCACGAACAAGGGCTCATTCTATGCAGAATCTGACACCTCCGCAGACAGCAACAACGGAACATGTTTTGAAGGTCGGCTGCTAGTACTTATGAAGCCTCGCTTAAAGTCCTTAGGTCGAGGCACTAATCTCTAAAGGTAAAATCCACTTAGTCTTCTCACATTCATTAGTAGTTAAGAATGACTTCCCATGTGCATAGATGTGCATCCTTATGTCCGCACCGAACGTCTGATCTGATTCTGATTAAAATTCTCAAATTCGGCGGTAACACGGTGTCTACGCATGATGTGAAGGGTGGACGATGAGAGCCTCGTGGTTCAATATCCGTCAGTCGGAAACCGAGTAAAATCTGAAATATACATACAGAATCGGATGAATTGGATCGGAAGGATGATTCGAGTCTCATGTTTGCGAACTCTTCGTGCCCGATGAGGATAAAGGGCTATTGTCTGTGATATCATTCATCTGTGATGGAAAGGACGATAATCGTCGTAGAACGGAAAAAATATTGTCTTCTCCCGCCAATGCAACGGGACAAGAGCGTGGTTGACTTCTTAAAAATGCGGATCATTATTATGACGGAGATAGGTTAAATAACGAGATTACGGGGAAAATGATACCCACCGAGAAACCGATTAGCGTCCAGAGGCAGCAGACAGTGGAGCTTGCCAGTTGTGTTGCATTTCGTTTCATTAAAGCCTTTTAGATAATTACCGCAATGGCATGTAAATTGAGTGCCAAGACGTTCGAATCTTGAGTTTTGTTATTGTTCTGTTTTGTTTGTCTGCATGTCATTGAACTGCATCCATGAACAAGAACGAGACGGACCCAAGTATTAACTGTTAGTCCTGTTTCAGGCCAAATGTCAATGAACATACGAGGAACGAAATGGAGCTCTTGTCCAAGTGGTAGAACCCGTCAAAAAAGATAAATCGATCCAAGTCACGGAGCTGGTTCTGGGGTCCGCGTCCGAGCCATTCTTTGAGATAAACGTGCTGAATTACCAGGAAGTATCAATATTAGCGTAAACAATACAGCTGCTCTGTGGTTTGGATATGATTTCAACAAACAGGCAAGTAGCAAGTCAAGTAATCATCATGGTCCATCAAGTCCATGTGCGTCGCGGCGGCACGAGTCTTGTGTTACTCAAGCATTACATACCTCCAGAAACGATCACAGACAATATCAGAACCCCCTCAGGACTGAGGCGCCGGAG
The DNA here is from genome assembly GCA_032164295.1 of Inonotus obliquus. Lineage (NCBI taxonomy): Eukaryota > Fungi > Basidiomycota > Agaricomycetes > Hymenochaetales > Hymenochaetaceae > Inonotus > Inonotus obliquus. The sequence goes on from JAJHTX010000004.1 coordinate 733,530, forward strand.
CATATCCTCCATTGGATCCGAGATAGAACCATCATAACGTCGCGCGAGACGTACGTGTACATTGCAATTCAGTACTGCACCAATTGTACTTTCTTCGCCGAATATTCGAGATGCGGTCATGCAAAGATTTCCCCGGAGTCGCAGGCGGGCACTTTAGGCCGTAATATGCATAATCAGCGGTACAGTAGCGAGAGTTGCATGCTATTGAAGGCAGAATTGCCCGGTAGACAACCCTTTCCGCCCATATCCGATGTTCGAACTCTTCCGTGCTAACCACACTTTCCTGAAAACTTCACGTGGAACGAGGCGAGAGTAGAAAGATTACCCATAAGCTGTTGCTCCGGTTAGAGAAGTACAGGCCATGGAGTGTGATTGTTATGTCGAAGCTTGGCACTGGCTAGCAGAGGGAAAAGGTGAACGAGTCGGTGACTGGTCACCACCTTTATGTCACACGTTTGACGCGTCTGTGACTTGTTTGGAACGCGTCAACGCGTTTTTGTCACTGCCTTTCGGCGGCACACCGCTCACCTCAAGGGTATCTTGGTGCATAGAATACTCGTGAACAGGTCTCCGTCCACCCTACTAAGATGCCGGACAATCAGATTTTCAAGGTGCGTTCGGCCTCTCCTCTATTATCGGCACTTTCCTTATATCGCGAAAGGCAACTTACAGCGGGATTCCCGTCTACGAGATGTAAGTTGGTCCCTTAGCGGTCCAGTGTGATGCGATATTCAGAATCTCGGTGTCATCCCAGGATGTGCAAGGGAGTTGCCGTCATGCGACGCAAGTCTGATGGGTGGCTGAACGCAACTCAAATCCTAAAGGTCGCAGGGTTCGATAAACCTCAAAGGACGAGGGTACTGGAGAGAGACATACAGAAAGGGGAGCATGAGAAGGTGCAAGGCGGATACGGGAAATACCAAGGTCTGAAACAATCTGAATATGCCTTCGTCTCGACTAGATTGTCTGTTGCGCAGGTACTTGGATTCCTCCAGAACGTGGCTTAGAACTTGCAAGGCTCTACAATTGCGACCTGCTGCTACGACCTATCATTGAATTTCAGCCAGACTCAAAAAGTCCTCCCCCGGCTCCGAAGCACCTGGCCGCTTCCGCTCCTAGTCGGCAGCCTGGCCGAAAAGAGACTCCGACTGGCAGTCGCGCAGCACGACGAACGCCGAGGTCTGTCGACGATGACGCGGGTGCTTCGCTAATCGGTTCTGACTATGCCACAGAATCTCCCGCTCCTTCGGGAGCATCTTCAGCCTCTCCTACTCCTTCCCCCATCCGCGGCACACCCGACCGACGTAGCTATGGGGGCTACTCTGGTTACGCCGCCTCGCCTCGGGAACATGTAAATCGACAGGATCATGACATGGAGTCTGGCTCAGAAGAAGAAGTCAACTCTGGGCCGAACTACGTTGACGAGATCCTCGAATACTTCATCTCAGACTCTAGCCAGATTCCAGAGTTCCTCATAACTCCGCCGAAGGACTTTGATCCGAACATTGCGATTGACGATGAAGGGCATACTGCCTTACACTGGGCTTCGGCGATGGGTAGAATGCGCGTCGTCAAACTCCTACTCTCTGCAGGTGCGGATATCTTCAAAGTAAACAAGGCCGGCCAAACCGCACTCATGCGGAGCGTTATGTTCTCGAACAACTACGACGTTCGAAAATTCCCAGAGCTTTACGAGCTTCTCCACAGGTCCACCCTAAACATTGACAATTATAACCGGACAGTCTTCCATCATATTATGGACATTGCCATGTCAAAAGGCAAGACACACGCAGCTCGCTACTACATGGAGACTATCCTTCAGCGCTTAGCAGAATACCCGAAGGAACTAGCGGATATCATCAACTTCCAAGATGAAGATGGTGAGACTGCCCTGACGATGGCAGCGCGGTGCAGGAGTAAACGTCTTGTAAAGTTGCTCATCGATCACGGTGCCGATCCGAAGATCGCGAACCGAGACGGCAAGTGTGCAGAAGACTATATCCTAGAAGACGAGCGATTTCGATCTTCTCCGGTACTCCCGTCACGTACAGCTAACATGTCCTTCCGCACGTTACAAGCCGCCTATCCGTCTGCCGCGGGTTTGACTTCGTATGCCAATGCTCCCGGGTTTAGTGAACGCCTTCCATTGCATCACTCCGTCACTGCTCAGATTGCAAGCACGCGATGCATAAATGACATGGCAGCTATGCTGGAAAGCCTCGCTGCATCTTTTGACCAGGAACTCAAAGACAAAGAACACGACATGTCGCAGGCGCATCTAGTGTTGCACACCATCCAATCCGAGATCCTTGAACATCAGCGTTCAGTCTTACACTTCAGACATGAATGCCAGAATCTCGAGGATCTGCAAATCGCACTCGTCCGTGCGAAGAACGAACTCTCAGTCAAAATGAACCGTCGTTACCATTTGGGATTTCAAAAATGGCTGCAAGATGAAGAAGCCCGAGAGCGGACGGTCCGATCCACGCCACTGGGTCATGGCCTTCCGCGCCTCCCCGGCTCCGCCCCTGGTTCAATTTCGGACGCATTGGGTCCCTCTCCGCCTGAGGATGTCACACTCCAACTTGCAGAAAACGAGGATATTTCTGATTTGCGAGAACTGTATTGTGATCTACCCAATGACGATGAAGGCATCCGTCAAGCGTATCAGGCGCTCCGCTCGGATCTTGAGCGGTCTCGAACGAAGCGTGTTGAGATGTTCGAACAGCTCGTTACTCTAGAGGCTGAGGCGGGAACGGGTGGCCGGATGGCTCAGTATCGGCGCTTGCTAAGTGCCGGTTGTGGTGGTATGCCACTTGGCGATATCGACGATGCGCTTGGAGCACTCCTGGAGGTAAGTACAACTTTTTCTTCCCAGTAAAACACATCTAATAACAAACTCTTATCAGTCTCTGGAAGCGGAGGATCCTAGTACTGCAACTGCCACATGGAGCAACAAACCTATCCGACTCGGCAGGAATATAACGGAGTGAAAAGGGTCTGACATCTGAGTGTATCAGACTATCTTGTAGTATACATTCGCGAACTCTCTCGGTTATTTATCATCATCATGTATTGTAGAAAGAAGTCTCAGACGCGTGCTCTTCATGAGGGCGAACAGCATGTTCCCAGAAAATTGGAAATTTAGCTCCAAAACTCCCCATATTCGCGGAACGTAATTGCTGAGTGATAGAGTGTGAATTCGGGTAAGACACCGACGTCATTGGTAATAACGCCTCGCGTTTATCGTTGATGTGAATAGGCCACCCTGCTCGTATAGCTTACTGTATAAACCTCCCGACTTTTGGGACGAGCGGAGATACGGCTTTGGGCAATCCTGGGGTCCTATTTCGGACAAGTCGGAACTACCACGATTTATTCTTCATGATACCTCTTCAGATGGGGCTCTGGTTAAGAAAACTCAGAACCTACTATTACTGAACTGAAGTGCATGAATTGATGAGTGACCACGCGTTGTTTGTCCTTATTTACGCGTCGAAACCAGGCATGTGATTTTCTGTGACGCGGATCTCTTAATCCCGTGATTGAACTCGACTCAGTTGATAGGCTAGGCTGGCCAATGTAAACTTCAACGCCAGCACTCAAACTAAAGTGAAACACAACCATGGGAGCTAGAGAGGTAAACGAGTATTCCCTAGAGGAAGTAGCCAAGGTAAGTTATCGCAGTAAATTTGTAGTCCGTTGCTGACGGACGCGTCCTCAGCACAACTCGCCCGGTGACTTAGTGCGTCGCGTTTCCTGGTATATTTTTCACTGAGTAATTGGGCATTTCAGTGGATTGTAATAGATTCCAAAGTTTACGACCTATCCAAGTTTGCGCAGCTTCATCCCGGAGGGGCCGCCGTTCTTTTATCAAGGAACATAGGTGAGCTTTATAGTACTCAGGCTTTTGTTCTCAGATCTAAACGAAAATCCAATCCCAGCGGGACAGGATGCAACCGATGCCTTCTTTGGGCTTCACAGACATGAAGTTTTACTCCGACCTCAATATGCGCGTCTACGAATTGGAAAAGTTGCTGGCATGGACGAACTTGTCAAACCTCCAGCTCCAGACGCTCTTTCCGCCGTACCATATGCGGAACCAACTTGGCTTACGGAGGGATTTAGGAGTCCATATTACAACGAATCACACCGTCGGTTCCAACGCGCTATGCGGGCGTTTGTCAGCGAGCATGTAGCCCCGGAGATGGAACAATGCGAGTTGAACGGAAAGAGAATCAGCCAAGGCCTCATTGACAAGATGGCGTGAGTTTCTGTCCTTCCATGACACTGCGGCCGCCTAATGTCCTTTGTTAGGGACCTTAATATCCATGCAATGCGCCTGGGTCCAGGGAAGCATTTGAAGGGTCGGACTTTAATGGGAGGGATCGTAGCTCCGGAGGAGTTCGACTACTTTCATGAGCTCATCATTTCTTTTGAGTATGGGCGGCTTGGTTTACGCGGCTCTATGGACGGTTTATTATCCGGCGGAGTCATCGGACTGCCGCCAGTGCTCAATTATGGGTCACAAGAGCTACAGACACGCGTCTTCTCGGATGTCCTCGCTGGGAGGAAGCTAATCTGCCTTGCTGTGAGCGAGGCGTTTGCAGGGAGTGACGTCGGTGGCATGGAGACGACCGCAACGCGCTCCAAGGACGGGTCGTGGATAGTAAATGGAACGAAGAAGTGGATTACAAATGGCATGTTTGCCGACTTCTTCACGACCGCCTGTCGTGTAGTCAGTGAGGATGGAACTGAGTCCGGTTATGTTGTGCTGCTCATTGAACGCGGGGAAGGAGTCGAGACACGACCGATCAAGACTAGCTACTCTCCCACCGCAGGAACTGCATTTGTCATATATGATAATGTCAAAGTTCCAGCAGAGAATACTATCGGAAAGGTGGGAGACGGGATGAAAGTTATCTTGAGCAACTTCAACCACGAACGGTGGATGATTGTTTGTGTCGCTTTACGGACGTACAGGCTAATTGTGGAAGAATGCTTAAAGTGCGTCCGTGGTCTCCAAGTTTCAAGGATAATGTCAAAATGTTCTACCTTCTCTTGCAGATGGGCAAATCAACGCAAGGTTTTCGGCAAACCTCTTTCTGCACAGGCTGTTGTTCGTGCAAAGATCGGTGGCATGATTTCACGCGTGGAAGCTTGTCAAGCATGGCTAGAGTCAATCACCCACGAGATGAATAATGTGCGTCAAACAAATGTTCCGAATCTGCTCCACATCAATCTAATGTTCGTCCTCCGCAGATGTCCTACGAAGAGCAATCCGAAAAGCTCGCAGGATCCATTGCGTTGCTCAAACAGTAAGTCAACCAATATTGCATCTTCCATTCTTCTATATACTTCGACGTTGTGCATCAGATACATAACGAAATGTGGCCGGGAAATCGCGGAGGACGCTGCTCAAATTTTTGGCGGTCGCAGCATAACGGCTTCGGGTATGGGTCGTCTCGTTGAGAATGTGGGTTCCTCCCGTCATAATTGATTTTTTCCGCGAAACCTTTCTGACGGAATATTCTCCAGTTCCATCGGACCTCGCCTTTCGACGCAATTCTGGGCGGCGCGGAAGATGTGATGGTGGACCTCGGCATCCGACAAGCCATTAAGAAAATGCCGAGAAATGCAAGACTCTGATATGTTTTCAACCCTCTATTTTTCTGTCCACCCGTTTTATTCTATAATAAATGTGGATTTTCGAGTGTAACATGGATCTTATACATGGTCACGAAGATTGAGTAATTGTCAAAGAAGGAAAGGATCTGCAATATGATCGACGTGTACCAATTCATTCCTGTTGCGCGCTCGAAGGGTGAGCTACTCTGTGGTCCCGCCATGACCACCTCGTCGTCGAATGCAGCGCCTTATCAACCAATACCGCAGGCTCCCGATGCTCCTTACGACGTAATAGATGAAGAAGAAGTGCCCGAGCTAGAGAGCTTGGAGTCGTCACACGTTGACAGAGGAATATGGTGGATTCATTTCATCTTTGGATGTGCAGTCCTCTTGCCATGGAACTGTGAGTGTGCAACTTCTACGTCATTCAGGTCGTTGTATTGATAATTGGATGCGTTTGAAGCACTTATTACTGCGACGCCGTATTTCTTGTCCCAGCTGTCTGGATCATCCTTGAAGAGCTCGTTTAGCTCGTACCTATCTATTACGTTCACAGTTGCCAACTTTTTCTTCCTGGCCCATGCCACTTTGACTTCTCATCAGGTCTGCATTATGTTCAGCCTTGGTCTTTCTTGCGTTCGAGCTGACTGTTATTAAGTCGTCTCCTTCTCGCCGTATTTTCATCGCAACAGGGATACTTGCAGTACTCGTAGGCCTCCTAACACTCTCAACAGCAACTCCCTTCACAGCGGGATTATTCTTCTCGTTTGTCCTTATCAATGGAATCCTACAAGCAGGAGCCGGGTCGTATTTGCAAACAGCGGTCATAGCCGTCGCGTCACTCTTCGGTTCCGCAACGATGCAAGCTTGCATGGCGGGGCAAGCTTTTGTAGGAGTCGTAGTCAGCGCGGTACAACTCCTCAGTTCAATTGCTTCCGTTCGAGCTTCTGCTTCGGCTCATGCAGAAAATTTGGAATATGATGAAGGCGCTGCAGAAGCTCGTGCAGCTGCACTTTTCTTTGGACTTTCGACATTGTTCTTGCTTGTTACGATTGGAACTCATGCTTGGCTAATTCGCATGCCGGAGTATAAGACCGTAACACGTTCACTTGAACAATCGAAGAAGGATGATGAAGGAAGGCATAAGGGTGTTCTACAGGAGAAAGGAAGGATTCTGAGGGTTGCGAAAGCGAATGTGGAGTTTGAGATTGCTGTTGCTTATGTCTTTACCGTGACCTTGGTAAGTTAATTCAAGTTCTATTGACTAGATGTATCTGACGTTTCTGACCGAACTGTCAGGCTGTCTTCCCTCCCATAACGGCGTCCGTCCAACCAGCAGACCCAACTTCTTTCCACCCGCTCATATTCACGGCAATACATTTCCTCCTATTCAATGTCGGGGACCTTGCCGGAAGGTATCTTTGTGCAGTTCCTAAACTGCTCACCTGGTCCTCTCGGCGACTACTCATTCTTTCACTCGCACGCACACTGTTCATTCCTCTTTTTTTGTTATGCAACATCCAGCGCCCATCTCCATCTCCTCCATCTCTCCCAGAAATCCCAGATCCCCCAACTGAACTTTCACCACTCGCTTCCATGAATGTTACGCCACCATCAATAGGTTCAGACGCGTTTTTCTTCTTTGTTCTCTTACTATTCGGTCTTTCAAATGGTTATGTATCAAGTATGTGCATGATAGCCGCTCCAAACGCCACACATAACCCACGTTTACGAGGGAAACGGGAAGATGTGGATATTGCAGCTACGGTTGCTAGTTTCTGCCTTGTTGGTGGACTCGCACTTGGCGCTGCTGCGAGTTTCGTCGTCCGTGCCCAAGTGTGTGGGTGCAATCCATTCACGGAATGATTTGCGCCTTGATTTGCGCCTTTGGTAGACTAGCATATCGAACATTTGATATTCGCTACTATTGTGATCTCTTCAACGGTTTCCCTTTGTCTTCTGTTTTATTGTATGGTAAATTTCTGGATAGGATAATTGGGATGTAGATCCGCTCATATACGCACAAACAATACTGAAATCAACACTATAACGGCCTTATTAGCGCACCTCCCTGTTTCATCTTACACAGCTCGAAAGACACCTCAAATCAGACTCGTTAGACTCTCAGGAGGAGCGAGTGATGGCTCTCCATGTGGCGTAACATAACACGATGTCAGCCCGCCTTCGACCTTGAAATCAGTGCCCTACATAACAATAGCCAATCAAAAATTAGGGCTGAAATCCAAGTAATATTATAGTTCTTGTACGTACCGTCACGTAGCTACTATCATCACTCGCGACTAAGGAAAAACAAATAGGAAAAACATGTCAGGTCGAGTCAGAGATCCGATTCAAGATTCATATTCGGGTAGAGGCATGTTGCCAAAACGGATAATCCAATGCTCTAAAACAAAGGGGGGTAAAATGGAAGGAAGTAATACGTACGGAATAGAGCACCCTTGGCGACCTCGATAGCTTCGCCGAAACGGCCCATAGGTAGGTGGACGAGCCGACGTTCGCGTTTCTCGGAAGTATTCAGAAACTCCATGAGCAGAGCTTATTGTTTATTCGTTTGGCGAAGATGTTACGCGAGATTAAACCGAGACGAGGTGAGCGGTAGGCACAGCGGGTGAACGGTCCGAATTATGAAAGTGAATAGAAAGAGATCTTTAGTATGACACGCGAAATGAGGGAAATGTTCGAGAAGGGCGGAGACGTACGCGTTCTCAGCGGCCCCCTGTAACGATACGGGCAATATTGAAACGATGAGTAAAGCGCGGTGGATATGTGACGGAGCGGAACAGTAGCATAGCGGGAGAATGTCCGGAAAGAGTGGGAAAAGCGGAGAAGTATGATAGGGGACTCACGGACAGATAGAGTTGAAACGGATACCCTCGCGAGCGTGGACCATCGCTAGCTCGCGGGTCATAGCGAGAACGGCGCCCTGTGAACAATTTGCATAGATTCATTCATGGAATGTTTTTCAGTTTTCTGAGTCAATCTTCCAAGGACCCCGATGCACCTTGGAAGCAGTATCTTGCAAAATGTTGAGCTCAAAAATTTATCTTCAAACCCTAGAAATATTGGATGGACTCACACGCAAGTTGAGGTGTTGCTGCACCCATCAACGCAACAAAACTTGCTGTATTAATAACACTTCCTCCGGTACGCAGTCCCTTCGTCTCGTCTAAGGGGTTATTACGCATTGCAAGAATGGCGTATTTGCAACCCCACCACACGCCCTTGAGATTGATTTGCATAGTTAAGTCCCAAATCTTCTCTTCTGTATTCAGAGCATTGTCATCTGCTGGGTGCATAATACCCGCGTTATTGAACTGTTGAATGACGGAAGAGCGAGTAGATGAGATAACGAAGGACTGAGTGGATGTAAAAGAAAGGTGAACCATGATATCCAGCCTTCCGAGCTCTGCAACTGCCTTGTCGACAGCAGCCTTGACATCATCTTCTTTGCCCACGTCTGCTTTGGCTGCGAGCACCTTTACGTTTGGAGCATTTTTTGCAATCTTATCTGCAGCCTCTTGCACGGCCTTCTCATTAATATCCACTAGAAGAACGTTTGCGCCTTCAAGGGCGAAGAGTATCGCGGATTCAAGGCCAATACCTCTATGGCGTAAAGAAGGTCATCGATGTGGAGGGCTGGTGTGTGTATATGCTCTTGGAAGACGTACGACGCAGCTCCGGTGATGAGGGCAGACTTCAGAAATAATCTTTCAATATTGCACATTACGATACTTGAGCATAGGACAGATTAATACTTTGTGTTGTAGTCGACCAGGCATGATGAGATATTGCAAGTTGATGAGGCGAGATGATAACGATGTGAGACACGCACTGTCGGTAACTTGAAGATAAAGATGAAAAAGATAAAGCATGATCGACGCGCCGATCGTGACGGTAGATTGTAAGGAGGCTTGAGCAAAGCTTCAGTTAACTGGGAGGGTAATACCAGAGTGATTAGGTACTCAAAGCATAGAACTGCTCGCCTCCCGAATATTCCTCTGGAGCGTTGAATTTCGAAGGCAAGACATTATCGGTTTACAGCAAGAATCCGGTTTGGTTGGGTCACATCATGTTGTCATTCGATGTTAGCTTGCACCCTCCAGATATACATATAGTTGGCACATATATATCTGTGATTTAATAGAGGAGATAGATAGACAAGCAATGTTTCTAATGCAGGGGAGTGGCAGACCGACCCTGACACGCGTTCGAGTTGTTTGTACGTATTGACGTATTGCGTGAGAATAAGCTGCCATTTACAGAGTGATGAGTTATGGCAGTCATTAATATTGATTGCTATTCACATATTACTTATATAAATTAATCCTACACTAACACGCGTTGCCCTTACCTTTCATCCCAACTTTCATCGTCAATGCGCACATCTGCCAAAAGCTATCCTCGATGATGTCTAACTGGGAGAAGTATTCCCGCATGGGGGTGAGCGCTGCATCTACTGCTTCGTCGGTCGGTTTCTCTGCTGCAAAACTGGGGACAAGCATCGGCGTATGTGGCAATTACGTTTGTATCCTCCATGCACTTACCGTAGTCGTGCTTATAGTTCGGTATTGCTCGTGGTGTAACTTCTACCGCGGTTAGCATAGCAGGTTATCCATTCGGAGTCGGACCTTTGCTCGGAGGTGCTGGTATGCGTTCACTTATTTCTCATGGCTGTTGTGCATCCGTGGCTAACTCATCCGACTCTCAGTCTCTATTGCGTTCTCACTGGCTGAACAGCTTGCTCTAGCCCCCATTCTCTTGGGGGAGACACTCACGTCAACTACACTAGTTGCGGCCGAATCTTCAATTGACGTCCTTAGTACCATTTTCCCGGGTAGCGACGAAGCCTCATTTTCACTTGCTTCGTTCATCTCACTTGTCAAGCGAGAATGGAATGAGCCTTCTTACCTTGGCCAGTTTCCGCCAGAGCGATATAGTGTGACGGAAATCGCTACTGCGCTTGTGGCTTGGGGTGCTCTGCAAGGAGTGACTTACGAGTGGAAGGAGAGCACTTGGTTCAACGTGCTAAAGGAGATAAACGTCAACGACATTGAAGACGACCATTCACCGGACTTAGAGGTTAGAGAGCGGAAGGAGTCTAGGATTAGGATAACGAGTGATATGACTCGAAGAAATGTGGGACAAGTAATCACAGCCGAGATTGAAGACGTGGAGCCACCCTCAGAACGTAAGATTTCCCCGCCTCGTATGTCCTCACGATCAGATTCGTTTGTGTCCCAAATCAAACTCAAGTCGAATCTTCGCCGCCTTTCCAAGATGGTGCTTGCCGGGTATGGTGGCGCAGGACTTCTGTTTTTCGGTGTATCGCTCTCTCCGCTTCCACCCCCGCCTAATCCCGAAGTTCTAAATCCTCTGCACAGCAATGCGAATACGCCGGAAGAACACTTGCTTGCAGACACTATTGATGCCTCCGAACGGGAGGCTTCTTCAACTAACCAGCATCCAGCACCGGCTCCCCAATTACCGGCGAGATATTCTTGGTGGAACGTACTGCTTGGTCGACATGACCGCGAAATATTTGAAGGTTACGCATTTACCCCAGAGACAGTACGAGAAACTCCGAGTAGGCGCTGGCGGCGTTCCTCGAAGACTAAAGAGAATGCCGTCAGTGCTGTGGTTGGAGCTGAAAAGCGCATGCCACGGTTCTGGGTGCTGACGGATCACGGACGGAAGCAGGTCGTGCTTGTCCTCCGAGGGACAATGTCACTGAACGAACTTGCCGTAGACCTTACTTGCGACCCTGTATCATTTTCACTTGCAAGTTCAGATGATTCCCTTGAGGATGTCCCTGAGGATGACCAGAAGGCCAATGAAGAAGACGTCACTCTCGCAATGCCGGGTTCACTACCGTTTCCCTCTGTAAGACTTCCGCCTCAACAAAGCCGCATCAGGACAGAATCGACTGCATCCAGCGAAGTCTCGGATAGGGAAACTTATAGTGTCCACGGTGGAATATTGCGGATGGCGCAGGTAATGGGTGCGAAAGGCAAGCCTGTCCATCGTGCCGTTCAGGAGGCACTATACAAGAATAGAGGATATGGTATGTTATTCACTGTGGAGGATTTCATTGGTCTGACAATATTTTTAGAACTAATTCTAACTGGACATAGCCTGGGTGCTGGCGTTGCAGCCCTCCTAGCTCTTGTGAGTGTACTCTGGTGTCTCACTAATATTCATACCTAACCCAGATCGTAGACTTGGGCGAATACGGAAACCTGCCTAACAGTGCTTTCAAGCGGTCTTCCTGTCGGGCGTAGGGTTTCTGCATATTGTTTTGCGCCTCCGTAAGTATCCGCGAGGACCCCATCAATACGCGACTGATAAACTATTATTATAGTTGCCTCGTTTCTTCTACATTATCCAAACTTTCGCGGAAGCTAATCACGTCGTTCGCTTACTCGCACGACGTGGTTTCGAGATTATCACTTGGATCTGTCCGAGATATGAACGCAGTTGCTGCCTGGTTGTGTGAGGCGAATAAAGGCGGCAGCGAGGAGGGCTATCCTGCAGTGACAAAACGTGCATTGAAGTGGCGTGCGGGGTATGGAAGACCCGAGGATCCTGACTGGGTAAGTGATCGAGCATATTCGATCAATCCTTATCCTCGTCTTTTCAACCTATCTTCATGGAAGAAAATTTGGACTGATTTTGCGTTCTTCGATCGATGCTTTCCTTCTTGTGGCGTTACGGTTTTGCTCGATGATCGTACGTTCAATTGATGGCATCCTGCTGCAGTTTCTCTCCATTCGCAAGACGTTGGAAGCGAATATGGTGATGGCCGACCTATTTCCGCCTGGTCGTGTTCTATGGGCGATACGGGACGGTGATCTACATCCATCGCATCGCCTATCTAGTGGACCGCGATCTTCGGGGAGTCCATCAGAAGATAAGGTGAGGCTCTTTGACGTGCTGGATGTCGAAAAGATGTTCGGCCAGATTATTTTTGCTCGGGATATGTTGAGGTGCGTGTTTTGTGTCTCCCGCCACCGGAAAAAGTGCTAACGTAACTTATCCGATCACTTCCCTTCTCCGAATAGTTCTCACCTTCCTCATCAGTATGATCGGGTCTTGCATGAGTTGCTTTGAAACTGTATAATCTAGTTCTCTGGTATTTCTTGTAGTCTACACACGACAGTTCTCTAGAGCCACAAATCGCTTTCTGTATCCGTATGTATAGATCCTTTTGTTCTCGATAGCACCACCTTATAATGACAATGGTAATAATTGGTTGTAACATCCAAACTATCAAAGCATGGCGGAATAGATATAGGAAACAGACTGAAAGTACAATGGGTAGGGCGCGGCGGAAATATGAAAACGCCAAAAGACATATCCCTGGAGCTAGTCCTGGTCCGTCTGGTCTCTTGGTCGATAGCGAATACCACGTTCGTGCAGTTCTTGTTCGACATCATCCGGTATACGTCCCTTGACGCGTACAGCATACATCCCTCGTACATATTTCGCTACAAATCCCAAAGGTCAACTATCACACCGTCCCAAGAACCAACAACGAAGTAATCCACATACACGTCCTCTGCCATCTAGCAACCCAGCTTGCCTCAGGATCAATAGCAGCAATAACGCCTTCAAAATGTGTCGTTGTACAAGATAAAACACGATCGGGAGATTGTTTCATTTGCATTATCTCTTCGCAGTTTGGGCAACCGTTACGTTTGAAGTCGGCGGGTGATTGAATAATGGAGCATAGGAGGCAGGCGCGAAGTTGTCGAGCCCGTGCGTTGGAGGGGATTGAAGCTGTTGGTGCCGCGTCGGTCATTTTTTGATTTTGTGAGGAGACTGGATGGGTCCCTGAAGTGTTTGCGAGGAGTATGGTGGTCGTTGATGAGATGAGAAAGGCGTTACACGTGATTGTCGTTGAATGTGAGTGATCGACGCGGACTGGGCCGGATCCGCATCGTATTTCATCCATTTTCGCGGTCGCGGGAAAGAATTGTACATCGTACTCACTTCACCGACAACCACCATCTATGAGCAATGTCGGGCAACACTTGTTGTCGGGTATATTACTTCACTACTTGTGAACGTACACCCTTCTGACAGAACGATTGTTCAGGCGCGCTTTCAGGACTTGCCTCAACCGTTTTACTTCAACCTTGTTCGTATTCAATTTCTTCTCATACCCAACGACCGATTCTAATCAAAGTCTACATTAGTTGACCTTCTAAAGACTCGTATACAACAACGAGATGGACGGTTAGACTTTCGGTATGTACGACTTTGCAAAACTCCTTGAAAATGTACTGGCACGACTAATGATATTAAAGACAGAAAGGCAGCGTACTAAGAGTTACGCGAGATGTTATAGCTTCGGATGGTATCGTTGGATTATGGCGCGGGACGGTTCCTTCGCTATTCCGGTGTGTAGCTCTAGTGTCTTCCTCCGCCGGATATGCACTAACTTATATTTATCTCTTAGTAACGTCCCTGGTGTAGCACTTTACATGACATACCTTTCTCAGGTTCGAACAACCATGGCGAAATCCGCGCTTTTCGTGAACGCTCCTTCAGCACCACGTAACCCTTCTACTTCTGGTTCTGTGCTTCCGAAGCTTTCTAGTCACGGAAATTTACTGGCTGGAGCGTTTGCACGAGTGGCGGTTGGGTTCATTCTTAATCCGCTTTCTGTTCTAAAAGCTCGTTTTGAAGTATGCTGATTGGAGGTTTGGAAATGCTGCATCCAATACTGAAAATGATTTTCGATAGAGCGACATCTATCGTACACAATATAACTCTTTCCCTCGTGCCGTCGCGATGATCTTCCGTTCCGGACCAAAGGAGTTGTTTAAAGGGTTTCTACCGTCTGCGATGCGAGACGCGCCTTACGCCGGAATTTTCGTCGCTACCTACGAAGGCATCAAGCGACATACATGTGAGTGCTCCTTTCGATTTTACATCACAATAAGTCGCTTATTGCTCCTGAATAGCTAACATGTCCGGGTCATCTACCGTCTTGTCATCCACAGCGGTTCATACAGTCTCCGCAGCTAGTGCGGGTGCGATAGCAACGCTTGTAACACACCCTTTTGATGTTATAAAGGTACTACTACCTTTCCTATTCTTCGTGTTTCCCGTCTTTACTTTTGCGGATTTCATAGACAAAAGTACAAGTTCGACAAGAAGATCGATACCACGGTCTTACGCGGACCGTCCGCACAATTTGGCGAGTAAGTCTATCCATTCGAGAGTATGCGCTGCGTTCATCTATCGGTTCGCTCACGCTCTGATACTCCTAGCAACGCGGTGTTTCTGGTTTCTTTGACGGTGCCTCCTTAAGAGTATCCCGTAAAGTATTCAGCTCCGCGATTGGATGGGCTGTGTACGAGGGTTTGCTCATGGTTTTGCACGATAATAATAGTAAAAAGGGTTCCGATGGACGTATATGAATCAATTTTGCTATTTCTATGTTTATTCCTTTACTATGTCTGCGAACGATAATTGGTTTTCAAGAAGTTCTTGATTGCATCATGATAGGTGAGTACGCGCCCAATTATTTACCTTATACATTGTAGATTATCTGACAGAGCCCAGAACGCAACATTGTACAACTACCCACTTTGGACCCTACCTATTAGCCATCCGGGACAATCTCGTCAAGGTTCCGATATGATCGCTAGAATCCATTGAGCTCAAGGTCGACAACATTTACTGCTCCGTGATCCCTGACTCAAAACTAGTGCTTCTTCCGGATAATGAGGGTCCAACTTCCTCTTCTCCCTTTTCCCTTTATCCTTTATCTTTTCATCGCATCCTATGCAAACCCTACAAAATTCCCACCGGATTCCATCAAACGGACCCATCATCTTGGCTCGGCTCCTCGGCGTGCGATACCTGTTTTCAACCCAACCTGGTAGTGGAACTTATCGGGATAGGGATTCGACAACCAGTGAGATACATACCATTGAATTCAAGAAGCTCTTGTGTATCTTCGAAAAAACATGCTTGTGGCTTCTCGTTCTCTGGACCCTGTGTATCTTCCTGGTGATTGGTGGTACAGAGGAACGTGGATGGAAAATTTCTCCTTATAATAATGAGCTGAACGCCTGGCGGCCTTGCTTTGCTGGTCATCACATTTACTTTACAGCCACACCACGCTCTCCCACTCTAGCACTTCCCTCGAACTACTGCCGAGCACAATGGCCAGCAACCGATACGTCACAAAGGACGATCTAAAACAAGAAGTCCAATCACTCCGCACCCAGCTCGCACTACAAATCACAAAAACACACAAAATAGAACACCAACTCGAAGTCGAGAGAGCGACTAAAGACGTTCTGCAAGGACAAGTTGATAGATTTTATCATCATCTCAATCACGAATGTCTGGGACGCAAGAACTTAGAAGCTGGAGAGCATGCGGCGGTTTCCACTGTTGAACGAGTACCTGACCAATCGTTAAGTGGTTGGACCGGAAGAACCAACTCGTCTTCTGCACCTGCTCCAACTCCTGCTCCAACTCCAACTCCTACTCCAACGCCAGCTGCCGCTCGTACTCAAGCTTCGGCTCCCGCCCGTCCTCCTGCCACTCGGGCCAAAGGCCGCGGTCAACCACCAAAGAAGAAAACAAGGACTCAAAAGGCTCCGGTGAGTGATAAAGCCATTCTTATTTCGTGAAAAGCATCTACATCTAGGATGAATTTGATCAGGAAAGCGTCAACGAAGGGTCTGATGTCGTCGGCAGCACCAGCGATAACGACGATACCACCACCTCTGGCGGTGAAGATGATACTGATCATGAACACAGACCGACTCCACGTACCGTTTGTACCAGGCAAATGACGCGGGCTCAGGGCGCACGGAACGGCAAAACAAGGGCATCATGGCAGGAGGGCCAGACGGAATGTGGCAACCCCGTACATTGTTGTTTCGAAAGAACCGTTTTTCAACGGTAGTTGGCGGCCTTTAGAACTCCTGGGTAGTTCAGAGTCATTTGAGATCAGAAATAGCACACGTCGATGTTGTTGAGATACTTGAACGCAGAAAATGCATCTTGTTATTCTATCCTCTCTGTACAATTTCCATTCCGTTATACTGTCTCCATAAAACATCGTTTACGAATTGACTAAACGTACTGCCTTCTGTTCCTACAACCTGGTAAGCCTTGCCAGCGACAACTGCATCGAGAAAGGGAATTATGAAGTCCTTAAGCGCAAGTCTGTCATATCCGCTTTTTAGCCTGCCCAGTTCTGCTATCTCTTCGCCGAAGTCAGATAAGACGAAGGCACAGGGAAATGTATCGAAGAATCGGCGGAGTAGAGGGTGTGCAGCAGGATCTTGGACATCTGTCGAGATGAATATAGGAACGTTCAATGTGGAATATCGACGTTCCTGGTGCCATGGTCGACGGCATATCAGCCGAGGTAAGACTGGCGAAGGAAGCGGCCGAAGAGAAGGAGTGGAAGTACGGAGCGAAAACGGATCCAAAGGCATAACTGGAGGAGAGGAACTCGAATTTACAAGCGTCCTCTCCAGATTGACCGTCCTCTCCTCGCTCATGTTCAACACATCGCGAAGCAGCCTCCACCAGATCATCCGGGTGTTCTTCGCTGCCTTTCTCGCGAATATCCCGTCACCAATTCTGATGTGTGCAGCGATGTAATGCCCACCCATCTTCTGCTTTATTGAATCTGCAATTCCAAGGAGTGCATCGTTGGTGAAAGTCATACTCTGGCGAACTACCGTCCGATGATCCAAGTTCTGCGAACGGCGAAGGCGAAGGCGCGAAGAGCCGAACAGTGTTCCGATTTGGATTAATCGGTGTGATAGCTGGCTGAGTAAAGACATCGAGATGACTTCATCGAATCGCGAGCTCCGCATAGTATCCAAAGGGTCTGAGTCGACGAAGCGGTATTGATAGGGCCGAGAGTCTCTGATCGAAAATGTCTCGTTTGGCAAGATACCCAAATGATCAACGAGCCACGCATCGGAGAAATTCCACCGCTGAAGAATCGGTTGTGCTTTGGCTATCGCTGTCATGTTCGAAAGCCAGTGCCATGGAACAAACGTGTAGTCGTAGTAGTCGGTACACTCAACAGGTAGTGTTTTCCATGATGTTGAATCAGCACAGTGATTTAGCCCATCTTTACCAGAGAGCGTGACAAGTTCGTAGAGATGGTCAAAAGGAAAGTATGCGAGGATCCCATTTCCCAGCCTGACAGGGGGAACCAAAAGCGTCCGATTGAGCATGCGAGCCATTACAAGAGCGTTCTCAAGGGCTATACGTTGGTTGTGGAAACCACTATGTGGTAAATAGGATAGGTACTTCGTCGACCCATCAATACGAGCATTTCCCAAGTCTCGCTCAAACTCGATGACTTGAATAGGAAGAGGAGCGGAAGCAACAGAAGAAGAGTTGTCAAGGTCAGATGCAATAATCCTATGCCGAACGGAGTGGGTCACCCACCCCGTAGTAAACAGATAGTACGCAGAGCCAAAGCAAAAAGCTATAGCCAACACCAGAAGGACTATTATCGCAGAAGCTCGTCTTTCGTACATAGACAATTGCCCAACATTTCCTTTCGAGTGGCTGCTTCGTAGTTTGGATGGAGAACCTTGTTGAGAGTTATGGATTTGGTAGGTTCCGTTTTCCATTGTTAGGGAAGGAGATGATGGCACATGTCTCTGTGATATCTTTGAGTGTAACATTGTAGACGATATGAAAGAGCACGAAAGGAGAGGGGAGATTGACTGGTGATGGGAAGGTGATGAAGTTGATCCAGTCACGAGTGGCACGGTGAAGGTATTGTATTACAATGTAATTTGTATCGCGTCGCGTGGTCATTTCTCCGGGGGGACCTTGACTTGGACTTCACCATGGGCCTTCTTACAATAATCCGCAAAAATCGAATGAAAGAGAGAGAAATGCGCATTCTCTTCCTGTAACTCATTATCCTGTTTTGCCATGTCGAAGCGGTCTTATAAAGTATTCTAAGTGGACTAGATAATGCTGGTAAAACGACAATTATAAAGAAACTCAACAGCGAAGACGTTATGTCTGTCAGTCCTACGCTAGGATTTAACATCAAAACTTTCATTCATGGTCGGTGAGTACACTCGCTGCTTCGTTATCATGAGGGAGGGCTAATGTATCGATATAGTTATACGCTAAATATCTGTTAGTCTGAACTCCCGTCCATTCTCTTATGCCTAACATGAAGCGTTCCAGGGGACGTCGGAGGCCAACGTACGCTACGACCCTATTGGCGAAACTACTTTGAGCAAACAGACGCGGTTGTATGGGTCGTAGACTCAAACGACCGAATGCGCATGTCAGATTGCAAAGAAGAGCTTCACAAATTGCTCACGGAGGACGTACGCCATATTATCCCCCAGTCCCTTCAATAATCGCTAACAATGCCTGTGTCCATATTTGCTTGCACTGGAACGGATGGCAAATGCAGCGCCTAGCAGGCGCCTCACTCCTCATCTTTGCGAATAAACAAGATATTCAAGGCGCCATGTCGGAATCCGAGATTCGCGATTCGCTGGACCTGCGTTCCATCCGCTCGCACAACTGGCGTATATGGAGTTGTAGCGCGATCACTGGTCTCAACCTTGTAGAGGGACTTGACTGGGTTGTTGGCGATGTTGCGCAAAGGCTGTATTACAGTTCGACCGTTGTTCAGCCCACTGGATCTCCGTCGATACCGTCAACTCTAAACCCGAGTCAGATGGTCGATGTTTCGTGAGGACGAAAAAATCGATTATATACGTACTGTTGTTGGAACTACGGTACTAATTTGTACAATGTAAAAACTGTTACGATGGTATGGAAAAATTAAGAGGCTTATGTAAATGACCTCTTGGAAGATTCTGCAGGATGATAATGAAAGATCAAAGAAAGTGTATAACGAAGAAGTCGGGAAAGGTTTACGAAAGCATGAGCAAAGCAAGTAGAAAATAATTGGAGATAGCAACGCCCGATGATGGGTCCTATGAAGCCACAGCCTCCGCAGGCGCTCCGCTATAGTCCTCCATGCCAAACCAGGAAGGTATCTGCGACCAGACATGCTCTCTCGCAAGCTTCACAACCTGCGCGAAATCCGTTCTACATGCAACGCACAACTTCAGACTGCAAAATTGCGTCCCATCAGAAAAGTCCGAGCGATTCATCATGTCCGCAGCCTGCGTGAGTGAGAACAGCGGATCGCAGTCCCGTCCGCTCGAGAGACCGCCGACGGCGCGCATGAGATTGAGCATAATGAAATAGAATGAGTCTCGGCAATGGCGCCCGTTGTCCCCTGTGATCTCGCGATTATGACACTCCGGTGATGGCTCACGGTTATTGAGCTCCTGGTCGATGAATGATGCGACGACACGCTGAGCGCGTTCACGACCAAGACACGCAGTTCGGAGATCATCCAAGGAAAGGCGCACTACAGTTGATTCTGCGCTTGGTACGACAGTTGGAGCTTTAATTGGACCATCGCTGTGGTGCTGTACCACTCCAGCAACAATTTTGGAAGGCCCATAGCGGCAGAGGTCGTAAAATGCGGAAGGAAGAATGCTTGTGATGCCCATCTCCCGAGCAAAGTTGATTACAAGGATGGGATGGGGGAAGCGTGCACGTGGGCTGTAGCGCCCATGCTTATCCGTAGCCTCGCTTTCTCGAGAATCCCAACACGATAGGGTAGATGGCCAATCAATCATCAAGCGGCTGATACAGCGTTCGCGGAGGTGTTCAAGAAAATACTTTGAAGATAGGCGCAGGATTGATGAAAGCGGCGAGAAATCCGACGCACATAGTTGCTTGAAGTACCTATAAGTCGGAATGAGCTCGTGTGTTGATGGAGAAACACATGAATGAAATTTACTCACAGGCCGTCGTACAAAGCCCTCAGCAAATAGTAAAGGTCCGTAGGAGAATCGTGTAGTTCTACGATAGGACAACCTTCAAAAATGGCCTCATCCACTGGCTGAGGAAGGGACAATAAATCTCGAAAAATTTCGGAATGACGCGCCAGCTGCCCCCGATGCACCTTGAAAGCAACAGAACCAGCCAAGAGGATGACGCTCCCATCTTCAAACCAGAAGTCCGTCCGCCTCGTTTCCACGGAGAGCCTGCTCGAATCACTGGAACTCGGTGACTGACTTCCAATACTATCTCCAGAAAGAGTTGGAGTTGGACTGTTGGAAGATTCCCGGCGGAATGATACATCGATAAGCATGATTGACACCCAAACGAGAAGGAACGAAACGAGCCGAGAAACGAGCCAAGAGAGCAGACAGGAGCAAAATAAGAGAGCAAGACCGACAAGCTCGGTGTGCAATAGCTCCGGAGTTATATAGATTGTCTGGAAGCTGTGTACCAGCCACTCAAAGTCTTGAGGATATTGACGCAGATGGAACTTTGTTAGCCAGCCCAAGTTCGAATTTCGTATCCAGGCTGGAGAGACAGATCTAGATCAAGTTCATTGTCGGTCAATTTGAAAATGTAAGTCGACGAGGCTGGCTGTTTCTCTTTGCACATCGTGGTTCGACGGTGGCTATGAAGTTAGGTTAGAGGAGCGAGCTTTTTCCACGACGTTGAGCTGGGCGGATAAACACGTGAAATGATTCTCACGTGAGGCCGATCCCGCTCCGGAACTCACTCACCGCCCACAATGTCGTTGAACGACTCATTCAAGACCATCACCTCGAAGATCCTTCTCTCCTCAAGGCAGGATCATCTGAAAGCCTGACTGTACAGTCATAATGTTTCGTACTGCTTCGCATGTTGCTCGTGCTTCTCTGAGGTCACCTCGTACCTCAACCAGATTGAGGTAGGTTTCTAACGGATTGAAAATACGGCTTGTCTGCTAACGAGGAAGAAGGTTTCAGCCCCTCAGAGGCTTCTCTGCGACGCGCGTCACCAATGCGGAGGGACATCTTAACTCGCTGGATACGTTCACGGATGAGGAGAACATGCTTCGGGAATCTGGTAAGCTCGTCTTTTAGAATGTCGATGTCGAACCAATCTGGATCTTGCACTAGTACGAAAATTCTCCGAGGAAGTGATTGCTCCAAAGGTCAGAAATATGGACGAGAATGAGATGATGGATCCGGAAATCGTCAAGGGCCTGTACGAACAAGGAGTCAGTCAAACGCCCTATTTCCTTACAAGTTTGACTAGATATATTCACTTTTTTAGTTAATGGCCATTGAAACGCCGCAAAATTATGGGGGATCTGAATGCTCATTCACGTCGGCTATCATTGCGATCGAAGAGTTAGCTAAAATCGATCCTTCCGTTTCGGTGATGTGCGATGTGCACAATACTCTGGTTAATACAATCTTCCGAACTTGGGGCACGAAAGAACAGAAGGAAAAGTTTTTGCCTATGCTTTCTGATGGAAGCGTAAGCAAATATTTTATTAACGCTCCTCTCGCGATGTCATTAACGTCCGTCTAGGTTGGCTCTTTCTGTCTGTCGGAGCCAGCTTCCGGGTCAGACGCCTTTGCTCTACAAACTCGCGCTCGGAAGGAAGGAGACCACTGGGTTATCAATGGCTCTAAGATGTGGATCACGAACTCATATGAAGCAGATGTATTTTTAATATTTGCGAACGTAAGATTGTCTCCCTGCAGCCAAGCTCTTGATCTCTGATGTATAGCAATTCAGGTCGATCCCAGCAAGGGGTACAAGGGAATAACCTGCTTTGCTGCAACGAAAGACATGGGTATACAGATCGCGAAGAAGGAGCAAAAGCTGGGAATTAGAGCATCATCAACATGTACGCTCAACTTTGACGATTTGAAGGTACCGGAGGAGTATGTGTTAGGCGGCGTTGGGCAGGGATACAAGGTACGTCTACTTTTTTTACCCGGGATGTCGTCGTCATTTAACTGCATTACCAGATCGCCATCGAATGCTTGAACGAAGGCCGAATAGGGATCGCAGCGCAGATGATCGGGCTCGCTCAAGGCGCATTCAACAAGGCGGTACCATACACGTATGAACGAAAGCAATTTGGACAACCAGTCGGTACCTTCCAGGGTATGGCTTTCCAAATTGCACAAGCTGCGACCGACATCGAGGCTGCTCGATTACTGACATACAACGCTGCTCGACGCAAGGAGGAGGGCAAAACGTTCACGAAGGAGGCAGCGATGGCGAAGCTCATCGCGAGTCAAGTTGCCCAACGCGTGAGTGGGCAGGCGATTGAATGGGCAGGAGGTGTCGGCTTCACACGTGAGACTGGAATTGAGAAGTTCTGGCGAGATTCGAAAATCGTGAGTTGCGGAGACTCACTTCAAACAGCTGCTGAGACTAATGGATAACTGTAGGGCGCGATTTACGAAGGCACATCAAACATTCAGTTACAGACGATTGCGAAGTTCATCCAGAAAGAGTACTCGTAAGAACGTCGGTCTTCCTGGAGTAACAACTGTATGTATGCGTACTTATCGACGTCGATACTCGGTGAAATGGGATACAGACTTTTCAGACCGTCGAGACCAAAACGATGAGATGATAATGATGGGCTCGTTAAACTTCGACCACGGTAATACATGTTTCTGAGACAGAACTAATCAAGCATTCAAACTTCGGAACACAATATTTTTGATGATCCAACACTTCGCAGCAACGTAGGGCAGACCAATTGTACTTGATTCATTTCCCAACCTTCCTCCTCTTTGCCACCCTCCCACCTGTACCTTCGGCACGTCTCTTTCCATGAGTGACTTCATAGTACACACCAAGTCTTGTCAGTGTAACTCCTTTCTTATTAATTAAAATATAACTACCTGTATTCCTCTCCTGGACAAGCCGGGCTTTAAACTCAGCATTGTACCCAATGCATCTCATGGCCCAGACATTGATCCTCTGGATTTAAAAAATTAGCAAGTGAACATGTATGAAGAAGGACATGCCCGACTCACCTCATGCCCTTGCTCAAATGCAGTCCTCACATCCTGAACTGTGATGTTGTGCCTCACCATGGCTATCTCCCTCCTAGCACATAAAACCACTTCCCTCTCACTGGGCTCAGCCATGCCTTTATGCTTCCTCAGGTAAATTGATGCAAGGGTGAGGTTACCCCACCCGTACTTCCAGATGGAAGTATACCAGGTTTCCTTAACCTGTTAAATTAATAAGATAAATATCAGCAATCAAGTTAAGCAATGAATAACGAGTCAGAAAGCTCACCCTTTGGCTCAAGGAGCAAAATTCATTAGATGAGAGAGAATCAGAACTAGTCATCTCATACAACCCCATATAATTCCATCTGTTAGCCCCATATCTGCAAAATACCAGTTCCCTAGTCCGAGGCCATCTACTAGGATCTCTCAGAGCATAATAAAGCCCTGGAGCTCCTGGATGCTGGGGTGAATGAGCATTGTACAAAAGATTCAGACACATAAACCTCAGGCCTGAATAAAAGTCTGAGATTTTTGTCTGATCAGGAGAGGTGAAGGTGCTGATAGTACTTCCACCAAAGGTTTGGCTAAGATAACCTCTGGTGAAAGTAATAATGCCAGCTCGAGCATTAGTTGGAAATATATCAAGACTTTGTAGCCTTGATTTAATAATTAGGATACCAGAGCTGAGAGCCTGCTGAGGCTCTTCAATCTCAGGCTAAAGAATTAAGTAAGTATATGGAATACTTATCCATGTAATAAAACATACATTTCTGAGAACTGCCTCAATATCATCTTCATCTGCTGTGGCATAATTAGACCGAGGATCGTGCCGATCACGCCGATCATGCCAATCATACTAGAATTGTGATTAGTGGATTTACATTAATTCAAATTAATGATTTGCAAATATGCAGACTCACATGTAAGCTGTCTGCTGGACGTGCAGGAGGCTGCCTTGTAGCAGAAGCTCTTGGCCTAAATTAGGTAGTATTTCACTTCAACTATAAGCATGAATAAAATATTTTACTCACCTGTAAATAGGGCCACTAAGGCCCATTCTGAAAAGATAGTAATCTGATTGCCACAGTTCTTCCTCCTCCTCCGAGCTGGTATTAGATGATATTGATGCTAGACAGAGAAGGCTCCAGTTTGCAAGAGGTTTTTAGCTACAATTAGAGCTCACACAGATCATCAGATTGTACCAGATTAATAATTTCTCCAGACATGGTAGATGAAGCTTAGACAATGTACAGAATGAATCTAGTATGATGTCGGGTACAGAAAGCAGCTGATGGGCAATGAGAGACTGGGAGACTGACTCTAAATCTTTACTCAGTATTTATAGAATAAACCGATTAGTCAAAACATAAAGTTACTTTGCTATTCAGCCAGCTCCAGTGGCTCTCACTCATGCTGCTACGTAAAAAGCATTTCTTTGACTCATACTGGTCAGTCTTCAGTGCTTCTATTTACAGATATCTGATAGATGCATCAAAGAAGTACTTGCAAGCCCATTGACACTCTACACAGCTTAAGTAGTGTACTATTTTTTATTGTATTTATTCATTGCAATGTATCTATCATCCTACAAAGATAACAGCCACCAGAATGAATGAGTACGAGTTCATGCTACATCATGTGACCGTAACTCCCACCCGTTCCGTCAGCGATTTTTCGTCCCTTTGTCTACCTATGTCTTCTTCTCTTTCTTTCTATAGACATGCAACAAGATTTTCGAAAGCAAAAGGCTCAGATTTCACCAAACCACCTACTCTTGGCCAGCCTCACTTTCTCTCACATCCGAATGTTGGTCGAATACTTCTCATCAAGTTGACGGCGTTATCTCACAGGATCTTCAGATAATCAAGAGACATGAAGTTACTCCGGGTTTTACGTTGGAAGAATACAAGTCGAGAAGAGCACGGCTGATGGAGAAGCTTCCGGAGGGAAGCATGGTTGTTTCGGTAGCGGCGAATGTGAAATATATGAGCGGAGGTAAGCATGCTCGTTTCTCGAATCTTATTTACGTTGACTCAAGTGTACAGAAATCTTGTCAGTTGCTTCTCTTCTCGCAACGTACAGACCCTATCTAATGCTGAGCTAGTTACAAATTTCGTCAGGCGTCGGATTTCTGGTATCTAACTGGGTTTCAAGAACCCGAATCGGCGCTGATACTCGGTGGGTCCCCCAAAACTTCCATATTGCTGAGTATTGAGCTATAGACGCCCAGAGAACACTTCTATGGGCTGTAGGATGACGTTATTCTGCCGTGGGAGGGACGTTGGTAACGAGAAGTGGGAAGGCCCGCAAACAGATTTTACCACTGCGGCGTCAGTTTTTGCTGCGGATGATGTGCGACCTATCGATGAATTTCCATCCATTTTGAAATCCTTAACTGGGTACTACTCATACGTCTTCGCTGATCCTACTCCCTTTACTAAACGAGGTCGTCAATCGAAGTCGATACTCCGTTACTTGACTTCTCCGTCCTCTTCACGACATGAATATGATGGAATAATCAACGCCTTACCCAGTTCGAAACGGAAAGGTCTTGCGGCTGAGCTCGGTCCGATGCGTGCTATCAAGAGTGATGCGGAGCAGCAGGTTATGCGTCAAGCTGCCGATATTAGCGGACAGGCGCATGCGAAGGTGAGCAGTTCCGTTTTCCTGTTGCGAATGGGCGGCTGAATCGCCGTATATTGTAGACAATGCGCTTCACTCGGCCTGGAATGTCTGAGGCTGCACCTGCGGCTCATTTTGAATATCTTTGTGCACTGGCTGGAGCACAGCGACCAGCATACGTACCTGTAGTTGCGTCAGGGTAATGCTTAATATATGACGCTCCTCACGAAGTCGACGATTGACGCAGGTTCACAGAGCGAACGCCCTGATCATCCATTATACTGCGAACGACCAAATAATTTGTGACGACGAGCTTGTACTCATCGATGCGGGTTGTGAATATAAGTGCGTCTTCTTTCTCTCTTTGATGCTGACCGGAGAGTAACATGTCGTATTGTAGCGGCTATGCATCTGACATCAGTCCGTATCTTGGACCCTTTCTGAGATACTCACCAATAACGATGTTTCTTCTAGCACGAACGTATCCCGCGAACGGCACATTCACGTCTGCGCAACGGGACCTATATTCGGCCGTACTCTCCGCACAAAAGGCACTCGTCTCGCGTTGTTCCGAGTCTAGCCAGCTCAGTCTCGACGCATTACATCGCGAGTCGTGCTCACTGCTTCGAGTCGAACTCAACCAGCTTGGATTCCAACTTTCGACGGGCGACCTTGAGCGAGAGCTTTATCCACATTATCTAAGTCACCCTATTGGGATTGGTGAGCACACTGTGTCTACTAGTTGGGATGTTGAGTTGCACTTAACTGCGTTCCCTTAGATTTACACGAATCAAAGCACTTTCTGCGCGGGGCGCCGTAAGCAACAATTCATCTCTGTGTTCGTTTCTGCTAGCCACTGAGTGAATGCCTATTCTCCAGTCTCAAGTCCGGGATGGTGGTAACGATCGAGCCAGGTGAGTTCAACACCCTGATGGTGGCGCTCTTCGTTATTACATATGACTCAGATTACGTCTTTCCCATATAGGAATCTACGTCCCTCCGTCACCCCTCTTCCCTAAACATTTTCATAATATCGGGATTCGAATAGAGGTGAGTCATTTCTTCCAAGAGGAAAACCTCTTTCCGTCAACTTTGTGGTTAGACCAGATGGAAGGTGCTGACTGGGTTTTTTGTCTATCTATGTCTACGTCTGTGCATTGTGGATTGTTTAGGACGAGGTTCTAGTCCAGAAGGACCATCCGGTCGTTCTGAGCGTGGCAGCGCCGAAAGAAGTACGTCCATCTTCTTTTCGATAATAATGTCCGAACTGACTCGGCCCAACGCCTTGTACAACTATTTCACTCTACTCCTTGCTTTTTGGCTTTTTGCCGTTGCTTTATTCAACCAGATCGTCGACGTCGAAGGAGCTTGTCAAGGATCAATTGGTCTAGAACCGTACTAATTGTTCAATCAATCAGTCCATTATCATTTCCCATTCATTCATATCTCTCCATCATATCCATATTCAAAATACGATTGCCCGTGGGTACACACGCCCACAATGACATACATACATACATAGACACACATAATAACGCCGCATTGCTTCACGCAGCGGGATTAACAAAAACTCAATAGTCTCGGGGAATCTGATAACCTTGATAAGCGTGGTGGTAGTGGAGCGAGATCAAAAGTTAAGTAAGTAAACAAAAAGGGACCACACAAGAAAGAGGGTGAAGGAAGGAGAACTTTGTTCCCTTTAATATGACCGAAAAACGAACGAAAGCTCCGTGTATACTTCGTCTATGGGATACAATCAATGAGAATCGGCCAAATGCGAAGAGATGCCGAGCGAATCAAGTAAGGCGTCTTCAGGTCAAACCCTTCACCCTTAGCTTAGACCTTAGACCACATCAACACTTTCACCTCCCGACCCAATTCATTCAACTTCTCCTAATCACCTGCTGACTGAGCTGACTATTCTATTCAGTGTTGGAATGAACAGAGTCCCCGTCTGCGGCGCGAAGAGCTTGGATGACCTTCTCTCGAGGAAGCCACTTATCGTCCGGTGTGAGATAGTAACTCAGGATTCCGAA
Source organism: Inonotus obliquus (assembly GCA_032164295.1). Classification (NCBI taxonomy): domain Eukaryota; kingdom Fungi; phylum Basidiomycota; class Agaricomycetes; order Hymenochaetales; family Hymenochaetaceae; genus Inonotus; species Inonotus obliquus. Next base: position 761,719 of record JAJHTX010000004.1, read on the forward strand.
TACCGTGGCTGCCCCGAAGATTACGCAGGCCTAGAAGGGTCGAAAGGATTAGTTCCGCACCATCAACCAATCAACAATTGGTTCAATGATTAGAGAGTGAATGTGAATGCGGGAAGGTTATTGGAAGAATGAGAAAGGGAAAGAATAGAGTTTCAAGAAATGGGGGACGCGGATTAATGGAAGACGTAAAAATAGGGAAGGACGTACAAAATTGAACGTCTCGGCTTCAACGGGGAAGAAAAACGGCGATATCATAACGGAGAAGACCAGTGCATTGAATAATGCCGCCGCCAGATACATCGGTTTACGAAACCGACCGAGATAGTAGTACGACGCCTTGAAGTGATTAGGCGTCATCGTCAGACGAAGAGTTGAGATCACGCAGTATGCCGCGATCGTTGGGATGCCGCCTGCTGAGATTAGAGAGGTAAAGGCGACTTGGCTGGGAAGGATGGAACAGAGGATTATTGCCCCGAAGATGAACATGACTGTTACTGCGTGACGAGGTTGACCGTCTGAGGTTACTTGACCGATCCAACCTGAGAAGGGGAGGACGCCATCTCGTGCCACGGCGAAAATGAGACGGGAGGCTGCGACAATTGCGATACTTGTGTTCTAACGTAGTAGAGTATTATGTTATGACCTCGTTCAGCGGGCGGGATAGAAGTGCAAGCATACCATAATGAGCCCGATTACTGCGATAATAGTCATGAATACGCATCCTCCCCTACCAAGAGCCATAGCGTATATCTGCACGAAAGGCTGGGGTGCATGCAAGGCAAACAACGTATCGAGGTCTGGTGTGCAGAAAAGGAACAGAATTGCCGTCGTGAATCCGCAGAGACCGGTCGCTATTGCGCTAGTGAAGATACCGCGAGCCGCGACAACTCTGTAAATAAAAATAAGATAAATGTTACTGAAACAATCAGGCCCGTAGTCCATACCTTGCGTTTTTCGTTTCTTCTGCGATGTGGCCAGCTGCGTCGAAACCTGTCAGCGTACCAGCGGTGAAGAGGCTAGAAGTGCGTAAGCTACGGTCTCTCTTTAGAAACAAGATTCTTACAAAGATAGTATCCAGTTCCATCCCGCTGGGGCACCAGTTCCGTTATCTAGAGAAAAAAAACTGAGTAACTTAACAACTCGCGCCGAAGCAGTGAAGCTCACAAGTAAACGTAAAGACATCCTTTGCTGAACGGAATCCATACGTGTTGTTAACGGCAATAGGGAACCAGATGACGCAGAGCAGGAAGTCGATCATCATCAATATCATGGAAGCCCTAAACACGAGAGAGTACAGTCTCGGAGGCAAGTAGTTGATAGCAATGGCAATGACGAGGATGATCTCCGACAGGACCCAAATGAAGGCCCGCCATTTGATATTGTCAATGAATGTACCACCCGGAAAATCGACTTCGAAGACAGCGAACAGGGAGACGATGTAGTTCGCAATCGTCTGTACACAAGTTAAAAGAAGCCATATACGCTTGGCGAACGACGTACTTGACAATTGCCAGCAGAGAATGTCATCCACGCAGTGCAAGTCCACCAGGCGACAATAAATCCGAATAAACGAGCGTACTTCGGTCCCGCGCTCTCAGCCGCCCAAATATAGATGGAGCCACTCAGGGGTAGGGCAGAACAGATCTCCGCCAGGACAGCGGCCGTTGTCCACATGAACACAAGCGTGATAACGTACGAGGACCTGAAAAGCTGATAAGACGAGCTCTTGAGTTCAAGAGCATAGTGTATACCATATAGCCGCAGGGCCGCCAGCCAACAAACCCAGGAAGAAACCAGTTCTGCAACAGACGTCAGTATCCGCATATAGCCAAGTCACTTCGAACGAAGCTCTGACCTGACACCTCCAATGAAATTCAAAGCACAGAAACTAGCAGCGAAGCTTTCGACGAAGTGCCATGTGCGATGCAATTGCTAGTCACGTTTTAGTACATCATCAAATAAACGAATGTTTAGGACAAACCTGTTTATATCCGAGCTTTTGCTAGTGATGCAAGGGGAAGAAAGGTAAAGTCAGTAAGGCATGTAAACTCCCCTAAAAAGGGGTTAGTAATCGGCGACACTGGGGGCTTCCCTACGCAGGTCTGAGCACTGATCAGGTTCTGGCGGTATGATCTCAACCCAGTACAATGCAACCGCTGAGCTTACAGAGTCAGACGCATCGTACCGAACGACACCCGACAAAGAAGACGAAACAGAAGTAGCAAATGTGACTGGATACCCGCAGCCATGTGTCCAGCGTATCCACTAGAAAATCGGACGTTACCAGTACGATTTTGTGGACATTATAGCAGACTCTGCGTCACAATGCCCATTCCTGCAAGAGTCTGCCCGAACAGTGCCAGTCCCGCATTCCGGTTCAGTATTACCAGCTGGAGTTCGTCTGCGTCCATGGTCGCATTTTCGACATCATCTGATTTTGTATTCTGGGACTTGCTTGAGCGAGCGTCGTCGGACATTGTTGAGCAGTGAAGATGGTGGTTGATGATGAAAATGAAAATGAGGAAGAGCGAGTCAATTTTACTACAGGGCTGAGCGAGTCAATTTTATTTTACTATCGGGCTGAGCGCGTGTGCCTGATTTGCTATATATGGAAAGTCTGATAAGGCAGGACCTGATCGACCGGCTCGTTCGGCTCGTTCGGCTCATCACTCCACCATCACGATTGGTTGCTTGGCTTGGATATCTCAAAAATCATGGCCATTTTGCATCACTAACTCAGTGTCGCTCAGCCAGTAAACGCAGCGCATTGCGGAGAACTTGTGTATTCCTTGGGGATACACGATCTTGCAACACGCTTATCTGGGACTCTGGCGGCTATTGTTTTGTTTTAATCAGCATGCTGGTTGGTAATCCAGCAAACAGTGTCCGTGTCCGAATGAATTAATGCTCTCTATAAATACGGCAGCGACGGCGACCCCATTCAACTCCTATCATCGGGGACGTGGGCTCTATCTTTATTGCACACCGATATACACGTCTCTCAAGAGAATGGCCACGGAACAGAAGAGTGCTCTCAACATTGTCATGGTTCGTGTCACCTTGCTATAACACTGGCCCTCAACCGACTGACAGTCTGTCCGAAAGGGGGCCATGACTTTCGGTGAGGCTGGGAAAGAAGGTGCCCGAGTCCATGATCTCAAGGACGTCGAGGCGATTCTGGATGTCTTTCAAAAGTATGGTCACTACGAGGTTCGCCCTCTCCTTGTTCATATCCCGATATCGATTAATCTGAGTATATTGCATTTGTGTAGGTTGACACAGCTCGAGGATATTGTGGTGGTACAAGCGAAGAATATCTCGGAAAGATAGACTGGCAGAAGCGTGGGCTCAAGATGGATACGAAACTGTATCCAAGTGTTGTAAGCGGTCTTCTGGCTTACTTCCCTTGTGATCACTAACACGGCTATACGTCCCGTCCTTATAGTCGAACGCTAGACTCCGAGCGCACGGAGGCGATGTTATCACTCATAAGCCAGAGGTGGTTGGCAAGCTTTGTTCGATACACTCAAACTCATTTATCTCGATGTGTCCTTCGTTAGGATTTGAGAAAGTATCTACAAATCCAGCTCAAAGCGTTGAATACGGAGTACGCACTACATCTTGCCTTTGCCATGGAGTCACTAAAAGCCCATTGCCCCTCGTCTTGTGACAGCAAACTGGAAATGTGGTACCTCCACGGCCCAGACAGGACGACTCCGTATGAAGTGACGTTGAAAGCAGTGGACGAGTTGTACAAAGAAGGGTAAAGTAGACATCCGCGGCCTTCGCAACAATTCCGTAAAGAATCTAAGGAAACGTTAGATATTTCAAGCGTTTTGGAATCAGTAACTTTGCTTCGTGAGTACTTGTTCTTACTGTGTAATAATGAACGACTGATTGCAGCTATGCATGTTCAGTTGGGAGGTAGCCGAGATCGTGACTATTTGCAGGGAGAAGGGATTTATTCAGCCCACGGCATATCAGGGTCTCTATAACGCGATACATCGGTAGGTATCCTTGACCATGTCTCCTGAATATTAGTCTCATACTGTGCAAAGTGGCGTGGAACCAGAGTTGTTCCCTTGCTTGAGGAAGTTCGGAATTAGCTTCTATGAGTTCAATCCTCGTAAGACTCGAGTGACCTTTCGTCCGCGAGTACCACTACAATGAAGCTACTCATTTCCGTCGTAGTTGGTGGAGGCTTCTTTACGGGTCGGTACAATAAACCCGACGAGGAAGTCGAGCCTGGTTCACGATTCGATCCAAACAAAAGCCAAGGACAGAATTACAGAAAGAGGTGCGAAACCATTGTTTTTCTCCCCTTCTCTCCATTCTAACCGTCACCGTCACGTTTTCACCGTCCTCCCAATAATGCAACTAACTCGCCCTCCCCACTCCTACACACAAATAGATATTGGAACGAGCCAAACTTCAGAGCTCTCGACCTAATCAAACAAGCCGCAGACAAAGCAGGTCTAACAATGGCCGAAATAGCACTCCGCTGGATATCCCATCATAGTCTTATGAAGAGAGAATACGGAGACGCGGTCTTGATCGGGGCTTCGAGTCTTGATCATATTGAACAGGTAAGCCTGAGTGGATTGCAAGATGATCATTTGGGTTTCGAGTTCTTGTTTCTTCCTTCTTCCTTTTCTGCTGTTTACCTTCGTTATTCGGCTGGATGCGTGAGTAGGCGCTGACGGATGCTTTCCGTCGCATTTTGCTAGAACTTGATTGATCTTGAGAAGGGTCCACTGCGTGAGTCATTGTTTTTTTCGGGGTCTCGAGAAGTCTTGACGCCAATGCTCTGCATCGATTCTAGCCGACGAAGTAGTGAAGGCGCTGGACGAAGCTTGGTTGATTGTCAAACCCTATGCGTCCAATTACTTCCACTGATCAGCGAATTACGCCCGACTGTCGCAAGCCCAAAGTGGGTTGCGGAGGAGATAACGGGTTTCTACGTAATGGGCTATGTTTTATGGCGTCAACAAATTTGTGGTCATCCATGACAAGAAAGAGAATAAGATAAAGATGTTGAATACAACCAAATTCCATTGAAACAGAGTGCACAGCATTGTACATTGCAATCAGACAAACATGTGCAGGGGATTGTCTTGTATTTTCCGGACATCACAGCGATCGTACATTTCCATTCCATCACGGTATTCCAAGTTTCTGTCAACAAGGTTAAATCCAGTCTCGGATTTTGAGAGGTTACAATCACTGACAGGTTTCAACGCCTTTATGAGAAGCCACTCATCCGTACTCACATCGGCTTTGAACGTTGACTAAAAGATTCGAGTCAAAAGGGATAAGTAAATATGAGAAGAGAAGTTCGGAGAAGCCATACCTTCAGAACATCGATACTCGCACGCGTGATGTGACTAATAACTTCATCCTTCTCGTCAAAGTGCCTTCCAAACATCTTTGCTGACTGATATACAGCATGTTCAATCTTCACTGCAACACCTCCGCCAGCCTGTGTCCTCTTGACCATCTAGTAAATTTCATTATCACGTCAATATCAAACTTCGTCGGACGGAAGTGTGTAATACTTACGTCCAATGATTTATGATTAATTTCTAGTGAAGTGCTATGGAAGCAAGTAAGAATGGTTAGTCGCGCGAACTACACGGCGAAGTGAATGAAAGGGTACAAACATCTTTCCCAGGTCAATAGTTTCCTTCTTTTGTGTTACCGGATCGGTTTTTACAACACATAACGGAGTCCCGACCCTCAAAGATCCATCCAGGATATCGACTCCAAGAATGATCGGATCACGCTTGGCGAAGCATGTAATAACTTTCAACCTGCATGGCCAGACTGCCTGAGGAGCGGCATCTCTCCTCTTCGCTTCAGTGATCTCCGCATTGTACGCGGTGAATGCATCGAAGAGATGATAGATAACGTCCGCTATTCCATCCGTCAGGAACAATTTTAACGAATGAGAGAAATAGAAGCAGACCTTTGAACAGTTTGATGCCGAGCTCGTCTGCTAGCCTTTCCGCATCTTTGTCCACAGGTACGTCAAAGCAAAGTATACAAGCGAGTTCCTTCGCCTTTTCGAGGACCGTCGCGCACCGCATTACATCCTTTTTGTGTACCGGACCTATGTTAATACCGGAAACAGGGATCTTGCTGACTTTGAGGAAGTCTAGCAAAGCCTCAAGGGACCCAAGAGTGCTGGCCTGCACGCATACGCCTCTCCCAGACTTGTCGATGGAGTTGAGAAGTGTAGTGAGATCACCCATGACTTCTTCCTTGAGATCATCTTCTTCATCATCCGGTCCGATCACCAATAAACGAGAGCCAGCAATAGCCTTCTCTAAATCCGGAGCGGAAATCTTGACACCGAGCGCTGCTTTGACCTCTTTGTGATGTACGTATTGCGACTTGTACGGGCCATTAGCTTTCCTGAATGAGAAGAAATGACCGGCAACTCACTTTGATACGCAGCTCTCGTAAAGGCTGAGGCGTGAGTAGTGCTCGAACTTGGGTAACGATGGGGCCATTGAGACCACAAACAACTATCTTGTCCCCTTCGTGAAGAATACCATTCGAAAGCACCACATCGATGGTCGTACCCAAACCCTCAATGACCTTGACTTCGAGCACGGTACACTCGAGCTCGGAAAGGTACATCAGGCGATCGCTCATTCGCTGCTGTGTAAGATTGACGAGAAGCATGATCATATCGGGAACACCTTCACCGGTGACAGCGGATGTTGGAACAAGTGATACGTTTCGTGCGAAGTTCTTGTTCTCATAATAGGGTACTGCGTTGAGACCCTGCTCGGCAAAGGCAACTATTGTCTTCTGTAACCGGTCTTCGAATTCGCGTTGGACGGAAGGCTTTTGCTTTGCCAACGAATCACGGAAGGCATTATCAGGGGTCGCTTCCCAACCATACAAACGGTCAATCTGACATTCAACTCGGTTAACGTCAATGTCTCGTCGTATTAGTAATCAAAAAACACCTTGTTCAGAGCGACGATGAACGGTGTCTTTCTATCTCGTAATAATCGCAGTGATTCGAGAGTTTGTTGCTCAAGACCATGCTAACGGGACTTCAGTCTAAGCAGACTTAGGGGAAATGGAGAAACGAACCATAATATCAACAACCAAAATAGCAATGTTACATAGCGAACTACCACGCGAACGCAAGTTCGTGAATGACTCGTGCCCAGGTGTGTCGATGATTAGCAGACCCGGAATTTTGTACTCCTGGCTTCCGTCCTTTTGTAAGAAGTAAGCGTGATGAACAGAACAAGAGCTACATGGGTTTACCTTGTTCATGACCGTCGTTTTCGTCTTGATTGCATCGACAGGGAAGTACGTTGCACCAATTTGCTGAGTGATACCGCCGGCCTCACCTTCTTGTACATTCGTTTGGCGAATCTAGGAAATGTTTTAGCCTCGATAACGACGAAACAGGGAGGATAAGCGCGAACCTTGTCCAGTAGTTTCGTCTTACCCGTATCAACATGTCCAAGGATACAGCAGATAGGACTGCGTAAGTTGTCCTTACTTCGTGCTGCCAGTGCTGCTTCGCGAGCTTTCGCCCGCCTTTCGGCAGCCTCAGCCTTCCGTTGCATGGCTAGTTGCTGCACCTTGGTCATGCCTTCGTCAGAACCAGACTCATCCGATTCCTCGTCAGAGCTCTCTTCGGAGCCGGTTTCATCTGATTCAGACTCTGACTCGGATTCTTCTGACTCGCCATTTGTTTTGGCTTCTTGCGCCGGAGGGGTCGAAGGGATCTGAGCTGTTGGATTTGTCGTAGTTTTCGGCACTGATGGCCTTGAAGTTACAAGAGTGGGCGCTTTCCCAGAAGCTCTTGTGGGTGCGGTGCTACCATTCGCTGACAAATTCGTGAGCGGTGATGTTGCATTCGAATCAATCATTTTACCCTTGGCTTTCGATTGTACCTCTGTAGGTTCTGCCTTGGTCTCCGGTTTGAGTGGTTCGGTGGGCTTCGCTTTCGGTAGTTTAGCTTCGTTCTCATCAGAGCTACTTGCATCCCAATCACTCTTGACATCGTCACCCGGCGCAGGCGTCTCGGTTTTTTCCGGTTCACTTTCAGCAGCCCAATCATCCTTGATGTCAGGTTTAGGTGAGGCGGCGGCAGAAGGGGGCTCGGATGTGGGAAGGTCCTCCGTTTTTACTACAGGTGACTGTACTTCAGGCGTAAGAGCTTGCACGGACGATTTATCGTCATCCTCCTTAATCTTCGGTCCTGGCTTCTTCTTGCGGCTCCCATACGCAACCTTCTTGGACTTTTCACCTTGGTTCAAGCCTTCAATCTGGACGCCAGACGCAAGGAGCGCTTGTTTTCGGAGTTCAGCTCGGCGCTGCTCTTCCTTCTGCTTGGGTGTGAGGTATCGTCCTTCTTTCTTTGCCAGTTCTCGCTTTTCCTGAGGAGCAACGCATGTTAGTAATTGATCCCGTAGAAGAGTTCATTCTTACTTTCTCTTTCTTTTTCTTCAGCGCCTTCTCTTCCTCTTTTCGCTTTGCCTCTTCTTCCAACCTTCGCTCCTCTTCCTCTATCCTCCTACGTTCCTCTTCCAATTTCCTCATTGCCTCCTCCTCTAATCGTTTCTTTTCCTCCATCATCGCCTTTAACGCGCCGATACCACCCGTCTTCTTCTTCGCAGGTGCTGGTGCAGACTCCTCGTCCTTCTTCGCTGCTTTCTTTTTCTTCTTTTTCTTGTCAGATTTGCCCCCCGTAGCAGCCGCGGCGGCACCGTCTTCATCATCCTCGTCCTCCTTGTCTTCGACAGTTGTAGCTGGAGCAGGGACATTTGAATTAGGATCTGTAGGCTCCGCTGCTTCAGCATCTCCGGTTGCAGTCGACTTCTTCGCAGCTGCTTGCACCTTTTTCTTAGCCTGTAAATTCAACTTAAGCTTGTAGTTGCGCAGAGTATAGATAGTTATTGTCCATCACCTTTTCACGTTCTTTCTTAAGCTTCTCCTTCTCCTTCTTGGAAAGTACTTTGACCTCGGGTTCGTCGGTAGGTTCGTCACCCTCGGGGTTTTCTACGTCCGCCAATGATTCCACAGGTTTGGCTGGGTGTAACGGTAATCATCAAACTTGATAATTAAACTGGTCCGAACTCACGCTGATCGTTCTCCTTCTCTTCTCCATCGTCCTTGCCCTTTTTGCTCTTCTTGTCCTTCTTCTTCTTTCCACCTTTCTCCTTTACAGGGCACCATTCTTCGTCGGCCAGATCATCAGCAGTCATCGTCTCAGGCTTTGAAGGTGCGCTGATGTCACCTCTCGCGGCAGCGGCTTCTGTATCGGATCCTTCCCCCGGTCGGAGGCCATCCGCAAAGGATACAGAAGTGGGTTCGTCTGCTTCCGCGAGAGCGCCGACGCCAGCTCCCTTCGCCCTTTTCTTGTCCTTCTTTCCTTTCTTTGTTGATGCTTGGATAGCTGCCTGTAGTCGCACGTAAGCAATGTCACTGAGGAAGGAGGAATGCAGACTCACCATCAAACCGCCGAAATCCTCTTCATCTTCCATCCCGACATCACTTGGGTCAACGCCCAAGGACGCGAAAGTGCTGAAGGTCCCCTTTCTTGTGGGAGCTTCAGTGCTCTCTGGTTCATCAGCGGCATCCACAACATTATTTCCCGCTACAGATTCGCCCGCCTGCGCCCTGAAGCATCTTTCGAATCGATGGAACAAACCATTTCAATGAGTCGTCGCTTACCAGTATTCATCGTCATCCTGCTTCTTTCCTTTCTTTCCCTTGTTCTTGGGTGCCATTATTGATAAATAGTATGTGTCTTGGGATGAATTGTTGGTTGCAGGAAAGCGAGTGGATGTCGTGGCGAACGACGAGGTGCAGGGTGATGCTTACTGGACGTATGCATATTCTTGCACGGCACGGCATCCGGCACGGAAATAGGCCGAACCTGCTCTTTTCGGCAAACTTTGCCGATCATGTATGTACACAAATATTCGACCTCGAGGCGAGTTCGACCTGGAATCTGCTTTCGACCATGTCTACTTCAAATCTAAACAACGAGATACGTCGATTGCGAGATGAGAACGCGAGGCTGAAAATCATAAATCAGCGTCTGGAGTTCGAAAAGACACAGCAAAATCAGAAACTCGAGGCAGCAGTGGCCGAGCGTAAGCTGCTTGAAGATCAAGTCCACGTTTTGTTCCAACAAATTGCAACCAGTCCTGGGGCACAAGCTGGAGACGAAACTGGAGACGCTTTCGACGTATCAAATCATTCTGACGCGAAAATTGAGGTGGGCCGGTACAGACTAGTACGATAACTGCTCATCCTCTCGTTCGAAGGCTACTAGTGCTGGCCAACTTTCATCAGACAATGGGAATACACTCAACGATAGCAGAACGGACGATAGCTCGGAGGTATACACTTTCTCTGAGTTATTGGCTGCTGCTCTCGTGCCGAGCGGGTGACATCGACGACGCTAATCTTATCCTAGAAAACAATCGTGACGAAAAATATCCCTCAAAATTCTCTAAGTCCAAAGAGGAAAGTGCGTCGCGTGTCAGAAGTGAGTTGGATCTCCTTGTCCATCTTGATCATAGGTTAATCTTACCATCTTGCAAGGCTCATCCAACGTCCCAAACCAAGGACTGTATCGTTATCGAGGATAGCGATGGCGAGAATCATTTTAATAAGCGAAAGAAAACAGCTGCATCATCTTGGTCTGGAAATGCTCCTTTATCCTCGAGCTCTGCAACTGTGACAAATGTGATCACAGATCCTTCTCAAATAGTCATGTTTGGGATAGATGTTCCTCTGCAGGTACCAGCGGAGATCTCAAGAACCCACGGCGCAATGCTAATGGTAGAGATGCCATGATACTTCACCCCCTCACCCGTTGACAACGCTTCCGTTTCTATAGGGTGCAGATATCCAAACTCAGGACGCGATGTATACTGACGGAGATCATGCGTCAGAAGACGTCGATGAACTTTTTGAGGATGAGGATGGCCTTGACCATGGGAACAATATGGAGGGTTGGAATGGCGACGAAGTAACTAGGGAGATTTCGGGTTATCGACCGAATGGACCTCGTGTAAAGCAAACGGCCCGCAAGTCCACTGGAGGACGTCCACCCAGTTGGCTTTCCGGTCGTAGCTCATCGCAAGACGAAGGTGGTTCAATTGGTTATAAACGAGGGAAATGCTTGCTTATTAGATCTTTTCCAGATGATTCGGATCATGAAAAGGCTTCATTCCTTGGACGACTTACCTCCGTACGATGACTTTCTAACTATTCTTCTCACTCATGCTTATGCTTTTCCTCCTAGCGAACCCGATACGTAGCCAAGCCTCGGGGAGATGCTTTTCTTCTTGACTCGGATTCACTCTACGCTCGTCTTCGTCACCTAGGGAGTCCAGTATTCCCAATCACCTCATCACCGGTCCTAACATCACAAGATGTTAGAATGGAAGTTGTTATCGAAAAGTTCGGCGGTTCAAAGGACGGCCTCATCCAAAGGCCTCAATCATCTTTCATTCGCGCTCACGGCTATACCCACTTCTTATGTCCAACACTTGACACGAACCCACACGTACCTCAAGTACCAGGTGCACATGGTCTAATATTCCGCTGTGAGTTGGAAAATGGAATTGTCGATAATGAAGAAGAACGTAAAGCCCGAGGAGCTCCACCTCACAAGGTGATCGTCGGGCTTTCTCCCGGACAATGGTTATATATGGGAGAATACGAATTTGAAAGAAGTGAACCTTTGAGTCCCGCCCAATGGTCATCGCTTTCTAGAAAAGTGAGTCTGTGATGGTGAATGTAACTCGCCTTGCCATTGTTGATCCTACTTCATCCCAGTCTCGCGATGCATGGGTAAAGTCGATCCATACCAGCAAAACGGGTGTCAAAGCAGAGACAAGAGCTGCCATTGCGTTTCGAAAACACCATAAGCGCTCTCCAACTCCTTCAGAAAGGGCAGCTTTACTTAAAAATAGGGGTAAAATCTGGGAAAGCGTGACAATAGCAGATATACTATTTGCTTATTTCAACGGAGCGGAGGTTAGTATTGATTTATGCTGGTATCATGGGCTAATGAATCCTACCTGACATTCATCAGAAAATCGTACCTTGGGTGATGAAATGCGTTGGTTACGATGAAGATTTTCAGGGAAAGCTTCTCGATGACGAGACTTATCGAGGTGCTACGAATGGGAACGGGACGGAATCGAACCTGAGGAGAAGGAAGGGGGACGAAGTGTAGAAATGTACTTTCTTTTGAGAGCTTATCGTGTTATTGCTATCGAGACGATACCTGTCAATGGGATACCTGGCGACACGTATTGTGTATATATGTAGCAAGATCTGTACGATTACTCAGTATGATAGTGAATGCTTTGCTGTGGTTCTGAATTATAGACAATTGGAAGCACCGTTCTGGCGTGAATAGTGTGCGGAATGTTTTTCGTATCACGAAATGCAAGATGTAGCATTCGATTATGGCGTGGTCATCGTTTTGTACAATATCCATTTGCAACTCAATATATACTGTAGCTAGCTCTGCACAGATACATGATACTACAAGATATCCAGTGATACAAGAAGCGCACTTCATGGGGGACGTGCATGCACTCAATGTATTCTCGCTCTAAAGACAGAACTTCACTAAAGCGAATCTAGGTCAAACTTCATTTTCTTCGAACTAGAGCCTGTGCCATTGCCCGTGGAAGCCCTCTTGGGTCCTCGTCTGTACGTCTCGTCGTCGAGAAGCCTTTCCTGGAATTCTTCGTCGTAACCGACACATATCATCACCCAAGGAACGGCTTTCTAACGAGGTCAAGGTCCCATTGGTCAGCAACGTGGTAATTCTAGGAATAAAGTGTATGAAATGATGCCCACTTCCTCTCCACTAGCATAAGCTGCCATTACGTCCGCTTTCTTCACGTTTTGCCATACTTCTCCCTTCCATTTCACCAAATCCTTGATTTCATCGCCTGATGGTTCACGGTTCAATTCCTTCCTCAGAGCGATGGAAGCCCTCGTCTCGGCTTGAATTGCATTTTTTCCCGCAAGGATCATCCTGGCCCATGAATCGCGAACCTGTAAATAGCTAATAAACATGTAAGCCAAATGGAAAGTCATTGTTTGCTTACTTTCCATGAAGATGATGACCACTGATCTGAACTCAACGGTTCGCCTCTTTCAAGCTCGTAGTCGCCCATATAAACCCACTGATCAGGAGCAAGTCCAACGATCACTTTGTGTGGCGGGGCTCCTAAAACCTTCCGTTCTTCTTCGTTATCGACGATGCCATCCTCTAATCCACAGCGGAGTATCAAACCGTGTGTACCAGGTGTCTGAGGTGCGTGTGGATGAACCTCTAGCTTAGGGCAGAGGAAATGTGTATAGCCGTGAACGCGAATAGCTGAGTCCGCAGGTCGTTGGATGAGTCCCCCGACATTGCCACCAAACTTGCGAGAAATCGTTTCCTTTGTGACGTGTCGTGATATCAATGTTGACATTGTATCAACAGGATAGCTTGGGCTCAGGTGACCGAGAAGTTCATATAGCAAGTCCTCGCTGAGCGTCATGGCTGTGTGGCTCACTTTCACTATTTGTCTCTGAGAATATAGACGAGAATGTTAGAAACGTGAGCAAAGTGTTAATGAGAGCGCGCGAAGATGAACGTACAAATGCCAATTCCCGCAGAAATGCTGCTTTCGATACGGAATGGTCTATAAAAACATCCATAACTGAGCAGGAAAGTAGATTAAACCAGCTGCAGCTAACCACTTGTCTCTTGTCTAACTGAAGACAGATACTGCACCTCGTGTGTTGCGACAGTGTCACCAACTTCTGGAACATCTGGAGTTTTAGCGTGAACGAACTGTTCCTTATCGATACGCATGAAATCCGTAGGTGCCAATGGCTCATCCTATGACATGAATCAAGATGGCACTGGTTAGCTGATGACCACAAAAATCGGCATTACTTACCTCAACAATCTGTGCCTGTCGTTGAGCGGGGGACAATGTCCGTGGAGTACTGATAGAAGTAGCGACACTCTTTGAAGAAGTCAATAACTTGAAGCAAACAGTTATGTATGAATAGGAATGAGCTGGGGAACATTATACGTACCTCGGAAATCGAGTCTACTCTGTCATCACTGATCATAGGACAACCACCTTCTGGCAATCGCTCTGCAACCTGAGTATAAAAGATCAAAGACATCCAGTTTCAGCAGTCTATATAACACTTACACCGCCCTTCACATCCTCACCAACGGGAGAGACGTGACATTCATCCTTAACCAATTCATGCCCAGTACTATTCGTCCCTTCAGCATCAGCCTGTTGAAACAAAACGAGGAGCTGTCCTTCAAGTAACTTCCTTGCATTCTCAACGGCCTCGAGTTTCTGGTTCTGTTGAACTTTCTCAAACTCGAGACGTTGGTTTATTGATTTGAGTCTCGAAACTTCGTTTCTGAGTCGACATAGCTCAGCATTGAGTGCATCTGACATGACGACGACAGTAATATAGTAGTTCTGAATGGTGTACGGTGGAGGGAAGGGCAACCAGATCTGGCACTTTCCATTGCGATTATAGATGCAGCGTGGTCTGTAGAGTTAGCGTTCATGATGGTCAAGAGCAGCCGTTCGTTCAATTTATTTTGGTGATCATGATCGTGGGAAATTATCTCATCGCAACGCCATTAGTATTGACCCTCCTCTGATCCGGAAAACGACTGTAGATTTAACGCGTTCATGCACTAATTTGCAAGCATCTGAACGATTCGAGAAACACGACCATGCGCTCCACTCTCGTCTTCATTGTCCTTCGAAGTAAATGCTATATCCTCGACATCGCGCGCAGTTGCTTCCAAGATACAGTATATGTACAAGGCCGTACAGACGTGGTAATAGATGGGCTCTGAGGAGGAACTGAAGTCTGTGCTTCGTGGCTCTTTACAGCCATGCTCCTCCCATTCATGTTGCTTTAGTGCTCGACCCCCGTGGTCAGAGCGTGTTTCCGCGTTATTTTGGGATCAATTTTGGACATCGCCTTCTGTTCTATCTGGAGAATCAACGCCCCTACTGAGAAGGCGTTTGATCAACAAATGCGTAAGGCGGTGAAAGGAAGAGCTCACAGAGGGATGTAGGACGGTGTTCAACTCACCATCCCCATCATTGCCAACCACTATCTCCTGGAAGGTGCGTCTCTGTGATTCTCGTTTCCTCTGTTGAAGCTCTTATTTTCGTCGTAGTCCTTCGAGCGAGGTGACAGCGAATAACAATAACTCCCGTCGTGGAATGAAACTCTCACTTTGTTATATATAACCCAGCGACATGCTTCCCATCAGACCTGACTGTATGTGGTGCAGCTCGGATATGGACGTTTTGCAAGAAAATGGCCTCACAATAAAACTAAAGCGAATATTACCTTCAGATGGATGCATAGGGATTGCAGCGGTGGAATCAGGAGTACCTCTGCAAGACACTGAGGAAGAAAGTAATTCATGATTCCGCCGTTCGTCCCGTGTGATTAGGCTTCGCTATATCTTTAGTCAGTACTAGTAGTAATAGAACTCTGCGCACCTCACAGCACCCGTGCTTCATCGGAAGCAAATGCCGCGCGTCTAAAATCGGCGAATAGGAGGCGAAGAGTTGAAGCAGACATGACATCGATTGGGAGGGACATTGGGCAACTCTCGTTCGCGAGCTCGTCTGTTACACAAGGAATAGTAACGATTGGTCAGGCAGCAGACCAGGTAAACAGCCAGGGGAACCTACTTCGGTCTCTGCGGTCTCTGCTCGGAAAGGTGCAGGTGTCCAAGGAGCTCGTCGACAAAGTTGCAGGAGTAAGCTCAAAGACCTGCAAGATGCATTGCTTTGAACTGACTTATTGTATGCTTGTCAGGTGCACCCAAACTCGAATGCAGCGTGGCAGGACATCAAATCCCTTTACGAGGTACGTCTAACCAACGTGCTGCGACTCCCGAATTGGTGCTCACTGGCGATACATAGGCTATCCAAGGGCAGATTCAGACCGATCAGATGGGTATTGAACTCGTATGCTTTGTGGACTCGGACATACGTATTCAACGATGTCAACCAAATGGACTCCTTCCGAGACAAGATCGGATCCTTGCAGGCAAGAATCAATGATCCCTTACAGCAGACCGTCGCATACTGCTTCTTCATCCGCCAATATACCCACCCTGGACTCGTCAGTAAGTGGATCCTGTGCATGTGCCAGGTGCTGTAGGAAACTTATGTGAAGGCCCATTTGACAGGGAAATTGTGGATACAGTCTTGTGGACATGTGAAGAGGTTAAATTAATGTGTGAGTGGTTTCCGCCAGCCTCGCACATTGTGGCTGATTTCGCACCAGTCTTGCGGGACGAACTAGCTTCCTGCGCCATGGACACCTCGAATCAACTCAACATCTCCCTGGCAAATGTGAATCTCACGAGTTTTTTTGGGAATGTAGGAAATTATCATGAAACCGCGCCGCGTTCCTTTTTGTGTGTGTCGTGGTCTTCAAGAATCACCATGCGAATAGTCAGTCTCTTGATCTCACCTATCAATGGCTAATTCTACTTTCTATATTATCGCACCCCATGTTCAGAGAACATTTGCAATTCGGACTGCGGAAACTTGGTGTATTAAACCGTCAAGTGTCGCGGATGCTTTTGACTTTGTAGCGTTTCAGTACACAGCAAGGGCGATTGAACTACTTGGACGCTTTGGATATCCGAGACATTTGCCTCCACCTCTCACATAGCTTCGGGCAACCACAGTTAAAGAGTACTAATAAAAAATGATAGCATTAACCTGCTTCTTAATCATGAAGCTCTTGTCTTTCTACTGTCTCGCAGCACCTCTCACTTTCCTATACTTCATACAACAAGTCACCGGCAAACCCATTCCCGCTATGGATGCAAACCCAAACTTACGGAATATCCCCGGATGTGACATGATTGCATTCCTGCTCAATGAGCAATGCCGGGAGCAGGTTCAAAGCACTCCTACTAAGGGCGAAATTTGGATTTCCTTCTATCCTTCCTTGGTTGTTTGAGCGATTTGCACTTGTTGTGTTGTTTTTACATGATCACGATGGGTTTAGTCTCATACATACTCTTCCTTTCCTTTGACTCCAACAGTCGTGTCTTTGGCACACACCGCTTCGCCAGGCCTTGGGTGCTACTACTGCACGAGTGGATCCAAGGACGCGGATTACGTCTTCAACACACACACCACATTCTTTTCACTTTTCATATATGGAACCTATCGTGAAGCATGAAGATTGGCTGAGTTTCTCACTCACGAACTCACGAATAGGTCAAACAAACTGACAAATTAACGATAAATACTCTATCTATTGTAAATTTCTACTATCATTCTTACCTTTCGGACCTTTCGCACCAATTAATTTCATCTTCTTATTCCTATTTACTGCCCACACTCAACATGTCAATTTACCTCTCTCCATTTCTTAGTTGTACGACCAATTTTAATCTCAGAATAGTTCAGAGAAACGCATGTCTCGAGCGTGCGGTTCAAAGTATTTTTCTCAAATCAGGGTGTAGCAAGAAATTGGATGATACTACTTCGCAGGGTTTTGTACCCAGATCTTTAATCTAATGGCAGCGGTCAACCCACTGCTTCTGATGCCGAAAAAGTAGAGTTGGACTTATAAGCACCGAAAAAAAGGCGAATGGAATTCTTATCACAATCGGGGATACGAATAAGTACCAATAAATACGTAGGGTTCCGAATTCGGACGAGTTTGTATCAAGACAACCCACTCCTCCGTCCTGACTTTTCAACACTCACTCTATTAAAGCGTGGAGGAGGGATGCTAGAGTCGATTATTGGTGAGGTTAACAGCGCACTGAATAAGTATAAAGATGATTACTTTGGTGTGTACCAATGATTTTTTAGGAAATTGAATCAACCGAAAAGCAACAAGGTTGCATGTAATGGAGTACTTGTCGAATTATCAAAGGATTATTTTGATAAATATTGATCAGACCTGACTGTATTCCGCTCCTTCTCACTCTGCGCGAGCTCTATCTCAAGCACCTTTGTTGTTGTGCATCGCGTGCCGGCTTTCTTTGGCTTTGGAATATGAACCTTCTTTCTTTATTAGGTAATTGAGTCGATTGCGTAATCAAAAACTTAGGGTAGGCCGTTTGGTGACGAGGAAGACAAATTCACAAATGGCTGCGGCCACCCCCTGCTTCACTCCCGCCCAACAACAGCGAAACCTACAAACAACTTGATATCTTTGCTCTTTTTCATCCTCCTAACGACTCTGCATTATCGGACGACGCGTTGACAGCTCTACAAGATGCCGGAGCTTTACACCGTGCTGCGCGTCACCCCTCGTAAGAAGCGTGTATACAATAGTGATGATGAGAGCGACGTGTTGACTCCAAAGAAGATGCGTGCAGCGTGAGTGATTCAATGACTGATGGGGATCTTGATAAAATGTGCTGAATGTGTTGCTAGGGCACCCACACCTCCTGCCACTCCCAAGAAGCCTGTATCTACCACTTCTCTGCCTCTTCCGGAGCATTTGTCGCGCTTGCAGTCGTTGCAAAGCTCATTACATCATGCACTATCACATTCTCTTGCTACGGCTGCTGTTTGCCCTACTTCAGAAACAGGGATCGTCCCGAATGTATTGAATAATCACACGTTGACTTCCGCAAGAGGCCTCAGTCGAACATGTGCACTGGACGATATTAAGAGGCTCTGTTGGCTTTGGGAGTGGGATGGGAAGGCTCTACCTTCTGATGAGGACGAGGATGATGATAATCCATTCCTTGAGAAACCAGAGAAGCCATCGGAACAGTCTAAGCAATGGAAACGGGGCGGGAATGGACTAGTGATTACGCCAACCACTCATTTGCAGAAGTTGGGTGGAAAGCGCGTTCCGGCGTATGGTATCGGTATTGAGGTGGAGATGGATATTGATAAACAGATGTCCGGTGGTATGGCGGCTGTGGCTCGATGGACTGCAGATGGCGATCAGAGGATGAAAGCTCTGACCAAAAAACTCTATCGATGGGTTGAGGTCAGTCCAGTAAAACCGTATCCAATTGATACTTTGCTGAAGTTCAGTATCGTAGTTGCACCCCAAAGGTGCTAAAGTCACGAATATTCCCCTCGCAGATCTCCCCCCACTTGCTCTGGCGGCACCGAAACAATCCGCATTAACACAACGCCTGGCTTCTCTTTCTCCCAAATCACCCAAATCAGCGACACTTTCCCGATCGAATGTCCGTCCCGAGTGTCCTCCTTCACCTACTCGCAGCTCCCCGACAAAACCGAGGATTATTGCGGGAAAGAGCACACCGCGAGAGTTTGCCATTCCTTTCCCGATCACCCCGAAATCTCTTCCTCGACAGAAACCAGAAGCGAAATCCAATTTTTCCGATATTCCATTCCCTCGAACTCCGTCGACGTCTCGGATATCAGATAAAGCCCCGGTTACACCTAGTACACCGCGAACACCGGCCGCGTCAGACGGGTCAAGTCATTCAAGACCTGAGACGCCTGTGCATCAAATAGGAAAGAATGCTGCTACTGCGCCGGAGACTCCGACTACATCTCGTCGAGCTGCTTTATATGAACGTATCCGTAAGAAATCTGAATCTACTGTACCGGCTACGCCATCGAGAGCTCGAATAGCTCGTGCGACTAGTATGTCAAGAGATCAAATTATGAAGCTTGGTCAGGAGGAGATGCGTCGGCGGTGTCTTCTTGGACGACTTAGTGGAGTGGCAGAAAGTGTTTGGATGTATGTATTCTTGGTCACAATCAAGGTGCCTCCCTCAGATACTGATAATTTCTAATTTTAGGTTCTTTACTTCTCCGACGAATACTACGTCTCTTACAGCGACACCACGAAAACGACGATCACAACCAAGTGATGAAGTCGCACAAGCAATCGTTAAATCTTCGCCCGTACCGATCTCTATAGCAGAAGCGCACGAATCTATCGATTTACTTATCTCGTTATGTCCTTTCTTTGTCAAAAAAATAAGTGTTGGTGGGGAAGAGTGGCTTGAGATGCCAGCTTCTGCTGTTGGTACTACTGGTACTGATATTTCCGGGATACAGCCGAGTACATCTACACCTTCTAGTCCAGGACGAAGGAATAGTGATGAGGAGATCAAGGCGTTTAGTCCGAAACGAGTGAAAAGGGATGTGGGTGGGCTGAGACAGGTTAGGGAGAGGATTAAACGTGAATTGGAGGCTTCTGATTGAATCGAGCCTGTGCTTGGTTGATATATTTCTTTCCATCTGGCTTTATCATCTTTAGTTGATCTGCACTTTCGTTTGTTTTTTCTTGCGATACCTTCATATCTTTGACAATTTTGAATACGAACTCTATTATTTCAATACATGCAGACGCGGTGCTGCGTCTCAGTACTCATATACGTGCCACTCTAGCTGCTATGGATGACTTTGCCAGAAGGCAAGACCAGTGGTACTCCACCTGGCGAGAGTTGGATAGTGCAGCACAAAGTCCGAAATGGAATGGCATCGGATCTGGTAAGATAGCATGCTCTGTTCTGAGTGAATCCCATAGCTTTGCAATCGCAATCGCACTTTCCCTTGCGTGTCGCAGACTACGATTTTTGGGCCCACGAGAACTCCGTATTTCCAAGTTACTCCAATGTCTTGTATTTTATCTGTCTCGACTCTCGATACTACGAATTATCGAGTAAGACATTCACGGCTACGACACTCAACGTGCATGCGATAGTTTCCAGTAGCACGTTGACACTAACGGAAAATCGTTGTATGTCTCGGTTGGCGATAAACTGCTTGAACGAGGATATTCTTGAGAGGGAGGATTAGTTCGGAATGTCGGGAACTATGGATTTTGTCCCTTTGGGATACGACGCCACTGCTATTGACGCAAAGTGGATGTAGGTAGTAACTAGGGAGACCAAGAAACCACTTGGAGGACTGATCGTGGGTAAGGATGGGTGTACAAACCTTCCAGATTGTCAGAAGCCGTCTTATGAAGGACCAAGAGTAATCATCATCAAAGGAGAATCTAGTAGTCGTGTAATTCGAGCTTCCTATTTCTTTGGCATGATCTATGGCGAGGCCCACTTCTCCACACAGGCGAGAAGAATGTGAGAGAAATGCGAGTGAAATGAATATTTCGAGTCAGAAATATGATATTACACCTTCTCTTCCACTTGTGCTTGGAGGATTCCGCGTGACCCTTTCTAATATGATAGGCGATAGCTTCTTTAAATCATCGCCTCGGGAGATTGAGTAGTTATGAAGCTTGCCGAGCGGGAATCCCTGATGCGATGCGGCATGTATAACGGGCTGGGCGCTGTATTAGATTCCTGTATTGATCATCGCAAACGTCTGTTTCAGTGTGTTGTACGCACCTGTTGTGATATTCCAAGATCGTCTATTACTAGTCAAGGAGAAACTCGGTCGAAAAGTACAACTCACCCATAACGACGATACACTTCCGTCAAAATATCTTTCAAAAGTCGAGCTCCAAGGTCCGGAAAGTTTCGCCACTTGTCGCGTCGTCTCGACACGACAAGCTTACTGTACCGAGCCATAGGGTATCAATCCAATCAGATTTATGCCTCACAGGCCACGATATAGGCGACCAAGCCACGAAGTCCTCGACACGGTCTAGCCTGTGACATGCTTTGAATACATGCAACTAAACAACATGTTACTGAAGCGCGACGCAACTCATGATCCTCGTTACGTGTGAGACAAACAGGCCGCCCTTCCATCTCGTGACGATGGGAATCATAGTTTCTGGTTGTGGCTGGGAGTAAGAGAGGCTCCTCATTGGACGATCGCGGTCACGGGAACGTACCAGCTTCGTACAGGCCACGATCAGATAACTCGAGCGTGGCCTGTCTGTAGAAAGGGGCTATCAATTAATTCATGTTTGTTTCTTGCTTACACTTACGGGCATGCGTAATCAAACAGAGGAGGGTATAAATACGGTCACCTGTGCGGCTTGTTGTTGTCCTTCGCGTTCCACCTCTCGCGTTGATCCTCCCGGAGCGGGAACGGTACGTCCCTCTTAGCCCTTTATTCCTCAAGGTAAGTCGACCAGCTACGTCTGCCGCTACTCGCTTCAGCAGTCATTGACTACTCCAAACTTCTTGAATGCACAGTTACTTTCTCTAATCACACCTAAGCGTAAGCGCCGTGTTTCGTTGGGCACCGATCTCAGCCCAAGAGATATGCCCCGGAAACCGTATCAACCAGCCACCAAGAAGAAGAAAAAGGAGGCGCAGCGTGCCGATGAGCACGTTGAAAATGAGATTCTGAAAGACAGCCCCGGAAGGCCCAGGAAACGCGGTCGGGATCAGTCGCCAGAACCGTGTCTTGAGTCCATCTCTTCGCCTTCCTCGACGGGTCGACGTCCCGTAAGGGGCATCTGTTACAACTGTGCGCAAAACGCGCATCTGGCCATCACCCATGACGAAGACGTCTTGTCCAATGCGTCCAGGCGGCGAATCACTGATCAGGCTGGGCCATCTGAGCCCTCGCGTCTTCCTATAACAAATCTTGAGTCCCGTCTGGACAGACTCCGGTTGACGGATGACGATGGAGAGGTTGAGTTCAATACCAGGCTTAACCTATCGGTGAACGTATCAGTAGACTGCAGGCAAATGCCTGTGCAAATGGTGGTAGACGCTCCTCCGCCGTACGATGGGGAAGCTCCCGAGGAGTGGCCTCAACCGATGGACGTCGACCCGCCCTACATCGATATTCCTGAGTTATTCGAGAACCTTGACAACGGCCGGGCCAGTCTGCTGCGAGACAGGAAGGCGAGACGAGTGGATCGTAAGGGTCACTCTAAACAGCGAGCGAAGCTGAGTCGAGGCTCTGATGAGCGACCCCTGGAGAACCCCAGTCGTAGTCGTTACGATCCCCTGGCTCGCGTCGGAAGTTCCGGGAAAGGGATTATCCAGCGGTTACGCTCGCCGGACCCCTTCATCGCCGCCTACGCAAGATACCAGCATGCGTGTAAGGCTTTTGACGACAATTTTGGATGGGGCATTCGATTCTCTGAGGTACCATGGCCGGTATCCAATCCCCCAAAGTCCGACAAAGACATCACGGTGGAAGAAGTCCAAAGCTTCTTCCGACTTGCAAAGGTCCCCCCGAGCTTCAGGTTCCTGTCCGTGTCCCCATCGGAACTCAAGGATGTCGTTCGACGGGAACTCGAGGATCGCTGGTCGGAAGTTGCAATTAAGGATCTCTCCTTGCGACTTCGTGACGGGCCACGCGAGGGTGATGCAGCACTAGCTGCTGCGGCTACCGTTCAAGCTGCACTCAGAAGCCTGGTGGATGACAACTAATACTACTAATGATTTGCTGTGATGAGTCTTCGCTTGCTGTTGTTCGTGACTGTGGTGCTGGATCGCCATGCTCCTCCGTGACCATTGTTTTCCTTTCTTGGGACGCAACGCCGAGTACTGTAATACGCAATCTCGTTTACTCTACCTGTTTTCATGAATGCTCTTTCCATTGCTCTCTTCTTACCAACTATCACACTCCTTCATGTTCTGCTGGAATCCACTTTCCACGCAATCACTCTCGTTCGTCTTCTGCTGACGCTGTAGTCTCATGCTACACAAACTGTTTATCAATCAATTTATATGGAATAGAAGGAATAGGCACTGTTTTGACTGTAGGCAGGCAATCAATTGAAGGAATGAGGGTACCCTCGTAAATCCGTGGAACACATACCTAATCAATCCAAAGCAGAGTAGCAATCACTGATCGGCACGACACAAACCCAGTATTATTTCCCCAAACCAAACCTCTCTTTAGCATCCTTCACAAACTCATTTATGTCCACCACACGACCGCCTTCTCGTCTACTTTTCTCAGCAGCAAAAACGGCAAGATGACTGGTTAGGATATCTTGGATTGTTACACCCAATGTGTTTTGCTGATGCGTGAGAACGGATTGGATGAATGTGGATATTAGACCTAGGTCTCCTCCTCCATGGCCTCCGCCTTCTTTGGGTGGGGTGTGGATTTGAGTTCCTGGGTGGGAGGCGGAGGCATTCGGGACTGTCGAAGGTGAAGTAGGTGATGCACGCTTCCGAAAATCGGTTACGGCAAAAGAAGTCATATCACCTATAATTTCCCCATGTGTAAAATGTAAACGAGTTTGACGTTCGCATATCAGAGAAGTGAAAGCGATCATTGTGAATGAGACTGTCGAGCCGTTTGAGAATTCGATGTTGACTACCTGTAGTTGTCGGATGGAGTTGTTAGTGTTAGTGTTAGTTTTGTGTTGATGTGTGGTAGGATGCGACCAATGAAAAGGTATGAGCGGAATGAGCGGAGTGGAGGGGTAATAAGGAGGAGAGGATGGACGAACTTGGTTATCGACTACGTCGTTGTCACTTTCGTATACGCATTTCCCGTATGGACCGGTCTGTAGTGCTTCAGTTATATTCTCGATATCTGGGACGCCGTCGACAATAACGCTACAAGGCCAACTTGTGTGTCCTTCCTTTACGCGGTCCAGGTATACTATACGAATGCAATAATAAGTTCCCCCTCGTGCATGCGTCTAATTGGGTATAAACTTGAACTTACTGCCCTTCGCACTGTAAGGGCACTCGCCTTCGTACGAACAGTCGAGACAACGAGTGGCAGAACCAGCAGCAGGTGGTTTCTCCGATTTCTTAAAATGCTGCAAGGAACCGAAAGAAGAGACCCGTACGGGTGTTGCCGGTGCGAGCATGCTGCAGATAATGTCTATATCACTGGTAAACATTAAAATAAATCGAAATGAGTATATAATCAGGAAGCTTGGGTTACTTTAATACTTACTGGCAACTCTTTGTCATAAGCGAAAAAGAAGCATTTTCTTCCTTAGCCCAGGCGCCGCGTACGTAGGAGTGTGCAAAGTGGTAGTATCCGACAGGCTCGAGGTGTTGAATGTTAATCAGCCTTCCGAGGGAGCCTGAATGGATAATCTCCGACATTGCTTTGCTATATGGTGAATAGCGTAGCACTGCATCCACATCGGATACTATTAGTAAACAATTTCCGGTGCATCTTATTGAGATAACACACCATGTCCCACTCCGAAGATAACTCCGGCTTTCTCAACAGCTTCGGCCATACGTACACAATCACCAACACTTGTCGCCATAGGCTTCTCACACAGGATATGATACCCCTGTTCCGCGAACGCCAAAACGACGGGACAGTGCATTTGATCTTGCACAGCAACCACTATCGCATCCGCGAGGCGTGCTCTATTAGTCTTGAGTGATTCAGTGGAAGCAGCATGGAGATCTTCCCATGTATGGAAAATGTTGTTGGTCTCGATGGAGTGAGCTGCGACCATTGCAGCTCGTGTCTTGGGACGAGGCTCTGCGATGGCTATTACCTTGCATTTCTCCGGTGCTTTGAGAGCGTATTCTGCATAACCCTTGTGGATTGTTCAGACATACGCAGCAATGACTACCGCAGAATCTGCGAATGATGACTCGCCTGACCACGCTGACCGCACCCTATAATCACCAGCGTTACTGGCCTTGACGAAGATACGTCGCCTTCGCTACCGTTGACTACGGAGGAGCCGTTCATTCTTGCTGTAACCTGCGTTGTTGTCTCCCGCGGTATTGTAGTAATCGCAAGGAAAGAAAGCAGATAGGAGCGTCAGCTGGTCTGGCATCCACGTCGTACATTGATAGAAGTCGCCATTTGCATTAATATCAGCGCAGATATAGCAGCGCGTAGTCGTGATTTCGGACCGACACCCAAACCAATAAGGAGCTTTGCTTTACGCATCAGTGTGACTGCCATATTTATGGGTATTAACGCAAGAATAGTGTGCGACAATGGAGGAAGCGGAGTTCATGTCTGTAAGCATGGTCTGCTTGTAACCTTGCAACGATGAGATATTCCGATTCGGTATCCCTTGATCGGTGTCCCCATAAACATTCCAATATGGAGATATGATCGACGCAGAAGGTTGTGAATTCGCCAGCCGCAGTACTTTTCGCTTCTTGCTTTCCTACCGCACACTAATTACCTTCACGAAACATGGTAGTCGTCCTCGACGCCATAGAGAACGAGAAACTCGACCTCGAGCTTGAGGCTCCCGCCCACGGCGCTATCGAACTCCCTTCAGGCTCCGATGATGAGAATGAAACTACAAAATCACGACCTTTATCACGCAGGGGGAGAAGAATTCTTAGACTTACTGTTGCGGCCTTGGCTATCGCCATAACCCTTCTTAGTCTCAGCTTGGTTGGAAAAAGACGCCACAAGAAAGATTATGAGCTACTCGCGTCGCTTGCTCATGGTAACGGCAAAGAAAATGAAGGATTCGGATTCTTGAACAGGATTCTGAGCCTGGAGAAAACGGAGAAATTGTTCTTGTACGTATTCGAATTGCCTCCGATAGTGCTCGTGATAACCAGCTCATTGACGTCCATGTAGGAACATACCATCCACGAAGAGCGCAATCCATGCGTCTCGCAAGTTTGCCGGGCATCCTCATCTTGCTGGATCTTCTGAGGACTTCGAGGACGCGAAGGCAATTTTAGAGCTTTTCCAGACCCAATTCGCGATATCTGTGCCCGGGGAGGAACCCATCTTCCCAGCCGGAACAGCCGAGTCGCGCCAGGCTACGCTTGATATTCCCCGTTTGAAGGCTCCCCAGGCATGGATCGATGTCTATTATCCTATCATGAACACGCCTTCAGACCGTAGTCTTGCGGTCCTCGATGCAGATGGAAGTATCGCATGGTCAGCGGATCTTGAAGAAGATGGTGACAGCCGTGATCACGATGCAGAAAAGTACCGAACAGCCGTACCAACATTCCATGGATTCAGCAAGGATGGAGACGTCGAGGGCGAGCTCATCTATGCCAACTACGGTACTAAAGAGGATTACGACGCTCTCGAAGCCTCTGGAGCGGATCTTACAGGCAAAGTCGTTATTACGCGCTATGGCGGTATCTTTCGCGGTCTCAAGGTGAAGGGCGCCGAGGAGCGTGGTGCGGTTGGTGTACTTATTTATTCAGACCCACGGGATGATGGTGCGGTTGGTGTACTTATTTATTCAGACCCACGGGATGATGGTGCTGTTACCGTCGAGAATGGGTACACACCTTATCCTACTGGTCCTGCTCGAAACCCGACTTCTGTACAAAGAGGGTCTGTCCAGTACTTGTCGATTTATCCTGGGGACCCAACAACTGTATGTTATCTTCTATATGAGGATGACATCACTGCTGAACTAGGTTTCATTAGCCTGGGTACCCAGCTTACGAGAATTCAACGCGTTCAGAACCCTTCAACAGACCTTTAATTCCCAGTCTTCCTATCTCATGGCAAAACGCCGAAAGGTTGCTCGAAGAGATTGAAAGCCCTTCAACTAACCGCATGCTTACCGGGAAATCAAGCCCAAGGGTAGTCAAGCTCGTGAACCACGTTGACGAGAAGGTCATCCCAATATGGAATACCATGGCGGTGATTCCGGGACATATCAGAGATGAAGTTGTCCTTGTCGGGAACCATAGAGACGCGTGGGTTCTAGGTGCTGCGGACCCTACATCTGGTACTGTTTCTTTACACGAAGTCATTCGAGGCCTCGGAACGCTTCTCCGCGCGGGATGGAGACCCTTGCGTACAATTCTAATCGCGAGCTGGGATGCAGAGGAGTACGGTCTCGTCGGGAGCACGGAGTGGGGCGAGGATTTCGCAGACTGGATTAAAGATCATATCGTAGCATACCTTAACACAGACGTCTCCTCAGCTGGGTCTCGGCTGTCCATTGGAGGATCACCATCACTCGCACCTCTGATCGTCAGGACGGCTAAGGACTTACCGCACCCGACGAAGAAGGACAAGACTTTATGGGATGCTATGGAGGATCAAGGACCATTCGAAGGTCCACTCGATCCAGCTTTCGTAGCTCAGTTTGAGGCGGAGCAGAAAGCTAGGCGTGCCACGGGGACGGGGGTTTCGCCGCTTGGTTCTGGGAGCGACTACACGGTATTCTTGCAGCGTATCGGAGTACGTACTACTATGTCCTTACTTTATACGGTCTAACTCGCTCTTATTCTTGCAGATTGCTAGCTCCGATCAAGGATTCGACGGTACACCATTTGATGCGCCATATCATTATCATTCCATATACGATTCCCAGATGTGGCAAGAGAAGTATGCAGATCCTGGTTTCCACAGACATGCAAGTAACTCGTATGAGGACTTACTTGAAATTATTGCTTATCAATGAGCTGTTTTCAGGTTGCCATTGCGAAGAACCTTGGTTTGTTGACTCTGCGCATTGCGGACGCCATTACGCTACCATTAAATACCACACAATATTCATTGGAACTGGATGATTATCTAGACGCGTATGTCAAGCTCCTGTAGAATCGAAAGACCCCCACTAACAATATATCACAGGGTCGAAAGTATCGCCTTATCCTCCGTCAACCTCTCACCCCTCCGAACATCAATCGCAAGCCTGCAAAACGCAAGTCACGCTCTCGACATCGAGAAACTCGAAGCTGAAAAGGCTCTCCGCAAACTTCTCGAAGAAATGCTCCAGAACTCCGCTAAAGGTATCGAAGACGGTCCAAATCGAAATCGATTCGTAAAGGGCTTTATGAAGTTTATTGGAAGGTTGTTAGGTCTTCCTCCTCCTCCACGCGGAAATGAGAAGACCAACGAGGAGGCGTTTGAGAGATCGTTTGATGTGTGGGTGGAATATGCGAATCGAGAAGTAAACGGGTCTCCTGGATCGGGAGAAGAAGGCAGTAGACCTCATCCTGATCGAAGGGGTCATCGTTCTGAACGATCTCATTCTCACCCACGACTTCATCCTCGCCCCCTTCCACCACCTGATTCCATTGCGGAGCAGGTCTTAGGGAATATCAATCTCCCTCGATTCATTGAAGCTGTTAAGCGTGTAAGGCGTGTTAATAAGAAACTTTCGTCCTTTGAGGGTGGGTTTATTTCGGAAGGAGGGATTAAGGATAGAGAGTGGTATAGACATCTTGGAGTTGCTCCGGGTAAATGGCTAGGTATGGACTTTTGTCCTCTCCTTTCAAAGATTATCGTAGCTGATGAAATATGATGATGTAGGTTATGGTGCAACAACGCTCCCTGCCCTCACTGAAGCAATTACAATCGAGAAAAACACGACCCTCGCCCAATACGAAGCAGATCGTTTGCAAGAGTTGATTAGTGAGTTAACTTCTAGCATTTCCGTGTGAACAATATTTCCGTATATTATCTATTCTTTGCTACTATTTGCCGTGTAATTCGTCCAATGCTGTCCCTATTATGTATCCGAATCGTTGCTCTCGTTCATTCGTTCTCTCATTCCGTTTGCGGGACTCGGGCTTGTATATTGTACGTTTATTTCCAATACAAGTTGTGCAGTAGAGTAATTGTGCAATGTAGGCATCTCAAATCTCGAAGAAATCATGCAACGCACAAAATCCGGCCCATGGCGTACTTGCTTCCGAAGCTGAGCTACTAAAGTAATGGGCGAAGAGTGTAACATTTCAAGCGGCGATGGGAGATTTCAGGTCCCGACGCATTACCGTGCTTGATCAACAAACACATTATGGATGTTCTTGTCTTATAATACCGATAATGACACCTATTGTGAGATTTGTATCAAATCTGAGATTCTTCTTAACTATGCCTTCGGTTTTGCAGCTGCAACCGTAGTAACCGTCTATATCAAAGCAGATCCACGAAAAAATGACAAAGATTCGAAAATGATTTGATCAGGTTCATTCATTCCATGAGCGAGGAAACTCTACACACCTGTTTAACAATTTCGTACAACCTCCTTTGGCACGCAAACAAAATCGCAGCGTTAAGGACGCTCTGCACGAGTTTGCTACCGATACCCCTGTAGAGGCCTTCAATACCTTCCTCACGTACGACAGTGAGGATACCGTCGAGGGAAGACTTATAGCGTGCGGCAGTAGTGGAGCCGGCCTGGAGGCGCGATTTAATTACTCTAGTGGAGAAGCGGAAATAAGGGAGGGGTAAGTGAGAGGCTCGAACGGATAGATGTAATTGAGTGCTCACATGTATGGGTATGTAATACTTGTGGCGACTGTACCAAGTCAATACAGAGTTCTCAGCGATAAATCTCATTGAGAAACACAATGTTCGCATACCAAGCTTCGAAAGAGCACCAAGGAAGAAGAAGTCCACATCCCTAAGTGATGCAATGGCGGTTTTGTTCCCCGCAGCTCTGAGCCTCGCTGTTCTTCTTTGTACAAGAAGATTCTTCAGCTGTTCAAATACAGTATACTGCAGCACTGGATTCATAACGAGGACCAATGCAGGACCAATGCCTCTCCAGAATTCCTGAATACCACCCTTTCGAAGGATCTGTGATATAGTTTCGGTGAAACTGAGCTTCTTCACCACATCTTTGTCCTTGATACCGATGGAGCTGGTCTGCGTTGGTCCACTTCGGGGTGACATTGTTTGAACGGTTTGGGAAGTCTGAATGACCCAGATGGGGTTGCTGATAATAGTCGTCGCGGAACCTTAGTAACAATGCGGTATGTCAGCACGGTTTCCGATAGTGGGATTTAGTCAAGACCCTCACCGGCTATGAGTCCTATTAGCATTGACTCTAAGGTAGTTAATGCCTTACTCCCGGGTCGTGACTTTAGAACGACCTCGCGACTCCGCTCGTAGAAGAAGTAATACACTCTGTGTTGCAATCAGTATTCTGTATTGCGAATCCAATTGTACGAACTCGCCCATTAGTAACAGCAATACCAAGCAGGCTAGAGTTAAGACCATCATAAAGCCCTGCAATGCCTTCACGCTTGATTATATCAACGACTGCTTGGTAAGTTGACTGCGGACAATCGTATGAACAAGGGAAATGCAGAATTATAAATACACGATTATAAAGGAAAAGTTCATGCCTTCTTTTCTTTGCTCGTCTCTACAGCTGCGCGCGTCGAAAGGTATATTAACGGGCTGAAGACTTTTTCAGCACGTTGCATTACTTCGAATGGGATACATGTCTCACTAGGTAGCAGACATCGCCACGATCCCGCCAGCAGAGCCGGCGAGGGCATGAATGAGTGAGTCACTGGACATGTTCTATAGTCCTCGAATTATGTCCACTAGAGATGGTGAGGGTAAGGAGCAGGGCGTCGATAATAAATATATCACAGTGGACGGCGTGGAAATCACGTTCATCTGAGAGACTCAGATAACGTGACGTCTATTGTTGCTTGTTTACATGCGGCGCGTCAAGGACCGCTCGCGTGGCTTTTACGTACGCATATGGACTCCCAGAAACCGTCGACTAGCGCCTCGCTACTGTGCATTTACCATCACTATTGTCCACCGTCCTTCTGGTCCGGCCGAAATGGAAAGGGAGGTCGCTCAGCTTGTCGAAATGGTATCCTACTTAACATTATACTATGACTACTTGGATGACGAAGCTTAATAGGGCGCGTTAGCAGCTCAGGCGCGTGCAGCGTTGAGGAAGTACAAGGATGTCATGCGCGCAGCGGAGAAGATATTCGATGGCGAGTTCGCGGATGTAACGGAAGATGACGTCCAGCCTTCGGATGCCGACGCGAAACCTTCAAGTCGCTCTGAGCGTCCCAGAATGATTGTGAGTAAGGGACATGCGTCTTCGGCCAGATCAAGCTGAGAGTTCTTATTGACGCGTAGACCCCTGAAGAAGACAACTCCGATGCAGATATCGGCAGTGATATCGAGCTGTATGAAGATGACGAAGGTGACGTGGCGTGCTTCCCCTGGCCTGCAGAGCAGTGAAGATTGATCGTGAGCGTGCAGAGAACGACTATGTCGACTACGATTCAGACTACGGTGATCCCAAGCCTGGGGCGGCATCGGCAGACCCTTATGCTGGTATGGCAAAGTTTTCCGCAGGCGCAAGCCACCGTCTCATATTACTTCCCAGGCATATTCTTCTCCAAGGACCGGAAAGAGGAAGTTATAGAAGTGGAAGAAGAACCGGAATCAATTGTAGTCCCGGGTTTTGTTGAGCCGCTCAAACTATTGACTCAAGGTCAATGGATGAAAGGCTGCCCTGAGGGTAGCGAGCAATCGTTTTTATTCGGCGTTTACTCAGGACTCAGTGAGGGTATATGCTCTTGTCCGGATGAATGCGGGTACTCCGTTCCGCGAAGCAGAGCTGATTTCTTCGCTTTCTACGTACGGCAATGCTATGTACCTGCTCAGCATTATGCATTGGACTAATCCACTTCTAATAGCCCGAGTTTTCAGAGTACATTGATCACCTCAAGGGAGTCGTTCGGAAGAAGTGCCCGAAATGCTCTTGCACTTTCTGTCTTGCCTGCGGAGAGCGAGTCAGTGCAGCGCGCGACCAGAGCGGCAGACTGACGCTTGACCAGAATCCACTATTTCATTGCGCGAATCTCCAAGGCGTAATCCTCGGAGT
The DNA here is from genome assembly GCA_032164295.1 of Inonotus obliquus. NCBI lineage: Eukaryota > Fungi > Basidiomycota > Agaricomycetes > Hymenochaetales > Hymenochaetaceae > Inonotus > Inonotus obliquus. Next base: position 794,179 of record JAJHTX010000004.1, read on the forward strand.
CGGACTCTTGATGCTTGAACAGATGTTTGACGAACAGATCGGCGACGTAGGCTTCGCTTACAACCGGCCTAGGAGCTCGAAGAAGCGCAAGGCGGTCACGCCTTCTACTCCGGCTCCCGACCAAAGTGACGAGGATGAGACTTATTGTGGACCGCCTCCGACGAAGGGAAGGAAGGCGAAGGCTGCCGGCATTGGTTACGCTGGTAACATGCGCGAAGACGTGAATAATTCATACTCAATATACATGAAGAAGTGATTGATTCCTTGAATTTCAGCACTCCGGGCAGGCCCAGGCCCTTGCCATCCAAACCTCGAAAGACCAGAAAGTCGGGAATCTTCTTAAAGAAGTACGGGAATTCTTACCCAACCTTCATCGAGAAGGCGGAGGCAAGACCAGTGATTATTTGCCGCATCCGACAACACTGGCACATTTGCGCCGAAGATTCAATTACGTCAGTAGCGCGCTGTTGCGCAACGATTCGTTGGCAGACATGTCGGATCGAAACGTATTGTATTTTGAGTTGTTCGAGTGGCTCGAGGTACGGAAGAAATTCTCTGCTAATTCCCCGCTCATGAATTAGCCAACAGACTATCTCAAATCACGAATCTCTGGCGAGCATGATGGCTATGCCCATCATGGTTGTTTCATCAGTCAAGGCAGTGAACACAAAGAAAGTAGGCGGGCGTTCACAAATTCGGGAAAGAACCATCATTTATGAGGGCTCGTCTGGCCCACGCGAGCTCCTTGAATCCATCGTAATCCAGGCGACGGCGGCAATAAAAGGTCTAGAAGGTCTAAAAATGGTCGAGCCAGTAGAGCAGGAGATGACTGAAGAACAGAAACGTGCAATTGGCACGGATGTGTCTGATAAAGGCAAGGGCAAAGCTCCTGTCGTGAATGATCTCGACGCCGGTGCAGTTGGGGAGAATCAACGACTGCTTGAATTCTGCCATCGGATCGTTGCAACCGCTTCTGCAATTGACCGAAGCCTCCGTGAGACGAAAGGCGACGCGTTCCTGCAACGCTTGAAGGCTTCACTACCGAAAGTACCGACATCAATTGCCGACGCGACTACTTCTCTCGGTGTTGAAAAAGAGCTAAACCCTGGTATGACGGATGAAGAGTTGCAGAAGATTTACGTACAGTGGGCCACAAGGGTTCGCTTCGAGTATTGTGACCTCTCTTTACCTCTCCCTGAGAGCGCGAAGATCGACGAAGTTTACTCTCCGTCTTTCAAGCACTACTTTACTTCAGAAGCTAGGACGCTAACAAATGCAGACAATCCAAAGCGGGCGTTAGCCATTGCAAAAGAGGTGTTGTTTGTTCAACTCACTATCCATTATTTTGGTCTAAGTAATCTTGGAAGTTGGCTGTGCTTACAACGAATTTGCCTGTCGCCTGGGACTCGTCTATTTTCCTCCGAGTTGACGAGGGGAGGGTGGATGTCATCAAGGCCCTTATTATTGGACCTGAAGGAACCCCGTATGATTTCATAACTCTAGACTATTCGACTAACGGACGATAACTTCCCATGACTCAGGTATCAAAATGGATGGTAAGCTTTACTTAAGAGGGCATGGATCTTAGGGGTCTCAAACTGGAACAGCTTTTTGTTCGATATTTTTCTCGGTTCGGGCTACAATCAGTCGCCGCCAAGTGTTAGATACATGACGGTGGGCATTATCCACCTTTTTCCATCGCTTTCTTACTGATCCCAATTTCAGACGGGAGGTGGCAAATACCGCTTCAATCCTAATCTCTATTGCGTGAGTATAGTACTCGTGTTTTCCACTGCACTAACGGCATTATTTGTTCAGGATGGGAAAGTTTGCCTATCTTTGCTTGGTACTTGGGCAGGTCCTGGATGGGTCTCTGGGAAATCCACTCTTTTACAGGCAAGATTAGGATGGCTGCGCATATCATCTTCTCCAGCCAACCAATATTTACAGGTCCTAGTGTCGATCCAGTCCATGATTCTCTGCGACGAACCCTACCTTAACGAGCCCGGGTGGGCAGCCATGTCAGGAACTTCCCAGTCGAAAGCATGTGAGTATCACAGAGTTTTCTCGCTTCTTGGCTAAACAATCAAATCCAGATTCCGCTAATATTCGACGGATGGTCGTAAATACTGCTGTACGTCGCCGCATTGCGTGCCGTCTTTCGTTGATGTGTCTGACTCTCCTCTTGTAAGATGCTCGCCAACCTCAAGTCCCCACCGGAGCCCTTTGGGGAGGTGATAAGCACCCACTTCCGTCTCAAAGCGCGGCAAATTACAGCTCAACTCGACAGTTGGCTCGCACAAGATGACTTACGAAAGACGACTCAGGACGGTGGGGGCGCATTGTCCAAGCTCGCCGGACAGGTGGGGAACGCGGGTGGGAGCGGAAACACTTTCAAGCGAGACATTGAGGAGATGAAGACGCTTCTTAAGAAGTTACAGAATGAGAATGAGAATGCTGATCCGGGACCGTCGTCTTCTGGGAAGGCATAGAAACGTTCGCTTACTCTCTTATTAATCTCGCATTTCAAGTGTCCAAACGTGCAACTTTTGGCAGGATAGTGTTTAACGTATTTCGTTTGCTTTCGGGGGTCGCGGGTATGTAGAATATAAACAAGACAAGAGAAAGTTCATAAATCATTTAGAGCACGAGCATGAACATACAATCCTGAGCTGTGACGGAAGCGTGACACGCATGCTTGCTCGACTTCTCTGACAGCGGTACAGCCAACCGCTTGCTACAATGGCGATACAATGTCGAGCAGCGTATAGGTCTGTCCTTCGTGAGTTCGTAAAGTCGGTACGTCTGCAGGCTTGTATTTTCAACTTTTCTTTCGAATAAGGACGTTATCATAGTCTGTTGTACCCCGAGCACAACGAAACCGCGAAATCACAAGCACCTTCCGAAAAATCTTCGATGAAACATGCTCTTCTTCAACCCCGGCGGACGCGGAGAAGTTGATGAGAGATATGAGGAATACCGTTACACTTTTGAGAGCTCAGAGGATACATAAGGTGCGTACACGTTTACGTCTATTCGGAAATCCGGTTTGATTTTTCGTTCCGCGATTATTTTTCGATTGTTAGGGATTACTGGATAGGTATAATCCATTACATGACATGACGCAGGAGGAGCGCGTAAAGGCAACTGCGCGCCGTGTGGGGCTTAATACACCGAGAGAGACTGACAAGTGATGATTCTTACACGGCCAGCAAACCAATATACAACTATTCTACTCCAGCGGATATGCCTAACCACGCTGTGTATCACTTTTTTCTGTCAATACCCAAGGCGTTAGGCAGCGTCTCCTCGCATGGACCCAAGAACAAGTAATCCGCCCACTCGTCACCCTGGCTTCGTTCGAGGTTGAAAACGGCTACTTTCCCTCCATATTGGTGGACCTCCGCGGCGTAACCAGCTGCTGGGTAGACCTACCAAATACGATCAGGACACTTCGAGTTGACTGAACATCTCACGTACCGTTGAAGATGTCCCAACAACAATGCACATATCTGCCTCTCCCACCACGTCATCAAGAAGTTCCATATACAACGGCTCTTCTCCGAACCAGACGACATTGGGTCTGACTAGTGCACCACATTTCGTACATCTCGGAAGATCAGCCTCGGAAATCGTTGGTTCGATCACATTTGCGTCCACGAGTTCTTCTGTACCAGCCAGGGCAGGACAAATCGGAGAACTATCATTCCATTCAGTGTGTCCGCAATTATCAAACGTGCAGCGAACTTCGAAGAGCCTGCCGTGCATTTCTAGGATACGTGGTTGATCTCGGTGGGATGCGATGGCTGCGTCCCGCTCTTCTTCAGATAGGTCCTTCAATGTTGTGTCAAGTGCGCGTGAGCTTAGTCCATCAACGTTTTGGGTTATGAGCGTGAATGTTGAATCAGGCGCGATTGCGTGTCGGAAATTCGGCATTGATAGCTTTGCAAGAGTGTAATGTGCAGTATTGGGCGATGCGGCCCGAGCTCTGTCATACGAAAGTCGCAATGCATCCATGTTTACATGAGCGATCTCGAGTAATTCTCAAAATACACACTTTTCACGCCTGTAATGATAGAACTGCCAAACACGAGAAGGATAATCTTGGAACGCTTCTGGAGTAGCGATTCGTGTTGCATCGAATTTCCTCCAGTAACCTCCGGCGCCTCTGAATGTTGGAATCCCTTATTTGTTACAACTTTCAGCGACCAAGAGCCATTCCGAAATATCTTAATAATTCACCAGAGGCTGCGGATAGCCCTGCTCCAGCGACAGCGATGATATGCTTCGAGTTTGCGAGGGCGCGCTGGAAAGCTTCCATATCATTTGATTGTAGGCCGCGAGGCATGATGGGTGTAGGAAGCAGAGATAATCAACGATTCTAAATCAGGAAGACAACACAGCTTGACTGAAGGGTCCCATGATCGAATTGGCTGATTACTATGATGAAGGCTGCATTTTATGTTGCATTATATTGCGAAGATAGGCACGACAGCAGGAAATATGATCAATGCAAGTGAGCTACGAAGTATAAATTGGACTGTAGAGAGTCAGCAGATGGATGAAACCAGTCAATACGAAAGGCGTACCACAGAGAGCATGATTCCTACCTCGCCTCCTCCTCCTTCAAAGCATCTGGTACTTCGTGACTCTTCTGCTCTATCGTCTCCACACCAGCCTTTGGTTCATTCACGTCCGAATCATCCAACCCAAATAACGCAGCTTTTACTCTCCTCTCCTTCCTTTGTATCTTCGAGTTTCCTACCGTTCGCTGGAATCTACCCAGCGTGTTATCGCTAGATGTGCTCAGCGAAACCGTCTTTCGCGACGAGCGACGCTCCATTAGCTCCTCTATGGCCGTGGGCCTGCCATCCTCCTCCCGTAGGGCGTCCCCGCTGCTTATAGCACGACGGAATTCTTCATCTATGTATTGAGAAAGATTTTCTGGGTTGACGAAATGCTCTGCTTGGTGATATATCTTGATAAGTTTGCGTTTGCGTTCGGGTGTAAGGTAGACTTGGGGGGAAGAGGTCTGGTTTTCTATTGTTGATGAGGTGGACGAGTCATTTTCTTCGTTCGCCAAGGGAGAAGTAGAGGAGTAACGAGTTTGAGAAATGAGAACACGCCTGAGCGGGCTGGACTTCGAGCGTGAAGCTGCTCGAAATACACTGGCAAGCATTATGTTTTGAGCAGAGGATTAATAATTCTTCGTTTGTCGGGTATGGAAGTACTGAACAGTTATTCCCACGGTCATGTCTTGATGTGTAACGCGTCGCGACGCGTCCGCCTCGCCACTTTGTTTTCATCCATCATCAAGAACACTAAAAAGCAAAGAGCAAAGTCCAACAAAACGTCCAAAGTCCAAGAGTACAGAAACGAATAGGTCTACAAAGTCTGAACAACGATCGTTACATCGTCCAACCATGACTGGTCACTCTGAACCGCAATCAACTGTGACACGGCATTGTTGTCATCCCCACCCAATGCATTCCTGAGAATCCGCAGAGCGAGGTTATCATCAAGACGAAAGTATGGGTGATCGTTCCGAACTCCAGGAGGTATGACTGCGTTCACGTAATATTGTGCGTGGCCTGCGGAAGGTACAGCTTCGAGTAGGTCCGGAAGACCGTCCGTGCAGAGAACTAAAAACTGATTAGGTACTCCAGGGACCTCATTTGCCCTGCGGTTCAGCCGTAGATGTATCACATCTGGATCTGCGGACAAGTAAGGAGGTGTTCGGATGCGATCAATGAGCCGCGCCCATGCTGCACGTGAACTTTCGACATTTTCCGTTCCGGCATCCAGGTTAAAGAGTATGCGACGCGTAAAGGCCGCTGGCTGCTTGAATGGTTGGTCTCCTATACCTAAACTCAACGTTCAGTCGACATGCGGCTTTCGGCACAGCTCCACTTACACCGAAAGGGGGCAATTGTTCCTAGTACTCGGCCATTACTAATGCAATCTGGTTCCCTCGGATGCTCTCGCCTTACCCGCGCTAACTCTCGCGGGTTCGTGCCGTTATGCACTTGAGTTAGAAGCTCACCAATCCACCTCCCCGAGGGACTCCGTGAGGCAAGAACTACAATTGTGTAATCAGCAATGATGCCGCTACTCGTCGCGCGAGAACGCGACATACCCGCTTGGCAATCGCCAAGGTTTGCGATCCACAAGTTCTCCTGTCGAGGATCAACGAGTGCCAATAAAGCGGTGGTGCCGTACATGTTCAGCTGAACTTTCTTGTAATTTTGCAGGCCATTATTGTAGTCGTTGATGACGCTCCGGATATAGTCATCACTCAGATGTTCTAGCGAAGCAATGCCGCCAGAGAAGAGTTGGAGTACGTCATTCGCGATGTCGCGGTCGAACGAGATGAAGGCGCGCTTGAGTACCGCAGACACGATCGTGGGGTCCCTGAGGCACGTCGGACCTCTGTTCCTCACCGCCTCTTCCAAAAACTCCTGGACGATCACGGGCAAGTGGTGCGCGACATGTATGACGGTCGTCTCTCCGAGATGCCCTTTGACAATCAAGGGGTATAAAAGGAGGAGAAGTTTGCTTGTGTCAGTATTCAAAGTAGTCTCTCACGTTACAAAACGACAGACGTGCCCGTAATTCCCGCGCCGCGCGGACCGCAATCACTACGCAGCAGCCAAGGGCACCGTCGGTATCATCAACTTACCGTCAAAAACGCCCGTCAAAGTCCACTGTTCGTCTCCGCTTCCGCGAAGGGCAAATTGCTCGATTATGTATCGGTCCTGACACCTCGCGGTTGTGCACGGTTGGAAGCTGAGCCCGTCTGCCTTTCGTCCGCTCTCGAGGTCGAGTACACCCGTGTAAGGATGTGCGAGGTCCACGAGCGCGTCTTCTACTTCGTCGGGGCTTAATAGCGTGTAGTCCGCACTAAGAAACGAAGTTCCAGAGCTACTAGCAGAAGGCGGAGGTTCGCCATAGCTATCCGTACTTTGACGGGATTGCATCTCTTTGGGACGCACCGTACGCTTGTCACCGTCGACGAGAATACCGATCAACAGTGAGAAGAAGTAAGAGGGCACGACTCTACATGCTGGTAAGATCAGAGTTTTTGTCGCACTTAAGTAGTACGTTCCCGATTCTCGATCGGTCGGTCGTTTCGGTACTTTCGTACTAACTTAAAGGCATTAAGCAGCGTGTACGAGAAAAAAGTTCGAGACGCTTGGAGACCCAGTCAGGGAAGCGAGAACTGAAATAGATAAAAGCAGACAACCTCGAGGCCTACCTAACACGCGTATTAAGCTACTTGGGATATTCATCTTATGCTTCGCCGCCAGGTAGCTGGTTCCTCCTTCTATTTTCTGAATTAGACTTGACTGATGCTTTACCTATTTCGGACTCCAAGATCCCGATAAGGAAGGAACCAGATCACAGCCTCGACTGGTTTGTTAGGATGGTCGAATCGTGCATTGTATATTATTGACAACATGACAGACATATTAGACGTTTAGACATTAGACCGATAGGAATCTCTTGGATAACGACTAGCTGCGAGTTCTCTACACACGTCAATGGAAATAGTGCGAGGCGATACAGTTCGCCTTGGAATATGAGCGTAATGAGGTGTGTTTTTACATCTATTTCAGAAAGTTAATTAAGAAGTGTCTATCTAACGATGTTGAGGTGACTTACCAGCCAAGCCCAGAAACGCTCAACCCAGTTGCGAGGTGGTGGTTCATCGTACATCTCAGCTTCGATTTCTTTGATGCCTGTTACGAAGTCCATCTCCGATGCCCTAAGCGGTCGACGTCTGTAGTAGAGGGAGGATCCAATGTAAAGGAGGGGGAATAAGATGAAGGGCTATTAAAAAGAGGTAAGCATGGGTGAGTTCATGGAAACGGGATTAGCTCTTACGATATAGTTTGTAACAAATGTAGCGGTATCCCAGTGACCCTTTAGGAATACAGCCCAGCCAGAAAACTACGAAGGCAATTAGCGTTAAAAATGGGATAGACTGGACTGAGAAGTGGTACGCACCAAGCAGATTATGAAGCACATAATCATAGCATACCATGCGGCAAATGGATTAAGCTTGCTTGCGTACGGGAGCGTCGACCGATCAAAGCCCTGTGCAACAAAGCCCGCATGGAATCGAATATACGTGATACAGATCCCGAACCAGGTCATCAAGCCAGCTACTGACGTCATATTGACGAACCACCCAAAGACTACTCCAGATCCGCTGCTCACGCTCATGTACGAGAGGAACGAGAACGCGGTACAGAATAAGATCGAGAGCAACGGGAGACCACTCTTTGTTGTCCTGGTGAAGATCTTTGGTGCGTTACCCGAAAGTGCCAAGCCGTACAGGGCACGAGATGAGGTATACAAATCGGAAGATGCGGCCGACCAAGCGGATGTGAGGAACGCGGCGTTAATGACATGTGCGAGACCCTTAATTCCAGCGGTCTGGATAGCGATGACGAACGGTGAGGCCGCTGCAGTTCCGGAAGACAGGTTAAGTTCTGGATGGTTTGAAGGCACCAGGAGACCAATGACAAACGTTCCCCCAATGTAGAAAAGGAGGATACGTATGTAAACGCGTTTGATTGCCTTTGGGAGGTTCCTACGAGGATTCTTTGCCTCTCCAGCTGCGATCTGGGGGAAGACAAGATAAGGTGCGATCAGAGATCTCTCTGGCTCGAATAATAAATTTATATTGAAACAATTTTTACGTACAGCTACGATTTCGGTACCAATGAAGGAGAACGCGGCCTGCGACATTACGGCCCACCAGCCCAAGAAGCGACCCTTCGCGCCACCGATGTTATTGAACTGGACGAACGGACCTGGATTCTTCCAGTATCGGAATCCTATGCGGTCATGATTGGGTCCGCCGCCAAGATCAAGGACAATGCCAAGAATCTATTTATAACGCGTTCAATGGAAGAAAATTCCGATAGTCTGGGAAAGACACGTACGATAAGTCCGGTGATTGTGATTACTTTGATTGAGGCAAAGACGAACTCGCACTCGCCGTACACGCCTGATTGATGCGCTCAGAAATCACATATTCGGGGTTATTGACGCTTACGCACCGGCACCAAGTAGGTTGATGACCACAGTCACAACCAAGCACATGGAAATCCATACTGCGGGATTCACCTCATCCTCCTATGTGATCGGGAAACTTGTTCAGCATGTGTAAAAACATAAATCCACGTGCCACTTACTGATTTCCAATAAGACATTAGCACGGCTGCGGCGGAGAGCTCCGCGGGAAGGATGATGGTCCAATTGTACCAATAATTCCAACCCATTGTGAAGGATAACGCAGGGTCCACGAAGCGTTCTGCTAGTCTGATGTGTCCTCCGGGTATAGGTAGGTAAGCTACCATTTCACCCAATGAAATCTAAAGAATTGATTCCGTGAGTGTGATCATTGTGAATTGAATCAATGACGCGAAGTTGAGCTTACCATTACGCTATAACAGATCGAGCCTACTGCCATGAAACCTAGGAAAAGACCGAGGGGACCACCATTGGCGAGAGATGTTGCTGTTCCGAGGAAGAGACCGGTTCCAATAACACCTAATATCCAAGTAACTCAATCTCCCAAAGGACGGGAAACAGCAGGCTATATACAACATACCTCCAATACTATTATCGTGAAAGGTTATAGAGATAAGCTCCAGTCGACGGAGAGGGCAAAGAAAGCCAAGCGCGTACCTGATCATAGCAATATGCCTATTCTTTAGTTGTCTCTTAAGCTCAGTATGTTGAACCCCTGGCTCAGCGTCCGATTCTCCATTCAAGTCGGACGACGCATCGTGCACTTTGCCTTCAGCCACTTCATGTTTCCCGAAAGCCTTCTCGTCGGGGAACGCAGACATGACGATAATAGATGAGTTGGGAGATATAGACTAAGGAGGAGGGAGGAGAGAGGAGACGGATGATTGATAGGGAGCGCCGGGGGTAAGGATAACATAAATAGTTTTCAAGGTGGATTCAGTCATCATTCATAAAGCATCATGGAGTTCGGGTGCCAGTACAGCACGGAACCTATGTATAATTTGAAATCCAAGTAGTGTCACCCGTTCCTGTAAAACTCATGTTTTCTCACGCGTGTGACTGTAACATTCATTTGCTTGTCCCTTGTCCCACATTCCAATCGGCTAAATTTAGAAGCACAACTTCTTCCCCCGCCCGTGATTCGATTCGCACTGAATCACTCACCGATACCCCGTGTAATTCGGCTAATATGTCTGATTCGTTACTTCGCGTAGCATTCCAGGTAGCTTTATTACATACGTAATTTGTGACTTTGTTGGGATAGAATATTAATGATGGCCTCCCAGTAGTGAACGCTGGATAGTTTCGGGAAATATTATGGAATCAAAAGTCCGAGGCGCTCCCGCGGAGGACCGACGCACGACTTTGCCGAGATAAGAGAGCCCGAAGGTCTTATCTATCGGCAACAGGCAACATATATTGCCATATCCTTCCCTGGCCACAGCCCTTCAGGAACACTATGGAGGGACATCCATCAAAGTAGTAGTAGTGAAAATAGTGTTCCAGCGCTCCAGCACTTCACAATACACGTATCCTCGTCATGTATTTTCAAAGGCGATGAATTGGACTCATGTGGCCAGAATCTCAAACGCGGATTGCTATAAGCTCCGATGTCTCAATAGAGTACTTGTCCATGACGGATCAATTTGTCCCCGTTGCCCGGCCTCCCGGCCGCCCTAGGGATGATGATGCTCTGTGGACTGAGATTGAGGCATATGGAAGAAGCACCTCGGGTCGGACCGGTTTGCAAAGTGACTGGCTTGGATTAAATTTTCAAGTTACCGCCAGTTTCCTTCAAAGCCCACACCTTCGGATCCGTGGATTCAAGGGGAGGAATTGTTTGGATAGTAACTATCCGTAGGTTCTCCTACACATGTCAATGGAAACTTTACGAAGTGGTGTGGCCTATCCTTAGAATAAGGGACTAATTTTATCTCTTTACATCTATTTAGGAGAGTTAACGATGAGCCGTATGACTAACGATGTTGTACGACTTACCAGCCAAGCCCAGAAACGCTGGATCCAATTGCGAGGTCGTGGTTCATCGTACACCTCAGCTTCTATTTCTTTGATGCCAGTTACGAAATCCATCTCTAAAGCCCGAAGTGGCCAACGTTTGTAGTAGAACGAGGATCCGATATAAAGGATGGGGAACAGGATAAAAGGCTATAAAAAAGTAAGTATGAGTGAGCTCATCAGACCGAGATGAAAACTTACGAGATAGTTCGTGACAAATGCAGCAGTGTCCCAGTTACCATCCAGGAAAACGGCCCAGCCAGAAAACTTTAAAGGCAATCAGCGTCAAGACTAAGAAAAGACAGCATTTTAAACGATACGCACTAAGCATGCTGTGAAACACATAACCATAGCATACCATGCAGCATATGGATTGAGCTTGCTTGCATAAGGGAGTTTCGACCGATCATAACCCTGTGCAACGAAGCCCGCGTGGAACCGAATGTACGTGATACTGATCCCAAACCAAGTCATCAAGCCAGCCACTGCCGTCATGTTGACGAACCACCCAAAGACTATTCCAGATCCACTGCTCACACTCATGTACGCAAGGAACGAGAATGCCGTACAGAATAAGATCGAGATCAACGGAAGACCTCTCTTCGTCGTTCTAGTGAAGAACTTGGGTGCGTTTCCTGAAAGACCTAAGCCATATAGGGCACGGGAGGCGGTATATAGTTGGGAAGATGCGGCCGACCAAGCGGATGTGAGGAACGCGCCGTTAATTACATGTGGGAGTCCTTTTATTCCAGCAGTCTCAATGGCAATGACGAAGGGCGATGCCGCTGCAGTTCCCGAAGCCAGGTCGAGGTCTGGATGGTTCGAAGGAACCAGGAGACCGATGATAAACGTTCCCCCAATGTAGAAAAGGAGGATACGTATGTAAACGCGCTTGATTGCCTTTGGGAGGTTCCTACGAGGATTCTTTGCTTCTCCAGCTGCGATCTGGGAAGGTAAGACACAGTGCAATCAGAGACCTCCAGCCAATGCAATAATCGAAATATTTCACGCACAGCAACAATTTCAGTACCAATGAAAGTGAAAGCGGCCTGCGACATTACGGCCCACCAGCCCAAGAAGCGTCCCTTTGCACCTCCAATGCCTTCGAATTGGACGAACGGACCTGGATTCTTCCAGTATCGAAACCCGATACGGTCACGACTTGGTCCACCGCCAAGATCGAGGACAATGCCAAGAATCTATTAATGACGGATTTAACACGGAAGTAGATCTCAAAGTCTAAGTCCGAGGAGAAAGACCTACGATGAGTCCCGTGATTGTAATTACTTTTATAGAGGCAAAAATGAACTCGCATTCACCGTACACGCCTGGTCGGAACGCTCAGAAATCACGCATCGCAATTATTCTAGCTTACGCACCAGCACCCAGCAAATTAATGATGAGAACGACAACGAGGCACATGGAAATCCAGACTGCGGGATTTACTTCATCTGCCTGAGTGTTCAGGTGATTTTAGCACGTGCGATTAATGTTTCATTTTAAGAGACTCACCGACTTCCAATAAGACATCAGCACAGCGGACGCGGAGAGCTCCGCAGGGACAACGATCGTCCAGTTGTACCAATAATTCCAACCCATCGTGAAGGAGAACGCGGGATCCACAAACCGTTCTGCGAGTTTGATGTGTCCTCCAGGTATGGGCAGGTAAGCGACCATTTCACCTAGTGAAATCTGGAAATTCATTTCATGTGACTGTGAACTACAACGTTCAATCATGTTGGAACTTCAACCTACCATTACGCTATAACACATCGAGCCGACCACCGTGAAGCCCAGCAAAAGACCGAGGGGACCACCATTAGCGAGGGACGTCGCCGATCCGAGGAAGAGACCAATCCCGATAACACCTGATATCCAGACAACTCAATCTGTCACAGCGCATAAAAGGCATGTTGCGCAACATACCACCGATACTATTAATTGTGAAAGGTAACTAGGATCAGCCAAATCGATGACGAGGCAAAAGAAGGGAACTCGCACCTAATCATAGCGATGTGCCTATTCTTCAGCTGTCTCTTGAGCGCCGTGTGCATGGCCTTTGGCTCAGAGCTTGATCCTTCATGCAAGTCGACCAACGCGTCGTGCACCTTGCCTTCAGACACTTCATGCTTCCCAAAGGCCTTCTCGTCAGCGTACCCGGACATGATAGAAGGAAGCTGGGAGGTATAGACAGGGAGAGTAGTGGATTATCGGGAGTCGGGTAATAAGTAGTTTCGGGGAACAGCATGGCATGTCAGGACATTCCCAAATGTGTTATCGTTGAGTTAGATTGCTGTTTGAAAGCAAAGGATTTTATCAAATTGATGCATAGAAAAGTTGCTTCCGCTTGAGGACCGACTCACCGCACGCCGAGAAAAGAAGGTCGGGAACTTATCTTTTGCATCGGCAACATATATTAGCATATCCTCCCTTGGACGATAACCAAGTTCATAGTTTTTTCTGATATGAACCTTTCAGGACACTATGAATGGAGCTTATGACATCAATTCGTGTGCCAGCGTGCCAACACTTCGATGCAACTGTGTTCTCGTTTTTTCTTCACGTCCAAAAGGCGAGGAATTCGAGTTCATGTGATCAGAAATCAAACGCCCACTGTCTCAATAGTCCTTGTTGGTTCAAGTGGACCCATTGCTTGGCATTCACTCGAGATAATACACTGTGGACTGAGGCATGTGGAAGAATCGCCCTCGATCTGGCTGGTTTGTAACGTGATTGTCTTATACGGTTCTGAAGTTCTACCGCCGGGTTTCTTCAAGTGAACTCCATAACTCTCGAATTCACAGAACTCGAAGTTGGTAGTGGATCCCATTCATCATTTCATCACTTATACCATCACATGTCTTGTTGCAAGTTCCTGTGACCTGCAAATTCAAACGTAGTGAGTTTTGGAGGTGCTGCAGAAGTCCTTTCTGTACTCCCTACCTTGCCATTCCGACACTGCGCTCCATCCGTGCTTCTTATCGCTGTATCACCAACACGTCGCTTCCGGCGTTGTGCGAGCTGCTCGTATCAATGATATGAAACCTCTCTTGGCGACCTCGTACGAAATGCCACCGTTTTGTATCATTCTTCCAGAAAACATTTTCTTCCAGCATGAACCTCAAGGATTCATTTCTTTCCAAGACGTAGTGCCTTGCGAAGAGCTCGATGCTGTAGTAGGTTTCCGATAAGACAGGAAGTTCTCCGTATACGGGAACATATTCCGGTAAATTGGTAAAGCCTGTAGACAGATGCTATTAGCCTGACTGTTCTTCCTGATCTTCCAATTCACCCAGTACTCATGCATTGAAGAAGATCGGATTGACCCACCTATGGTCGCTCCGGGTCCATGCGCGAAGTCACTTATTGGATGCGAGTAGACCTGTCCCTCGATACCCTCTTCTCTCAACCTCCGATTGCACGCAGCTAAGACGTCATTGCCTGTTCGGCCGACTTGGAGCTCCTCGAGAACAATGTCTTGAATGCGGTTTGCCTTCTTTAACCCCGCAAGGAGTCCTTTTGGTACTGTCTTCTGGCCTTGTGATGTACGTAGAACGTACCCCAAATGCTGCGTATCCGTATGCATGCCCATCGCGCTTATTCCGAAATCGACGTGTAGGACATCGCCCTCTTGGATGGTTGAATCTGACCCTGCCCAGCCGGGAAAGGAAGTTGCATCAAGGACTTTAACGCGCGGCTGGTTCCACGTTGAAACATTTTGCTCTTGCATCTTCTCTCGGAACCACCATTGGAGCTCCTTTGGAATCCTCGGTTAAGCAACAGAAAAATTAGGATATAAAAGTGAACTCCGTACTTGTGTGGTTGTCTTCCCAGGGGAAACTACCCTCCCGCTGAACGCCTCCTCAAGCATAGCCCACACAATCTCCTGCATCTTCTCAAAATACTCAATCTGACCTGGCACTCGTGTCGCGACAAATTCGATAGCAAGCATTGGCTCACTTATGAACCTTTTCACCCAACGTTCTCCGAGCTCTTCTCTCAGAACATCCATCTCGCCCACATGCATCCCTCCCGCAAACGTAATGTCGCGGTTAGTGTTGACCATTATGCGTTTGGGAGCATAGGTTTCGAGCACTGAACGAAGGGCGGGCCAAACTTCGCCCGTGTTATCGACCCAGAGGAGAGGATTTGGCTGACCGGCGAGAGTGGAAGTGTTGGTGTGGAAAAGAACGACAGTGCGTCTGTGGGCAGCGAATTCTGTCGCGGATTTAATTGACCACCAGATTGTATCCTCGGCATGTTCGCGTTGGCTCATCTACTTTGTTTATTCCATTTAGTGAATGGGAAAAGAGCGTTGGAGTGACGTACGAGCCACGCATCAACATTGTATTTCTTCATAAGCTCCGGAAGCGCATCGAGACGTTCCTGTCTCCACCCATCTATTATCTCGGCCTGTTCACGCAAACCAGGCAGAGACACATAACTCGCAGGTTCGTTTGGATGGTTCTGTCCACTGGCGGATTGGAGTACCAGAAGGCTGACGAGTGCCCAACTCCGGGCTGTAAAGCTGGAAACCATCTCAAGCCGAGCAATAACAGGCCAAAGAGCGCGTCTGGTTGAAGTGGCTTTGATAAAGTTGTGAGCGTGAGGATGGAAGTCCGCGACGCATCACCATGAGAAACCCCTATAAATAACTTTATTTGCGTACGTTAACGCGATTTCAAGACCATCGTAGGCACTTGTGGCCATCCTCGTTATGTCGAAGAGATAGAGTCGAGTGTATCGCATCTGACTCTACAAGTTCAGTCGTTCAGGGCCGGCACCCGCCAGTTCAGCAGCTGCGTGCTTTCAGCTTCAACCATCGCATTTTGCAAAGCGAAATCTGCCCGCTACGGTCTATCTAGTGGAGCTTACTACACGGAAGTTGGTGAGGATCAGCTGCCATCCGTTGTTGGCATACGATTGTTAAGCTTCAATTCGATTTTGACAATAATCAAGTAGATCCAGCAATAGCATCGATTACTCCATCGCGCTCATGCCTCCAAGAATTGTATGTGCGTGCTGGCTGAATCGCTGATCGATAATGTTTGTATTGTATCGATAAACACTCGTATGAACATCGGAAAGACTTTTTGACCGCGGTACCAGCGCATATCATCTCGGGGTGAACATGGACCAATATGGAAGATGACGCAGCCTCGTGTGAAGCTAGCCAACAACAATGATGAACAAACGGTGGCAACCATATGCGTCTTAACCTACCCCATCATGGTCACTCATTACTCTTTGGAAGGTGCGTCTCTATAGTTTTTCTGCTCATTGATTTGGTCTAATAGTTCTGCAGTCCTTCGTGCTGAGGGAGTCATATGGGGTCCTGGCCATTTGAGCAAGGCTCCAAGCTTGTATGTCAGATTCAGGCTAGGCGACGAAGAGAAACAGACGCGGGTAATGAAAAAGCAGCTGTCGCCTGAATGGAACGAATCTTTCACCTTGTAAAGATCATCACTTCCTTTCTCTTTCTTCGTTACGTTGATCGAAAGAATTCCGTCGTGCAGCGTTGTACCGGACTCTTCTCAGGCAACTGATCTCGTCATCAAGCTGAACCACAAGTCAGGTCTTCTCTCAAAGTCTTGCATCGGAACTGCCAATATTAAGGCTGAAGCACTCCTCGGAAGCAACGAAGGTGAGGGCGGCCTTTTTTTTTCAAAAAAGCTGCCCTTCTTCAAGTGCTAATTGTCTTTGGTTTCAGCTAGAGTAGAAGTTCATGCAATTCCCAGCCGCGGAGCGACATCAGAAGTGACAGGTCATATTTACCTTCGTCTCAAAATCGTTAACGAGAAGCAAGTGGCCGAAACCGAAATGAAATCTGCTAGCTCCGATGCCGGGCGACTCGCATCTGCGAACCCCGCCGTTGCACAGGGACTTTCTACCGTTGATGAAGTGACGTCTCGGGTAAACGACCAGAAAGATCTCATCCAATCCTTGGGATCTTTGCTGGGCAAAATACGGGTGTTTAAGGACATTGTCGACAAAATAGCAGCAGTGAGTTTCGACCATTGATGGCCTGTGATAATCATAAGTAATCGTCAAGTTTCAGATTCATCCGTACGCGAATGCCGCATGGCAGGTCATCACATTTCTATATGAGGTACCTCGAACTTTTAATGTTTGAGGTCGACATACTGACAGTTTATGTGAAGGCTGTTCAGCAACAGATTGAAGCTGATCAGAAGGTCGTCACACTTGTGGGCTTGATGGAGGATATCTTTGATTACGTCAACCATGTCGACTCCTTACGAGACAAGGTCAAACCATTGCAGTCAAAGATAATCGAATTCTTACGGCAGACAACGGAATGTTGCCTTTATATTCGGCAATACGCTCGTCCTGGGTTTATTGGTGAGTACCGGCAGTGCATTCACTTCACACAAAACGTGACCATAGGTTTCAGGACGGATGATTGATCTTGGAGGACAGAAGCAGAAAGCAGACGAATTTTTGACGCGCTTCAACGATCTGAGGGATGCATTAGTACGCGGGACTACTCTGCAGACCACGTTTGTCGCCGCCCGGGAGTTTGAGATAGTCAACGTCATGCGTAAGTTCATTGTTTGAGCTCTCTACGGCGTGTTGTAACGTTCGCATCAGGTTTACGGGACGAGCTTGCTCCTGCTGCAATGGACGCTTCTGACCGACCCGAGTGTCTTCCCGGCACCCGAACCGAATATTTGGATCAAATCATGGGATGGCTGTTCTCCGAGACGCAACATAACATGTTCTGGCTTCGAGGGGTCGCTGGCTCTGGAAAGAGCACTATCAGCATGACGATCGCCGAAATGTGCCTGAGTATGCGTCGCCGTGGGGCGTACCTCTTCTTCACGCGTAATAAGAGTGACCCAGCCTCCGTGATCCGAACCATCGCCTTTTGGCTGGCTTCATTTGATCACACGATTGCGAAACACGTTGGTGAAGCTGTCGAACTCAACAACGGCATCGCCTACGCTTCTCTCGACAGTCAGTTTGAGAAGCTTCTGTTAGGGCCGCTTCAGGCTGCCGCGAGCTCTATGCAGGGTCCCGTCGCCATCATTCTTGATGCACTCGACGAGTGCGGCTCTCCTGCTGCCCGCAGTAAACTATTGAAGATTATCAAACAAGATTTCCCGAGGCTTCCTTCAGCATTTCGTTTTCTCATTACAGGCCGTCCCGAGAAGGACCTCGCCGAAGCTCTAGCACAGCCGTGCGTTTACGAGATTACTTTGCAGCACTCCTCGGAGGAGAGCCGTGCGGACGTATCCAGGTATATCGAGCATGAGATGCATGTCATTTTCGAGAAAGAGGATATGGAAATACCAGCAGATTGGAGCGAGAATATGGCGCTTCTCAGCAGGACTGCTGATGGCCTTTTTGTGTGGGCATCAACGGCCGTCAAACAGGTTACGCTCAGCGACTTTCCATTCGTCACACTGGAGCAGTTGATTTCGTACTGTCAGTCGAGGGGCACGGAGGACTCTACGGGTACCCAGTTCGACTTGTCTGACCTGTACGAATCGGTGCTGATTAGCTCTGGAATACGATGGGAAGACAAGGATTCTCGGGAAATTTTCTCGCGTATTCTCGGTATCATACTTCTCGGTAAAGCGCCGCTTTCAGTTGCCGCCATTGATGGTTTGCTAGGTCTTCCACCAGCAAAATCATCGCGGTATCATATTTCTCGTCTCCAGAGCGTGCTTGCATATATTCCAGGTGATATTAATGCACCCGTCCGTCTCTTCCACACGTCCTTCTTCGACTACCTTACGGCCCCTGAGCGCATCGGTCAGCCTTGGTGTGTAGATGGATCCTTTCAGCGACTAATCCTTGCTGGGAGGTGTTTGGATGTCCTGCAGGTCAAGCTTCGGTTCAATATCTGCAATCTGGAGTCGTCGTTTGCGCGGAACGACGATGTTAACGGAATCGATAATACTATCAAGAACAGCATTTCGTCGGACTTGATTTATGCTTGTCGCTTTTGGGCCGAGCATCTATGTGATATTCCGCCCTCTTCCAAGGCAGTCGATCTAATGGGTAAACTCGAAAAATTTGCATACCTCCGCTTATTGTATTGGCTGGAAGTTCTCAGTCTGACCAAGTATTTCCATCGCTCGGCGAGTCGCGCGCTTTTTGATGCTGCGTTATGGACAGCGGTTAGTCCGATTCTCCCGTCTGCAAATCACTTTTCCTGACTTTTCGTTAGAATAGCTCTAGGCAACTCTCTTCCTTCCTGTGGGATGCGTACAGATTAACCAATATTTTCTCGCTGCCCATCTCACAAAGTGTCCCGCATATCTACCATTCGGCCCTTTCCCTTTCGAAGGGCGAGTCTTTGGTTGCGGAGCATTACTCTCATCACCACCCGGTCGTTACAGCTCGTAGATTCGGGATCAAACCCCCAGTATCCTGTATGAAAGTCTTCAAGGGTCACACTGCGCAGGTCTACTCGATAGTGTTTTCATCTGATGGGAAGAGAATGGCTTCAGCATCAACTGACATGACTGTTCGTGTATGGGATGCGGAAAGCGGCGAGCTCGTTGTAGGACCACTTAAAGGGCATGACCAACCAGTCTATTGTGCCGCTTTTTCTCCAGACGTAAAACGCATTGTTTCCGGGTCAGGGGACGGGACAATTCACGTTTGGGATGCAGAGCGCGGCGACATCATTCTTGGTCCAATTCAAGGACACAAGCAGAAGTATAGGGTGACGTCTGTTGCTTTCTCCCCCGATTGTAAGCGCATTGTTTCAAGTTCGGACGATGGTACAATCCGTATTTGGGACGCGATGAGTGGCGAGCTGCTTGTTGGCACGTTCGAAGGGCGTTATGGTTCCGTCCGTTCTGTCGCTTTTTCTCCGGATGGAACGTGTATTGTTTCGGGATCGAGCGACAATACAGTCCGTATTTGGGACGCAATGAACGGCGAGCTTATACGTGATCCGTTTCGAGGTCATGACGATACGGTACGATTAATCGCTTTCTCGAGGGATGGTACGCGCATTGTCTCAGGCGCTGAGGATGGAACAATCCGTGTTTGGAATGCATCAAACGGAGAACTCATTGGTAGTCCGATTGTAGAAAGCGACAGGTTCATCTGTGCGATCGCTCTCTCGCCGGACGGGAAGCGTATCGCTGCGGCTTGTAGAGCTGTCCGTGTTTGGGATGCAGAGACCGGTGAACTATTATCTGGTCCATTTGAGGCGCGTGATGAGGGACTAGCAACTGCTGTTGCTTTCTCGCCAGACGGGAAACGACTAGCTTCCGCCGCCGAGAATGGCATAGTCTATATCTGGGACGCGGAGAGTGGTGACACCGTTGTTGGCCCATTAAAAGGACATGATCTACTCAGTATATTCACTATCTCTGCTGATGGTAGGCGCATTGCAAGTTCAACGTTTGAAGGGATAGTCCACGTTTGGGATATGAAGGTCGGGGAACTCATTGCTAGTCCACTTAAAGATCCTGATGGTGGTATCCTATCAATTGCCCTTTCGCCGAACGAGAAATGGATAGCCACGGTAACATGGAATCAGACCGTCCGTATCTGGGACATATCTAGCGGGGAGCTCATCTGTGGTCCGTTTGGAGGAAATATCCACGCTGTCTTCTTCTCACCAGATTGCACTCGCCTTGCTTCGATATCGCCAGATGTGACGCTTCGCCTGTGGGACACAGCGAGCGGCGAACCTATTACAGAAACTCTTGAAGGACATAGTGACGCAACGTTTTCTATCGCTTTCTCACCAGATGGCGATCGCATTGCTTCGGGATCAAAAGATACAACGGTGCGGATTTGGAATGCGGAGAGTGGCGAGAGCATTGCTGGTCCGTTTGTAGGACATGAGGATGCGGTGGATTCTGTTGCCTTCTCCCCCGATGGCAATCTAGTAGCTTCTGGCTCAAGGGATTGCACAATCCGCGTTTGGAACGCAGAGAGTGGTGATCTGATCACTGGGCCGTTAAAGGGACATACCAAGTTAGTCACGTCGCTTGCGTTCTCCCCCAGTGGACGACGTATCGCTTCGGGATCAGAAGATATGACAATTTGTATTTGGGATGTGGAGTCAGGGGCCCTCTTTGCCGGTCCATTTAAAGGTCCTCCACACTCAGTACAGTCCGTCCTGTTTTCCCTCGACGGAAGATACCTCATCTCTGGCTCAACCGATGGGACAAGTTGCGTCTGGGACATAGAATACGCCGAGATCAGCTCCAGTCTGGTAGCTGCCTACGCCACCAACAACGAACCAAGCACATCATCACTCGCCGAAATCCGTAACATCTCACAATCAAAGAACATCAATTACGACAAAATATCATTCCTAGCACGTCTGGGTATTTCAGCAAACTGGCGTGAGACTGATGATGGCTGGCTTGTAGGGAAGAAAGGAGAACTACTGCTATGGGTCCCTCCAGAAATTCGTCCAACTCTATGGCAACCTTCAAATACATCAGTGTCGAATTTACGGTTCTCTACTGAGTTGGACCTGACGGGTTGTTCTCTGGGTGGAGGCTGGTATAGTGGACATCAGGGACTCCGGTGACTAGCAAGTAGTCGGACATAGTAAAATTCAATGATGTATTTGTAATAGTAGGGTATTGTGAGCATGTACTGTGGTCGGAATCATTTCAAGGATTCAACAATAGATTGGCAAGACAGAGTTCTGCCTTAGAGCTCTTGTGCACGGGACAGTCTTTTGGATACCAGCGAGCACCCAGTATCTATATCATGAAAAACCCAAAGCAGACGATCTGGCTAAAGCCTAATTGGCTTAGAGCTAAACGAGCTGGAAAGTTGCGAGGTGAGTTGTGACCTGAATCCCCGACCTCGACCCCGACCAGACCTACTGTATATGTATAATGAATATGTGAACTGGAAGCGAACCAAGGGGATGAACACAGATGCGAGCTCGGTTATTGCGCATCTGTAATAGATTGCAAGCACCGATCAGTCTTTCCAGTTAAGGAAGCCAGCGAGATCAGTATATCCCATTTTAGTCAAACACACCAAAAAGACACCTTCTTTGACAGGGTTTTCCACTTCCACATCGAAACTCACTAAATAAAAAATAAGAAGGAAAAAAGGGTCGAGCAGGGGATCGAACCCTGGGTCACCCGCATTAGCGTTCACTGCAACAAACCCAAAGCGGGTATCTTACCACTAGACCACACGACCTTTATAGTGCTTCTAAAAGAATAATTTATAATTAAACTTTAGATCTTTTCAAGAATATTATAGATCTCTTCTACCCTTCACCCCACACTTGAGTCCGCTGATGATAGCAAGAGCGATTTTGCCTGTAAGATCCCCCTAGGAGCTTCGAGAGCGTCGTAACGTTGGTACGTTGTTCGATATTTTGCTACATCGTGATCATGGCTCTCTTCGAGATCCACCGACCATGCGATACTTCCATCTGCATCGAGGACCGCAAGACTATGGTTCAGTGGCGTGTACATAGTATAATATAAAACAACGATCCAAGCCTGAGGAGTCTGTAGACGAGGAAACATCAAGCGTAGCTCTGCGCGACTCGGTTGTTCCAGCAAGGAAGATTGGTTCCTCTTCGGGTACAGATATCGCGAAACGGGTCCGGAAAGGTTCCAGGATGGCCTGAGCGCAGAAAATCCAGCAATATGAAGATGGGCGGCAAACCTGCGAGGCGCATGAATCGCGCTCTCCGTTGATGGTATGTTCCTGTATGAAAGTTTGTAAGCTAGTTATCACAAGCACCATACCTAACAATAGGTAGAACGTGAAGGGGAATGCGAGATTTGGATGGCAAGGGCAGAGTGCTGAAGGCTAAAGAATCGGCCAATTTTTCCTGTATATTGTGTATGGGTTATTCACGTCTTCGCGCATATTACCAGCGTAAGCAATGCCGGCGGGTTTCGCCTTCTTTCCCTTCGTCAGAGGCGCAATAGGTCTCATCCTCGTCACTTGGATCGGGAGCCGGAGTAGAAGGCGTGACTGCCTTGCGCTTCTTCGAGATACTAGGCCGGTTGTAAGGGAAGCCTACATCGCCGACCTGTTCGTCAAACATCTGTTCAAGCATCAAGAGCCCGACTCCGAGGATCACGCCTTGGATATTCATTCGCGCAATGAAACAGTGGATTCTAGTCAAGCGTCAGTCTGCCGCTCTGGTTGCGCGCTGCACTGATCCGCTCTACGCATGCAAGGCAGAAAGTGCAAGAGCATTTCGGGCACTTCTTCCGAACGACTCCCTTGAGGTATCAATGTACGCGAATAACTCAGGCGTAGATTAGTCCAGTGCATACGCCAAGTGTGTGCACAGCTTTACCGAGCGTAGATAGCGAGGAAGTCAGTTTTGGGTTTGGGAACGGAGTACCCATCCGGACAAGTGCATACACCCTCACAGAGTCCTGAGCAAACACCGAATAAAAACGATTGCTCGATGCCGTCAGGGTAGCCTTTCATCCATTGACCATGAGTCAATAGTTTGAGTGGTTCGGCCAAGTCCGGGCTACTAATTCTGGTTCTTCTTCCAATTCCACTTCTATAACTTCCTCTTTCCGGTCTTTGGATGAAGAATATGTCTGGCAAGAGAGAGTCCTAACTTGAAGAGTCGAAACCAAACACACCATCTTTTCCTGCCAAACAAACCACGAACAAGCAAGTCGTTTACCTCATCAATATAACCCGGTCTTGGATCGAAAGCCCAGGGACAATTGAGACCACAAGAAAATATACAGTTAGTTCAGCCAGCGCAAAACGTTCAGCACATGAAAGATGAAACACAATCGTGGATATTTATGTTTGTTGTGCTCGTGCGGTGTTCCACGCACACGCCATGTGCAAGGAGTAGTCCACATATGCCGGACGGGAGAGAGTGACGGAGGCAAGCGCGAGCAAGCTTCCATTACTAATGGCAAGCGTGTTGAAGGTTGACGCGTCACGTTCTGTCACAAAGCTCACGTTCTGTCACTGTCACCCATGGACTCACACGTTCTCAACTTCTCTCTCTCTTTCCTCTCGTCTCTGATCCCAGTGAATGCTGCAATAATTAGCGTCCCGATGGCGCTTATACCCTCAACCTGAAATGCTTGTCTTCGCTGGACTTTCTGCTTCAGAACTCGAGTCATAAGTAGTTTGCTGCCACTTGATTCGGTGATTCGTCTGCAATCTTCTCCGATAGTCTCGCTGCTTTACTGTGGATGCGGTGCATTGAACGACTCATGATACTAGCAATCAAAGTATTTTTGTTGTCTCCTGCCTCGAGATTCGGGTCTACTAGTAGTACAGAATCTCATACTTCTTGCCTTTGGGAGCATCCGCGCTTATTTCTCTTGTTTAAGACAAGTCACTGGTGTCGCTTTGCATACACAAGAACCAGCTGTAAAGATGTTAGACCGAGAGCCGGTGAACATTGTGTTTCGAATAATCTGGGTACTCTCGCTGTGATAATTTCGTACAGGAAATGAAAAGGTGAGCACAGAATCTGCAACTCTTAGAAAGGCAGCACATCAACTCATGGCATTAATTTTACATCTCGCTCCTAGAAGCATACATGTATCAATTCTCAAGGCAGTGAAGCATCGCCTACTCACTAACTGAGGGCTCAATGGGTGTTGAGTACCCTCTGCTTTCTGTCTTGCCCAGCACCCTGTTGTCACTCTCATCCAACTTTCTTCTCAAATTATGCCCATTATGAAGATGAAGAAACCCTTCTCCATCCGAGTGCTCTCAATTCGGACGCACAAGGCCAATGCTATTAACAATGGCATCATAATTGCAGGGCTAATTGCGAGTGTGTCTGAGGCTGCAAACGTTGCACCGCTAGGATGTGTCGCAAAGATTGTACAGAAGATGTTGGAGACAGTGAAGGTATGTGTCGTTCATCATTCTTTTCCTTATGGCGCATAACATACTCATACTTGTGATAAACTCAAGGCAATTGACGAGATTGACGAGAAACGCTTGTCGTTGCTGAGGAATGCCGTTGATTACCTGATCCTACTTGAGAAGCACATTGAAAGGCATGGCTCAGCAATGACTTTAACTGTGGAGGAGGAGATGAACGAGTTTTCCCGGTGGGTAATTTTGTCTCTATTTCCTCCTCTCAATGATTCATTTTTAGACCTTTACTAATGAATTTCGTTCATGTAGTATCCTTCAGGAAACGGAGGAAAAGATGAGGTCAACGAAACGCAAGAGTTTCCTAAAGCGCGCATTTACCAAGGCCAAGGACTTAGCTAAGGCTGACCTTGATGGACAGTCCGTGAAACTAAAATCAGCTTTCGACAAGCTAATGGTAAGTTCTCCGAGATGATTACATAAAGATGGACGGACTTATTCTGTTGATGCAGTGCACGCTGAACCTTGAGACGAATGCAGCTGTGCAGGCTGTGCACACATTACAGAAGAGACTAGCGCTTTGCCACGTTTTTTTTTTGACTCCTCCCTGACTTCTAATTATATAAATAAGACGAGATACAACTCCAACGCTAACTAAATACCTTCCCTCCCACAAATCTTATCGCAATCGCAACCGCTGCAGCTTAGTCATCAGTGTATACTGTACTCCGGTGTGAGTAGGCAACTGTCAGTGTAACGCGTAACATGGGGTCGGTTGCGTCGCTTCAGTAACATGCAACACAATGACGGTTGCATGAGTTTCGGGCATTAAATATTACTTTGTGTGGCCTCTCGGCCCAGTACACACAAAAGCCACAAGATGATGTCCTTTGGTTGCTTGCTCGGTGGCCTGTAACGCATAACACTGGTGCGGTTGCGTCAATTTGAAGCGATGCGAATGTAATGCTTCCCAAGGAGGTTGCCTACTCGCACCGGAGTACAGTACCATGCTAGATAAAACGGTTTTTGTATTGTCTATTGTCGGAATTGCAGGTTCAGGTCGCGATTCGTAATCTCGTATTAGAGGAATTGAGTACTTTGCGTATGAGTGAATCGTGTGGGACTGCCGCGCCGCGTGCGGGGAACGGATCATCTTTCGTTCGGGGAGGTGCCAGAGGAATTTCCACAGTTTTTCCACATGTACGGACACAGGACAAGTAGTACTCAAACGCGTCACTAGTACTAGTACTAGTACTCAACCACTTCACGCAACGCAACACGAAGAACTCAATTCGATATCACGACATACCATACCAAAACTCAGCTTGACTTTGACTTTGACTTTGACTTTGTATCTCATGATTCATGAATAATAATACCATTCCAACCAAACCAGAAACAAAACCACAAAAAGGCGAAGAACAAACCACCATACGCAATACACATCATACGCATCATAATGTATGTATGTATGAATGTAACAAAATCTCCGCGAGGCGCAAGACGCAAGAGGCGCACAAGTGCACAAGGAAGTAGGTGAAAAGAAGTAGGTGAAAAAGGAAAGGAAAGGAAAAGGAAAGGAAAGGAAGGGAATAAATAGCAATATCAAGATATCAAGATACCATTTACCAGTTCCTAGACCGGATATGCGGAGTTTGAGGGAGGGAGAGAGAAGAGGGAGGGGGAGGGGTAGACTACATAGCGAATAGGAGTTAAGAGTTGAGCTGAATGAATTGAACGAAAGGATAGGATAGGAAAGGATAGGTGTGGGTGGGTAAGTCTAGACAACCGAATATCAGAATATATCGGAATATCGAGGCTGGAGGTTGGAGGTTGGAGAAACGAAACACCACAAAGCTAACAACTCCAACTCTAAGAAATCCGAATCCGAATCAACCCACACCTCAACTAACACACCTTCTTTCCTTCCGTTCTTCCTTTCTTCCTTCTTCCTTCATCCTTTCTTTTCCCAACGAACGAACGAACACAAACAAACTTTCTTCAAACGAAACCCATCAAAAAATAACAAAACCATAAGTAAAAAACAAATCTCAGAATCTCAAAATCAGAGAATCAGAGAATCATCGACCACAATAAAAAAAACACTTCAAAAGAGAAAAAGAAAGAAAGAAAAAACACGATGAGAAAAGGAATGAAGGAGAGTGGGAAGCAACGACTAGCACAGCCGGCAATCTTTCAAGAAATAAAAATCGAAAAAAATCGAACTTTTTGGAAATAAACACTGAGAACCGCGAGAAAAAGAAATTCTTTGTTGGGAGAGGGGGGAGGAGCTATGAGCTATGGGAGCTAATGAAACACGAAACGCAGTCAGAGAGTTCGTTTATTTTTCGCCGAATTGTGAATTGTGAAATGAGAAATGATGAGGTAATGAGGAGAGGCCTGAGGATAGGACAACGTCCAAAGACAAGTACACACTTAACCTAGGTGCACCCGATGGGGAAGAGGAGGACTTCAAGGAGTAAGGGGTGAACACTTTAGGGCGGGTATAAGCACCATCAAGATGTTGAGTATCGTACTAAGCATCGGATATGAGATGAGAGAGCAAACGGAAGAAACAAAACACGGGTGTTGTAGCATTCCATACCAAACGAACCATCGAGAGAGAGAAACAGAAACTTGAGAAAGAAGGAAGACGATCGTGACGCAACGTGAAATCGAGTTGAGGAATTGAGTGACGCTCAAAAAAATCACTTCGACGACCCAAATCCTCCTCGTCCCTCATCAAAATTCAACGGGAACGCACTCAAGTCAGCCGTAAGCGCCAACGTATCCAGACTCGCTCGTTGTCTCGCCTTCATCGTCCCATCTCCATTCAAGTTACTATTTGCTGATGCACTCGGTGGTGGCTTGCTCTTACTGGCATTCGCCTTTGCTGCTCGAGCTGCTCTTACAGCAGATGCAGCAGACGCCCGCGCCTGCTCCCGTGGTTGCTCCTCGTCCGTGTGTCCTTGTTCTTCTCCCTTTCCTATCTCCGTGGTGCTCGAACCGTCGTCAATCCGGAAATCATACCCCTCGATTCCAGTTGACGCAGTACTCATTCCCTGAACTTGTCTATTCGTCACTTCTTCCTTCCCACTTCCACCCTGCATCTCCCCTTCATTCTGCCTCGGAATAGGTGGCACAGGTGGCACCATGGCATTTCCTAAGCCTACAACCTGTGTCGCAAGCGGTGACGATGGAGACCGCGGCGGACGGTTCGCAATCGGACTCGGAGGAACAAACGTGAAACTCTCCAATAACGAATCTGCTCCAGCACTCATCGTGCTTGCTTCACTCACGCGGCGTGCGTGGAGGAACGCTGGATTCGGGCTTCCTCCAATCGAAGATCCGGATGTAGTCGAAGACGCAGAGGAAGATACACTAGGCATAGGTAAGCCGGACGCAGCAGCACGCGCACGCGCCGCGGCGAGAGCCTGGGCCTGTTGCTGTTGTAAAACGCGATCATCTTGCGATCGAAGCGGTCCCGAGGTAGGTGTGATCAATCTTGCACTCGTGAGACGGTGATTCGCACTGCTAGCCGAGTTGAGTCTCACGACCGTTGCACCACCAATTTCAGCACCAATGATCGACGCGGCCTGGGTCAGCGTACTCAGAGGTCTAGCCGTCGCAGGTGAGTCCTCAGTCTCTTGATCATCGGTACGTTGACGCGGGTATTGGTCATTAAGGGAGGCAGTGGACGGGATGGGAACGGGCGTGCCGAAAGTCGTAGTAGTGTTTGCCGAGTGCAGACGTGGCGAGTGCTCGTCGCCGAAGGGGTTGCGATGTGGGTGATACTCAATCTCCTGACCTTCTATTTCACTCCCGCTTACGCTTATCGCATCTGCCGGACCAAATGACTGCTGTGCCAAGGGCGAACGAGCAGGAGATATCTTCGATACACGCGACGCCACACCTGGCATCAAGTTCTGTCCTCCAGAATTGGAAGTGTTGGGTGTACCGGGAGCAGTGTTCGAGTTCTGGACTGATACAACTTCAGCCCTGAAAAAGTTGACGCGTCCAGCATTGGTAACGATCTGCGGCGCCTCGTAAAGTACATCAGAAGCAAAGCTTCCTGATGTCATGACCGAATCGCGATACGACATGCCGGATACGCCAGATATCTGTGACTGCGCATACCGGGCATTAGGTGGGCGGAACGAATCCTTCGACACGTTCACATGCTCAAGGTTCAAACCAGACGAAAGCGGGTCGAAACGTAATCCAAGATCCGGTGAGTGTGCAGGACGAGAGGGAACCGAACCGGCGCTCGAGGATGATCGGTTGTCTGATGCTGGGCTGTGCGGTGGGGATGAAACGGAACCGTGCGGGACGAGCGCAATGGGGATAACGTTCGTCGATTGCGTACTCGCAGACGTTGTCTGAATCGAGTGTGTGTCCGTGAATGGGTTGCTGTGAGTAGAGCCCCGACCCGACTGGCGCCTTTCTGGGGAAGTCGCCGAACCTGCCTGAGGGTCGAGGTTGATCGTCGAGTTACTCATCACAGAGTACTTCCTGACAGAGTCAGGTTCGTATATTGACGATGATCGCGGCTTCTCAACGGGGTCTGGACGACTGAGGACTGCTTCTGCGCGTGCTGGGACATCAGGCTTCGGGTCAACTGATGGTTGCTCGCGCGTTATTTCTGCCCGCTGACGACGACGATACCAGACAAGCAAACCGATAGACACGCCGAGCAAGACAAGAACACCGATAACGGCACCTGCAATGGCACCACCACTGACACCACCTGAACTGGTCGAGCCGCTCACATCGGCCTCCGGGACACAACTTGCTGAACCACACTTATCGCACACTCTGCAGTTCAGGTTCGAAATGAGCAAATCGGGGACTTTCCATAAAAAGCGAAAAAAAGGCTGACCTAGTGGTGACGATGCATTGATAACCAATACCACAGTTGCAAGCTGGGGCCTGCTCGGGACAGTCTACGCAGCGACGGTGAAGGAAAGAATCTTCGTGAAGGTGCATTGTGGAAGATGAGAGAGAGGTGTAAGTACAAGGAACGTGTGATGGCGGTAAGCGACGCGTCGGACGAGGAGAGACGAGTGTGAGACGTAGTGTCTATGTCGCCTACGCGCAGAGGGTGCAGAGAGGGAGAGGATGGGAGGGGGACGAAGGGAAGGTGGAGGAAGAAGAGGGAAGAGATGGGTGTGGTGGGATCAAAGTCATTCTCCGTCCCTGATATAATCTCATCCAATTTCGGCTATTTCTAATTTATTGGGTTTATCACTCAATTCATTCTCCCGATCTTTTCTCTCATTGTCGTCGCCAACGTCGAGCGCACCTTTACCCACTTCGATCATCCCATCCATCCATCCACGATGTTAGCCATCCAAATATCAAACCTTTCTTTCACCCACACTCAACACTCATCAGATCCACCAGCACTCAAACACATCTCTCTCTCTCTCCCACCCGGTTCACGTACTCTCCTCATAGGCGCAAACGGCGCAGGCAAATCAACCCTCCTCCAACTCCTCGCAGGAAAACGTCTCCTCCCAAAATCCTCCCTAGTCCGCGTATTAAACGCAGATGTCTTTCATAGAACATCAGCAAAGATTACGTTCCTTGGAACGGAATGGGCTATGAACCCTGTGGTCAGAGGTGATATTGCTGTATCGCATTTCTTGGATAGTGTAGGCGGGTATAGATATCCTGAGAGAAGAGACAAGTTGTTGGATTTGTTGGATGTTGATTTGGATTGGCACATGCATAAGATTTCGGATGGGGAGAGGAGGAGGGTTCAGTTGGTTATGGGATTGATGGCTCCTTGGGATGTGTTACTTTTAGATGAAGTCACGGTGGATTTGGACGTCCTTGTTAGAGATGAATTACTCAAGTTCTTGAAGGAGGAAAGTGAGACTCGTGGTGCGACGATTCTTTGTAAGTGCGCCGTGTTCTTTAGGTATCGATACTAAATGTATGCGCATAGACGCAACACATATATTCGACGGATTAAACACCTTTCCTACACACATAATCCACATGCGTCTAGGAGAAATAGTCGGAGAACCCTTACGTTGGCCCCTCCTAGATAGCATTTCCAAATCCAATTCCGGGTCAACGTTACATGCAACAGCCCTAGAATGGCTTAGAGACGATCGTGATCATCGACGAGAGCTTGAGAAGAGCGGGTATCGAAAGCTACGAGGTGCTAGAAGAGCTGCGGATGGGGAGAAAGTACCTCTAGATGCCGAGTCGTTCTTCCGAAAGTGTGTTTTTTTTTATTGTGATTCCCATAGACGTTCTAATGGATTGTTAGGTATGACTATTCGAATCAGTACTAAACGTTTCTTGCGTATGCACTGACTCGTAGATAGCATTATCTTCAACGCAATCTTATGTGCCTCCTGCCACTTCTGTTGTTATGTTTTTCGCACGATAAGAGTGGTGTCATCTTCCCGTCCGTCCGCGATCTATCAATCATGATTTATGATCATCCTATAATAACCGGAAAAGATTTGGATTATGATCATGATTATGATATTGTGGATTCAGATGGGATGGACAGGCAACGGGCAACTTGAACGGGCCCCGCTCATTCGACTCCACGAATAGTCGAATAGTCGAATTGATATACATATCTTCCGACTATCTTATCGTGTAGAACGACTGAACAGGTAGATCTACATAAGGGTAAAATGCACTCATGGACATTATGTAACCACTCAGAAATTAGGAAACCAGTCAGTGTTTTCGACTTATCGTGTGCCGTACTATGCGGATGCGAACGAAGCACAACTCACAAAAGAACAAATCTTTGTAGTTTCGCTTTCGGTTTCTGTGCATCGGTCATCGGTCATCCGAAATAAATCCCACCGCAGACGGTAGTGTTTCACTTAGCTCAAAGTCCCACGTTCGTACTTCGTCTCGCGAGCCACACAAGATTCTAAAATTAGAATACTTCTTTTTGTGTTATTCGTACATTATTCAACTAAAGTTAGTTGTAGTATCTGCGATAACTATGTGGGTTTATTCTGGTTCTGAAGGGCGTAGATATAGGAAATTCAGCGCGTCCTGCAAAAAATGATATGCATGCACGTCAGTGTCAAAAGCTACGTTTCATATGAACGCTCAGACAGACCTGTGTATGACATAACTATCGCATAAACCTCATTCGAAATCAAGGAGTCACAGCTGGGACACAACACCCAGTCTCGCCAGGCAGACAAATATGCTGACAAATATCCTCAGCCCTCTCTTCCAAATCCAAAGACGATGGAGTAGTTTCCGGTGGTGGGGGTGGGATACAGCAACCCGTCTCGCCAGGAAGACAAAAGTGCTGGCATGCGCGGTCTACGAGGGTAGGAATCGTCGTCGGAGTCGGAGTCGGAGATGAAGGGGGAATACAGCACCCTGTTTCGCCTGGGAGACAAATGTGGAAACAGCTCAAGTCTCGTTCGTCCAACGTCGCAGTCGTTGGAGCGGGAACGCAGCATCCTGTTTCACCCGGGAGACAGATGTGTAGGCAATGCAAGTCTCGCTCGTCCAATGTTGGAGTCGGTGTTGGTGTTGGTGTTGGTGTTGAGGTAGTTGGAGGAGGGATACAACACCCAGTCTCGCCTGGGAAACAGAAGTGGTCGCAAACGATAGCTGATGCGCTGACATGCTGAACAGCGAGTAGAGAAGCCAAGACGGCAGAGAGAGAGGTTGCGATTGAGAACTTCATCGTTAGCGAGTCTTTGGTTGACGAATGCTGAGATGCAAAAGACAGCGCTAAAGTCGAGGTTATATAGCTTTTCGATACCCCTGCTCCGGGAACAAATTTTGAGTACATAATACGACGAGTTTCACCGACTTCAGGTACCAAGCGGCATGTAGTCCGAGTCCACAGCGGATCAAGGGGTGAATCTAAAAAAAGACGAATCGAGGCGCCGACGAGTGATTACCGTCGACTGAGAAGAGCGCGATTCGTCGAAACCGCCGCCCGGTAAATGATACATTCTAAAGCATCATCATGGGTGTTCAGCGTACGCCGCAGACAGCATTATTCCGTGCGAGAATGGAGAGCTGCTCCAGTATTGTAAAGGTTTAGCACACGTAATTATCCAGATCAAACGGAGGTCTTCAAGCATTGTTATGACGGGTACGCTAGTGGAAAGGGCGGTCGGTGAGTAGAGACCGCATCACCTGATATTACACGAAACGTCCGCTTTGTTCGTTAATGGAAACAAAGGA
This sequence comes from Inonotus obliquus, assembly GCA_032164295.1. NCBI lineage: Eukaryota > Fungi > Basidiomycota > Agaricomycetes > Hymenochaetales > Hymenochaetaceae > Inonotus > Inonotus obliquus. Next base: position 827,233 of record JAJHTX010000004.1, read on the forward strand.
GTTGCCGACTCTAGCCATGAGAATGCCATAGTTGAGGCAGAACATCGGCTCGCTCGGTCCACCTAGTCGTTTCACTTGCTACGCAGTTGCGCAGTTGAGCGAAAGCCAGTTAACTGCAGTTAGATTGTACATTTCCTTTCCGAGATATTCGTATATTTCTGATCAGATAATGTGATGAAAAGCGGAGGGTCGTGGTCAGCAGAGCTGCCAGTGAGCTGGAGAGCGGTGCAGCTAACGACAAGGAAGGAGAGTGCAAGTTCAAGTTGATTTCACGCCGACGCGTGCTGATCATGTGCCCGTGACATCTCACACATACCACATCTCTGCCTCCTGTCTCCCATCTTCACCTTCAAAAGCACCACAGTCATCCTCCGCTATGTCTTCATTCTTCGGACTGTACGTCTCTTATTCATTTATCCGATTTCATATCATTCAAAAAATAGCTCACACTCATAATGATAATCAAATCCATTCGGCTCATTGTTACTCAGCGGCAAGACACGGACATTCAAGCCGCGGAAGGATGTACCTGAGGGGACGAAGCAGTATCAGTTGCGTAAGTATGCGGAGGCTACGTTGGTGAGTGTTGACTTGCAATCTTGTACGGGATTTTGAGTCTGAGTCTGAGAATGGATGGATGGTTTGTAGGGATCAGGAAACCTCCGTCAAGCGGTGTTGCTGCCGGAGGGCGAGGACACGAACGAATGGCTCGCTGTGCACAGTACGTTCTTACCATCTGTCATCCGAGAATCGAAAGTTCTAAACGTGATTTAGCTGTTGATTTCTTCAATCACTTGAACATGCTATACGGAACGATCACCGAGTTCTGTTCTCCTCAGGAGGTATGCGCATGATCAACTATGACCGACACAACTTTGACACGAGCCTATCAATATATGCATGATGGCCGATTAGTGTCCCATCATGTCTGCAGGACCACGGTACCCGTTTTTTCTCCGGCCATAGTGATTGTTTGCATATCGTCTGAAACTCTCGTGTTAGATACGAATACCTCTGGGAAGATGGTGCGAAATTCAAACGGCCAACTAAACTTCCCGCACCGGACTACGTCGACGCTCTCATGAACTGGGCTCAATCCCTTCTGGACGACGAGTCTGTATTTCCAAACAAGATCGGTACGTTTTTGTAGAGTCGTTTCGTTGTCGACTCGAATCCTAATCACTAATTCACGTCTTTGTTTCTTTGTTTCTTTTGGTTTCTTTGATCTCAGGTGTACCGTTCCCGAAGAACTTCCGTGATACCGTACGCACGATCATGCGACGATTGTTCCGCGTATACGCGCATCTTTATAGTAATCACTTTGATCAAATATGCGCGCTTGGGATTGAAGGTCCGATCAAGTTCTTTTCTTTCGTTCTTCCTTTCCAACATAATAGAACTAACCCAACCTTCCTTTTTTTTTTCGTTTTCTGGTAGCACATCTTAATACGAGTTATCGGCATTTCTTCTTGTTCATTCATGAGGTACGTTCTTTTGTCTTTTGGCCATTCTTCATACCTTCATATCGTCATATCGTCATAACCTAACATCTCTTTCTTTGTTGTGAACAGTTTGATCTCGTCGACAAGAAGGAACTCGCACCGCTTGATGAACTCAATGAGGCTATTCTAGCTGAGGACAAGTCACGGTAATCTTTTCGCTTTCCTTTCGTCAGCTTATGTATTCCGATGTGCGGTGTAGTTGCAGGGTTGCATGCATGTATTATAACTTGTTGAGGCCGGAGAGATCTAGATTTAGATCCGTTGAAACAAGCTTAAGTATACCATTTGTTACTCTTGAGTATGCGAGGACCGCAAGATCAATGAACGATTGAAATTTCGTACTTAATTTCTCTTTGTATTTTATCAAATCGGTACTTGCAAAACTCGTTACTCGTGCCTAGTCGATAGTGCATGGTGCAGTGGCGAAGCACCACATAATTTCTGTGTTGCACGAACTCTGACAATTGGCCGAAATATATTGTTTTCTTCGCTTTCGAAGACACGTAGTTGGGAGAAAGACTGCGAGTACAATGTCTACGTCACTCGAGACGCAACACTTCGACGCACCACTGGCATTTCTATACATCGCTTTCCCATCCTCATAGATAGTCAGTACATCCTGATCTGCTCTGCTAATGCTACGGTAGATCTTCATTTCGCATTTAGAATCCTCCTCCCCCACTCCCCCCAACACACACACAAACACACATCTCCTTGTCGTCGTTAAAGCCGTGTCAAGAATATGCCGTTGAATCAGCAAGCAGCAAGTATTATGCTATGCTGTCCATTACGCGCTATGATTCGTCGTATTTCCGCCTAATGCAAGGTTCGCGACGTTATCCGCTAAGTCGCCGGGTGATTCTATTAACTTGGTAACTTTCCCGATGGCGACTGTCTTGCCTAGATATCACACACAAACATAAGCAACCCCAAAGACAAAACGTCAAAACGTCACTAGTAGCTTGGATGAAGGGAGCGACGTACCCTCATCTCGTAAAGTGAATCGACCCATTTGCGGGTGATCAGCAAACCGTTCGATACAAATCGGCTGCGCAGTCTCAATAAGCGCGACAATTTTCTGTCCCTTCTTCGCAAACTGTGGAGGTTTCTTCGACTTCCGACCTGTCGCCTTGTCAAAGTAATGCAATAGTGCAGCAAGAGTAACCTCCTCCGCAAGGGTATGTACATGCATCACAGCACTATACCCAGCGCAAATGATATTCTTATGCTCCAAAATCGCTAGTTGTGCTTCGAATTGGCGTACGGCATGGACGGAATTGGTAGGTGAAGTGAGTACGAAACCTGTACTGATATCTTCGTCGTCTACACCTTTCAGCCGAACTCGTGTGTTATCTCCGCAGATTGCGTGTGGGACTTCGTCTTCGAGTTCATTGTAGATTTGTGCCACTTCTACTAAGGTGCGGTTTGGCATGAGGAGGAGCTCGTCATTTCGCTGTAATCTACCGGATTCGATCTTCCCGACGACGATGGTACCCATGTCTTTGTACTTCTCTGCGACAGGAAGCATGAGCGGGCCTGATATTTTGCGGTTGACCATGGGCATTTTGTCAAGTAGTTCCAGTAACGAAGGACCACTGGGATGTGTCCTCTTAGCACCTGATACCTGAGCGTAGAAATTACGAGTGTACTTACTCGTACCAAGGAGCGATATCCTTGGATACTCTGTCCTTCAAATTAACACCCGTTTGTGCAGAAACTGGCACAAAGAGTAAGTCTGTTTTCGGGTTATATCCAGATGCCTTGATGAAAGGCGTGATCTTGGTAATAATCTCATCGTAGCGCGCTTTATCCCATTCGACGGTCTGATCGTCCATCTTGTTTATCGCAATGACAAGTTTTGATACACCAGCAGTCTTCACAAGCATCACATGCTCACGTGTCTGCCCGCCTTTCTCGAACCCAGTTTCGAATTCGCCTTTACGGGCTGAGATAACGAGTACGGCGACATCGGCTTGTGCGGCTCCTGAGATCATGTTTGGTACGTATGTCTTGTGTCCTGGCGCATCAAGGATTGTGTATCGTCGCGTATCAGTCTCGAAGTATCCTCGACCAACTTCAATAGTTTTGCCCTTATCCCGCTCAGACGGCGTTGAGTCGAGTGCCCATGAGATGTACCAGCTCTCCCGCCCCGCATCCTTCGCCTCCTTTTCGTACTTCTCCATTGTTCGCTTGTCAACCATGCCCGTCAGGAAGAGTATATTCCCACCCATAGTACTCTTTCCAGCATCGACATGTCCGATGAACACGATGTTGAGGTGTTGCTTGACTTCACTAAGTATGAGCACACGACCTGGCACAAAGGGAATGAAAAGTTCAATTCACTCACGGTCGCCGAATAAATCCTGTAACGTAGCTTCATCAGCGGCGGCTTGCACATCTTCGACGACTTTAGTTGCATCAGTCTTTGCTCGCTCCGTCGTGAATGTCTTGGATTTTGCGGTCGCTGCTTTTTCTGGCGGTGCCGGCGTGGAAGTTTTGGATGGGGTTGACGAAGCAATGCTCGGCGTAGGCGCTGGTGGTGGTGGGGTAGCTGGTGGTGCCGCCGGTTGCACTGGGATTGGTGCAGGCGCAGATGGCGGAGGAGTAGGCTTGCTACCACCAATATTGAGTGAGATCGTTGGCGGCGGCTTCGGCGCCTCCGCTTGCTCTGGTCGCTCTATTGGTGCAGGTGGCGGCTGTGATTGGGCAAATTGCTGGGGAGGGCGAAACTTTCCTGGGACAAACTCGACCGCGTTGGTATTAAGCCTGCTCATTGTTGACGAGGGTAGGGATGATGTGTATAACCTGTACCTAGGAGGAGGACTTGAGCTGAATGCCCTAGGGTTTATATTTCTTCGTGTATGCGCCGGCACGTGCTCGGCAAATAAATAAGTCATTTTTCTTATATTTTTATGTTCAACTCAGACTTGGACACTTGCTTCAAGGCATCTCCCCAAAGCCGAATCCTCGCCATCGCTGGATACTTCATCGGAATACCATTTGTATCCTGGCTTCCTCCGCGTCGATAAGTCAAGCGCTGAGGCTGCGCAGTGTACATCATGCCCAAAGTTCTTGCACTGCGATGAATAAACTGAAGATGTCCATAAAGGACGGTGTACAGGTATCGTATTGCATCTCGAATACATCGATGCAATCCAATACTGATGAAAGCTGCGATTGGATTGCAGTTCTCTCGTTATTTCTGGCAAACCCTATTACCGCGAAGTTCAGAATCAATCGTACTGGTAAGCGCTGTGAGCCTGTGAAATAGGCTCCTACAAAGGTTGGGCGCTTGTTATGCCTTTACTCAGCTGCACGTTCCAACTCCGCCGGCGCTTAGGAACCAGCTATAACTTGCGTAGTCGTCCCTCTCAAACTTGGTCAACTGACAACTTGTCGAAGCTGAACTATGGACGACAGCCAACGGAGCGTTGTACGTTACACCTCGCATACTCAGAGCGTACACCAGTCAAGGCTTCTGTTAGCTTTTCCCTTACTTCACGTGACGAGCGCTGTTAAATATTGCTTTCTCAAGAACGAGTTCCGCTTCGCAACATTACGGTGCCACCGCACCCACACAATTCGATAGGCATCGGGCTATTAATCCACCTTACGATGAAGATGAGGAATCCCCGCATTCATTTATGCCTCGTTGGAACGAGCATTGTTTTCCTGTCTTCGTAGCAGTTTCTTGTGCTATCGTTCTTGCCGTAATTTTCTACTTTGCCGGTATTGGCGAACGGCATCCTTCTACACCGATTTCTCCAGAGCCAAGGCCTCCTGTCGAGCACGAGCCTGTCGAGCACGAGCCTATCGAGCACGAGAATTACCGGAACTCCGGAATATACTGGGATTCGCCACGGTCACTCGAATGCATTGGCGAATATCATTTTCGTGAGTGTCTGTTAGGCACTCTCAGAATACTCTCCTGTGCTTATTCTGAGATTCTCTAAAGGGCAATATCATGCTCAGCTTCAAAATGTTTCTCATGAGCGGGGATTCGACGCGCTGAAGGCATGTGAGGCCTTGGATATCGAGATAAAAGGCCATTACTTTGATTCTCCAGAACACTGCCGAAGAGACGTGAGCTTCTTATAAGACCCTCTAGAATCAGGATTATACTGAATGCCAGGTCAGGGCTTGTATATGTATGGTTACTGGACCGTGTACGATCCGTCCGACTGTACGATTGATGATGAGATTCAACGATACCGAAAGGCTGGGATATTTTGGGACGCTGTTGTGCGAGCAGAGCATTGTCACACTTATGATAAACGTAGGTCATCGGATCTGTCACGCCACGAATTTGGATCACTCACTGGCAAGCGCCTCAAATAGGCGAGTTTAAGGCCCAGCTCTTGAACATCCCACCCAGCTTCGATTGGATGAAAGCGTGTATTTATATTCCGGTTAGGATTCAGGATGAAGAACTGGAAGTGCCGTATTCATGTGAGCTACGCGTGAGGAGTTTCCTTCTTTGACTCGTCTGAATCATATTCAAATGCGTGTGGTCCTAGGACTCCGTGGTCTGGGGGAAATGGCTTGTAAGCAACCAGTTGGACTGCAGGCCATACTGGGGGCCACTACACGATGTCGTGAGTTTCATCTCGCTCTGCCCGAGTTACACGATACTAAACACTCCATTCAGGGATGCCAAGCATCCGGGAAGAAGGTCTGTTAGCCCATCCCGTCCATCAATACTTATAACTCATCGTTCGTTGGTTTCCACTTCAGAGGTACGAAGCGCCTTTGTGGAACCTCAATGAAATGGAAGAGCGATACCGGTCACCCATGTGCTATACTACGCCTGCAACGTGGCACGGGATTTACTATGCCCACCCTTCGGCTTGTGACGATAGAGTGAGTCATCAACCTTCGTTTACTGCCCTAGGCATAATTATCTTCCTTCCAGAAACGTGGGGGAATGACTGGAATATGGGAGACCGAGAACTGTTAACGAGATGAGATGATGTTGGCAGGGTCCATCCCAGAAGTTCACTGCAAGGTGGTTGCTGATGTTTCCGTTGACGTCTCGAGGTGTCATATATTGTTCTGGATCTCTTCGCCGTTTCGCGATGACTGTAAATTGGAATCCTGTTCAAAGAAATAATAAGTGATCGAATTTTCGCGATGTAACTCAGTGTGGTAGCAGCTCAGCTCGGTTGCTTTGGGTGATTGCGTGGTTTTGGCTTGAAAGATCAGAATAGAGTGAAACTTGAAAGAGTGAAAGTGTAAATTTCCCACGGTCAGGTTAAAGTAGCTGCCGTCATTGCCCTTGAGCTCCTCTCCCATCTTATCCCTGTGTGCGGAGACCATGGCAGCCACAGTTCACTATCTAGCCGTACTCAAGGCGTTATATGACTACAAAGCAGACTCGGAGGATGAGATCTCCGTCAAGGAAGACCAAATTCTCTTCCTCATCGAGCGCACCGATGATGAGTACGTGCCGCACCCATTGTCCTGTGAACTCCGCAGTTATCATGTGCTAATGAGAAATCAATTTCGGTAGCTGGTGGAGAGTCAAGCCTCGAGATGCTGATGAATCGGTCGAGGGTGGACTTGTTCCTGCTGCATACGTTGAGCAGGCAAGTCTATGTTTCTTGGGAGTGCTAGCTAATTGTGATCCTTTGAATGACCGTGTTGCTTGTTCGTTCAGGCACCACACAAATCTGCAGCAAAAGCTCTATATGATTACGACGCGAGCGCTCCTGGAGAGCTTACCCTTAAGGAGGATGAGGTTCTCCTGGCATTTGAGGCAGAGGAGGGTTGGCTCCTCGTGCAAACCGAGAAGGATGGGGGTAAAGCCGGATTCGTGCCTGAGAATTACGTCGAGGTATTTCTCCCACTGTTTTCCGTTACAATACTCGCATTGACATGCTGCGTAGCTTACTGACGGTGAAGCGACTGGAGAAGCGGAACAAGAGGAACAAGAGGAAGGACCTGCACCAGTAGTTGCTCCTGCTATCATCGTCCCACCATCGGTGTGTACACTCAAATTATATCTGGTAGTACAACTGCTACATCTATCCCTAGCCACCTCGACCATCTGTTCCTTATGTTGACCCCGCCGAGCGAGTTGCTGCATCACACGCGAAGACACAATCAGTTGACCATATCAAGACGTGGTCCGTGTCGGAAGTGGACAAGAAGGGGAAGAAAAAGAAGGGCACGCTAGGTATCGGCAATGGCGCTATCTTCTTTGCGAGCGAGGCGGATAAGGTAGATTCTTTTCTTGGCGTTCAGATATGTTGCGTGCTGATTGCTGGCGCATATTCCATAACAGACCCCCGTTCAGAAGTGGCCGACGAGTGACGTTGAGAGCTCGTATACCGAAAAGACAAAGCATGTGCACATCGAAATCGGAGGCCCGACGCCTGTTCATCTTCACTATAACGCCGGATCGAGGGACTATGCAGAAGCGATCATCGAGAAACTCGATCAGTCCAAAGCGGCCGCCAAAGCATCGTCGGCTGAAGCAGCCGAATCGCCTGTTGAGGAACAGAGGGAAGAACCTGCTCTCACCAACGGGGCTTCACCGAAGCCCAAGAAGAACGGATTCAATGTACATTTTGCGGAGCGGCCACCCTCGATCATCTCGCCTCGCGAGCCTGATCCGGATAGTGAACCTGAAGACTCTTACATCGCCGCACGAGAGGATCGCACGAAGCGTGATGATGGAAATGAATGGTGCATCGTTCTGTATGAATTTAACGCGGACGGAGATGATGAGCTTTCTGTTCAAGAGGGCGATCGATTGATTGTTATAGAGAGGGATGGCGATGAGTGGTGGAAAGTTCGTGATTCTATGGGACACGAGGGTGTTGTTCCTGCCTCCTACGTTGAGCTTGAAACGAAGGTAGGGATAGCGCTTACTGAATGGGTCATATCTCATCTCACTATGGTTAATATTTCAGGCTGGTTATTCCGCCAAGATCACAAATGGCTACACCGACGAAGATGCGGCAGCAGCAAGGGCAGCAGCTCTTGCTGAGCAAGAGGAGAGGGAACGTGAACTTGAACGTGCGAGGAAGGAAGAAGCGAGGCAACGTGCAGAGGCAGAACTTAGAGCCAAGCTAGCAGAAACTGCCGAAGCGGAGCGTAAACGTGAAGAGCGGGAACGGGAACGCGAGCGTGAGCGAAAGATGAAAGAGGAGGAAGAAAGGCAACGACGAGAGGAAGAGGAAGATGAGCGAAAACGTGCGACTCGCCAGCCTGCTCGCCCGTAAGAAGTTATGTTCATCTCTGATTGTCTCGTCTAATCCTTTGTGTCTCCACAGCACGAGTGCATCAGGTGGTCGTTCTAAGTCATCTGAAGAATACGCTCCCTCCCCACGGGATAAGTCTAGGCCAAGCGATAAAGCTCGTGAGTATCGCAATACTGCAACCAAGAAGAGTTCTTGTTAATTGCTATTCGTCACCTAGGTTCCCATCCTAATACAGAGAGAGTCCGCACGTGGCACGACCGCACGGGTCAGTTCAAGGTCGAGGCAGAGTTCCTCGGGTTGTCCAACGGGAAGTTGCGCTTACACAAGACCAACGGCGTTGTCATCGAAGTTCCGACGGAGAAAATGTCTCAGGAAGACATGAGATACATCGATCGGTTGCAAGGCGGAAAGGAAAGGAGCAGAGAACCTTCAACGTCGAGGGCGCTTTCTCCAGGATCGGATGATGAGCCTTTAGCTGTACGACGGCGCTCATTGCACCCCGAATCAAGGAAGCCTGTCCCACCGAAGAAAGGGAAGAACATTGACTGGTTCGAATTCTTCTTAAATGCGGGCTGCGATATTGACGATTGCACGCGGTACGCTGCAGCATTTGAGCGAGATAAGATTGACGAAGTGATTCTGCCTGATATCACACACGAGACTATGCGCTCTCTGGGACTACGCGAGGGAGATATCATAAGAGTTAAGAAAGCGATTGCGACACGTGCTCAAGGTACAGGTGGAACCACGGCATTAGAAGAGCAGATCAAAAAGGACGAGGAGCTTGCACGTAGACTGCAAGAGGAAGAGAGCAGAAGCACCCCTGGGCGACAAACCACGTCTCCAGCGTTATTCACTTCTGGTCCAGGAGGCATACTGAAGAATAATACACGGAGAGGTAGGCCCCAGCCTAGCAAGAGCTTGCCACCAACTTCTGTGGATATCCAAGCTATCACAACTGCGTCTGAGCAGATTAATCGTATGGATAGTCCAGCGACGGCCCGCGTTTCTTCCCCCATCAGCGCGGTAATAGGGCCTCCGAGAGCCAGCTCTGCAGCTCCGGTCGCCACTGGCTTTGACGATGATGCATGGACTAATCGACCAAGCTCAGCTCAGCCATTGGCTTCAACGTCTACCGGTAACACGAGAGCGCCTTCTGCGCCTCCGGCTCAGACGCAGCTTGCCGCTACGCAATCTCCACCAGCGACCGCTCCACCTCCCGCTCCGGCGCAGACGACGAATTCTCCCACTCCAGCAAATGCGACGTCAACAGGAACCAGTCTCGCGCGTACAACGGAATCTGATGTGTTTGATCAGCTCGCCCGTCTGAGCGCACTGAGGACTCAGAGCACCGCGGCAAAGAGTTCCCCTGGTCCCGTTTCTGCACCGGTCTCTGCAGTATCACCTCCTATCATCAATTCACCCTTTGGATTCCAGAGTGGTATGGGCATGGGATCATCACCTATTCCTATGGGTCAAATACAACCTCATATTACTGGGTTCCCGCAACAGCAGCAGCAGCAGCAGCAGATCGGACCTCGAGGACCATTTGCACCTGTCTCGGCGAACCAAGGTCTCCTCAATCCTCTCATACCGACTACAACGGGCTTCAATAGCTTTGTCCCGACCCGGCCAAGTAGTAATCCGCCAACATACAACACAGCATCTCCCCAGCCTCCCTCCTTCCTCAATACTCAGCCTACAGGACTTCCTAATACCACATTGGCTACTCAGCCCACTGGGTTCCCCGGTTCGACAGGTGGCTTCCAACCAACCGGGTTCCCCGGTGCTACTACTGGTGTTGGCATTGGTGCGCTAAATGTACAGCCTAGTGCATTCGGTACCGGCATCCAACCACAGCCCACTGGTTTACCGAACACAGGTCCTTTGATGACGCAGACGACCAGTTATCCCGGAGCTTTGGGCTCGGGACCATTTGCTGGTGGGAGGTCATTTGGACCTTTACAGCCTAGTGAGTTCGATGCTTCTCGTCTTGTGATTAATGATTGGTTAGCTAATTTACTGTTTGTGTATCATAGATTACACTGGATTCAATCCTGGATTTGGACAAGCATCTTCGCTACCTCCACCTGTCCCGCCATTACCACAAAGCAACACCAATGGCAACAGCACCGCTCCTGCGAACGTTTTTGCCCAGATGAAATCGGGAACATTCGCACAAGACACTGCTCCACAACCCTCGAGTATGTTGCATCCTTTTTTTAGTAATCCGCGTGTCTTATGCTTCCTCGTTGTAGATAAATACGACGCCTTACGTCCACAACCTACAGGCTGGGGTATGCAGGGAACGACAACAGGATACCCGAACGGTTTATCCGGACCATTTTACTAATTCATTTCCTGCATGTGTAGTATAATTTCCCTTTTACTCAATCCAGGAGACAAATCATTTTTCAAAGCGGAGAATGTGGGTGGTGACTATTGGCTGCTACTACAAAAGGAGAATGCAAAAGACACTAAAAGGATAAATATACCTCTAATAAACGACTGAGACACAGGGGTAGGGTATGCTATAAGTAGAGAAGAATGCCAAGGGACGGAAAAGGTGAAAGCGAAAATCATGAACGTTCGAGTATACCCTGTTGTTGTCCGACGCGGACGAAGTAGTCACGAAGGTGAGAACGGACTTCTGAGGATAAATCCCGTGCGACGAGTTCTGCCATTGCAGGGTAAATCGCAGGAAGATATCTTCCAAACTAAAACATAACAAGTCAACAATGACTGCCAAATTTAGAGAAAGGAGGCGGTACCGACCGCTTTGTCGTCAAGGCCGCAAAACCCATGAATAATTCTCGCGATGACAGGCATCCACGCTGCGATATTCTTGGCGGATGTGTCCATGCGAAGTTTGTTGAAGTCAGTGATGACACCCAGGCCAAGTCTACATCAATCGACTCTTATCAGTGGGTATCTGAGTGAATGGGCATTGGTCACTTACGGCAAGAATTTATCCGCAACTTGAGGTCTTAACGCCAAATGTTGGGACCGAGGATCATAGTACATTCGAGAAAGCACCGTAACAAGTGTATCTGCGCTACTTGTTTCCTGTTTGAGCAAGTTGGGCAGGTGCTTCATGAACCCTGAAAACGTGGACTCTCAGGACGAATAGTTTAGCAGAAATGAAACAATTGACTGACCAGCTTTCCACAGGGCTATCCGGAGTTCCTTATCCTCGTTGAACATCCGAGCAAACTGATAGCTGTGATCTAACACGCCCATCAATCGAAGTAAGTGGTCGGGAGGTATAGTGTCGTAGACTTCATTGTTTTGGAGCAATTCATTGGTCGTCTCAATGAGCAATAATTGCAAGACACATTTGACAATAATCTGTTTGAAAATGCGCCTTCGCTCCCCGGCGGAGATTCGGACACCATTTCTGGTGCTACCGTTCATCGATAGTGGGGCTGGGATAATTGCTTGTCCAGATTCTTGTGTGTCCGTTGCCTCGGGAGAGCCTCCATCAACTTCTCCCCGGAGGTTTTCATCGAACAGCTGATGCGGTGTCGTTGTTCTGAAGAGTTTGATGAACGTCGTCACTACCCGCTCCCACCGCGCTGCGCTGAGTTTCTTGACGTTCTTCTCAAGTAGCTGCTGAAGGCAAGCCGTCCCTATTCGTGCGAGTGTATCGTTTTCTAGGCACATAGTTAGATGTCTTAGCCGAGAGCGTAAATAGATGCTGTTGGTTTACCTTGACATATACATACGCAAAGCAAGTCAAGAAGACCATCCAAGAATCGTTCCAGCGTCTCGAAGTAGAAGGTGTACAAGTCGATCAAATCTCTAAGTGCTTGGATCATTGTCGTGGAAAGCCATACACTCATGTCTTCTTGTGTGCTCCATCGAGATAAGTCGGATGAACTCTTCAATACGGCAAACATAGGGAACAGCAGCTCCTGACACACGGTATCCCAAAAGTCTACTGGGAAGGATGACCCGTAAATCTTGAGCGTTGAGAATAATGAGTCAAGCGCCCTGGTCGATGCCGTCAGCTCAGATCTCAGGTGAAGGTGTTGAACTCACAGCCTTCGAACTTCCAAGTCCTCCCCGTTCATAATAATGTCGTAAAAGCTGAACAGGACGGGGAACCAGTACTTGATCATAACATCGTCTACTGCCGAACTCTGAATACCATCCGATGAAGGTTGCGGAGCGAATCCACACTCGAGACTGGTGAGCATAGTCGGGATAACATCGCGCAGCATGGCGATTGCTAACAGGCTGATCTTCTGGAACTTGCTGACTTTGCAGAAGTCGGTGATGCAGACAGTCAGGTCTGCGAACGCACCATTTCGGACGACCGCAGAGAAGTGCCCCTTATTCAGTCGAGTCACAATCTCGAACGCCGTGTTCACCACACGCTCTACAGACTTATCTTCAGAAAGGGTTACAGAGGATCGAGTGAACGCTACTGACCTGTTAAACCCTTTGAAGCAGCAGAGAATACACTGAAGAGTGTTCGCCAGCCAGAGACAAAGTTTTGGACTCGCGCTTGGATCATTTGTTGAAGACATTGAAGCACCTTCGCACGGAAAATATTAATGTCGACGAGATAAGCAGACGGTCAGTGGTAACTCACCATATCTCGGATATCTGGATTATTATTGTGAATCATTGCATACTCGAAAGGCTTCAAGAAGTCCTTCTGGAACTTGAAATGTGGCAATTCCTCTTTCTCAAGGAATCGCATTGCTAGCTGTCGCAGAGCGTCCAAAGCAAAGAACCCGACGTGAGGATTGTGATGACAGCAGACCTGGAATAATAATCGAAACAGTAAGCCACGGCATCAAGAGAAGCTGGTATCTAATTGACCTGATTGAAATGCTCGCCAATAATCTCCCATAGATTGGACCATTCCAGTCGAATTCGATTCATGTTGTAATACGAGATTTCTACCAACTTTTGGAGGCTGAATAATCGCGGATGCTCTGACAAACCAGAGGACTGAATCTCCTCCCATGATACAGCGCTCAGTGCTCGCACAAACTCAACGATAGCCGTCTAGACAAGTGTTAACATAAGACACGTTTAGAAGGGACAGCACCCACCCCAGACAGATAATGGCTTAGCGAGAAAACCATGTCAGCGGCAACAGTGATGTGGGTGGACCGACTTTCATTCGCCAGCTCTTCGGCGGGAAGCTTTCTCGCTTTCCTGGAAGTAATTTCAGTATGCCGGAATAGTAAATGTTGTGGAATGTCCACACACCCTTTGCTTCGATGCGTATCCGGAAGATCGATTCCACTGCTTATTAGTTGCATTCTTTCGAGTTGGCTGACACACGACAGAACTTCGTGCCATGACCCTCGGAGATGGTTACCTTCCGAAATTGCAATATCCAATAACGCCTTGATAGCTTCCATGTTCTTCGCCTTCATCTCGCCGAGGTTGTTGAGGAACGTGAATTTGGCGAGAGTGGTTACGAAAGCATTACGCTGAAGCTCAAGGTCGAAAAAGCACGCAATCCGAATAGCACATTTGAAACCCTCCAAACACAGATCGACTATTTCCAGATCGTCCGTGTCCGTCAGCGGTCCTGAAAGTCCTGCAAGGAATGGTATCCAAGCGACTTCGAACATGGGCCGCACGTGTACGAAATGGGATGCACTGAAGAACTGATCAGTTTCCTTCAATCCCCTGCGCTGCGAGCGCATCAGAGTTTTGAACATGGCCTAGATAATTATGGGCATGAGATAAACCCTACAAAAGGCAGCTAATGACTGTGTCACACCTCTGTCTTATTGGCTATGCCCAGAGATTGCATGACATATGCCTCCTTCTGCAAATCGCGCCCCACATTGGCAAGAGCACTAGCAATGCCCGGCCCTTGCGACGGCAAAGTCAAATACGCGTCAACCTCATCCTTCATACGAATCTCATTCGTTGTGATGTCGTCGTAAATGGAATTCAAAAACTCGTCGGGAAGATTGGCCCCGTCATTGATGCCTCTATTATTCTTGATGAATTCCTCTCTTGTCATGCGTTTCTTTACCTGAGGATTATGAGCATCCGTGTTGAGCATGATCGTCGAATAAGACAAAACATAAGCGGTATCTTTGAGAGTATCAGAAACCTAATTTCTTCGATAGAACCAATAAGATGCATACCGGCATTCACGAAAGGAGTCTGCGTATTCCCGTCGATGTACCTTTCGGCAAACTTCAGCATATACCGGTCGATCTTCTGCGACTCTCCAGGTAGACGGAATGCCTGTAGGAATCTACGAAGGGCATCCACGAATGGTAACCCAGCGAAGTCCATTTGATTCACAAAGGCATGCATGATGGCGATATTCTCTTCATCACTTCGAAAGAATGGTATCAGCAAGAGTAAAAGCAAATATGAATAAAAATATACCCTTCTCCAAGATAATCTCCGATAACTGTTTTATTCAAGCCATCTGTACTTAGTAGGAATTTTGCAATCTCCACCGGCTCCCGATTTGCAATAAACCCGTGCTGCAAAAGGAATTCAATGCCCTTTTTAGGCTTGTAGTTAAATCGTTTGATCCCCTCTTGGAGGATCGTCTTTCGTTGCTTCGCACTCTCGAATTTTCCAGGGTCGTCAATAATCTCGGGAGTAGTCACTCTTGAAACGTCACCGCCATTCAGCGGCGCAGACAGTTTATCCAGAGACGAATCAGAAACCATTCCATCCGCATTAGAGCCTCGCGTAGAGGAAGAAGCAACTGCGCCATCCTGTCCCGTTTCAGAACCATTGAGGGGCTTGCCGGCCGCAGTACCCCAAGTCACCAGAGATCGGAGAACGGCGACAAGAGATTCTAGCCCTTGACGCTTTAGCTGTTGCTCTGAAAGGCCAAGGTTATGATTATCGGCGTTGCCTGGAACAGCTAGTGCTGCTGTGTTAAGGGCCGGAGGAACAGTTGAAGAGTGATGCCTTGTGGTAGGATTCAGAGCGGGACTTTGCGGGTCATTCGACTTTGGAGCCGGAGTGTTGGAGTGGGACGAGGATATTTTAGAGATCGTGTTCATGAGACTAGTTGGTTGTCAAGCGTCAGCAGCATGGTCTTTCAGGAATAAAAAACACAGTACTGACTGTTCGTAGATGTTGTCTGCGGCCTCTCGATCGCAATCATAGTTGAGATAGATTTCGACCAATGCTTGAGGATTCTGACATAGACGCTGGAGCATGCCGAGAATAACAGATTTCTGTTTTAGTGTCGAAGTCTTCATTTCCAGAATGGGGACAAAAATTTCGTGAAACAAGAGTTCGATCTCTTTCTATTTCAAAATGCGATGTTTATCAGAAGTCTGCCTTGCGTGGGAGAGGTAGAACGTATACCTTGAGTTTTGTTCTCATGCCGGTTAGAACACGCCAAAAGATTTCTACACAGATCTCGAAAACCTGGGGCACAGGACTGAGTGCATTTCGGCTCAGACTGAGGCACAAGTATTGCTTCGTTGCATTGATGAATGAAGTCGCTTCATTCGAGGAGGAAGAGTAGATAATCGAAGAGGGGTCGGTGAAAATTTGCATATGCGAATTCAAAAGTGTCAGGACGAGATGCAGTGAGACGAGCTTGGACCGCATCGCGTGCGACTTCAAATCTCGCTCGCTATTGGTAAGCACATGAGGATAAACAGGGATAATACCAACGGAGCAGGAAACGTCACCTTTCAGTGTTAAGGTTCTTCATCGTGAGCTTGCAAAGGGCACGAAATACAAGGAAGGCGTCCTTAAAGAAAAGGTCGTTTGTGGAGATAGAGTGTGGAAGATATTCGGTCTCCGCCAGGTGCTCATCGATATTTTGATTTTCGAATGCGTTCCTATACACAGGTCAGAGGAACGGACAGAAGGAGATGCGAATGATGAAACCTACAATGTCGACTTGCCCGTGCCTGGGGATTGGACATCGATTTCTTGTGCCAGAGATACATCCACTACCGAGCTCTCCACTATACTTCCGTCTAGAGCCTTCGGGACATTGGATTCTTCCTCCTCGGGCCCATTCGGGGGAGTGACTGGCGGAAGCGGATAAGTTTCGGGTGTTGACGGTGTCAGAGATGGTCGTTTTGACGAGGAAGGACTTTTGAGAGTTACGGTGTCGGGCTTGGGTGACTGGAGGATACTACCGTCTATCGAACCGGTTCGTGACCCGTTTAGTTTGCATCTGGAGAAGACATGATGCACCATCTGGGTAAGACCGCCCTGTGCAACAGTCTGATTCACGGGGTCCGGACTGAGTAGGAATATATTGTAGACAGTCCGAACAGCTTTGAGTAGCGAAGATTGATGAACTAGGAGGGTTGGGGATAGGACAAGGGAAAGCAGGGCTTTCACAATCTGTAATGAAACGGTATCTGGCGTGGTTTCGGTATGACACGCAGTGATTGTGTGTGTGACGATATCCACAAGTGTCGGAGCACGTAGACTCGTCTGTGATTCGTTCGGAAGCTTCTGATTCGGGAGGGCAGGGGAAGCTGGCGGTGAAGCCAGTTGCTGGTTTTCTACCGACGCGTTAGGATCCAAGAAGAAAGCATAAGAAATCAGCTTTGAAATGCAGTCCAAGCTTGCTATCTGTAACTTCTCGTTCCCCGTCTCGCAAGCCAGCCGTAACGGCTCGAAAATCTCGCGGGGCTTGTCACCTCCCTGCCCAGACTTGATCATGTTGAGAGCCTTCTCAACAGCTTCTTTCAGCGGTGCAGATCGCTTTGCTTCCCGGGATGCCGCAATGGTCTCCAATGCAGTGGAAATAAGAACGACAGAGACAGTATTTCCTTGCGACATGGTTAAGCTGCGATTGTGGCCCATGGAGGACGTAGGACTGTGCACAGAATCTGAAGTGCTTTTCCTTCCAAAAAGACGTGCCGTTAGCGGTGTTCCCGGCCGGTGGAATTGCGATTGTTCAATGCTGTTCCTCTGACTTCCAGGCGCTTTGGCGGCAGGAGGAGACTTCTCGATTGGTATGGGTGGTCTGTCCAGAACTACCTCTTGAGGTGTTCCATTAGCGTCAGCGTGCTGTAGCACTTCCCGAGGAACTTCTTCCACCTTAGCTGGTGGGGTCGGTGGTGCTATTTCGGTTACCGCTCGCTCAGTCCCCTGAGGCACTAAAATGCGGGAGTGTTATGAACAGCTGTATCATCTCCCTTCGGGAATATGGCAGACACACCTTCACTTCCGTCTGCATGGGACACGCCTTCATGTTCGTGTTCATGTACCGGCGTTGACGTCTCCGTTGTTGGATGATCCTCCGCTGATTGTTTGGTTTCTCGAAGACGATCCTCCACAGCGACTTGATCAGCAGCAGTAGATGTAGACGATGAAAAGCCGTTCGGTACGTCGGCACATGTCTCCTCAGGTCTATCGTCCACGCTTTCCTCGCGTTCGTGTCCTTCCTTCAGCGCGTGTGATGGCTCAGCTTCCTCCAGTGTCATTTGAGATTCTGAGGATGTAGACTGCAGGCTAGCTTCTTCGACACCACCGCTCTGAATTGCCGCCATTGAGCTAATTAACCTGTTGGTTCTCGTCGTCGTGGACACTGGCGATCACCAGACAGAAATAAGGTAGGGGAAGTATAAACTCGACTAGGTGTGACGCGCGTCATGCGACCCTGACTTGGCCTGACTTGCCTCATCCGGTGACTCTGAACCCTTTCTTAACAGCAACTTCCACACAACACAAACTTGATATTGGCTCTCATAGATCTCTTCTAATAAAAATTACAAGCAGATGTATGTTTTTAAAATTAAAAAATATGGACCCCTGACCTTCCGATTAAGGGATGAACCTTTTTTGTGTCAAATGGCTCAGAATTCATTTTCCAGCATTCTGGTAAGCTTTTCGTAAATTTCGAAAATTTCGACCGAAGAATTTTTGCCGCTCTTGGCGGGCACAGGATGACAAATACTGTTCAAATATAGTAATTTACATATGACTCATATGTATTACTAATATTTGACTAATACACATTTATAACACGTATCCTGACGGCTGAGGGAGGTTCAGGAGAGCTGGCTACTGGTGAAACAAGCTTTGTTTTGATGTTTTGTTGAAGTACAAATGGGATTCTGGCTGCTCTTCTGCTGGCTACCACTGTCCTGAAATCCGACCTCGAGATTTTTGCCTCAGGGTCCTTCCAAATCAGGTAAGCTCAGGGTGCTCAGGGTCGTCAGTCACATTGTGACACCTAGTCGAGTTTATACTTCCCCTACCTTATTGGTGTCGCGTATTGCAGGCCAAATTTGGATTCCAGTTCTCACGTTATTACTAAGTTTTGCATCATCATGTAAAAGCGCTTACATACCCAATTCTACTCACACTAGGTCCTGACCGTTGGTAGACCTAAAGATGAATGCATCATCGACGGATTGGACTACAGCTCGCTCCAGTGTCCTGAAAATCACCGTCGGAATGCGAGCGCGAATCAGTGCTTGTGAAATCCGACCTCCTGAAACCGAAGCGATCGATAACACCAAGATGGGACACGATACATAACGGTTCCCTTCGCGTATACCGTATAACAAGGACCGTAAAATAACCAGCGCTTCTTTGCTTTGTCCTGAATAGCCTAGACATGCGCCCCTTCTCCCTTCTTTAACGGAGACCGTAAAACTGGGGTTCAAACGTACTTGTTCACTCCGTCTGGTATTCGCTGAGACTGTAATTACCGCATTCTAAGCACGATTCTCAGAGCCTCTGGTATCACGGGCTCTCTTGCCTTGCCCGTTCCCGAGAAGAGAAGCGTTCGCCATTGAGTCTGTCACTACGACTATTCTAGTACTGTTCTTAACTATTCCAATCCAGTACAATCTACCTGAAAGACACCCCGAAATAAGCCGAGACTTTCACACTACTACCATGGCCGTTATAGTTTCAGAATAATCAAGCCTTATAGGTATTATGGGATGCTTTTAGTGTTTCGAATCTACTTTACTTTGGTCTTCTTGTCGAGTGGAATTTCCCACGCTGCCAAGTTAGGGTGTCAAGCTATGTTCCGTTCCCTAATGTTCATCTGTTCCCTCCATGGCACCCCAGCTACAATTGCAGGCTGTTGCCTTCATTTCTCCTCAGAACCACCCAATATTAATACGCTCGTTCTCGCGTCGAAAACAAGATGACCTTAAATACCACTACATAGCACACATCAGTCTGGACGTCTTTGAAGAGCGAAGTGAGTTGACAAGCTTACTTCCATTGCCGTAATTCATGTACCCCTCAAAGCTGGCTCAAACAGCAAGTCGAACGAATGCTATCTGGGACTGCTATACACGATGGAGGATGTTGCGGTTTACGGATATATCACACCTCTCAAGGTGAAGATTGTCCTTTCTTTGGGTCTAACCGACTCTGTTGTGCGCGATGCGGATATTACTATGGTGAGTATAGAATCATTCTTCGATAAAGTTCAACTCATGTGTTTCACAAGATCTTTCGCGCGATGCATATGGCATACTTCCAGTCTCTTGCGAATCCATTCTTGCGCCTTAATGCACCATACGATACTTCGGTCGATCACGGTGCACTCCTCGTCCAAGGAGGCAAACGCAGTAAAGGTTTCCGAAAGCGGGTCGACGATGTGGGCCGTGCTGTTGGTGCGAGTGTACCCTACGACGAAGATAACATTTGAACATCCTCGCACAAAGTAAAAAAGTAGACTACTTGACGGCAGCCGTAATGTTCGGTTCTTTGAATGCGCGAGATTGAGCCTCGGCATCTCTACGATCTTGTTCGCATTAGTCCTCTGGAAGGCAAGAACCAAAATAGAATGGCCTTTCTATTGACCCAATACTCTAAAGAGCACCGGTAATGGGACAGATACGGGGCCTACATGTTTTTCTAGTGTCTCATCTATTGCTACTCATTCAATTTGTATTACTCGCCGTCCTCGGATCACGATGATATGTTTATATCCTTCGCAAAGGTCGCCGCGACCAGTAATGGAAAAACAAGTGTCGCATCTGCGAAGACCTGTGGGATAATTTTGGAAGGTGCCCTTGAAATAACGCAGATTAGTACCTACCTTCACAGATTCTGCCCCTGCACGGATCTTTCCCCAGGAGACCGCCTCATCAGGACGCGCTCCTGAATCTGAGCCATCAAACTCCTGTCCGGTGTTCTGCGGAAGGGTGTTAGATCGAATGGGTTGCACATACAGGGAAAGCTTCGCTTAACGATGTACACGGAGTAATCGGCTCCATTGCGCTGATAATCAGAGAATGCTTCCTTCATTACACATCCTTACGAAGATAGGGGGATCGTACTCACAATGAGCATAGCATTCGCTATTTGATGTTTGCAAACACCGCCGCCAAGGATAATCATTCCAGCCTTCTTCGCCGTTCGTGAGAGTTCGTTCAAGTTTCGTATGTCTTTTACTATGTCAATGACAAGACCCGGAGAACGGAATGAGTGGAAGTAAAGCATATCCCCCAAAGAGCCATCCGTTAGCGCGGGACAAAACACAGGGATGTCGTTCTAGTGAACATATGTTCAGTGCAGCGAGTCAGATATTGCCATGGAATTGGCACACTTTGTATGCCCAATAATACACTGAATCTTCGTTATTGATTTCTTTTCCAAGCCGCCGAATGACAGAGCTCGGGGTCCATACTTCTCCGGTCGTTTTCTGCTCCGCGAGCATCGTGTCAAGGATGGGCATCAGCCAATCCTCGAACTTGCAATAATTGTCATTTGGTACGATGAGATTTCCGATGCGGTTCATTCCCCGCCTGCGCAAGTCTGCTCCATCCAGATTCCAGTCAGCAAGGTATGTGTTGCCTAGGCATTTTATAAAGTCTTCCTCGATGCCACCTGCGGTTGTAACAATCGCAGAGACGTGCCGGTGCTTGACCAGGTGACGGATGACTTCGCGTAGGCCGGAAGAAATCAGATTTGAAGTATAACCGAGGAAGACACGACATCGAGTCGCTGAGCGAATTTCGGGATCCCGGTAATCATCCGATTCGTCCTCCGTAAGCGGCTCGTCTGAGAGTCGCCACGCGCGCTGTAAGCCCCTCTTAGTTCACAAGGCTGAAGTGCGATTGAAGCGATACTGGCGTACCATTCTGTCAACGATCCGAATTGCACGCCCCAAGCTTGTTGCTTGAAATCCGATACGCTCATAACTAGAAAGAAGCCCTTGTAGCCCTATTGCTTTATCAAAATCCGGGCCTTGAACAGAGATGGAAGTTTCTGGAACTGGTTCAGAATGCTGAAATATTGCAGCAGAGGCACCTGAGGGTACATTTTCCAAGTTCATGTTGCTTCAGGAGGTAAGATGTACAATATGAATAAGTATGTTGCTCAGCGAATAAATAAAAATTTCGAAATTCCCATCTTCCACGTGATTTCAGCGTCGATCGGAACCTACTAACTTTGGAAACTACTGCCAAGCACAAGTTCTCCATCTCTCTCTTCATTGCCACCGACGAGACTGCTATTGGCCACCACAGATGTTAAAAACTGAAGGCTTCAGAGCGCCTGGCTGCTTTACCTCCATAACTCCTTGTCACCGAAGCAGTACTCAAATCAGTTCCTCCAGGTTTATTGTACTTGCCTCGTGGAGTCTCGCTTTGGCTTTGGACGACTTCTGGAAAGCATACATGTAGGTGGATGACATCTCTGCCTTTGTACGTACTCAACAACATGCGTCCTACTTGCTATTCCGAGTTGGGATAATAGGTCGCTCTCGTCCGACATCCTCACTCCTAACAAGAATCAGGGAGGCCACATGTGTCCGCATACGGATCAAAGTCTTTGATCCCACTGGAATAAAATGTCTCGCGGCGCATGCTTCGGTTCTCTGTGTCGCTTTGGACATCAACCACACTGAATAGGATTGACGCTGCGTCCTCCATTCTCGACAAAACGTGCAACACATACTTTACGGGCTAGACAAGCCTCCCTTGCAGAGTCAGCTCAGTCCATTCTGAGTGCCCTTGTCTCCATAGTAACAGCCTCGTCGAATTTCAAAAGTTTCGTCAGCGCCGTGGTCATCCACCTTATTGTTCATACAAGCGTCTATTGTCTCCCTCTCTTTCGGACTTGTGCTCAACTTCAGTTCAGGAGATAAGTATAAGTACCACTCAATAGCGGGTGGGAGCGGTGACAGTTACCAGGACATGTGCCCACCATGATGTTCAGATAACGCACATCAAGTCTTCTTGATCCAAGCAAAGCGAAACAATTACAGACGAGTTGTTAGTGGACCTATAGTACTAGTATATAGGTTACAGTTATTCTGTCGGCGAATTCGGGAGCAGCGTCCTAATCATGTTCAGCATACCGGACTTCCCTATTCCAGTTTACCCTTCGACTGGCGACGACGAAATCGGCTCCTCCAATGTCAACGACGAACTCCCTTCTTATGACACTCCTGGGCCTTCCAATCTACGAAGGTATGCTTCTCGACGCTTATTGCATGAGTTCTCTCTGGAAGGCTCGGACAAACGTTCTTGGGCAACCGTACGTTTCCGCAGCTGGGCACCGTCTGCTAAGAGTCTGCCAGTATTTCTAAATGGTCAAGAGGTCTCAGGTCATGTCATTTTGGACCTACGACACCCTGAGAGTATCAAAGGTGTGGAGTTTTCGGTAAGTCATTTGTATCCAAATCATTGAAAGTTCTTGGTCGTCGCTGACATAAGTCTTTCCTGACCTCTGCGGCTTTCTTTCGTGGGCAAATAGATCAAGGGGTTTGTACGTACGTTAAACAAGGAAATCGACTTCTTTCGTGTCTCGAGGACGCTGTGGGACAGCTCATTCGGGGATCCTAGATCTCCGAGCCGGTCAAGTGGCACCAAGTACAAGGGCAAATTGGAGGGAACATATTCATGGTCGTTCTCAACCGTCCTTCCTCAGGAGATCACAATCGACCCGAAACTCGCTAAAGAACTCAAGCTTAATCGCATCGAACGTCTCCCTCCGAGTTTAGACGGTCTCGGCTTGAACTCGGTGATAAATTACCGCCTGGTAGTCAACATCAGAAGACGTGGACTTCTCAAAGCGGATAGTGTGTATGTACCGTGGCTGATGGTCAATTCATCCATTCCTGATGCCTTTCAGAATTTCTACACTTGTAGGATATACACCAATCACTCGGCCTGATCCACCTTCCAATGCTCGTCAAGCGGCGTATATGGAAAGGACACTCATCCCAGGGCCTGTATTCGATCCGAGTGGTTGGCGAATATTACACGATATTAGAATCGACGGAATGATATTCAAACAAAGGGAGATTTCTGTCACATACACTGTGAGATTTATTCCTGTATCTACATATTTCGTTCCGTAATTGACGGGATTGCGTGAAGCTCGCTCTAGCCGCACCTGTACGTGATTCCCTTTCTTGTTTAGTGAACCCCGTTCTCGCCACTCATCCGAATAATTCGTGAAGCTCGCATATACTCGTGGAACTGTGATACCTTGCCATCTTACGATCAGGTCGTCCGATAAACAAGCGCTTGATCTTCTATCCAGTCCGTCGGCACCGCGCGTAACATTGCGTCGCAAACTCACTACACGCGTTGTAATAACCCCGGTGGAGAGGGCTGATTTCACTTCTGTCCGCGACAATGAAGCGCTTACGAGGGCAATATGGGCGCCGAGAGAGCGCAGAACAAATGAATGTATTTTGGTGGGGGAGCTGAGCGTCCCGCTCACGTGTATACCGACCTTCAATTTTGGGGAATTCAGAGTAGAGGTTCGCGATTTAATTTTTTTTATTAATGCTGCCGGGTTGTCAGCTTATAAGGATTTGCCCTGTTTTTGCCGTGCACGCGTGCTATTACACACAACAGTATTCTGTTGATGTTCTTCCGCCTACGACAGCTGGCTTCCAACCGTCAGCCGAGGACATTCTGAGTAGTACTCAAGTTGATGTCGTGTCTGCATACGCAGAGGGTTGCCCACGACCTCGCGCCTACATAACACCCGCACATGACGCTTCGCATCGCGTGACCCAAGCCGCTGCACGAGGGCGTCACCTGGCAGCCTTGGCGCTTGAGGGGAGAGCTTCAACAGAGACCGCAGGCCCCGGCTCTGGTTCTCCACCGGGCGTAAGTTCGTCAATGGGAGCCGTTTCCTCGCACCAGATTGGAGCGTTTGGGCAGGCGCCGGGATTACAGAACGTCATTCGACCGGGTTCCTCGAGTTCGCCGACCGGTTCAAGGAGACTGAATCGACGGTTCAGTGCCATCTGAAATATTCACCAATCATTCTTCTTCTGTCGCATGTCATTGCTTCGTTTTCCATAATATATTCTGTAAAAAGTTCCGATTCGTCGTTCTCTTCTGAATTCGTCCAATGGCGGAGTTAATCTCACTTTAATTTGACTATCTTGGAACTCAAAATTCATAGTAAACCACGGCATAATGACCCTGGCATGTTGACTTTCCATGCAGTGTAAGACACGAGTCTTGATAGTCATTCGGACGCTGTTTCTTCGGTCTAGCCCAATCAAAACAATGGGAGACATCGGAGCCTATGTTGGACTTGTGTTTTTACTGGTGCTATTCAAGCCCCTCCGCTCCTTTCACTTGAGAAATAGAGTTTGACCTGTTGCCAGGAATACCTAGGAGTTTAGGCTAAACTTGAATGAGAGTTAATTTGCGAAGGTATAGGAGCTTATCGCAAATAGCATATTACTTGAAGCATATAGCTTGAATATCCTGGATACATGACGATCTCGTGTATGACTCGGAGTCAACGTAAGCCTAATCCATTGCTTTATATTCCATTTGGGAAGTTCATTTTGACGTAAAATCTTCGTTACTAAAGAGTTTGAGGAGCTGGAGGTCGCAACAAATGACAAAAAGCCACCAGCATTAGACTATTTCAGCTAACGAGCTTCTGTGTAAAGTTCTATTTCGAGTTATTATGTTCAGCGAATCAAATATGCGAAACATAGACTAGAGTTTTGCTACCTTTGTAGATTCGATCGATTGAAGAAATGCGAGGAACAAGCCTTCCCATGGTAAGCTAGTCCACTGTAACAATTGCCATGTTGATGAGTCGCGTCACCATATTGGTAGACGTATCTTGATAGGTGCGGGCATTCACGTTAGGATGTGAATAGAACTCAAGGACGAATAATACTCCGATGTTCAAACCACCTCGTGTGCGCGAAGCGGCCCCTGACTAATCTATAAGGACATCAAATGACATTCCAAATGGCCGCCGGATTCTTGGGGAGGTGACACCTCACTACGACAAGTGCTAGTTGCCTGTCAGGAACCAGAGACTGATGAAGCGACGTTTCGATTCCGCCAGGACAATACGTGAGGGTTTCAACTCGGCCCGTCTATGTGCCGTTTCGTTCAAGCTAATCCTAAAAGGCTACTGTGTGACGACGAGGACGGGAGAAAGGAAGACGAATACAAGAGGCATAAGGACGCCAGGGTTCTTTGCTTTTGCCGAATTCTGTGAAGATGTTCGAGAATTTTAATATGTTCGGAGTTCTATTCTGTGACGAAAAAGCCCACATTGAGTATGTCCTTTCTCGGGGGTATTCGTCATGTATCTCGATTGCCGCCAATGATAAACATAGAATCGTGGCGAGCAAGTAATAGAATAGATAGGGACTTACAGTCAGCCTTAATTTGACCAATGATCGTGGCGCCATAGAAGGAGACGTGTAGGCGTCGGAATCGGAATCGGCATCGGCATTACTGTTGAGGCCTGGGGCGAGGCTGCAGCATTGATACATAACGAACCTTTTAGGTGTGCTTCTTCCAGGACCGCCCTACACTGCCAATCGTATCGTCATCAATATTACAGTTTTCGCCAAACCACGGGATCTGTGCATACTATCTGGGTAGCCTCGTGTATGGGCATGAGGTTTGTTGTTCTCAGCCATGATAGGGCGGGTAAGTGGTCGACTGTGTACGGGTGTGTGTGTATGGGTTAGCACCTCAGAGTCCTGAAGAGGCAACGCTGCGTTTTGGGCGCGTATTCGAAGGTAGATCGAACTCGATCACCTGGGCGCGTGAGCATGCTCTCATAGCTCAAGACACCAAATCAGCTTTGACGAGCGATCTGCGATCTGCCCTCGAGTGAATCCGGCGGCGAAGGGATATTAGGGGACAAAACGGAGGATCGGGGGATATCGTGATCATGCTGCACGAGCTGAATTAGATTCCTAGTTTGGTCATTAAGCGAACACTTTGGCGCGTTCTCATTCGCTAATTCGTCTGATCACGGCCATTCTCGTCCTTTGCATTGGATATTGATGAATTCAATTCCGGCCAGACTTAGCAGCGTTCTTCTTCGATCGCGAAGACTCATAAAGATCGTCGACTCGTCTGAATAGGGCAACCAGGCGGAGACGGCGGAGAGACCAATTGCGCGATTCCCAGGAGGGACAGAAGAGAATGTAGAGCGGGCATAGTGCTCGTGGGTGTGCATTCTTGGCTTGGAGTTGTATCATAATTGGCTCCTTGCCACGATGTGCTGACATGCGATCCGGGCAGCGACCAAAGAAGATACTTGCTGTGAACCTTACTCACGGCTATTAGTGCTTGTCGATGTCGATAATCGTAAACGCACCTGCAACGAATTACCGAATACGTTACCACGAAGACACCCGGATGATAATACCGGGATGAGGTCCCACGCTTTTGGGCAGAGGAACGCGTCAAGCGGGACGTCTGTATGCCCGATAATCGCTTGACAAATCGAAGCCAAGCGCCTGAGAAAACTGAAGGAAGGAAATAGAATGCCTTGCACAGCCGGGTCAGAGATGACCGAGTTCGCCGCCCATAGGCATTCACTAGAGCATTGCGGAAAGAGCGATAAGGCAGCGATGTGGGTGGATCTGAGCAGCTCAAGCAGAGATGTGGCTGAAACTGAGAGATGATCAGAGCAATCAGGCTGAAGAGGACATCTACGAGAGCGATGATAGTCTGATTGGTGAAACGTAAATGAACCTGTGTGTCTGATTGAATGGAGGAACATCATCACTGGCCAGTGCTACCGTTCGCGATGCACAACGGGATTCGATTGGCCCGATATATTTTCCATCGAGAGCTGGCGCCTGTTCAGATTGAGAAGGAGCAAATAGTAACGAGAAGAACCAGGAGAAGGTGTTCTGAAGATTCTGGGGTGTTTAATTAACGAGCCATATACCAGGCTACAGCGAATGACAATTGAGAGGAAGGCATCGCATGCCAGGATTGTTCTGAGCTGGAGGCCAGAATATAGTACCAAGTTGAGTTACGTGGCTCAAATAGGAGACGCGTGACCTATTGTCACTCCTTCCAATAACGTCCTCAGAAGCATTCAAAGTCCGCGAGTCATAAACTCGTCGAAGACATGCAAAAACGGAACTCATATTACTGGATCTGGACTGAATTATCGCCCCTTTACGGGGTTCCATATTGCACGTGTAAATTCAATCTCCGCGTCATCTCTTTTCATTATAATGGCGGGCTACTTCCAAAGTTTCCACCAATCGACATCCTCCGCCATCCTGACTCTCTCCTGCTTTTCAATCCTCGCCGCTCCCGGCGACTACCGCTCCACTGATACTAGCCATGTTTGCTTCAGACTCGCTCTCTCCTCCTTCCAGAGGACTGCGTGTCAATGATTTGCTCAATCCCATCTGTCCCTCTGACACCGAGGGCGGCTCCCCTCTTCACCAATACCGCCGTTCTACAAACGCTTCTCCACCACTCACCAATACGCATACACACACACTTCCGTCATTCAGTAACTTCAAAGAACACACACGTGAGCTCCGTGACCCCGCCCAATCCGATAATCGGCGTGATCCATCACCGAACTCGACTATCCCAAGTTTTTCAAAAGCGTACTCCGATTCCTGGAGACCCGAAAGACGTCAAAGCAAAGGTGATGAACAAGCCGTTCCTCTGCCTGGGGGTCCACAAGACGGACAGGCTCACTTTAGCCTCCGGTCTGCGCAATGGAAGGCAGTACATCCTAGCGCAGGTCACCCGCGCCCGGAACTGCCGCCCTTGCAGACTGTGTGCGCTTTCAAGATTGAACCGCGGCCAACAGTTCCTTTCTCAGCGTCTCCCTACGAGCGCCGTTACGTCGGAGGTATGGATTTGATAAGCTTGGCCTTTTCTTCAAACGGCCTGTCGCTGATCGAGACCATGCTTTGCAGACGCCGGGTCTGATTCACCCAAGAGATCGGGCGGCAATGCATTCAATCGTCCGATACATCGGTCGTCCGCGATATTAACTTCTCCCTCTTCTCCAACAAGCCCTCGGGAGGTCCCGCAGCAATCCGGTTTTGCGAGCTCGTACATGAATACGGCGCCCGCGTTGATGGCGATACCACATAGCCCGTACGCTGACCATAGATCGCACCAGAGTAGCTATTCAGCTGCAAGGCACATGTTCGGACCGAATGAGTACCCACATCATGTCGAGCGATTACCCGTTCTCAGGCCTGTACAATATTCCATCACTCCCTCTCCGACTTCTCCAAAGAGTGAATATAATGGTAAGTATCTTACATGAACTGTTTCTCTTCAATACCCTTCCATTTGCCTTTACTTTTTCCGATTCCGAGGCCTTTTTATCCATTTACTCCGCGAAGCTTTACGCGTTGATCGGC
This sequence comes from Inonotus obliquus, assembly GCA_032164295.1. Taxonomy (NCBI): domain Eukaryota; kingdom Fungi; phylum Basidiomycota; class Agaricomycetes; order Hymenochaetales; family Hymenochaetaceae; genus Inonotus; species Inonotus obliquus. The sequence goes on from JAJHTX010000004.1 coordinate 856,494, forward strand.
GCGGGAAATGCCGAAGATTAGATTCTCCTGCCATATCTGGAATTCTACCTCGCTTTCTCACGTTTGCTGACAATCTGCCATCCAGACTCGCCCACCGCCATGACCTCCGTAGAGGCACCCACCCGGAGTAAGTGTCCTCAGATCTTTTGCTTTACGCACGGGTGCTCAAATTATACAGACTTACAGGCTGCCGAGCGGGCTTCTGTGCGGCTTGCGGCACGAGAATCGAATACTCCGACGCTGGCGTCGACAACCAACAGTTCATCGTATATTCTGCAGCTCCACCCAGATGATCATCCTCAACAGTTAGGGAGGCAACGCAAGCGAACTCACTCGAATGCAGGCCTCAATAGTCAGGCGGCCACTTCCTCGGCACACCGATCGTCATCGCTTTCTTCGACGAGCTCCGGGTCCTCTGTGGCGTCTGGAGATGCCGGCCATGATGAAGAAGAAACATCAAAAACTAAAAAGGCGAAAGGAAAGACGATCTCTACAACTGGTGAGTCTCTCGTTAGTCTCAGAGATGTGTTGGTTGTTTTGGTCCATCATGGTTCGGTTTGAGATACCGATCACCTTCCAAATTTGGAATTACTGGTTATTTGAGAAAGGCATTTTTACTGACGGTGTCGTTCTTCTTTTTTCCTGAAGCCGGAACCACTTCGAGGAAGGATGGCAGATCTTCGAAGAAGCACAGTGGATCAGACGATAATGCTAGCGGTATGTTACTCTCGCGCACTCTGGCTGTTATCAGCTCCTTATCGCTTGCGATCGTTTCGGGATACTGAAGAGGTTACAGGACCACAAAGATCCTCTCGCAAGGGCAAGCAAAAGGAGAAGACTAACACCTCTCGTAAGTGCCTGTTGCAGATCCGGGATTTTTCGCTCAATTTTTGTTCCTAGCTTCCCATGCCCCTGGACATGTTCAACCCTTTGATCCACAAATGACAATGAGCCTTGGATATGGGGTCGGCGTCGTACCTGTCCGTGAGGGCGTTCCCATGTTCCCGTTTAGCTACACACCCTTTCCTGTACCTATGCACATGCATCCTATGGGCGTCCCGGTCACGGTGTCGACACCTCAGAACCAGCCATACGGTGGTAAATGGTATCCCGAGCTCCAATACGCCCGATGCATGTCCGCGCGTTATAAGGCTGATCCGTTTCCGCGTTGTGTGAGCTGCACGCGTCGTTGGGCAGGCGACACCTGTCGATTCCAGAACATTCGTATCTTGCTACGCGATTCCAACAAGATCTTATGGGCTGTCGGATTCCAAGATCTGGGTGCGAAGATACAGGGTCCGCATATGGTATATCCAAATCAATGGAATGTACCCTTGGAGGCACGGCACATAGATAGAGTAATGGTAAGATGGATCGATTTGTCTTACTGCGCTTGTCTTTGCTAACGCGAGCTTCGACAGGGAACCGTAGCTAGTTCTCTCCTACCACATCTAAGCAAGGAGCAGGCACACCAAAGTTTGGGTAGTGTGGTTAGGCGACAGCGCGAAACTGATGTCCGGGCAACATGTGGTGAGTGTTATAAACCAATCTCCAATATTCATACTCTCTGACGCGATTTGTGAAGATACTTGTATGACATCTCTATTCTCGAGTAGCTGGATGTGTCGTCAATGCGGACGGGAGGCGTGTGAAGAATGCTACGAGACAATCCGCCGCCTGACCGCCGAGCCAACGCATGGATCTAGTTCTCCTTCAGACGGGAAACTGAAGAGCTCTGGCTCGAATGTGGACCAGCGCACGATGAAGGAGCGCCATGCGCAATCCAATCCGTTCTTCTTATCCTGCAACAGGAAGGCGGAGCACGGCGTGCATACATTCGTGCCAGTTACCAGGTTCTCTAAACTTGAGCTGGACAAGGCGGTAACGGAGATGGGAGCACTCGACAAGTCATGTGATGAGTTGACTCGAAATAATCTGGTGGGTTCGTCCAAGAGTCGTACAGCAGGAGAAGCGGAAGGGTCCATGGACGTTGATCCGCCGCAAGCCTCGAATTTCAGCGCAGGCGGCAGCCCGAGCGGAACAGCATCCAGACAACTCCACGAAGGATTGACTCCAGAACACTACAACGACGGAATATGTGCCCTCATCGAGAACCCCGTTCCGCCGCGCAGCGACATCTCTTCCTCAGGCCTTCCTCCAACATCTGCGACACCTCTGCAGACGCCAACCTGGCCTGTACCGTACTACACTGCAGAGACGCTCACGGAGTCCGTGTTTGCCGCCCAATGGGCTCGAGGAACACCTCTTGTCGTCACTGGTTTAATCGACCGCTTGAAACTTCGCTGGACCCCGGAGTATTTCGCCAATACATATGGTGCCCAGCAATGCATCATACTGGAATGCCAAACCGACGCGAACAAGAAAGTTACTGTTGGCGAGTTTTTCAGCTACTTTGGAAAATATGAGGGCAGAACGGAGTGCTGGAAGTTGAAGGTAAGCCGCATTAAACGGTTGTCTGGACACAACAACTGACGAAAGCTGTACGTAGGACTGGCCTCCGTCTACCGACTTTAAGACTGCTTTTCCGGAATTGCACGAGGACTTCAACCGAGCAGTCCCTGTGCCCAGTTACACTCGTCGAGACGGTGCTTATAACATTGCCTCTCATTTCCCTTCGAACACGGTTGCCCCCGACCTCGGACCGAAGATGTACAATGCCTATGCATCGTCTGACACTGTGGGCAGCAAGGGCACGACGCGCTTGCACATGGACATGGCAGACGCAGTCAACATCATGGTCCATGCCGAGCCGACTCCCGACGGCGCTCCTGGCTGCGCTGTCTGGGATATATTCCGTGCGGAGGACTCCATCCACTTGCGCAGTTTCTTAAAGAAGAACTTCAAGGGCAGATACCAAAACGATCCGATCCACGCACAACAGTTTTACCTCGATCCAGCACTTCGCGCTCAACTATACGCCGATTACGGAGTTCATAGCTTCCGTATCTATCAAAGACCGGGCGAAGCGGTATTCATTCCCGCCGGATGCGCGCATCAGGTGTGCAACTTATCGGATTCCATCAAGGTAGCATGCGACTTCGTCAGCCCCGAGAACGTTGAGCGATGCGAGGCCCTGACACGCGAGTTCCGAGCGCAGAACCAAAGCCTGGTGTGGAAAGAGGATGTCCTACAATTGCGCTCCATGATGTGGTTCGCTTGGCTATCGTGCCGCCAACAGCAGGAGAAATGGAGTGCACAAGACAGTGGCTTAGTGTCCGCAGTGGCCCAGACAAGTCTCTCAAGTGACGACAAGGAAATGGCGGCTGCTCTATGACATCGCGCTGTTTGGCGCTGTGGCTCTTTTCGTTATATGAATCATATTTCATCGCTTATTGCCTCAACGGCACTGGCACTATGGAACGCTCCAGATTCCGCTCATGCATCGAATTGACTTTCTTCTCTTTTTTCTCGACATAACACTATTTGCAAACACCGATGAAAATGTAAGAACAAAGTATATAGACTCAGACGATAGCTCTATGCATTGTATATGGACGCGCCGAAGTTGTCTCTTGCTATAATTATGCAGTGTATGTACATTACAAATAAATAATAATACTTTCTTTTGTTTCTTTGTCGAGGAGGGGAGGGGGAAATGAAATATTACATAATCAGAATACTGTGGCTGAATTTGGCGTGGCCTAACACGAGTCCTGCATGATTCCCTTTGTCCTCGCTGAGGTGCATTTATCGTATATAAGCGCATCCGCCTCTCATGTCTCGACATCCCTCTCTTTCTCACAGACACTATGACCGGTTCCCGCGTCGACGTAGCTTCCATTGACTTTCTCCATTTCGCTCTTCACTCTCTGAAAAGTGCGGATGTCACCGATGATGGTGCAATGCTCTCGGACCAGCTGTGGTCTGGCGTGGTGCACGACAAAGAAGTGTAAGTATACGAACACTTTCATCCCCTTCCCAAGGACTACAAACTGACTAAAGGCTACTAGGTATCTGGCAAACGCGTCCTGCCTTCACGATGGCATAAACAGGCTCGCTCAGCTTCGCGCTGTGCGTCATACGCTCTTCTCGATGCTCTCTTCTCTCGAGAGCGCACAAAGCCACATTCGGAAAGCCACATTCCCAGGGGTTCTCGCGCGTGGCGTAGAGAGCCTACCAAATGAGATTCTCTCACTTATTCTGACATTTGCTAGCCAGTCTAGCTGGGACGGTGTCCTAAGGGTCTCCTGGGTCTCTCGACGCTTTCGTAGTATTGCGCTTGCAACACCGCGTCTTTGGTGTACCCTCCCGCCTGCTCGACTTGATCTGCTCAGCTGTGAGGCACTGGCGACCTTTCTAGCGCGGAGCAAGAACGTGGGCCTTTATATCGAGTTACCACTCATGGTAACCGAAAACTACGAACAGAATCAAGATTGGAAGGTTTTGGTCGATATTTTATTGGAGCACAAGCACCGTTGGAAGGAGGTGTCTTTAGACCCTGTGACTATCCACGAGGCAATCCAAGTTGGACCCAATCAAGAACCGATACAAAGGACGATGCAATTTCCCGCAGCGGTTCTGGACTCTGTGAAACAACTTAACATCGGCGACTCCCCATACCGATCGCTCTGGCCCTCCTACGGGTCAGACGATGACTGGTACGACGACGCGAGCAAAGAGCTCTACGACGCCTGGTCGTTCCCGAACGTTAGAACGCTCGTATCGGAGATGCACATACCCCCTCCTCGTACCTTCCCCAGTCTCACTGAGTTCTCGCTCGATCTATCCCTGCATGCTCCAGCCGACACACTCACATATAGATCCGAGTCGCATCCAAGCCCGCTTGACGCGCTCGTCGAGTTTCTCAATAGTGTGCCAGCGTTGGCATCCCTGAGACTTTCGGTCGGCGAATATTCGTATGGGCAATTCAGTCGTGCAATTAGCCTGCAGTCGCTCAAGAGACTGCACCTAGAGAACCGCTACACGCATGAGGAGTCGCTTCATACTTTGCAAGCGGTCGCGCGGTCTATGTCCATCCCTTCTATTGAGTGCATCACACTGTCGCTCATGCTATCGAATGCAAACGAGCTCCTGGATATTGGCGGGGGAAAGTGGCTTGAATCGTTCTTCCCCATGACAAGAGCGTACCAAGAACTGAAACAGTTCCGGCTGGAGTACGTGGTGGATAATGAACCAACCTCAAAAGTCATCAAGGAGTTTGATCGTTTCCCTAAACTCGAGGAGGTTGACGTATGTACGAGGAGCGCACCGAGCATCACTGGGATGACGGCGGTCACGCTTCACAACACTACCACGGTGCAGAAACTTCGATTCCGTGATGCGCATTCCAACTATGAGACTGCGGTGCGTGAGTATACGTTTGAGGAGAATGGTCCGATCCTCCGCTCCTATCTAGAGTGAATGGTAATACATTCAAAGACTCGATGGAATAATGACTCGCCTTTACTGATATGACCTTCTGCTATGGTATCTCTGCTATGATAGCGTTACCTACTCTCTTTGCCACTAATACGTTCGCAACTGTGCTGGTGCGGCAGACCACGATATATTCTCTAGGCTTATGTCGCCTCTTCCTAACATAACAGTGTCATCTATAACATAGCGTTGCAATAATACAAGATTATAGATAGTGAAACTCTCATCTATTCCGTGCATCAATCCGAAGCAAGCTCTTTGTCTATCACGCCTTTGTCCCTACTCCACTTTACTCTTCTCTAATCTCTTCTTCTGAGCTTGACGTTCTGCCCATTGATGTTCAAGCCACTCTGCGGCTGAATCCGTCGCGGCTTCGATGGGGTGATCGAATATATAAGGAAGGAAGGGGACCGCGGCGATTCCGATGAGGGTCGGACCCCAAGCTCGTGTTCGTGGTGAAATTCGCGGAAAGCGCGCGATTGCGCGTCCGGAGTAACGAACGAGGGTATGGATTGTTAGCGCTGGGAAGGCCCTGGATACCATAGCCATATTCATTAATATTAATATCAAAAACAAGCGCCGTCAGTAAGCCTATTATTGGCTTCGAGGGAGCGGTAATGACGTACATGGATGCGACGGCTTGGAATACACCGCGTTTAGCAGCGACGATTGCAAGACGTTGGTTTTCGGTGAGTGTGGCGGCTTCCAACGGGTTGGGACCGTGTCGTTTGGCTTTCCAAGTTTCAAAGCCCACATCTCTAAACAAATGCGAAGTCAGAGTCTGCATAAAGATAACGGAACCAAATTCCCCTCTTCGCGTGGCGTCGCGTTCTCGACACGCCGCATTAACAAATTCAAATTCATAAGTAGCATATACTTACCCAGCGATATAAGCCCACGAGACACCATAAGCCGAACGTACAATCCATCCCGGTACAACAGGTCTAAACGCTTCACCCACATCGCTGGTATACGCCAAATACCTATGCGCAGCTCTCAACGCCGTCCTCAACCTTGCACCGTATCCTAGATATCTCGCATCGCTATTCGTAGAGTCCGCATTTCGATCCGCTAGAACCGTAAGCTCGTCTCGAGCTTGCATTGTGAAAGGCTCCCTGCGGTGTGCGGAAGAAGGAAGTGGGAGCGTTACGTAAAAGACCATCTCTTTCAGTGGTTTTGAGCGGATTTTGCCGAATGTCGAGGGACTCTCTCTGGCTGACGTGTTGAGTCGGCACTTCTTCAAGCTTGCTCCCTTTTTATCTGATAAAAAATCCCTCAAGAAAAGTGGTAATTTTCGGACTTTGTCGAGCCGACTCCGTTCCATATTACTCTACGAATCTCTCGTAGCCTCATGGTATTCCGTGGAGTACGATGTATGCTGATTAGATTGTGGCGCACGCGGGCCGTGGTCATGATAAAAGTATGATGGTAGGATACAAGAATAAACTATTGGTTGACACGATAATTAGGGTATTACCTTATGGTATAGCCATAAATCCGGTTCGTATATAGTCGGAGCGACAAGAGGTATGAAACTTGACAAAAATACCATTCATCAATATTAATCTCGTTTGATTCAGTGACTGAGCGCTAGCAACCACTCGAAACCGCCACCTATTTCAACAACCGGCTTGCCACAAAGTGTCTCCATTATTTATATCCTCGTGTAACTCCGTGGCCCCAGCGTATCGCTAAGTATGCGAGTTTGGGTATAGCAACGTTTTGAAGGTGCCATCAAGGATCTGGACCCCAAGCAGTACTAGTACACAGGACTTTTACAGATTTGAACTAGTGTATGCGGATCTGTCTAAGAATTGTATCTTAACATAGATTTTGTATATGTACGAACTTGGTCTCCTGAGTCGTAGTGCTGAAATCTAGACCGACTATACGACGCCAATATTGTGTTCCACTTTCCGATGTAGCCCGCATTGGGGTGCGCTCGTGAGTCGAGTCACACTGGTAATCTTTTTAGTGAGGCTTCATATTAATATTGTATGATAACATTATCTTTCCAGTGAACTATATCGAGTGATTGTGAGAGTATTGAGAAGTGGATAATTACGTGAGTATCTATGTAGATGATTGTAAAGGAGCGAAGTATGTAAAAGAGTGGATGCACATTGTAGTGCAATCGAAATAGTGTGAAAAGAATCGGAGTACCTGAGAGCATGCAGGGAAAGCGACGAATTAATGCTATATTTGATATAATATTCGACCTACGCAGGAGAGTAAGCAATTAAGAACACATTATGTTAAAAGAAAGTATCCCACCACCAAAGACCCAATGGAGAGTGTGTAGGATGTACCATTATCACATGATGACACAATCCTTCTCCTTATCCGCATTTTTTGCCTGGATACCCATCTCCTCGAAAGTAGCATAACGCGGAGTTGACGGCTGAGATTGTGGGCTACCGCGGTGCATTGGAGGTGTTACACCCAGTCCCGGAGAATTAGGTGCAGAATGCGAGTGCAGATGCGAATAAGATGCGGTACGATGAATGGCAGGGAGCCCTCCATGACCTTGTTCCGAATATACTTCGCTCGGACTTGCAGGAGCAGATATAGGTCCAGAATCGCTTAATGTGAAGCGCGGTCGGTCTGGGAATTGCTGTTGTTGAGTAGGAACCGAAGTACTTGATGTGCGCTGAGGAGGCGAAAGTGTTTCATCATGATTACGCAATATACTCTTGGGGTAAGCTGCAGCGGGTGGTTGTTGTTGCTGCGGAGATGCTTGTCTTGATGAGAATGAGCGCTGTTGTTGATCAGCTTGCATTTGATGCTGATTTTGTGGGGCGGAGAAGTTTTCAGAATCAGAAAATGGATGAGGATACAGGTAAGAAATACCGGGCGGGGTCAGTATCATGTCCTTGGAGGCCCTGGGAGAAAACTAACCTGTCCGTTCACCTGAGCACCATTCCTCGTACCGCGCGGTCCAATAAATTCATCGCCATCATCGTACTCCTCTTGGTCAAGCGCAGCAGCAAGTTCGGCACCCGACATCGTCCCAGTTACAGGCTCTTCCACAATTGCACCATGATGCGAGTCGGGAGTAAAATGTGATGTCTCTATGATAACGCCGTGCAAGCTCTGCACACGAGCGTGCTGGTCCATCCCATTCGCATGACCATGGGCGACGTCTCGCACGCCCGACCTCTCAGACCCATTACGCGAAAGACGACCTTGGTCAAGAGCTACCTCGGCGTGGATATTACTGGGCAAAGTAGCGGCCATCTCCTTTTCCGTTTCCTTTGACTGGGTCTTTGGTCGTGGTGGTCGTAATAAACAAGAGTAAAAGCCTGCTGACTTTGGAAAAGTAGAAAGAAAAATCGATCCATCAGTTCGTCACGTACACCAAATTTCGGGGCACTAGTCGATTGGCTAAGTCGCTTGCCGAACCTTCCAAATGTCACAGTTCGGATAAAGCCCGCTCAACTCTTATACTGAGCATTTCTCCCCTTCCGGGAGTTTCTGCAAGGGTCGAAGGTTCAAAGATGCTATCAAGACATGGTGGTTGTATGCCGACAAGGTTCAGGCTCAGAATGATCGGAACATTCAGCAAAACGGGCATTTGTGTCCGTCCGTCATTTTGCCTCCGGTATCACGTGCCCTTCGGAAAGCAGAAAGAAATTCTTCTGTACATAATGGCAAAGTATATTGATACATAACCTAATATTCACATTTGTTAACATTAACGCGTTCCAGTCAGAGTTCCCCTAGGGCACCGTTTAGAGTTCGCTCATATCAACAACGCAACGGATGCAGTCGCCCGCCTGGGTGAATTAATCTCATCGGCACTGGGTATAACATGAAGGCGGAAGTGAACTTACATGCATATCGTGGAACCCAGCGTTTATTTCATTGAACTTGCGCTCATGGGTGACATACTCGTCGACCTTCACCTTACCAGCAAGGTAGTCTATGCACCAGGTTAATTCGGATTGGCTTAACCCTAACATGTTAACGGAGGCATACCTTCAACGAGACCCGGAAGTTCGGTGCGACCCTTCACACCACCGAAGGCAGACCCACGCCAAGTACGTCCAGTAACCAACTGGAATCTGAAGAAGAACGTCATGTTCATCCGCTCTCGCAGTTAATGCTGGCAAAGTGACGTACGGACGAGTGGATATTTCTTGGCCAGCAGCTGCGACACCGATAATCGTAGAGACACCCCATCCTTTGTGACACGCCTCGAGAGCCGCACGCATGACGTGGACCTGTCGGATCGCAAAACGGTCAGGATCAGAAAATCTCGACCGGACTCCGAGAGATGTATCAATCATACATTTCCGGTGGCATCGAATGTGTAGTCGAGACCACCATCTGTGATCTCGATGAGGAAGTCTTGTATCTTCTTGCCTTCAGGAAGCTCGAGAGGATTGATGAAGTCCGTTGCACCCATCTTCTCCGCCCAGCTCTGTTTATTCGGATTGGTGTCAACCGCAATGATTCGCGATGCACCAACGAGAGAAGACGTCTGAATAACACCAAGGCCGATTGCACCGCAGCCAAACACGGCGACAGTAGAACCCTCTGCGAAAAGATCGCATCAGCATTGGATAGAACACAGTGTGAGGATAATCTGACTGATCCCAGGTTGTTTCACAACCGCTCCCCATGCTGTAGTGATACCACAGCCCAATAGACATGCACGATCCAGACGTGCTGTCTTATTGATAGCTACGACCGAAACGTCGGCGACTACCGTGTATTGAGAGAACGTCGATGTGCCCATCTACCCTATTTCTTAAGCTCCGATCCTTACCAAGCATATCTTTACACTCACGAAGTGGTGCAGGGACTGGCCCTTGCACGTGAACCGAGATGTACCATCGGGCATCACTCCTCTTCCCTGGGTTGCACGGACTGTAAATAAAAAGTGCTGTCCAATCATATCGCCCCCGAAAGATTCGGCCCATGTGACTTACCCTTCCCGCATAAGTTCGTCTTGCCACTCTTACAGAACTTGCATTCGCGACATTCTATGGAGACGTTTAAAGGGTTTATCATGATTGCGAAAGGTCCCATGACACCTCACCTGCGGTGTATAGTGGGATAACATGATCACCCTATAGCCAAGAGTAGTGAGTCGATGACGCCAGGAGAGATGGAAGTCGTTGCTCACAGGCTGGACACTCGTTACGCCCTCGCCAATCGATTCGACCTGGAGGAAAAGAAGCGCATATAGTCACTGATTTTGTTCTGATGTCGCAAGTGTGGAATAATAGCGCACAATCCCTCCACCTTCATGGCCAAGAATTACCGGGAAGAGACCCTGATCGTATGCAGATAGTTAGTGCATACAAGTCGCGCAAGAGAGATTAGAGGTCAACCTCCGGATCTTTTCCACTGCGGGTATACTCATCGGTATGGCAAAGACCTGCTCAGAGTCAGCAGTGGGACAGTGTACAGTGCCAAATCTGTCTAAAGATACCAACCAGTATGCAAGATATGAATGCGGACTTCATGAGCTTTCGGTGGTGCGACCTCGACCTCCTCGACTTTGAGTTCTTCACCGGCGCCCCAGCATACTGCAGCCTTGCACTTGATGATTTTTCCTGCAGTTTCTGACATGGTTCACAATTGCTATTGCGAGAGGTGATATGGGGAAATGGAAGGAAGGAGAGATAGAGGTCAAGTGAGAAGTTCACACTTTTATAAGCAAGGGTCCGAAATACATATAATCTCGGTCTTAACCACCACCAGACGTCACGGTGAGATCAGTTCTCTGAAAGCGGATGGGAAGTACTTACCTTATCCGGCCATCTGGTAATTCAGCACCTTGGAGGAGATCGGCGCAAGCACAGCTGTGTTCTGCAACACCTCCTCAAAATGTCCTTTACAAATCTGTATTATAAGCGCGTGCGTCGATTCTCATTTTGCCTGCGGGAATGATAAGATTGAATGTCGCTTGCTTGGGTACAGACGGCCGCCACTGCGAAAGCGTGCTTCATTTGCTCAAGGCCCACCACCATAGTGCTTGCCACGAAAGACAGCGTTGACTTCTTCTATACCTGCGATGGTCACCTCAAAGACCCTGGATTTGCTAGCATTGTCGGAGAAAGCGGTGATGGTCTTTCTGGAGCGCGTAAACTTGGTGTGAGCGACGAGGAAATTCAAAAGGTGAAGGAGGAGTACGAGAGGCGACAACAGCAGAAACGAGAAAAGGAGCAGAAGGAGAAAGACAAGGACGATGCAAAGGACAAGGCTGATGAGAAAAAGGACGTGGAGTCAAAGAAAGCGGAGAAGAAAGATATAAGTTCGTCACCAGCGCGAGCACCCTTACAGTCAAGTGGTACTTCCACACCCACTGTTACCCATCAACGCTATACGCTTCACCGCGACATCTTTGCCATGCGACTAGGAATCCATCGTAAACGACGACAAGCTGCTCAAGCCAAGGAGGTTGCTCCACGTCTCCCAAGTGCACCTCGGGCTCCCGTTCAGAATTAACTCTGTTCTCCGTCGCCAAGGCGTCTCAGCCCACACTCTTTCCGTTGTATTCCTTGGGGTATATTTTGCACCATAAATCAGTTGCACTCTGTAGTTGTAACATGCACATCGTTACATGTTGCGGACACTTTTGGCCTTTATCCACATGTCGCAAGAGACTTTCCATTCTGGGACCCAGAAGTGCAATCACGTTCCAATGATCTGGTTATCAAGTTCTCGGCTGGTTCGGCATCCAAGCACCCTGATATAAAGCTCTTGGGCACTTCCAGTCTCTTCAACAATTTGCTTCCGACCATGGTGAACAGTCCGTTTAGCACGTCTCATTCTCCGAGCTCCCCCTATCGGTCTTCGAATGATGGCGAAAGCGGCTCGTGTAACGACGACTTGCCAGACTATGCCGCAACCCGCAGCCCATCCTCGAGCCGAGCAGAATTCACGGTTACAATGGACGATCACAACGGGAAGACATGGTGGATGTTAAGGATACCAAGCCGCTCCCAAAACTCTAAGAGCCTTCCGACGTTCGTTGAGGGTGATCCTATCATGGGTGTCGTTGATCTCAGCCTTTCAAAACCAGACCACATCATAGCTATCAAGGTTTCTGTCAGTGCTATGTGGGGTTAAAGATCGGCTGAATTCTGAGCATCCTACAGGTCAAGGGACTTATTGTTTATTCGGCGTATGAAACGAAGACTTTTGTGGAAGTTTCTCAGACAATCTGGCAGAGTAATTACGCCTCTCATTACGGAGAATTGCAGCCTGGAGATTACTGTTTGCCTTTTTCGCTTCAGCTGCCATTAGCGATTCAACTATCAGAAGTGGAAGCAGCTGACTATGGCCTCGCGCTCAATGGAAACCTGCCTCCCAGTCTTGACGACAAAGAAGGACACGCAAACATAAACTATCAGATAACATTGCGCATTAAACGCAGTGGTCTGTTTCACCACGATAGCAAGTACGTCATTCAGGATCGGACTTTTCCCTTCTGTCCTGAAGTTTTCATAGGTTGAGCACCTTGTTTGGCTATGTCCCCGCAACAAAACCCGATCCTCCTTCTCCGCTTCGTGCCTTGTCTTATGAAGAGAATTTGCCAGTAGTAGGTCCGGAAGTTGATCCAGAAGGCTGGACGATATTTCCTGCGGTCCATCTTGATGGAAGACTGTTTAAGGCTGTGGAGGCTTGCCTCGCAATCTCGGTATGCTATCTAAGAACTTGATCATTGGAAATTATTAACGCATTAAAACAGCTGGCTCTGGCAACTCCTGTAAGTTCCAAATTATCGTGCGACTCGAGCGAAGCTTGAGTGACGGTACATCCTTTTCAGCTTGCTTATCCGCGGGGGACAGCAATTCCATGTGCGATCATTTTAACCTCCAGCAATAAGCAAGCTGTCCACCTACTGTCATCACCGAAGGCACTTGTCGTCGAGGTTCACAAACTACTACAGACTGCGGTAGGGGAGTCGATGGTAGGCGGGACCATCGACTTCGCTGAAGAGGATCGATTACCACTCACGAAGGCGAATTGGCACCAACCGGAGATCCATGAAACCGACGGAGACTTTACGAGCACCATACTTGGCGAGCTGAGTCTTTCGCCAAACTTGGTCCCGTCATTCTCGTTAGGAAAGTTCAAGTGCGAAGTAAGCGGCACTGTTGTACATTCCTGGACCGATCTAACTAATGACAGTACGTCGTTGATGTCTATCCACCTGAGGCCCCAGGATTTGAACCCGTCAGTAATGAGCGATTGTCCCGGACATCAATTTCGGTTACGTCGTTGCTGGCACCAGGCCCACGACCGCGGACGTACTTGCCTCCAGGTTATCTTGCTCCAGGCTCGTCTGTCTCAGGAAAGGGGCCACATAGATTCCTCAAAGCAGATAGCTTTGCTTGATGATTGCACTCAGTTCCCCGTAGTTATCAATTGAATTCTCTTCTATTTCTTGGAATTACTTGCGAGCCTGTGTCATTGTTGTACATGTATCATTTATCTGGGTTTAAAAAAGGATTCAATCACTGAGGGGTGGGTGAATCGTGAATGAAGTTTGAAATGATCGGCATTTGAATCGCCGCGGCGTGGATTTCAGTTGTCTCTTACCGAAGCAGTGCAAGCTTCGCATCACTTCTTTACCCTCGTCCCTCTTGTTTTCTCTCTCTACTCATTAAAGGTTGTTATAGGAGACGCCGAACCGCTTTGCAATACATCTACTAACAGCGCAAGATGGACGAACAAGTCATCGACGCGTTATTTGACAAGGCGGTGCAGATAGTTCAGAGCCTACCAAAGACAGGACCAATTCAGACGGGATATGAGGAGAAATTGGCAATGTATAGGTACGAAACCACTAGTTCCAAGCTGCTACCTCTCGTCTGACTTGTTGTAAAGTCTTTACAAGCAAGGTATATTTACACCAGGCGGAAGATAGACTCGTTGGAACACTGACGATCATAATCTGTTTCCTTACCTCCGCTCCGCATTGTCGCCACACAATAGCTACTGTCGGGAATGTACAGGGTGCACGTCCGGCGATGTGGGACATGCTGAGTCGTGCAAAATGGTGAGTACTATAACATTAATGCCCTCTGCTTGCTCGCCAGGGCAATTTCGAGGGCTTTTCTTTGGCGTTGCTGCTCTTGTGCGGCAATTCGCAGCGCGTGTGTTTCACGTGTTATTTTCTTGCTCGCTAAATTTCTTTTCTCACTTCTCACTAAGGGATGCGTGGGCAAAGCATAAGGATTTGGGCCCTTATGAAGCTAAATGGCAGTATGTTGAAGAGTTGTTACGGGTAAGTTGGGTTGCGAGACCCTTGTTAAGGGGTTGATTAATATTTGATATACATCCAGGTATTACGAAAATATTCGGACAAAACGGCTGCACAAGACCTGATAAAGGAACTGGAGTCCATAGAGGGAGGGACTTCTGATATTTTGATGAGTGGTGTGTCTGGATGTACTTTGCTGCTATGCTCGGTGTTCTTACTCTTAAGACCAGGATCTTTCTCGAAGTCTCAAGAAAGCGAGTCTGAGTCTGATACCGATGAGGAACATTCGACGAGCCAAAGGCGCGTCTCTCAATCCTTCCAAAACATTCAGCAGCAGCAACGTACTGCAGGAGGCTCGGATGCGGATGAGAGTGAATCGGATGATGAACGTGATAATCAACTAGGGAAGGGCCTACAAGGAAGACCTGTGGTGTCGAACCCTAGTCACAACCAGAGCCTCTTAGGACGTCCGCAGAGCTCACATTCCACGAATCGGTATAGAACTCCTATGGGAGGCTCTGTTGTTCTGTCTCCACCTCCTGGTGCTTCCGGACCGGCGGCAACGTACCCGACCTCACGCTCTACAGAGCTACGTCGACAGCAACAGCAGACTTTGCAACCGCCTTACGCGCAAGTGCCATTGCAGCAGCTTCCGCAGCATTCTGGGGTCTTTGTTCAACCTCAGTCTGTTCAACACGGTTTTGGATTGGGTGGAGTTGGTGGTATAGCTACTGGCATGGGTGCTTCCGTGCCAAACGTCCAGCCAATGCCAGCCTTTGAGACTCCATCTGCATTCCCCGGTCCTTCTCCGCCACTTTCGTCGAGTGCCATGCCTCCGGCGTCAGGAATGTCCAATTCTGGCGCTAGTTCATTCACGAATGTTATTCATCCGTATCCGGAGAACATGTATCCCGGTCATCCGGCATACCGAGCTACTTCCCATCATGGCAACAGCCCAGGACAGATTGGTGCCTCTGGACAGGGCGTAGCTAGCTCGGGTGTAACAGCTGGTACAGTTCGATCACCGCTCGAACGCGCGGTTGAAAATGTCCAAGCGCATTTGAGTGCGTTGCAAGAACGGATGGACATTCTCGAAGGGCAGTCGCTGGGTGATGTCCATTACGCATCCCTTGGAAGTGGTGGTCGACGTGGCTCGCCACTAGGTTCGCCTTACGGCTCTTACTTTAGCGGGAGGGGTCGCGGGCGGGGATACGAAAGTTCACTCTGGAGATGGCTATCCGAGTTCGACGAAAGCTACTTTGGCTGGGACCATATGGGCTTATGGAGCGTCGTCCTCTCACCGCTTGCTCGCTTGACGAAGTACCTTGGTCGTATACTCGTTTTCCTCCTTGGTCGTAGAGATCGGGACGGACTGGGACGGCGCGGTCTGTCTCCGGGCCTTGCGGTGTTCCGTCGCTTGCTCCTTGACGCGTCTTTCGTGCTCCTAGTCTTGTATATTGCTCGGCGAGCATGGAGACGGAGCGGCGTACGCAGACGCGAAGTTATACACGCGGTGAAGGGTGTTTGGCGTGCAATAATGGGTCAGGGAACCGAGTTGACTCGACAGTTTGTTGAAAGGGGAGTGTAGGTACCATTGATCCTTGGTTAAAATCTCTCGGTATATCTTCACAATTTATCTTCACGCTTTCTGGTGTACCTTCTTTATGATGTTCTTGCAATCATAACGATGAATATACATGACATGAGTAGCAGTTCACGGCTTAAGAATAAGAGATATGCAAATGTATGAGTTGAAAAGAGTCATCCCAAAAATTAACAACTGCAATTCGATCACATCACGCCTTCTGCTTAGTTGGACTGGGTTTCCGTTTCGTTACTGCTTTCTTCGGTACGGGTAATGGCGAAACCTCCTGGATGGCAAGTTGATTCTTGCCTTTCGAGACACCTTCGCACCACATATACTTCAAAGCGCCAGGTATAAGTCCTTCTCGTTCGCTCACAGGTTTTCCTAGACACGCGCACAGCAAATACATCCGTCAGAAATGCTGATAATCAAAGTGGAAAAAGTTGGGAGCGCGACATACCTCGCCAAACAAGCCAACCCCAGGCTTTCCCCCTTGTTCCCTCATGCTTCAAACTAACACGCGATACCTCGTAAAAACATCCCTCGATACCCTTCGATTGCCATCGAGTTTGGAAAACGCGAGAGCCGGCACCGTCATTTGGTAATCGTGCGAGTGTTTCGAATAGATTTCGTGGTCTGTTTTGGAGTGCTTCTGATGTTTCTTTTGGGACGAGCCCCGCGATTGCGCGAGGGAGTGCACTGGTGCGGAGGATGCGCGTCGCGTACATGGCGATTATGAGTATATCGAGGACGAAATTGGAGAGTAAAAGTTGGAAGGTCGGCTATGTTGTTCGAACGGCTAGCCCGGCTCGGTTCACGGTTTTTAACCGGCCCGCAACTCCAGCATCTGGCTTCTGGCTACCCCACCGTTTCACGTAAATCTAATCCTTTCCTCCATCTCACCAATCCCAGTGGCAACATCGATTATCAGCATGTCAAAATCGACTGGTGTCGGAGTTGCAGGTAGCAGCGAACCATTGTACATCGGAATCGACGTCGGTACCGGCTCGGTGCGCGCGGCGCTCGTGGCGCATTCAGGCGGGATTGTAGCGTCTGCAACGAAAGAAACGACAACATTTCGCGATCCTAAGGATCATCGTATCTTTGAGCAATCTACAACAGAAATCTGGGATGCGGCTTGCACGTGCGTTGCAAAGGTATTGTCTGATGACGGTACTGGAAAGCGCATAGACCCCTCACGCGTGAAGGGGATTGGATTCGATGCAACTTGCTCGCTTGCGGTCACTGATTTGCAGGGTAATCCTGTTACGGTGACTAAGGGAGAGAGTCTTGGTCAGATTGGTGAACGAAACATTATCCTGTGGGCCGATCATCGAGCTGAGGAAGAGGCCAAGTTGATTAATAGTACTGGCTCCGTTGTCCTCGATTATGTTGGTGGAGTGATGAGTGTATGTGTGCATTTGAAATTTGTATACACTGTTGCTGAAGGATTACAATTGTTGTAGCTTGAGATGGAAATTCCGAAGACACTCTGGCTCAAGAAACACATGGATGCGACTCTGTTCTCTCGATGCCAGTTCTTCGACCTGCCTGATTTACTCACTTATCGAGCAACAGGAGAGACTACTCGCTCCGCATGTTCCGTGACATGCAAATGCTCTTACGTACCAGACAAAGGCGAAGAGCATCCTGCAGGCTGGCAAGATTCATTTTTCGAGCAGATCGGACTCGGCGAGTTCGCAAAGAACAACTACGCTCAGCTCGGTCCGGTTAAAGAGAGCTCCAGGCAGAACAGGAAGAAGACCGACACTTTGACTGCCGGGATTCCTGTAGGACAAGGTCTCAGCGAGAAGGCTGCGAAGGAGCTTGGTCTCCTGAAAGGAACTCCCGTTGGCAGTGCCGTAATTGATGCGTGTGTCCTGTTCTTTCCTTGAATGACATTCATGGTGTATGCTGAGACGTGCTAGTTACGCAGGGTGGGTTGGTACAATTGCTGCCCGTCATTCTCCAGACGCCCCAGACGTCACGCTTGAGGCTTCAAGACACCGTCTGGCACCCTGTGCAGGAACATCTACGTGCTTCATCGTGCAGTCTCCGGGAGCGGTCTTCGTCCCTGGGGTCTGGGGTCCCTATAAGGATGCCATATTCCCTGGATGGTGGATGAATGAAGGCGGACAAAGCTCTACAGGACAGGTGATACGTTCGATAGTGTTTTATAGCGCATATACTCAATCATTTTTCAGCTGATAGACATTATGATTACTACCCATCCTGCTTATAAGCAACTTCAGGAGATCGCTGAGAAAGAGAAAACGAGCATTCATGTTGGTGAGTGGGTATGAGCTCATCACGAAATACGCTCGCTGATAAAGTCCCGCCTAGTTCTTGCTGATGAGTTAGAAAGGCAACGAAAAGAAAGGGGCCTCGAGAGCTTAACGGAGCTGACAAAAGACATGCATCTTTATCCCGACCTTCATGGTTAGTTTTACTTTACAAAGCTCAATTGGTATATTCATAGCGATTGAAACCGCAGGCAACCGTTCTCCCATCGCCGACCCAACAATGCGAGGATCGATCATGGGTCTCACGCTAGACAGCTCTTTACACGACCTCGCTCGCAAGTTCCATCTCACTCTTGAAGCCATCGCCCTTCAAACACGACACATCGTCGATACCATGAACGCCGCAGGACATCAAATCACTGAACTGTATATGAGCGGAGGACAAGCCAAGAACGTGAAACTCATGCAGCTCTTTGCTGATGTGACTGGGATGCCTGTTGTGTTGCCTGAGTCGACTGCAGATGCTGTATCTCGTGGTTCGGCGATGCTTGCGCGTTATGCAGCAGAGAAGCGACAAGGGAACGGGAAGGAGGATTTGTTGTGGGATATTATGGTCAGTAGCTCTCGGTTTTGGTTGCTATTATGTACTTCTCGCTGATAGGCTCGCTCTAGCTGGAAATGACGCCAAATGGGACACTCGTCTCTCCAGCCGCTTCTCCCCGCGAGAAACGGCTCCTTGAGGCGAAGTATAAGATTTTCCTCGAAAGTATTGATATTCAGAAACGCTGGAGGAAGGAAGTGGACACTGCTCTCGCATGAATAGATAATGGAAGAAATGAAACTGAGCATATTGTATAGAGCTACTTTGATGTACATTTCGCGACGGTGACTTCCATTAACATTCAGCAAGAATACCAACGCAAAATACGCAAATAATACGATTAGATCTAAGTATACATAATTCAGTTCAGTAACAATGACTGAAGTAGTGTACCAGTATAGCTCTCTCTCTAGTATCTCGTATAACCACGTCCTCGACCACTGTAGGACGAAACAGGGGGAGGGGCACCACCACGTCCATAACCACCATAACTCGGCTGGTTCCCATAATCGCTTGTCCCACTTCCTCGTCCACCACCATAACCCCCGTACCCACCAGATGAGCCCCTATTATTTCCGTGTCCGTAAGAACTACTACTCTGGCTTCCTCCGTATCCACCATAATTACCACTACTGCTCTGGCTTCCTCCGTGTCCACCATAACCACCACTATTACCTCGCGAACCTCCGCCATACCCAGAACTACTGCTACCACCACCATAGTTTTGTTGGTACGTTGCCGATGATGGTTGGTTATAACTCGAGTAACCGCCCCCGCCGCTTGAATAACGTCCGTTCTGCGATGGCCCGTAGGAAGAAGATCCATGCGGCGGCGGTCGAGAGTAGCCGTTTGTACCGCCGCTCTGGTAATACGAGTTACTCGAACGGCCGTAATCACCCATAGGCGATGGTTGATAGGAAGAACGGGGAGGAGGCGGACCTCCATAGTTCGGTCGTCCATAATCGCCTCGTCCACGCGAAGGTGGCATACTACGTTCATTACCATATTGACTAGTTCCATTTCCATATCCGCCATATCCTCCACTATGCCTATCCCTTCCATCCCCATAGTAAGTCTGCGAGTTGCCGTAATTAGGCCTTGGAGGACCACCGCGCACAGATTCTCGTCCACTATTAATAGCGTGGAAGCCTGCCTCACGAGGCCGTCCGCGTCTACCTGATCTTACTGTCTCATAATCACCCTGTGTAAGTACTCGGGCAGGACGTCGAATGCCTTGCAGCAATACTGAGGTATGAGGCCTCAGCTGCTTCGGGAAGAGGTAGATGGCCGCGAGCGAGCAATCGCCAGCAATGTCTTGCAGACCAACGCTGGTGAGTGGAGACTCATAGGTCGAACCAGGTACACAGGAAGGATCAGGAAGGAGACTTCCGTTTAGTCCCCTGCTCAAACCAGGCTCGATAGGAATGGGCTATTCAGAAAAGTGCAAGCATCAGACAAGAATCGATGTAAAGCGTGCAATCAAACAAACCTTGTCGTCCTTCCGCTTTGCATAAAGACTTTCCAAGAGGGGATACAATGGGTGTTCGTTTGCCACGTATAGTATGTTATTGCCCCATGCGTTCCTTCTGACCTCGTCTTCCGATAGTCCAGGATATTTAGTGCCCATAGCCTCCAACAATCGTTTCTCGTCAATGAAGGGTAGCAATGCAACACCTTGCCAGGACATCTTCTTCCCGTTCATGTCTATCTCGAAGGTTTCGGGGTAGAAATCAATAATTGGTGACTCTTGATCTGTCATTAGGTTGCGGAAGACCTCGGGAATATGTTGACGACTATTATGGCACGAGCTTAGATTCATTCAACGCAATCGAACTGTGAACGACATACCTCGCTGGAGGGAAAACACCCATTAGCTGCTCGAAGGGCTTAAACGGTTGACCCTTGTCGAACGTGATATTCATCTTTGATACCTCGACAAAATCTTGCGCGAATGGAGCAAAATGATACGGATAATACCATGTCCAAGACGGTGTCTACAATGTACATAAGCAAAGATCTCAGAACATCTCAGAGAAAAGACGTACCCCTTGATAGTAGTACTGCAGTACCCATGCCATACCCTCTATGTATGATGTTGTTATTCTGTGGGCAGTAGAGTAAGCGGAATGCCAATGTAACAGAGAACAGCACATTACTTCTTCCTGAATTCAGTGTCATCGTACTCGACACCGAACTTTTGTCTGTAGTATCTTTCTTTGTAACCTGGTTCGAAAAGCCTGCGAAAGTTGATGCTGGTCAGGAATCATATTAATTGAATGAAACATGAAGGAAAACGCACTTGACGGTATCTTCTTGATCTACCGTACCATCCGGATTTACTTTTCGTTTGGGAGCTGTTATAACATCGCCTGTAGCATCCGCATCCGCATCCGCATCCTCGTCTTCGTCCGTTCCCAAGTCAAAGGTCTCGCTGTCTTCCCTTTCCAGTTCATCGAGTTCGTCGGCTTTTCGCTTAACACCAGATGGCGGGGATTCACCAGTAGGAACAGAGTCGACGTTAATTGTCGTTGGCTCTTCCAGTGGATTAGCTTCAGGAGGAGGCTGGACTGTCACAGACTGTTCATCTGCTACAGGCGGAGTCGCGTTCGCGTTCGCATCCGATGTATCGGGCTGGGGCGGCGTTGCGCTCGTATTTGCATCTGATGTCTCGGGCTGCGGCGAGGTCGGTTCCGTGGCGGCAGCTACTTCAGGCTTAACGGCTTCATCGACTGCCACCATTGCGCTCCTCAACTCCTCTAAATGCTTCCTCCGCGCCACAGGGTTTGCTGGTACAGCACCCATCAACTCTGCCTTCATTGTCTCTGCCGCAGTCAGATTTGCCAGACGAATTTCACGCCTGTTAGCAAGCAGATCGCTGGCACTACCACTAAAGGCGGCCATAGCAGTAGCTCTTATGGCCGCCGAAGGTGCACTAAAGCCAAGCGAATTTGCCGTATTCTCAAAGCTGTCAAAGTTTGGGCGCGGAGGCAGCCCATGAACAGTTGGCTGCACGGGTGTACCAGTAAGCTGAATGGTCGCTGAGGGCTTAGCAGACTGCATGGATGAATTCTCCTCAGCCTCAAGCTTACGCCTTTTCGCGTTCCGGTCTTGCCTCTCCTCGGCTACACAAACACAACGAAGTTATATGAACACCATATCTCATGAAATAATCAGGGAATGCGACAGCAGACCTTCATGCCTACGTCTGAAGATATCATCTTCAAGTCTAGCAAGGCCTTCAAGTATAATTTCTGCTCGAGCAAACTCAATTTTGCCATGGTTCGTTATGTATCCGCCCATTCTGGGCAACTCGGCTTTCCATAGTTTTAGAAGTTGATCGATGGCACCTTCACGGATTTCGAGGGAAGGAAGATGGGGTAGGAAATCATTTCCGACGAAGAATATGAGGAGTACCCAATCATCAATAGCACGTTCAAAGTCAGCTGGGAAAGGAATAGGGACATTGAGTTCGATCTCAAGATACTCTCGAAGGATAGAAACGTCGAGGAAGACAAATGGTTTCTTTGTCACGGGAGTTTTTTTGACATCGTGTTCATCTGCTTTTAACTTCGCTTCGCCAGTACATTGTGCAGCATAATGACCCTCCTGACCGCATACGCGACAAGCTGTCGGACTGGTGTCTTGGAAGAAGACATCCTCACGAAGAACACGAAAGTATGGTTCATGTGTAGCAAGGGATAACATGATGAGATCGGCATCCTGCAAATCAAGTAAGCGCCGATATTAATAAGCTTCGGTGAAACGATACCCACCAGCCCATAAATTACATGACGTGTATTGGGGTCATGCCCCGGGTTGGTACGTTGCCTGCGAATAAAATCCATGATCTTGTGTTCACCCTCTCCAGGCACGCTTGCGTCCGAAATGATGACCTCGAGTTGTTTCCATCCCGGATCCGTATTCATCTTCTGCACAACCCAGTATCGCAAAGATTGAGCCAGAAGGTCCATGAACGGTGTCCCGGGTGTGATGGCATTAGAGTCCCATGCTTTCTTGTTCCGCATTTCGTCCGTGACCGTTTTTCCCATCGCTGGCATAGACGTTAGTTACAATTGGAGACCTTTATCGTGGACAGAGGACTCACATTCCCAGAGCAGCAATGATTCCTTCCTTGCTTCGTCCTTGTCCTTTGCTTCCTGGGACGCACGGAACCGACGTGAACGTTGCTGGTTCATCTTCGCACGAGGAGCAACACCGTCTACGAAAAAAGGCGATGAGAAAACCTGCCCGCGTATCCAAGAGCAAAGCGTACCTATGGCCATCAATAACAACTTGCGAGGCCTGATCATGTTCACAACACGTTCCGTATATTTAAAGACCTCGAGCATCATCTCTTCCTCCGTTTCCGGCGCCGGTTTACCCTCGGGATGTGTGCAGGGATGTACCTTGAAGAAAATTAGTGGCTTGCAAATACGCCGAGAAAAGTCACATACAATCCCATTCATGTCTAGGTAAAGGTTATCGAACTCTTCGCCATTCGGATTAGGGCCAGTGATGTCAACGGGGACAGAAACTTCAACGTCGTCGACTCCCATAGCCTCTTCCTCCTCTTCCACAACAGGTAGAACTAGTCGAACCGGGTTAGTTAAGAATCATAATTACAATAGGGAAACATGACTGCGCACTTATTTTAGGATATTTCTTGCTAAGCCATCTGAAGAGCGCCGGAACACCCTGGAGTAGAATGAGAAAAAGTTCAGAACAATGTCACCGCTTGGGTCAGAATTATACGCACCATGATGAGAGATAGAAACTAGTTTGTTATACTATAAGGTTAAATACAAGGAGATGGTCGTCTTCTGCTTGGCTGTATAGATGAGCAGGACGAAGGGAATGCGTGTGGTATGGAGTGAAGAGCGAGAGCACCGTGATGTCCGCCACTGTGGATGCGGAGGTAACAGCATGAGGTAAGTCGTTCACACGATTACAAATACCCGTTTGGGATGCATACATACGTCCATACATCGAGTCACAATCGCGTGTAAACGTTCATCTTACTTTAACTTCCCCTTCCCCGACTCGTTTGGGCGAGACACTCTACGTGTGTGTGATTGAATTTCACATTCTTCAAGAATGTCAGCCCCCCAGTCTGAACCGAAGTTGCCTGCTTCGGCTTGTGGAGGTCCAAATGCCGCACCCCAAAGTAATAACCCAGGAAACGCTTCGGGAGCACCAGATGGGAAAGCGAAGCATAAGAACATGACGAAAGCGCAGCGAAGAGAATTACAGGAAGCACAACGAGCGGCAAAAGCAGCTGCAGCAGCACAAGGAGGTGAAAGAGGTGGTGCAAAGGGTAAAGGTGCCGCGAAACCTGGGGAGGCTCATCGAAGTACTTCAGGCACGCCCGGAAGGCCGAGAAGACCAACGGAAAGTGGAGATACACCTTCTCGAGCCACGTTTGCAGCTACGAGAGGGACGGGACGAGATACGCGAGATTCAACTCACGCTGGGGATGATGCAAGAACACAAACGCATGGACTACGCATATTTTCTCACTTTGGTCTACCGAAAGCTCCGAGTAATGTGAAAGGGGACATACATCCCTCCATTGTACGCCTAGGGCTTCAGTTCTCCAGCTTTAAGATTACGGGAGCGAATGCACGTTGTATTGCTACTCTTTCTGCTTTCAAAACTGTACGTGGCGTAACCAGTTCTGCGATACACAATCTAATACATGTCTGATTCCAGGTCATTCAAGATTACTCGACCCCTCCAAATACGACCCTCTCTCGACACCTTATGACATATCTCAATCCCCAAATAAATCATTTGGTAACAGCACGACCTATGGCTGTTACTATGGGCAATGCGATTCGACAGTTGAAGCTAGAGATCAGTGACTCGGATATCGATATGCCGGAACAGGATGTAAGTACCTTTTCTCATCAAAACCCGAGAATCTATTCATCACCTAATATTTACGATCTATCCAGGCAAAAGACCTTCTATGTCGCAAGATAGACAATTACATTCGAGACCGAATAATCTTCGCAGATCAAGTCATCCAAGATTCTGCAGGTCAGAAAATTAGAGATGGTGATGTCATCCTAACCTTCGCAAGGTAAGCCCATATCGTCCAAAACTTAAATGTCCTTGTGTTCTGAAAGAGAATATTCCCGACAGGTCATCCGTCGTCGAAAAAGTTCTACTCCGAGCGCACGAAGATGGCAAACAAATCTCCGTCATCGTCGTCGACTCACGACCAATGCTAGAAGGCAAACATCTACTATCCGTCCTCACCACTGCAGGAATTCCCTGTACATACCTACTACTTCCCGCCCTCGGTTCAGTAATAAGCCAAGCAAGTACAGTCCTCCTCGGAGCCCATTCTCTCCACGCGGATGGGGCAGTTTACTCCCGTGCGGGCAACGCACTCGTAGCAATGCTCGCAAAAACACACGGAGTACCCGTCTTAGTATGCTGCGAAACATACAAATTCGCTGAAAACGTTATTTTGGATGGGTTTACGAAAAACGAATTAGCACCTACTGCTGGTGACTTATTTCATTCATTCCCAAACATTATTCCACGCGAACGACTTATGTTGGAACCAGTCTCGAATCTTGAAATTCGTAGTCCGTTATATGATTTGACGCCACCTGCGAATATTACTGCTGTTGTGACGGAAGTTGGAATTATTCCCCCTAATTCTATCAGTTCGATTCCTCTTACGCTTGGACGGCAGGTTACGTAGACATAGAGCATACACATTTGTTTGTACAGTATACTTGCTGTTGCTTTATTTGATTGATGATCGGATCTTTCTGTGTCTCGTTTAGCATTGCTCGTCCGGGCTTGCACGGCGGTGTGAAGGAAGCGCATTGAAACTCTTCATTATCACTTCCTAACCAAGGGGTTCACGGGCGCTCTGACTCTTGCTGTTTGATCCTCAGATGCTAACGATTAATGAGAGTAATCTCTAGCGAACTTCCACCGCTCAAAATGCCAGCTAGTGCCGAGCGTAGAAACTTGGAAGTAGGCTTGACCATCAGTAGTGTGAATGGCTCTGCCGCTGCCGACTCGTGCCGTTTCTACTTGGAGCGCTCAGGCCGTGTGACCTGAGGCGATCTGGCGGGAGAATTATGAAGAGATCGTTGTCAATACTGATGATCTATTTGTATATTTTGATGCTTCCCTTTCCCACCATCATGGGTCTACGTAGGTCCCATCTTTCCCCTCGACTTTCCCTTAGTTTGAAACTTTCACGACGCCCAACGTCAGTTTTTGGTATGTCGAAAGAGGATTCTACCAAGCTTGCTCCTGCTTCCACCCCAGTCCTTGCTTTAAAGCGTAAAGATTATATTCTCTGGATAACAGCTGCAGTGCTATGCCTGGTTGCTTTTGGGAATATCCTCTTTTCGAAGGGTCCGCGGACTTCAAGTCCAAATCTAGATAACTTTCAACAACTGTGAGTCAATATCCTCAGTTATTGCTCATTGTGTCACTTACAAGGGCTTGCCCAGAAATTCATTATCTCCCGTTGCAAGAGAAGACTTCTCCAGCGATGATGACCGACCGGGCCCCGAACATCGCGCCGTCGTAACAGCTCTATACTCAGAATCATTCGCATCAGGTGTACTCACCTTAGGACACTCAATACGAGCTTCGAACACCTCATCTCGTCAAATCCTTCTCTACTACCCAGACCGTCTAACCATACGCACACTCTGCCATCTCCAGTCCAGCGGCTGGGAGTTACACCCCGTGCCCCACGGATCAACCAAGCACGATGAGCGACATTTAAAGCTCCAAGCTTGGACTCTCGACATGCTCGGCATCAAGAGCGTTATCTACTTGGATAATACCGCGCTCATTAGAAGCAATTTCGACGAATTATGGTCCTTGCCTTTCAACCTCGCTGCTGTACCAGAAGTATATGATGATGAACGGGGATTCTCAACAGAATTCAGTGCTGGTATGATGTTTCTGCGAACATCATCCATAGTCTACAACGACATGCTTGGCAAAATCTCCCAAATCGAAAAGAAGCGCCCGCGTCCGATCGATTTCCAGGAATTCCTTAATGAATACTTCGCAGCCCAAGTTGTGAAGCTACCATATATCTATAACGCGAATATCGCTATCAAAAAGCGCAATCCCGTTCTTTGGGCGGCCTTAACGGACCATATGCGGATCGTTAGGTATACTGTTACGATGCCATTCTTTGAGGAAGAACGAAGGGGAGCCGTAAAGGGTATCTGGGAGACAGAGGTGAACTGGTGGGAAGCAGCATGGCAAGAGACATTCAAGGAACTCGTAGACCGATGTTAGTATGCCAATGCCCGTTATTTGTACGTGTTTGTTCCTTTGTGTCATTCCCCAATCTCAATGCATAACGTGCCGAAAATAATAGATTGTCTTTGCTTCGGTGCAATCTATCCCACCACCCATTTTTTTGCCTGCAATTCACAGCTCAACGAGGCCTGATTCTATATCACCGTCTCTGAAGCGACGAGCAGATTGAAAATAGATCATACCTCGAGTGGACACCTCAAAGGCCCGCCCATTCTTCACCAGTCTCAGACTATGCATGTAGTCTGGGGTGCTGTGCACTTGATTCCGCGCAACGCAATATCAACGTGTATACAGCGGAAATATGGCGCACCTTGACGACGATTATATGCAGATACGGAGAGCTGCAATACGTACAGTACTGTACAGTACATATGAAAGATCTGTGATACGAACGCCGTTGACAATACCGGTGGCAAACAATTGAATAAGCAGAGTTTTATGCAGTGATGAAGTTGCTAATGACCAGGCGCAGGTATTGACTCGCGGGTTTATTGGGGAGTATAGTTGGAACTGTGGACGTCGTGGGAGCGGTTTAACCAAAGGTTACAATGGTACATAGTTGGACAATATTAACAATTTGATTAGATTACGTCATCCAGTTAGTTCTCCAAACTTGCTTGGCTTGAATATGTGAAGACGCGTTGATCAACTGGCATGCATTCCACTCGATGTTTTCGCGGCCCAAAGAAATACGGTAGAAATACCTTCCTCTCCGTCTCGTTGCGACACAACTCGTCCGCACCTCAAACGTTACTCTCTCATCCAAATGATTCCACCGCAAGCCAGAACCAGAACCAGAACCAGAACCGAAGTCCAAGCACAGTTCTAGACGACCCAATCCCAACAAAACCAACCTGGTCCATCCACTCCCTCCTCTCATCCTACCCGCGTCCACAAATAACACCATCGCAACTAACAAAACTTTATGAGCTTTCTGGTCTTTTACCCCCTAAAGAAGGGGAGGAGGAGAGTGAGAGGGTTAGAAAGGAGTTGGAGGAGTTTGTGAGATTGGTTGAGGCTGTTAGGTTTGTTGATGGTGGAGATGAAGGTGGAGATGTCGGTCTAGGTGAGAATGCCGATGCTAACGGGAACAAGGATGCCACCACGATTCAAAAACACATACCAGACGGTCGAATACGAGAAAGCCAACTCGGAATAAACCTATCACCAAACACCCACACCATCGAATTCGACGATCCCTCAATCGAATCCGGAAAGCAGTTATTTAAACATGCGAAACTTACCAAGGACGGGTTTTATGTCGTCGAGGCTGATAGGAGGAGGAAAAAGTGATTTGGTAACAGTGATAAAGGGGGGAAGGAAGGGAATCTTTGTTAGATTGAGTATGTCTGCTGCTTAATGTTAAGCTGTTCGTGACGGTGTCCTTTGATGCTAATCTCAGTGACCATAGGACCTTTCAGGATCACTACGTGTTTGTATCAACAAGCAACATAGCCACGTTTGTTCGCACCAAGCGTTGTCGCCCGACTATGGGAGTGAGACAGGATATGGCACGCTACGATACGGGCCCTCCCTTCCAGGAGCGGTTGAGTTGAACGACTCGATTGCATAGATAAACCGATAGTATTGTCACAAAGTACTGTACACATAGTCCGCATGTACAGCGTACGTTCGTACAATAATCAAATCGTACCATGTTTTGCAAGAAGCAGAAGTAGTAAAGGTAGTCCTGCCTGAGAATATGCCACCAGATTTAACGAGCTCCGTTCAAGGCTCAGGACTCGCGTTTCGCCTGTCTGAACTTCAAAACCTCCTTCCCGATGCCATTCTTAATGCTATGATGCAAGTTAGAATAATATCCGAGTTCAAACAGGAGCTCGAGATGCACGAAAAACGGTGCAAGCACAACAGCTATAGACGGTGACGTCATTATAATCGAACACCCAACTCGTAGCGAAGTCCTTACCTCCAACGATATTGTCAAGCAAAGCGGGTGCACGGCGCTCATGTACACCATGTCCGTAGAACTGAGCGATCCAGCAGACGACGTGCAACGCAAATGCCTTTGTCAAGTTCGATGGGTTTTGCGCAACGGCAATAGCAGATAGGACCGATAGAATGGATTGAGGGACATAAAGGAGCTGTAAAATCCATGAGTGAATCCCCCCAAATCAGTTTATGGAGAGAGAGACGTACAGTAGCGGACGGGAGCAAAGCGAAGTAATAGGTGATGTATAGAAGAGCCTGGACGGTTGCCCAGTTGAACTTGAATGAAAGGATGGAGTTGAATTGGTGCTCATATTCCGGAAACCAAGTCGGCGTTGGAAGTGATGCAAGCATGATTTGGAACGTCCTATTCGCATATTTCGCATATTATATTAATTGAAGCACTTTCATTTCCATTAAGCATCTAGAGCACATACCATATCAAGATGGGCACGCATATCATATGTATCCGAACGTTGACTTTATTACTGTGATACGCGCCATAGAACACGAGCTTTTGGGATAGGTACGGATGCGTGGCCATAACGGAGTAAGTTGAGGATCCGACGACACAGAAGAGGCGGAGAGAGAGCGGGTTTACTCACCTGCTTCTCAACATCAAAAAGCCCTGGAGCCATGACGTCGAATGAGTTGGATTGCCTCCTTACGGACGCTGTGATAATGCTGAAGTACGTTGTTGGTGGAAGTTTGAAACAAACCCACTGCAGTCTTGTGATGATGAAGAGCAGGATTTAATACACCACGGATGCTCGGTCTGCACGGACGGGGTCTTACAAGATCGGCTATTATTCAGTTCACCAACAATTTAGGCCCCGCTCGGCTGCACCTGTTAGCTAACAGCCCCGTTAACTGACTTGTCACAGGCTGTCACAGGGCTCTTTTGCAGGCAATGCGATCCATCGCGTCACGCTTTTTGTCACTTCCTGTTACAGTAATTCACCATTCCTTTGAACACCAATTACTTTTTCATTTGCACAACCTCTCCCCCTCAACTATTTGCACATTTTATTTCATGTATCAAAATGGCACACTGAGACGTACTTGAGCGAATTTTTTCAATGTCTGGAAAGGACCGGTTAGATTAATACAGAGAAAAGAAAAACAGAGAGATTTTGGACCAAAAACCACTCCTTTGAACACCCCGTCGCCTAATCAATTTGTTACCCCTGTCTCGGCAAGTAACACTTTACGTCATCTAATTTTCTTACTTAACACAAGAAACTATGACTTGTGACAATTGTCTGCTACATAGAAATCGCAATTCTTGTCCAAATTGCTTCGGAGAACATGGAATGTGCACATGAGATACTGTATAATATGAATCATAGCCCAGATCTCCCAAAACTCTGCATGTTATGATTTGAGGAGATTTGGATGGAGGAACATGGTTAGAAATTGCTCTGATTCTTGCAATGTCGATTTTTTTGACATTTAACTACTCAACCAAATTCTACAAACATTTATATGAGAGTAGACCACATAAGTTGGAATGTGATGTTATTTTTTCAGGCGAAAAGATGGAGAATTGCGGGAGAAAATGCCAGGTGTTCAAAGGAGGGGTGGTGTTCAAAGGAATGGTGAATTACTGTAGCTAACCTCTGGGGACTGGCAATCCCTAAGTGACTCGCGCGCGTTCCCACGGTCTATGCCGCGTCGTGCCGGCGCTCGCTTAAGCACATGAATTTACCGGTCAGTGAAAGACTCATTCGACTTCATCTTCCCCCTTCCACAACACAATAAATGCAAAAATAAATTGTCAATAACATATATCTGATCTAAATGAAGCTATTTCCGTCAAAAGGTAAAAAATTACTCAAAAAACCATTGAGATATGGCCTAGTACAGGGTTATAACTGACGAACTAAGCAATTTCTACAAAATTTTTTTTGTAAAAATCGAAGGCAGACATGCAAAGATACAATTAAAACATTGATCTCGGAAATCCTTCAAAAATTCGTTGAGTTCATTCAGTCGAAGTATCACAGCAAATTCAGCATATAAGGAAAATATACATCACGTGACCTGACTTGACCGCCTGCAAATTTCGTGAATGAGTGCATAAAAATACAACTCAGCATCATAAGAACTCCCAGAAAATGCATAGTTCTTATATCCATACTTTATGGGTAATAAACTGCATCTTTGATTGAGATAAAATAAGAAACAACTGGTGACATGTCTATAACCAGTACCATCACAATCGGCTGTCAAATGGGATACTTGCAATAAATGTCATCTTTGGTATCAATATTGATAGGTTTGCCAGGCCGCTCAGGGTACAGAAAAAATGTTCTGATATCTTTCATTGTAGTAGTTACTCATCTCAAGGGGAAAAGGTGGCTAACTTACCAAGGCTTGTCTCTTACAATTATTCCAAGTTGACCAGCAGTCATTTACAGTTTTACAAGTGAACTATAGCGTATATGCATATCATTTATTGAGATTAGTGGAGTTATCACTAGGATGGTTCACTATATGCTCATTATTGCCTTATTTTACATGGATTAATTATTTGAAGTGCGGTGTACAAGTCTGGAGGAAGGCGGTAAACATGGATCATCGTTTTATACCATATTTGGTAAGTATACGAGCTCCGATTGAAAAAGGGGGACACGGACAACGCGCAGGGATTGCCAGTCCCCATAACCTCGCTTAGCAACTTTCCCATACGCCAAAAAGTTAGCTAACAGGTGCAGCCGAGCAAGCCGAGCGGGGCCTTATATTTTATTTCATAATTCACGTGCCAAGTGCATCAGTATCCGCGCATAAATATATTCCCGACGCGGGATAGTCCGTTCTGTTTATTAATAGTATACGACTCGAAGCGCACTTGCTCTCGACTTTACATCCTTCACGTATATCGGTTCTTGGGAACAAATGATTGCTCAACTGGAAACAAACCGAGGCAAGCGCTGCATGATAAATCTCCAACCGTTTCAGCTGTTCACAGCAGACTCAGACTCAGAGGATCCCATCACCTTGCCCCGTCACTGATGAAAGATTGAAGGCAGTTCCAAACCTCTTCGCGACCCCGGATCTGAGGAACACGTTGCCTTGTTGTGAGGATGACTCCTGGCTCACGAGAACAGCCTGAGCGAAGTATTCTGGACGGCCGTGCTGAAGTACCGGACACACCACTCCGAGCGATGTCCGATAAGTAGACTTCATCTAACAGTCCTACAGTATACCCTACTATTTGTTGGCCATCGTCTATCATACATGAACCGCTTTGATGCCGTATGAGCAAACTCCTGCTTCGATTGCAAAAAGCTACCCGCGATAGAGATGCCCTTCTTCGACATGGGTTCTCCCGGTGATGGGGTACGAGTTGAGGGCGAGGCAGATTGAACGGTGTCTTGCCTAACCTATCTGTGATATTAACCGCCTGATCCAATCTTCTCCATCAAGTTTGCGAGGACAGCGGAGGATGTGCGCGGATACATCACTCTATGATTAGAAGTCAAAATGAGATCCTTGTCACCGTATTTACAAACGGAACTGCGGTGAACTCGAATGGAAGTATACACGCCTCTTCTGATTTACTGCGCACCCGCACTTAAATGCCCATGAAGACCAAAACTGTTGAAGTCAGCACATCTGGTGTCCAAACCTTTCGATCCTATAGGACAGGGCGTTCCCAGGTATTTTTAGTACCTATGGCTATATGCGGTCAGTAAACCGCCATTAAGAACCTAAGGCAAGTAGAGCAGCGATCAACGTGATAGAATAAGAGCGCCCCACGGGCGCCCTCTGTGAGTGAAGGTAGAAATTATGTAGCTTTCCAGCTAAGAATGCACACTAGCCGACATGCATTCCTATCTTGAAGGGCTCGACCTCTCGCTGGACGAGAGGGTGTATTGGGTTCCCCGAGATAGGTTGTTCAGGTAAGAAAGGCCAAACAAGCATGTATGGGGATACAGAGGCCAGCATCGATCAAGATGGTAATTCGTGGGAGGCCATGTTCCGCTGCAAAAAGACGGACAGCGAAGAGAGCTCAACAACATTGCGCATAACTTCGACACTCGTCTTCATCGAAGATGGGAACATAGTTGAAGCGGCTCACCAATACATGCAAACATAGCCTCTAGCCACCGCTGCGATAAGAAACGTCGACGGGGCGCCTGTCGCGTGTATACTCACCGTCTGAAAGGAATATTCACGCGACAGGCGCCCCGCCGGCGTTTGTAATCGCAGCGGTGGCTAGAGGCTATTGAATCATAACGTTCATTGTAAGTTGCGGGTAGCAAGGGACGCTTGAAGTGTACTTACGTTCCGGCGAGAGAACCATCAGTAGTTCAGAGTCTGCAGCCGTATTCGCAGCCGTATTCAGAGTCGTCTGCAGCCGTTTTGTCAGGGTCTGTAGCTGAAGGACAGAGGACTGGACTTGCCTCATCTGGATGGATATTTAGTTACGTAATCAAATCGGCGCTCCCCACAGCTTACTTTCACTTCAGATGCCGGAGACCACTGCGAAAGGCCGTGTGAATTCCTCTACATGCCATCCTACCATCTCCAGTCCAGAGATCTAGCTTTCCAAACCTTCATCTTTGACTACGTTTTTTTAAATGTTGGCTTTCGTGTACAACTTGAATGGTTTTTTGGACTGGTGTTTGTAAAGGATGGTTAATGTGGTGATATTCTGTGTCAACCACGTCTGGGATGGTGTTGTTTATTATCGTAATCTGCCACTCAACTTTCCAATCTTCTCCCGCGAGCTTCCTCAGATTTGGTTCAGCGGACTGAATCGACTGTTATTGAGCGCGTAGAGGGCAAGGCAACAGTATATAACGACTGGCTGTCAAGCTCTTTCTCCTCATTTACCCCACACCTGCAAGTTCATTCCTTGTCTCGTCCTGAGCTACTCGTCAATGCTGTCATCTGCAGACTCTATTATCTCAGGCTTCTCCACGATTCACCCTTTCTCGTACGGCGATAGTACGAGTATAATCGGTGAAAACCCATCTTGGTACCAAGAGCCTCTATCCCCAACAGACGAACTACCTTTACTATCCAAATTCAAACAGTCCCGTCAAGGCTTTGGTCGCCCCTCGAAACGTGTCTCCGTTCCTCCAGTTGTTCATACTCGCTCTTTGCAAGCGGGTGCGGATAACATCCCTCTTTTAACCGCAAACTTGCACAGTTGGGCGACCTCTCCGAACGGTCCACCTTCATATGTCGAAGGGCAGTTTATCTCGGGTCAAGTCCAGCTAAATCTGAAAACCCCGGACAGAGTGAAGACTGTCTCAGTATCGGTTCGTGCCGTTTCACTAGATTGGACTAATTTTTTATGACATCTCATATTGTGTTCAAAACAACCAGCTGGAAGGATACTATTCTATCCCGGGACATGAAGCGAAAACATTCTTGCAAGTGACTGATATATTATGGGATAGTACCATGGGTGATCCTCGATCCACCGTTGGCATGTTCATGTCAAAAGAGGCTGATCATACGGCTAAACTTCACGGAAAATATTCTTGGTCTTTCAAGTTTGAATTTCCGACGACTCTTCAAATTACTGGAAAAGAGGAAAGACGGATCGGTATTCGAAATGGGGAGAGGTTACCTCCATCTTTGAAAGGTGGACATGCTCAACCGAGGATTGGATATGAAGTAGTTGTGAGAATAAAACGTACTGGATTACGAGCAGGGAATAGGTTCGTCCTTCTTCTTCATTTTCCTTGCTATTTCTCAAGTCCATGCATATTGAGATAAGAAAGTTGACTCTGAACTTTAGTCTAATGATTCCCATAACATATATGATCTCAACTCAACCCTACTCGGAATCAATTCACCGACGTCCCGCTTATCAGCAGAACCAGAACCAAAACCAAAATAAAGACTCCACGCCAATCTCAATCCTCTTCGATAACCCATCTGAATGGAAGGTATTCCCTGAATTCCAGGTGAATGGCTCGTATAATAGGAGTCAAACTTCATTCACTTGTACAGTGAGTTCATTTACGCACTATCTGTAATGACTCCGAACTTTATCTTGTATTAACCCTTCCAACCAATAAAGCTTGCTCTTAGCGATCCGGTGCGTCTATTGGTTCACATGATAATTCTTCGTTATTAATTCTTAGAATCGCATTTTCAGTTATCTTATGTGCGAGGTTCTTTCGTACCCTGCTCCCTTTTGGTGACTTGTTCAAATCAACAATTATTGGAGGTCATCGCCAGTCCGACTGCACCGCAAGTAGTGTTGAGACGAAAATTGGTACTGTATTCCAAACTGGGCGGTGAATTGGCTTTGGAAGGACAGGAGATTGTTGTTAGCAAAGCTATTTGGAGACCTGTTCGTGAAATCGTTCGGACTCGCGTTGGGTTTACGAGGGTCTTACAAGGGGAGATTGAAATCTCCCTGACGGCTATGCCCTCTTTTACTTTTGGGAGACTCGAAATGAAGGTAAGGTTCCCCGTCTTTTGTCGTCTTTGAGCTGTTACTTGTATACTCACCGCCGTAAATCTTCTAGTATGATGTCCTTGTTTGTCCTTTTGATTGTTCAGGATTTACTAGGATTGGGAATGGTCCGATTCTTACTGTTGATGTTGATGTTGTGACTACTGAAACTCCTTAGTAACCTCTTCGACAACAAACATATCCTCATAGAGAAGAGAGCGAGCTGGCTCGCTTTCGCCTTTTCCGTTTCCGAGACCCTTTCTCGCTATGCTCCATCCGTCCCAAGACAAACTAATTTGAACTGTTATCATTCTTCAAGTTGTCGCTCATCATTCCTAATTTTCCAACTTCCCTGCCACTCACCATATATACTATTGCCCTCTGCCCTCCCTTGTCTCTTGATCGTATACCTATACCCTATTCTCAGTTTGGATTAACTAGCGTAGATCCTATGCATTCGTCAGCTCCAAGTCTTAGTCTTTTTCAGAATTGTAGATCGTTAGCCGAAGCCATTTATCAACATCAATAACATATATACCCATATATATACATATACCCATATATGTACATATACCCATATATGTACATATACCCATATATGTACATATACCCATATATGTACATATACCCATATATGTACATATACCCATATATGTACATATACCCATATATGTACATATACCCATATATGTACCTTTCCATTCAACAGTCACACTCGAGTCTACTTCGCCTGGTCTACTAGGATTAATATTCATACGCACGTGTGGTTATTGTTATGGTTATATGAGCTATACGGCCATGCAATTCGGATGTCTGGACTACTCACCTCTTTCAGAACTAGCCCCCCCCCCCCCCCCGGCGGCGCGGGCAGAGCGACCCAGAGAAATTGAGATGCGACTCCGAGGATACGCAAATGGTAGTAAGAGCTACTCACTCAGTTTATCTTCGCCTCGTACCGAGTAGCAGATGTTTCGGTTTACGTAACATGCCTAGCAGACCGTTTTCTCTCAGTTCAGTACAGTAAGAGCTTGAGGTTACAATAGGATGGTCTTATAGATACTCACTTATAAGAGAATTCACGGTACCATTCAGACTCGTTATTGAGCTCAGAGCGGCCAAGTTTATCCGTTTTGGTGCGTTTCATTAAGGAATTACCGAACTCGATCTCTGAGTCTGAGCACATATTGTCTGCCGTCCGCTCCTCGGAGGAAGTAATGGTAGTACCTCGCAATCAACCCATAACCGGCAAATATAAAACACAAGAAGTTTCTTTCCCTAATTCCAAAAAGTCCTTTCGTATATGTTCGTATATGATACATCCTCGACAGAACATCCTCTCCTGTGATATTACGCAAAGCACAGCACACAGAACACAACAGCGCCAGCAACAACTTGAAGCCAATCTCGGTTCGGTACCGCAATTTACTAGGCACCATGCCATTCTAAACCCATAGTTTGCGCGATGAAACCAAGTTTATCCGCAGATTCTTTAATCCTGTATTCGGGAAAAGAAGAAGAGTTGTCAGCAATCCATATTGAAGGGAATACTGTAGAGTGGATAAGGATATGAATGTGATGTACATACCTCTGTTCTGTAGTCTTACCAGCACCGTGGCCAGCCGACTTCTCAATACGTATGAGAAGTGGGTTGGGATTGTTCGGTAGCGTTTGTTGGAGCGTCGCACCGTGTTTGAAGGAATGAAGAGGCACGACCCGATCATCATCTACAATGCAATGAATAAGATCACATTGATATCTCTGAATTGATGTTGTTTATACGCACGATCGGCAGTCAAGAGAATAACGGGAGGCAATGTTGTATTCTTCGGCACGTTGTGCAAAGGGGAATAGGGATAGATAAAGTCGAAATCATGAGGATCGTCAGGATTACCGTAATCCGATGTCCAAGCACTGCCAATTGTGAATTTGTTAAACTGTCAAATAAACAGGAAAGGTTAGCAAATGAATGTTGAAACCTTTGAAAGGGAAGGGAAAGACCTTTAGCATATCTAAGACTCCAACTTCTGCAACCGCTGCACCGAAAGTCCCTTCCGCTGCGATGTTTACGCAAGCCGCAACTAACAAGCCTAGATAATACAATTCAACAAGGAACTTCTGTGGAGGATTGAAGCGGACCGCAAACCTCCATTAGACCCTCCATTTATGGCAATTTTATCGGGATGAGCTATGCGATTAGCTTTTAGGTATTGCCTAGAACGTGTCACATATGGCGACTGTTCAAGTTAAAGAGTGATATATACGTACGTTGCAGAGATAAAGTCGTTAAACACATTGATCTATTCCTTGACATGTCAGCTGGTTCCGATACCGAAGGTCTCTACCACTTAGCCGTACCTTGCGTTCGCGTGTACCTGCCAAGTGCCATTCTTCGCCGAATTCCCCCCCTCCTCGGATGTTAGGCACAACGAGGACACCATGATAGTGCTTCAAGAACGTAAGGAATACGACACTGAAGAAAGGGTCTATGGAAATCGTGAAGCCTCCGTAACCTTTGTAAGGGAGGAAATTTAGTGCTCGCAGGGAAAGGGACGGGACGGAATGCTACATACCGTACTGTATAGCCGGTGCTGATCCATCCTTCGGAGTTTCCTTGTGTCTTACAATAAACATCGGGACCTTAGTCCCGTCTGTACTGCTGTACCACACTTGCTCAGCTGAGAACTCCTCAGGATCTAGGCCCCGAAGTTTGGTCGTCCTGTAGATACTCCACCTCGATTCATCCTTCGGTTCCTTGCAGTCATATCGAGCGATGGTACAAGGTGTTGTAAATCCACTAAGTGTAGCGAAGAACCAACTTTGATCACGTCGGGCTGATATTTCGATTTTGCCGACGAAATCCGAGGCAAGCCGTTTCAACCGTTTCCCACTGAGGTCATGGAGGTATAATTCGTCCTTGACCTACGCCGCATGTGGAGACATTGGAGGTTGTCAACAAAGCTAAGTGTCATGAACTGATGTACGGCACTGATTTTTGACTCACGTCGCGTTTATAAACCAAGACAAGAGTGTTTTCATGGACGAGGTCTGCACTTTGAAGCTTTGCTTCTTTGTCCTCAGGAACAAGCTCTCTTCGGGCGAGGACTGGATCAGAAACATCGATCGTTATAACCTTGTACTTGGGAGCATCTTTATTGGTTCTAAGGTAGAATTTCGCATCGTCATTGCCGATGCTATAAAACGTATAATAGTAAGAAGCTTGCGAGATACTAAAAAGGATGGACCAACACGGTGTATGCTGCATCGAAGTCATCGATCACTTTGGTCCATTTCATATTCTGGTCAATTTCATTTCCCGTTAGGTCAGAAATCCACAAAAGATGTTTCTAATGACACGGCGTTAGATCTCATCGTTATCGATGGCACGATTTCTTACCCTAGAGGTATCCTTGGAGATGTAAAGAACAAGATATTTCCCGTCTAATGTGACCTGTGGTGCCCACATCCATTCCGGATGTCCCGCATCCCTCATCACAAGGACATCCTCGGCTATACGACCGAGTCAGGGAATCGGTCAAGGTGTGAAGTTCAAGTTGAAACAGACATTGCGGCGTCCCGATGCGATGATACATCAGCATGAAGTTTTCGTCCTTGTCTGTTTCCGTTCCAGCTTTGTCATCTCCAGCCTTTCCGTGAGATGAACGTTCCGGCATGCGCTTTTTTGGAACAGAAGATCATTAACGCTAAATCATGTGAATCGACTGACTTCGCCGCACCTGATAAAAGAATCCTTTTGAGTCTTTCGTCCATACAATAGACGAAAACTTCACGAAACGCAGCTCCTCATTGAAGCGGCCCGGGTCCGAGGACAGTTCTCGCTGTTTCTTATCCGCGAAGGGTGAACTCGTACGACGGATGTAAATTGTACAGAAATCACTTCCCTGTCAGGATTTCCTGTTGAGCCAGCGGCGTTTG
Organism: Inonotus obliquus; assembly: GCA_032164295.1. Taxonomy (NCBI): domain Eukaryota; kingdom Fungi; phylum Basidiomycota; class Agaricomycetes; order Hymenochaetales; family Hymenochaetaceae; genus Inonotus; species Inonotus obliquus. The sequence continues at coordinate 896,163 of JAJHTX010000004.1, forward strand.
CGCTATAGAAAGCAAAACTTACAGACAAAGAGATGCCATAGGCAAAGTACTGGCCACACTCGGAGAACGCTGTTGTAACGAACGCTCCGGTACCGTCATCCCGGATTAGGTTTTGCTACATTTCATTTAACAACAGAGAAATTGAGCGTTAAATGGTGCCAAGGATGAAGGCTTACGTCGAAGAAAATGTCTGCCCCCTTCTCAGGACCCGATTGGCTGGACACAGGTGGGAGAGTGACGTCTTTGGATCGATAATAAACTGTACCAGATCGAAAGCAAATTACAGCGGCCAAATTATTTTTGCGGAAAGGCACACGGATTCATCAGGAATACGGGAAAAGTGGGTAAAGAAAGGGCACAGACCGTATTGTGCTTGCAGCCCGCTGTTGTATGACCAATACCAATGTCCATCCCCTTTCTTCACAGGGCGTGAGAACTGGGCAAGTGATTGTCAGTAAGCCTCTGGGACATACACGTCGAGTACAATCAGGAAACTATTCCAAGCTCCGGAACGGACCTTCTCATAATCGAAATTGACGCGTAGCTGCCGTTCCAAATCGTCACGGCGAGGATTCTGGTCGAGGAACTTCCTCGTGAAGTCAGCCTGGGCTGTAATCCACGCGTCTGTCTCCGCGCTGTGCCCCTCTAACCAGTTGTACGGATCTGGGACACGGATTTCTCCGCGTTTTTCGCTCCTATATGTCTAGGAGGAGGGGTAAATCACGGGGTAAAGAGAAGAAAATAGTCATTGCATTACATCGACATGGCTAGAAGGGCGACTTTCAGGGTATTTGTCTAGATTCCAAGGAGTTTTTAGTGTAGACATGAGGGAACTCCCAAGAGGTGCTAGGAGGGATGAAGCGCGGGTAGAGGGAACTGGATGAGGAGAGCTGAGCTCCTGAAACTTATAAGGGGCTAGGAGTACTCGCCGACCCCACAAATGATGGAATGTAAGAAACGCGCGATCGAGTCGAGAACGTCGCATTCTGTACGTTTACGAGAACACGACGCACCCACACCGGCAGTGGGATTTCCACAAGACCGAGACCAACTTTTTTTTCTGTTTTAGGGTGTCTACCGTAGCACCGCCCAATGGCAATGGGCCCCTCGATAGCTGGCCAAAATCTGATTTGAGTGCCTTGGTACTTTTTCGGGAAAAAACTACTCTAGGCTGAGGCGCGTATGATTTATCCGAAGCTTCTATCTGATTGGAGTGCGAGCAAGTGGAGGATGGGCACACGACTGTACAGAAAGTTATTAAATTTAATGCTTCGTGAAACGGGTGGATGGATGGCTTACCACAAAGTGACTTTCTTCAGGAACTGCAGATATGATCTCGGTCAAAAGCCATCTCCAAACAGAATTTGAATGGTAGAGACGCCCAGTGAGAGCGGAAACTCGGAGCGGGATGAGTCTATATAATCATTAAATTAATTGAGAGCTACATCACCAAGGTCACGTGTTGTCCTTTATCATCGCGTGACTGATACACGGATTTTCTTTGTTGTTTGGCTATTTATGACGCACATCGACCCCATTTCAATGGTTGGCATGTCGGAGGCAAGGCCAAAACCTCCCCCAAGCTTTCTTCCAACCGCGGCGCTAGTAAGTAGCATTAAGCTCCTCGTGTGTTCCTGTTTGTTGAATGTCTTGTAGGATCATGCGGTAGCCGGAATTGGTGCAGGAACCGTTGCTGTCCTTTGCATGCATCCACTTGACCTTTTGAAGGTCAAGTTTCAAACATCTTCATCAAAGCCGCAAGGTGGGGCAGGAAGAGCAATATACAATGCTCTACGAGATATCTACACCGTTCAAGGAATCCGTGGGCTATACCGAGGGGTCGGGGCGAACATCGGTGGAAATGCAAGCAGTTGGGGATTATATTTCTTATTGTAGGCAGTAAGAAGATCTTGCTAGGGCCGTATTGATGAGCCGTGCTTTCAGCTATAATATGCTCAAAAAGCGGATGTCTCCAACGGGTGACCCGGGCTACAAGTTCTCCTCTGCAACTACTTTACTGTACGCGGCAGAAGCAAGTCCGGAAACATTTTCTCAGTGAGGTAGATCTGTCACTTACATGCCTTTTCAGGTGCGGTGACGGCTCTCATGACAAATCCGATATGGGTGGTCAAGGTACGAATGTTTACAACACAAGCTAACAGTCCTACCGCATATCGGAGTCTACGGCGTGAGTCCGCCTTGGTTGATGTCATAGATGGTACTGAGTTTTGTCCAAGACGGGCTGTCCTCCGTTTATCGGACGGAAGGTGTACGAGGCTTGTTTAAGGGAACAAGCCTAGCCCTATTCGGCGTCAGTAATGGAGCAATCCAGTTCATGGGGTACGAACAGCTGAAATGGCTCTGCACTGAACAAAAACGCCGACGGTATGCAAAGTCAGGGAAAACATGGACTTTGGAATCGGAAAAACTGGTATTGTTTACCTTTCATATTTCATCGGCGTTATTACTGATGTACGGTGCTTGTAGTCAAATACTACATACACGGTAATCTCGGGGGCATCGAAGCTCTTCGCACTAGCAGTGACGTATCCTTATCAAGTAGTGCGCTCTCGCATCCAGAACAACGCCACAACAGAATTGTACCCCAACATTCCTGCATGCATATCAAGAACCTGGAGGGAGGAAGGCTTGTCTGGGTTCTATAGAGGTCTAGGCATAAACCTTGTGCGGGTGTTGCCTGGAACTTGTGTAACCTTCGTGGTTTATGAAAATCTGGCGTGGCTATTGAAGACCAGCGCTAGAAGGAGAGAAGAAGCGAAACTCATTGGAACTGGTGCTCTAGACGCGGAACTATCCTAATCGCCAGCCGTCCTGCCTACTTATCTTCCTACGCCCTTTCCCAGAGAAGCTGAACCTCTTTTCATTTTGAACCCCCCGGCCGGCGCTGCCTTTCCCGATTACAAATGAATAGACATCATGATACAGTCGGCTAATATGTACCGATAGACGCAAAATGGATAACATTAGACGGAGGACTACATGCAATAACAATGGACGTCTTTGGATAAGGAACCTAGTGCGTATAATCAGATTCAGTGTGACGGGACGTCGACATGTAAATCAAATAGACAGTGAATAGGTCAGAGTAACTATGATTGAAAGGACGGCATAGCGGAGAACGCCCGCCCAATATCATTACAAGCAACTTCAAAACGAAGTTGCCTGCTAGATGGAGAGTGGACTGGAGAGTCAGGTCTCCCTCCGCTCCGGTGATATAATAACATCACTCCAAAATAAATGCGGATGTACTCACCGTAGACGTAGACCGGACTTTGGTGCAAGGCCAGAAATCTTCTGAGTCGAGTCTGTCTAGTGAAGGATCAAACTTGGAGAAAAAAAAGTCATCGTAATTCTGTCTTCTTCTTAAAGGAGTAGATCCTTCTCACGGGTATGATGCGTTCCTACTCGAAATTCCCGGAAACACACGACCAAACCAAACACTTCTGGTACGCAGCGTGTAAACGGAGGAGGTCGACGTGCGGGGTCGAGTGAGTGCTGCCAAGAATATCGCCCAACTATGATATTTATTTATTTTCTTCCAGTTCTGATATGCCAGACACATGCAATGCATCTGGACATCGACTTCGAATGTCCTTCGTAGGCAGCTCTGGAGAACTTGCTCGCCATCGACCAGCTTTCCGAAATTAACATGGTACGGAAGACCTACGCTTGCCCAAAGAAAATATCGGGCGAATGGACAGCCAACCATCAAAACAAGGGCGCTTTCTTCCGCCGCCCGAGCATTTGTTTCTACCGCTATTAGAGACAGCTCCATCCCCCCTTCACCTTATACAGTACCGGAACATCTGTCAAAGACGGTAGAAGACACGACCTGGAGCAAAGACACACATTCTCCCGCCCAGCTCTCCCGATTTGCTGCACAGGCCGTCCGTATTGCCTGTGAGGGCCCAAGTACTCGCGAGGCATTCCTCATCCTCGATTCACTACAGAAATGTGCTGTACACTACCGAAAACGTTCACATCCTTGGCCGCCACCTAAGAATGTGGCCATCGACTTTGGAATGGTGGTGTCTCGACGGCTCGCAGTTCATAGTCTGTTGCACGGTTTGGTCCGTCGCGGAATGACGAAGAAGGCTGGTGACATCGCCCGGCGAATCACCCTACACGATCCGGCGGTGCGCCTCAGTGATCGCACACTGCGGTATCTTTCAACCGCCCTGTGCCAGACAGATGCACTGGCATTGCGAGATAAAGACTTCCATTCCCAGATCCAAGATGCAAAATCCGACTTCGGGGATTATTTGTCCGAACCGAAGGTAGTCTGTGAGAAGAAGGTACAGCTACCCTGCACGCGCATTGCAATCAACTTGTTCTTTGCGGCGAAGCAGTATCGGAAGCAGCGTGCGAAGCAAATGTTCCAGCAGCTGATTGACGCTTGTCTACTTCAGGGAGAGATTCTCGTCGTGAGTTTCCTGATCGCGTTTCTCTTGAAGCAGCTTCAAGCACGGACTTCGGATACGAGTGCATCGGGTGACTCTTTCTCACAAAAAAACACGGATATTCCGGCGGTTAACCCATCTCCCTCTCTCCGTTTCAGAGAAGTGTTTCTGGCTCGAACATTATCGTATATTACACCCGTCCTGGCCGGCGAAATCCTACCCGATCCTCATGCCATTCGTCCTTCCCATGAAGAAGCAGCACAGGCTTTGGCGTTTCTCACCGGCATGCTGCTCAATGATCTGCTCCCGCATAGCCAGGCCGATGCTCTCGTTAAGGCTCTCGTCCTATTCCGTCCATCATCATCGGTACAGGTATGGACTCTCCAAAAAGGCAAGAAAGAGAAGTGGGAAAGAAGGGACGCGCGGGAGTACTTTGATGAGGCATTGAATCATCTGCTACACCAAGTTGTTCGGAGTGACTATGGGCGCTATGGCATGAATGTCTGTCGGGCCCGGGTTGAGACATACAACAGTCTTATAAACTATTCTCTACGACGAAGAACTGCCCCTTCTATGGCGGAGAGAATCATTAAGCGGATGAAGGAGAGGGGCGACTACGTTGCGCCAAACATAACTACTTTCAACATCGTTCTGCGGGCGAGTAGGATTCTGAGGCGACACGATGTAGCCCAAACAGTCCTGAAGGCTCTGCGAGATAGACCGGAAAATAGTGGACACGCGATCATGTTCGAGGAGTACGTCCAGAGACGCGAATTGATAATAGATCAGAAGACGAAGGAGGCGCCTGCCACAGGAGAGCATAGTTTAACCACAAACAAGAAGAAGAGCCCATCGGACACATGCAAAGCCAGCAGCTCTACGGAGCGACTCGCAGCCGGAAACTCCTTGTCGAATTTGTTCGTTCCAACTGAAGTCATGGTTAAGCTTTCCCCAGTCGTCCAACGCGTATTTCTTGAAGAGACAGATCCCGATAGCCTTTCTTCAGCCGAGACCCCACTCCCTGCTGACGGAGATACTCTAGCAGCCTACATCGATTACCTGACAGCTTCTGGGCGTCCAGAAGTTGTAGTCGAACTCGTCAAATTACTCTTGCCTGAGCTCAAAGGCAGAATGTACCCCCGTGAAGACCGTCGCTTGGCTTATGAGACAACACGGTTCAACTTCCGCATCGCTAGATTGCGAGCAATAGGTCTAGGACCTTTGTTCTTCACTTCCGCGTTGAATGCTCTTGTGAAGGCGGGAAAGACAGGATTGGCCGAGAAAACGTGGCAGCTAGCCAAGTCAGCTGAGGGTTGCAGCTGGAATCCACAATACAGTGTTCAACCGTGGATTCTACCATGCGCGGCGTATACCATCATGATGCAGTGTTATGCTGCAGAAGCACGAAAGGCTCGGCGTTGGTTCCATCAACCTTCGATGCCACCGAGCAACGCTTTGAGACTTGGATGGGGGACGCAGGCCATCGAGAAACGGCGCAAGGCAAGGCAAAGTGTCAGTTTGCTGGACATGAGTTGGGATATGGGGGAGCTTGTATTCCGGTCACGGCATTTTGGCGAGGAAAACTATCGCATCATGCTGGTGTCATATCTCGAGGAAGGTGGAGATATGTCTAATCGGAGGACCATTCAACTGCCTGTTGCGGACGAACGTTTCTTCAACGCGGCCCTTAGCTTATTCGGACATCACCCACTGTTTTACATTCCGGCGAGGAGGACCATGAGCCGATATCGGTCGAGACGATTGGAACGAAGACAAATCGATTATTTCATGAAGCGTGGCCATGTTCGATTTCCACAGGATCGGCGACTGATCTCTGTATTACAGGCGATCCATGAGGCTGGGTTTGAGATTCCTATGGCCTACAAACACATGCTCGTCGGTGTTGACCTACCTCCTCCATCTCAAGAACAAACTCTTCACCTTCGAAGAAGCTACACGAAGCGGTGCGGCATCGCTATTACTCCTACTCGACTGCCAACGAATAAAGAGCACGGTCTACCTATCTCCAATGCGTTAAAAGTGGGGAAATTACGGACACCTTAATTAGATCAGTTGACATCTTTTGAAGTATGTTATTAGCGGCATTGTACAGTAATATGCATTCAGAGCAACAAATCATTCTGCTTCTGCGAGTTTCGATTTGTCTAAGCGAAGGAAAATGATACCAGCGCCTCTGTCAAGAGTTCGTTCCTGTCTCTCAAGCGCAATATCCTGCAACGCGTCTATGACTTTCTTCATCTTTTCTTCCATCACTTGTACAGAGGGTAAGCGCTGATTAGCCTTTGGGGCGAACGCAAAGTCAACGAGGTTGTTGCGCTCGAGCTGTTCTCGCGCTGCAACCAAGCGGTTTAGCGGAACCAATTGTACATAGGGAAGCTAATGCACTCACTTTTCTTGATCTTATGATCAAGGTCGGAATCGCTCACATTCCAAGTCACTTGAATTTCCTTCCGTTCCATCCTATTCATGCGCTCTTTTGTCTTTGCTTCCTTCTTTGCTATACGTTCGGCTTCTTTGTTTCCGATTTTCACTATTGGAGGGTCTTCTTGGACGAGTTCGACAAAATGGGTGCGGTAGTCTATCGGCGCTAGGATTCTCTCGAGGGGTTCTGGTGGGCCGAGCTTGCCATCCTCGCCAACGCACTGCACGATGGGTATTTTTATCCTGTGGTTTCGTAGTTTCTTGACGAAAAACATTAGCCAGAGGAAAAGAAACAAGTGCCAGGTCCGCGCACCCACTGTGTAAGGTTTCGTCTAAGAAGTCCTGAGCCGTATAGGCGCGCCAAACGCCGCGTTATCAGCATAATACTGTGAATATCTTCCCTTTGAACGTAGCTCGCAGTTAGCGAACAGGAAATAGCTCACCAATGGACCTCCGCTGGGTTCAAACAGCAAAAGATGTAACTTTTGCATTGACCAACGGATCGACGAAGATCGACGGTCACGTTGGGTTATCCCTGTGACAGCACGTTCAAATTTGCGCGGTGAGCGTTTTAGCATTGACCACCAAGGTTGAATTTCATCCTTGCCTTACTACATACCATGAGCTGGAACAGACATCACGGCGGTGGCCGTCGTAGGCACCACAGAGGTGAGATTCTGAGCGAAAGCGCTGGTTGTAAAGAGCGTGAAAAAGTGCAAACGTATTTTCTTTGAACTTAGATGATCAAGACGAGCGTCTAGGACGCGAAGCTTATGAGCTTCCTGAGCAGCGGTTGAGGGCAACAATAATCCGGTTTGGTGAGGTGGTGAGTTTCCGCACGATGAATGTCATAAGACGCCAAGAGCTGAGGTTTCGTACCAATGACAATAGGACCCAAGCCAGGAAATCCCGAGAGTTGCCCGCGAGATTAGAGAGCAGCACGCGACTACCCCCAGCATTCCAGCTATCTCAGAGGGACTCCGAATAGGGTGCGCTCATCTTCCTTGCCTGCCTACTTTCGATCTCGCTGAGCCACGAAGTGTAGAGTAACCGAGGAACCGTACAAAATTCCTTACTATGCAGCTTTGTTACGCGCTTTGGACGAGGAGACCGATGGCAGCACGGACACTATGCTCGGAAAACAGGTTCTGGACGATTTCTGGAAGGGATTTCAAGCGTTCTTGGACAAACTAGCTTGGAGGGAGGTTAGGCTATGTGTGAGTACCACTTTCTCTACTCTAACAGTCTCCCTAATTCTATTATTAGGTACACTTCTTCGCACACTTGACTTGCGCACAAGTCATCTCCGCATCCTCGTTACTTTCTCTTCTTCAATCATTCACTGCAGTATTGGAGGAATTTGGTGTTTCTCACAGCCGCGCTAAGAATGCCGCGCTCTGTGCAGCGGAGGGTCTCATGAGGGTGAGCAAGTCTGTTGAATAGACCTATGTATTTTACTAATGAGTTCTATCTAGGCAGGGCCGGAGTTGAAGAACCACTCTCCTGCAGAAGTATCGGCAATCATCTCCGCTATTCAAACTTACGCGGAATTGTCTTCCGGAAGCAAGTTGCTTGCTTCTCCTTTGGTCAGACTGCACTCAGAATCAGATGCGTTTGAAGGCGCTTCAGAGGTGAAGACTTCGTTTTCCGCATCGCGCGTTTTCTGAGATTATTGTTTGACCAGTTGCTCGACAATGCCATCGTGGTTCTGAAAGCCCTCGACGAGACCGAGTTTGCCGAATCTAACAATAGTTTCCTTAACCCTTACACAGTCAAATCCGATGACCCCTCACCATATTTTGACTTACCGTCAGTTCTGGTTCCTCCTGAGGCCATTGAGCTAGAAAACCTTAGCTCGGGAGGAGTCGACAGCATTGCGGTCCCAAAAAATGAAGAGTGGCCTGAGTACCGAGTTCGTTTATTCGATAACACCGTACGTTTCGGCCAGGAAATTTCAGCTTAAAATATGTTCTGACTAGAGAATACAGATGACACCCAATCCGACTTCTGTGCTTGGATATGCAGTTAGCGTAATCATGTCCGATGTTATTGACATTTTCGAAGTCAACCGGAAGGAGTGCGCAAGACTCCTGCTCGAACTTCCCAAATGGTTACCGGCTGGGACGTTCAAGGCGAGGCCTGGAGTCCCAACTGAGAATGGTTCAACCAGTGGTCCGTCTTGGCAACTGGAGAGTAGCATCATGGAGGTGAGTAATGAAAGTCTCCTAGACTGTCTATGTCATCCTTGACTCCTGTTCAATATTATTTTAGATCATTCTCGCGAAAATGCTGGTTCTGCCGAGACCGTTGCATCGCCCGATGTACTACGTCGCACTGATTACGGAGCTCTGCAAGTTGCAGCCTTCAACAACCGGTCCAGCTGTGGGAAAGTCCATTCGAAAACTATATAACTACCTCAGTGACGGTCTGGATGTCGAGGCTGCTCATAGGTTCACTGAATGGTTCGCGACACATATGAGTAACTTCGGATTTCAATGGGTGTGGAAGGAATGGTGAGTCTTTCGGGGATTTTCTTTGGCTTTGCTTTACATGAAGATGCAGGATCCCAGATCTCTCGTTAACAAACAATCACCCGAAACGAAACTTCATTCGACGAGCTATTGAAATTGAAATCCGACTGGCATATTTTGATCGTATCCAGCAATCCCTGCCAGAGCCATACCAAGCACCCGGTGCTGACGCGCTGCCGGAAGAGGCACCAGGGCCTGAGTTCGCGTATGACGATGCTCGTACGTGGAAATGAACCCTTTCTTCCTTTTCACTATCTCTAAATGGTCGTTAGGAAATCCATACCGAGACTCTGCAGAGGACCTACTTAATCTCTTGAGGGGGCGGGCGAAAGCTGAGGACGTTAATGCGTATCTTGAGACGTTAAAGAATAATATTTCAGATGCGTCTGATGGCGGCGTCCATGTTGACTCTGTGGTTCGCTCGATTGCAGTCCAGAGCCTGCTGCACATAGGTTCACGGTCATTCTCGCATTTCCTTAATGCAATTGAGCGGTACCTTGTCGTACTGCGCTCGCTTGCAGGGGGACCCGAAGCGAAAACTGACATTCTCCAGGCTGCTGCCGAATTCTGGAAGCGGAATCGGCAAATGGTCCGGATTGTTTTTGACAAGCTCATGCAGTACCAGATCGTCGACCCGACAGATGTTATTACCTGGGTATTTTCTCCGCACAATCAGGGAGAAGAGAGAGATGTGGTATGTGTGGACGCGTTTCGTTGGGAAATTATAGAGGGTGCACTAGACAAAGCAAACGGTCGAGTGATGATTGCCAAGAAAAAGGTTGCCGCGCTTAGGAAAGAAGAGGACGACAGTCGGGCACGCGAGAAGGCTGGTGGGAATATGGAGGTCGATGCCGATGGTCAGTCTTTCCCATTGATCTATCTAACAAGCACTGAGAATCGGCAAAACTAGCGTTGGAAGAGAAACCTGCGGAGGAATCTCCCGCTCTAAGAACTGCGCTTAAGGCCTACTCTACCCTGTCAAGCGAGCAGCGCGGCGTGCACTCGAAAACGCTCAACGACTTCGTCAACGTTCTGTCCGGAAGTAGTTCTATCCTTTCTGAGTCATCTTGGAAGAATCGAGCAAATTGGACAAATGTGGACTGGAATGTCTGGGAGACGTGGGGATGGTATCGTACCTTCTGTCGATTGGTGAGTCCTTCAAGGCATTCTGAGCGTACCGACTGTATTTGACATCGCTTTCCTCTCAGTATGCACCATACTTGCGCGCATCATCGACGGCTCTTGGGACAGTTGCATTTGCGAAGATCGAGGATTCAACAGATGAAGCCGCACAGTTACTTAAGCGTGTATGGAATGTTTCTACGGGTCAGGAAGCTTAGTTTTTTGGTAATGTCAGTTAGCTCTCCAGAACCAGCGCAGCTTTTTATGTTTCATGACAAAATCTTACATGAGTAGTCGGGGTGAAGCGGACATACTTGAGGGCCGGTTGATGATCAACTCCGATCCTTGTGCCTTCTATTTGTGTACCCCACCTCCATCGCTTGGCATGATCAAATAACTCGGGCCTCATTCCAAATGCTTCTAAGTCGATTAGCTTCAATCAAATCTGGCTAGTTCATTCACTTTCATCCACCGCCCAAACTAGTTGTCCCTAGATGTGGAAAATTTTCGCGTCAAATAGCTCACTCATCTCCTTGAGGTCGACAGGTACTCCTCGACGATTTGAGCAGGGAGGACTAGGAAGAAATTGACCTGGTTGCGTGGTTTTTGCACAACAATAGCATCGATCATGCTCATTTTATGGTCCGCTAAAGTGGCTCTCGCTCTTTCTCGCTTCAGTCTCGCTTCAGGGCTTTGTTGATATTTGTTGATGCGCGACTAAAGTCAATTGTCTTCTTGTGGCTGATCTGGGCATCCACAGCCGCGAACAGCCGCAGCCGCAGGGCATATAAGGGAAGCTCTTGATCAAAATTTCTTCATTCCCCCCTTCCTCTCTTTGCACCCATTTCGCCTTAGCTGCGGTCCCAAGCTCTTGACGAGCAAGCCTCTTCACCTTCCTTGACTTCGACCCATAGAACGTTCTACGCTCGCTACGACTCATTCGTTAGCACTAACTGCACGAAGACATTCCTACTACAATGCGTTCAATTATCGTCGGTATTTCATTTTTACTTTCCGCTCTTCCCTTCGCTGCTGCACACGGCTACGTGCATGCTATCACCATTGATGGCAGGAGACACCAGGGCAATGCTCCGAATAGGAACGATGTCCAGAGCCCCATCCGTGCAATAAATACTGTTAATCCTGTCAAGGGAGCCAACAATAGGGCTGTCAATTGTGGTGCGGGTGCAAGACCAGCTGCACTTGTCGCTGATGCGAGGCCCGGTAGCTCGCTTGAGTTCGACTGGGGCGATGTAAGTCTTCAATCCAATATGCTGATGTTATCGTTTTCTAACTTCCCTGTAGTGGCCACACAATACGGGACCTATTTTGACTTATCTCGCTTCGTGTGGTGACACCCCCTGTGATCAATTCGACGCTATTAATGCTCGTTGGTTCAAGATTGATCAAACCGGAAAGAGAAGTGGTAGCTCCCGCTGGTTCCAGCAGGATATCAGTAAGAATATCAGTATTTCTCGTTGATATCTCCAATACTAACTTTAATATCAGTGGATGGTCAGTCCTATAGGACTACTTTGCCTAATAATCTCGCTTCTGGACAGTACCTTGTACGGCATGAGATAATCGCTCTGCATATTGCCCAGGATCAAGGAGGAGCCGAGTTCTACCCCTCATGCACTCAGATTAATGTTGTTGGTGACGGAACAGCCACACCGAGTCCTGACGAACTCGTCTCTCTTCCCGGCGCGTACAGCGACAGCGATCCTGGTATCCGTGTCAATGCCTTCAGTAACGCTGAATATTCCTTCCCGGGACCTCGCGTTGCAACACTGTCCAACAACGGTGGCTCGACGTCAGATGGAAACTCTGGATCATCCGGTTCGAACTCTGGCTCGTCCCAGAATGGTGCCCCAATTCCGAGCCGCACCCGCGTTGCTGCCGTCGCGACCGATCCGGCAGATGGCTTTTCCCAAGACGGTCCTTCCCAGGATGACTCCTCCCAGGACGCCCCTGCCCCCGCACCTAGTGACTCTTCCTCCACGCCCGCTCCCGCTCCCGCACCAGAAGGTGACAACTCGAGCCCACGTAAGAAGAAGCCATGTAAGAAGAGTTCAACCGAGATCGCCGACCCGCAGGTGATCACCTCTTTCGCCGAAACCAAGACCTTCAATCTTCGTGCGCTTCCTACCGATGTGGATTCTTACTATGGGCCGGAAGGCAATACGCTTAACGTCCATCCACATCGTGTTAGCCGTGTTATGCGCAGCCTCATCAAACCCCACTAAAGACCCCCTCTCTCGCTTCTGCGAAGCGTACTCACTCTCCGCTTGTTCTCCTGTTTCACGCGCGATGCTTACGACATTAATGACTTAACGCTGCTGAGCACGCTATATATCATTAATGCTGTATCGCACCGCATCGCAAATCTCATACATCTGTATCGTCCTTTTCGCATGTTTCCTACTCATGGGTCCGGACATCCAATTGCTGTCGCATTCGCTCCGTCGAACGGGGTCCGCAGTCTCCGTCTGTATTGATACACTTGAAGTGTCATTGTGCTCTTGTATCATCATGTATCATTACTTCATTATTGGGTTGGGAATATACAGATCTAACTGGGCTCCAGCTAGCTAGGGGCCCCCAAAAGTGACATCTATGTGTGGATTGATTGTTGGACTATATTCTAACAAGTCGTGCCTAGAATGTGATAAAGCCGATCAGTCCCCATCAAACGATGCGGTGTAGAGCGAACGGAACCGCTTACGCCAAGCACAGTAGATACCGCTATTTGCTTCGTCCGAAAAAAATTTGCAACCTACTCGCTCTTCAATCGCTTTGGTCTACTCCCTATGGTATATCCGACCGTACCAAGAAGAACGGCTGTGGCTCCAGTCCAGAGATACATACTCCCACCAGAACTGCCAAGGAGCAGGACACTGATGAACAACGACACAGCCTTCCTCACGACGAGCACAAGTGAAACGGTCAGACTGTTCACGCGGGAGGTAAGGCGGTTTACACCGGCGACACAAAGAAATTGCGTGAACACGTTTAAGGCGAGCGGAATATAGAATGCCGGCACTCGGAGAGTCGGCGGACGTATTGGAAGATATGGAAGAGCTGAAGGAACATCGAAAGTGGAGTCCGAGGCGATGCTGTTGAGCAGTGTTACTTGTGGACCGGAGTTAATCGTACGGACCTGCGCTACCAGACTTGGCCAAGTGAATCCGAAAAGTGGTAGTGCAAGAGCATGAAGATAAAACATGGCTTCCTCCCAGTTTCCTCTCCCGTAACGCGCGAAAGTGTGATCTTGAACGAGACCCAATGTGCCAGAAAGCAACAGTGCAAGGGTGAGGATAAGAATCCCGACAGAATAGCGTTTGTACGAGTTCAACGGCACAGCGGAACTGGAATAACTGGTACCACTCCACGATTTTGCACCAGAACGACCTTTGGATTGAGTGGACGATAATGTTGTGAGGAATACACCAAGGGTAACCAGGACAATCGATACCACTTGCAGTCTTGAGTACCTGGGTGGACGGTCAGAACAGATCTTGATCTTGAGTACATGAAACGTAGTTACCTTCGCTTCTCGAAGGCCCAACCCAAGAGCATGTTCACCACGAGGCCGCCACTTCTGAAAATAATGTGTACCGCCATCGGAACATGGTATGCGAATGCGGCGTTGTTGAGGAGGCTGATGAAAAGGAAAAGCAGCACCTGAACGATGTATCGCGAGAATGGTATTTTTCTCTTTCTTAAACGATAACGTAAAGGATTGAATACAAAACCGCTTGAGCGAGGATGAAGCAAGGCAGGATAGTCGGCGACAGAAATGTCAACAACGGCGTCTATGTCCTGAGGAATTGCTTCCGTTTGCAAGAGCACCCGAAAGCAGCGAGAAGTATTTCCTTCGGAGGAGTTCCGAATAATATTGAAGAATCTTTTAATCCCAGGGTATGAAAGCATGCTTGCTTCGCACACTTGGACTTCATGTATGGCATCGGAAATTGTGCCTTTCACCGCGCAGGCAAGTTTTCGCGCAAAGTCCGCTGAAGTATGCTCATCTGGTCCATATACGGAAATGGTTTTGGCCCTTGAGCAAGCAGCCAGTTTGGCAACACGTTGAATAACTTCTTGGTGCGAGGTGCGCTCTGGAAGGACCAAAATCTGATTCCGGAGACCAACGAGCGCTACGAATAAGAATTGGACAAATGTGATAAAAGTCCCTGCTGGTGAATACTCAGACGTAATGATCTCGAGTGTCAGTGCATTACTAAACCAATATGAGATGTCTCGTTGTTTTGCATTGGGCGGAGTTAGCGTACCTACAGCAACCACCAAATATCAAACTAAATGTGACAAACAACTCAGATGCAGCAGACCAAGAGAGTAGCAAAGCACCGGAAGCGGTAGACATGGCTAGTCAGCAGACCGAACGGCGGTGAGCATGTTGAGTGGAAAAGCTCTCGCTCGACATGAGGCAGAGCTATGGTTTTGAGCACGTGCTTTGTCTCGGGTCCTCACGTGCCACACAACTTCACCTTGCACCTTTCTCCTCTAAGTCTCAGCATTCGGACCTCTATCAGTTATTTTTCTCTTTCCCTCGTCCTCGTCGTCCTCGCTGCCATATCTGTTGAGTATTTCGCCTGTGGCGATCGTGGTGGCGTCGACAAATGCCCGCTCTCTTCTTCTAGGGGATTGTGATTAGTACGCTCATCTCGTTGACCCCATCGGCTCGACTATCGGCATCCTAGCAACTTGCCTTGCGGCATGGAGAATAATTTTTTGCCTGCTGTTCGCGTTCCGCTTGTGCCATCTGGAGGAGGCGAGGGAAGGTATGGCGCGTTAGAGACTCCGATCGTGGATCTTCCGCCCTCTGAGAAGTTTGGTTTCGCGTATCCTGACAATCCAATGGTCACGCCTTCCTTGTCTGGCAGTGCTCGCACTCCTCCCGCCGACGCAGAGATGTCTGAACACGAGATATCTGAGGCTGAATCGCAGGATTGTCATAGCTCACCCCGACTCTCTGGAGGAAAGGATTCTGCAGACAACACACCCACCACTGAGACGCCCGGCTCGAATCAAACGCCTATGCCTTCCCCCTCTCCACCCCGGCTTTCCCGTGCTTTCTCGATGCCCATCCCTTCGCAGCTCGGGCATCTCAGGAATCCCTATCGCACTCCCATTGTGAACGCCATACCGAATGCATATTTCGTGCCACCTTCGCCCCTTGTTTTGGCCGACTCACCAAATGCTCGGCTGCAAGAATTATCCGTCGAGCTCGCCGATTCGGTGCAAATGGTCATCCAGACCCTTTTACAGATATCACCCCCTCACCTCCTTGATCCAGCAAAGGAGCAGTTCTCTCCTTGCTCTCTTTCAATTCCGAGTCCCTCCGTTTCGGCATTGCTCACAGCAATGAAGAATCTCAATTATATGTCGGCCAATATGTCGACTCTCGCAGATGACATTAGGTCACTTCAGGAGCTCACCCCAGGAGAAGATTTTTCGCTCCCCAAATTTCCCGTGCAGAACGATTTTGACGTTGGAGAATTGTTGCAAAGTGTAGGTGACGCCCTCAGTGGTGCAGCGGCCGAGGCTGGCGCAGAGCTTGTTCTCTATCATGCAGATGTAGGAATGAAGCACGTTAGCTTGCGAGGAGACGAAAGCGGACTTTCCTTTGCACTTTCACATGTACGCACTATCACTGCTTTTTATGCCATGCGTCTAATTTTGTCGTAGATTATCCGGCAAATTCTAAATACGGCAGACTCTGGCGATACGTTGGAAGTTGGTCTTTCCATTTCTCCAGAGACTAGACACGCAGGTTCAAGTTCGCAGCTCTCGGATGATGACGAAAGTCGATCCTCCTCGCGAGCCTCCTCTTTACCTGATGACGGTACTCTTCGATGTACTTTTGAAGTGGGACACAAATTTGGGTCGTCGGAATCTATTCACGAGATGGAAAGCAATCCTCATGTCACTGCAGAGACCTCATTATTCCGGGCCAAGCCACGTCTTGACACAATTCTGTTTCGCCGTTTGCTTCACCAAATCGGAGGGACGATCAAAGAGGATTTGCAACCTCGACTGTTCTCTCCGGGACGCTCTTGCGAATTGTCCGTTGTACTTGCACCGGGCTCGACAGAGATTCTGTCACAGCCTCCGAGGCTGTCTCTGGAGGAGCAAAATTTACGACAACCATACGCAAGCATGAACATCCAGCTTGCTTCGGAACCAAGTTTAGAAGAGTTGCTGCAGTTTTCGGACACTCTGAAAGGGAAAAAGGTGGCTCTATATGCAAGCGCGAGGGGCTCCTTCGCACATCACTTGACCAGTTATCTGACGGCGTGGGGTCTTGATGTAAGCCACATGACGGTGATGGTTTCGGATGAGGACGTATCGGGCGCTATTTCTGGGTCTATTGCGGGAAGTGCTGATGAAGCTTCGCGTCGGACGTCGCCTTCAGTCATGATGACTGACTCACCGGCTCCTATGGAAATCGACCCCGTAGAGGAACAATTACGTCGTGAAAATTTTGGGGGAGGCAACACGGCGTTTATCATCATCGACGACGATGTGGACGCTCTACGCGGTCGCCTCGTGCGGCTACGATCTGAGGCATCGTTCAACCTTAAGCGCCCAAAGCTTGCCGCCCATCATAGACCGAAGTCATCCCCGCAAATAGTAAGAGCCAAGGGCCTGAAACAAACAAACACTCCTCAGCAAACCACTTTCCATCCGGTGATCATTCATTTTACGAGTCTGCAGAATTACCGGCTGGTGAAGGATTTGATACATACTATACTTTCACCTCTCAGTCCGTCTACACACATCCCTGAGATCATCGTGCTTCCCAAGCCCGCCGGTCCCCGCAGAGTCCTTACCGCCCTCCGCACCGCTGTCATTAAGCCGATTGTTGACCCCTTCTTTTCGCCTATCGCGACATCACCAATGAGTCCCAATGGCCAAGGGGCAAATCCGTTCTCCTACTTCGGAGCTGGTGGTAGTCCTTTACAGAAAACTGTTCGCCCTGCGGTCAGTCCAAGGACAGCCTCCGACCGTTCTATGCGGTCATCGAAAGATGGCGTCGAATTCGCGCAGCGCCACCCTCCTTCGCCTCTCCGAGAATCTGACAGTATGGAGTACTTCTCTGAAGCTGCTGAAAAACTTGGCACATCACCCAGCTCCGGTCTTGTGATTCAGAGCCCCGATGGCCAGCCTGCTGGTATTTTCTTCCATCCACGTGGTGCCAACTCTCGCTCTCGCCTGGACAGCGACGCTACCAGTACGGTTGTCAGTCCTCCAAACCTCGCTCGAGATACGGGTAATTTGAGGCTCCCGGGCGAACACCGACGGTCGAGTCTCCAGCGTCGAGGCACGTTTCAACTGCGTGAGGAAGACATGTCTCCGGGAGAACGCCCCAAACCCTTAAGTCGACCCAGAGCCGCACAACATCGTAGCAATCTAGCCTACTTCAACGATGATCACATGTTACCCTCTGAAGTCTGCACACCCGCTCAGTCACCTATTCAACGGTCGAACCGAATTTTAGACTCTGCCCTTGATGGCCCTGCCTCTGTCTCTGGTATTGGGCCGGAATCTGCTGTACCAATCGCGCCAGATAACGAGTCTCTTCTGCGGCCGTCAGGTCCTAGCGCAAATTCCGACCGGAAGTCCTTGAGTCCCCCGACCTCTCCTGTTTCCCGAAACGGGGGTACAGCGAAGCGTGGTCTACATCGAAGAGGCACCGCAGAACATTCACAGACTCCGGGCACTCCGAGTGGCAGAAAGGGGAAGCCGAGTGCAGATGGCAATATAGTACCTCCTGTGAACGTTTTGATCGTTGAAGGTGATTCTCAAACTAGTACTTTATTGAACTCTTTCAATCTAACCTTTGGCTCACAAGATAACCCTATTAACCAAACTATTCTATCGACATTTATGCGAAAGAAGAAAATCAAATATGATGTAGCGAAAAATGGTGCAGAGGCCGTCGCAAAATGGAAGAGTGGCGGATTTCATCTGATCCTGGTATGGTCTCCGCATCTTTGTATGATGGTGTGCTGATACTATGCAGATGGATATACAAATGCCTGTCATGGATGGGATACAAGCTACGAAAGAAATCCGCAAACTAGAGCGCCAAGCTGCAGGAAATATCTTTGCTTCAACACCGCCAGCGGAAGGTGAGCGAACTCCATCAGATGCACCTTCCTCGGAGTCAAAGTCGTCCACTGGCGCGCAAACCCCGTTCAGATCGTCTGTGATAATCGTTGCTTTGACTGCATCATCTCTGCAAACGGATCGTGTGGCTGCTTTGGCGGCAGGTTGCAATGATTTCTTGACGAAGCCGGTATCTCTGCTTTGGCTTAACAACAAGATAATCGAATGGGGGTCAATCAAAGCTTTGCAAATGTGGGCAGATTTGAGACCAGAGGTCGTGAAAAACATCACGTCGGGGCAGGCCAAACAGGCGAGGACGGTTGCTAGCAAGTTGCATGTTCCGGAAAATAGGCGAAACCGTTCCCCTCCCGCACCCACGCAGGTTCCCAGAGCGACACCAGCTCAGATTGAAGCTATGCGGAGGCTGAGCTCAGCTTCAAAGATTCCTATTTTTCGAGGATTGGACCCTATCGAGTGTTAGTATTCTACCTCTCAACACGAGTTCTACTGAAGTCCTTCCTACAGCGGACCACTCTGATATGGAGAATCGCATAGCACCTCCAAGCTCCATCGACACAGAGGTACCTAACACTCCTTTGGCAAGCACTGAGAGTGGCTCATCTGGTGCTTCGTCAGGTAAGCCAATACGTAACGAGACAATAATCATTAGCTTACGGACTGCTTGAAGTTCCCGCGGATACTCCTCCGGAAGGCATATTGAAGGCATGTCTCTCGCTTTCAGACGCGCCTAAGGAAGTGTCTGGCGAAGAAGCATTGCAAGCACATATAAAGGATTCTGCAGTCACCGCTTCTGCGATCGCTGAGCGAGAAGCATCCGGTCGTCCAGTAGTGCTGGGCGAGAGAACTATTAGTGGCACTCCAGCTACGATCGCTGAGCTTATGCATGATGATATTGAACCGGTCGCAAAGGTTGTCGGATCAGACATACCAGGTACAAAGTCTTCAGAAGTCATGCCTGACGTAACGATGCTGGAGCAGTCTCCTGATGCACTCGTCATTTTGGACGACAAAGATGAAGAGAGTGCAATTAGCGAGCATCATGATGATCACTGACGATTTTGGGCGGCCCTCGGAGCTGTTCAACGGGCGTTCATCTTCATGATCCAGACGCTTTTTCTGACGGTCGCCGGGAGAATTCGTAGTATCTTTTGTTGAATGATCGGGGACATAGACGTCGACTCGCCCCTCACGTATTGATACATCACAGCGTTGATCACTCCCTCTACAAATGACATATACACTTCGACACGAGTCACATATTTCCTTTCCTACACGCTTTCACGGGCACAATTAATCATTTATTTCGTTGTTCTGATTTCAGGATTTACTTTCTATATGAGCACCATTTGTACTTTGGCACGCAACTCTCCTTTCTGTCGATTTCAGCACTGATACGAATTACTCCCTTAGTGTCCGGGGATATCCTGCATGCAGGTCATTCGGTAATTTCACGCACAGTACACGCATTTTTCATGACGCGCTTTCCTTATCTCAGTTTTGGGCTTTGGGGTCTTTGGTTGGGTAGTGTATATTACTGTAATATTTTCCTGCCACTATACACGATGTATGTACCACTCTAGTACTGGCTGCAATTACGATTTGATTCACGTTTCCTGGGCCACTGGTTTATCATAAGGTACCTAAGATTCCTCCCCATAGTGTTGATCTTCTCTTGCTTTCATCTGCTTGTGATTCCGTACTGCTTAAAATGCTTATGTTTCACCACCGATCGTGATGTTTTTCTGATCTGACGATCACGCTGCCTAAAGTGGCGCGCCGATTATCGTGGTAATGATCAGCACGACCTGGTGTTTCTTCAAGCTTCTCATGTTGGATGCCCGCTTTTATTCAATTTCGCTTTGCGAGCGTAAGGAGCGTAGGGTGACTGGAAACTGGAACTACCACTACAGTTCTTTGCGACTCGAGCGCTGCAAAGACGATGGTTACAGTTCCGTTTGGCCGTCGGGCAACGGTCAGAAGGTTAGAGACTGATGTATTCGTGACGTCAAGTCTCCATTGTCCACTGCTATATGTATGCACCACGACCCGAGGAGGATCCAGCGCAACTGCAATTCACCATGGCTAATTACAGCGCACTGCGTGCCTCGAGAGGCCTTGCCAACTCACTGACTCGCTCTGATACTGGAACCATCAAGGCAGCAGCGCCGGCTGTCAATGCTCATTACACAAAGCTCTTCAATTCTTCTGCTCCGGTCAAGACTAAGGCGAGAGAGTCGTCGGCAGACTCTCCTTTCGCCTTCCTTCCGTCAAACGCGCTTGTTCCGAAGAGCGGTCGAGGCGAGCGGAGCAAAGGTCTGACTGAGATTCGAGGGTCGTACTATCATCCAGTCACGTATACTTATCTCGACGAGCTACTCAGTGATTGGGGAGGTACGGGTATCTACCGTTTTGCTTCGAGAGCCATGATGCTAATTCATATAGCAGAATTTGTTGACGGTGTCAAGGTTTGTTTGTTTCATGTAGACTCAATAATGCTTAAATTTCCAATCAACGAGTAGTTCGCTGGAGGATCGTTCTCTCTGATGCCGCCGACTCGGCTGAGACGCCTCATTGATATGGTCCATTCGCACGACACGTACGTTTCGACGGGTGGGTTTATCGAGCGTGTTCTCGCTTCGTCTGGAGGCAACACCAAAGTAGTCGGGAAATACCTTGAGACCTGCAAAGAAATGGGGTATGATTGGCCGCTTCAGCTGCACAAGGCGGTTTCGGGAACTCACAGTTCTACATAGCTTCGACGTCCTTGAAATCTCGTGCGGCTTTCTTTCTCTCCCGACGGAAGATTGGGCCGCTCTCGTGAAACTGACAAAGTCAATCGGTCTGAAACCGAAACCCGAAATTGGAATTCTCTTCGGTGCTGGAGGCGATACTGAAGGGCTCGAGAGCAAAGGCACTCGTGATCCCCGCTGGGTCATTGAGGTTAGTGGGGTTGATTTCTCTTATTATTTCACTACAGACTCATTTATTCTCGTAGCGAGCGGAAAAATTCTTGGATGCGGGCGCTGACAGAATCATGATCTGCATATTAAGGTACCCATTATGTTCTCGGTGCTGACCGCATTCTTGATAATCAGACTGAGTCGGAGGGTATAACCGAGAACGTCAAGGAATGGCGTACGGACGTAGTCTCCTCCCTTACTTCCGCGCTTCCGGTCGACAAGCTCATGTTTGAAGTCGCAGAACCCGCTGTCTTCGCGTAAGACATTGATCCATAAGGTAAAGCTTTCTCAGAGACAAGCTGACACAATTAACGCCTAGATACTATATCCAAACTCTCGGTGCGGACGTCAACGTCTTCGTGGATCATTCACAGATTGCTCAGCTAGCGTGTCTGCGCAAGGGCATCTGGGGAACAAGTGACTTGTTTGGACGGGTTGCCACCTTTAAACCGCGGCATAATCCGTGAAAATAAGATGAATCCCCGAAATTAATAGTGGTGCATGTACTAATACTATACAACTGTTTGTGGTTCATGATGTGAATTTTCGATCCTGCTGTTCCTGAACTATTACGTAATTCGGTTTTTTTGGCGCTCGTGTGAGCTACTAATTATATCCGAAGCATGTTATATGAAGACCCTCTGGGCTCTTTTCCACTAAGCATCACCAAGTATCACCAAGTACTCCAGGTTGCACCATGGAAAGAATGCGTGGAGTGTGCGAGATGTCCGATGCAGTTATCCACGAGAAATGGATGGCTGAAGCTCAGTTAATGGTATGAATAGCTAACTGTCTCTGTTCCCCTATCATTCACTGGGAGAGCTTCCAGGCCGAAGAAGCATTAGCTGCGGGTGAGGTGCCTGTCGGCTGTGTCTTCGTGCGCGACGGCGTCATAATCGCCCGGGCGCGAAATAGGACAAACGAGTTGCGAAATGTGAGCCTTTCGATTTTCCCCTTTCAGATTATTCTCCTCGTCAAGGTGTTCACATGCTCCTGCTCATTCTCCTATACATTGTACTTCTAAGGCAACACGGCATGCCGAGCTGGAAGCTATTGACGCCATTCTAGCCTCGGGCGAATTGACGCCAGATCGCACACAACCGTACTTGTTGCATACAACTACGCTTTATGTTACAGTTGAGCCGTGTATTATGTGTGCGTCTGCTCTCCGACAGATGGGCATTGCCGCTGTCTACTACGGTTGTGAGAATGATCGCTTTGGAGGCTGTGGAAGTTTACTGGGTGTCAACGAGAAGTATGATTGGGTTATGTCTATTTTGCAGTTTTTACAATTGACTTATTTTCGTCTGGAAGATTGAAGCATCCGAAACATCCTGCATACAATGCTTTCAGCGGGTACGGCCGTGAGGCTGCCATTATGATTCTCCGACGTTTTTATCTGACCGAGAATGTGAATGGTAAGTGCGCGGACACTCCTGCTTTTGCTGATTTCTCTCGCCTCGATACTGACTACGATCATCAATAGCACCAGTACCGAAGAGCAAAGCTAATCGCGTACTGAAGACCGAGATTACCGAGCGGATAGACAACGCTCTGGCGGGGAAAGAGACTCCCGAGCGCAAAGACTAATGCGTTTACTTACATCCTCGAAGGTGCCACGTTGTGGATCCAAGTCGGAACGTTGGGTCGTGATATGCAACTATAACGTTCATGACGCATCGATCTTTCCGAATTCATAACATTGTTCCCTCTTGGTCTTCGCGCCTATCTGGAACGGTCACCACCAACTCGGTCCTTTTCATGCGTTAAACTTGCGTAGCGCTTGTTGCCCATGGTTGCACCGGTCCGGGTCGCGCAGAGTATCTTAGACTCATTACTCTTTAGGAAGCTCTAATCTCTGCTTGGGACGATCACGCAGGTGATAGTATGCTGCTATCTGCGTGGAACGACCCTTTTCGAAGAAGGAACCTTAATTCATTGTACTCGGTCGTGGTGTATTATCGCCATCGGCTAGCGTCGGGAAATTAGTGACCCTGCTTCGCGGAGGACGTCACTTTTAGTTCATCGAGGAAGCGGATCTAACGCGAGGAAGGAAATCTTACTCGCATTGAAGAGGTTTGTGTTTCAACTCCTTTGGGTCGTGGCCTATCAGTTTCATCTGAGACTTGAAATTATGTGTCCACGCAAGCAGCCAGATTCCACATTTGCTCTTACTCCGTGTTCGAATGTCAGGTACGTTTAATGCTAATCATCATGTATTGTATCTTGCATCATCTTGGCGAGCAGGAGCTATGATAACATTCATTGTGTGACAGCAATACACACACAGGGTCACCTGGCATTCGTTCCTGAAGAGCGGAACTGGGCGCACAGGATAGGAATCAGGTGGTAGAAAACAAGAGCGAGGAAGGCGGGATGAACTCTCGAATGAGTTGAGATCTTGGTCTGGAGAGGAATGTTAATCATCGGTGGCGATTGCTTATGGTGGGATTCGAATCAGGCGCGGGAGCATGTAACTTAGCCATGCATGTATAAATATGAAGGGAAGACCGAGGAATCAGAATAAAACGGAGATGAGAAGGCGATGTGGAAGATTTGCCGTCCGTTCCGGGGAGGATGACCCATTAGCGAGGATGAGATGGATCATCATGGGCTGGGTAGTTATAAGACAGGTGCCGATGATACGGGCCTGGCGTGGCTTACGAGCTCCATTTGCCTGCGATCTCAGCTACTTCCGCTGCCAGCGTATCGTATCCATTCCGCCCTTTCCTCCCTCCTCCTCCATAGTTTTGTTCTTTTCTCCCCTTCACAGCACATTCGGACGAATGACGAGCCAGCATGGGACAGAGTGTGACAGTGACGCCTTCCTTCCTAATGCGTATGCACAGGTCACTTAGCAAGGCGTGACATTCCATCCTGTGCTGGGAGGTCGAGTTGGCATCCCATCAACGCCTGCGCACTCGGTAGCGACAGCGAGCAGGACGCTGTCAAACTCACCAGCTTGCTCGAATTACGCACTTTAATCTTTTCCAGCCATTTTTCAGCTCCGTAACGACCGGATAGCCGCTGGTGAACTCGACGCACCGACTGACAACAACACTGGCACGGCCCATTGCAACGACGCCTCGTAGCTCGTCATTCGCTGGAAATTATTCTGATTGGAGCTGAGCCGTGCTCGCGTATAGCATCGTTTCCAATTGACTGGAACTGCCTTACGGTTGACTCGTTCTGTTACTTCCCTAAAGCGGCGTCGCAAGCACACGTATCCGAAACACGGAAAAGACGACTTCGATCGGCGGAGAGGTGGTTAGTGCTCAATCAGCTCAGGAATCATTCCAGACGAGCACATACATACACCCACACACACATACACAATCATTCATATTTGGTTTATCACGCGAGCCGCATCCGGTGAAACGGGGTCCGATTCGAAGGAGTCTGTTTCTCTGCGCGAACTTTTAACGAGCTACGCCAAGAAGGCATGCTCGGCATCCAGCAAACACACGCCGCTGTACCACATCATCCGTCAACCCGTTCTGCCGCTACAGCCGTGTCCTCCGGCCCACTCAGGTCAGCAACCATCCCCAAAAGACGCCCGAACGGCGTGCAAAAACATCACGTTTTAGACACCGTGTCAACCACGCAGGACAATCCAGAGACGCAGGTGGAGACCAGCGCCGAGAATTCGGCCTGGTCTGAACCGCCGCGTATTGAACATGTTGGCGTTGAGCAGAAGGATGATGTTAATGAGGTCGGCAGTTCGAGCGAACAAGCAGAAGAGCGGAAGAGGTCCGTCGATCCTAGTGCAAACCAGGAACAAGATGCGAACGGATCCGCAGAACAAGAGAAGAAGGATGAAAGAGAGAGTGTGGATAGCAAACCCGATGGCGTGGAAGATTATATGCGACGACCAAGCTCGCCTCTCAGCGAACTCAGCCCAGCACCGGATGAGGATGATAATCCAACACAGGGAGAAGGTGCTGATGAAGATGAAGGGAGTGAGAAGGCTGCAAGCAGCTACAACTTGGGGAGGCAGCATCCTATTGATGGATTACCTGACTCTGTAAGCTCCGTACCTGCGTCTTCTGACACTCGCGCCACTACTAGAACGGGCCAAAATGCTGCTTATCACGGATTTTCGGGGAATGCAATAAACCAAGCAGCGCCGATGAATCCATTTGGTTCTGATATCCCCACCGTTGACGGTTTCCCTGGAACTTCAACGTCTCTTGGATCATCGTCACAGCTTCCATATTCTGCGGGGGTACTACCGAGTCCTTCACCTGGCAAGCAGGGGATGCAGAATGCTCGTGCAGGCCCAAGCGGGAGTGCGTCTCCAAGTTCTGCGAAGGCAGACACAACGCGGAAGTTCTCCATTCTCCTCGAGCTGAATGCCGAGTTGCTTAGGTACGTTTCTTTGACTTTCCGTCTCCGTGCTTTCTTTCCCCTGTATCCGGTAATTCGTCCGACTGTGTCCGATAGCCTTTCTTGCTTCCTATTCTTTTCATCACCGAGTACTGACGGATTTAATTTTCGTCTCAGGGTTTTCCAGGCGTTCATCTCGTCAGGATACCCACAGGAGGCACCGGAAGCTCAGTTGTACGTACAAAGTGCACGTTGGCGGATCATAATATTGATTAATCATGGCTTCAGGTTCTCAAAAAGACTCGATAATAATTTGACATGGATGATAATGCACGTTGATAATGCGAACAAGGCCCACGCAGGTCGTCCTTCTATACCGGACATCGACCCACCAGTTTTGGCTCCTTCTGCCGCGCATATAGCCTTTCCTGAAGGCATATTCGATCGTATCAACCGTCTTTATGCCCTATTAAACTCAGCTTTCGCAAAAGATATTGCGCGCAGAAATCAACTGTTAGCGTCATCATCGAATTCTGGGATGCCGAACACTGTTCAGCAGAATTCTTTGACTCCAAGTATTTTGCCACCGAGTGGTATTGGTGTAAAGCGCGAGCGGCCTGATAGCAGTGGGTATTCTCGCATGGAGAGTCCATCCGCCCCCAAGCGTCGCGACACTGGCGAAGGGAAAGAGATGATGGGTCCAAGTACTCCGACACGTTCGGCTTCGTTGGGTGTGGGTGACATGCCTCCACCGACAACACCTAGATTCCCGACACCGTCTCACCCACAAATGATTCGTCCTGGTTCCGGTATGAGCGGGGTCGGTCCTACAAACGCATCTGGGCATTCTGATGGAATGTTCTCTCCAAGTACAAGCTCAGGCTTGAACATGAGCGGTAGCACGCAGGGGCTGGGAAACGTGGGTGGTTTGAGTCCAGAGGCTCAAGCACGCGCGAGACAGATGCAGATGCAACAAGCCCAAGCTTTCATGCTTCAGCAACAGCAGCTTCAGCTTCAGCAGCAGCAGGGACAGCAACATCCGCAGACGAACCAGCAAATAAGGACACAGAGTATCAATGTTGGCATGGGTTCGCCACAACGCCTGTCGCAAGGTACACCGTCCCCAACACGTCAGCAGCAGCTGATGCAGGCACAGGCTGCTGCGCGGCAAATGTCTCCCCCTGCCGCTACTCCTGGGTTGGGAGCAGGTATGGGCATGGGCATGAACGGCTCGGATAGCATGGGTTCGGGTCAACAGGGTGGGATGGGTAGTAATGTACCGCAAGCGAGCATGAGTGCAAACGTAAATGGCATGGGTACAAACTCTGGCTCGAATATGACACAAGGCCAGATGCTTGCAAGCATGGGCCCGGCGGCCGTTGCCACGTATCAGGCCCTGCAGAATGCGCAGCATCCGATAACTCAGTATTTAAACCAGCAGATGCCCAACTTTTCACAGCTGCCGGTGATGGAACAGATGCGACGATTCCAGATAGTCCAGGTTTGTTTCATGTTAAATACTATCAGTCGAAGAGAACTGACGGAACCCACCCGTGCACTAGCGACAAATGAGCCAACGAAATCAAATGATGGCAAACCAAATGATGGGTGGGCAAATGCGCCAATCAAGTATCAGCTCTTCTGGGTCGGGAACTCCACAGATGCAGCAACTTGGCCAGAGTGGGCAGTTGGGCGTGGCGCCTCATATGCAATCGTCAGCGTCGGAAAGTAACATGCAATTCCCGAACACTCCGACGGCAGGGAACATGTCAGGCGCTGCCTCAAGCATGAGCATGCCGCAACTAGGCAACATATCCGGCATGCCAAATGTCTCAAATTTGAACCCGCAGCAACGACAGCTGTACCTAATGCAGATGCAGATGCGCAACGCAGGTGTCGGGGGTGGTAATCTCAGTAATAGCAGTGGCATGGGCGGTGGTATGAATCCAGCTTTGGTGAACCCGCAATTACTACAAGAGCGTCAGCGTCTCGAACAGCAGCAACGGCTTGCTCTGACACAACGCCATGGATCACCTCTGAATCCGGCCTCGAGCAGTGGATCAGGTCATTTCCCACCTGGACTACGCTCGAACCCAACTCCAAGCGTTGGTATCGCGCGAACCGGGCGTTCACCCTCCGTGAGTGGCCTCGGTGACATGGCAGGTGGGGCGACACCACGAATCGGCGGACGAATGCTTCCTGGTAGCGAAGATTATCAGCGACAGGTGCTCATACAGCAAGCGCAGCGAAGTGCTCAAATGCAGCAACAGCAGCAACAACAGCAACAAAGTTTCATGCAAGGACAGGGTCAGGGGTCGTGGTCAGGTCAGCAATCGCAGCAACTACCGCTTTCTGCAGGCGCATGGCCACAGCAAGCCCAACAGGCCTTCGGGATGGGCAACTCGTCACCAAATACTGGGATGCCAGGCGTCGATTTCATGACACCATCTCGTCAAACGAGCGCTACTCCGGCGCCCATGGGACATCAAAGTCCCACAGCGCCGTCTACTGACTTTGACAACATGATGAACTGGTAACCCGCGCTTTCCCGTATGAACCTCACTTCTCATGTTGACATGTCGACGACTCTACCTGCGTTGCGTGTGCTTTGTATGTAATCGTAATAATCAACTTGCTCTCGTGTCTTGTTTATAGTCTCTTCCTATTTCTCACTCGATTATTTCCTCTGCTGGTTTTTGCACATCTTGTCCTATCTCACTTATCTCATCCATTTCTCCTCACTTTCTACTTTCACGTCTAACTCCTGAACACCCACAAACTCCGCGTCACCGATCAATCGATTCTCCTCGTCCGTCCCATCCCAACCTATAACTAGTTCTACTCACCTGTGCATCGCATTTCTATCGAGCATCTCAAACATCCTTACCGCCTTTTTTGTTTGCTCTGCTGGTGCGAAAGTACCGTTTTATCTGTTATGTGTTGTTGTTCCCGTGGCCTTGTATATTAACCGATATTTTCCTTTTGACACATTTCTAAAAATAGACATAGTCGAAGTCTTTTCCCTGTACTACAGCGGTGGTGTGGTAAGAGAGTGTAAAGTTGTCTTCGGTCTAGACTTTTCGATAAAGTCAAAACTAGTAGCACTGATATCCCAGCTCATTCTCCCGACTAAGTTCAGATTCAGATACCTCACAAGACAGCTGGTAGCTCTTTAATCCTAGCTCTAAAGTCTATCCGCCCCATATACTCAACTCGCAATGACATTTCTACGGTTGATTTAGCTGAACGGTTAGTGCAAGGCTCTTAACCTGTCAAAGCGTGGAGTTCGAGCCCAGCATGTCCTTCGTTGCATGAGTTCTGACAACTTCCCCTCTGATAGTTATAGAGCTGTCCTAGCAGGAACGCAGAACCGCCACCTCTCTTATTCTATCACACTTTTTCGAGAATGAAAAGTATGTATATTTGTTCCGGATTTCTATACTATAACTTATGTTCATGACTAGCTAACTAGTTACTAGTAAATAACGGACTACAACTCCTCCTTCACGTTCTTAGCGCCGTTATTCACATCCGCGTCAAGAGGTCGACAAAGCGCGGGAGAGGTACCCGTTAAATGATACTCGCATTTTTCTGGTTCGCTGACGGAATGAATTTCGTTTTCTGTTCCGCAGGAGAGGAAGAGTGTGACGCTGCGCTCGGGACCGTTCCAGCAACGTGCACCCTTTTGGTAATACATCTGGGAGTAGTACTCGGATGAACCGGGTTCGATGTGGGCTGCGTTGTTCCAGTGGGTGAATTTACTGTAGTAGACCAGTTAATAACGTTAGCTTCTTTGAAGGGGAGTAGCCCGACGTACCCAAGACTGAAACTCGATCCACCCTTATTCGGTTTCTGACGCGCCTCACCAAATAGACAAACCTCGTACGTATATTCACCAGTATCTTTACTCAGGCATTGTTTGTCCAGTTTCTTCCATTCTCCGTCAGAGCCAAACCACTCTAGATCGAATAGACGGGCGAGATCGCGTTGGGCGTTTTCTTTGTCTTTGCGAAGCTTGTTGAGCTCGCGTTCGCTGTCGTGGAATGCGCTTCGGGCTTTTGAGGTTCCGGATGACTCTGAATAAGGAGTGTGGTGAATGAGTAGGGAGTCGGTGAGATATTGATTGTTGTGAGTGGCGGCACGTACCGGAGGAAGATTCGGGTCCACGGATGATACCGACTTTTTGGAGTACTGAGACGAAGGAGTCCCTGAACACCTCGTATTGTGGGAATAAAGCATCCGGGATGTATGATTCTAGATCATATACTATCACATCTCATTAGTCAAAGACGGGACATGAAGAAGTACATATACTTACGAAGGGAATCTGCCTCGTCGCTATCAGTGTTCTGGTCATGTTCAAGCAGCAGAGAATCAAGGTCGGCGTCAAGCAAATCATCCAAATCCTTCTCGAGTTTATCTAAAGACCATTCGTCTTCTTCCAGTATCTCGGGCTTGGGCTCCTCGTCACTCTTACTATCCCCTTCCTCAGACGTTTCGCTTTCCCCTTCTTCCTCTTTAGCTCGATCACGATCGTTGCTTGGTGGAAGACCGGCGTAGTGCTCGTATCCACGCACTGCTTCAAGAACGGCCATGTCTTGGTAGTTTGGATTATATCCTGCACGCAGTGAGGAAAGGATGTCCGACAGGGTTTGTTCTCTGGATTTGAGATCATTATATTCCCGCTTGAGTGCTCTTAAAGCATCAGAATGTTCGGTGAGAGATTGGTACAAAGCTAATTTAACGTGAGCTAATATCTGTTTGTAAAGCGAGGAGGATTGACGAACGTGACTGCTTCTTCTTTTCAAGCTCTGCAGCCGAAGTTGCTTCTAATCTGTCGAGCAGACCTGAAGGAAGAATATAAGCACGCACACTATACTGGACTGAAGGTTCCATATTCATACCTTTTAGCCTGGCAACTTCCTTTTCCTGGGAAGCAACGTCTCGTGAAGTGGCAGCTACGAGCTCCTCAAGCCGTTTCTTCTCTTTGTTCGCGTATGAAATATACGAAGATCGAATCTTCGAGCCTTTCCTGCGTACTTTGTTTTCCGCCTCCTTTCGGATGCGGAACTCTTTCCCGACCCCCTCGCAAATGTTCGGGCAAAGGCCCGGTTGTTCGTCCGAACCATCGCAGCATTCCGGTTCTTATGATAGAATGTATATAAGCAAAAGAAAAGGCGAAGTAGGAGAAGATAGCTACGGACCGCAAAGCCCATCGTTCACCCGTGAACTCCGGATAACTGAGCCAATGTGACCTTCATTCTTGCAATAGAATGTCGAGTTCGGGCAAGCGCTTGTCCCTACTTTTACTTCAAGACTGACACAACGACAGAATAAGCCAGGTTTACGTACCGGGTTCGTCGCTACCATCTGGGCAGTCGCAATAATCATCATTTACAGAATCCCATGAAATGAGTTTGGATCCGTCAAGGCATCTCCATTTAGTGTGATCGCTGCTAAGGGGCACATATTTTTCGAGAAAGCTGGGTCGTACGCCGTGCGACTTATCTAGCGCGTGCACTGCGCTCAATGGCGTCGCAAATACGGTGAGCACGAGCCAGGGTAGCATGAAGGATAGCCAGCTCAGTTAACTTGGCGGACGGACGCGATGGAGACCCAAATTGACGCGCAGGATCGACACGGACACGTCAGCAAATCATATCACGTGCTCGAGAGTGTCGCTAACCACAACAAATACAAATATGGCTATCTCCGCACTGATCGGTTTGCCGGGACCAGATTGTTTCAAGCTTGTTGCACTACTAGACCTGGATGTTTCCTATTCTTTGCTTGTTTCTTGAATATGCCATTAATCATGAAATTCCTGGGCAGCTAATCAGCAATAAACTCTCGGCTAGAAGACGCGAGTTTTTCCAGTATTAATTTCGGACGTGTGCACGCCTGTGTATGTACATTCGGCACCCGGCAAAGCAAATTCTTATCCGCAGTTCAGGCTGGGTTGCATCTCTTTCCCATGCTTTCATGAGCACCCACTTGGCTCGACCGGCTGTCCTACTCACCTGGGTCTGACAATGCATCGATCTCTTCCATTACGGGGTCTCATCCTCTATCTATTGCTCACCCTTTTACCGGCATTCGCTTTACAATTAGGTCGACGGAGACCAGCAAAGCGCGCATATTCGACTCACAATTATTATGTGCTGGAACATGATCCTCGGCTTGGTACATCCGCTGAAGAATGTGCGAATGCGTTGGGCGCGGAACTCGTAGAACCAGGAGGCGAATTGCAAGACCACTGGCTCTTGCGCGTGTCGAAGGAGCAAGACCTCGATCCACGTAGTATTTTACAAAACGACTTTCCTATGAGTAAACGGGATGTGCTCTCTAAATCCATTCGAAGCCTCACGCGGCAAATACCGAGGCAGCGAGTGAAACGTGCTGCAGTTCCTGCTCCTCCACCTCTGACGGATGAATCTGTGGACAAGTCGCTGGCCAGAGGGATTGCATTACGGCTGGGCATTGAGGATCCATTATTCAAAGACCAATGGCATCTTGTCAATGAAGAGTATCCCCAGCATATGATGAATGCGACCCCAGTGTGGGAGATGGGTGTCACTGGGAAGGGTATCAAGTCTTGCATGGTGGACGATGGACTTGACTTCGAGAGCGATGACCTTGCTGACAACTTTGTGAGCTCGCTCATCATTCAGTGATAAGACTGTTGCCAATGTGTTTCCATTTACTGCTAGGATGCTGAGGGCTCGTACGACTTCAATGATCACGTTGATCTCCCGAGGCCTATGCTTTCCGATGATCGACATGGTACGCGATGTGCTGGACAAATCGCTGCCGTCAAGAATGGTGTCTGTGGTGTTGGGATTGCATACGAGTCGAAAGTATCTGGCGTTCGTATATTGTAAGTCCTACTCATGATCTACTCTTGAAAGATCTATTCTTAAAGTACGAACAAAGGTCTGGCCCAATCTCGGATATCGATGAAGCAGCCGCTCTCAACTACGGCTTTCAGGATACATCAATCTATAGTTGCTCATGGGGACCATCAGACGACGGAAGGTCCATGGAAGCACCAAGCCTGCTTGTTCAAAAGGCAATTCTCAATGGAATACAGAAAGGTCGAGATGGAAAGGGTTCTGTCTTTGTATTTGCTAGCGGGAACGGCGCTCATACAGGCGATCAATGCAATTTCGACGGGTATACGAACTCCATCTATTCGGTAACGGTCGCTTCGATTGATTATCAAGGCCAGCATCCATACTACTCGGAGTCGTGTGCAGCAAATATGGTCACAACGTACAGCTCTGGGAGCAATAGTAACAAACACATTGTGAGAATGTCTTGATTCGGTGTGAACTATCATTCATTATTCTCCTAGGTAACTACGGATGTCGGGAAAAATAAGTGCACGAGGAGTCACGGAGGCACGTCTGCCGCAGCCCCAAACGCAGTCGGAGTTTTTGCTCTTGCACTGTCGGTCAGGTACGAGAATTTTGAGCTATGGCTTATAGCTAATTGGCTCATCGCACTTTACAGGCCTGACCTCACATGGCGTAAATACCGCGCCCTTTTGATAAATAATTAGAGCTGACTTGTCCCTTTGATAGGTGATATCCAGCATCTATGCGTCCAGACCGCCCAGATAGTCAATCCTGGTGATTCAAGTTGGGAGCTTACCGCTTCTTCGAGGCCGTATAGTTACAAATTTGGATTCGGAAAACTTGATGCCTATGACTTTGTCACTGCGGCCCAACAGTGGACGCCTGTGAAACCCCAAGCATGGGTTGAACCACCTGCCGTGCAGCTCGAGAATGGTTCAATGGATGGAAACGGCGTATACTCCGGGGGCTTGCCGATAATAGATGGAGGTGTGGAGAGTACCATTGAGATCACACAGGATATGCTCAGAGATGGCAATTTCGAAGCTCTTGAACATGTGACTGTCCGTGTATGGATTGATCATTCAAGAAGAGGAGACGTGGAGATTTTCCTTGTGAGTCCGAATGGAATTCGGAGCATGTTGGCGGAGAAGAGGAGTGGGGACAGAGATAAGGATGGATTCCCCGGCTGGCGCTTCATGTCCGTAAAGCACTGGTGAGTACCATCAAGTGATTACTACGTATATATGTCCACTAATATCTGTGGTAGGGGTGAAAAACCTGTCGGTACATGGACTCTTAGTGTTTCTGATCAAAACAAGGAGGATGAGAATGGAAGCTTCATTGGCTGGAAGCTGTCGTTATGGGGTTCGGCGAAGGACGCTGATAAAGCGGTACCATACGCCTTGAAATCGTACGAGGAGTTGCCCATCCCTTTCCCGTTGCCCGAAGACGAGGAAGAACCCATACCCGATGCTCCTCATACAACAGCTGCACCTTCCACGACGAAGATTTACCTGAAACCAACCGTATTCAGCTCGACGCTGTCTTCAGCAGAGGAAGTCGAATCTTCGACGACAGTCGCTTCCGTGATAGAGGCGAGTTCGACGACTAGCTCAACCCCGGAACCGAATGACGATGGCATGTCGAATGAAACAAGGCGCATAATTGCTATTGCAGGTCTTGCAAGCGGTGCAGTCCTGGTGTGCGGTGCAGCCTACATAATCGTACGACAAATCCGGAAGAATCGTGCGGACGCACAAATACGTACTGAGCAGGACCAAGAAGATGGTGAAGAGGTTCGCATGCGTCTTCTTGATAACGATGCGCAACAATCTGTGACAGTGGGAACGAATGAGGTGATCTACGATGCGGATGATGAGAGGAGAAACCTGGCATCTAGCGGTGTAGGATTCCATTCTGGATTCTTGGAAGACGAAGACGCGCAAGAGTCAGCACGCAATAGACAATACAGCAATGCTGATTCTGATTCCCGCGAGGTTGGACCGTCGACTCTGCGACGTGCTCGAGATTGAACGGAAGAAGCCATCTATCTACATAGCATATTGTGCAAAATATTTAATAGAGATTTGCTCATTCATTCTCCGGATCAATGTATCTATGCATGCATGCTTTCATCTAGTGCTTTTACTTTACTTTATAATATACAGAACTGCCGAATTTGGTAACGATGTGGTCATAGTTTCGCTCGCCATTTTGGACTATTCCTAGCGACACGAACAATGTATAAGTAATAATAATACCATTCAGCTCCCACGCACGTATCTTAATCAACTACTACCATGAGCCCAAAGGGCGAAAAGCTCAACGAACTGGAGACGCTGCCAACGGCTGGTAAGGCCTCGAATGTTGGTCTCGAGGTCAGCGCGCACCGGTCAAGGTCCAGGAGATCAGTGGTCGTTTTGGTGGCTACGGCTTTGTGTTTCTGGATTTGGGTGCTGCACAGACGCGGATGGGATGTATTTCCTGTTCCATATCAGCAAGAGGACTCTTATGTTCCCTGGCCGCTCGTCATAAATGCCTGGGACATGGATACCGAGGATACGGTAGGAAAACCGCACCGCCATCCTCATCGTCATAGAGGGCGTCCTTTCCTTAACGGAGAGCGCGCAGAGAAGGTCTTCCTGTGTGTCGTCTATCCCTCTGACTCGGCATTCTATTAACCATCGCTTGTATACAGTGAAATACCGAACAATGAGAGTGCAATCGCGACGTCCCGTCATTACGCAGGAAAACCGCATATGGCGGGTACTCAAGGCGATTACGACACCGCAATCGACTTTCTGCACCTCCTCCAGAAAGAACTCAACGTTCCTGTTCCACTGAAAGATCCTGTCTACGGCGCGGGTTCACCTGAATCTCGAAATGCAACCCTGGGAATTACAGAACGTGCCTTCCCGACTGCATGGGTTGACACGTACTACCCAGTACTCAACTCGCCTGTGAACCATAGCTTGGAAATATTAAGCGAAGATGGAGGAGTAGTATGGACGGCTCATTTGGAAGAGGTCGCAGAGAATGACCTTGACCCGGATGCGGGCAAGTATGCTGAGGCGGTCCCAGCTTTCCATGGTCTTAGCCGCGGGGGTGAGGTGCAGGGAAAGCTCATTTACGCGAATTACGGAAGGAAAGAAGATTATGATGCTCTTGAGGAGGCAGGTATGAATTTCTACAATATGCTGAGGCCGTGGAAAATTGATCAAAGACTTTATCAGGTGTCAACCTGAACGGTTCTATCGTAATTGCTCGTTATGGAGGAATCTTCCGTGGACTCAAGGTCTGTTTCCCAGAGAAGCATTCACTGTATCACCAATTGACGTTTCATGACTCACAGGTTAAAGGAGCTCAAGAACGTGGAGCGGTCGGCGTTCTTATATATTCGGATCCTCGAGATGATGGCAGCGTCCGCTATCAGAACGGTTATGCCGCGTAAGTTACAGCGTGCTAGTATTGGGATTGTTTTCTAATATCTCATAAGCTATCCTCACGGTCCTGCGAGGAATCCGACCTCTGTTCAGCGAGGATCTGTTCAATTCATCTCCCTCTACCCTGGCGATCCAACTGTTCGTTCGTACTTTTCCGACCGATTTCATTTTGCTCATTACTAAGCCTCCAGACTCCTGGATACCCATCATATGAGAATAGTACTCGTACAGAAGGAGAAAACATCCCCAAGATACCTAGTCTTCCGATATCGTGGAATACAGCGTCTCGTCTCCTACAAGAGATCGAAGTTGACGGGTTGAATAGGACCATCAAGCTCGTCAACAATGGTCAGCACTCCGATTGCGTATATTTTTGATGTCTAGATATTGATGATGGATCAATAGTCGATGTCAAAGTCACACCCATCTGGAATACTATAGCTGTTATTCCAGGTCATATCAAGAGCGAAGTAGTCGTGGTCGGGAATCACCGGGACGGTTCGTTAATCACTGTTGTTAGAGAATACTTCATCTGACTTAGATCGTGTAGCTTGGGTCCTAGGGGCGACGGACCCGACATCAGGTACCGTCTCTACAGTAGAGTTGATTCGGGGACTTGGTGTCTTGATCAAGAAGGGCTGGAGACCATTACGGACCATCGTCATTGCCAGTTGGGACGCTGAAGAGGTAAACTATATTTTACCGGTCTATGAAGTACCAGAGCTAACGAATTCATGATCTAGTATGGCCTGATCGGGAGCACTGAGTGGGGAGAGGACTTCGCAGACTGGATCGATAAACATGTCGTCGCATACTTCAACCTTGGTGAGCAAATCCGTAGCCTTGCTTAGCACTTTTAATTAAGATGTCCTTCAGATTCATCCGTTAGCGGCTCGCGTTTCCGTTTGTCTGCCTCTCCATCTCTTGCACACCTTGTGAGTGGTACGGCGAAAGACATCCCTCATCCAACCATTCCTGGTAAGACACTCTGGGATGCTCGTCTTGACTCTGGTCCTCTGCATGGTCTTGTGGACGAAGAGTCGATGCGTGTATGGGAGGAGCAGTGGGGTGATCCGTTAATCGAGCTGAACGACCTTGAAGCGTCGGATTCATTGAGGACCGCCATCAAGGGCGGCTCTAAAGTGAATATTCACGGTGAAGCGACTCACAGCGCCACGACGAGCGTCAGCGCGCTTGGTTCCGGAAGTGACTACACCGTCTTCTTGCAGCGAATTGGAGTTGCGAGTTCTAATGGTGGCTTCGGGTCTACGCTTTCTGATCCTGTATACCACTATCATTCCGTATTTGATTCGCAGACCTGGCAGGAGCGCTATGGTGATCCTGGGTTTCATCGCCATGTTAGTTACCCATTACTCCTCACTTTCTGGTTTCTCATGCTGTTTCTCTTAGGTTGCTGTTGCGAAGCATCTCGGACTCCAACTTCTGCGGACCGCGGATGCCATTGTTTTGCCCATTAACACGACTCATTACGCTAACGAGTTGGATGCTTACCTTGACAAGTAAGCTCCCTTCCTCTGAGCTCTGACGGCGTATCTAAGGCGCATATGTCCACAGAGTCGAGGCAATCGCAGATCAGACAGGACTGACCACCGACTTCTCATCACTGCGCTCCAGCATTGCCAAGCTTCAAAAGTCAAGCATAGCACTAGACGAAGAGAAAACATCAGCTGAGGAACATCTCAAGAAACTCCTACGTAAATGGTGGCACTCTCGTCATAAGCACGGAAAAGGCTGGCACCGCAAGGTATACAAAGCAATCAAGAAAATCAAGGAGATTTGTTCCCGTTTCGGCTTGGGCTGTCCCCCACAAAAGAAGGAGGAGTACGACGGACCAAGTAACTTGGGTGCTAGTCATCGATTGAAGCCACGCATTGGTCGTTTCCCGGCCTGGGTCAAGGAACAACAAGCCAAACAATCCGATTATAGTAAGCAATTCGAATGGCATCCAGCGTACTTCGGTCTTGGGCACGGACACGGAAACTCGAAGCTCCTCAAAAAAATTGCAGCTGCAGCTAAACGCGTACAAGCAGCCAACTCAAAATTAGTTGCATTCGAAAGAGGATTTATAAGCGAGGAAGGAATTAAAGAAAGAGAGTGGTTTAGACATCTTGGTGTTGCACCTGGGAAGTGGCTTGGTACGTTTCTGTTGGTTTGTCGTCTTGTAATGGCTAACACTCATGGCTGTTCTGCAGGATACGGCGCGACTACGTTCCCTGGATTGACGGAGGCTTTGGTGTATGATAAGAATACCACGCTTGCTCAGGAGGAAGGTAAAAGGCTGCAGGTTCTTATTGATGCGTTGGCGGAGGAGCTGAAAGTATGAACTGGAGTAATATGCCATAATTATGTTTTGTACTATATCAAACCGTGCACAATTCGATTCGTCTAAACTCGTAAGAGCAGAACTCATAGTGAAACGAAACCAAGTATGGCTCTACTATCCATGCAGCAGAAATAAATAAATTGACATTGACGGTCGTGTGTAAATGTACTTTATGCGATTACATCTAGATTTTTCTTACATAAATGAGGAATGAGGATGAATGAAGATCTACGCCTCTATTTTGAGTCCAATAAGCAAAATGGTAAAAGAAACGTTAAGCAGGAGTTTGAACACCCTTATCAACCATGACCTTTCCCGTATTATCTGACGCCTCCTGGTTAATGGCGTCCGTCTGAACGCCTCTATCAACCATAACTTTACTTTCAAGGAGACTTGACAACTTATTGACATCTGCGGACCCGGCAGATCCAGCGTATGAGCTGGCACAAGAGCAAGTCGTAGAGCACGAGCAACCCTGAGAAGAATCGGTGGAACTGGTACGAGTAGCAGATGAGTCAGACGAGGATCCGATTTGAGATTCGTTGCTGGAGGTGAATGGGTCCGAGCCTGAGTTTGTACTGTCATACGAGCCACTCCGATAACTGGGATCGGAAGATGACAGTGTCGATGACGGGCCTACTCCAGAATCGATTTGAGAAGATATAGCAGAAGAAGAATCCGTGTCAATGCCAGTATCTCCAGTCTTATCAGACCCGGAGTCCGATACTTGGCCGTAGATGACCGGTGAGTTCAACCCTGATCGGGGCTTCGGGTCTAAAACCGCATGTCTGAGAGACCGAACGGAGTGTGCGACAGAACCGGTCGCAGAACTCGCGGTACGCCTCCGGGAACTGGCTCGCGAGCTGACGCTGGCGAATTTGGAGGCACGAGGCGAGCGATATCGCGAACCGCGTTCCGAACCATCTTGGGAGGCCGCTTCGACGATGACGTCCCCGTCAATTGCAAGTGTACACGACAGCCTACGGTTACCCGGTGGTCCATTGGAAGTAAGAGATATGTCATCATCACTGCTATAGCCAGTGCTATCGTCTGTATAGCGCCCGTTCTCATGGTTGCGGCGCCTGTCCACTTTATAGAACTCTGGCAACCAGCCATTCGAGCCCTTAACCTCAACACCCGAGCGTCCGAGTGCTTCTTCGCTCAACGATGCGATATCGCCGAAGAGCGCGTACTTCACCCAACCGTTTCGAATTGCCTGTCGATTTCTGACAAAATTAGTCTCGTTACCTGCCTTTGAGATATAGCTGTTGTCTCTGAACACTTCTCCAAGTTTTTCCCGAGCTTCGAGTAGTGCGTTTAGTTGCTCCTGGCTGAGGCGCCAAATCACCTTGATGTCATGTCGTATAGTCTTTGTGGGTAGGAGAATTTCAAAGTTGTCACGTAAAAGGATGGCATAAGTTCCCTCGCGAGGCCAAGCCGGCGCAAGATCCAGTTTCGGGTTATTATCATCGTCTGAGGATGTGCCAGTCGCGGGATCACCGTCGGAGTTGATTTTGAAAAACGACGGTCGACGAGACGGGGGCACATTGTCCAATCTGTCGTTGCGATGCATGATCGGAAATACGGTGAGCTTGGAGTACACAGAATCAGAATAGTGCACCTTCTGCACAATCGCTGGACGGAAAGGGAAATGCCATTCGTCTTTGGAAAGTGACGGATTATGCCAGTAACTATTATCGACTGGTACTTTTGAATGGGATCCGAAGTCTCCCCATTCAAGTGTCGGCCGCGCTAGGAATTTGATCAATACCAAATCTCCAACTTGCACAGGCAACTCCTTAATTGCCCGCTGAGAGCTCGTAGAACTTGGATGCTGAGAGTGATGACTATCCCGTTTCTTCGCGTCGGACGCATGCGAGTCTCCGTCAAGCTTGAGCTCTGATGGGCCCATTGATGTCGTGATGGGCAGTATTTCAATTTTCTTGTTTTCAACCTTGTGATCGGTATCTGTAGGATCTGCTGGGGCCTTCAGAGCGGATTTCTCAACTCTGGAGCCAACTGTCGACCGATCGCCAACCTCGCTCTCCCAGTCAGGAATATGGAGCCAATCGTAGTCGTAGTCAAGTACGAAGCCTTCTTTCTCAAACCGTTCCCGAAACAAATCTTTAAGATACGCGTAATTTGGTTCATCAGTATAACTTAGACTCTTGACGTGCGCAAGCATCTTGCTTAATTCTTCTCCACCTGGCAATCCCTCGCAGAGTCGTTCCGGAGTCCATGTTCTCTTCTTCTCTCGGACACGTTGGTCCCTGTGTTTTTCAGTGCCACCTCGAAGACCCTGCCAAGGAAGTCTCTTGCGCACAAAGTAGATCAACGTATATGCTGCAGACTCGAGATCATCTCTGCGTGATTGAGAACAGCCCTCGAGAGCCTGTAAACTAGCGAAACGTGTTGTCCCAAAGAAGCTGTGCCCATCAAAGTATGGGAAGTGCTCGAGTGTCGTCGGATGCCTATAGCGCCGGGCCAGACCAAAATCGATGATGTGGACAAATTTTGCGCGTTCACCAATGCCCATGAGGAGATTGTCAGGTTTCAAGTCCCTGTGGATAATACCTTTGCTGTGGCAATATTCAACGGCCTCGATGATCTGAATAGCGAGCATCAGCATTGTCTTGAGGGAAAACGAGCCACCGCATTCTTCGAATAGTGCCTCAAGACTGGGACCAAGAAGGTCAAAAATCATGATGTTTCTACGACCTTCGCGCCCATAACCATAGATTTTGGGAACGCATTCATGACCCTCCAGGAGACGATAGATTTCGGCCTCGTGCTGCAAGTAGGGACGCTGGACCCTGTCATTCGTGCGCTCGAACTTGACGGCGACCTTTCTACCATCCGCTGCCGTGCCAGTGTGAACGTAGCCAAAACCGCCACTTGCGATGCGTTTGCCGACCTTGTATTCGTTTAGAGCAAGGTATCCTTCACTCATAGCGATGCAAGCTTTGAGAGACGTTACGAGATGATTGATGTGGAGGCAAAGCAAAGGACAGACAATGTGAACGACATGGGAAGTTTATGTAGCTGCAGTTGATTGTGGCGAATGGACTCAGGCTGTCTCGCCACAGTGCGCAAAGTGATTGCACTTGAACAAGGTGCCGCAGTGTTCAGCCAAATTTGAATTAGCATCACGTGGATCAAAGATCGACGCGATCATTACATAATTCGGTAACTTGACGATGAGTTCTAAGTATAGCACGCTCGGCTTCTCTTTTTCCCAAAATATCGATGTGATGTTATTGCCAGCGATGTGCCACTTCTCGCACGCTCGGGATACCCGGCAACCAGGGCGTTGCTGCGGCTTCCCTCATTTTCCATCTCATTCCCAGTACCCCACCCCGCCGCCCTTATTAACGTTGAGCTCGGAACAGCCAGCTCGTCCTTCCTCTCCTTTACACTCTCCCTAGGTCATGTCACAGGCTCTCAGACAGCCTTCTAACGCATCTCTTTACAGCCAGGAAGATAGAGACTCCTCCCCTCCTTCTCGGTTCACGCCGTCGATCGGCTCAACCGCCAGCCTACTTCCTCGTCACAACAATCAAGGCCCCGCCCCAGTATTCATGGACTCAGCTTCCTCAATGGCTAGACGCTCCGCTGGGAGTGACAAAAGTCTCCTTGAAAGCCATTCATTTGTAAGTTGCCCCTTTCTTTTCGGCTCCAACTTTTGTTGTTTGGATCTTCTGATCCGAGTTCGTCTTCCAGTATGCCACTCCCTATGGCGAGCGGGCGCGCATTGGCTCCATGTCCCACGTGTCTGACAAGGTCTGCTTTCTCTTGAGCCTTGCACAACGCTGCAAATAAATACTGACCGGCGTGCCACCCATGATGCCGCACAGTACTCCTTCTCCGCTGATCCAACTCAATGGGGTGCAAATCTTTCTCCTGACCTTGTCGAGGAGGATGACCACCTGCACAATCCAGATGCACGCGCAAGGCAAAAAGGAGACTCTTTTAGCTTCACCCTACGTGGTCTTGAGAACGTTGGGTGCCTGTTTATTCTAATGGGAGGACTGATCGGTCTTTTGTAAGCGTGTTGTCCAAGTTCATGGTGATGACACCTTGCTCAAGGTAAAGTTCTTCTCCTCTAGTGCTGGCTACCCTATAGTTGCGCACTTTACGAAACCGGCTCTATCAACTCTGGGGGGTTTCAATATTGGCGGAATCAATGCTTCCGGGCAGGTGCGTTCCTCTGCAAGCGATGTTATGCGGAAGCCGTTACTATTCTCATCTCATCTCAACCCGACATGAAACAGATTCCTTCCATCGGAAACTACGGTCTTATTGATAATGACACACCAAAAGAAGCCTATACGAAGGTCGGAATTTTCGTTGCCAGAAATATCACTCTATTCTGGTTTATCAAATAAGGCTGATCGATGCCGATTTAGATCAGTTTAAACGATGGCACTGAAATGGAGCTTGTCTTTTCAGATGAGTTCAATACAGAAGGCAGAACTTTCTATCCCGGTGATGACCCATATTGGGAGGCAGCGGATATGAATTACTGGTCGACGAACGACCTTGAGTGG
Source organism: Inonotus obliquus (assembly GCA_032164295.1). Taxonomy (NCBI): domain Eukaryota; kingdom Fungi; phylum Basidiomycota; class Agaricomycetes; order Hymenochaetales; family Hymenochaetaceae; genus Inonotus; species Inonotus obliquus. Next base: position 939,310 of record JAJHTX010000004.1, read on the forward strand.
TGAGCTATATCTAACTCAAACAGTATAACATGACAAGAGCGCTGTTTTGTTTCTCCTAGGTTTGACCCAGCGGCTATCACGACAGTGAATGGGGTGAGTAGAAACCCAAATTCGAGAGGAAACCACATCATCTCTGATAGTCTTTTTGAAGGCCTTGCAAATTACAATGTCTAGGAAGGATACCCATGACCTCCAGTATCAAAGCGGGCACATGACGACATGGAATAAATTCTGTTTCACGGGGGGTTACATCGAGGCAAGTGTTTCATTACCCGGTGTAACTGATATTCTGTAAGTACGCCTAGAATTATCCTTCAGTTGTGATGCTGACCTCCATTACAGTGGTTTCTGGCCATCGGTGTAAGTCGAAGATAGGTGCATGCCTCGTCTATACTTGACCTCGTGATCTTGCAGATGGACTATGGGTAATCTTGGTCGAGCAGGTTACGGTGCAAGTCTTGAAGGAATGTGGCCGTACAGCTACGATGCCTGTGACGTTGGCACCGCTCCAAACCAGACAATAAATGGTGAACCGCGTCTTGCCACTGTAGACGGAGACGAGTCAAATGGTGGTGTACTTTCTTACCTGCCGGGACAGCGACTTTCACGTTGTACATGTCCCGGAGAGAGCCATCCTGGTCCAATGCACTCCGACGGTACATACGTGGGTCGTGCCGCGCCTGAAATCGACATTTTCGAGGCACAAATCACCGATGGAGTAGGGCAGGTTAGTCAGAGTGCGCAATGGGCTCCGTTCAATTACGCGTGAGTGGACATCCCCTTTCTTTGATGTTCCGCGGCCCGTGACACTTCTCTGTTGCAGATACGAATGGTTTAATACTTCCAGCAATTTGATTATCGAGAATCCAACAATTTCTGAGCTGAATTCCTACAAGGGTGGCGTCTTTCGTGAGTGAAACTAATAATTAATTCAGACTCAATAGCCCACGCATTAGCACAGAACAAGCGTCATCCGTTGTATCAAATACAGACCAGAAATGCTATACTGGTGAGGCGGGATGCTTCTCTGTATACGGATTCGAATATAAGCCGGGATTCGAGGAGGACGATGCGTACATCACTTGGGTATCCAATAACACAGCGACATGGACTGCAAATGCGGCCGGCTTCGCGGCAGATGACAGGGTGAATATCAGTGCCCGGCCCATATCACAAGAGCCCATGGTATGTGGATGTTGTCGGCTACTGGTGCGCATGCTAAACCGGCTCTTGACCTAGTACATTATCACGCAATTTGGCATGTCGTTCAATTTTGCGGAAGTAGACTTGGAGAACCTTCCGTTCCCTTCAACAATGCTCATCGACTACATTCGGGTATATCAGAAGAAGGGCCAGAAGAACATTGGGTGCGATCCAGAGGACTTCCCGACCGCGAGCTACATCAATACGTACGTCGTTAATTACCGCCTTCTTGCATATAATTGACGTTAATTCCGCAGCTACATCGACGCATACACGAACCCCAACTTGACGACTTGGGAGGATGACTTCAAGCAGCCTGTTCCGAGGAATCGACTTATCGACGGATGCGACTAGATTGACTCGTATGCGACATTTGTCGCTTTCGCACCCTTCCTCCAGTTTCGTCTTACGTTGTTTCATAATTCCACTGGACCCGTTCATATTATTCGGCAGCTAGCCGATGGACCTTCCAAGTTCTGAAGAAAAATATTGTATCAATATCCTGTTTAATCACACACTCATTATTTAGAGACAAATGCTCCAGGCGGGCCAAACGTCACTCTTTTTTCACTGTGCGATCTTCGTATGTCATTAATTCAGGAGTTTCATTTCTGCATACTTGTCTCTTCTTTCATACCCCGCAAATGTCGGATGTATATACCGTTCATCACATCTAGTCAACTTGTTTGTCTCGCGTAGCTCATTTCTGCAGATTGCACCATGAAAATCACGCTTCCGTGGTACAGACGTATCTTGTCGACCCACATTCATGTTCGAGGGTCCCACTTGAGTGCTGTGAAACAAGTTGCTATTGGTAGAATCTCAAAATACCTGACTAGTAGCGCGTACAAAATAAATTAGGGCGTTGCAGCAATAGGTGTATACGAGCCGGGTCTAATAGCCGTCGGCGCAAATGTTCGTCTATATTATAGTATATAGAAGACCGTTAGTGACCCGATTGACATTAGCTTGAACTAGTCAAAGCCCACCGATTCAAGACCAACCCTTTCAAAGCCCTAATCTCCTTCTTCACTTCTTCCTGTTGTGGAGTTAACTGAGTAGGGAAACCCAAATTCGAATAATATCCCTGTCCAAGTCCGTGTTGTTGAAGGCGCATGGCGCCTGAGGCGAACTGGTATGTTTGAGTTGTGATGTAGCCTGTGAAATCTGTTAGTGCGTCTAAGGTTCTTTGGATTGGGCTTGTTTGGATACGGGGGGATGGGGCTGGGATCGTGATTTTGAGTGTTTGGAGGGAGGTTAGGAGGGGTGTTGGTGATGTGGAGGATATGGTGGATGTAGTGGGGGTGTATGTCCAGATGAGACGGTTGTCTTCTTTCGTTTCGGAAAAGCATGGGTTGGTTTTTAGTGTCTCCCATAGGGAATTCTATCCAACGTATTAAAACTCAGCGAAGTACGAATAGCAGAGATTCAACCATTCATCCTTACCTGATATGCAAGACCTTCATCAGTACTCGACCACGAATACCTCTCTTCCAAATACGCGAACAGTTCTTCCTTTGTTACTTTCTTTCCTTCCGCAAGTAGACCTTCAATCGCACAACGCAAAAACGTAAACTCCGGAACATCGATGAGCGTATCCCTCTCCAATCCAAGTTTCTCTAGATCGTGCAACTCTGAGAATTCTTTTGGTTCGTAGGGAGCGTTTGGAACTGGTAAGACGGCGAAAGTTTCCGTTTGTGATGCTTTCAGTTCTGCTAGGGATGAGTTGAGGCGCTTGAGGAGAGCGACTTGGTGTTGTTTGAGAGCGCGGCGGGCGAGGGAGGAGCGTGTAATTCGAGGGAGGAGGAATCGCTAAATTTATTAGGGTCAATCCGCTTTAAAATCCCCTTAACGCCGCACTTTGCAGATAGACCCACATAGTAGATTAGTATAAGGATGGCTGATCCTCCAGTGATCCATGAGAATATCCTCGTTAAGCCTAAGAGAAGACGAGGTAAATTTGAAGGAGGCGGTTGAGGGTAGGTGCGGGGTGGAATGGGAGGGGGCTGTGGGGGCTTTCAGACCATGCAGCAACTTACAGATTAACAAAAGAAATAAGAAGATAGAAAGGGCTGACTCACCAGTTCACGCATAAGACTTTCGATTTCATCGTCTCTTAATCCTTTGTCTGTGAGGAACTTGCGTTTAGTAGTAACATCTTCGTGCACGATGGTAGGTGAGCGAAGGAATGTTCGAGCGCGAGTGAGGAGTTCGCCACGGTCTTCTGTTAGTTGCGACGATGCAGGAGCTGAAGCAGGGGGTGTTGAAGATTCTGATCCTTCCGCGTCTACTTCTCTATCTGACCACTTCGGTGTTGTCATCGTCGACTGCTTACTGCTCTCTCCTTCGCCGTTGTCTGTCGTTCTTGAGGAAATGTGCATAACACGTGTGAACTTCGTGCCGATCTCACCACGGAAAGTTCCGATTGTGTTTTTCCTTCCTCCGGTGGGTAAGTTGGCTCCGATGTACCCACTGGATGATCTTATCACCTCCGACGGAATTACAGCGCTCCCGCTCATCATGCATCATGCATTCTCATGTGCACCCATGTCTAACTCTCGCCAATAACATCAAGGCTTATCTCAAGACTCTATCTCTTGAGGCCCGGCACTAGGAATCGACCACGAGAGCTCAGCGATTCCGTACGTCCGTTTTCTAGAGTGTTCGCATTATGCACGCACTGCGTAGAGTACGACGCTTTGTTTGGGGTGAGATACCCGCGACGAAGGAAGAGAGGAACTTGCTTTTTAAGATTGACTGGTTCATACTGTCGTACTGTTGTCTAATGGTGAGTCTCCGAACCCTCATTTACACCCTCAGCACTCATTCGATCTGGCTTTTCTAGTATTTTACGAACTGTGCGTGAACGATTGCTCTCAACAGTCGTGGCACGCATTGATTTCAATATGCTCTTAAGACCTTGATAGATCAAACATAGCGAACGCCTATGTGTCTGGAATGAAAGAGGAGCTCAATATGCAAGGAACAGATTATAACGTATGTCCTTCCAGTTACTCAAGGTTTTCCTTGGCTCTCAAGTCCTTGCCCAAAGAAAATAAATACGATATTCACTTGTGGATATATCGTCGGAATGATTCCAAGTATGTATGCCTTCTCCAAATGCAAAATAGTCGGGATTCTGACAACGCGTATAAACAGATAATCTAATGTTACAAGTCGTACAACCTCGCATCTGGTTTCCCTTGATGCAAATCGTATGGGGAGTATTAACATTCTGGTAAACCTTTGTTCAAGGGTAAATCACTATAGCCAAGCATTTTTAACGCGTAATCTTGGCAGCACAAGCGCGACTTCGACAGTCCGACAGGTATTGCTTGAACGCGAATCGAAGATGATTATCGCTCACTTTGTTTGATAGATCTGGGTTATCAGATTCTTTCAAGGCATTGCGGAGTCCTCGACGTTTGTAGGGACGCATTACATACTTGGCTCGTTCGTTATTCCCTATTGGCGTTTTTGGACTATTTCTGATCATTTTCACGGGGATTGGCGCATCCAGATGGTACAAGCCCGCAGAGCTTGGCAAGCGCTCCGGGATATTTACAAGTTCAGGTCTAGTCGGGACATTGTCAGTTTATCTCCTCGCTATCCTTTCGTATACTATGGACTGACTTGAATTGATTAGGTTTTCCGGCGTTTTACAGGCTGCCGTGTACAGGTCAGTGCCTTGAATCCCAGTCATATTCGGGTAGGGTAGTAGCTGATTCCGCTCCTTTTAAATCAAGAAACCTCAATGGTCATACTGGAAGGAGTGGATGGCGATGGTTGTACGTCCATAGATTTGTCCGAAGGTATCATAAAGATTAACTGTTTGTGTATCATAGGTTTATTGTTGACGGCGTCATCACACTGCCCATCGCGTTTTACGGTTTCATCGTTTTTCCCAACGTGCCTGCTACTACCGACGTATTCTACATTTCTGAGCATGTATGTCAACCATACAACCGTACAAGCTCGTACAATCCTGACCGCACGCACAGGAACGTCTTTTAGCATCCACCCGCCTTCAATCAACATCCGACGCCGAGATTGATACTTCCCACAACAAGCTGTCATGGAACCTCGCCCGACGCGTATTGAGTCGTTGGCGCTGGTACGGATGCAGCCTCCTTTTTGCGATTTCCGGTGAGACCGAAAGCTTTGGTTCGAACAACCTTATGGGACAGTGGCTGAAGGCTATTGGAGGGTATACCGTTGAACAAATTGGCGAGAATGTTTCTCACCCTTTTGAAGGCTTCCATTTTTCTCATATTTGCTTGGGATTAATAGATTATTTCCCATCGGGCTTAACGGCGTTCGCAATCGCGTCGACTCTCGTTTGCGCAACATGGACGGATTACACACGAGCGAGATGGCCGGTGTTGGTGTACATGTCGATCGCGTGTATTATCTCGAGTGTGTTGATTTTAATATGGAGCACGCCCACTGGGGTGAAGTTCTTCGCGTATTGTTCGTTACTTTCCTTTCTTTCGTCCTTTGATGAAAGCCAGAATTGATTAACGCTCTTGAATCCCCTTTGATATAGATCTTTCGGGAGCTTCCTATGCGGGCCAGGCAACGACGTTTGCGTGAGTTCGAGTTCTGACACAAGTAAGAGCTGTGTGGATCAAACTGAGGTACTTCTCCTGATCAGGTGGGCGAATCAAATCTGTGCAGATGACCATCAAGAGCGCGCTGTTGTCCTGGCATCCATGAAGTGCGTGTCTTCATTTTCTTCTCTCGCCTATTTTGGAATAAACACTCATTCGACTTTATATTACTCACCGGGCCAACTATGTGCCTCTCGAATGAAATTCTGTTGTGCCTCTGCATACATATGTACAACAGTATGTGGAACAACGTGATCAACGCCTGGTGGCCGCTGCTGTTTTACCCAGCAACAGATGCACCTCGATTCCAGAAGGGTATGGTTGCAATGATTTGTACGTGTGTTGCGACGTTAGGTGTGACTGCGTTGGTCTGGTATCTGGAAAGACGCGAGAAAAAGATGAAGCCGCGGCCACTTGCCTCCGGAATTCGGAACGTTAAGGGACGGAGGAATGACTTTGATTTTGATAATGACAGAGAGCTTGGAGAGACTGAGGGAGGCGAAAAGCAGACCCAGGTTCGGACTAGAGACAGCGGCGAGTCTGAGGTCAAGTACCAACAGCAGCAGGAAGAGAAGTGAGATGGTTATTGAGTTGTTCTCTACCCGGTGCATATTGTGTAATTCTTGGTTGCCAAGCTTTGATATTATCATCACGGATGCAAAAAGAACGACGCGATGCGATGAATACGGAAACTGAGCACGTGCATACGTGTTTCATGCATCAGCAAAATTTAATCTGCGTTTTATGATCGACAACCAGCGCGACGCTGCACATCGTTGCGGGGGAAATAACCTCGTACGGATATCGTATACTCGGAGAGGTATCCTTCCGTATTCGTATTCTAAACCCGAAGAAGAATGAAGACGATATATATTTTATTGGGTGTGGAGTGACGGATAAAACATATGAAATGAGAAATTGGAGACACGGGTCGCTACCTGATCGCTTCTTTTGCATTGGCAGTCGCCAACACCATAGCCTCTCCCTTTCTCCCTATCTTTTCTTTTTCACTATTTCCTCCCGTCGTTCCTTTCTCTTTCCTTTCCCTCCATCTCCTCATTCATCACAATCGTCCTCGAGACAGAGCTCGTAAGTCTCTTAGTTTGAAATCACTTGTTCGTCTACATGTTCACTGATGATGCACTATTATTGATAGTTCAAGAAAGAACTCCTCTCCCGAGAGCACGTTAAGCACACACCGACGCTCCTTTATACAACCGATACCTTATAACAATCAAGTCGACTAACGACTCATTGTCGTGCTTATGGCTCCGAACCATGGTGAAGCTACCTTTAAGAGACGGGCTCTCTTAGGCTGTACGTCTCCCCCTTGCATCCTCGCAACTTCACAGAGTCTGATTTGGTATTGAACTTGAAGTGCTTCCCGATCCGTGAGTTGCAGGATGGTATTGTCCTTGTAGGAGAGTCATTCTTACCTTGTGAACTAGTGACGACTCGACTTCGACTCGTACGGCTGCCACAACGGCAGCAGCAGCAGCAGCTGCTGACGACGAGAGGACTACAGCCGGAGGCGGTGGTCTCTTTGGTGGTTTGAGTAGCGCAGTTGGAGGTGTTACGAGCGCAGTTGGAGGTGTTACAAGCGCCTTTGGAAATATCGGTCCAGCCTTCTCCTCAAGGTAAGCATCTTTTGGCGTATCCTTTCATTCAACAGTGCCGTCGATTCACGTAGCTCTTCCACTTCAACAACCATTCCTATTTCTCTCATCTCCAGCACCATCTCATCTACCTCTTCTTCGACCACTTCCACCTCAGTAACGACTTCCTCATCCATCACTACTACATCTTCCACAACTTCCTCATCTGTAAGCACCTCTGAAGCCCCCACTACCTCACCAATCCCATCAACACCTGAGCCCGTTTCTCAGAACGAGGCAACAACGACCTACCTGTCTACCTCTGGTAACCAGGTCCTTACGATCACTGCGACGCTTCAGGTTACATCCCTAGCTGAAACAGAGACGGCCTCAGTCGCGGGAGGCGGAGGAACACAGAGCGGGTTCCTGCAGAATAAACCTCTTTCGGGAACGATCTTTGCGTTCGTGGGGTTAATCGGACTTGCTATGCTTATCCTAGTCTCCACGTGGTTCCTTCGTCGTTCGCGTAGAAACAGACTTGAACGCGAGGCAGAGGCGTTCTCTGATGCCTGGCCCAGTACGGATACGAATGAGAAGCGAGACGCTGCATTGGCTCGCTCTCCTTCAGATCGTTCGTACACAGGTAGTGACCAGGTTCTCATTGGTGGCAGCAATGGTGGTGGTGGTTATGGATATGGCGCTGCAGACCGGATGAACGACGGAAGTATGCAGCATGGTTTACCCTCTCCACCTCCTCAGATGCATCCATCAACCCAGATGCAGCAAAATGCTTATGGAATGGGTATGGGCGGGGGTATGAATATGAACCTGGGTGGCGCGTTTAACCCTCTCCCGGCTCCCCCTGCGCGTACCAGTCCTCCACCGCAGATGCAAATGCAACCATATGGTGGTGGTGGTGGTTACGAGAGTCCGTATGCTGCCTATCAGCAACCTGCGTATATGCCTCCTCAGGCGCATCAGCAACAAGCAAACCTCCAACGCGCACCTACGAACGGAGGTACATGGAGCAACACCGTGACTCCATCCCCCGTAACTCATCAAGGTCCTCCATCTATCTTCGGTCAAGGACACGGTCGTAGTTCTTCCGGATCTGGTTCTGGTACTTTTGGTCAACGTGTTCCACCACCCCCGCAACCACAGCAGCAGCAAGCGGAACAAGGAAGTCACGACGTACGTGCGTCGACGGGTAGTGATGCCTATGCTGATTATGCTTATGCTACGGGTCCTGGACAACAGAACTCGCGTGAGCCGAGAAATCTTACCATTGCGAATGCTTGAATTGGTGAAGGGTGAGTTCGGAAGGTTGAGAGTGAGAGTGAGTGGCGGGGTGGGGTGTATGCTCGGATGGTCGATGGTCAGATGATTCTGGGATGGAGTCGGAGAAAGAGTGATTGATACGTGGGAGAGAACAAGGAGAGGTAGACAACAGGAAAGCAGATGAAGAACACTCCAATTATCACCGAAGCTCGCGACTCCCAGAGTTACAAACACAAAACGCAGAAAAAGCGTGGAAGATATACCCTGTACGATACACCTTCTTAAACTCACTTCTTTTTCTATGTCATTTCTCGTAACATACTTCATCCTTTACCCCCTCCCAATTTCCCCCCTTTTCGAGAATAAACTCGCAGAAGTTACTTAGTTCCCAGTAATTCTCACTTGCCCGGTGGTCCGTTTCCTTCTCCCTTCTTGCATTCGATCCCTCTGTCCCTTTCTCCCGGGCACGTACACGTTCTTCATCACACCTCGCACCCTTACATATTCATCATTTTCACCTCGTCCATCTTCCCTCCTCACCTCCCTTAACCTTTCTTGCTCATAACCCCCGATTCCTGGTGCATTGGGTCAATATTCTTCTTACTCCCCCTCTTCTTATGTTTTTTGTTTTTTTTTGGAACAATCTTCGATTTTAAACATTCTTGTTCATTATTTAGCTTCATCTTCATCAAATGTACGTATATCTTTCTACACTTAGTCATGAAGAATCCCGCTTCCACCTGCAAGTTACCTCCGATCTTCTTACCCCTGGCTCAGCTCGCAAGGTCTTCAAACAAAAGAAAGCATGGATCGTCCTATCATAGCAAATATGAATTAAATGTATAAGGAAGAGAAGTAGTATTAGAACCCGAAAAGAAGCTCGAAATTACAGAAGCAAAGTGCAATCTAATGTAGGTATGTACCCGTTGTAGTATATAACTTACGAATGAAATTGGATATCATGTCAAATCGTTAGAGGTTTGAAAGTTCAAGTCCAAGTCCAAGTGAAAAAGATAGCTCTACTCAGAATGAAAGCTCCTTGAGAAGGAGGTTGTTCACGTAGTCCGGGTTGTCTAGGTATACTGATAACATCATGTCAGCAAACGTGGCGTGAACACAGAAGAAAGGATAAAATACTCACCATGATGTCCGGCTCTATCAGCAATGTACATCTTAGCGTCATTGTTACCCGCAGCACGTAGACGTTCTACACTCTGTTCTCCACCCTCTGGATCCATCCAATCGTGAGAGCCATCTTCATATCAAGTGATTAGGCATATTGACGATAATACTATGAACGCGGAGGTACTTACAGACAAAAGTGATGGGCATCTTCAAAGCAGGCACGCGATCCACGAGTGGATTTCGTGCGTGTGCGAAGGGGGCGAGGATATGTGCTGAATGAAAAAGCGAGGCATGAAATGAGCACCTCCGCGCACGCTACGTGCTAAAGAATCCGAAAAAGAATGAAAAACGCACAGATGCAATATTCTCCGGATCCTTTGGCAAGTGTGATGTTCAAGATGTAGTCATGCAAGTCGCGCGTTTCTTCATCTGTCAAGCCAGAGAAACGACGTGAAGAGTACTGCCAAATCCATCAATGTCGAAATAGCAATGCCCGAGTCAGCCGGGAATTCATTCACAAGGATATGAGTTCTAAAAGCAACCGCACCTTGCCAACGAGCATGGGTCCGAACACAGTCAGACTCCTGACAATCTGGAACGGACTCCAACCATCTTCCCACAGATACGTAAAGAATCGTCTTGTAAACGATTCTTTCTCCCGTTTCTGTTGTTGTTCATCATGAGCAGCTTTGACTTGTTCCTTGGTTGCTGGTTCGGGAGGAGCGGCACTACGTCTCCACCTACCGAACCTTCTTCCTCCCGCTTTCGGATCTCCACCATCCCCGTTCATTGTTGTAGCACTCGCCTGATCGTCCGTAAGTTCCCTACTAGGCTGCTCGGACTTAGGATCTCCAAGAACACCAGCGGGACTGAGCAACACGAGCTTTGCCACACGCTCAGGATGCCGCTCCGCATACGCCGTCGCGAGGTATGCACCAAGCGAGTGACCCACAAGCGTCATTCGATCCAATCCCTCTTTCGCCCGCCATTCTTCGAGAGCATCGAGGAAGAAGTCCTCAGCTTGTCTGACCCGCTCGGGCACATTGGCACGTTTGGCTCGAACGACGAAGGGAACACGAGCGGACCGACCCATACCAAGCCAATCGTGCGAATACACTGGCGAGCCTGTTTGGGCAACCCATGACGCCAAAGCAGGATAGTTGCGGAAATAGAAACCGTGACCTGTAGAATGAGCAGAGTATATTAGTCGAATGTCCATGTGAAAGGCATTATTAGGAAGTGAAGCGGACCTGCTCCGAAACCGTGAAGGAGCACCGCGGGTGGTGCTTTAGGTGAAGACGTGGGTGAGGTATGTTTGATGGAGAATACATTAAGGAACCGTTTCGGTGAAGAGAGTGTAACACGCGAAGACGTGCCAATCACAGGTAGGTCAGTGCTTTGTCGAGGCCAATTTGATGATTGGTAGAATGGTAACTTCCTGTAACGAAAATGAATATTCAAGTAAAGACTTGAGTATATGCGGGTAAATACAAACCTCAACAACCTCTCCTCACTTGCCGCACCTTCATTCTCACCCGTAGCCCACCAACTCCTCGCACTCGACATGAACGTCTGAGGGATGTCCCGCGCGGGAGGGAGTTGCTTTATTTTTATCCCTACTTCCGACACACCTTCCACCACTGCACCAGCGTGCGCGCGAAGAGCCTCAGCAGCCATGAGAAGGGGGTATAGGTTGATATAAATACGCCTGAATGTCCACCACACTGTCGTTTATTGGATCTCGCTCCTCGGGTTAGAGCGCCGTCTAGCTTTGCAAGAGAGAGAGGAGTGGGGAAGACTGATGTGAAGGTAAGAGGAAGAGATGTAAATATGTAAAATAAAAGCAAATTTCCATGGCCACAGTGCTTGCTCAGCCGTGCTACGGAATGGGTGATCGTCACTTACGTAGCCTCCGTGCCGCCGTGTTGCGTCACTCTTCGGCAACTCGGCTTGCCTCATCGTCCGAACTCAAAAATATCAAAGTGGTAAAACAAATATTATGTAATCCATCTATGTTCCACAACAAACATAACAAGAACAACGGGAACTAGACAATCCCAATAAAAGAGACAAGTCAAAAACAGTGTTTGTGTGGTGGAACACCAGCAAGGAGGATCAAACTACAGATACAGTACACACACTGAATGCAAAGCTGGGCTGCGCCGTATTGCCGCGCAATTGAACAATTACCGCGATAGACGGCTATGCAGTGGACCATAATTCGGTCCATAGCTCTCCCCGGCCTTGCGTTCCATAATTTCGCGCAGCGGTCCGAGAAGACGCGTAAAGGCAGCCGCGTCCAGCGCTGCGACCTTGAGTTTAGGCGCAGATGCGTCCGAACGATGAACTGCGCTGACGGTTGCTGCACGAGGTGCGCGGCGAAGAAGCGCCAATTCTGTAATTCATCGCATTTAGATAACGCCAAGGATATACATACCCATAAAACGTACCTCCAAAGTATTCTCCCTTCCTGAGACGACCTACTTCGCGGTCTCCCTCATCACCCGGGAGTTTCTTCGTGACAACAGCCTCACCTTCCTCCACAAGGAAGAACGAATCGCCAATATCACCTTGCTTGACTACTTTCTCGCCATCAAGATACACCTTTGAAGTCAACGCGTCCGCAATCTTGCTCCTTTCCTCCGCGGAGAGCGAAGAAAGCAGGGGCACGGTTGACAGGAAGTGTTCGTACATCGTGCGCCGCCTGTGCGCCGCCTTGAGGATGATCGTGCGGAAAGTAATGCGATCAACGCGCCACAGCGTCGAAGGCTCGATGGACAGAACAGTTGCCGCACGAGGATGGCCATACATGAGCGCAAGCTCACCGAACGACGAACCTGGAGTGCATTCCGCTACTTTCCGTCCAAACTCTGGGTGATACCCTGGAGCGACAAACTTGTCGCCTGCACCACCTCCACCCGACTTGTCCGACGCGTCGTGTGCTGTGATCGCTGGTGGAGGCGGTGCATCTTGTCGAATGTAACAGTGCAGAAGTCCGCTTTCCACGACGTAGAAATACTCCCCTTCATCACCCTGACGAATAACGACTTCCTGTGCCGGAACCTTGATTTCCTGCATTGCGTTTAGCACTCCCGTTCCCTGTTCCTCGTCAAGATCACGGAAAATGAAGTTCTTCGCGATGGACTGTTTTATGCGCGCAAGTTGCTCGGGTGTCTTGGGGAAGACTGGTGTCGGCTCGTTCGTATCGCTGTCCACCATGATCGACTCTGCGCTCACAGACGTGCGACGCGCGAGAATAGTAGCGGATGGCTGCAGAAAATCACCCAGATGAGAAGAGGATGAATGAAAATTGTACGGCGAGGGCGAGAAACCAGTCACAGGAGAAACAGGATCAATCTGTAACGTAGGAGGCGGAGGTGGTGCATGGGAGTTAGACAAGAGAGCATTTCCGGGGACGTTCAGCGTCCCAAATGGGCTATTCGTCGCAGGTATTGATGGTCTATGAGTCGGGAACGAATGTCGATGCGCAGGAGAGAAAGGTGATACACCCGTTTCTACGCCAAGCGGCGCATCAACGAATAGCTCTGCAGGTAAATCGCGAGCTGCTGCAGAAGTTCGTCTCGAAAGAACATCGCGCATTCGTGCGCGTTGCTCTTCGAGCCGCGTTTGAAACCAGTTTGCGCAAAATTGAAGAGCGTCCCTTGGTTGCACTCGATTCGCGTCGCGAGTGAGGTCCGCGACGAGGGCGTCAAACGTCGACATAGTCATGATGGCCTGCTCACGCTGATGCTTGTTTCTGCTGTGCTTTCAAGGCGGGCAAAAACAAGCTATTTAGAACGACAAGCTGAGCCTTTTATATGTAGAGAATGGAAGAAAGGAGGAAGGACTGTTTGTTCGACAAATATGGTTCCATGGTCTGGATAGCTTGTTTTGGACATAGGGAGCAGATCTCCACGTGGCTTGAGTTTGTCTATGTGGATCTTCGCGTCGACGACGACGAACAAATTCATCACCTTCATTAGAAAAATGAATCATTCACTTAGCGATCTCAGTTGCTCTTTACAATCAGGCTGTACAGAGTGCTTGATGCCGAAGGCCTTCTGAGGTCGTCAGCAAGTTCGCTGGTTCGTATGTGTAACTTGATAACTTGAGTGACTCGTACTACAATAAAACCTTGTACAAGGCACACAGAAAATCAACAAAGGACCTTTACACCATACACAGCAGAGGAAAAATACAATGAGAAAAACAAAACAAGAACAGATACATACGGTCAAAATTAGAAATCTGTCCTTACAACCCAATCCCTCCATGGGCCTTTCCCATATGGTCGTACACCTCATTTGACGCCGCAAAAGTCTTCAAACACTCCCAACAAATGTGCGTACTGCAGTTCACGCACATCAGATGGTTACACCCAGCAACCTTCTCGATATTCGCCGAGCAACTCGGACAGCTCTTCACATTGTGCTGCTCGCGCCACTCATTGAACAATCGTTCAGCCATCTCGTAACTGACAGCGCATTCGACATCGTCGTGCTGCACCTTGTGGCATGATGTGCAGATAGATACGAGACACGTCGGGCATTGTAGAGTCATCCCCGGGGCATCGCGATAGATTTGTGGACAATCTGGCGTTGGGCAATAATGAAATTCCTGCGGCCGTGTCTGAATGTATTGAAAGAAGCTCGCCTCGGTGAGCCGGGCGAACTGCTCCTTCTGAAGAAGGCATTGGCAGATGGATAGGGGAAGCAGCTCCGTACATAAGTTGTCATTTCCCAGACATTTAAGTGGGAAGAGTTTGTTGTCGCCTGCAGAGACTATGTACCTAATGAGGCACTCTTTGCAGGTAGCATGTCCGCAGTCCAAGGACACGGCATCAGCCACACTGTCCAGACAAACCGGGCACGTTCCGTTCCGAGGACCTTTCTTCGATTCTCTACTCGATGTACCACTGCGCGGTCGGGATTCGGACTGTTTGCTCAGGTAATCGACGACCCATAGAAACTGTTCTCCAGTACCGCGAACGACGAGTTGGCGAGTTTTGAAATCAACAGAAGCGTTATCTTCCCCAACTTCCTTACAAATGTCAACCAGATTGTTGAATAACAGCTTCATCAGGATATTTCCCGTCAATGGAAGTGAGAAATGTCGTGTACTGCGTAGACGCGCAACTTCGTCAAGTAGGAGCCGTTTCGCTTCGATTCTGCCAGCATCGCTACCCCAAATCTGGACGATGCCTCGCATATCGTTTGGGCGAATGTAAGTATAGGTTCTCTTCGCGACAGAAACGACGAATGCGAGTCCGGACGAGGTTGAAAAGAAGTTGTCCCATACAGGCTTGCCCTTTCCCGCTTCCGCCAACGCTTCGCCGCTAAGAAGGCGTTCGAGTGGAGCTTTAACTCGTCTAAGGCTGTCCAGATGAGAAGCATTTAGCTCGATATCCACTTCTTTTGAAAGTGGAGTAATGTTACTGAAGCTCAGTTGCACGCCTGGTTGACCCTGCGCGAAACCTGCAAGCCGCTCCAGAGAAGGATGAAGTATTCTGAAGATGCGGAAAGGGAGCTTGTAATACATCTTGTGGAGATGGTCAAGGTAGATTTTCTCGTGACCGAGGAAAGCAAAACGCCGCCCCTTTAAAGCTCTACAGGCTGCCGCTGCAGCAGAAGGATCTGCAAACCGAGCGATCCCACGCAACCGTCCATGGGTCGGCACAGAACGAGACAAATCCAAACTGATAACATCGCCGTACTCTTCAAGGATGACCTTGATTGTGTTAGTAGCGTTTACGAGGGACCTGTACAAGGGTTTCGTAAATAGTATGTCGCCCGCAACAGGTCTGCCCTTTCCTTCTCCGAAATTACGCACATGTTTCTCCGACGTCTGGAAAGGCATGCCTTCGAACTTGACGGTTGCTGGTCCCATTCTCGGACTTCCACTGTACACCTGCGCAGAGATAACGTGTTTCTTATAGGTTGAGCCGTGCATCATCTTCACCACCTTTTCCGCTTGTTGAAGGTTTTCGTACCCAGCATATACGGTGATGCCAGGTGCTGGGATGTCGATGCGAACGATACAGGCACGAAGTTGTCCGGAGCCCTCTTGAGCTCGAGGGCACAACTCTGCTGTTATTTTTGTACTATAAGGCCCGAAACCGTTTAATGACGCTACAGCAGTTGCGGCCTGCGAGTGTTCCGCATATACGATTCTCGCAGAGCTGCTTGGTCCTTTCGGATAGACCTTCACCGACGTTATCTCGCCAAATGGCTTCGCAATCTTCCGCACTTCAGACTCTGAAATGACCGCGGGAAGATTACCCAGGAAGATAGTGTTCGATTCAAATCCCGTAAACACGTTCAATACTTGCAGTCCTCGTCCTATTGTTACACGGATGGCTTTCAACATCGGTAGAGTGATTTCTTCAGGGTTGTATGATCGGATGGCCAGGGGTGGCTTCGCTTTGACGATCGACTGGACTAAGATGTAATTGGACGTATTTGAGCGTACTTGCTACAGTGCTGCTTCCACATCACTCACTGTCAGTCTCGCTACTCCTGTCTTCATCGACAATTACATGCACAAGCTTACACCTCTCCCCACCTGAGCATAGGCCCGTCCTCGAATCGATGATTTTGCATACTCCATTTTCGGGAAGCTGAACAATGCTCAGCAATCAGAGTAAGGTAAAGTTGAAGGATATACCTTTGGCTCACGCACGTTTCGTGCACCATTGGGAATGTTAACCAGCGTATCCGAGGATGGCGTTGGACCCAAGAACTATCACGTCTATGTAGCAGCACTCTAAAGTAGAACCGAATTACTCACAGGTTTTACTTTCTTATCTAATACCGATGAGGCTGTGTTCCGATTATTATGTGGGAGGATATTCGAAAAAGAACCGGCCATACTGCTGTCCTCGACGAGCACAGAATTACAAGAGGCGAAATGCTCTTTAATCTGAGATAGAATCGACTCGCCACCGAAAACAGGAGCTGACTCCGTCGACGCGTTTGGTTGGTCAGGGCAGGGTCCATGTGGCTTGCTTTCTTTTGTTTTCTGGTATTTTCGCGTCTTCCCTTTCTTGACCATGGCCATGGCTTTATTATTCAAACAACGGAATGATCAGAGTTTCCAAAGGCAAGAATAGGGGCTCCTAGAGTCTTCGTGTCGTGAATCGAGCCAAGAACAAGCACGTAGTCACTGGCAGAGAGGAAGAGAGAGGTGAACCATAGATGATGATGGGACTTGAGGAAGAGGCGTTGCTACATAATAAACGCTCAGAACGGAGTTCCCTAAAACAAACCTTAGCAAATGAAGTATAGCTTTTTGGCCAAAAGATGGTTCTGCCGATTTAATCCCCGCTTACCTCTACATCCGTAGGTTCTTTCAAGTATAATTGGCGTCGTACGACGCGCAAGCTGGGTTGAGTCAAGTTTAGACTTGGGAAAATATATAAAAATGATCAGCGCCCGTATTACGTACTCAATATCACATTCATGTCCATCAATAATAGTGACTCTTTTTTCAGGTGAAGCGTATTATACATGACTCGATATCAGACCCCAATAATTCATGGTGGGAATCGCTAGACTTCTTTTGAGATCGCCTTCACTCTGCTCCATGCAGGGCTTCGTTCGACGACTAGCTCATACTCCCTAGAAGCACTGCACCACTTCTGATTCTTTCGTATGATTTCTCCCGCATTGCACAGTTTCCGTGTGCTCTTGAAGGCTGGGACGTATCCATAGCGCTTCACAATGTCCTCTCTTCTAATTCGGATATATCGAATGCGCTTCAATTCTCTACACCATATGCGGAGAGATTAATCAAGAACTCTTTCAGCAGTTCGAACTTCGAAGCTCGGCTTACCTTTCTTTTCCTTGAAACGTAACTCGCGGATCCCAGGTTTCATTCGATGATGCCAAGAAGCTGGGTACAGGAAGGACTTGAGAAAATTGCAATTCATCCTCTGGCGATTCTGGTTCCGTTGCGTAAACAAATGGAAGCGGTGGTTCTGTACCCGCGGCATTTTGAATCTGCAGTTCGTCGTCCGATTTTGCGTCGTTCATCAGAAATCGGTATTCCTTAACGTGAGTTACTTTCGTGACTAAGTATGCCGTTTCAGAGTGAGTATTATGCATAAACTGCGGTTCACCACGTACTAAGAACGAGATCCTCATGGGATCCACCGTACTGTAGAAAAGGAAGGCTGTTGACGAGGAAGCGCGACGGTTTTCCGAATTCCGTCAGACTCTGCAGATGATACCAATTGAGCTTGAGACTAGAAAATCCCCTCTTTCGAGTCTCCTCTAGATCCGAACGCCATCTACATCTCATTGTCAGTAAGCACTTCGGGGATTAGAAGACAACGTACATGCGCGGAGACTCGTGAACTATATCCGCCAGTCCGTCACCAGTATATTCGGGCAGCTTCGTCTCCGTCACTGCGGACAGAATACCGGGACTATCATCGACCATGCTACCATATGGTTGAAACATGAAGTCTTCTTCGATTCCCGGCAACAGAACACCGTAATCACCGGCTTTAATAGCTCTACCACAGTCAATCGATGCAGAAAAAATCGGTTGGTCGCTCCATCCAGGTTTTAACTTAGGCGATAGAAAATGCTCTCCGGTGCTGTCGTTGCGTTGTGCATGATCGGCGAGAAAAGCATTGACGGCCGTCCTGATATCGCTCGTCTTTATGCTGTAAATCCCTGGAGTTTCCTGTGTGGACTTCAGCCTTGTCAAGTAGCGAAGTACGTTCCTGGATTCCTGGTAGTACGGTCAGACGCGTGTATGTAATGCGAGTGACATTAGCACTACCATGGGAGGCCAAAGCATTTCCTGGACTGTGTGTACAAGGGAAACTTGCTTCTTTCCTTTGTGCTTTTGCATTGGTGGATTGATAGATACTAAAAGGTTATTTCCTGCATCCAAAGCGAGTGTTGCGTCCTTGCCGGTGTGTCAGGGGCCAAAATTATACTACCAAGAGAAAGGAAAGATACCTCCATAGCGAGAACTGAGGTCGCCTCGTCCACTCGAAGCTTGCTTCTAACATGCTTAACTGCTGACTGTTGAGTTGAGTAGCACCTTTAGTGCAGCAGATGCGCAGGAAACGCCAGAGACATACTAGCGCTGCATTCATCTGATGGAAGTAGCGTAGCGAATGATCAGAACCAAATTAAAATCACTATTTTTATCACTCACCATCTTTACAATGGTGACTGCGATTGAACTGACATCTTGCCTCTTCAAGGCTTGTATTAGGTACGTTGCAAGACATCTGGCCTGGCCTAAACGGAATTAGTATCACATCACAAACTAGAGAATAGTGTTCATGAGAATTCACCGTTCTGAAATACAACGTACAAGTGAGGGCTAGCCCGATTCGTGATTCCCTGAAGTTGAAGAACATTTGGGTGTCTTAAGGCGTACTTAAGCAGCAAGTTCCATCGACATGTTGTGGCATACGTACTTGAGTTTGTGCCAGTGTCTAACTTCCCGGATCCAATTCTGCGCAAGAGAAATATCAGTGAGAGCTCGATGGAGGGAAGTGTCTAATCATGCCTTGCGCTCCTCTTCATCGTCTCCATCAAAGCTCTTGATTAATCTCTTCTCTCCTCTGACGAGCGCATAGTTCATGCCAGTAAAGGTAGCAAAGGAGCGTTCTGTCTCATCGTCGGGCGGTACGAGCCGTATATCGCTGATACGAACTTCATCATACTTCGCAGACGGACAATGAGATGGGGAGATCGTATCAGGCTGTCTTCTGCTTACCAGCGATCCGACGCGCTCCAGAAACTCTTCATCAGGGTCTCGAGAAGATTGAACCAGAGCCAATTCTTGCTTGGTATCTTGCTCCAGTCGGTTACTCTGACTCAGAGTCATCTGGGTGGTAACTGTCACTCCTAGCAATAAACTGAGCTGTTTCTCGGGAATAAGTACTGTGCAAGCTCAGAAAATCCAGAATCCATACGTTCAATTTTCCAATCGCCGCGTCGAGAGTAGCCGAATGAGCGTTGAGATCGCTCTTTATTTTATCCCTAAACAAAGCACGTCTGAAAAAGCCCTTTTTGGCGGGTCTCAGTTTTTCGTAGATGTTCATCAAGACACTTCAGCGCCATGAGCCGACTGAACTGGCTCTAAAAATGGATGGGTGGGACTAACAGTTCAAACTCCTGCATCTTTTCGCCCAAATTCGGTGGTATCACAGCGCTGGTTTCATCGAAATGTTCCCGAATCAAAAGTAGGACATCTACAACTCGCTTGATCAACAGCATGCGCGCCTCGTCATTTTCGCCGACAGCCTACGGTGAATGGGTTCAGTATTTGAGAAGATAATGATTGGAGGAACAACGGCACCTTAATAACTTCCAGCATGCCGAGAACCACTTCCGCCGCGCATTTCGTCGGCGCAAAGCTGACAAGTTCAGAGATGCTACTAGTTAACTTGGCGACAGCCGTCGCTGAGCTAACGACGGCGGTACGAGACACGCGAAACTTGAAAAAGTTTCTCATCATGAGGGAATATAGTGGCAGATCCTTTCGAGGTCGGACTTGCAGGGACGTCAAGATGATCGGATGGGCGAGGGGTTCATATGTGGTACTTATGAGGGGGAAACTGACCATGGCAGATCAGGCTCTTGGGCTTCGGATCCTAAGAATACGACAAGGTTCGAATGTCCGACTACAGTTGCGGCGCCCGTTGAGGCCTGGATCGTAATGAATCATGCTGAGTTCATGACAGGAGTCAGCGATGTAACACAACGAGGAATCAAGGAATCAACCGAATGGATCGAGCATTCGATCGTGCACAATAACGAAGAAGCTGATCTCATTTCTCGTCCATTCTAATGTAGATATGACGGTAACCGAAGACGCAATGCTTCATGGTCAACGTTTAGGATGGACATCATATTCAGGTTCTTTGAAGTCTCCTCGCAAAGTAAATAAATCACTCTCCTAAGGACTTTCGTGAGTATCATCGTAACTCACAGAGCATAGGCTTGAACAACCAACCTTCGCTTAGACTCTCCCCTCATGGTAATACTAGCCCGCAATTTCAGAGGTATTCTTTCTTCACAGTAAAAGCAGGTTGACCTATTGTACTCTGCAGGTACAGTTGCATCGCCATTCGTGAGATTGGTATCCTCAGATCAGAGAACGTGTCAGACTATTATTAAGGCCGGTACATACAACCAGGGCAAAGGGACCTATCCTTGAGTAGCGGAAAGCTCTGGCACAAAGTAATCGACAAGACGTGTGAGAACGTGCACAATTAGCTTCACGATCATCACGAAGGTCCATTGTTGCACGAGAAGTTTCACTATCCGTTTGGAATCAGTCACACAAGTTGGCGGTTGATATAGCTGCTCACCTAAGAAGGCATTCGCTCAAACGACTTGCCTGAGAAAGGAAGTATTAATATCGATCAGAAAGTGTTCAAACATGATATGTGATGGTATTGATACGCATTTGCGGCTCTAAGGACATTTAAGCGCTTTTGGAGTTCTTTTTGCGTAAGAGACCATCACAGGTACCACACTCCCTTCATTAGCGGAGTCGCGTCGATAGCTTGGCTCATGGGCAACATAACGGCATCCCGAAGCACCTATTATGGCGGAACGTACGCCATCAACACCGAGCCAGAGCTGGCACATTTGGAGTAAGCACGCGCATTGTAAGGCCCCGTCGTAATAGCTTCAACCGGAAGCAGCACATTCATATGCATCGTACGTAGAATAGATGAGTAGTAGTCAGAACGCAAACGCGTCCAAGTCGTTCCTTCTTTTTTCACGTGCCGTTATGGTTCGGTCACGTGCTGCGCGTATTTCGTCATAAGCGATGGACCTTGTGCTTCAAGATTAACTTTAGGCCCTGGAAAGAATAATGGCACCAAGACACCGCAATATTGCTCATGTGGTGCCTCCTCTTAAGAGGTTTACTCCACAACATACTCAACAAGCCATTGCACCTCGATACAACTCCGATCCGAAATCTCCTGTGACGTACCGTATGGCGTAGCATTCCTGGTTTTCTCGACGATATAAACTGGGTACATCGTCGGACAGATAAAGCCCACTTCTCAACCTACCACTTACAATCACATCCAACCACTACCATTTCAATCATGTCTTTCAACAGTGAGTACTTGTCATTTATACCGAACGTCGTCACATTGACCTCAAATCAACTTCCCAGCCGATGGCTTCGGCTCGAACACGACAAACACGTCGGGCTCGAACACGACAGGCGATCGCACTGAAGGCTTGCGCGGTTCGCGAGGCGGCGTAGAGTCGACAGGTCGAGGTACCGGTTCTGGTGTCCTTGACTCTGCCAGCACTGGTCTAGGCGGTTATCCCACCCAGACGCAAGATCGCCCCTCCGACGACCAGACGTACCGCAATGCAGACAATACCACGCCCCAAGTCGGCCATACTCATATTCAAACCAAGGACCCCAGCCAACGCACGTTTGGCGACAGTCGTAGTTCGGAGAAGCCCGCATTCAGTGGCTCAGACTCGGCGTACAAGAACACCGAAACGGGTGGCGCCTTTTCGCGGAGCTCTGAACCGGGTCTTAACCAGCGTAACGCTCTAAATGACAATACGAACACGAATACGAGTAGCATCCCAGGAACTCGATCCTCTGGCGCGGCATCTGGAGGAATCACCGATGATGTTCGCGAACGCGAGACTCGACCTCGCGGCGAGCATATCGGTAGCGAATCCAAACGCGATCATAATACTGGCCCTCGCGACGAACATATCGGTAGCGAATCCAAAGATCGTAATACTGGCCCTCGCGACGAACATATCGGTAGCGATTCCACTAGCGATCATAAGGCTACATTTGGCGATAAAATGCGCGGCAATGTTGAGAAGCTTGCTGGTGCGATGACTGGCAAGCCAGAGCTGAAGGAGCGCGGTCAGGAGCGTAAGGCCGGCGACCTCTAAAGCATCGACGTGCTAGATATTGAATAACAGATCGCAAGGGAATATATGTAATTGTATAGCAGCTATGTAAACCAATCTTAATCGCATCATAACCCCCTACGCTCAGTCTGTGCAAGTGTGTCTGAAGCATAATCAGCATGGATGGTTTCGCCTGCGGTATTTGTGGTCGACCTTCAGCCGTATCTAACGATTGTGTGTACATTGTACTTCCGAGAGAAAATCAGAAGGTGATATACCATGCCGGATAAATGACAAGCAGTTTTTACGACGATGTTCCCAAGGAGCGACTTCTGTTTGGGATAGAAGATGAGATATACGCCGATACGAATGCTCAGACGTTCCTACAGTATCATTCGAACGTGTGATAGTAAGACGAAAAGGGGTCTACATCCCCACAAGAAACTATCATCCTCACCTCTTTGGCTGGACTTGATCTACTCAGAAAGCCGTCCTTCCCGACTTGACAGCTCTGATAATCCCCGCATCTGCAAGTGCACCAACCAAATCCAAAAGGACAAAGTCACAATTACGTCGTGCGACTAGAGATACCGAGACGGGAAGCATCTCTTCCATGCCAGAGATGATGGATTGATAGGGTATTTGACCAACTGGAACGTTTATTAGGTCAGTCGGACGTTCACGGAGGTTTGTAAGTGGAGGTGGGCAAGGGGGAAGATAAGATGAACGTACTAGGGATGACGATGTCAGGTGTACGACCGTGCACTGCAACGCGTCCGTCTGAGAATCCAGTTGGAGGAGGGGATGGACCTAGGAAGTACGTCTCACGAGACGAGTACGTTCCAGAACTCTGACTACACAACATAAATCCATACAATCCCGTCAATTCAGTCTGTTCTCCACAATCCATCAAGCTCAATCAAAAAATATAACGCACGGATAAAGATAAATACTCTTAGAGCATGACTCCCCATCCTCAACTAAAAAGTTGTCCAAAGTCCAATTTTCGAACGTTTCCCGACGAGTTAACTCTTCTGCGTAGTTTGTCTCGCCTCTTTCCTGTCCGTATTGCCAGCGTCTGAGAACAGCAGGGTTGATATGAGGGTTACGTCCGCCGTTTGCTGCTGCATAGTCGGCGAAGAGTTTTGAACCGACGGCGGTCCATTGATGGAAGGCTACGAGAGTTGGGTATGTCTAATAGTGGTACAGTGGCAAGCGGCGTTTTCAGTACTGTGACGGAAGGAAGGAAGGATTATCGAGGCGGGGATCATAAGACATACCTCGTTCAGATACACGTTTATCGGAACGCCTACTGGATTCCGAGCGTTCCATGTTTCCGCAATAGAGAAGTTTTGAATCGTAGCACCTAGGAAATTCTGTAACTTAGCGAAGAAGTCCGAGTAAATAGTAGATGCGGCAGGCGAGACATTCGCGAAACTGGGAGACAAGAGGAGTTCCTTGGGGAAGGACGGATACGAATGGAACTGTTCGTTCTCGGCGTACCACGCTTTACCAAAGTCGCGGAAAAGATATGGATCTTTTGAAAGCTTACAGAGTAATAGAAGCAAGCTAGTCAGTAAAATCAACTCGACCGACACTTGGTTCCAATACTCACATATCCCGCAGTATCAAGAACATCACTTAAAGGCATGACATCTACCAGAGTTATCGCTCCAACAGAAGGTCGAATCCCATAAATCCCATTAGCTCCCGCAGGTCCACGAATAGAACCACCAGTATCAGATCCAATAGCAACATCAATCCAATCATGCGCCGATGTACTTGCTCCCGCTCCAGTAGACGATCCAGACGGCTCACGATAACCATCTCCGCGTACAACAAACGGCGCATGATAGTCCACCCAATCTGCTGTTGCTCTATCACCATTAGCGAATTGAACTGTCTTCGTGATACCGATAATGTCGGCCCCTAGCGTTACGAGCCGTGCGATTGCTGGACTGGTAACATTTCGGACTCCGTATAAGGAGTAGAAAGCTCGATTACCGCAAGATGTTATCAGTCCTTTCACTAAAACAAGTTTAGTATTGACTCATACTCACTAGTACGACTATTCAAAAGAAGCTTACTATAGTAAATATCTTTCACTGTAACGCGCACTCCAGCAAGCGGAACCCTATTCGCGTCTTGGTTCAGAGCATACAGACGAGATGGTACAGCAATGTATGGTGAGGAATCTGTGTCCAAGGTCGCAGAAACGACGGTAAAAGAGCCGTCCTTGAGAGTATAAACCGACTTGTAGAACGACTATGAATAATGTACGCAATAAGTATTTTACCTTCCAACTGCATGGTAATCGAAGTGAACTGACCTGTGTCTCGTCGAAGAAGAGCTTACGGGGTTGATAGAACGAGAGACTTCCGTGAGCATCTCTCGCCACCACGTACGGGCCAGGTGGAATCTACAAGAGCGATCAGTAGGAAAATCCTCTTGTGGGTGAAGAGACGTACATCAACACCAGATATTGTCCAGACTTGCAAAGACTTGGGACTCTTGAACGATTTGGCCCCGGATACAAAGAGCTGCTCAGTTCCCACGTCCTTGAGAAACGAAGTTACTGAAGATTCAACTATCGCAGTCTTCTTTCCGTTGTTCAGAAGTACGATAGCTATTTTCCCTTTCGCATAAGACCATTTCCTGCAGAAAAAAGAAAAGAAAAGGACGTACTGTTCAAGAATGATGAACTAAACACATCATCGAGCTCTTCCCACTTTTCGACTGTTTTCCTGATTACACTATCGGATACGACAGACGCGTTGGTTGATATCACTGTCAAAGGAAGGACATCCCTAGAGCCTAAAGAACCAGAAAAAGGTGCAATAGGTTCTTGCGCCAGGTAATAAGGTTGCCCATTGAAATCCAAAGTTCGGGAGACAATAAGAGTTGCACTGGCAATCCTGAGAAATACGAGCAGACCAACGGTCGCACGAAATAGACCAGCCATACCCAGTTGACAGGGACGGTGACCTGGCGCGTCGAGATGCACGTAGGTTTTTTAACAGTCCTTATAACCAAAACTTACTATCTTCAGTTGAGACACGATCATGTGTGTCAAATGCAGATAAGACGCCTCGCGCCCAAAGCCCAAGAGAACACGGCCGAAGGACGTTGACGGACCGTTCGATTAACGCCTGACTGAGCAAATGGGGCTATCAGCAAGGAGTTTTTCCCCAGGAACGGGAGATAACAAAAATATATGACCACCGAGAACATTCAAGATTTCTGATATCGTCCGAGCGAGCGGTGTTGCGATCCACGTCATGACGAATGAGTCGATCAATATCTGGGGTACACCGTCCGAGTGATAAAACGAGTGTTCCATAACTCGGTTGCCTGGTATTCAAAGGAGAAGCACTAATTACCCATGTTATTTTGGAATCGCTCGCGTGACGGGAATCGACGCAGAGAAGACGGCTATGAGAAAAAGCAAAAGAACGCCGATATCGTTTCGATCTCGGTATATATTACCACAACCCTGTCCCAAGTGAGAAGAAATCCCCGAGCGCGCCCATCCAAATCCAAAATCCCGCCCAGCCACATCCAACAAAGCCACGCCAACAGCTAGGCTGGTCATCAAAGTCTGTACGAACGAGTACCCGAGCCAACTGAATACCCGCAAGACCGAGTCCTGCATAAAACAATGTTCCTTGTGCATTCAGGTAACCTGAGTAAGCTATCATGCCGAGCGATGAAGCCGATAGCGCTGATAGGACACTTCTCGAGTGCTCGCCGAATAGTAATGCCGTTGATTTAATACCCACCATACGATCGTCTGTCTTATCCTGGAAATCAAATAATTAAATATTTATCCGTTATCATGACAAGTCTTACTGTACCTGGTGAGCGTAGATACTGTCATATACAAGAGTCCAACATATTCCGCCAGCGTAGAGAGGAAGAGCTACTTTCCAATCTACAGAACCAGCAACAGCTGACCAGCCAAGAAGAGCGCCCCAGTTGAATGCCAGGCCTTTTTCGCAAAAGCAAGCAATGTGAATTCAACAATCAATACCTTTTGAACGTTGAAGCCTCACCTAAGACCGCCTGGGGCCAATATGTGACGCGCTTCATGAACGGGTATATGGAAACTACGGAAAGGGAGGAAGCTCCGAGTAATATGCTACAGGCTTTCGTAAGACGACGTCCATTCTGACGAATTCATGCATACTGACCTGTACCAGTTTAGCTGGAGAAGTACACCTAGCCCTGCTGTAAGCTGCACGCCAAGAAAAGCGAATGCTTGTGTAGGAGTAATATCTCCTCGAGCAAGCGGTCTTTCTTTCGTTCTTTCTTCAAGACGAAAGACGTGAACAATTTTCCGTTGGAAACCCGAGGACAATAGACAAGTACAGTCGAGGTCTCACCAACAGCTTTATCCAAGTGTCTATCCCACATATCATTTATTGTACAACCAGCACCGCGCATAATGACTGCACCAGTCCCAAAAAGCGCGACATATGTCAAAGGAACGCTTATGGGCGTTTGCAAAGCATAGGCAGCCATAGTTATCGACCATGCTAAACAAACATAGACATTCAACCATCCAACATATTGTGCATAAACCACAAATCGACTCACTACACGGATAAAACAAGAGTAAAGTCCCTATCGGCTTGTCTACTCTCATGAGGTAGAGATACGGTCGTACTTTCGGTGGTAACCTGTCAACCCACGATTTTGACTGAGTAACGAGCAAACCAGGCCGCGACTGTGTAGTATGTGTTGGTGCCTTCGGGTTTCGTCCATTGTTGATTTGTCTTCTCCAGATACTGGAACGTAACGGAAACGCGTCTTGCGCGAAAGTTGCTTGTCGATGAGGCCAAAGACGCGTTCCACGACACGCACTGCGCGTCGACACAGATAGGGAGAGGAAAGCGTTCATTGGGAAGGGCAGGATCGACGCACAGCCGCGACTTTCAATAACTCGAAACAAAAAAAGATATTTATTTATTCATTTTGTTTATTTATAGTTCATAGAAAACTTGAATACAACTTCAATTCCATTTTATCCGCGGCACAAAGCATTAGAAGATGACAACACAAAGAACTAGAAAAGGAAAATCCGGGAGATAGCCAACGAAACGAACGTCTAGCTTGTATGTATTCATCACCACTCTTTTCCGAGTTTGAATGCCCAATCAAAATCTTTGAGAGGACATGAACAACTGTGCACGGTCATGTAAATCAAGACATGACTTACCGGCATAGACCTCCTTGTCGTCGTCAATGACACGGCTCCTGACGTGATATGTACCTGTACGTGCGACCATGCCAGACGGCGATTCTTCCGTAGGGAAGTTCTTGATGTATGGGTCACTACAAGTGAACCGTCATAGTACAGTAAACGGCTAGAAGTTGGAGAACGTACGGAGATGGACCATATGAACCAAGCATTTGCTCTAATTTGTCGACTGGTTTACGTGTTAGATGAATATTCTCGAGCGCATCACTTCAACTGATGTATACCGACCTTTGATTCCCGAACGCTTGACGACCTGAAGATATTTCACGCCCTAAACCCAAGCGTTCAGAAGACACGCAGTTCGAAACTCTAATCGAACTCATACCCTGATTTGATATGTCAATCCTCGATGGTCAATGCAGGAAACAAATCTGACTCACGAGATAATAGAATGGTTAACCTTGAACTTGATCTGGACGCTATGTAAAGCAGTCAATCTACAGTTTTCATCTCTCGTATTGGATATTGGACAGCTCACTTATATTCGATACCCTCCTTGATAGTGAACGGGTTTTTCTTCGCGTCCGCCAGCGCCTGAGAGTCGGACAGGTCAAGTACCAGCCTCTTCCCGGGTGGAAGCGAAGGAGAGACAAGTTCCAAGCTCAAAATGGTGACCTGCATACAAGCAGTTTCATGAGCGATGGTTACAACAATCACATCAGCAGCGCAACCAAAAGCACCTTTGGACCCTCCGCCGGGCCAACTGGAGCTCCAGGAGCAATACCCAAGCTTGCCTTCCATCTAGCCAAACTTTCATCCTCCGCATCCATCTTCGCATACTCCTCAGGACTCTGAGCAACTCGCCATCAGTCTCACGTCCGTTTTCATCGCTCGAACATTATACGTGCCTTTGCTGGTGCGGATACCTTGTAGCCTACACAGACGTGAACGGTCTCAGCGTTATTGTTGCTATGCGAGAGTCAAGATCGACCAACCGACCTGGTGTCTCCGACGCGTGAAGGTCTTCATCGTCGTGCTAAAAGTCGGTTGATGAACCATCGAGGCTAGATACAGAGTGAATTCGATCTTACGGAAGACATTTTCGGATATAGCTATAGTCCAAAGTTTTATAAAGATCAAAGGTGCGCCTAGAGGAGATGAGATGGTCGAAGGGTTGAACTTTGTAACAAGCGAGAGTCCACAATCTTGACCATGTTTATCGATATTATATAAGCAATCAGGAGATAAGAAAACTGTTTACGTAATCAAGTCGGGAACATCAATAACAACCTCTTAATGAATTATTGATTTAACCCTAAAATTCAGTTGATCCAAAGCTCCAATGGACGTGTTGAAGCTCGAAAGACCAGGCGGTGGGGTAAGGCCTCTGTCTGGGACAGCAACACCCGGAGATTGAACGGCGGCACTCATAGGTGGCTGAATGGAAGATGGCGAAGACTCGACCAAGGAGCCATAAGAATGGATAGAAGCACCAGGCGAATGACCTGAAATGCCATTGCCTTCCGTTTGGGCATGAGCTTCGGCTAGTCAAAGGATTAGTCTTCATGTATGATTTCATAGCCTGAGATAAAAAACGCACCGTCGCCAAACCAACACTTTCCT
The DNA here is from genome assembly GCA_032164295.1 of Inonotus obliquus. Classification (NCBI taxonomy): domain Eukaryota; kingdom Fungi; phylum Basidiomycota; class Agaricomycetes; order Hymenochaetales; family Hymenochaetaceae; genus Inonotus; species Inonotus obliquus. The sequence goes on from JAJHTX010000004.1 coordinate 968,822, forward strand.
TGCTTAACACGAAAGCATTTTGGACCCTTCGGACAGATATGTCCCCAGATGCAGTTTGTTCCAAACGCACATTCGGTTCCTGTGTGATGATTAGCTTGCTTGATATACGCACAAACCAACCTAGGAAAAAGCCCATACCATTTCTTACTGAAAAGCATGGTGTGTGTTTCGCGTATTTGCTAATCTCTGACAGCTGCTCTGGTGTAAGCTCGTATTCGTGCCCATATTTGCAGTTCTCCTTGATTGCCGTGACTCGTGAGTACAAGCGAGATCAACAAGAGTGCATATCAACTTACCAGTCTTGGACACCTTTTAAGAAGGTAAAATTCATTACAGGGAGGGGGGTTCTCTAATATCCTTTCAATAAGCAGCTCTGAGAAAACGTTTGAAACGTACGCTTCGACAAAGGCTAGCGCCACAACAATCGGAATTAGAAGGAAATGGAGAATGTCCGAATATAAGAGCACGCACAAGACTCGGGTTGATTTGTTTCTTAGCCGTTTGCGTAATGCCATTGGGGGCAGGCGAACCACCATTCAACGATGGCACATTCAAATTCAACGCAGGAGGGAAAATAACGACGTCAGACGCCGTGGGCGCTGGCGACGCTGCAATTCGTGAGTATGGTGATGGTGTATTGACGATTTTTGCCGAGCGGAAGAGGTTATCAAGAGTTAACGTCGGAAGATCCAAATGCTTTAGCTCTGTAGCAATATCATGATATCCCTTTAACAGAACTATCTTTTGCAGTAGACGTTCGTTTTCCAGTGCAGCGAGAGTCGGAAGATATCCATTATCGTGCCCGCCTGAAAATATTCATGTAATTTGGGACATGCGACAAGAACGCGTAACTCACCTCCAAAAAACACCTTTAATGTCTGTGGAAACCGGGTGTACGTCTGCAGGTATTCTATGAAAACTTGTCAGGCGAAGTCATGAAAAGCCAGGGAAGAACTGGAATGGAACCTTTGATCTTCGAATCGGCGGCTTCTTTTCCATAGCCAACATCAACAAGGAGGAACCGTGGTGATGCTTGACTAATGCCGACGATAAATGCCTCAAATTGATCCGCAGAGCATACCCCGGATCTGACGAGGGTGTCCTGCAGACCCTTCTTGTTGAAATATATGGACAACCACAGCGTGCAACGCGAATGCCCCTCATATCCATTTTCGTTTAAATAGCTCCCTATTCCATCTGTGAGATTCCTGGCAGCCTCCCGACCTCCTTCGAGACCAGCTTTCAAGAGATGATCCGCGAATATATTTCCATCTCCGTCTAGCACGCAAAGTACCATTGATTCCTGCAATAAGGAAGAATGAGGTTTTGTCGATATAAATAGCACGTCTACTTACTTGCATTGACTCGAGGACGCTGATGCGTCTTTGATGTTGTTTAATTTCCTCTTCATATTGGGACTTTTCGCGTTCTGCCTTGTCGATTGTCACTGACCGGGCCTGCTTCCAAACTTGCAGCTCCTCCTCCAACTGAGCGACACGGCGAGACAGTTCTACGTTTTCCTTGACAGTGATAATCGACAAATCTGTGTTACAGATAAAAAGTTAGACCCGGTTGAAGGGGTGTGAGCGTGATAAAACCCTTGTACCTTTTAAGTTATTAAGAGCTTCTTCCCTGTTTGATAGAGGTCTTAGAGACTCTCCTTCATGAGCACAGGAGGGTAACTGGCTCACCATTTCTGAGTGACTGGGATCTGATTATCGAGGGAGGCCATTGGAGGCTCCTGTGAGGGAAGAGTGAAAGAGTGGTGTTAGTGTTGTGCACGCGGTGGGTGGGTCTTATAAACAGAAGTAGCATAGGAACATGCTAGAACCATAGCTCACAGCATCTTCCTGCAAGGATTGTAAATGATGGAGAAGAAAGAGTCCAAGTAGCGATAGACGCTGGAAGGCGAGAAGCATTCATTTCACAGCTTCGAACCAGTGTCAACTTTTGACGCTGGCCTCCCGCAACAATATACGAAAAAAAGCATACCTCAACGATTCCAAGACTTCTCTTGAGTTCTGCAACGCCCACCATTGCGCCAGCTTAGCCCGTCAGTGAGGAGACATGATGACCCCGAATACACGCTGGAAGCGCAGGCAGCCAAAGTTAAGAGCGTGCCTGAAAATTAACTGATCGACATGTGCTTATGTAAGCGGTATGTATGAAATCTGATTCCGCGAAGAAGATAAGTTAATTATCCCTAATAGTACAGCTTGTCGAGACGAGTGGTATGAAAAATACACACGGTACATCTACAAGTACAAGGAACGAGGAGAATAAGCGTTTAGTTTTATGAGGACGATAGCAAAATAACACAATAACCCCAGAATTTGTGAATGTTCAGAATAATGTTATGCAATGCAATGTCTACCACTATGTGCGGCGGCCTGCTTTCCTGGACCAGGTCCGCGAGGTCCGCGACGATTTTGCAACGACGCAATGAGGATCAGTCGTCTTCGTCCTCCCGGTGCATATTCGCTGGGTGTGCATACATCAGCGACGCGTTTTCGTTATCCGAAGTAATCGAACCTACCTCCTTGGAATTTGCATTTCCCTTGACGGAAGTAATGACAGCGGGTAAGGAAGGGGCAGGTATGACCATAGCAGCAGTTCGCGCCAAAAACGCAAGAATCACCTATGTGATATACTCGTCAGGGTTCTGAAAGATACCGAACGGAGAACACGCACCCCTATTCACGGCTGGGCACGGAACTCTCTTCGCATTCAGTCTCAAGGTCTCATAGTCTTCATCGTCAAGTATGTAATCGTGACCGAATCTGCAGTCTAGACCGTGTTTGCATCCATTTGCCGCGAGATAGAACAGTGTGCAGGGTGGAGGGGTGTGCTGACTTAGAGGCTAGAATTCATTCTGTGATAAGCCATTTGTTCACCAACACGAGCATATGGAACGAAGAAATCTCACAATATCACGATTGATCTTCCTTTGCTTCCCGGAGCTCTTGATAGTAATAGCGCCACTCCTGGTGCCTTCGGCTTCTTCGGAACTGAATTCCACTGTATTCCGTACATGATCTTGTGTCCACCGCTGCGCCAATGGACGGTAGCTCACGGGACCAGCGACTCGCCCTAAAATCACACGCTGGCGACGGTCCGAATTGGTGGATTGTGAATGAGGCGCGAAGCTCTCGATGGGGTCGTCCTTCTCGTCAATGACGTCGGTGGAGGCAGAATTAGACTCGGATTGCTCCGGATAGGGTGGTGGAGGCGGAGGGGTCAAACTTCCAAAGCGCAAACTATGTTCAGTGCTCGTTGGTGAGGGTAATCCGAGAGGACAGCAGCTTTCTACATTCCTATCCCCGTTGCTTGAGCTGGTTTGTCTGTAAGGTGCTACCGATGCCGTCTTGTCGGAAATGAATAAACCAGGGATGACAAGGCTGGGTATTTGCAGTGTCCTGATTTCCGAGTCCACTTCCGCGCCTCCTGGTAAAAGGACGATCTTCTCTCGGTAGACCGACGTGAGTTGAAGAGTGTGCAATTGTGACATGTAAGCATTGCTATGACACCCTGATGGCAGAAAATGAACCATAAGCCAATCGCCATTGCACAATTGATGAAAATACGTACCTCCGAAGACGACTCTGTAAGTTTCGTGAGACCGTGCATGGAAGTCCAAGTGAACTAATATAGAGATTGTAAGTTAATAAACAGCTTGATGCCTTGAGCAAATGGGATGGCATGCCTTTCATCTTTGCAACGACCGCTTCATCATCGTTTCCTACATCAATCATGACAAACCTCTCACACGACTGGTTGAATCCTAAGAGAAACTCGTCAAACCTGTCTCGGGATTCTTTATATGGTCCTCCTGCTCTGCCGAGCATGTCGAGCACGCTCCGCTTATTGAAGAAGACATACGTCCAGATGCGACCCGGCTGGTCGGAGGATAAATGGAAGTGCACGGACTCGCTAAGTAGCTTGGCAGCGAGGCGGCCGCCTTCTTGCCCTTTGATCAGGAGGTCGGCGGAGAATACGGATCCGCTCCCATCGAGCAAGCAAACGATCCGCTTCTCCGATGACTACAAGCGAGATTGTCAGATATCATTCAGTTGATGTATGCACACGGTGACGTACAGGGTTTTGCGACTCTAGGGCATCTACTTTCTGCCTTAAGAGTGCGAGCTCGTCGTTGAGTGCCAGTTTCTCGTTCTCCGCGGTAAAGCATGCGCGCTTAAACACTTCCAATTCGTTCTCTACTGTAGTCGAAAGTTAGCGGCTGTTAGAGAGATGGGTGGAGTCAATGACTGACAGCTATGAATGCGAGCGTCATAACCGGACTCTGCTGATAATATTGTATGTATCTCGCCTGGGATGAACGGTCAGCAAGGAGGGATATTAACAAGGGATAGTGGCTCACTCTGCAAGCGGTAAAGATAGTGGTCACTGCGAAGGACCTCTTAAGTGAAGGTATGATGAAGGGGAGACAGATGACGGACAATACTTGCTGCTTTGTCTGGCTAACTGAGGGGCTGTCTGGTTGCTCTAACATAATTGGAGTAGGATGGATGAGAGAGATAAGTGAGAGCGGGGATGAATAGGAAGTGAGGGTATATAAAGGGTGCATATAGTAGAGTGTTCGAGGGTGATGCCATAGAGGTAGAGATTGAGCATGAGTCAGCGCATGTGCGCATTGTCGCGGCACGAGGTCTGGTAGCCAATGGATTGGAAGTGATCGATGGGAGTAACCAGCTCACGGAAGCAACGGGCTCTCGGCCGACAACACACGTTTCACACAATTACAAAATATATGATTATTGATATCTAAATCTTATTTCCACCCTATTCAATATCCACAAGCGCTGGCTCACTGGAGCATCCCCGTCACAGAGACTCCCCGACATACACATCCTCTGTCACGTGTCGGTCGCGTCCCGGTCGACCCGAAACGCGTCGGTGTTTATCCACAAGTTCTGTGGCGCTTCCGATGTGGCTGAAATAGCTCAGACTGTCCCTTTGGCCAATTAGCATATATGTATCCTACGAAGATCAACGTGTATATGGTTTATCCGCCTGCAAAGATGGCTATGTGGTTCAAGCACCACGGCTCTGCGAAGGTTACCACATTGTCGCCGTGAAGCTACGAAATCGAATGAATCTCGCTGCTATTGCAAATGAGGTCGGGGCTACGTTTTGATGCGCTACCTTTGCGGTGTCTATAATACTGTATTTGTACAGTAGCAATCTCATCATCTACGGCACGAAGAACTCGCCGGCTGCATCATTGAAACGTACCACTCGAAATGCAGGAGATCAGAGGAGATCACCATGACTTTCTAAAATAACCCATGTCGATCAAACAGCTTCTCTTTGTGGAAGATCGACGTCACGCCACTCTCCCCTCGCGTCGACACGGACAACTCAGCGACTCGGACGAGTCCTCCACCTTCAACGCTCTTTCGTTACAATGTTCGATCCTCTGGCAAGTTCTCCTTTCGCAGATGACAACACAGACTACGTCCCACCGTGGCCGTCCTCACCGCATCCGAATTCGCCCATTCCAAACCTCAAGCGTGCTCCATATTCTCAGCCTCAGACGCCGGTCAAGCCGGATAAGAATGAAGAAACGCCCACATCACCCACCAGCTTAACAAGTCCGTTTGGCAGGGAACCCCAAGTTTATGGACAGCCAGAAGCAGGACTCATTTCTCCTACCTTGAACACAGGCGCTAATGGAAAAAAATACGAAAGAGCAGAACCGTATCTTCGGACGAGAATAACCATGCTCGACAGAAACAGAAGAGACATTCTCGTCAGGTTTGATGCACAAGTAGGTGTACTTTTACGTCAATCCTTTTGTGTATCGTTCTTACGATTTGTCATAGACAAACTTGCCGAATTTTACAGGGTCCACATACCGCAATATCTCGCGCTCATATGCAGAATTTCAACAGCTGTACGAAGCTATCGTGCACAATAACCCCCAGACGATTGTACCTGCACTCCCTTTGGCGCAGACATCCGCGCCTACTGATGAGGAAGATGATCGGCTCGTGCGGATAATGCTCCAGCGTTGGTTGACCCGTGTATGTGAAGATACGTTCCTCATGCGCGACGAAGAACTCCGGTCCTTTATCGAAAGCGACTTCGGATACCAACCGATGCCTCGAAATCCTCGGAAAAAGGCAGGCTCCGGCTTCAGCTTACTGAAACGTGGCGTCCCCGACGAAGACGAGACGTTGCAACGTGCTCGCTTTGAATTGACAAAACTCGAAGGTCAATTCTTCGATTCAGCCAAAGCTATCGATAAATTAGCGCGTGCACGTAAAAGTAAGACTTCCCGCATTTATCGTAATACGGACGCTAAATCCACACATCGGTTTATCCAGCGCTATCCGTTGCCCAAGCGGAAATGGGAAATAAACTTATAAGTGTGGCCACCGCAGAGGCGCACCCGCCACTAGCCAATGCACTAAGAAAGCTTGGGCGCACATGGCATAGCATCTCTGACCTGGACCAGGCGGCGGCAATCAGCGAATGCGTGATCATCGGTGATTCATTTGGGTACCAAGGTTTGAATGCGAAATCTGCCAGGGAAACACTTCAGCAACGTACTGCCGTTCTGGAAGAGTATCAAAGTGCTGTCAAGGCTAGCATCTCAAAGCGTCGAAATATCGAAAGGTTAAAGGCCAGCTCCAGCATCAATCCCGCACGAGTCGACGAGGCCCTTGAGGATCTAGAAGAGGTCAATGGTTTTCCCCTATGGATTGGTCTAGTATACTGACCTGAACCCCGCAGTCAAACAAATATGAGGCAATCCTCTCCCAACGCGTCGATGGCATCTCACACAACCTCCACCTCGCACTCGACAGACACAATCGAATGGTCAACGACGACGTAACAACCGCATTAATCGAACATGCCCGATCCATGATCTCCTACGAGCGCCAAAGATTACGCGAACTAGAAGCTCTCCGCCCAGATTTCAATGCAGCTGACAGCAAACATATTCCCGCTGTTCCCATCCCTCACCGACCTGCATATGTACCTAAACTTGAAGAGGAAGTTAAACCTGTTGTGCCTCCCCCTGTGCGACCCGCACCCATTGCGCACCAAGGTCCTCCGCCAGGATCGGCAGCCTCTTTCCGTCCACCGAATATGGGACCTGTGCCTCCTAGTAAGGCACCGATGTCAGCAGCATCGTCGACGGCTTTACCCCCTCAATCTCCTGGTGCGGGACCTTCGACACCTTCTACAGCTCAATCTTTTAGATCCGAGATATCAGGTTTACCCATCCCGAGTTCCTCTGGAGTCCCACCTTTGGGTGGACGTCTTGTGGATGGTACGAAGTCGATGTTCGTTACTTCACCTTCTTCGGCTGTAGCTCCGGCTCCTGCACCGAAAAGTGCGATAGATCCGTTGAGGACGACGAATATGACTACGGCAGCGGCTAGCGCGCCGCCTACCGTCTCTCACACTCCTGCTCCGTCGACACCCAAGTCGGCAACAATGCCGACACCGGGGTTAACAACATCACAGTTGACTCATAGTCCCGCCAAAACACCAGAAATCCACCACCACCAATACGACCCTCTGGGACCACTCGGATCAACTACGACCGTTCGACGTACACTGACTTCTAGTTCTTTCGCTCCGCCATTGAACTCTGTCCCCAGTCTTAACGGATCGGCTCAACACCACTCGCAACGTCTTCCACATCTTCCGCACTCACAGCAGACTCAGCAACAGCAAGAGGAGGAAGTTGATCCTCTGGGGTTGGGTAGACCGAAGTATATGAGTCAGTCTATGCATCTTCCTGGTAGGCCTCAGAGGAGGTTGGATGCGCGTGAGGCTGCTAATAAGTTGGCGAATTTTTGATTTTTTCTCCCCTTTGATGGTAGAGATTGTGTTGTTGCGGTTGTATGTAGGAGTGGATGATGTTGTGAAGTGATGAGGTGTATGGTGTAAGGTGTAAGTTGGTATTCGTGCAAATGTTTCTGTTTCTATTTCTGTTTTCTGTCATTTGGTAATTTGTTTCTTCACTGGATAGTTTCTCCCAGTATCCAATATTCGATGTGAAATACTAGTAATACATTCATTCATTGACTTGTCGAATATTTGGGTGTCTCTTAAGAAGAACGGGGCGAGCTATCAACATGAACGTACAGGTGTACATACGAGCAGTATCACATATTGTAGTAGTAAGGAAAGCAGTACTATTATCTATTGTCTATTATAGAGGTAACTATGAACCTCCATGAGGTCTCCTCAACTTCTCCCAAACGAACGGATGTTCATTCTTTGCGTGTAATATCATATCACGCATAGAATGGTCTGTGAATGTTGGACGTGGATCTGGGAGGTTCTTATTCTCCAATCGTGCACTGTCAATCGCGAACACGAACACGAATGCGATGCGACAAAGACAAAGGGAAACCGAAAAAATGAGAAGAAAAAAGTCAGTTAGATCTAGCAAAAGCAAAAGCAAACAAAGAAAGACGGAACACGTACTTGCAAAAGGTACAAAACCGTTCATCGTTTTCGTCATCGTAGAAAATGGAACTTATACAATCAAAAACGGGTTGCTTTTTCTTTTTCCTATTGGTATCTTCGTCGTCTGTCAAGTCGGACCAGTTCTCTTCTTCTTCTTCCTCTTCCTCTTCTTCGTTCTCTTCATCATTCTCTTCATTCGTATCCTCCATGGCATTGTCTTTCCTATTCTCTTGTTGTTCTTGCCTTACTTCTTCTCCTCGTCCCTGTACTTCTTCTCGCTCCCGCCCGTCTTTCAGTTCTACCATATCTGGGTGACTGATAGAGTGGATAGACGCCCGTGTAGGGATTGAGTTATCTCCGGATGGGTCACGATCACCAGAATCGTCAGAACCATCAGAGTTTGAGGTACCAGACGTGAAAACTTGTTTGATCCCGACTTCAATAGTAGAAGTATCGTTAACAATTTCGTTTTCGTTTTCGCTTCCTCTTCCTTTAAGGTTTACGTTGCGTTCGTGTATATCATTTTCCTCGGACATTACGATATCCTGATCCTGACCCGCACTTAAATCTTGACCCTGACCCTGACCCACACCATGTTGGTTGCCATTCTTCAATTCTTGTGGCATAGGGACTACTACTGACTCCTCTATCTTCCCTTCCTCGTCGACTTCCATTCTCTCTACTACATCTTGGGCGTTCGAAATCGCGGGAGCCTCCGGCGCTGAATCCGGTGATAGGGGTTGCGTTTGCATTCGAGTTTGAGCTTGATATTGTGACTGAGGTCCTGTCTCTTGCACCCAACTCTTCCCACTCTCTATTGTTGCCGCGGTCTCCGGTACGACATGCACAGGAGTGCGTAGCGGAGACGAAGAAGATACAATTGTTGAGCCATTGTCTTTACCTGATTGAGTGGCTACAGCATTTATTGGTGTTGGTGGTGCAGGTTGTACCGGACGTTCAAATATCGTCTGAACTTGTAATTGAGGCCTTCCCTCTCCGGAATGTACGCTGCTGACACCTGGTGACTCCGGAATATGTGTATACTGTTGTACTGATGGAGCAGGAGCAGTAAATTGCGCCAGATGCTCCTGCATACGGGGGTCATGAGCGACATGCTCAGTAGGCGTAGTTACTTGTGTCTGATCAATTGCAGACGGCACCGAAACTTGCCGAGAATTGTCTGGAACTATCGCCGGTCTTGGAGAAACGGGTCTCGGAAACGCCTGTACAGTCGGAGGGGCAGACCGACGCACGGTGGACGAAGGAATCGACGAAGAACGCACATGCTTCGGTAATTGAGGTGCGCTCGCCGGGCGTTGATTGACCAATGGCGGTGAGCTATTCAAGCTGACTGGCGTCAGTACTACGTTCGTCCGCGCATCTTGTGGGGGAACATAAACGGTGTTCGGTGGTCCTCCCGCTGGAGTATCCGCCTGCTGAGTTTGAGCATTGTAAGGAGAAGGTCCTCGGGAATTTGTCAAGTCAATCTACACGTAATATCTTAGCCGAGCAGGTCAGACATCACGTTAATAACAGCGTACCACTGTTTCCCCAAGAACCGCATTACCATTGGACTGGATAACACGGATGACGTTTAGTAGAGCACCAAAATTGACAAAGAGGTACTCACCGTAGTGTTTGCCTGAGTCGCGTTTTGTCGTCGCAGATTAGGGAGCTGGATCTGATGCCTTCGAACGAGTTCCAGAACGTTTTTATACTTTAATTCCAGTAGTTTATACGCTCTCGGATAATCCACACAACGCGCTTGCTGAAGTGTAATACACTGCTTCCCCAGCAACTCCGCATCATTCTCCAATTTCGCAATACGTTCATTAAGTTTCTGAACGTGCTGCGAATTCTCTCTGTCTCGCTGCTGTTGGATAGAATGGAATTCTTGTAGCCTGTGTAAGTTAGTGTTTTTTAGATCATTGTTTTCTTCTTGAAGCGCGTTGTATCTCTCGGTGAGCTTGGCGTATTCGTCTTGGAGTCGTTGATGCTCCTTGAGAAGATTTGGATATCCGAGTTCGAGTATGCAGCCATTGGCGGTCGACGAAAGTAACGAAACGACTTGCGCTCTCAGGGATTGTTCTGAGGAGACTGTCGCAGATTGGGGCGTTTGAGGTGCTTGAACATGTACCGGAGATCGGCTATTCGAAGGAGGATGATAAACATGCAATGGCGTCCATTGTGAAGGCGGAGAGATTCGCGAGCTTTGTTGTACGTGCCTGCCATTGCATATCAGTAGCCTGTCCCAGTTAACACCAAGCATGAACGTACGCTAGCTGGGAAACCTGGGGCGCCATAACTACACGCGTCGGTGAAACTCCGGACGTCTGCCTTTGTTGCGCGTCGTGATTCATCTGAGTCGCATACTGCTGACTCTGCATTGACCGACTCTGAGCCTCATTAGCAGGCAGGATTGGGTAAGGATAACGAACGCGTTGCGAGACTGGATGGCTCGGGACCGTTCGCGGTGGAGGAGGAACTTGACCGTTTGTTGTTGGGATTCGCTCAGGCATGAGAGTTTCGCGTCAGTTAGGCAAGGCTGTTTGAGAATGTGGTGTTGAGCGCAGTATTGGTTGAGTAACAAAGAGACGCCTTTGCAACGGGGCGTATTCCAGCTAGGGTACCGCGCACGCGGCGTGGGCTGAAATTTTGGACCCAGATTCTAGAATAGATAATGATCGGCGCAACTCATTTCTATTATTGAATGATCGACAAAGCGCCACCATGAATATATGCACACATAAACACTTTCAAACTATCGAAAAGCCAATCCATTCGTTTCGACTATTAGATGACGAATATTGCAAATATTCTATTACAAATCATGCAGAGCCGAAAACTTTAGCAAAGTACCGTTCCAAACCCGCCACACTCGTAGCAAAAGCTCCAATCATCCCATCGGGACGAACAACAACCACAACATCGGCATTCTCGTCAATACCATACCCATGATATGCGTGTCCCTCTTTGTCATTTAGAACGAGACTGGTATCAGCTGCGGCACTTTCATTGAGAGCAGGCGTGGAAGAGTCTTGTGCGACAATAACCACCGTGCGCACCAGTCCGATCGGGACCTTTGAGTTTCGATACGCCTTCTGGATATTCTCGATGAAAGTTGGGTTGGAAGAAAAGATGAGCGCGGTATGCACCGTTGTGTCGAATATATCGAATAATCTCGTCTTCCCGCCTTCTCCTACTTCCACCTTAGCAATCACCGTCTGAGGTGCCTTCCGAAGGATGACGAGACCCGGCGCGTCTGATGCACGATCTCCTGCGCGTAAATCATGTCCGACTTTTCCATAAGCATCCTTCTCCTTATCAATTTGAACAACATCAGCTCCTGAGCCTGCGTATCGCTCATCAAATGTGATGGAACTCCAACGATAATTCAGATCAAGCTGGAACAACTTCCGACCACGGAAATATCTCTGAGTTATATCCACATCGCCCTTTGCAATGAAGGAAGACGCTGAAAGTGGGGCAGCTGCGCTTCCAAGAGCGTCAAGCGTCTTCTTCTGCTCCTCGATTGCCAATTCCTTTTTCTCATTCCCCTTCTCACCATATGCCAGCTGGTGCAATTTGGACGATTCGAGGAGCATGTCTGCGATGCATGGTAGACGCTCCTCCTCATATGACGTAAGTAGGTCTGGAGAGGAGTGGCCTTTAATGACGAGGGCGAGTTTCCAGGCGAGGTTAAACTAGTAGAAGACAGACGGAGGCGATATTTAGTCAAAAACAAGAATAAAAAGAGGAGTTTACTCACCGCGTCCTGAATACCCGAAGTCATGCCTTGTCCACCCATCGGTGAATGCACATGGGCCGCGTCTATGGATTAAAGCATGAGAATACACATGGTTCTAAAGGGTAATAAGAACAGACCTCCTGCTACGAGTGTACGTCCGTTCTGAAAGTGATCCACCATTCGAACATTATATCTGTTAAGGAAGACAGAAAGTGTGTTAACAAAACCCTTCACAAGAAATCATATAGTGGCATAAATAACTTACTTCCATATTGTCTTGATATGAAGCTTCGTCAATTCCAAATCTGGTCTATTCGTCAACCTTCTGATAATTGCCTGGAACTCTCCCTGTCCTGCATCGGCACACTCTTGAGCTATGTCCGCGACACCATGGCCTGTAATGAGAACTTGAAAGCGCCCAGGAATATTTGTGGATCGGAGCACTATGCTAAGAGGGTGAAATAAAGTTTAAGGCATGTTAGCTATCCCAGAAAGCATACGAAGCAAACGCTGTACGAACTTGAGTAGCGGGTTTGTAACGAACGAGTGCATTCCCTGCATTTACATTGTCATAAGCATTCGTCTCAGGCTGACTTGTAGAATATCACTTACGTATCCTTCAACCCCCTTAAGGTCGACATCCGCATTAACAATATTCTCCTGTTCGTGCGTCTCGCCAATAAACTGAAGTCCCGAAAACTTGCGGACCACACCTACGCGTGATTTTCAATAAGCTTCTCTAGACCACCTGGTTTATGAATGTAAGAAACATACTGTGACCACCATCTGCACCTACGACATAAGCAAAAGTCGCAGATTCTTGTATTTCCTTCCCGTCAACGACTTTGGTCAAATGGACTGTCACTGCATTCTCGTCTTGCTGTAGGTCAGAGAGTTCCGTTCCTAATTCCACCGCTCCACCGTGCGCCTTGACATGGGACCGGAGAACTTCTTCGTGTAAGTACTGGCTCACCATGAGAGCTGCGTTCTGACGTCAAATGGCAGTCAGCACGATACGTAAAGTCATAAAGCCATGATCTTTTTTTTGCTTGGGCGGGTTTAGAAGAAAAAAGCTACGAGTACTTACCATTGGAAACTGCGGAGTTGGGTCGACATGCTCAAGCATCCTCGCGGAGCGCTTCAACTTACGAGGATCCTCCGGATCGTAAAGCAGTACCATCGGTGGTGGTGTACCAACGGCTTCAATGTCGTCGAGCGTTCCAAGGAAATGTTCGATCTCTTGAATACGCGGCTAAGAAAGCATCCAGTCAATCTCACATAGCGAAGAAAAGGTGACAAGTGGAGGATGAGGGTGGAAACATTGTAAGCCAAACCTGCACGCCCGAGCCCCTCGACGACACATGATGATAAGCTGACTTGTCAATTATGCGAACTGGGATGCCGCTCTTCAGCAGCGTAAGTGCAAGGACGAGACCTGTTGGTCCTGCACCGACCTGAACATGAAGATGAAAGTCCCAGTCAACAAAGCTTGGCAGAAAGATGAGTGGATACTGACGATAAGAACTTGAGGTTGCATATCAGTTCAAAAGTTTCCGTAGCTTGAGGAGAGAAGAAAATCACGTCCAAATGTCTTCAATGTTGACACCCCTCATCTCCCCTCAGTCCACCTTTATATCATCCAACCTTCTCCCTCAAACACCGGCAAATTACTACCTGTTCTGCGCGCCCTAAGAGACTTGATTGGCGACATACGAATGGCGACAACATCGGGTCAAGCGTCCGAATCAAGCGCACATAATGCATGCGGGGTGGGAGAGCGGTTTGATCGCATTTGTATTTTGAATTACATACATCTACTTTATCTTATCTGATAACCCCATCCGGTCGGGCGCGGAGTCTTCTCGCCCGCGGTGGTCGCCGATCGAACGCGTCAACGATATCTCTGGTTCTTTCATCACTTATACGCCAGAGTCCCAAGCGTTTAGCAATATCATTGAGCTGTCTACATCAGAACCCATGATTAAATCATTTCGGATAGCTGTATTTCTGGTTTTTGTTCGAGAATAGGATCGTTCTACAAATGATCACTTTTCACAAGCCACCGTCGGCTAGCTTGAAGGATCAGTGCACGCGCTCCAATCACCAAGTCGGAAGACACCCGAGAGGATTATGATGACTCCTGTGTCGTTACCATACCCGAGCGTACCCCCATCTGTCGTTCAAGGTGAACTGAAAAATATCGGAAGTTCTCGCTCTCGTTGCGAAGACTATACGGGACCTCAACCAGGTTTATAATGCCTCCCTATCACTTGCTTACCATATCACGTTCCTATACGCTGCTGCCAGGACTTGTGACTCCCTTCAGATCGGAAGTCATAAAATGATGTACTGAGCCCGGTTGAACACGTCGAGAAGCCGGGTGGTCACTTCCTACTTTGCCCCCGATTTCACCCAGTGGCATTCCACATCATATTAAACCATGCTCCTCGCAGTTGACTTGTCGACCAGACGCGGATTGATCTTCGCCATGATTTCTTGCCTTTTAGGTCATCGTCTGTCCCCCGTTCACCCTCCTGATTTCCGTGATAATTTCGCTTCACGCTTCGATTCGGATGAAGAATCGGAAGTCGGGCATAGAGCTTTGACATGTCCTAACGGACACGATCGGGTTCCAACGGTATGCGAAATCGAATTGACTGGCTCAGAAACTTCCGACCGCGGATGAGGTATTGGTTCTGTACGACTCCGTGCAGACGGCCCTTGGCATGTAGGAGAAGCACCAAAGAACGGTTCCAAAAATGTTCAAAGCGCACCTCTGTCCTACGGGAAGCCCTGTGAGAGTAGCAGGCCATTTAATCGATAGCTTCGAAAGTTTGATCTAGTGAGCATGGAGTTTTGGACTCAGCGAGATACCAAGACATCACATCAAGAGTGTATGATAAGTTCCAGGGGCCATATTTCTTGAATACTTACAAGGTAATCACATTTCATTGAGCTCGAACGTCCGGTTAAGACCGCTTTAAACCCTCTCTTGGGTATGTTGACGGGTGCACTCGGTTGTTCCCCGAACCCGAAAGAAATATGAAAATAGGTGTAGACCCCCCCTGCGTCGGCCTCTAACGATAGAGAGATCGAGATGGAAGTTACTGAAATACGTCTGGGGTTCCCAAGTGACAGTCATACACAGTCTGTGTCACCCTTCCACTGAAATCTGGAAGGAGGAATCCAAGACGAATAAAAATCAAGCATACTGGAGGAAGGCTGTAGAGTATAAACTCAGCGAAGCTTGAGTACCAGAAAGACCGGGTACAAGTGGGGTGAGATTCTATGAAACACCTGACTACCGGAGTAAGACTCCTTTCATCAATACGATGTGGCCGCATGCCAAGTAATTTATATTGCAGCGCTTGTCGATGGGTAGAGAACCAATTCTATGAGCGATGTTACCAAGGCAGGGGCGAGAACAGCCTCTGTTTGCAAACAGACGCTTGATACGATGGGATTGTGGCTGCTGTGGGGTCGGTGTGTTATCTTATCGGTTACGGGCCGAGTGCGCCTATTTTGCCAACCAAGAATTTCGGGAATTGAATTGCTGCAATAGAGTGGAATAGAGTAAGATGACGGAGATGGAAATGAAGAAAGTGAAAACTCGGAAAGAGGCCGCGGATGTTAACCGGAATTCTTCGTGGTGCGGAAAGAAGAAGGGACCCTGTTAGAAATTGTTCCGAATCCGAATAGCAGGGACTGCCGATCGTACACGTGCAAATACGGGAGAATCGCACGTGTGAATATCTTTGGGTGACCTGATTGGCGGAAAGTAGGTTCGTTCTCTCGATCATATTCTTTGTAATCTTTGTAAATCACCATTATTAGAAATAGATATACCCGAATCGAGGAATAGAGTGTGTGGCAGAAGCTAGAGTGACATGGTGGACCAATGGGAGAAGGTGGCGCTTGATCGCGATCAGTAGTACTCGGCTGTTGATTGGCTGGTAGGATGGAAAGTATCGGACTCGGACTCGTTACTTTCGGTGACGGGTGGATACGGCGGCTTCGATTCGGGTCACTTGCCTTGCAGGAAATCAGATTATTCGCTTTTTATTTGCCCTACTACCCTCGCCCACCTCCCTTCTCCTCAGTGCATGGACCATCAAATGCCAACAGCGACCACCCGCCCTCGTACTCACTCAGTCTCGTTTCAAGGCCAACCCAGCACCAAAAAGCTCAAGGTTTCTCATCCAGAACTCAACGGGGTCGCTGGTGATGGGAATGATGATGCTTTACGCGCCTGTTTCGCCGACGGTGTACTCGACACCACTAATGTAGAACGTCTCGCGTCCAGCTATCGTTCTTCACTTCCATACCTTCATGTCTTGGTCGAAAAGCTATTCCAGGATGATCTCCTTTCAAAAGTCAAAGACGAGTGTATCGGCGAGCTCAGCTTCACAGAGAAAGAAACTGATATCTACAAGGTCTGCATTGCCGTCGCTCACCCTCGTCCAATTCATTAACCAGTCCGATATATGCTGCGTTTAGGTGCATCAAACAGGCGATTTAGCCTCACTGTCCCATCTTGCAAAGGAGGAGGTCGCCATGCTCCCAAACTTGCTCAAACTGCGCGACGCCCTTTACTCACAGACATTTCGCGACTTTCTCCGCAAGGTCACAGGATGTGGTCCCCTATCAGGAAAGAAGCAGGACATGTCCGTGAACTCCTACAAGAAGGGCTGTCATCTGCTCAATCACGACGATGTTATTGGTAAGTTTAGAAGGAAATTTCATTATTATCGTTTTATTGCTAATGCGAGAACATGCATTTGCGCTCCGAAGATACCCGTTGCGTTTCGTATATCCTGTACATGCCAATGCCGAAATCCGACTCGTGGAAACGCGAGTGGGGTGGCGCACTAGAACTTTACCCAGTCAAGCCAGGTCCGGATGGCGCTCCAGAGCCAGAATGCGTCCCCGCAAAGTTAATTCCGCCCAGCTGGAATCAATTCATATTTTTTGAAGTCCAGCCAGGTCGTAGCTTCCACTCTGTTGAAGAGGTCGTTGTGGATGAGGGTGATTGCCAGAGACAGCGGTTGAGTATTAGTGGATGGTTCCATCGCGCTCAGGAAGGCGAAGAAGGGTACGAGGGGGAACCAATTGATGCGACAAAGAGCTCGCTTGCACAGCTTGTAAGCACTGTTCACTCTTCTCAATTCATTCACGAATTATTTCTCATGCTCCCTTTTCAGACCTCGACTTCAACGACTTACATACCCTACCCGGACATCGACCTCGTTCTCCGCACAGACCCCTTCGCTCCGCTCACTCCCGACCAACTCTCGTATCTCTTCTCCTATATCGACCCAATCTACCTACAACCCAAAGTAATCGCAAGTCTCTCGAAAAGATTTGTAGACCAATCCAGTATTGAGTTGCACAAATTCTTATGTGCGCCGTTGGCTGCGAAATTGGAGGCTGGTTTACGCGCGAGGGACAAGGAGGACGGGTTAGATGGGGAGGGTAGGAAGGGGAGAGTTCCGCCTCACGGTTCAGGAATACGGGAGGGCGGCCCGTGGACACTTCGCGGCCCGCCACATAAGGCGCGGTATTGCTCACTTACTGCTTCGTCTTCTACCTCGGCATCGGGATTCTCCTCCACACTGAGACCACAAAACGAATCGGATGCGCTTTCAACAATTTACTCCCCAACAAGTACTCCCGAACAACTCCTCTCCACGCTCGAATCTTCCCTCTTCCCTCACCCGGCCTTCCGTTCCTGGCTTGCCCTCATCGCCCAACTCCTTCCGACTAAGTACTCCGCTCAAGCTAGACGATTCCGTCCTGGACTCGACTATACACTTGCTACTAGTAATAACGAGCAGAGTATACTTGATGTTGTTCTTGGATTGACGCCGGAGTCGGAGGAAGAGAAGAGGAAAAAGAGGGAGAAGGAGGAAAGGGAGTTGAGGAGGAAAGGAAGAAAGGCCTTCAATGGGAATGGGAAGGGCGCTTCTGCTGCTCAGAGACGGCGAGAAGAGGAGGAGGAAGAAGAAGAGGAAGAACCAGTCGGATGGGAATCTGGGGAATGGGGTGGTTGGGAGGTATATCTAGTTTTTCTTTCTGTTACGCGGAAGGACTGAATTATTTTCCTTTTATTTCTGTAGTGCTACATGGCACCCCATGAAGGTGAAGAAGACCCAGCAGTCTACCGCTCTGGATCCTCCAAGAAACACGACTCCCACTCCCATGCTCACTCCCACTCCCACTCCCACTCCCAGTCCCACTCACATTCTCATTCTCAAAACGGTCATTCTACCCACACTTCGAACGGTACAAACGGTGGTGACCTGCACGTGAATGCAGACTCAGACATCGATGAAGACGAAGAAGAGGATGAAGAAGAGGATGACAGCACACTATTAACAGTCCAGCCAGGGTTTAACCGATTAATGCTGGTTTTACGAGATGAAGGTGTTATGAGATTCGTCAAATACGTATCGGCTGCTGCACCTGGATCGGTATGGGATGTTTGTGGGGAGTATGAGGTTTATATGACTGAGGAGGAGGAAGTACCTCGAGAAGAGACGAATGGGAATGTGAAAGTGAAAGAGTAGGAATAGGGTGGGAGTAGGGATGGATGGTTTATGATTATTCGGTTTCTTTACTTAGTCTCCTCGTTTCTTGTCTCTAGTTTCTGCTATCTCATATGTTCTCATTCATCTCTCAGCCTCGCTTTGTTTACTCTCTCCTGCCCTGCTGTCTTGTCTTGTCTTGCCTCGTGCCTATAATCTTCTTCGCCATAGATCGTGTCTTTGACTCAGGGCGATATCCACCTCTCCTAGCAGCTTCAGCCGAAGCATACTCGACGACAAGTGCCCTCCCATCGAGGAAATGATTGGCAGGGTTAGTGAGAGCTGCTGTTGAGTGGAGTGTTGATTTGAAATCTACGAATGCGAAGCTACACGAATGAGAGATCAATTCGTTGTTGAATGTGTTAAAGTTGAAAGAGGGAGATGTAAGACGAACCCTTTGCATAATCCACTGTCTTCAAACGTCCCCATTCTGATTTTCTTAATCCCCACATCTATGTCCACTTTCTCATCTCCTTCGTCATCACCACTTCCCTCTCCATTCCCCACCTTCTCCCCTTTCTCTTTCTCTTTCTCCTTCTCCTTCTTAGCTTTCACTTTCTCCTTCTTTCTCCTAATTCTCCCCAAAACAACAGCCCTCGCATGACCCTCAATCATCTCCTCAATCCTCTCTTCCGTAGCTTCAAACCCCAAATTACCCAAGAATAAACAAGGACAAGGAGGTTGTTTTTGTGCTTTAAGAATTTTTTGAGCCGTTTTTGTTGTTGGGCCTTTTGCAATGGGGAGAGTTGACGGGGTTGGATTAGTTTGGGGGTCGGTTTCGTTTGCAGGAGTGGGATCAGGACGTCCCGCGAAGTCGTCACCTATAATAATTGATTGTCATTAAGTCTCGGTGTGTTCTGACCACGAACACGAACAGAAAGAATACATACCATCTTTGATCAAAAGCCTCCTCCCGTCAAGGTTCTTCTCCGATAACGATATAGCCACCTTCTTCGCTTCAGGAGTTGAGAAATCCACATATGCAAATCTTCATTTTCCATTTCGAACAAGTCAGTCAACTCACACCATTCGGCGAGAAAAAAAATGAAAGGAAGGGACGTACCCTCTATTCTCTTTAACACTCTTCACACCTTTCATTCTCATCTTCATATTCTCCAACCCAGGAACACCTTTCGTAGGCATATGAACACGCGTAACGTCTTTCGCATCAGCATTCTCAAAGAATGCACGTAGAGATTCGGGGGTTGTGCGGTAGGATAGGTTACCTACCCATACGGAATTCTGCCGCCTGGGTTTTTCAGGATTTTGGGACTTTGGTTGTCGGAGGTTGGGATTTGTGGACTCGGTGCCAGGTTTTAGAGCGGGTTGGTTGGTGGTTGAGGAAGTAGAGGAGGAGGCGGTAGCGGCGAGAGTCTTTTGCTTCTTCCGTAGTCGACGTTGTTCTTTATGTGAGAGGACGTTGATTTCTTCCTCCTCTTCCCCTTCAACTCCTCCTTCCTCGTCCTCGTCCTTCGCCTTCCCTTTCACCTTCGTAATCCTAGTATAATCCACGTCTCCTCCATCATCGCCTCGTTTCCTCTTTTTCGTACTAGGGGACTCCGTGGTCTTTTTGTTTGTGAGGTCTTTCGTCTTCTTCACGACGGTACGTTTCGTCTCCTCGTCCAAACTTGCGTCCGAATCGAAACCCGAATCCTCGTCGGAATCGAAACCAGAGCTCCCATCTCCACTCTCACCCCCAGATCCACTCAGCTCTTCCGAGCCCGTTTCTTCGTCTGAGCCCAAGTTCGTATCACCCTCCGTACTATTAGATCCACTAGTAACCAACTTCCTCTTCACCCTATAATTCTTTAGCTCTGATGAAGACACATCCGAAGATGAAGATGAAGCAGAAGAACCGTCCGATTCAGAAGAGGCAGAATCAATAGAGAGACTTCGAGGGAGCTTATCGGCTTTCCTTTTAGCAACCATAGTCGAGAGCCAAGACGAGGTCAATTTACAAAATCAATCAAAGCAAAGAAACTTTTCAGCACGAAGATCATTGATCGGCGTTAGTGATCGACGTCAAACTCTCAATAAAAGAATATAGCAATCGCAAACAAATAAGGATTCGGAGAGATCGGAGAGATGGGTGAATGTCTCTGTAATACAGCTTTCTAATGTATACAAAGCATCCGCAGTAATACTGACCGCTATGGATGATGGGTGATGGGCGATGCGAATTAATGCGTATGTGATGGGGTGTCTTAATCTAGGATACATCCAATAAAAATGAAAAATATCGCGGAGGAGCAGAAAGGTTGTCTAACTCTAGGCAAGTCTCTTCTATCCAAGAATCGAGGGGCCAGAGTCTAGTCATCAAGCGAATGCGTAACAGAGAGTGAATGCATGTTACGGAGGACACATGCAGGTAGGACAGACGGAGGGCGAGGAAGAAGATCCGAAGTAATTAAGAGTGCGTAGCGTGTGCTGCCCTTGCACGTTCGATTTCCTTCGCTTCTTGGGCCTGTTGCTCAAGCTAAAGGAGAATCACCGATTAGTGAGGGTAAGGAGTATGAAGGCAGAGGAATAGGACGCACCAGACGAGCCCAAGAATGATCAGTCTTATGTTCCTTCTTCACATCTTCCGGTTGCATCTGTGAAAGAGCTGCACCGCCTAAGAGACCGGCAAGGGCAATCCCTTGGGCCTGAAAACCCATCGTAATCAACAGCCGTTCACACCATTGTTGAACTTGAAAGCTGAACTCACATATACACGAGCTTGAACGATCTTCTGCGAGAAAGTCTGAGTCTTGTTCCGTCGAAGGACCATCCATGAAGCGCCCATGGTCGTCGCCCATCCGGCAAGGAAGAGGTGCCAACGGTGCCGTAAAGCCCAATCTCCCGCTTTTTGTGTGGGTGTAAGCGAATTCCACCGAGCTAATTCCTCAGCTTCTTCGCGGTCCATCTCACGTTTGCCCGCACTCTCCCTATCGACATCAAGTCCATCCATCGTTGATTTAGTAAATATTAATTGAAAGAGGTAAAACGCACCAGTTATGCTCCATATCATACTGCAACCCCCTCCTCTCCGCTTGAGCCGCCACTGCGGGCGCAATAACAAGCACACAACCCAAAACTTTGATCGTCAAAGGTAAGGAGCGATAATAAGGTGACCTCCTATGAAGCATGTAGAAGCCTGCACCGCTGGCGGCGAGACCACCGACGAAACCCTCGGTCATACCCCGGAGAGTAGCCCTTTCGTGATTTTGGAGGTCTTCTTTGGAGACGATCTACAGATGGAGAGGATATAAGCGATAGTTTACGAGCTGTAAGAAATGAATAAACTACACACCTTCATGACTGTGTAGGGGTGTAGGGGAGAGGGAGGGAATGTTACAATGTGCTGGTTTCCAGCTGCATGGGAAGTCGGAAGGAATTATAAGTACTACGGACCGACATGGACGACGGAGCATGTCGGGCAAATGACTAACATTCCACGGCTGTCTTCGGGTTGGCTAATGTACATCACGTGCTACAGACGTTTCACCAATCACTTTTGTCGGTCTGGACAAGGGGGTTGCGCGTTGACCCGTTGGCAGTGGGTCTGCTATCCCGAACCACCTGCATTTGAAACTCTGCAACCCAGGCCGACTTAGTTCCCCGTCCGTTCGGACTCAGAGTATCTATTATAACGACCAATCTGCATAGTACATACACGTTACATCTATTTCTTTTCGTCCCCCTGGGTAGCTTGTGCTCTGGCCTTTGCTGCTCTTTCTTCCTCCGCTTCCCTCTCAAGGATGTCTCGCCATGAGTGGTCTACGTGTCTCTGATCTGAGTGCCGGTGCGTCAGGATGGCGGCAGAGATGATTATCCCTAGCGTGATTCCTTGGGCCTGAGGGCAGGATTATACATAAGCTCAAGGAGACGCATATAGCCATCTCGAACTTACCCAAACACGCGTCTGTGTTATCTGCGGTATTCGGCTCAGTCAACCTATGTATTTGCATTATTGGTCGAACTTACCTTCTGCAACGGCGTTGCAAGTCTGCCAGGAAACGCACGTCATTGGATGATTGGTCAACGGGTAACGCAAAGAAAAGTACTGACGGATCTCTAGACACCCAGGTGTAAATTCCTACCATGCTCGTCGCCCAACTGCCTGTGATTAGGCTAAACGGATGTCTTCTAGCAAAATCCGCAAATTTATCTTTTACATCCATACTCTGCCACCGCGCTTGCTCTCTCTCGTGGACAGTCTGCATCTCTTTCGTACCCAAATCATGCCAGCGTTGTCTTTCGTATGCTAGCCCTGCGCGTTCTGCTGAAATGACGAAAGCTGGGACTGTTACGAGGATGACTCCGAATGCCTTGAGGGAGGGCTGGAGACTGCGATAGTATGGTGAACGCTTGTAGAGAATGTAAGATGCTGGGAGTGCCACGCCCAATCCACCAAGGAAGCCTTTTGCGCCACCCTTAATGACAGCGCGTTGCTGCGCTTGTTGTTGTTCTGCTGTTGGTTCCTGCGGCGGGGAGTAAGGATAAGTGTCTAAGATATGTTGTAGGAAGACGTACCGATACCGTGCTCATGGTTGATGGGCTATAGGGAGGGGAAGAGCTAGTATTTAGCTGTGATATTGCAAGTGACGTCGGTGGGGCACGCCTATGGGATTCCGAGTGCAGTCCGTCGCGCTTATCCTTGCCGCGGATGTATATCCTTGGGAGGCATCCTGGCCATCGACGGCGACGGTGAGCGTGTAAGGCGTGCATTGAGCGCCGCACGCGTAAACAGCAGAAAAAAACGCGTGAAAGTCGCGTGTTGCGTAACGTCGATCACTCGTCTTTGACCAGCCAACATGACCTCCGACTAATTATATACGTTGTGTCTCATCCCCCCCTCCCCCCTCCTCCTTCATCTCCCTCTCTCTACTCTCAACTTCATCCATCGACTTCAACAATGCTCTCCTCAAACACTCAGATGACTCCGCGACCTCGTCCTCCAGCAAAGATGCGCCGCTCCACCTCTCACTCTCAAGTCGGGGCTGACGGCTGGCCGACTCGCTCTCCACCTCCCTATGCCCCCTTTCCTCCCATCTCTCGAACTCATGCACGTCCGACACTCCTTGGTTCTCCAATAACAGCCACCTCGCAGCTCATCCATCTTGAAGAGGTGCATGAGGGCGAGGAAAGGCTGCAGGAGAAGTCCAAAGAGGAGTTAGAGGAGTTGTTAAGGAGGGCCAGTGAAATTATCAGAGAAAGAGAACGAGGTACGTTCTGATCATGGGTGGCATGGATTGCGGTACATGTTGATGTATGAATAGAATTGGACTCGACTTCCGAAACTTGCAAGACTCTCGCCGAAAACAATGCGACTCTCAAAGCTCGAAACGACTCCCTCATCACTCGTCTGCCACCTTCCCAGCCTGTATCTCCTTTGACTTCCCCATCGTTTCAGTCCGGATCTCTTCTTTCTCCAGCACACAGCCGTACCTCTTCACTCACATCTCGCGCCCTTCTGCTGTCTCCGAATACGAACACGTCATTAACACATGGAGCTGGAGCTGGTCGCCGTAGATCAGCTCATGCGCGACGCTTTTCAAGTACACCCGCTGAACTCGCCGCGTTAGCAGATCAAAACGCCGAACTCCTTACGAAGCTATCGGACCTCGAGGCTGAAGCTTCGCGCGCGGAGCAAGCTGGCAAACGCCGCTTGCGCAGTCTCGAATCCGAAATCGAGGCTTTGCGAGATGAGCTTGAACGAGCGAGGGAAGAGAGCAAGCAGCTCGAAGAATCTATGAACGCTCATCCAGGGCAGCAAGTACTTGCTGGACTCCCCAAAGGTCTTGATAAGCAAATTGTCAAGATGTTCAGGCGTCTGAGCCGGGAGGCGAAAGTGCGCGAACTGAAGGCGAAGACGAGACCCTGGGAGCAAGAGAGTTCTGAGAAACCGAAGAATTTTGCCCCCGGTAATCTTACCCCAGGATTGCCCTTCACTTCAAGAATTATCTCCAAGAAGGTATCTGCACCTAATTTATTCGTCAATACCTCTTTGAGTCAACCTACACGCAACGACGATCTCAAAAGGGATGCTATTGATTCTCCTCTCTCTTCTATACCTTCATCTTCTGCGTCAACTATCGGTCCGAACGCACGAGAGCAAGCACTAGTCTCACAGTTACTCCTGAAGATCCGTGAACTCGAAGAGACGAACTCACAGCTCGCCGAAAATCACCTTAAGGCGAGTATTCGACTGAAAGAGGCGCAGACGGAGAGCGAAGGCGTACGGAAACTATGTGAGTTCATCAGTGATGAAGTTGAAGGTGATGTGGACGTCGAGCTTGAGGTCGTACACGATGACGAGGGAGAAAGCAGCCAAGAGCACAATGCAGGGCAAGTGGAAGACGAAGCGCACGATATTGTCCCAAGCGGATTGCGGAGGTCTGACTCCAGGGTCTTCCGGGTGCGCTCCGTAAACCGAAAGGCCTCAGTGGACCTAGCGACCGGGAAGACGATGCACAGCATCCGACTTCGGAAATTCAGATCGGTAGATAGTCTACCGTCTCTGGAGAGTTCACCCCCTCTGTCATTGGCGAATATTGCAGCCGGTCAGCGCAATTCCAAGACGCGCAAGACCGTTCTCGGTTTATTCGAGGAAACTTCCTTTGAAGAAGAGTCCTCATCTATGTCTTTTGAGTCTTTCGCTCTGCCTTCAATGCTATCGCGAGTCCCTTCGGTTCAAGGACCACACGAAAGTGAAGAAGCGCAAGCCAATTTAGATTTGGAGGATGATGCCGAAAATGAAGAAGGCGATTCTAGTTTCGAGAAGATTGCGTCCCTAGGCAGCGAACTCAGCTTACATTTAGACGGACTAAGGACGGGAGGACTCCGCCCTCCTCCCGGACTAGCTCATACGCGTACGAACAGCATAATGGAGCTTTTGCATAGTGCTGAGTCTGGTACGGGTGCTTCGTTGCAGACTCCAGTCACTCCTTTCCCACCTATGTTGCTTCCGTCTCAGTCATCCGTGAGAGGCGGTTTGACAAGGTTCAAGGGTGAAGGGGGAGAGGACGAGGGATTGGTAGGCAGGAAGGAAGAAGTAGGAGATGAATTCCTTCCTGGATCAGACGAACGGATTATTTATCCTCGATTGCGTCGAGCGAAGAGTAGTGCCGTCTTTAGCTCACGCTCATCTCGACCTCGAACGTCAACAATCTCAAGTCCCTTAGCTCAGCGACTCGGTCTCGAAGTTCCTCTTACACCTACACCCGCGTCTTCAGACAATCATCCATTGGATACCTTGATAGTAGATCCAAGGAAGAATACTCCTCCACCACCACCACAAACGAGCTTTGAAAAACTCCGTGCGCTTCTACTGGAACTGTGGTTGTGGATGTATTTCGCAGCGGTGATTGCCGTGTTTGTGTTTAGTGCTGCGAAGAAGGGCCCGAAGATTGTTTTGAGTTCCGGTTCCGGTGGGGCGAACTCTGGGTCTACTCGGAGATGATGATACGTATGACACGCCGAAGATAGTTTCTCTCTTTCTTTTTTGACTTTTCATGATGCGAGACGATGATTATGGATGATGGGGTACGAAGGCGAGGTAGTGCGTATGTATTGTGAGTCCCATGGTGTGTGTTTTCTTCCTCCTTTTTACGTATCATCCTTTCACTTCTCGGATTCTTGTCTCTTCATGTCAAATCATTCCTGAGTTCCGTTCCCATCAGTATACATATACGCATAAGTATAAGTACAAACTTAGGTGAAAAATTATAGTAAGTAGCGTAGTATCATCATCAGATCACGAATCACCTTTCTCTACTTCAACTTGCATCAGTGTAGTGTATGTATGGACACGAAGTCATCTTAATACTGCGACCGTTTCACACTCATTTGCGTATTCTTGTACAGTACAGTGTAATGTAAAATACGAATGAACGATTTCTGGAACTGTGTGACTTGACGCTTGATTCATTGTCAGACTCAGAGATCAGAATCCGAATCCTATTTACACCAGTTCAACAAAAAAAAACAACTGAAAAAAGGAGAAAAAAATGTACAAAAGCTCAAATGGAATCACGAACAATGAATAGAGCATCGAGCATCGAGCATCCTTTTTGACAGAAGCAGAAGCAAAACGATATTACGAATGTAGTATGTACGTATCTTGTCTTGTGGACTGAATCGTTGAAATCGTTGTCGAAAAAGCAGCAGGTTCTCGAAAGCAAAAGCAAACAAAGGGAAGAGAGAGAAAGGACGAGTAATAAAACAGTGTTAATCATTAATAGTTATGAAGAAACTGAGAAACTGAGAAATCGAGAAATCGAGAATGCAGCGGAGTGTGGAGTGTGGGGTGTGCAATGTGCAATGTGGAATGTATTTATATGATTGAGGTCACGGTGATGATCATGTAATGAACATGTATGTAAGACGTATGAGGAGGGAGGAAAGGAAAGGAAGGAATGCATTCTGAAGATAGGAAGGTTGCACGTCATGGTGAGGAGAAGAGTTACAAGAAAAAAGGCGGTAAGACAGGAACCTAAACATCATAAAAAAAATCAACCCTATACGAAAAACATTCAACATACAAAACAAACAATCAGGTCTCAACCTTTACGACTTCTGCTGTCCTCCAAACGTAAACGGTGATGACCCACTACTCCCCGATCCAAACACATTCGTTTGAGCATTTTGTGTCCCGAAACCAGTTGCATTATTTGTATTCGCGTTTCCACTAGCAGCAGGGGCAGCAGGAGCGCCAAAAGGTGACGGAGACGAACTCGACGGGATAGAAGAAGCACCAAACCGGAAAATTTTCTGTGGTTCATTCGAATTCTGCGTCGGATTCGGCGAAGCACCCATTGCGAACTTGAACGTTGTCCCCGTCCCCGTGTTCCCCTGATTTTGTCCCGGAGTCGACGAAGCACTGTTCGCAGTACTAGGTACACCGAACTTGAACACATTTTCTCCACCCACTTTTGGTTGTGACGTCTGAGTGCTGAAAGGTGACTCCGCTGTCGTACTCGATGAACCAGCCTTGAAGGCATTGCCACCAAAAGGTGAGGATGTAGCACCAAACGGCGAGGGTGATGATCCCAAAGCGTGAGCAATAGAACTGGAGGACGATGTGAAAGGAGCTGGGTTTGAGTTTGCAGCTGCGACACTAAATGGTGAAGCCGACGGTGCAGTTGACGTAGCATGCTTGGGTGCAGCAAAATTGAAAGGGTTCGATGAAGAGGCCCCATTTGTCACGGTCCCGGTGTTAGAGCCTGTATTACTCGTGGACGTAGACGTGGACGCCGCTAGTGCTGATCCCGAGGACGACTGACCAGCAGGTGTACCAAAGGCAGGTGTACCAAAGGCAGGTGTACCAAAGGAGGGTTTTGGAACAATGCTATGCGGCGGCGGCGGATCTGTTGGAGCGGGTAGCTGAGCTGCAGGTACGCCAAATGATAAACTCGGAGTCGTGGTGGTCGGTGTTGTACTTGAGGACGATTGAGCGGCCGGTCCGAAGGGGAATCTCGGCGTTGAAGTTGCAAAGGCCGTGTTCGATGTTGACGCGGTGGCTGGTGCGGTACTGCCAGAAGGAGCACTCGATGAGCTGGAGCTCGGACCAAAGTTGAATGTTGTTGCAGGCTTGGACGCCGCAGGCGCAGGCGCATTTTGATTCGTTGACGACGAAGCGGTAGAATTTACCCCAAATCCGAAGAGCGGCTTCGTTGCTGCCTCTGCGACGGGCTTGCTCGACGAATCTGCTGGTTTACTAGCAGTGAAACCAAACGGGGTCTGCGGTGTTGCCGCCTTTGGTTCGGAACTAGTTGAAGGACTAGCCTGCGCAGCACTTCCAGCAGTCGGTCCGAAAGTGAAAGGACTTGAAGTCCCCGAGCTACCAGCATTCTTCGCTGGTACACCAAACGGCGATGGTGCAGAGGAAGCAGGTTTATCCGCTGGTTTGATGAAAGGAGATGCCGACAGGGTTCCCGGAGGTTTTTCACCTTGCGCGGGAGCTTTGAAGCCAAAATTGAATTTATTCGCACTCGCTCCGTTAGGAGTCGAAGAGGACACCTGGGAAGCAGTACCGGGCTTGGCGAAAATATTCGCTGGTGTTGTACTTGTGGTCGTACTGGCTTTAGCTTGTGCGAGGTTCTGCGCTTGGGGCGTAGAAGTAAGCGAGCTCGTTGGCTGATTGATTGGCGCTGCCTGTTCCTTCTTCTCGGTCAAAGAAGCAGCGGGCTGAGATCCAGACGGTGTTGGTACTTTCGGCGGAAACATTGGAGACGGCACCTTTGCATGCTGGGGAAGTGTGATCGGGGATGCAGCAGGGTTGATTTGGCTCGTAGTAGTGGCGGATGCTGGAGTGGCCTGGGAGGAAGCGGATGCCTTAGTGACATTTGGCGATACAGCTGGAGGAATAAATGCAGTGAATGTAGACGGCGTCGGAGTCGAAGTTGCTGCCTTGCTTGTTCCGGAAGATCCTGGGAATGTAGCCGGCGCTGATGCACTGATGGTAATCGAAGGCGCGGAGGTCGACGAGTCTGATGCCAAAGGTGGTAACTGGAACGATACCTTCTTTCCTGGAGGAGAGATCACCTTTTTCTCAGATGTCTCCAGCTGTTTGCGCAGTTTTGCAAGTGCATTGGCTTCGAGATCCTGCTTTTCCCACTTTGAGTATGACTTCGATTGACGGATTGAGGGTGATCCTATCAGAGAGTCAGCAAACGACACCAAATCAATCGACAGATGCTCTGAGTTACCGTTAAGTGAGGGCTTCACAAATGGACTAGGCTCTGACTTGCTTCCAAAAGTGCCCGATGTCGAGGAAATCTCTTCAACATCCCTATTCATTTTGTTGGACCATAACAACGACTTTCCTGTCCTCGGGAAAGGAATCGTCCCCTAGAACAGAGTCAGAAAATAGCAGTACGTGAAACACAAGAAGGGCGTACACCGGACTCTTTCCCTTTGTTGTTAGGAATGTAGATTTCGCCGCGCATTTCAGAAGCTTTGAAGTCATCGTCATTCAACCAGGTTTCTACCAAGATTTCCAAGCCAGCACGCGAGTCGGGATGGTCAGAATCCTCAGGCTGAACAAGAATCAGTAGTGGGACAAGAACAGTAGAACGCCTAATGCATACCATGCTGAATCGCGATGCTCGCTTCCTCAGTAGGACCTGACGCAGCCTGTGTCCGTCCCGACCAACTTTAAACGTTACACCATTAGCATGCCACTCTTCGCCTATGCTTCTTCCTGCGCATGGAGCATCCAACTCCGACTCGGTGGAGGACACCTCATGTACCTCCTTGGGCATACGCTTTCCACGTTTCCTCGGAGACCTGAAGCGGTTTTCGTCGTTGTCGCTTCCCAGAGTCGATTCAGCATCGAAGCTCCTTTTCTTCCCACGCGCTGGCGAGGGGTGGTCCATATCAATCGAAATACTGGATTGGCGTTTCTGTCGTCTGCTTTTCGGGCCACGAGTTCCAGCAGCCATTTCATCGTCACCTTCAAATGAAGAACCTGCCTCAACCCTGTCACGTTTCCTTCCTCTGGAGACCGGGTCTACATCCATCTGCTCGTCGTTTTCATCAATACTAAACACTTCCTCGAGCTTCCTTGACTGTCTCCTAGCTCGCTTTCCCGCCTTTTTCCCGCTAGAACCAATGATTGAGATGTCGTCATCGGATGCGGCCTGACGCTTGGCACCTCGAACCTCTGCGGCTTTATGTTCGCGCGACTGCTCCGCCACATTTATTGGGGTATCCGGTGCAGCGAATGTGGGCTGACGGGAAATATCGCTGGCAGATCTCTTGAGTGAATCAGCAGAGCCCGAAGTCGACTGATGTTGTGACGACGAAGCCGCATAGTCGTGGGCAGCAACTTCTGGTCCAGTTCTGTTATTTGACCGACCTGCAGCAGATGTCTGTGCCTGCGACTCTTGAGATGAAAGGTGTGACTGCGGTGTCTTCGTAGCACTAGACCTCGAGTTAGTCAAGCCAGCACACAGCATAACAAGCGCATTTTACCTTGCAATATCTCCAGGTAACTCCAGATCGTCCGTTGCGACTACCAACGAGTCAGTCCAGTACGGACTAGTGTGAAAGAAAAACTTACAAGCAGGAGATACTACGCGACGATGAGGGATAGACCGCCCTGTCTCTCGCTGCACAGACGATGCTTCCTGCACAGAAGACTTGCCCATCTTTTCAGATGATTCGTGTGGCTTCTCGCCCTCGTCTGATCCTTTCCCCTTCTTCAGCACTTTAGCATAGGCAACGTTAAATGGGTCGTTGTCGTCATCTGGAATCCCGTATTTTCGCCGTATTGACCTGCGAAAACAAGATCAGATCTGTCTGAAGAAAAGCGGTAAGAATAAAAGCTGAAAATTTACTTCTTGTGCTTGCGCTCTCTCTCTTTAGCGCACCACCAATTTGCACTGAAAAAGATGACAAAGAAAGCCATTGCGCCCGAAAGGCCCAGGGTAACGTGAAAAATGGCACGTAACGCCTGAAGCACTCCATTCTGGCGTACGGGCATGTCTTGGCCGCCAAGGAGATCGTAAACGTCGTCGACGTCGAGGTCCATCGTCATCGGTACGCCGTCGGAGAAGTGGTGGTGGTAGTCGCACAGAGGCGAGCGGTCAAAGAGGAGTCAGCACGACTCAGATGGTGGCGGGAGCGTGGATAGTATGTCACTGTATTGTGTGACGCGGACGCGTGGTCTGTCGCCGTGACATCGGAGTTCGAAACAAACAAGGGCAAAGTTTGTTCGGCACGATCTTTGTTTGTTTTCCTTCGTCCGCCATGCCATCCGAGTTGGAATCGTATGTATTTCGAGTGTCTCCCTCGTTTCAGCCTTCTTTCATGGATTAGCGCCGGTGCTTACCCACTCGCAATTGCCAGAGACACATGCACCCCTGCGGTCGTCTCTATTACTGGCGAAGTGGAATATCCAAATGCATCGTCCACGCTTGTCGTTCGGCTTTTCTTCCACGGACGTCTTGTACTAAAGCGAATGCATACATGTACACGTAAATTCGAATTTTAATGTAATTATTCAATTAAGCATCTGCTGCACTGCGTGGTATGGCCGTCTTTTTTCGTGTGTGTAAAACCCGCAAGAGATTATTAGTCAGCAATGGACTTTACGAGTGGCCGTAATTTAAAATGCCACGGTTTGGCTGCTATCGAATGATTCCTTTCTTATAGTCAGACTCTCACCACGTCTCCTTCCCTCCCTGCCGACCGTGCTCATCGCTCAGTCCGCCAAAATGTCAGAGACGAAGATTATCACTCTCGAGGAGATCAAAGAGCACACTAAGAAGGACAACCTCTACCTTCTTATCCACGGCAAGGGTCAGTGCTTCATGGTTTTTTTTTCGCCGCGTTGCAAACGCGTCCTCATGCGTGCTCTTGTTGCTGCAGTGTACGCCCTTGCCAAGTTCATTGATGAGGTAATTACACTGGGACCATGCAGCTCTAGCTTTTCATATAACTTATCGTGCGGGAATAGCACCCTGGAGGAGATGAAGTTATGCTCGCCGAGGCTGGTTCGTATCTTCCTCACTTCATACTTTGACAGGGGCTGAGATATTATTAGGCAAAGACGCGACGGAAGCGTTCGAAGATGTTGGGCATTCCGACGAGGCTCGCGAGATTCTGAATAGTCTGTACGTTGGTGATTTTGAGAAGGGCGCCGTATGTTTTCCGACTTTTTTTCTTCTCCACGTCACTTTAATCTTATTGACCCTTGTGCATATTTTTCAATACCATTAGGAACTCCCGAAACCCGAGAAACTCAAGGGCGCTGCTGCACCGGCCGCTGCTCAAGCTGCGTCAAGGTATGTTATCTCCTCCCCGAGAGTGACGGACACGTCCTTACCGACCCGATCCTCTTTATCCGTGTTTAGTATCAGCTATTTCCTCCCTCTCACCGCTCTTGCTGCCTACTTCGCTTGGCGTTTCTATTCGTCTTAAACTCGTACATAGATAATTTAATGCCCTCCCTGCTTTGGACACCCCACAGATATACTTACCCTTATACATTCGCCATTCGTCTTCAATATATCACCATTATATCCTGACTTGTCTATACATGTTGTTGAACGTGAGATAAGGTCTTGGTCATTGGTTAACACCTGATAGTCTTGCGGTATACATGCCAGCTTCTTCAGTTCCAACATAATCATCCTTCAGTCAACGTGGCTTCACCGACCGACTCCGTCCGTACGTTCCCCCGATGATTACGTTACTATTTCCGAAAGGTACTTACGAGAACCAATAAACCGTTCCGGATTTCGCAATTTTTATTCTCTAATCAGGGCCGGTTGGTGCCGATCACGCTAACTTAATCCACCACTATACTCCAGTCTTATCTTTGTCTTGTCTATCCACATTCAAGTCAAGTACTTTACAAGGACAAGGACAAGGACAGGCTGAAGAACCGAAGTTTGAATCGACTCTCACACTTGTTGACCTTCCATCATACTATGATTGATTATACTGTAACTTTACTCAGCACGCATCACGTCCCGGGGCCGTGAAGAATTCACGATTGTAAAGAAAATATCATCTCATCACACCCACGTCAGAAAAAAAAACCAATCTTTCACTTTTCGCTCTTCGCTCTTCGCCTAAGTGCGTATCTATCCATAATTCTGATGCGGACAGATGACCCGGCTTCTCCCCACACGAGTACTTATTCCATGATCATCGGTGACTCGTTCAAGTTATACGCTACGACATGGATCTATACTTGTTGTAATCTTCCATACTCCATACTATACTTTCGTCATTGAACGAAAAACAAGGAGCACGGGACCAACGTTAGTGTTCTATTCGGTCTCGGATAAACGTACTACTACTACTACTACTCCGCGCATATCGAGCCTCCGTATGTCTATGTGAACGCCTGAAAGCATAATGTACGTACATGGAAAGCATCTCCGGTCTCGTGTATCGTGTATCTTATCATGTAGACCTCGGACGCGGACGCAAACGGAATCTACTTACTACACTGATCCTACCTACTCCAAATTTCAAAACCCTTCTGATGAGAAATATCATCTAGGAACACTCTCAATTGCTTTTCGCCACTCCGCCAGGGCTTGTCACATCGAACACGACGACTCCACTACATGTAGACACCGCGGTTATCGGCGCGTGTAGAACGGTACATCTACCCGCGGATGGTGGATACTCTCTTTAACCTCAATCATCCGCGGATCAACAATTCGGCATTTAGATTTAGATAAACAGTAATCTACGAAACAACCAAGGTACAGTATTCAGCATTTTCGCTATACAGTAATCTACGATATGACTATTGCTAATAAATATCGGTATTGCAGAAGAGTCGATAATAAACCGAAAATTCAATCTGTCTGATACAAACACCCGGAAACGTGGAAAATGAGACGAAGTGAAAGTGACAATAACGAGGCAATTGTCCATTCCTAATCATTTAGTCCCCAGATACCAGCTTTCTTGACACCTTCAACCAGCGCATCAACGTTTCCAAGAAGCTGTCCCAATATCTCTTTCTTCTCTTTCATGGTTCGAAGTTGCGCCGATTGCGTACTTTCAGAAGAGAAGCTCCTTGTCGACTCGTCACTAGGAGTAAACCTTCGGTCGTCGTACACGGTTTCCGATTCCGAATGCAGAGTTTCCTCCGATGTCAATCGACTCAACGGACTACCCTGCTTATGGATGAACCGAGGAACTTTGAGAGGTGTTCCATGCGGAGGAGTTCCAGGCCTTCGTATTCCACCATCCAGCTGCGCTACTTTGGCCTTCTTGGGGCTTTGCGGGACGAAATCCACATCTTTTCGCAGCATTCCCAGTGGATCGAATGTCTGAGGAAGTTCCCTGCTCATTGCCTTCTTCGGCGATAGTGGCGGAGTACCGGCGAGAGTAGGACTGGGTGACCAAGATCCTAAGGAGGAGGACGAAGAATGCGATCCGGAGGAGTTTGAGCTCCGGCTTGAAGTGGTTGAGTGTCTCGAGCGATCGAAAAGAGCGGATCTGGGGCGTTTTACCGGAGAGGACGGTCTAGTGGGAACGTCGTTCGGAAGAGGCGTCGATTCATCCATAAGGTAAAAATAAAGGAACTCAATGCACTTTATCCTGAATGGTCAAGTTTATTAATCATCTACGGAGGAGATTAATTGCTGTCTGTACCTGATGTCCTTTGGAATGGTAGGCCGCTTCAAAATTTTCACAATATGTTCCATTCCTCCTGCCTCCTCAAAGCACCGAAGGGCAGGTGGAGCATCGACTAGCACGCAGAGCAGAGCATCCAAAATGGCAGCTACCAAGGAAGGATCCCAGGGATAATCATTTGACGCCGTCTTGGTCGGCGAAGCATTCGTTAGATTGCCGTATGCCTTCGCACTAGCTTGTCGGCAGATGGATAGCAGATCAACAAAGACCTGCAAACACTTTCAGATGAGAGGTCCCGTATTCTCATAAGGGCTTACCTCGATAGAAGGCTGCCTGCATAAAAAGTCCTTGCTCGCTCTATGCAATAATGCCACACCTTGCAACAAAGACAGGGCCTGGATCACGAGAGAAGTGATCGAGACAAACTCTTCTTCGCTGTCGACGGCTGTAGACTGTAAGGACATAGGTTGAGGCTGAGGATAAGACAAACGCACAACTGGATATTCTCTTGCCACCAAGTTTCATCAAGGTTTCTGTCCTACATGTCAACCACTGAAGTACTCGTGATGCGACTGTATTCATCATTAGCAATAAAAAAGTAACTCAAAAAGACATCACTCACTGTTACATTGGAAAGAGTCCTGAAGTCGCAAGAAAAGATCAAGATCGTGTTGCGCGAGATTCCGTTTTTCGGTTAAAAGGCATTCAGCAATTGTTCGCTCAAGCGTGGCGAGGGCTTCTTTCTGCGATGAAATAGATGAACGGGGTGAAATAAACTAAAAGAGGACAATTAGCACAAAGCATGCAATGATCTCGTTACAAGGATACCTTATCGAGAGCGGTTTCGAGCGTGTTCTGCATCGTTGGTGGAGGGTTGTGCATGGAGTGCGGAGTGCAGAACCGCGGCGTGTCGGTCACGAAATAGAAATTGATGAACACGTGCACGTGATGGAGTTCGCTGTCGATCCCCGAGTTTAGAAACACCACCGAAAACCCATCAAACTGGTTCATTCATTGACGGGCAGAATAAATGATAGCATGGCTAAATCGTGCGCATAGAGATTATTGGCTAACTCTGCTACAGGCATAAATTTGGACTGGACATCCCTTGATCCTGAGAAAAGTAATGGCACCCCGAGTTCCACGGAATTATATTTCAGCACGTCGAAGCGCTAAGCTAAGCACGTTTCGGGGCGCGAGAGAATATTGCAGCTTTGCGAACAGTACGTCCTGTTTTGTGACGCACGAGCGAAGGAGCGCATCATTGCCGCCATAACGCCGCCTGCAGTTCTTCCAAGTCACATCCTCGGTCTGTATTACATTTATTGGACGACGGGTAGCCAACGGATGGTTGCGACGAAGCGATAGGTTTACCATTGCGCAATAACCGAGGTGGTGGGAAGGGAGCGGCATCACGCGTTCCGTCCGGACGAAATATTTAAGAGATGTGAACAAATACATTCACTCTCGTAGCTCATCCTTCTCAAACCTCTTACTCCAACTATCATGGCACCTATTCGAACAGTGAGTTTTCTCGTCCCTCTGTGATGTACAGAATCGCTCAAAGGAATGTTCCTTGTAGGCCTGGACACGACTAATCCGTTTCGTCGCTGCAGAGACAGCGCAAGTGCACATTGGAGAGCCTGTGGATCCAAACCTTGATAGTGCGTATAGACACGTCATGCGTGGCGTAAACGAGCTTATCACTACTATACACAGTTGGTCTGGCATACAACGCAAAGAAGACAATCCAGGCTCGCGAGATTGTCGGCTCAGCTCTCAACCCAAGCTCACACGTCTCCGATAACGTACTCACGGTCAAGGAACTACTTGCGCCACTCGCTCGCGATGAAGTGAAGCTCGTGCGATGCCTTGGGTTGAACTACTCAGATCATGCTGTGCGTACACTTAACTAGGATAAACACAAACAGGCTTGATCTTGACTGGAACGATAGGCCGAAGCCAACCTCGCGAAGCCAGCGTATGTATTTAGTCATCCTTTGTCGATTGCACATTCAGCTGACTCTCTTCCATAAGAGCACCTGTTCTATTCTACAAGCCGCAAACTTCCCTGATTGGTCCGGAGGCCCCGATTACGATACCAAAAGCTGCTCAGCCAGTGAACAAGCATCTTCCGGATTATGAAGTGAGAGAGAATATGCACCTTGGGAGTATACGGTATTCTAATGCTCGTTCTTTAGGTTGAACTGACCGTCGTCATCGGTAAGCCTGCCAAGGACGTATCGGAGGCAGACGCTTTAGACTATGTTCTCGGTTACGTTGCTGGAAACGACGTAGGTCCTTCATACATCCGATAACTGGAAGAGTCTAACTTAGTTTATGTGTAGATTTCCTTCCGGTATCACCAGATGCTAGTCTCACAATGGAATTTCTCAAAGGGATTTGGTAAGTCCAGTCCGGGTCGCATCGTGAAAATACGCGCGTCTGACTAAAAATCGCCTCAGATAACTCGACACCAATTGGCCCAGTTCTCGTTTCCGCAAAGGCTATCCCAGACCCACAGGCACTAGGACTAAAGACGATCGTCAACGGACAAACGTTACAAGATGGAACAACAGCGTATGCCTGATAGCACTTCACCTTTGTACTGCTGAACTGACCATTGTAAATACAGTGATCAAATCTTCAACATCCGGCAGACGATCGCCTTTCTTTCGCAAGGGACGACGCTTGAACCTGGTTCTATCATTATGACGGGTACGCCTAAGGTAAGCATCATCTGCCAAGAAGGGCAGAGTGCAGAAATTGATGCGTTTCCAATTTAGGGTGTAGGCTTTGTCAAGAAGCCGCCCATTTTCCTCAAGCACGGTGATGACGTGCGCGTTTGGATCGATGGAGGTCTTGGTACACTAATCAACCCTATCGTTGAGGAAGGGAAGAACAAAATTGGTGCACAAGTGAAGCTTTAGATGTATGTTCATAGATACCACTTCGATAGTAGATTGTGCTTGCTTGCTTTTTTCGTATATTCCGTGTTTGGTCGTGTAATGTCATTTGGGAACACAAAAGTGTTTATTCAACTACTTGTCACGAAAGCATCGTTCAGCGTATTTGTTAAAACTACAGCTGGGTAGATCAAAATTCTGTGTTCTTCATTGTTAATTTGATGTCGGGTGTAGTGACGTTTTAGATGCCACCGAAGGCAATATACTTTGTTTGCATATACTCCTGAATGCCATGCCCGCCCTCGCGACCTAATTATCAGAAGGTATTAGAAGTAAATTAACCAGTACAATAAACGGAAGTACTCACCAAGTCCACTCTCCTTAATACCACCGAACGGAGTATAAGCAGACGATATCATACCCGTATTCGTACCAACCATCCCAACCTCAAGCGCCTCCGCAACACGCCACACACGTCCAATATCCCTCGAATAAAAATACCCAGCCAATCCATACGGAGTATCATTCGCTAATTTCAATACTTCTTCCTCAGTCTCAAATTTAATGAGAGCTGCGATGGGACCGAAGGTTTCTTCGTTTGAGAGTCGGACGTTTGATGGAACGTCTGAGAGAATGGTAGGAGAGAAGAATGATCCGGGGCCTTCGACTCGGGAGCCACCGATGAGGACTTGTGCGCCTTTGCTAATTGCGTCGGCGACGTGTTCTTCTACTTTTTTAATTGCTCGGTCGTGGATGAGAGGTCCGTGTGTCCTATTTTGTTACAAAAGTCGAATATAAATATCAGACCAATTTTGGCGGAAGGAATGTGTGGACGAACGTTTCCTTGTCAAAACCGCTGCCAACCTTGAATGTAGCGACCTTGGAAGCAAGACGGGCTGCGAATTCGGCGTAGACTGAGGAATGAACATAAATCCTGTTCGCGCAGACGCATGTTTGACCGGATGCCCGGAACTTGCATTGTGCAGCACCTAAAGGAAGTTAACCTCGTCGAAGGTATGAATAGAAGATTCTCATATCTACCTTCAACTGCAGCATCAATATCCGCATCGTCAAAGACAATGAAAGGACAGTTGCCGCCTGCTTCAAATGAGATCCTGCAGATAGTCCTTTTAACATGGTCCAGGTTGCTGAATGCTGTATACCAACTTTTTCATCGTACTTGCGGACATCGAATAAAGGAGCTTCGCAACGGCCGTCGATCCAGTAAACGTCACTTTGCGTACAATTGTGTTCTCACAGAGCTCCTTTCCGACTTCGCTGACGTTCTTCATGGTTGTTACAACGTTAATGACGCCATCTGGGAATCCGGCCCGTCGAGCTAACTGCATGAGTCCAGTAGGAATTGACAAGCAACGTCCCTTTAGAAAACTCGTAGGATAGAATGACTTCCATGCGCACCTCAACAAGAGCGAGAGCGGAGAACGGTGTCTCAGGTGGTGGTTTGAGGACAGCGGTACATCCAGCAGCAAGTGCAGGACCAAGTTTTCGAGCAATCTGCAGAATCATGGGTATTAACTCCCAAAGCCAGTGATGCAACTTACCATAGCCGAAGGGAAGTTCCATGGCGTCAAGATGGCGCTATTTCTTCTTGAGCACTCGTCTTACATCTCTATATAGGATGATTCCGACCAACCATACTCCTACAAAAGCAAGGTTTTAAACAAGCAAATAATGCAGGTAATAATGCATACCGACGGGTTGCATAATTGTTACATTCCTAATACCGTGGACCTGTGCGGGTATAGTTTCTGGCGGTACTTGAGTAAATCATTTAAACCGGGAGTACAACTGAGCCTGCCTCCGTATGTACGAACAGCCTCCTCGGCTTCATAGAAATTTCAGTGCTTTGCTCATCGTTAACGATCAATGACGCACCGAACCACTGCAGCACGAATTAATTCAAGGAGCTCTACGATATATCTCCGATGCTTACCTCGAGAAAAGATGAGCTATATGCGATTTCTCCCTAGAAACTGTAAGAATTGAGTATAGAGTCACATGAATTAACGCACTTTCGCGTCAGTCAGTGTTTTCCCATTCTCCCATGTCTAAAGGAATGAGTAAGGCAGAAACTATACTTGGTAGAGGACTCACCAGGATCTTTGCAAGATCATCTGAGTGCTCTTGCATGAGAGCATTCATCTTCATGAGCAAGTCATGACGTTCCTGTGGGATTAAGAATAAATCACTGAGAGCCAATGACAACGCGTGTGTTTACCTTGGCCGTTGTCTTTTTCCACGATTTGAAGGCGTCCTGCGCTGCAGTAATGGCCTCCTTAGTCTCCTTGATGCCCATTTCGGGGACAGTCCCTATCTCCTCTCCGGTAGCAGGATCTGAGGAACAAATGAATTGCCGAATCTCAGCCTGGCACAGAACAGCCTGAGGCATCCCACATACTAGTGACAGAGATGGTAGCACCATCAAATGCATCTCTCCATTGGCCTGCAATATAACCTTTCGTCTGGAGGAGTCCCTCGTCCTTCAAACCAAGCTGTGTTCGAGAATATGAGCTAGGAAGGAGCAATAAGCGTAGGGGAACAAGTACGGACCGTAGCTGCATAATTGCTCGCCATTCTGTGGAAAGTGACAATAGTGCCGCGCTTGTGGTGCGAGAGATAGCGGAAGGACACAGAAAGGGAGGTACCCAGGAGCCTGACCATGACGGATTTAATAGACGGAACGAATGATAAATAGTTGGTCCTGCACTTTCGATTCAGTCAGTGGCGATGACATCAAATCTTATGTGGATCACGAGCACGTGCCAGAATTAGATCCCGTGGCTCATTCTTTGTCTTGGGTGTGTACTTATCGTCCCTGCTGCTTGCGCCCCTAAGCCTTTGGTCCTACCTTCCTCAAGTTTCGATGCGATGCTGAAAGCTTGGAAGCAGGCATGGAAAAAGGAGGATGGTAGCTCTCAGGGCAGCGACAGGTTTCAATCCGACGACGAACTATCTGTTTCTATCGGCCAAAACACCTCATTTAAGGCATCCTCCAAACGCTACAGATCAACAGGCTCAGGCTCACGCTCTAGCCGTAACATGTCACCGCTGCCAGGCGCCGTACGTACCGTGAGCGAAACTGACTGGGATGACGGTGAAGAGCGTGAAATCAAGCGACAAAGGACAAAATCTCCCATCTGGAGCAGCCCTCCAGAGGCGATACGTAGTCGACTTCCCGAAATCATAGATATTGACGAGGAAGAAGACCGCGATGCCGCTCCCGAATATGCTACCGCTGAGGAGCTTGAGAGATCTCTTTTTGTTCAGGCGAAAGCGGGGAACAGTAGGCCTCAAGCTAGATAACCCATTTATTAC
The DNA here is from genome assembly GCA_032164295.1 of Inonotus obliquus. NCBI lineage: Eukaryota > Fungi > Basidiomycota > Agaricomycetes > Hymenochaetales > Hymenochaetaceae > Inonotus > Inonotus obliquus. Next base: position 1,009,939 of record JAJHTX010000004.1, read on the forward strand.
TTCTAACATACTTTCAGCTCTTGCGATACTAAACTCAGAGTCGCGTCAGTGCCTACCTACAGCATCCTTGTTCCCTGATCTGATAATCAATGCAGAAAAGATCAAGATCTTTGACATGCTTTTGGAGTGGGCTTGTGGATTAGAACGAGAAAGACCAATCACAGTCACACGGATACGGAGAGTAGCTCTGTTGGTCGTGGAGTATGCCTGATATTCATTGTCCTACTTTGTTTGTACTGATGTTATTCTCAGAGATCCAGCGACGGCAAGTGCTCGTGCGGCACAGCTGGGTAACCACTCGAGCCTATCTGTTGCCGTTTATACCAATTATTTACATTCATCGTCCATGGAAACTTGGATGGATCTATCTAACAAGAAGGAGGTTATTGTGGTTTCATCCAAGGTAAGCCACCAGACCAATCGTTGGTGTCTGCGGGCTCAGACCGCAAGAGCAGCTTCTTTTCGATTCTCTTACTCGGGGAACTATTGCAATCTCTCGCGTTCACTTCATGATCTTGGATGATGTGACGTCTGCTAAGGACGACGAGAGCCACCCAATTCAACAGCTTATGAAGGATTTCTATCGAGCAACCGATCAATTGTCTCGTCCCCAAATTTTCGGTGCCATCGTAGTCCGCCCGGGTAAAAAATTCAACTTCGACGTTGGCCTTCTGAAACTGGAAGATGTTCTGGACTCAAGGTACCATGGTTTATCAGACTCCGTCCGCGATTCAATACTTTCCTTGCCCGACAAGCCGATGGAATTAGTAGTATTCTACGATCCTCAAGTCCAGGTCGCAGAGACTCCTCTTCTCAAGAGACTGCGCACGTTTGATCCCGACATGTCGATATATCGTTCCGTCTTCCGTAATTCGAAATACGCTTTGGGAGAAATAGGTGCTTGTGCATGTGACCTAGTCTGGCGGCGCGCATTGAAGGAAACAGAAGCAGAACCTAGCCGAATTCTATCCATCTTCGAGGAAGAGGACGAATTTCAGACAGGTTCTAACGCCGGAATCGTGAAGGTAAAGGCCGAGATTAAGAATACAATTAGAAACTGGCCATTCACCATGCCAAATTGGGATTATTCATCTCGCGGATTCAATGTCACGCCGAAATTTGCGAAACTGATGAAAATTCTGAAGGCATCCGAACCACACGGTGACGCATTCAGAGGCATCATTTTTGGTACGCATATTCTAACTATATCAGATTGATTGATGCTCAGTGCAGATATACAGTTCAAAAGCGGAGCCTTGCATATGTGTTAGTAGACCTACTACGTACTCTAGATGACCAAGTAGCGTTCATTCGACCACAAGCACTTGTTGGTCACGGTCCTACAGGGGAAGCTTCTTATCAGGTGAGTAATCTTGCACTTTGTTGGTCGTCAGATCATCCTGCTCAGCTCGCACAGGCGGACATCCTGGAGTCCTTTCGGACAGGTGTTTATAACCTTATCGTCGCAACGAAGTACGCTGAAGATATGGAAATAGGTCCAGTGACCATCGTAATTAGGTAATGTGCCTATGTGTGTTTGAGAATCCTTCTGTTCTGACGAAAGCCAGGTTTGACTTGTTCGAGAGTCAAGTCTCATATGCGCATTGTAGAGCTCGGGCTCGCGGTCAACAGTGTCATCTCATCCACATGGCAGAGCGTGGGAATGATGTGGATCGCCGAATTTTTGCTCAGGCTGCGCGGATTGACCCCAGGATGGAAAGATGGGTTCAACGAGTCTCCACAAATGTTGGAAGCGCAATTCCCCCTTTACCGTTGCGCGAGACGGTCGACCCATACCGTTCTGATAGTGACGATGAGGACGAAGATCCTGGAAGCTTCATACAGGATCCTACGACAAGCGGCCGCATCTACGTGCAGGACGCTGTGACAGTGGTGTATCGCTTTACTTCCCAATTGTCTGCAGCGGGTGACGTGGAAGAGCGCCTGAACAAGCCACTATTCGAGTTCGAGGAATTACAGGACGGCCCATCATCGAAAACGATGTACATATGCACAGTATTGCTTCCTCCTGGCTCTCTGCTTCGTCGAGTATCAGGCTCACCGAGTCCAACAATGTCGCAAGCTCGACGAATGGCCTGCTATCAAACATGTCATGAACTTTATACGCGCGGAGTCCTCGACTATCGCTTGTTTCCTCGTCCGCCTTTACCATCCAGTAGACCCCAGAAGGCGTACATATCTGTTAAGATGATCGAGCAGCTGAGCGACGGAGAAGCAGCAGAAGGTCAATCCTTTGCGCGAATATCCCGAAATCACGACAAGACGCCAGGAATACACTTATACCCTTGCAAGACTCCCGATTTCTGGGCAAACTCGCTACCTATCATGCGCGGATGTCTGTATCCAACTATAGTTGCTCCCTCCGTCAGTCCTACTGGGAGCGGGGCGTACGCTCCGATAGTGTTGCTAACACGACTTCCTCTGCCTCCACTTTCCTCGTTTGATATCTACTTCCCTGGATCCTCTGGGAAAGTTCTTTTCAAACGCGGTGAGGCCTTTGAGGTCGATGAGGACAGGTTGCAAGACCTGTACAAATTTACGGTTCGCATCATCCGCAGCATAACCAACAAACCATACATATGTGCTTTGGATAGTGTGTCATACTTCATTGCACCTCTCCCAAGGGACTTTCGGTTGGAACTGGCAGAACCTGATAACGGTCAGCAGTGGGAGTTTCCGAACGTTGTTGACCACATACCCTGGGAGACAGTGCGACTTGCAGCGAATAAATTCACAGCCACACTGAACACACAAGATCTGCAGACTCTATCTGCTGACATCGAAGATGCAATAGTCCAGGATAGGTGGGCCGAATTCACCCGCAGGTATTATTGCGTAAAGGTGCGACCCGATCTCAGCCCTATGTCCAAGCCGTTAGATAGCGCTGTGAGTATATGCGACTCTCTGAAAACAGCATACTGACGACGAACAGAGAGAGAAGGGATTCGACAACCTCGTCGAGTACTGCAGAGCGCGCCGAAAAGATTTTTCTGGACTTCAGAATTACAAACAACCTCTGATCGAGGTTGATCTCTGCCCTGTTGTGGTCAGCCATCTCAATCCGGCTTGCAAGCCTAGCGCGGAATCAAAGTTCCCTCCTGCAAAATGTACGTTGTTCCTAACACTAGAACAATTCTCATCAGAACTGAAAGCTCGCTAGATCTTATCCCTGAGCTTTGTTCTAAATGCACTATCCCTGGCAGGTGAGCGAAGCTGTTGAGATGGATAGATTCCGCTTTCTAAGATAACCTCCGGTCTAGCACATTCCGAACATCCTCCCTACTACCCTCTATTCTCGCAAAGCTAGATGAGAAACTACTTATAAAGGAGCTTAACGCCAAATTTTTTGACCATTCAATAGACGAACATCACTTGCTTGCCGCCGTTTCGTCACCAGCAGCTCTCTCCGATGTCGATTACGAGCGTCTAGAACTTCTCGGTGCGTCTGTACTCCGTGAGATGGTTTCATTGAGCTAACGTGCAGCATATCTCGTAAAGGCGATGGGTATCTTAAGTACTTATCGTCGATCTATTTGTTCGTGACGTTCCCAACAATGCATGAGGGAGCATTGCATGTTGCTCGACAACGTATTATTAGTAACAGATCACTCTTGAAGAACGCCAGTCGCTGCGGTTTGCCTCAGTACATCCAATCCAAGCCATTTACACCAAAGACATGGGTACCACGGAATTTCATCTTGTATCGGGCTCCTAAATTACGTCAGGATGACGAACCAGTTGAGACCGTGGAACAGGGACTGGAAGAGGGGGAGCTACCGCCTGAAAAGGGATCCCAAGTAGCGCTGAAGCCCAAGAATAGTGATGTGAAAGGACGTGGGGCTACCAATGATACTCACATACCCGATTCCGAGGAGAACGTAGTTGGAAAATCCGGCAACGATCAGCCAGAATCCGGGGCACAATCAAAGAAGGCAGGCAAGAAAAAGAAGCAGGAAAACAATAGTACGGCACAATGGCTCGGAGACAAGGTAAGTCCGCGCATCATCTCAAATTTCTGCGCTCCTGATTTTTGTCCCGTTTAAGGCCATAGCCGACGTTGCGGAGGCGATCATAGGGGCAGCATATGTGACTGGTGGTAGGGAAATTGCCCTAAAAGTAACGAAGGCTTTGAACGTTCCGGTACCCCACATTGATCGGTGGTCGGACTTTGGAAGAAAGGCTCTCGCGCCTCCTCCTGAGGTGACTGCCAAGCTTCCGATCAGTTCTATTCAGGCAGTGGAGGAGATTATCGGTCACAAATTCGACCATCCGCATCTTCTAGCTCAAGCTCTCGTAAGTATTCACCAATTCAATGGTTTGATTAGGCCGTCTCTGATATCGGTGCCAAAAAGACACATACATCCATTAGTGGTAACGAGATGACAAGTTATGAACGTCTTGAGTTCATCGGAGATGCAGTGCTGGACTTCCGTAAGTTTGACTAGAACCGGACGTGCGCTTATGCGTCCGCCTTCTTCTTCCATATCGCAACTATATTGACACGATTCGCCAAACTCTTTCAGTCGTCATCCGTCATATCTTCGATAGAGATAATGCGTTGTCTCCCGGTGCTTTGACCCTGCTAAAGGTACGGATGTTTCGTAATCAAGCCTTACGTACTAAAATGCCTGATCACGTTTCTTTTGGTGACTAGGGTGCGATGGTCTCCAATGCCGCTCTCGCAGCCGTCTGTATTTGGTCGGGTTTGCACGAACACCTGCTCTTTGAGTCAGCTTCCTTGGATCATAATATTCGGGCATATGCGAATCAGCTGTACGAGAAGCAAATAGCGGAGTACGAACAGGCGGCAAACGAAGGCAGGCAACCAGGTCAATATTGGGTTGACATTGAACCTCCAAAAGCACTCTCAGACGTCATCGAGTCCATTCTTGGTGCCGTCTATGTGTCGGATAATTTCTCACCGGCTGGGGCAGAGGCTTTCTTCGACAAGGTGCTGGCTCCTTTCTACGATAGGCACATTACGCTGCATACATTATCGCACCATCCCACGAAGATTCTCTTTGAGCTCTTCCAGTCTCAAGGATGTCAAGACTTCGGACTTGTCAAGGAGAACGTCGATCCTAGACGTAACGAGTACGGACATTCTGTTCAGAGCATGAGTATGTTTGGAGATAACTCTCACACTGGATGGGGATTGACTGGTCTTGTCACAGTTGTAATCCACAGTATCGTATTGGCAACTGCAACAGACGTATCGGTGACATCCTGTGCACGAAGGGCATCAGAAACAGCATTGGATGCCATTGAAGGTGATCCAATGTTCCTGACGCGTTATTGCGATTGTCGCGCTCAGAATCAGGCCAAAAAAGCCGCAAAGAAGGCAGAACAAAACTTATCGGAATAACCTCCAGATCAAATCTTTCGCGTTCAAAGTAACATATGTGATTCCACGTAGGATAACAATCTATCGGGGACCCGTCTATTTAATGCGACTGAAGGGAGTGTATCTACAGTGTAGAGTGCAATTGTAATGTGCCTGCATCTATGAATCTAGTCTCTATAGTCTAGACAAGAGTCGCAATTGATGTCGGAATGCATGCACGCTCAGCCCCTCTTGCGCCTTTTACGGCCGCATAAACACCTCAATGAGCAAGATATGGACGGAAGAACATCGTGAGACTTACAGCTGGTATGCAGATGAAGCGACAGGAAGCAAGAAGCCCGCAAGCATGAACGCAGTCAGCTTCACAGCGAAGGAGCGCCTCGCGCTGTAGTCTGTCTTGAACGGAGTGGTCTAACCGACGCAACAAGTCAGAGTAGTTCGCAACTCCTCACTGACGAGTGTACTTACGTTGTTCACGACATTGTCAACATGGAATGCACGACGCTGGAGAGCTCCAGAACGAAGAGCTGCAGGAGCGCGAGCGCGCAGAGCAGAGCGGGCGAGGGCAGCTTGCATGGGGATGATGGTGGTTCGGGTGAAAGAGGAATGAAGTGGCGAAAACGTGATCCACTCATGAAAAAAAGGCTGACATCGTCACTAGGCAAGTCGGAGCCAATCGGTAAGTCCATGGCTGTTACCTTAATTGGAAATGTGGACGAGCCACGTTCTTATTGGGTGGGCGTCTAATGACATAGCCTATGAGAAGCGGTAGTGTAATCCCGTCGGATGTCCGCCGTCTCTTTCACTTACTGCGGCCACCGCAACCACCGCGACCACCGCGTTACGTTACAAACCTATTCTGCGCACCATTCGTGGTCGCACACTGGCATCGGATTTCGTTTTCTTGTTCATCTAGTCTTAAAGCTTATTCAAAGTTCTATTACTTCCACCACCCCATTCTTTTTGCTTCCACCAAATCACATTTAGCTTGTGCCTACAGCAAGGAGAAGGTTGCAGTACAGGAGAAGTCGGATGCAGGGTCTGGCGGATGTTATCTTTGGTTCTCTCTAACGGCATCACGCGCTCGGTCTTAAGAGCCGTTCACATACGAACACGGGTTCTCACCGTCTCCACTGTGACCAGCCTTGTTCCTTATCTTTCACTTGCACATCACAGACCAATGTCGTCCGCTACAGCCTCACTTCCTCTCCCGGGCGGCAATAGGTCTGTTTCGCTGCAGACAGGTTTATTCATAAACAATGAATTCGTGCCATCCGTGGATGGGCTAACTATTGAGTGAGAAATGCTTAATAAGTCGAATACCTCCGTAAATGAGCCAACTAATCTTGGTTGGTACGGTTCAGTTCTATCAACCCTGCGACAGAGGAAGTCATCTGCAAGGTATCGGCAGGTATGTATTTTTGTCGCGCAAAGAAGCCGAGGCCTCTTCGGCATGACAAATGTTCTTAACATACCGTAAAGACTGTTTCTAATTAACACCGCTTTGCAGCGTCCGAAAAGGACATTGACATTGCTGTCGCAGCAGCTCGTAACGCATTCAAGACAACGTGGGGAAAGAATGTAACCGGCGTCGAACGTGGTCGCCTAATCAATAAGCTCGCAGATCTGATTGAACGTGACCAGCAAGACCTGGCTGAGCTTGAGTCTTTGGATAATGGTAAACCTGTCCGGATTGCGAGGTATTTGTATTTTCTATCACGCCGTGGGCAATAAGGCCGCATAAGTCAATTTTGACCATGCGGGGTGTATCCAGGGATGTCGACATTGCCGATTCGATTGGATGTCTCCGATACTATGCTGGCTGGGCCGACAAAATTGTCGGCCAAGTGCGTAAATTACTCTACTTTCATCAATTTCCAATTCTTTCGTAATCAACCTATTGAAACAATCTATCAGACGATCGAGGTGGACAACAAGGCTAAGCTTGCCTTGACTCGCCATGATCCTATCGGGGTTTGCGGTCAGATGTACGTGAGCTAATTAACCCGGCACAAGTTTATTTTGCTAATATGTCTAATCAGAATACCCTGGAACTATCCCCTGCAGATGTGGTAGGTATCGTTGGAGTGACCTTAGAAATAAGAGTGTTTTATGTTGTATTGATGCTCGTTCAAGGGCATGGAAAGTAGGGCCCGCCTTGGCCACTGGGTGCACTATCGTGATGAAACCTTCAGAAATAACCCCGTTGTCCGCTTTAGTACGTCAATTGGTCTCGTCACTCTTCCTATGAGGCTATACGAATGTTCTTTCATCAGAAACTTTCTGAACTCGTCAAGGAGGCCGGGTATGCTCAAGTAATTGATTCCGTTGTCAGCGGACCACTAAGCTTTATCTTCAGATTCCCTCCTGGCGTCATTAACACTGTACCTTCGCTAGGCTCGATAGGGGGGGTAGCGCTAGCATCTCATCCTGATGTGGACAAGGTTGCCTTCACCGGTTCTACTGTTACAGGCCGCAAGGTCATGGAAGCAGCTGCAAAAAGCAACCTGAAGAAAGTGGGTGCCGCAATCCAGGCGGTTAGCGAGAAAATTACTTACGTCAATGCCTAGGTGTCCCTGGAACTTGGAGGGAAATCACCACATATCATCTTTGAGTCTGCAGACTTGGAGCAAGGTGAGAGTGAATTAATGGCCAATAACTCGCTTGGGCCACATGCTGAAGGACTGATGCTTGTAGCTGCAAATTGGGCCGGTCTCGGTATCTTATTCAACAATGGTCAAGACTGCACAGCCGGATCTCGATTGTATGTGCAAGATACGGTCTACGACAAGTTTATGGCCCTTCTCGTTGAGAAGGCCAAGTCACTCGTGGTCTCCCATGGTTTTGACGAAAGGGCTTCTGCTGGCCCCGTGGTGCGCAGCTGTCCTTACCGCTTCTGTCGCGCTCTTCGCTCGTGCTGGCGTGCAAGTCCGCGGCCCAGGTGAAGGGATCTGATATGATTTACAGGTGTCCAAAACGCAATATGAACGCGTCTGGAATTATATTGAGTCCGGAAAAGCAGAGGGTGCGAAAGTGATGTTTGGTGGCGAGAAACGTAAGGAACGCGGATACTGGGTCGATCCGACGAGTTCGTTTGTTACGTTTACCCGATTTGGGTGGTTCTGGTTGAGATGCTGACATGTTGCATTCATTGTTTTTGTCTTTCCATTGCGACCGACAACACAGTATTTGGAGACATTACACCCACGATGAAGATCGTGAGAGAAGAGGTACGTACGCAACCGCTGTGTCCCGTGCTTGCGTTGGGCTTCTTCCGTCCCGGGCTTCTTCCTCGCCCGTCTCGCGTGCTCACCGCGTGTACTGCAGATCTTCGGTCCTGTTTTGGCCGTCTCCAGATTCTCATCGGAGGAAGAAGCGATTGAACTTGCCAATGACACCAACTATGGTCTTGCTGCTGGTTTCCATTCGAGTATGTCCCTCCTCTTCTTGTTTTCACCGTGCTTTTGTGTGAACTTGATAAGTGATCCGCTCGCTAACTTGCATGTTACAGATGACGCTAATCAGTGTATGCGTGTCTCATCAGCGCTTGAAGGAGGCACTGTAAGTGTGGACTTTACGAAATCATTACTCGTCTCAGTCATTCTCTGGGCTTTCCTGATTTTGGTACTGTCGATCTCTAGGTTTGGATCAACCAATATAACGTCTTGAATAATAACGTCCCGTTTGGAGGGAAAAAGCAGAGTGGTATCGGTATGTGGCGTTCTTCTAATTTGATCGGTAAACTTCTCACTGCGCACCATGACTGACCGATATGTCCTCTATGGCGATGGGGGTCTCCTCCCCGATGGCCTAGGTCGTGAGCTGGGTAGCTACGCACTGGACGAGTATACATCGGTCAAGGCGATCCATTGGAACTTCGGAGAGAAGCTAGATTGGCCTTTCTGATCATTGCAATCTCTTGAGTGTTATCTGAGATGACATGGAAGCGTAGATGAATCTGAAGGTCGAAAATTTTGGTTGGTGTGTCATCAAGCATTAGAACGGACCATCTACAAGAGCGGTGTGAATTGCGGCTGGGAAGGAAATACAATATTAACCATGTAGGTAAAAGGAGATCTATCAGACGAATAGCAAATGTATGTATGGTATGTATCAACCACAGTATGAATCTTGAATCTCGATGACACAGTAGCAGAAATTTTTCAATTTTATTGGGGGAGATAAATTTAGGTTTCGGCGCGGCGCATAGTTCCAATAATCCTACTAAGCTGCATCCGATCATCCAAGCCCGTGTTGAAGTTAATGGCTGAGTGAGATCCACCTGTCAAAGCAGGAGGGAGACCGGTCGGTGTCATATGGTACACTAGGCCCCCATACAAAAATTTATCCGCCTTAAATCAACTTGCGCAGTAAGCTCACACCGGATGACTTGAATCTCCATCAAAATGCCCCATAGAAGAATAATTAACTGGTCCAACTCAGTTTTGATTCCGATAGTACGTGTGGCCACCTCATAGTTTGATAGAGTAACAGCAACTGGTTAGTACACTGATTCAGGTAATGTATGTGGTAACTGCTGGAATAATAAGACCCTGATGACAGCAGCGGTTCCTTATCCAGAAGGGTCAAGTAAATGGCGAGATCCAGCGGTGAGTCTTCTTGCGATCTCAATTCAATCCCGGCGGTTTGCGCACGCGTCCCAGCTCATATATCGATTAGAGTAAAATAGTTACGGAATCAAATTATACACCATAATGAATATACGCTATTTACACCAATGACGTGACAGAATACATTCATGTTAGAATAAAACTCAAAACTATCCAAACGGAACGGACAAGATGGGAAATATTAGCATGATTGTGCTCAAGAGAATACGGGAAATTAAGCATTTGAGCGTGTGATCTTCGGTTCCTACCATGTATTCAGTGGCGCCGAAATGGTTCATGGAAGCTCAATGCAAGGCAAGGAAGTTACAACAAGAAAAGCGAAGGATGGACCCGGCGCGGTGTACGAAACCATTTTTATCACCTATGACTCTGAACCAAATCACGTCTAGTGAGGTATGCCAGAATGGTAATACATGCCGCTCTCATTGACAGAACCCTGTGGACAAGGTTCAAGACTTCATAAGCATTGTGAGATCACGACTCGACCTGAACAGACTTCTCACCGGACTAGAACTATTCAGGCCCTGGTCATACCCGTGCACACTACTACCAGTTCCATACCGTACGGATGAAGTATTCTGAATAAAGAGTTTTCATTGGAGGCTCGGTCAAAAGGCAAGTGAGGCCAAAACGGCATACCTGGGTTGGTATGTGATATATGGAGCTACCTGTTACTCCGTAAGGGCTGTTGGGGGAAGTTGGCGACGCCAGTTGATATCCGGGTGGTGTTCTAAAGCCCAGACCGAAATTTTATTAATTACCTGGAAAAGTTAGACAAGTGGCATCGAAGAGTACGGACCTGATGTACGATTGCCCGGTAGTATGGATTTGAGGGACGGCCGACGCCGAACCATGGCGTACCGGAGGGCTTGGATGCGTGCTACCTGAGTATCCATAGCCCGAGCTCATCGCAGTCTGCGTGTTGTGCGATTGAGGCCCGTGGCTTTCGGACCAATGTGTGGGACCCGGAGTGAAGCTTGATGTGGAGGGACTTGAGTCGTTCTGAGACGGCACGTAATATGTCGTTGGATCGCGGTTATGTTGTGCAGAGGAATTTGAACCATGGTTCTGGGTGTGGCCATGGCCACTCGGGTAATGCGCATATTGTCCTTCTTGGTTGTGTGGGCTCGAATAAGTTGCATTATGACCGCTAGGTGATAGTTGCGAAGAGGTTGAGTGATACGGGTAAGCATCGCTCTGTGAGTACCCATACGAGGCGGGCGGAGTGGCGCTTGAGTGTCTGATTTCTACAGGGCTTCCGGAAGGTGATCCGCCTGCGAACTGTCCTGGCACTCTGTGCGTCCGTCCAAGTGGTGTCTGGGTCGGACCGGAAGGATGACCATAATTACCCGGGTAATGTTGCTGAGAAGCTGAATAGGCCTGATGAAACAATGAAATAAGCAAGAGGAAACGGGCATCAATAGAAGAAACACGCACTGTCTCGTCGGACCTGCGAGTGTGAGATACAGGAGTTGGGATGATCTCGCACTCCCTGTTGTTCTTTGCGCACAAGTCACATTTCGGATAGTGTCCGTTCTTGAATTGGCACTATTGGGTGCTATGAGAGTCATGACGACGAACTGAGTGAGATCTCTCGCGTACTTTTCGATGCTTCTGGCTGCAAGATTTGCATGCTTTTGGGCAACGCTCATGCAACCGCGCTTCTTCCAGCCTCTTAAGAGCTGCCTCTGCCTGGAGCTTGAGCGCGTCGTGGTTACGGTCAGGCATCTTCTCGGGAGGCGGCAGAGCGCGTATGATATAGATATGGACGCGGTGGTGGATGAAGAGGATACAGTATTGGATAGATTATAACGAGACGGCCGGATGAGATCTTGACGAAGATGAGGAAGGGGGAAACAGGATGGATGAGAGTACTGGGTCAAGTCATGTGTCTTTATATGCTCTTGCACATATAATGAGATGGTTTTTCACATCTCGCGTAGGCCCAGAATAGAGGCGCTTAGATGACGAACTAGCTATTGAGACACGGAAATGTCCGGCTGACCGAGGTGCGAAAGGGTTGAAACAGAGTGTGAGCGCCTTCGATGACAGCTGGAGGAGGAAGGAGATACTCGGAAAGAGTGAGCGCTGCAGGCCCCGGCATGTGATGGTAAGGACGTAATATGTGGAGATAAGAAGAGACCAAAGTATCGGAATCAAAAGCTAGGCAGAGGAAGACGGCCGAGGGCCGCAATAGAAGGAAGTCGCAGCGCACTAGCCTGCCGCCGCTGCATTGATTCGGCGACAAAAACTCCCTGAGCGTATAACATCTTGCTATAATGTCGCGATCATCTGAAACACAAACAGGCCATCATATTGGCTATGAGGCCCACATGCAAATCGCGCCACGCTCGATTCAGGTTTTTCGTCCCAGTCTCATTTCGCTCAGAGATCCTAGACGGGGAGGCGGAACCGGATTTCGCGAGTATCTCAGATTTCTGTATCTTCTGAGTTTAATGTGCTTTCGCGCCGTTTTGTCGTTTTCTTACATCTTCGTTTGGTCTTCTCCAACCTTCGTGAGGCACGTTGCCACGCACCTCCGCCGTTGCCACCGAAATCGGTAGCATTGGAGGGAGATGTGGCCGCGAGGATAAATGAAAGCCTCGCGAGGAGGAAGAGGAGACGGAATAAATGCGGCGAGAAGCTATATGGGGCACAAGTGAAGGCAGGGATCAAGGCTGCGAAGACATCAAGATTGGTGCTCAGCCAGTGACCAGGAACGGTTAGGAACGAAGGAGAGGAGGCAATAGATAGATAAAAAATATAAAACAATTACATACAAAAATATAAAACCACACCGCAGCCTCTGTCCGAAAAAGGGTTGCTTCCACGTGTCGATCCACGTGTACCCACAAGTAGAGTTTACCACTTAAACTCTTTTTTTTTTTTTCGAGAAAAAAGAATTGGAATTCATCTTATACACAGGCTTCGGCGTTTTCTGTGACCCTGCCCTCTGCCGTCACCTTCGGATATCGGCCTACATCTATGCTGCGTGGAATCCTTCTCCTCTCAGCATGCAAAGAGCGTTTCTTTCATTTCACCCTCTTCAGATTTTGTTTCCGCCGCCATTTGTCTCCGCTCCCTACTCATTACCTCATTTGTTCTCCTCCGTTGCACGTTCCTGCACTTCTCTCCATTCATGTCTTGCTTCCTCTTCTGTTCTTTCTCCTTAATTGGATCCCTCAGCAGCACATGTCGATCAGCCACCGACTCCTGTGTAAGATCCATCTTCGTGTGTCTCGCGAAACGTAACACAAACTTGGTGAGCTTAATTTCCAGCTGGAGAAAGCCGGAAACACTTGCTTGTCGTCGGAGGGTCGGCTGCTCCTAAAGCACAAACGATAGCGTCCCGTGGCTGAGCAAAGTAAATCAAACTGCAGAGGCTCTATTCCCCGGAAGCAACGTACAACAGCGCCCGCATATTATCATTAGAGCGCAAGATAATCTCGAACCTCCTCTTCCGATAGCTTACGGAATGTTACTTTGGGTCTCCCAGATTCGGGCCCCACTTTGGCTGCCTCAAGCTCTTCGGTCGTAGGGACGGTGACGACTCCAATCTCGATCGTCTTCTCGGTCATCTGGCCTTCAAATCCTTCCTTCAGCGTGAGAAGAGCGGTGTGTATTGCGTCTTCCAGAGAGATATCATCGTTGTAGCTTAACAATAGAACATAATGTATCAGCGGAGAGGCATGAATTGAGCAAAGCCGTGCTGACCGTTTCTCAAGGAAAGTTTTCGCATTCACCATGTTCTTTCCAATGGCGCTAGCCTTCCATGCCCAGAATGAGCCGGAGGGGTCCACCTGATAAAGTGTTGGTCCTCGATGCGCATCCCAACCGGCAACAAGGAGCGAGACTCCGAATGGACGGACACCACTGTCAGCAAATAAATCAGCTATCGGTGTTTCTGCTTCGAGGATTGAGAACGAGTGGCACCCACCCAGATTGCGTTGCTTCCTGCATTAACGTCGCAATTTCTTGGGTAAGTATTCGTGTTGGAGGGTATTCCCCGTAAACTTTCCAATAGGCCTGAGCACTTTTGCGGGCCTTTGCCACGAATATCCGATAGTCTGGACCCATACCCGAGTACACAATACCGATGTTGGGGCAGATGACGCAGACTTTATCTAACATTGAAGAGTCGATTAGGAGCGAAGATGATTTCTTCTCGGTCGCAATAACAATGCCGTTAGTCGCTGAATCGGATACGTACGATAAGGCATCAGGTGATTGAGAGACAAAGCACGACTAAACGCACCCTTGATTCCTAGACTTGTTGTGCCTTGAGCGACTGCAGCAAGAGCATGCTCGATTTGAACGAGCTTGCCGCTCGGCGAGAAGACCGTGAGCGAATAACTATGATATAGTATAATTATTCGCGATGCCAAGACACTATGAGCTATGACTCAAACCTGTAAGCTCCACTACCTGGGTTGGCCATTGTTGTTGTTGTTGTTGTTGGTGGTGGGAAAGAAAGAGGAGAGTACCACTGGTCAGTGTTCTCGCTAGTGGACGTGACGCGCGTCGTTGACGCGTCTCCCTCAGGGTCGGACCTTGCTTGCCGGATCCAGATTCACAGTCACAGTCACACTCTTTGGCCACCTAATTCGAATACGTCGAAATCTATTCCAGTGTCCACCACAACTCAACATCCGGCAGTCATTCTCTGTAAACCCAGCATATACCGGACAAGGGCTTGTCCCGTTTGTCAAGAGATATCTATCATTTGGCGATAGCGAATGGCTAGAACTCGGACTCTCTACATCTCCTCGCGCCGCTCCAGCCTCCGCCCTATTCATCATACGCCCTAAATCCGGATAATTCGGCTAATGGGTCTCAACGAAGCTTATCCGCTCTGGTGCATACCAATCTCATCTAACTGGATAAAGCGCACCTCCAACGCATGCCCAGGCTAACGCCAAACAGGGCAAATTACTCCCTTTCACGAGCTTTGTCGCCGCTTCACTTCACTTGTGGCAGGTTTGTCGTAAATTCTCTCTAATTGCGTGCGCCAACCGCTTTCTGGAAGTTATACTTCAATCTAGAACATAACAGAGAGATTAGAAGCTACTGAGGAAACTGATGCAGTTCCTTGGCGTAACGGCGAGTCTACTGCCTTTCTCGGGAATCTTGGGTGCACAATTACTAGTATCTCTCAGAGAGATAAGATTGTTCGACTGATTCTTGTCAGCAGGTTATAGGGAAGTCCAATGAATATATCGATATTGTTTTTTTGCGGTTGTTCCGTTCCGCAGAAACTAGCCCGAGGTCATCGACACTGGCCATTCGACGCGGTGGACGACAGCTAGTCGAGAACACCTCCGCTTCGGGTATCGTTTGGGAGTGGGTTCCACCCGGCCCAGGTGACATGCCAGACTTTTCAATTTGCTTGGAGATTTCCGGGACCGGCACTGAATACATAGCCCATAGTATTCCCCAGAGTAAGCACCCGATCTCACCGCGATTCTAGTCTCGTGCTACCCTGCTGTGATGTTGATACAGGTATATCAATTTCTTCGGGATCTTACCGAAGGCTTCTCTTCTGCATAGCAGGTATGCTCATCCTCGGTGAAATCCAAGATGGACGGTGCCTTCTTATTCGGAGACATGATAGCGCGAACACCAGCGGTTTGGCCTGTGAAGCTCCATGTATTGGTTAGCACTACGTTCTATCCGGAGTGAAGCGCAAGATCCTTCTGTCGGAGCTAGTGTGTAAAACTAGCTGCAGCTGTCCTCCCGATCCAGGTTTTCTACCGATCAAGATACCAGGTCAGAGAGCTCTCGTCTCGGATTCAGACTTCCGGGGTCTGGACCAGGCGGTGGGAGTTATCGATGATGCGACTTCTAAAAGGTATTGTTTATTTCCTCTTGCGCATTAAAAAACCAGCTTTGCTTATACTTAGAAACAGCCATCATCGCTTTTTCTAGTAGCACAGTGGCAGTGAGATCTGATATTACGTTATCATCACGTGATGTAAGCCAAATTGTTACGGGTCGGGTAAACATGGTTTGACTCACTATGACATGCGTGCATGTTAGAAAAGGAATTACAATTACAGATACGTCCTCTCTTTCATTTCAGCCAAGTTTTTCAAGTCCAAACCAGATGGCGGCTTTTCATTCCGGCGTCTACCTCAGCAGAACAACGAGGAATCCTCCCGGACCTTCGCTAACTTTCTCATCTTCTCAAAGCTATTCCCCCGTGACCCCAAGAGCTTCTCATGTGCACCATTTACGTGGAGAAGACTCTGGGCAGTCCTATGCCTACGCCGCCTCGGACTCCGGCTTACTGTCGATCGCACGGACATCCGGTATAATACCAGATGAGAAGCATAGTGCACGACTCGAAGCAGCGCTTGAGGCGTTTTGCAGAGTAATCGGTGCTTCGCGGGAACGTAGAACCATCCAGGGCTTAGCGGAGAAGCAGTCCCTTGGATCTGTCGAGCTCTCTGCTCCTTCTTCGACTGCTTCTGTGAATCTCATTTTAGTACCGGTCGGTACTTATGGGTTGGACGTCCATTTTCCAGATAGCGATGTCGACTGTATTATCGTGGGCAATATCAGTCCTGCGTCCTTCTGGGCTATCGTCCAACAGAACCTATCTCGGCAAATAGATACTGCGGGAAACGCTCACGACCTCGATTGCGTTATTCTCAGCCGCTTAATCAGGAATGCCGCTGTGCAGATGCTAACTCTTCGCGTCGATGAGTTCCGGTTTCGTATTCAGTATTCTCCTTCAACAGTTCTGGCAGAGAAGTTAGTCATGATTCGTTAGCGTATATCGGTGCTAATTCATTTCATCCCTTTCCCTCTCCTTAGCTGGTCGAAACTCAAAGGTTCAATAGAGCACGACAACACGCTTCCAGGCCTGTCTCTGAATTTGTTGTCCGCATATCGCGATCAGACCCGTTTTCGTAACTCAATTATTTTCGGCTCGTTTCAGCTTTCCTATCGTTTAGTCAAACTATTTTGCATTCGCCGCGGAATATATGCACCATCTCTAGGCTTCCTTGGAGATGTGCATCTGACAGTCATGCTGCGCCGCGTGGCAGAAAGGCTGCCTGACTTGACTAGCGCCTCTCAACTCATCAAGGAATTCTTTCAACAGTACTCCGTGTTTGAATGGGCATCAGACGCCATATCTATAACTGATACCGATACGACCTATACGAGGTCCGCACAAGAGCAGATAGTTATACTTTCTTCAGAAAACCACCCGGCTATCAATGTCGCCACGAATGCCTCGTTTTCCACTCGGCAAACGGTTATTAAGGAACTTTGTCTTGCGCGCGACGCGTTGGCCACAGGCACGCCATTGGCACGTGTTTGGAGGAGCGAGGCGGCCTCTCTTGCAGTCTTTCTCGAAAATTACCCCTGCTTCATAAAAATAGATTTGATCTACTGGGGTGGAAATTGCACGCGGGCACGGGCGTTCATCGCCTATACGGAGTCACGGATCGCTCGTGTTAGTCTTTTACGGATCCATTAGGCTTTAATCTTGATGCTGACATCATGAATGTTTGAATGCTTGCTTCCCGCAGTTGTTAATGGATCTCCACTTAGCCGATCAAGAGACAAGTATACGCCTTTGGCCTGCGCGCCTCTGCAACCCGTCACAAAAGGTTATTGGTGGCGCTACTTCTTTCATGCAGGGGTTCTATCTTCTAGGATTGCAGTCTCAACGAAACGTAGCAAACACGAGGCAGCTGATCGGTGTCCTGGAATCTTTTGAGAGGTCAGTTCGAGGGAACTCTCCGTATTTTAATTCTTCGACGTGCTTCTTTGCCGCTACGATATGCGCGCGTGAAAACATCACAGATTACGGGAGTACCGAAGTTGATGAGCCAGTGTGGAGAGATGGTGGGATCGACGAGCCGTTTAATACTGAAGAAGACTCAGAAGCTGGGATAGCTTCCCACTCGAGAGAAGCCGAGGTCAACCCGGATCTTCAGGAGTATTTCGTAAACCAAGCGGCATCGAAGAAGCAGCGTAAAGGCGCAAAGGTCTCGAAGAGCAAAAGCCACATTCCATCAGAGCGATTGAGGACGAGCATGGATGTCTATAATCGTTTGATGTGGGATCCTCTCTACGATGAAGCTGATTACCTGATTGGATACGAAGATCGTTTTCTGGGGACGAAAGAACTGCCGCTGAAGAGCTGGAGCAGGAAAATAGACGACGAGAATTTCGTATGTACTTTCTCCGGTACTCACGGCTGACTTTCTCATACAGAACGAATCTCATACCACAGATACCATTTCACCGGATAGTCCATTTCCGGCAAAGGTCGACAGGAGAAGCAGTATGGGACAGGTATGCACTTTTTTGCATAACAACATGTACACTCTGACTCCGGAGATATCTACAGGCGAATGAAACTTGATCGCATATTTGGAAGTGGCGTGCTGGCAACGGATTCATAATGGTTTGGCAGCTACTAACGCTGAGAAAATATATAGCACAGTAGCTTCGGTAATAATTACACCATATACATTCTTGTTTCCTTTCAGTTACAGTGGTTTGATCATTAACGAAAGCGATTCGCTATTCCCTCCGAATTCTCTCAAACCTTGAGAGGGGTGGTTCTCAAATATGGCTGCGGGTTATGGATTAGATATGGATAACTTTGACCAATGGATGAAACGAACCTTGTGGACCGTAAACTCGGGGAACAGAGTCTTCGCCTCATCGTTTGAAACACTTGGGTGCACAATGACATCGTCACCTTTGTTCCAGTTGACGGGGGTGGTAACACGGTGCTTGTCACCGATTTGGAGAGAGTCGATTACCCGGATAATCTCGTCAAAGTTACGACCCGTGCTCGCAGGGTAGGCGATAGTGAGACGAATAACTTTCTTGGGATCAATCACGAAAACAGTTCGGACCTGGTGGGTAAATATGGCGGGTAAAGGTTATAAGCCAGACCAGTTATGCATGACTGTGAATCATCCACATACGGTGAAAGGAAGACCCTTGGCATCAACATTGGTGGGGTCGAGGGCGTCAAGCATATCATAGAGCGTAGAGATTTTGCGGTTTGGGTCAGCAATCTGAAAATAGACGTGGGCTTCTTTCTAACAGGCATGGAAACAATCAAAGACACGCACGATAGGGAAAGAAACATCAATCGGGGAGATTTTGCCACCCCACTCTTCAATGTCTTTCACCTGAACACGGTACATACTTTAGCATACACATGAATGTGAAACAGATGGGAGAAATATTCAAAGTGTTACAGACCCATTTTTTGTGGTCTTCGAGACCGTTTGCAGAAATACCAATGACTTTTACTCCACGAGCTTCAAAGTCTTTCTTGCGCCGTGCGACCTCGGCAAGCTCGGTAGTGCAAACGGGCCTGTAAAACCGAGATTAGTCGACGCCCCGAAATAAGTTAACGGCCAGCACGGGAAACGTACGTAAAGTCACCAGGATGAGAGAAGAGGACTGCCCAGCTGTCTCCAATCCAATCATGAAACTTGATAGGGCCCGCAGTAGTTTCTGCCTCGAAGTCAGGCGCAATGCTTCCAAGTCTGAGAGATGCGGCCATTTGTGAAGATTCTCGGTGTCGGTGTTCAACGAAAGTTTCAAGTTTCGGGGTGACTTTTGATTTCGTTTCGCTTCTCGATTACGGTCCGCGGAGACGGTCTTTGAACGCAGGGAGTGAAAGTGCTGGTTCGTCCTTTATACGCACTGGCTATCATTGTCTCGCTCAGAGTTGTGTGATCGTTTCTCACGGGTGCTAAAATTCCGATAAGCTGACATGGACAAGCACGCAGATGGCGTGCTTTAGTCGTCATCTTGGTATTGCACTCGGCACCTCACCACAGGTACTTGCACATATAATGGTACTCCCTTTTCCTCTCCTTTTTCGAATAACCCTCTATAACCGCCGCAGTCATTTATACTCAAGGTTCTAAACCCGAGGTTGTACATTAAAATACTTTGCGAATGCTGAGCATGAAACAGTTGAGTTGAAAGAAAGGAAGCAAGTATCAATAAAATGCAACTGCATGCAGTAATGGATGCGGATGCTTCTCCTGCTGCTCTTCCAGAATCTTCCCGATATCTTCATCTAAATCGCCCGACGCTTCGATCTTAACAGGCGAATTTCAGTACAAATTCTGAGCTTATAGTTTGAACTTTACAGCTTACCGCCGTAGCTAAATCTAGCATCGCTTTCCCTGCAATCAACGCCTCCTCGTGATTATCTTTGATCTCAATATTGATTATGTGCACTGGTCGATTGAATTCTCCCCCTTTTGACAACAGATCTGATTTGCGAAATGTCTATACATGCAAAACCAATGCGAAAGTTGTTGGACTGACCATCACAAACCGCGTCAAAACACCTTTCTTCGCAGGTGATGACAACATCCGCAACGTATTTGCCGTCCTGCCATCGTTCGGGTGCCCTTTTTATTTTCCTGTTTCGATCTATCATGTTCAATATCCCGTTCGCGGTGTATCTAGACAAAGAAGGGGATTAGCATGAACCACAGCGACACAGCTGCTTGGACATACAGTCTCGGATCCTTGGAGTTCAATTCCTCATACATGGTATCATAGGGCGTCCCGAAGGAGTAGATGTTTGGCTTGTCTATTGACGGACCCGGAAGACGAACCGCAGAGCCCGTGCCCGAAGACACTACGAGAAAGCCAGCTTTGCTAAATAATCTAGTAAGAATCAACATCGTATCAGAAGTTGCAACGTTATACGGACGAAAGGACATTATGCCCTTCCATAGATCGATTCTAACCAACGCATGAGTCTTCAGCTACGACTACATCCATAGGAAGACGTACATTATTGCTGGCACATACTACGCAAAAGAGCGGTCTGGGTTTGTACTTCGGTACGAAAGACTGCGCCGTTTCTGGCGCTTGTGCCGGGGCCGGGGTAGAGACGGACTGACTCTGGGTTTGAGTCTGGTAGGTTGATGGACCAGCAAATCCCACAGAAGGACCTCCTTCAGCCCCGTTTTGGAATGCTGATGGAGCCGTTTGTCCCGGAGTTCCATATGCTGGCGTCGAAGCATAAGAGGTTGCATTATTGTCCTGTTGTGCAATGGCGTACTGTGTTGATTGGGGTGGAGGTGTCGGAACGGGTGAGTTCGACGGTGGCCTGTTTTGCAGACGTGGATCTGCACGGGCCAATCTTGGGTCTCTAGCTTTTCGGGGATCCATAATGATACTCTAGTCTGGTCAAAATCAATCTAGTCAGACATGTTCACTTCAAGTTAATACTATCACAGGAAAGAGGAATCTCAGCAGTATCTAGAACATTCAATGGTCTTCTCGTCAACCCAGAAACAACGGGTTAACTCAGCTTCCACTCTGAATCATCATTGCGACACTTTAAAGTATGATGGTATCTACCTTTACACGCACGCGAGACTTTCGGCGACGAATGGATATCGTCAGAAGGAGTGCCGCACTGTAACAGCAAGATCGTGGCAGTCAGAAGTCGAGGGAAAACATGTGACACGCGTGATACCGTGGGATTGAGATCACGTGCACATGGGTATTGCGCCCCACCCCTCGCAACTTCAAAACAAGTTACATGCACACCAATATCTTACGTCCTTATGTATGTGTGATTCGCTGCTAGATTACAGTCAAGGTTAGATTTGGCTCGTGGCCGATTCTTCCTTTCATTCCCACTGATCGGCTCTTCCAGTATGGAATGCTCTT
This sequence comes from Inonotus obliquus, assembly GCA_032164295.1. Lineage (NCBI taxonomy): Eukaryota > Fungi > Basidiomycota > Agaricomycetes > Hymenochaetales > Hymenochaetaceae > Inonotus > Inonotus obliquus. The sequence continues at coordinate 1,031,623 of JAJHTX010000004.1, forward strand.
TGTACCAGTGGTCTCCATCTGAACAGGAGATAAGGAGGGCGCGTGAGGAGATTGCTGAACATGAGACAGCTATCGAGTCTTTGCAGGCACAGATAGATAGGCTCGTGCGGCAAGCTCGTCGTATCGAGGAACAGAAACGAAAGCACCTCGAGGCTATCTCCAAATGTCGCTCTGTCCTTACCCTCGCCAATCGCTTACCCACGGAAGTTCTTGCTCGCATTTTTGAAGTGGCGGTCGAAGATGGATGGACTCGTGGTCCGATCGTCGTCTCCCAAGTCTGCTCATCCTGGAGGGAGGCTTCCATGTCCCCCTCCGTCTGGTCTCATTTGTATATCGACTGCGGTAGAGGCGACCCTGTGGGTCGCTGTAATCTGTGGTTGCGAATGGCTCGTCAATCTCTACTTCATATAACGCTCAGGACGGCAGAACATCTTTCTATGCTGGACACCGTCATGGGTCTGATTTCGGCGCATATCTTACGCTGGAGATCCTTCTCACTGGAAGCATCGACAGTGCAGTCGGCTAATTACGTGCTCAGCTGCATCAGTACCCCTGGCCCTTATCTGAAGGAAGTATCTGTCAAAGTGGGGGATTCGTCTTTGGCTCTACCACTTCCGGAATTTGCTCAAGGACAGAATCAACTATCAGAACTTCCTAGGGCATTTGGCGAGGCACTGAGCCTGAGAAGAGTCTCCTTCACAACCGATATTTGTCAATCTTGGGTTGGTTTACCACGGATCACCAGTCTCTATCTGCAGCTCAATGACTGCCAATTTACCGCCGCGAGGCCTATACTTGCGTCGGAGATCATTCGTGTCCTCGCGGAATCGCCTAATCTCGTCGAGCTCAACATAAACATGTCGCGCAAGGATAAGCGAGACTTCCAACTGGAGCATGATGATCCCGTCGTGCTTCAGGAGCTGCGTTCGCTGACGTTGAATCTTCCCATCCCCTTCATGGCGTGCATCCAGCACATTCGTTCTCCGAATCTTCAGTCGCTCTGTTTGCGTTGTCCCGATGACCCCTCGGGATTTGCGGGGGAATCGACACGCGAAGCCATACGTCACTTTCTCGAGGAGTCTACACCACCACTTAAATTGCTGGAGCTGTACGACGTAGACATCTCGCATGAGGACTTTCTCTTTTGTTTTAACCTACTACGCAGCTTGGACGAGCTCCGGTTGCACGGGTCGGAGATCGCTGACGAAACAATCCGCTATCTAGGTCCATCTCACGGTCTCTTGCCTAGGCTATCTAAGCTAGATCTTCGTTGGTGCGGTCATATCACGGGCTTTGCGTTGGAGGATGTCATTCGCAGGCGCCGGCTGGCAGCTGCTGATGATCATGGCATATCACCTTTGTCAGAGCTGACGGTGATCAGCTGTTCGGTAGTCAATGAGAAACAGATCGTCGGAATGGCCAGTTATTGCGCGTGTCGCCTGAAGATTAGGGCTCCGCAGCGGATCGGATATCCCGGATAAGATACGCCGGATCCGCTATCCGCCCGGATGCGGATGAGTTTTGGAGGGCAAATATCCGGGCGGATATATACGCGCGGAACCGGATATGACATTGGAAATCCGCCGTATCCGCGCTTATACGGCATCTACCCTGGGGGGCTCAAGGATGTCGAATTAATGATGAAATACGTGGAATTTGATTAGTCGAATGTCCCTCCAAAGAGCCAAAACCTTTCGTAAGCCAGGGTTTGCGTTCCTTTCACTAGGTTTCCGTGCCGTATCAAGTAATCGAACCCTAGAAAATGATTAGTCAGACATTACTGCCAAGAATCAGGTTGGGTGACGGCGGGATTACACATTTGGACCTTCACCGATCACCACGTTGACCATTCGTTGACGTTGTATTGTCCCAAAAGTACCGACGGCACTTCGTTTTGTGCACGTTGGAAGGTCCTGGGCCATTTTTTTGCTCTGTAAGTATACTATCAACCTTGGTCGCGGATATGCCGGATACGCCTTATAAGATACGCGCGGAAGCGGATCTGATAGCAGCCATGAAATATCCGGGCGTACATATCCGCCCGGATGCGGATACGACTGGAAATATCCGCGCGTATCTTATAAGATACGCTGCGGAGCCCTACTGAAGATGCGCGATATAGACGACTTCTGCTGTGCGTATTAGCATGTTGTCATTTGTCCTATATACCACTGACTGACATTTTCCTTGTAGTGCATAGAGGATGTTGCGATAATCTGCGCTACAGAAACCGGTTCCGATCTCGAGTCAAGATGACGCCAGATCAGGCTGACCGTATTATGGTCTAATCCTGTGAATGACACGGCGTTTTTCGAACTCGTTGGCACAGGCACTAGAATCAACTGCATAGATAGAATTCTTGTAATCGAGTCGAATTAGATCAATGAAATCCGTCTTCGTGACCCTAATAAAATAACTGAAATACATGTATATATCATGAGTGGCTCAACAGTCAACTGCTATATTTGTCATCCAACGATCGGCGCGTGCTCTTCACCCAACCGTCACGACGCCTCACGACGCGCATTGACTTAGACGCTAACGATGGCCAGTCTCGCAGACGAAGCACTAGCAGATCTCGATGACCTCGATGATGTTGGACAGGAGTATAGCGACGAAGACGCAGACATGGCTGAGGCGTCAAACGACGTGGAAATGCATGATGAAGAAGCGACAGGACTCGTCCTCGAGGGTGGTGTGAAGCCCGCGGCAGAATTGGACGCTGAGGAGGTTCAACGGATGGAACTTAGAGGAGTCGAAGATGTCCGGAAAGTTGCAAAATTGGAGGGTACCAAACGTATGAATGACATTCTGAAGGTATGTTAACTCTCTTCTGTAGGTGAGGGATGTTTCATGTTGAAGGTGTGGTTTTAGGAAATCGAGCGCTACACGACAAACCCAAGCCCTGCAGAGGTGATGGCGCTGCCGCCGCATTTAAACCCAGAGTACTCGCTCATCGTACAAGCCAATAATCTCTCCGTCGATGTCGACAACGAGATCTTAGTGGTGCACAAGGCAATTATCCAAGTCTTAGTCTGGAACGTGGCAATGAGGTATTGACTATTCCTTTCTGTCCGCTTTTCAACTCTAGTTCATCCGAGATCATTATACCCCCAAGTTCCCCGAGCTTGAACAGCTTGTACCCGATCCGACAATGTTTATTCGTGCTGTACGCGCATTAGGCAACGCGGAGGACCCAAAGAAGATCGACTTGTCTGGTATCATGCCACAGGCGGTGATTATGAGTGTGCACATCGCGGCGTCGACGACGTCTGGAAAGACTCTACCGGATAATGAGTGGCTTGCAGTTCAGAATGCGTGCGATCTGGCAGACCGTCTTGAAGAAGCTAGAAAGAAGGTAAGCTTTCCGCGGAGGAGCAAGGAACGGTCGTTAACATAGTAATGTTAGATTTTTACTTACGTTAGCTCGCGCATGAACATGCTCGCGCCAAATCTCTCTGTTATCGTAGGTACTACCGTTGCGGCAAAGCTTCTTGGGGTGGCAGGTGGCCTCAGTGCACTTGCCAAGATTCCCGCTTGCAATGTTCACGTATGTCTCATCCTCGCCACCGGTTATCTGTTTCTGATCTTTCTACCATAGCTCCTCGGTGCTCAGAGGAAGATCGCAGCAGGCTTCTCCACCGTTACGCAGAACCGACATACAGGATTCATCTTTCAGTCAGAACTCGTTCAGCAAACACCGCCAGAGTACAGGCTAAAGATTCAGAGAACCGTTGGTGCCAAGTCCGTCTTAGCCGCAAGAATGGATATGGAACGGGTAAAAAGAGATGGTAAGCATGTGTTGAATCCAAACTTTGGCGAAAGCTCAAGGCGTCATCGTGTAGGAAGTTACGGAATTGAACTCCGCGAGAAAATCGACAAGCAGATCGATCGACTGACTGCCCCTCCCCCAGCGAAGGTAGTGAAAGCACTTCCAATTCCCAATGATGGTCCGAAGAAGCGACGCGGCGGCCGACGGTGAATTTTACGCCAATTTTTTTGCCATCTCTCTTCTCCTTTAACCACTTCCTTTGCTGACTCCTTGGATACGTCTTCGACTTCCATTTTTGTTTCATTGCAGAGCACGGAAGGCGAAAGAGGCATATGCACAGACGGAGCTCCGCAAGCTTCAGAACCGAATGGCGTTTGGTCAGGCGGAAGAGGAGGTTGGTGCATTTGATCAAACAAAGGGTTTGGGTATGATTGGTGCTGCGAGTGGGAAGGTTCGTGCTGGTATGGGAGAAGCGAGAAGTAAAGGTCAGCTGCTTTGCTCGATATGGTGTTTTGTTAGTTGGATTGCTGATGACTCCGCCTTTCTTCAGCCAAATTGTCAAAATCGAACAAACTTCGAACGGCAGCTATTACTCGCTCGGCGCAACAGACTTCCGGAACTGCAACATCATTGGTATTTACACCTGTCTCAGGTATGGAACATGTGCTTGCATCTAGTAAAATTCTTCGTATATATGATAATTGGTTTAGGCTTCGAAATCACAAACCACGCCGCGGCCGCTCAGCGAGTCAAAGAAGCAAACGAAAAGTGGTTTTCCAAAGGTACCTTCTCGTTTGTTGGGCAGAAAGGTGGTCCTTCATCAAGCAGTTCCTAGTTCAGCTTTTGTGTATCTTGTATCGTATCTACTTCGACACGCCCGCAATACTAATGCAAACTCATGCAATTTTTTGTGCTATTGTTACAAATGCACTACAAGACGATTAACCTACGCTAGAGCATATTATGTGCAGAAGGCATGGTGAAAGCGAGGATGGGACCGGCATGGGAGAAGGACTGGGAGGGATTGAAGAAATGGGTTTATGTTGACCCCCCTGGATGTGCTGTTGCCACAGTTTCGCCAGTCGCCGCGCTCTGGGAAACGTCAATGAAGCCCGACTGCTTCGGGTTTTTGAGTGTGCCACGCTTCTTCTGATAATCCCGAATCGCCGATCGGATGGCATCCTCTGCTAGCACTGTAAAATCACATAGTCAGTAAAAAAACATGATTGTAATTGAAGGGAAACGCACTTGAGCAGTGAAGCTTCACTGGTGGAAGAGCGAGCTCCTTGGCAATCTCGGTGTTCTTTATTTTTCCGGCCTCCTCCAACGATAATCCCTTCACTCGCTCGGTCATGTATGAACTGGAAGCAATCGCACTACCGCAACCGAATGTTTTGAACTTGACATCTGAGATGATGCCGTGCTCGTCCACTCGGATCTGGAGCTTCATGACGTCTCCGCATCTGTTGACGGAACAAAAACACACAAAAATCGTCAGAATAATCCACTGCACCAAGACAACGGTCTATACTCACGCAGGTGCACCGACGAGACCCGTACCAACATCCGGGGCGTTTTTAGGCAACGAGCCGACCTAAAGGCAGCAAACAAGGCATATCAGATAACGTCTGCAAACCGCTTAGTAATGAAGTGACGCACATTTCTAGGCGACTCGTAGTGCGAAATGACCTTTTCGTGGTACGCACGAGCGAGTACAGGTCGTGCTACTGGTCGGATGGCGCGGGGAGCAGATTTGAGAGCTGTTCGTGAAAGGGCGCGAGCTGAGAACATGGTGGAAGTTGAGTGGGAAAGTGGGATGGGCTCGTTCGTCTGGGCGTTGCGGTGATATGGAGCCGACTGGATCATGCGATTGGATTAGCGGAGTTCAAATTAGTTCCCACACTCTACTTGGTAGCCACTGGCTCATCTTCATTTCGCGGTTTTCTATTTATATTCTCACAATAAATTCTCAGAACGTAGGACATAAGTGCACCTGGTACATACTGTGAATGCCACTAGAAATTCTACTGGTAAAGTAGATTGGACGAAGGGGCTCTGTGAACTTCCCGTGTTTCTTCTCGGTAAAGCAGGGAGAATGATCGTCTCAGCCAATCGGAGCGACAACCAATGATCACGCCCCATCATAATTTTGGCTTACTCATATCTGATAAGCCCATCCTCAATCCTCAAAATATTCATGAAAAAAGCCAGAAATCAAGAGATTCGACTTCTGCTATAGAACCTTCCTTTTTGTAATTACTGACGGGAACGCCGAGACGAGTTACTCTGTCGGACGTGTCCACCGATTATTCATTTCTGGTCTGGATTTGAGCTAGGCCAATGGTGGATACCTCGAGACTAGAAGTCTAGGAACAACAGGGACACAAATCGTCTCAACATCTGGAAGGGAAACATATAGGTACTTGACTATACCAGTACTTGTTGAGGCCCAATCTCCAGGGACTAGGCGGTGGGCACTGGACCGCGACATTAACTTGAATACTAGTACGCGTCGCTGTGGTCACCAGATCAACAACTAGTACCAGGGATGTTAAGTATGATGGAAATTCATTTGCATGTATGGTCCAAGTTTCCGTCAATACTTCGGTAGTATGCAATTTTCTGGATTCCTGGCCACCCAGCCTTGGTAACTCCGTGACAGTTAGGACGTCACGAAGTAACATCGCGGGTGACATTTGCGTTCCCACCCTTGCCTTCTACGGACATACCTCTCGGCAAGAGTGCTCTTTCTTTGCTTCCATAATGGCACTCTTCGAAGTTCCTGGCTGGAGCATGCCCCCGGGAGTCAAACCAGTTGCAAATTCCAGCTCAAGGAAACGAAAGCGCGGTGCTGAAGATTCATCCTCTAAATTACAGACCGCGGAAGTCAATGTGGAGAGGCTCATGGAGAAACTAGTAGATGTGGAAGGGGGGAGGAATCGGAAGGAGAAGGGAAAAGGGAAGAAGGGACGTAAGACTGAATCGGTAGAGCAGAAGAATGGACCAGACGTTCCAGAGAAAGTGGCTCAAGACGGACGCCAGGACAAACCGGCATCTCAATCGACCTTCAAGCATGAACATGGCATGTCTGACAAGAAGAGAAAGGATGGGAATTACACGGCTAAGGAGACATCCGGTCTTCATGCTCACGGGGGTCCATCGGAGCCTACGACGCGTAGCGCGGCCCCGCAGCAGGATGGTCGTACGAAAAGCAAACAGAAGCGGAAGAAAGACCAAACACGCATAACCGGCCAAAGCTCGAACAGACAAGCGAACCCTTCCGATGAGAATCCTAGCAGCCCTCTGACTCACTTGCAAGCAAGAATGAAGCAAGGCTTGGACGGTGCAAAATTTAGGTATGCCCTAAACGCGTTCACGTCCTGTCCAGTCTTTGTCATTAATCATCTTTGTTCAATTGTGCCTCACAAATCAGGTGGATCAATGAGACACTCTACAAGTCAGAGAGCCAAGAGGCAGAACGCCTGATGCACGAGAATCCGGCGTTATTCGAAGAGGTTCGTGATAAACGTGACCTATTAGACGGGATTCTTTTCTCATATTTTCCATACAGTACCACATAGGCTTCAGACATCAGGTCACCTCATGGCCTACCAACCCTGTCAATCATTTTATCGAAACCTTGTCCTCCTACCCTGAACGATCGGTAATAGTTGACTTGGGCTGCGGTGACGCCGCTCTCGCTCGCAATCTCGTACCAAAAGGCTACACGGTACTGTCATTTGATCTCATTTCTGCCAACGCATTTATTGTCGCCGCGGATATATGTGGAAGACTTCCTCTTCCGGGCTCCGAGACGAATGATGAAGGCCAGGTCGTGGATGTTGTTATGTGCTGTCTAAGTCTTATGAATAGCAATTGGATAAATTGCATCCGCGAAGCGGCCCGTGTGTTGAAAAAGGGGTGGGCCATGTCGCCGAAACTCCAGTTCTTGACGGAAGCTAACCCACATTTGACTTGTTTTGTTTTTTAAGGGGCGAACTCAAGATTGCGGAAGTTGCCAGTCGGTTTACCAGTGTCGACGAGTTTACGTCCGCCATCTGTTCAGTCGGCTTTCGCCTAGTGTCCCAAGTGAGTAGAGACGGCTTATCGCGGTGCTAATGGGGTTAGCTAACGGGTTAATTGTGTACGTTCCTTGAGGACGGGCGAAATAGCCATTTTACCCTTTTCGACTTCAAGAAAACCGAGCGCTCGCAGAAACTTGATGACAAAGCCTGGGAGAAGATCTCAGCTCGCGGAGGCATTCTGCAACCTTGCGAATACAAGAAGAGGTAAATGGATGTTTCGTTGATGGAATTCAAGATAATATGTGCATTCTTGTGCAGATAAGCGAGACCTGCGCGCACGTTCGTACATTTCCAATTACTTGAAGATACTTGCGAGCCTCGAGACATGTCGAGACAATGAGGTGTCTACGTAAAATGTCACCTGTGGAGGCATTTCATGGTACGCTTTATCGATATTTCGTGCGACCAACCTTCGGAATGGAACGAAGACCTTGCTTGAAGCATGCTGAACTTTGGAGGGAAACAATTAATGGACGCCTTTCATTGTATAGCTTGTGAACTTGACGGACGAAAAGTCGCCGTGAAACTTATCCAGAGCTGGAGCATCAACTTCTAGGGAGATCAAGAATCTGGGCTCCTTATCGTGTGACTTTTGGATATGTGGCCAGAGCATAATAGAATAAAGAACTGGCCGAGTTCCCCCTGAATGACGGCATGTTGTGAATTGTGTTTCTTGACATGTTAGCAGTTGTACATACCTGTTACACGGGGACGGGGGGCTGGCGGTCGTGTGGCCATCGCGTGCATTGATATTTTTGGGGATCGACGCATTCTCGTGCCACGCGTATCGCAATCGCATTCGATCCCGTCCCCCCACCTACATCGCCCCCCCCCCCTTCACGGCCTCCCTCTGTAGTCACTTCTGTGCTGTGCTTTGATAGTATGTCTCCGGGAAAGGTCAATGTCCTCAGTCACCCCGTCGTGAACGCGAAGCTATCTCTACTACGACAGTCGGGCACCTCAAATAAGGAGTTTCGTGATGTGCGCTATGAGTCAATATAGTACAATGTAATATAGTTATAACATGGTCGTTCTCCCGCCTTGTGACAGGGTGTTCACCAGATTTCCACCTTTCTCGGAATAGAGGCCAGTAGAGACCTAGAGCAGGCATCATTCAATGGGGTCAGCAAATACTCCTTATTCTATCCTTTGCCCCGCTTCAGACTAACAGTTACAGACAGATTTCACCAGTTGCTCCGTTCACTGGGCAAATGATCAAAGCACAAATAGGACTAGCCCCTATCCTCCGCGCAGGACTTGGCATGTCAGAATCTTTGCTCGATCTGTTCCCGTAAGCCAGACGTATAGACTTAACCAATTTGCAAAGTCGCTCAAGTATCATTTGGCTCGTTTGCTGATAGGTCCGCTAAAGTATATCACCTTGGTTTGTTCCGGGAAAAGATCAGCCTCCAGCCGGTTGAATGTGAGTGGCAGACCTCTCGTCATGCTTGATATGTGGTTAACTTGGACTTATGCATACCAGACTACTCTAAGCTACCATCGGGGGTGACAGTGGATGTATGCTATCTACTTGATCCGTTGATTGCTACGGGTGGTACAGCGTGTGCCGCATTGCATATGCTCATCGACTGGGGTCTTTCTAGTCAGTATCTATTCACCATTCAAACTTTTGAGCCGTTATTGACTGGTGTCTAGTCAAGAATATTAAACTTCTTGCTGTCCTAGCCTCGGAAGTCGGGCTGAAGAAGATCTCATCAGAATTCCCAGAATTAGAGGTATGCTCACTTTCTAGTAGTTGTAGATTGAACCAGCTCTCATTGTCTGACGTCGTAGATCTGGACCGCTGCTGTTGATCCTACACTCACTGCTGAAGGTATCATCTCACCAGGTCTAGGAGACACGGTAAGTAGATGGATCACTTCAGTTTGCAATCTGACCAACATACATTTGATTAGGGTGATCGTCTATTTAACACTTTATAGATACTTTGCTGTGTCATCCTCGAGGTTATTCACGGATGGGAGTTTCATTTATTCCTTGTAGTAGTCAATTGATTGTTTGCTTACGTGATACCAATGGTTCTCCAACGATTGCGCCATTCCAGCTTAGACTCTCATGCCCTCTAAGTCCGAGTCCGAGAAAAATGTTGAAGGTGCCGATTGTCCATCTTTTCAACAGTGACACTTCTTGCTTTGGTATTTCGTACAGAAATGTCCGTGGGACAAGCTACGCAAACCGCGTCAGCTGCCGTTGAGCAGATTGCGTCCAACAACAGCTCCTCGATCTTCGTTTACGACCTCGCGGAACATGCTGGCTTCGGTTCACTTACGAAGGATCTGAGCAATGCTGGAAAGGGAGCAAACGTCGTCAACTTGCAGACGCGCTCAGGAGCAGGGCTGAGCCTTGTTGGATGTCTGTCGGAGGAAGGGACTAGTAGGGAGGTTGTGAAGGATTCGGTTCTCACCGCGTATAACACGCCTGATGGTCTTGCGATGATGGTACCTTCGTTTGCGTACTTTCCCAAACCTACGGCATCGAGGAGAGTTGTCGTACAAGTGCCGACTGTTACGCCCGTTAGTCAGACGCTTGAGTTATCGCCATCACTTGCCACTCTGAACCCGATATTCCCTGCTCTCCCGGAATCCTTCGCGGTATTGCTTTCAGCTTCCCCCCAGGAAACTGTTGACATTGCTGCAGCGGTCTATAATATCGGTGAATCGCACGTTGTCCATTTGTTCGATCATTACGGTGCCGGAAGGGAGGTCGGACATGTTCTTACTCGACCAGACATCAAGAGGGGGACGACCGATCTGAGCGTGAAGAATGCATTGAAAGCAGTCGGATATGATTTATTTGACTATGTCGGAGATCCCAATGCGAAAACGGTGCTCGTTGCACTTAATGGACCTCTTGCGTCCGCGGCAAAGTTCTTCGCCAAGGACAAACCCGACTTTGGAGCGGTTAGCGTTCGGGTTTTGAAACCCTGGGATGACGCGCAATTCCTTGCTATTCTTCCCGCTACGGCGAAATTCGTTCACGTTTTGGACGAAGTACCGACGGAGGGTGCCCAAGGAGCGCTCTATGCTGATGTTTTCGCGACTTCACTCGGATCGAAGCTCGTCGTTCGGTCTGCTAGGGTCGTTCCGTCTCGTACACTGGAGTTTATCAATTCACCATCGAAGTTTGTGTCCTTTTTGAATGAATTGGTACCATCTTCACCTTCATCTCCTCCACCAGTAGTGGATACGAATGCGAAGAGATTATTCTTTTTCGGTACACCGTCATCTGCGCTTTCGAACCTTCCTAATCACATTTCTAAGACGTTCATTGCGAACAAGTCGATTCAAATTCGCTCCCTCACTGCTTACGATTTACTCAGCAAGCCCGGTGGCATATCGACCACGCGTCTCCTGCTAGCACCGAATGAGAGTTCAGGCAACTTCGTGCCTCTGGACGTCTATCTACCCTTGGGAGTCGGAGAACCACAAGAATATAAAGCCGATTTCGTTGCAGTGCTGGACCCGGGTCTCCTGAAATCGCATTCTATAGTGGACTATCTAAAGCCGGGCTCCCCCCTGCTGCTTTTCTCGTCGTGGACGAACGCGGAGATATTGTCGAACATCCCTAGGGAGGTATTGAAATTGGTGCGCGATAAGGATGTCAAGATCTACAACGTCGATGTGAGGGCACTCGAAGTGGACGCTACTGCGGAAACTATTATAGGACACCTTGTTTTTCTTCGTCTTTACCTAGGTGCCGCAGTGAACGAGGCCCTCCTCAGGAAACCCGCGCATGGTATTTATGGCATCTCCAACACAGATCTGAATATTGACAAGCTTAACGCGAAGGCCTGGGCGGCGCTCGTCAAAATTGATATTAACGCGCAGGAAGAACCGTCCGCTGATGAAACGAAAGTCGACCTCAAAACCCTCGAATTCAACGCCATCAGGGCTAACTTCGAGGTTGACCAGTCGACTCTTCCCGGTGCACGCATCTGCTCTTGGCACGAAGCAGCCCGTTTTATTCTCTTCTCCGACGCATTCATCCCACCAGAAGAAGCTTCCAATGGCGAAGAGTATCCACAGAACCCGGCTCTTCGTCCAGAGCTTCCTGAACGTACATACCTCGTTACGTGTAGTGTGAATCGCAGGCTTACACCGTCGGATTATGACCGTAACGTCTTCCACCTCGAGTTTGATACTTCCAGGACTGGACTCAAATATGCGATTGGTGAAGCTCTAGGTGTGCATGGGTGGAACGATGCGGATGAAGTGCTCGATTTCTGCAAGTGGTATGGCGTTGATCCGGACCGCCTCATTACACTACCTGTACCTGGCGCAGAAAGCAAACTGCACACACGTACAATTTTCCAAGCACTCCAGCAACAGATCGATCTGTTCGGAAAACCACCGAAGAGCTTCTATTTCGATTTATCAAACTATGCAACGGCGAAAAATGATAAGCTAACGCTACAATTCATCGGATCAGCAGAAGGCTCGTCGATGTTCAAGAAATTTTCAGAAAAAGAGACTGTGACGTTCGCTGATGTACTTCGAATGTACAAGAGCGCACGACCTGGTATTGAAGTGCTGTGCGAGATGATTGGAGATATCAAACCTCGACATTATAGTATTGCTAGCGCACAGAGTGTTGTGGGTGATCGAGTTGACTTATTGGTGGTTACGGTAGAGTGGCAAACGCCTTCAGGTAAAGTTTGCGTTGTCCGCAGCTGAGGATGATCGGCTAATTTCCATACTACAGGTTCTCCACGTTATGGGCAATGCACTCGATATCTAGCCGGACTGAAAGTCGGACAAAAGGTTACCGTCTCCATCAAACCGAGTGTTATGAAGGTACGTTCATCATCATAATCCGTCTCTTCGCGAAGTCTAATAGCTCATCATACTTTCCTCATAGCTCCCTCCAAGCGATCTCCAACCTCTCATCCTCGCAGGACTCGGCACAGGAGCGGCCCCGTTCCGCGCCTTCCTCCAACACCGCGCCCACCTCTCCTCCCTCGGCAATCCCGTCGGTCCTCTCTTCTACTACTTCGGTTCCCGTTACCGTTCAAAAGAATATCTCTACGGTGAAGAAATCGAGGCTTTCATCCTCGACAAAACCATCTCTCATGCCGGTCTTGCTTTTTCACGAGATGGGCCTAAGAAAGTGTATATTCAGCACAAGATGCTTGAAGATGCTGAGAAACTTGCGAGGATGTTGTTTGAGGAGAAGGGCGTGTTCTATTTGTGTGGTCCGACTTGGCCTGTACCAGATGTTTATGAGACGCTTGTTAAGGCGCTGGTTAAGTATAACGGGTTTGGAGAGGCTGAGGCTGGAGAATATTTGGAAGGATTGAAAGAGGAAGAGAGATATGTATTAGAAGTCTACTAAAGGTGGCAATAGTGTACATGCAACTACTCGGTGTCCATTACAATATAGGAGAAATCCGCAACAGAGATAGAAAATTACATGATATCCATCCGTGAAGTACATCCTGGAAAGTGATACAGAACTGGAATGAAAGTAAACGAAGTAGTACAAACTAATGTTTAGACGTCCTCTTTCGATATAACCACCACCAGGCAACGAAACCGCCAATGATCGCGAGGCCGACAACGGTAATAACAACGGCGATGGCAATTGTCGCACCTTTGCTGAGACCATGATCGCAAGGGAATTGCGCATCACAGGGTGTACCAGACGGTTTGACAGCTTGGAATGCCCCGGGTTCCAAGCTGGTATAGAAAGGGTCTGACGTATCGTTCATCACATGCTGGAGATATGCGATCAGAAGATAACAGTCAGTCGAGATTGATTGCAGAACACGGATGAACTTTTTACTTACGAGTGCAGCTAGAGTAAGGAGCGGCGCATTTATGTCAAGCGCAGGTTCCGTTTGTGGCCAATCGCTTCGAATATCGTAAAAATGATCACGTCTATCAGGTCCGCCGACGACCGCTCCATAAAGCACATAAGTCATCTCCGGAGGATCCGTATCTATTCTACCAATCTTGTTGTCACCACCCGTTGCCATACCCGAATGTGGATTCTGCGGTGAGTTTGGCGAAATGCCTACGACGTAGGGACACGACATTGGGTTTGAGCCCAGAGCGTAGTTGAGCTGCGAGGAGGCAAACGACGAATAAGTCTGAGATTTTTGTGGTGTACTCGCGAGGGGACTGTAGAAGTTTAATAGCATTGCGATGTTGAGTGCTGGATTGAGAGAGGCACTATCCGAGTCGCCGCCAAAGTACAAGAGGCCACCTGAAGAGAGAAGACTGATGATAAACACAACAAAAATCCAATTGGATAAAAGAGTTACATACCGTCAGTTAGAGAACCACGACCTTTCTCATCCAGAACAGCATCGAAGTAATTCTCGACTTCATTCTGCCACGAAGAGAAATCCCCACCAAAATTAGAGCGTGACGAAGTTATCTGAGCAAATAATACGGCTGTCCCGGGATTCTTCGAGTCCCAATTGAAGATTTGGTACCGCATGAGCTTGTTTTGTGCATAATACATCTCCGCCTGATTGAAATAACCCGTCGAGTTCGTAGCCAGAGCCAAGAATAAGGCAGCAATCGTAAGTTCATCCTCAAAACCGGATGAACCGTATGCATCAGCGACTTCAGGTACAGCTTCCTGATACACCTGCTGTCCTCCGAAGGCGTTTACGGCGAACGAGTACAGAGATTGCGCGTGCGAGAGAAGGGTCGATGCGTAGGACGCGTTCTGCAAGGGGGCGGCGCCAGATAAAGTCGTATTGAAACGTTGACCCGAATAAAGTGCAGAACAAGCGGAAAATGCCGCCGAAGCAGCTGCGGCGGCGTCTGTCCCTGGGCTATACGTCGGACCTTTCAGCAAGGAGAAATGGATGGTAGCTTCTCATAAATACCTGGTATCATTAATCTGGAAGGAAGGTCGTGGGGTTGCTATTCCCTGGTCTCCGCCCCAATAGTTATGATCAATATCGGCATCCCCTAGAAGAACGTATAAGGTGTTGTTTGAAGGATGGGCCTGGATCATGCAATAATGAGAGACAATAACTTCCCAGCCAGAAAGGTCGATACCTTAATTAACCAGCCGAGTCCCCATCGCAACATGGAGTCAAGATACGCGGTTTGGTTGGCCAAATCATAACCTGCATACCCAGTGTACGTTAGCAAAGCTACAGGTCCTTCTCGAGACTGATTGCACCTCTTCCGTATTCCATAGCTCCCCAGCAGATAGACATCAGAGTGAAGCTCTGTACAGACATGAGTATCGTAATATAGATCTCCTTGCGTAAGCTACGCACTAACGGATAGGTGGCTTTGATGTAATCTGCATATATATTTTAGAAACTCCTCCGTTTAGAACGGACACGCGGCTACCGACCTCCCGCATCGTAATAACCTCCGGTCAAGTCTATGCCCACATCCTGACCATCATCGAGCGCACTATCGTTTCTCCAGCTGACACGATTGGAGTCAGGTAAGTTTCCAGAGCGTTGCGAGTCGTAGAAGAATATCAAGTCGCCCAGAAGAGTTGTCCATTGAGAATTCGGTATCGAACTGGAATTGGTTGGTTCGGAACTCGTGGTAGCATCGGGTGGAAGGTAAGGTGGTTCGGGAAGCGTTAGCTGAGCAAGAGCGCCATGAAAAAAAGTACCAAGGTAAATCAAAAGAAAAATCATGAAGGACGTTAGTGGAGGAGGAGAAAGGAAAGGAGGGTAGGTGGAGAAGGCGCGCTTTGAATATGTGCGGCAGAGTTCGCCGATGATCGACGCCCGGGTGCGGTGCAAATCCCTACTTCACGGACCGCAGATTCAGAGTCCGGTCCGCTTTCTCAGAGACGGTCACACAGATTATGCGCACCGATATTAGGCATACAAAGCTGCGAGATGGACTGCACAAATCTTGTGCTCGTCGAAGTTTACGTCTCCGAACACCTGCCGCTCGATGGCTCCGATAAAGACTTGTGTTCTTGGAACCGGTCTTAGCGGACTCACTTTCCAAGTCCCATTCATCCTCGCACTCCCTGATCTTTTCTCTCTGCATGCCGTATTCGAGCGCAACCCCAAGTCGGAAGGTGGCAGAGTAAAAGACCGCTTCGGCGTCACAACCAAGATTTACAAGACACTTGAAGAAGTTCTCGCCGATAGCGAGATTGAGCTTGTGATTGTTGGAACTCCAAGTCCAACACATTATGAGTTCGCAAAGCGCAGCCTTGAGGCTGGCAAGCACGTCCTTGTAGAGAAACCCGTTGCATCTACGGCTGCCGAAGCTCGTGAACTCGGTGTATTAGCCAAATCGAAAACTCTCGTGCTATATGCGTATCAGAATCGCCGTTGGGATTCGGATTTCCTTGTGTTGAAGCGACTGCTAAATCACCCCGAGAGGGCGACCGTGCTCGGTGATCTCGTAGAATTCGAGACTCAGTATGTCCTTTTTCTTTCAATCGATTCTTACCAGACTGATCGTTGCGGAGTTATGATCGGTTCCGCCTGGGCCTCAAAGGAACTTGGAAGGATGGAACTTGGAAGGACGACAAACTGCCTGCATCGGGTCTTGTCTATGACCTTGGCATTCATCTGATAGATCAAATTGTCTCGCTCTTCGGAAAGCCGCGGAAAGTTACTGGTTTTGTTGAGAATGTGCGAGGGGTTGGGCATCCTGAAGTCGACGATGCGGCAAGCCTTCGACTAGTTTATGTATATCGCGAAGCAATGCCGATTGATGGGTTTTGCAGTTTACTATCGTCCTTCGCTATCCTGTCTCAGGGGAACGGAAGTATCCCCTGAATGTCATCGTTCGCGGACATATGCTATCTGTCCGAGATCCACAGCTCCGCTATATCGTCCGGGGCACGAACGGCACTTTCGTCAAGTACGGAATTGACGTACAAGAAGATCAGCTTCGGCAGATACCTGATCCTCAGAATATTTTTCATGCAGAGTATGGTAAAGAGCCAGAATCAATCTGGGGAGTGGTGGAAGTGAGGGATGAAACGGGAAAAGTATCAAGACGCCAGTAAGCAGCCCAGCTCACCTGCCACGTTGGACAGTACACTGATGGATATTCCTATAGATGGCCCTCGACTGATGCCGGTAGCTACGTAGAACTGTTCAAAAACCTGGCAGGAGCGATCCGAACCGGTGAAGAGTTGAAAGTAAAATGGGATGAAGCAACGACGGTGCTGGAGATCGTTGAGGCTGCTCACCGGAGCTCGAAGGAGGAGCGTACCATAACGCTTGAATGAAAGATAAAACATATGTTTTTTTTATCTCGAATCGAAATTTTTGTTGATTGAAATTCGGGCGCACAGCACGCTCACGTGGGGATACCAAATTAGGCATTTTGATAGAATTACCGGCATGACGATCATAAATATATCACGCATCGTACTTCCACGTCGCAGCTTTGCTGTTACCACCATGTCTGCCTCTCTCGTCCCAGTTACTGTTGAACACCCCCAGTACATGCAGACATTCATCGTCCGCGTGCCCCCGGCAGGTACAGTCAATGACATTAAGCATGAAATATCCCGCTCTTGTCCGGGAAATCCCCGGGTAGAAGGTCAAAGGCTCATCAGCAAAGGGAGAATCCTTGATGATGGAGAGAGGGTAGAGTCGTTGTGGGTGGTGAGTGCTCTCCTTCAATCCTACCTTTTGAGCTCGGGACTAAAGCCTGTATCTCATAAGACTTCAGAGGATGCACGAGTAGTTCACTTGGCAGTCAATCCATTATCATGGTCGGGCAAGCCGCCAGATGTGCCCGGCATTGACGAGACTCTATCCCCTGCTCAGGAAGAGCTCGACGAGCTACTGAGAGGCGAGGCCGAATCCCCTGAAATTGTTGCGAATAACATTCCGAACGAACCTCCCGCTACGTTGCCGCAATTTCAAACGCTTCCTTTCATCAGCTACATGCATCATAGAGCGTTACGTGCGCTGTCTCCATCGACACCGCCTGCTGCTCCTGGGGCAGATGGTTCCAGCGCCTCAAAAGACTATGCAAAGGCTGTATTGCGGGCTAGTAATGGCCCATGGCCAGAAATCTTTGACGCTGAGTTCCCTGACCCATCCGATGGCGGCGTCACGTATGGCTTTACTCTGGTTGGGTGCGTCTTTCGATAGTTTGTACAACCTTTCTTTCTCGACTTACACGCACTACAGAGGAAAACCTTTCTTGGAGAATATGACTCCTTACGCCACACCTACACCGCGACAACAACACGCACTGAATGTCTTATCTTACACTTTCCCGCTCCTTACTCTTATACCTTCTCAACCTATCATTAATTTCAACAACGTTAATATCGGCAACGCTGCCAATAACGCAATACCCCAAGCTAATGTATTACCAAATCTTAATCCTGGTGCTCCGCGGGTTGACGGTAACGGTCGGAACGTGATCGCCGTCCGTGTTAACATGCGGGAGTTGCTTACACCATTGATGCTCCTCTTCGTCCGCACTCTCATTCTCCTTTACTTCTTCTCACCTGCTAGAAAACCTGTATTTGGGATCCTTCTTGGTGCTTATATTCTATACGAAGCGTGGGGCGCTGTGAGGGGGGCGATTTTTGATGTTGGACCTTTAAACAGGAACGATGGTCCTGGTCGTCAAAACGATAGAAGACGCGGTGAAGGAAACGATGCGGCCCCCGCTCCTCCACCTCCCAACGGTATGCCTCCTATGCAAAACCCTGGAGCTGTCGCAGCAGCGAACTTGGAAGCAGGTATCGAAAATCTCGCTCAAACCTCCCTCGAGACCGAATCTCGATGGCTCGAAAACGGCGCTCCCGAGCCTGGAATTTTCTATAAAGCTACGCGGTTCGTTATTCTACTTGTTCTGTCGATACATCCTGCGTTTTGGAATCGTCGACGTACGGCGTTGAGGACACGTGAGGGACGGTTGAGGACCGAAGCGAATGCGATGGAGGCGGCGACCAGAGAACAAGAGGAAGGAGAGGAAGGAGGTGACGAGCGTGCGCATCAAGCGCGCCAGCAGCTGATTGAGCGGTATAATAGACGACCTGCGTGGATTCGGGATTACATTGAACGAGTACGGAGAGGAGATTGGATTGATGACTGATTAAAAACTTCCATTGTTGCTTTCTGCTTAGCTTTCTCGACGTTGTAAAATTTATTTCTAGGCCTTTTCTATCTCTCGGATACACGCGTTCTTTTCAACATGTTTCTTGCTAATGGAGCTTGCAATTCAATTAACTTATGATTGCATATGATCAAGGCACAACTGATAATATAGTACGAGGTGCGAGTCAGGTCAATAATCATCCTCAGGATTCATAATAACCTTCATCTTCCAATTCTTAACATCGTCGTCGTCGGGCTCGCTCTCGGCCCATAAAATGTCTTCGTCTTTCACTTCTCTTCGTAGCTCGATCTCGGTCGCGTCAAGGACTTCGTCAAGGTCGTTGATGTCGACGTCTGCGTCCTCTTCTCGCATCTTTCGTTCAGCCAATTCGTCCTCGTCTTCCTGAATTGGGTCAACGTTCAGAACGTGGACACAAGCGCGGAAATGTATCGATAATCTGCAATAAACTTACAATATCAAACTCATCCTCCCGCTCTTCATATTCAACATTCTCCTCAACCTCCTCAAATCCACCAGCAAATGCTCCCCATCGTTCGGGTGTTGGACAATGCCAAAGTAGGATGTCACCCGTCTTCGTTGTCGACGCTATTGCGGGTGTTTTAGGATGCCACTGAAACGATCATTAAATGCGATTCCCCATGTACAGAGCGAGAAGATCAATCGTACGGTAACGTCTAGAAGAGGCTCTCTTCCCCCGTCGAGGGTTGTCGCGTACTGTCCGTCGGTCGCGATGTCCCATATGTAAATTTTGTGCGTCGCAGGATCCGCAGAACCTACGGAAACCGTAAACGTTTTCCGAATAACCACTGTGTATGCAATAACTACTTGCCTCCTGCTAACCATTCCCCATCCGGGCTATACGCCATGTTATGCCACGCTACTCTGCTTATAGGGTCACTGAACTTGAATGCTGGTTCAAGTTCCTGCTCTTCTTCTTCAAGTTGGGATGGAAACGGAAGAGGGAGGTTGAATTGTCGAAGAGTACGGTCGGAGGAGTTTGTGATGAGGCGTCTAGAAGAGGCATCAGCATATATTATGGGGAAAAGTCGTTATTGAAGGGACTGACCTGCCATATTTTGCGAATCTTAATCCTTTAATAATGCCGGCTCCCGATATTCTGTAGCGGCATACGAGCTACAGATGAACTAAGCCTTATTTTTTCGGAAAGATGACTGCATGAATCACGTACCATCTTCGTTCTTGTGTTGAAGACCAGAATAGAACTATGTGAAGTTCCTACAAATACATGTTTCCCGGATGGGTCAAAGCGAGCACATGTAGGAGGTGACCTTCGTCATTGTCCATAAGCATTCGATTCCATGGTAGTAGAAAGGCCGACATACCGCTGCATGTATTCCTCCTCATCCTCAGTCTCAACCAGTTCAATCCGACTTCTGTGTTCTCTTCGGGAATCAACAATGTACACTTCGCCGACTGCCAGCAGAACGAGAACGATTTTCCTGCAGCCGTAAGGTCATCGTCAGATACGAATCAAGGTGAAATACATACATATTCCGAGGGTGGAACATAGCAGACAAAACAGGTGCATCGAAGCGTATGGTTGAATGTCTCAGCGGCGAGAACGTCTCTGAAGCCAGATCCCATACTACGATATTCCAATCTTTCGACGTCGTGAGTAGGAATCGTGAGTTTCTTGACCAGCTTTCTCATCGAATTCGTAAGTCCTGGCGCTCTTGTAACAGCCCGCAAGCAAGAAAGTCACGTACTTACTCGACACTCGTAATCATCTTAACATGGCCGTCGATTCTACGAATTAAGGATTTGGTATCGAGGTCCCAGATGAACGCCCGACCGTCTGGGCGTGCGCCGGCGATGTATTTACCGGAGGGGTCATAGCGAGAGAAGGATGCGCCCGAGGGAAGAGAGGTAAGGACTGCTGTCGGGTATGCAATATCCCTTAGTGGATCTAGCATAGACAGAAATTAAAGGACGGTATTATCAGGAGCCATGGCATACCTACTGAGACTTGTGCCGTTCATCG
Source organism: Inonotus obliquus (assembly GCA_032164295.1). Lineage (NCBI taxonomy): Eukaryota > Fungi > Basidiomycota > Agaricomycetes > Hymenochaetales > Hymenochaetaceae > Inonotus > Inonotus obliquus. Next base: position 1,052,545 of record JAJHTX010000004.1, read on the forward strand.
AGCCTGGCAAAGTGAGTTGATGAAAGCAAATTCATTCGAAAGACGCGTCGTGGACTCTGTCATTGTCCTTGTTTACACCCTATCAACTGTTTACCATGCAGATGCAGGAAAGCCTTCCCGAGATCCTGACAGTCCCAAAGGACTTTCACGCAAAGACTATTGAAGACCCGGTAGTCGCGCATTGGAACATATCTTGCCAGAAGATCTTACGAAACGAGACGAGACGAGATGCTCAAACCATTGCGTCTGTTGCTCAACTCACTGGTCCAGAAGCATGGCTTGCTGATGATACTCGTCAACTTGCGCAGAGTAGCTACGCTCCTCATCGTCCCATTATCTTGCTGACGTGTATTTTGTCTAGAGTTCCTTGCTGCCATCGACACCAACAGTGAACTGATTAAATCCGTTCTGGAAAATCATGTCAAGCCATTGTTTTTGACCAACCCACATCCCCAATTAAACCTCTCAACTGGACGCGCGCTGCCTCGAATAGCTGGTGGCATGATGGCTTCGCAGGACTACTACAATGAACAGAGTTGGAAAAGCCACCCGGGTCTGGCGAACGTCGTTTCTTGGTGCATGCGCAACATCCCAGTGAGCCCCCCCTTGCTTTCTCATGGAGTCCAGGTATATTAACTTCGTACTATAGGGGAACGACTATGAACAAGTGTGGCATCTGCTTATACCTCCAGTCATGACCTTCCTTGATGATTATCAATCGCCCTATAAACTGCGCGGAGTCTTGCTGGTCTCTGATTTGTTGGAGAATGCTCCAGTAACGTTATTAAGGCGAACCGGCATAGGTCAGCTTCTCATGACGGTACGTATGATCTTATCATTCAGTTATGAATCTGTTTTGAATTGTCCAATAAGTCACTATTCAGAGTCCTCATGAACCTCCATGACGATCTAAGCCCTCGACTAATAAGAATAACAGTCCCTGTAATTCTATGGCTGATAGACATGACGACCTTACCCGATTCCACGGAACGATTTGACCAACTATGTAACCTTCTCGGGGATCACATCATTGGTGCGATATGGGTATTCGCGGCTCGTGAACAAGAGACAATCGAAGCCTCGATGGATGTCTTACCTCCGATTGTTGAGGCCCTGGGCATTGGTACTGTGCGCTATATCAAAGTACGTTATTGTATAGCAGTTCCATTCGTCAGTTCTGATGTGTTCCTTCAGGCGTTCATACCACAGTGCTTACATAGCATTACCCTGAACGAACTTATCCCCCGATCTTCCTCGCTAGAATTATCCGCACTCAGAGCTCTCCTTTCCGTCATCACGGCCTGCCAACCTAGAGTGGATTGCTGGAAAGGTACCATAATCGAAGGTGTCGGAAAGTACTGGGTGTCTAGTTGTGAGAGTCGGGAGAAAACAGAAGGTGAGGCTACCAATCAGATCCTACTGAAGCTGAGGGAGTGAAAGTTAATATTATATTACAGACTATGAAGTGATTCGTGACCTTGTTCGGGATATCTTCACCGAACTGTCTAAAGCTTGCCCTTCTGTCCTCGAGGTGAGCTGTTTGATCTCGCAAAGTTTTTTGTACACCCTTGAGCTTACAACTCCTTTACTCGCGATTCCTCAAAATTAGAACGAATACCCTCGCCTCCTACAAGTTGAACCCACACTCTTACAAGCCGTCATCGCACAATAAGTCCCGTGCTTATTCCTTCTTTCCGTGACTTCCGAGTTGGGTACAACGTCTCGAGACGTTGTTAATACCAAGATGGTATGAAGCAGTCTGCCTGTGGATATTCGCATTGCACAGTCTTGATGCTCTGCAGTACGAAGTTGGAACGGTGTGGCGTTGCCTCGCCGTAGGGAGAGGGGACCAGCACGAAGGAGGTAGGTATGTTGCATTATATCTGCCCTGTCCCACTTTGCAGAATTCAGAGTTTTGGTGATGCATAAGGCATCCGATGACATACTCCCAATGATGGTTTGGCTATCGTTCATGATGGTTTGACTGCCATTCATGTTCGATATGATCATGTATACAGTCGGAAACGGGTAAAAGGAAAGGATAAGGCTATGGCATTGTTTGGCTCTGAGGCAATAGGTATGAGGTGGAGAGGTAATGCCTGACCCGGATCGGTAGTCAGTCTCAGGTGTGTCGTATGTGCCTAGTAATGGAATGTCGCTATGTTTGCTGGATCATGACCCTCGAATGCCTTAACCATTGCTCATTGTACTTTCTCTGAAGAAGCAATTGTACCAAGGTACGAGTGTGTCTTGATACGGCAAGCATAGTGACTAGCTAGGCCTGGAGACATACGCATACAGTTATGTTTCGTGCACAAGACATCCACTTTCTGTCAAATTTAGTCCTGGAAACAATTAACGGATTCTGGGGGGAGATTTGATATAATATGCAAAGTCTTTGTGTTTCTGGGCTTCGTAGTCTATGCTTCAGGCATCTTCTCTACTTCTTAACTTTCTTTCGCTCATCTAACTCTCTGATAGTGTACCAATAAAGAGAAATTGATAGCTTTTTTATGTTCTATAACATACAACAAAGAATCCAATAAGCGAACAATTATATACTTCTGAGTATCAGTTAGTACGTGTTCTCTTTTGTCCCTATAACCAACACAAACCTCGTCAGTCTCTGCTAAGACTGGCAAGAAATAGAAGATATAATCACATTCTGCTCACTATCATCAGGATGTCGTTTGTGTGGTATATCCACATCCATATCATCATTTCCATTACTCTCAGCGTCAGTGCTAGAGGAATGAATAGGCGAAGACCAGACGTTAAACTTTGAATCTTCGCCTCCAGTTAATAACAACCCAGCCTAATAATATAAGAAGACGATTATTGATTTGTACAAGTAGCAAATGGAGAATGAAATGTGCATGGAATACGTACCTGTTCATCCCAGAGTACACAACGAACGATCTCCGTATGCCCTCGAGAATATACTTGTTCAAGAGTCCAGCGCTCGTCTAGCTCATGGGGTGACATCAACGCGATATCTCCACTTACTCAAACTATATTAAAATCGCGAGCAGGTGAAGCCTGAGCGGAAAACACATACTCATTGGATCCAGCAAAAACGTGGAAAGACCCATTTCGTGAAGGATGACAGTCGATAATGTAGTCGGTTACCCAGGGAAGTATAGGATTGGGTTGTACCAAACCCTCGCGATCAACCTGTTTCATGAGATCGAGCTATGTATCATACGATTCCGATCAGTGTTGTAATCCCGTTTACGATCAAAAATTATTATAAATTACTCACCTCATCCGACCAAAAACCGAGCGTTTCCATATCACTAGAAGCCCAAACACTCGCCGTCCCCGATCCTGAATCCTTAGATAGCCAGCCCGCCTTCGAAATGCTACATCCCCAATTAGCAACATCGATACCCGCTTCATCTTCGTCCGCCTCATATGGGTTGGAAGTACAGAGTAACCCATCTGTTGATGCCGAAAGGAGGAGGGCGTTGGATCCGTGCTGAGAAAAGTGAACGGCGGTAACGTCATCTGAATGAGTTGATGTATGTTTCCGTAAGGGAACAGCTGGACTTCGAGGATCCCTTTATTTTGACAAATTAACGTGATTTATGTGCTTATACGTTGTTTGAGCGCACCAGTATAATATAGATGCATCTTCGCCTTGTAAATCGGTACCGGCCGCAACCATTGATCCATCTGGCGAAACGTCGCAACAAAGAAGAGAAGCTCTTCTATCCGAGTTCTTCACTACACCATAAAGAAATTAAGGGACAGAAGGGAGAAGGAGCTATGCTTCGTCAATACACTTGAGAACTCAACCATCGAACATACTCACTTTGTACACTAACCCTCCCGGATCGTTCATCCCATGTCTTGACAGTACCATCTCTACCACAGCTCAGCAGGACGTTTCGAGTACCATGAATGAGCTGAGCGGTACGCATATATGTAATACCTTCGGCGTGCCCGGACAAAGAGCGGAGAACTGTGCGGGGATCTGATTTATCAAGGATATGAATCGCGTTTGAAGGCGCTGATGCGGCTGCCGCATAATGAGATGGAAGTTCTGCAATTGATATTACATAGGAGTTGTTTGGAAAGTTTACTGTTAACAGTGGACGAAAGCTGTTGGTGAATGTGGTAGAGACGGAAAGTGTCATGTTTGCTGAGCTAAAGTGTGAGGTGAGGATGGCAGAAGACGAGAAAATTAATTGAACGTCGATCGTTTAGCGACAATCACACGGACTTAATGCGGTAGGTACCTGATTAGTGCCTGACGTAAGCCAACTGGTTACTTCTGCCGCGTGCGAGATTCGCATCAAAGGATTCCACACTCACTCTCTGTCTCTGTCTTACACCTCTCTCTTGCGTCGCTGGTCTCGTCCCTATTCTTTTACTAACTCGCCCTTGTCTCGCTTTCATCGGCCTTCACTCCTTCGGTCGTTCCTTTCTACGTTGGAAAGTTCCTTTATTCAACACCTCCAGAAGACACCTGTTGCTCTTCATTCGGAATCGGGACACGGGAAACTCTTCCATTCGTTTTTCCATCACGCTCGTTTTTAAGTCACCACAAGTGCAACCCGAAGTTCTCAGCTATCCCCCTCTCTTTATCTCGACCGCTGTCTATTAGTTGACGATTCGTTACGCTCTGCGCTGAGTTCTCGAAATTTGCGTATGTCTGGTGAGTGCTTGGATGACATGAACAAGCGGATTGGTCGGGTCTCTTACGAGCACGTCTTGACTACGCGGTATAGTTCCTCCGCGCCGCCATCGTCTCCCACAGCGTCTGGACTGGAAGCTGATACCTCCTCCACTTGGTGCGCTATGACCCTAAATCATAACATGTTCTGTCATTCACCAACTACTTTCAGACCTTTCAAAACCTCTCGTCGACGATTCGGCGGCTTTGCCGGCAATCATTGTCACACCCTCTTCACCCAAGGGTTTGCGGGACTTTCAAATCGCCTTCCTCGCTCCTCCAAAGGAAGAAACAATCTGCGAACGTGTCTTCTCGCGAGTTAATAACAGCGGCAATTCCGGCCCATTCGCAAGAACGTTACTACCGCAGTTTAGGCCTCGAGCACTCTTCCTCCTTTTCATCCCAATCTTTCTCCTGTTCTGCCATTTGCTAGTTCATCGGCTTGGTACGCGCCACCCGCATTTGCACTTTGACCTGCACACGCAAGCAGGGATCGCTCACGTTGCTGATGGTGCAGAGGAAGGTACTGGCTGGTTCGATTTTAACGATTACCGGGAGGCTCGACACGCGAGGAGGTTTGTCATCGGCGAAGAACCGCTGTAGTCTGGGTTAACAGACTTATGCGGCTTATTTATTGCTATGTCGTTTTTGGATAAACTGCAATTGATTTTCAAATGTTGGCTTTGCCAGCAGTATCATATTATTATTTCGATTGCTGCTGGTTGAGGATTTCAGCTTTTCTTTCAAATTTGTTTCCGTGGAAGTTGGATATATCTCTGAACTTTTTTATTGCTTACTGCTTTCTATAGTGTCTCATGTCTTTGTCCCTCACATTGGCCTTTGTTCTTGTCTACTGCTGGTGATTGAAGACGATGGTAGATACGATCAGGCCCGGAATAAATATGGATGGATATCGGATCTTTAGACCGACGGATTCATACTTTTGACTTTGTCCTTTCCTGATCGATGGAGGCGGTTCCGGTCGACACGGAGGCGCTGAACAGGTATGTCTTGGCATCATGGTGCTTGTCCCTCTGTGCGCTGCAAGCTATATGTTGCCGAGTTCCCCAGGCCCAGGAGTCGTGCGTGCCGGAAGTGCACAGCAGGAAAAGTCATGTTACTTAGGAGGTGGGTTAGGCTTGGCATCATTACCGTTGCTGTTGCTGGAACGAGTGAGATTTCGTACACTGAACGAATTTATCATGCACTCACACAAGTAAGTGCGACAAATTACATGCATCTTTTACTGTGAATAATTTTCTCGCAATCGATGGTTACTAGTGGTTACTTTGTATGCGATGTACCGCCCATGCAATAAGATCAGACGCGCCAGGGACGTTCACCGAAGACCTGTCAGCCTCGAAACGGAACGAATACATGATCGACACGAGGGCGGAGACGAAGAGCAACAGGCCTATATAAAATCACCCCGATCATACTTCTCGACCTTCTTGTCTCTTCTTGTCTTCCCCCCATTACCATCACCGTCCTTTCGTCAACAACCAACTACCCCGCTTATTCTAACATGGGTCAGAGAGCATGGCTGGGTCGTGTTATCACTTTCGGTGTGTACTACACTCTATAAGGTTCTTTCCTGACATGCTCAATAAATTACTGCAGGTGTAATTCTTCTCTTCTCCCTCATCACCCTGGCTGTGGCGGCTGCCTACATCGCGAAGGCTGACGATCTGGGAGGCTCAGCAGAGGACTTTGCGGGTCTCGCAGTCGCAATTTCCGTCATTACTCTCGTCGTCCTTACTCCAATGTCAGCCTTTCATTCTCTCCCTCTTCTTTAACTACTCCTTCTGACGATAGACATCACTACCTTGGTGCAGGCTTGCCATCGACTTCATCCGTGAAGGCGCCGTCACCTCCCTAATTGTCACCGAGCTGGGTGTTACCGGTGAGTAAATTGGCGCCTTTTTAGTATGAAAAGGGTCCGTGTTGGTTGCTGAGCTTCGGTTGAAGGTGTCTTGATGATTCTCTGGCTGGCAACGGCTGGAAGGACCGCTGACCTTACTCAGGGTCGGACCGTGAATTGCTCGTCTTTTTTTATAGGTACGCCTTCATACTTTCGTATCGTATCTTCGGGAAGGTAATCCAACAATGTTTCCTCAAATTTAATTCCATACAGGTGACGGTGAAACACTCTGCCGTCTTTATCAAGCTACCGAGGCGTTTGCGTTCCTCATCTGGCTGCTCTGTACGTTCACCCGATTGATTTTCCGTAATCGGTGGCAAATCATTGACCATTCACTTGTATCTAGTCTTGTTTTACTTTGGCACCCTCCTTACTTTCTCGATCATTGCGCATACTCGAAAGAACCCAGCCTGGTTCAGAACAGTTCGCAGCTTTGACTTCCTCTCGAGGCACAATGAATCCGTACCAATGTCCCAGCAACCTTCTCTTTCTCAGAAATCCGCTTACTCCCAGCAGCAGCAGCAGCAGCAGCAGCCTGCTTTCTCTCAACAGCCTAGTTATACTACAGGGGTGAGTAGTTACGTCGCTTGTGCTGCTCAGTAAACCTAAATTGTCATACGTAGGCCCCTCAAGCATAGGATTGAATACGACAACTGAGTACAATTCGGATGGTACGAGATGATACCTATGTAGCCTTTTTCTGCTTATCCCACTTTTTTGTCACTTAATGAGTCACTTGCTTTGTATTTCTCGTTCCCTTGGCTAAGCAAACTGTGCTATCCTTTCCCCTCTCGATTTATCCACGATTCTGTCTATTTGACTGTCTGTACGTAGTTCCGTCTATTTGTACGAGTGTCGATCGATCGGCCTGAAACAGTAATGATGATCTAACTTGCATCAAGTGGTTGAATCTCCTTTGGTCCTTCTCCTAACAACCAACAATTTGGACAAGGATCACAGCAAGCGGAATGTACGAACTGTCGCAACTCAGACTGTCGACGTCTAGTTTTTAATAATGATCGCATATTATGCTCGGCTAACAGCTGTTATTAATATCAACCACAGTTCCTCCTCTCACCGTGCGACTATACAATCAAGAAAGAGCGGAACAGTTTCCCTGGATGTAGATGAACAAAGGCGCCTCAATAGAATTCTCAATCAATCAGAGTCGGGCGAGTCGGATGAATAAGGTCAGCTGCTGATATCAAGTTTTTCCGAAGTACAGGTTCTCCTGGAGATGTTATTCGTGGATTGGATTTCTTGTTCGCAACTGTCAGAAAGGGCGCTCTTGCAATGCATAAGAAGGGAGTGATACTATGAGTAGTGAGTGACTCTCTGTACTTTTTTGATCCCTGGTAGTTCTTGGCTGATTGACTTCGTTCGTTCCCCTTCGATACTTTCATTTTCTTGTATCTGTTTTCAATCCGATGGGCGCTTTGTGGATAATTCGTATTATTTGCTTGGGTATGCTTTCCTCTTTGCGTCTCATCCGTTGTCGTTGAATACTCCATCACTAATCCTACATTACTTACTCATCTTGCATTCTAGTCTCCGTGGTCTTGTTTTCATTCGTTGTGGCGGCTCTAAGCGCATTCTACCTCTCAAAATTCGATCCGTTTGATCTCCCTGAACTACTGAGCAATACAGTTCCTGCTTGGGCGATTTTATCTCTCATCGCGGCTGCGTTCAGTATATTTCTCACCATCCCGATGTGAGTTTTTCACTCTTTCTCTACCGACTCCAAGTTGAATTTAATCGAATGATTTAATGTCTTCGCCTCCCAGGCTAATAATCGACTTTGTACGCAAGGGAGCGGTTACTTCTAGAATAATTGTGGAACTTATCGTTTTCTGTATGTTACTCATTCTCGAGAAAGATAATCTTACATCGTACGGTATAACTGACAATCCTTTCTCATTGATTTGCCCTTTGCCTAGCGGTACTATCCGCACTGTGGCTGGCAGCTGCTGCAGACACTGCAGCGGAATTCGATCTGAGCTTCCTTCGCAACTTTGACCTCCCGGAAACGTGCTCGGGTCTCTTGGACTCGATCCGTACGTTCTCTCTTATATTTTTATGTGAAGAATGGGATCTGACGGGATTCGATTTCGTATAGCATATCTTGAACGTCTTGCGCTATCAGACCCTCTCGACTTTGGGGATTTGCTTCAGTTCAACTTCGACTCTGTCGGTATACTTTGTCATTCGCATGATGCGATCGAGATACTGGGATTCTTGAGTTGGATCTTCCGTAAGTCTCCCTTATATCCCTCTCAAACAAGAACGTACCTTGAACGAATTATCCGATGATCAATTGTCGATTATTCGCCACCTGAATGCTTTCGTAAAATACAGTTATGGGATACGCTATTACCCTACTCATCTGCGCGCTCATCTCCAAATCCCGTGGCCATTCAGCAATTTGGACATCAACCGTCCGTAACACGAATTTTCTCGGGCGTTATAATAACCAAACACCGACTCCAAAGGAGGAGATAGTCATCCCCGGGCCTATGGCAGCGATACAGCAGCAGAACAACTATTATGCGTCGAATCAGGGCATGAAAGTGGTGTCGCAGAATGTTACTCCGGCGAGTACTGGCGCTACCATGATGTATCTTCCTCAAGTGTAGGCATTGGCCAGGCACCGTGACCGGCGTGGTGAGAAAGGGCGGGAAAGCGGAGATTATTAAGCGACTACATATAATGAGCTATGTATCCTTCAGAGCAGTACGTCTTACAGTACCCAGTAACATATCTCTGCCTCCTTTCTAAAGGCTTAATCTATATTTATTTATTTTGTGAGGAGCGAATCTGAAAGGTAGCTAAATTGGGAAAGCCGGCTATTACCGTGACGGCGCAGATCTCCTCAACGCAGCCGAGGTTCTTCTATTTTAGTCCTGTCTGGTCCTCTAGCATTCCGCCATCCATCTTCACCTTCGTTTTTTCCTGCTCTGATACGACTCACCTCCAGGTCTGCGCTTGATAGCGTGTCGCGCTCGGTCTTTTGGGAGTATGGATGCGATATTTCAGCCTATAGCGGATTCGTTAGGAGCGTCAGTGGATCAGGTTAAGGTAAATTATATTTTTCGGTTACTTTCCCATACCACGTCACTCAAGCTTACCACTCAACTTTCCTCCTTACAAACATCAATTGTCCGTTAAAACTAGCTTATATCATGTCTTATCGTTTCGTATCCACTGGGAAGCGTCTTCATTCGATTACCAGCACAGAACCATGCTGTGAAACATCTGTTTAATATCGGAGTGACCCTATTTTATATGGGGGGATTGCTTGGTCTTTGGTCGGCAGTCTTGCAGCTGCTTGGTAGCGTCCTTGCGACGTATTTTATTGCGAAGAATGTGAGGGGGGAGAATATGCCTTGGATTGTTTTCGTGTAAGTCTGTACTGTTTTTTTCCCTCTGTTTTGCTTGTGGGTGTCGGTAACTAAAGTATGAGGTTGTTGTTAGGATTGTGATGGGGCATCTTATGACCAAGTGCGTAAAATATTCTCATTCGTTTGTTGTCGTTGGAACTAACGAAACGCTGTTTAGCCATGTCATTCGATACATGTATAATCTGAGCTACGAGACCATAGAAGTCACCGGTCCTCAAATGGTACTCACCATGAAGCTTACCACATTTGCATGGAACGTGTATGATGGTCGTCGGCCTACCGAGGTATTTCCATTCTATCGATTGTTTTCGTGTTTCGATGTTGACGCGTGATGATTGCCAATAGGAACTTGACAAGTGGCAGCTCGAGAAGCGAGTCGCAGAGTTTCCATCACTCCTGGCTTTCCTAGGCTATTCGTAAGTTTCATACCCAGTCATCTCTGCTATGATCCATGAACAAATGATTCCGAAGCTTCTATTTCCCCGGATTCCTTGTTGGACCGTATCTCGACTTCGCATCATACACGTCACTCATCGACGAGTCGCTTTTCACTACGAAGAAAGGAAAGGAGAAGGCAACCACACCCGGTAAACGACGTGTTCCTAGTGGGAGGAAGCGCGTCGCATACCGGAAGTTGCTTATTGGACTCGTGTTCCTTGGATTGTATGTTACGCAAATTGGGAAATTCAGTTTCGCTGTTGCTCTACAAGATTGGTTTGCTCAGAAGAGCTTATTGTATCGGTACGTTTAGCTAGCTTATATGGATCTCAGTCCCAGTACTGATAGTCGAACAGTCTGTTGTATATCCAAGTCTGCGGCTTCTTCGAGCGGACCAAGTATTATGCGATCTGGACTCTAACTGAGGTCCGCTCATGCTTCTTCCTGATATTTAATCAAAATAATGACAAACGCGTGTAGGGTGCAAGTATCCTGACAGGACTAGGTTTCTCAGGCTACGGACCAAACGGGGAGTCAATTTGGAATGACGCTGCTAACGTCGATATCAAAAACATCGAACTTGCATCGAGCTTCAAAGTGATGCTTGATTCGTGGAATATGAAGACCAATGTCTGGTTGCGTGAATGTGTTTATAAGCGAGTCACGCCGAAGGGGAAGAAACCTGGGTAAGTGCAAGGTTTCTTATAGTTGTTTCATTTTTCGTGTTCCTTATTAGGCTTTTCAACTTCAGCTTTAGGAGTAGTATGCTCACTTTTGGCACGAGTGCTTTTTGGGTACGTGAATAATCTTCTGGTCGGACTGGCATTTTCTTACAATTCGATCTCAGCACGGCTGCGCCGCAGGCTATTACATCGCTTTCTTCTACGGAGGATTCGTCCAAACTCTGGGCCGTCTCTGCAGATCTCAACTCCGACCATTACTCCTCCCTCCAAACATTAGAAAAACCGACAACCCATCACCCACTCTCTCAAAACGCATCTACGACATCCTAGGCATACTATGCGCAGTAGCTTTAACTAATTACGCTGCAATGCCTTTTATGCTGATGTCAGCAAAGGATTCGTTAAATGGGTGGAGTGCTGTTGGGTGGTACGGACACGTTGTTGTTTTTGGCGGATTGTGTTTCTTTTATTTCGGTGGGTCGAGAGTGTTGAAGGGTGTACAAGCGAAGAGGGTTAAGAAGTTGGATGGGGAGATGAAGGTGAAGATGGAATCGGGTGATTCGACGGGTGTGTCGACACCTATGCCGATGACTATCCCTCCGCCGGTTGATATGGTACTTGAAGAGGTGGACAAGAAGTTTTAGACTTTGGTCTTTTAAACGGACGAAGGTGGATTCGCATAGTACTGGTTTCCACAGGTTCTACTAAAATTATATCTAGTTGTTTGGACAATTATCCATGGTCATGAATCATGTTGTCACGATTTTTTGATGCATTTTGCGGTCGTTTTGTCGTTGTTATCGTCTTTTAACGTATTTTACTAAATAGAGACAGGTTTACAAGCTTGATTGCAATCCTAATCGCATTTGAGGGAAGTATATATACTTGGATTGAGCAATAGGTAACGACAACTGAGGCAAGCGCATAACGCCATACAACATGTGCTTGTCCGACCCAAAAAGCGTAGTGCACAGTACATAGCACGTCGCGGTTTGCGGACTCTGCGATATTTCCGTACCGCACGTACGAGGTATTTAGACCTTGAAACCGCGCGACTTGCGACGTCCACGAGCACGCTCGAACTAAAATTCAAGAAATTGAAAATAAGCATCTGCATCTGGCACATAAAATAATGCAAACAAGAAAGGAGGAGAGAAAATGCAACAAACCTTGCGGCCCTTGGAAGTAGTAAACGGCTTCTTGTTGGTGTGAGGTCCCATACCAAAATGCTTAACAGCCTCACGAGTACTCCTCTTCCCACGTAACAAAACCGTATTCGATCCCGTAGGCGATCGTAAAGCAAGTTGATCAAGCGTCAAAACTTCACCACCAGCATTAAGAATCCTTTCCTTCGCTGAACGTGTAAAACGTAACGCCGCAATACTGATTTTAGGTACTTCGAGGATACGAACGTCGTCTGTTACTGTTCCGACTATAACGATGATTTTAGATTCTTTCTCGGGGACGCCTGCTATTTCTTTGGAGATTTTGGAAAGGGAGACGGGTGGACGGTTTGTTTTGGAGAGGAAGAGACGGCGGAGGATGACCTGTTGAGTGGGTTAGATATTGTATCCTTCTGTCATTGAGTGCTCTGAGATATGAACCTTGTTGAATGAGCTGTCTGTCCTGCGAGCAAGGAAGCGGTACAGCTGGGTGAGCAAAGCAAATTAGACCTAACGAGTCAGAACACACAACTACGGCGACACGCACCTTGACAAGCAAGAGAAGATACGGATCCTCGCTCTTGGGAGCGGTACGATGGCCCTTCTTAACGTGGTGCTTGGCGATGTCGATACCCTACATGTAAACGCGTACTTAGCTACAATGTCCTCGCGTTATCTGCACCAGTGCACTCACCATTTTGAATGTTGCCGGCCGGATGTGGAGAAAGTGTTGAATGTTAGTTTCGTGTTTAGAGCGTGGGAATTTAAAGTTAAGTAAACTGCATAGCACATGTTAATCTATTCACACGGGTGTGACTCAGCAATTATTATGTTGACCACTGGATTAATCTTTACTTTCTTAACAAGATACCAGAACGAACACATCGCTATGATCACGTAGACCGAGGCCGACACGTTGAATTGTTATGAGCGAATTATCAGTCCATGAGTGGATGCTTGAACCTGCAACAATGACATAATATTCATCAGTTCAGACGTTTATCCATTGCATACTTGTGCTATTGGAGAAGGGGAAAGTACTTTGTCTCTTTCTCTGGCCTTTGTGCAATCTGCTTTGCTGACGAGCGCCACTAGAGTATTGATTGTATGCTCTGATGTCGCCAAATGCAAATGATTGAGTCGACTCTTCTACACCGCGGGTACCTTATCCACCTTCGTCATAACCCTTTGTGAATCATCCTTGATTACGATTTCGAGGTACATTCGTTGAGAAATAATCATCACTTTACCTGTTTATTCTTGCTTGCTCTTTTTCTTTTTGCTTGGATAGCTTCTTTCCGCATACCGGCACGTGAGCTCGGAGCAATCCGAATGAGGTAAGCTCTTCGGTTTTGCTCCTTATGCCGTAGTCGTGGCGCACGCCTAGGTTGTCTTTAACTACCATGGTACGTGCGCCTCTTTGCTCTTTATCATCCTTTCGCCATCAAAATGTCTAACATGTCCGTTTGTTCTCAGTATAGTGAGAACGCGACTGCACCGATGGACCCTTATTCGGATGCCTACAACGCACCTCCATCCTCTGGTGCCATTGCACCTGTTGACTCACGCGACAGTGTGACAGTCCGCGGTCGTTCGCGTTCAAGGAGCCCCGTTCGTAATGGCCGTAGTTCCCCTTCTGGATACCGCAGCAGGAGGTCACCACCCGCAAAACCGAAACATGTACCCGTCGTATGGTTATTTATTTTATATGACTCCGGCGCTTATTGAGTGATGTCCCCATTTTCAAGCAGAACCCTCGGCCCACTAGCGTTCTCGGTGTCTTTGGGTTGAGTATCCGCACCACCGAACGTGACCTGGATGAAGAGTTCGGTCGTTTCGGACGTGTTGAAAAAGTGACCATTGTCTATGACCAGCGTGTATGTTGCACTTTTCCCTAGTTTTACTTGTCAGTGTTTTAACTGACGTTTTGTAGTCTGATAGGTCTCGTGGTTTTGGTTTTATCAAGCTAGCCACTGTTGAAGATGCAACGCGTTGTATCCAGGAATTGAATGGAATTGTATGTTCTTCAATGAGAGCAAGAGTCACTTGAAGACTCAATGTAACACTTGCAGGAACTCAATGGCCGTCGTATTCGCGTGGACTATTCTGTTACAGATCGTCCTCACGCACCAACGCCCGGTGAGTACATGGGACACCGTCGCTCTAGCGCTAGGGACGTCGATCGCCGTGACCGCGGATATCGTGACTCATATCGCGACCATCGACGCGACTACGAAGACCGTGACAAGTATTATGACCGTGATCGTTACGACCGCTATTCAGACCGCCACTCCGACAGAGAAAAGGACCGTGACCCTTATGGGCGCGACAAGGATTGGCGTCGTCGTAGCCCCCCACCTAGACGTTTCAGCCCGGAACGCCGTCGACGCAGCGACACTCGCAGTCCTCCTCGTGGAAGCAGCCCGGTGGGTAGCTCCCGTATAAGGGACTATGACATTCCTGCGTCCTCTTCAGGAATGAACGGAGACTCACGTTGGTGATGGAGTCATCAAGGCAGGCTCTTGTGGTTCGCTCAAGCAAGTCTCTGCCTCAGCAAGAAGACTGGTGTTGAAGCTTCGCGTCTGCGGCGCTGGCCAACGTTCAAGTCTATGGGACGGGAAGTTCCAACTCACCCGAAGCACCTTCAAGTGTTTTCAAGTTTCGTTTCCCAAAATTCTCAAAATCTACTTCAATAGTCTCAACTCTCTTCAATTTATCGTCACGCTCCCAGAAAAAGAAAAACAGAAGATCAAATACCGTATATAGCTGTGGTCGACGTATTGGCTCAAGTTTATCTGTCTATGCTTTTCTATGTCGCTTCTCTCTTTCATGCCAGACTATCTGTACCGCCCAAGTCGTCTGATGCGAACCTCAATTGGCTGACGAAGAAGGAAAGAAGACAAATTTGTGAAGATTCCAATCAGTTCAGGCCGGCGCTTAGGGAGGAGAATGTACTTCTCACCCCTTCGCTGAAAGACGGCTACAAACACGAGGCCCATATTAAGGACACGGAATGATTGGGTGTAAGTCGCAATTCTTCGCCACACAGCGGGTAGCACTAGTGGCGAGACCGCTCGCTTGGGATTATGTATCCTTGAAAGGAAAATCCCGAGCGTCTATCTGACTCAGTGCGCTGTGCCGTTGGTTGCCCTCAGCCACGAGGGTTGAGGGCGGTATGGCACTTCATGGCTGTGTCTCCCAGATTCCTCCCTTCCAGCCGTGGTTTGCGACTACCTCTCAGGTAGATGGACTACAGGTAGCTGACACGGATTCATGATTATGCTCATAGAGGAGGCTGGTCCTCACCGTACAATTTCGGTGTAGCGTAGATATTCATTACATGTATCGTTATTCTACTGTACTTCTCTACTAGTCCTGGTTGTCATTAAATTCTGCCAATAGAGCTTCATTCTTCATGGATATGGAAGAAAAAGGAAAAGGAAAAGAATTCGCACGCTATTATTTATCTATTCTTAGACCCAAATTTTTCTGACGCATACGAACCCACTTCACCTACCGTCACCTACCTATCCGACTACCTGGTACTAACAATAATGCCTCGCATACGGAAAAGTAAGGCACATTTATCGTTCCATAGGATTAACGTAGGCTTACGTGACTGGTAGAAACGAGCAAACGCGGTACATCACATCAACGAGCAAGAATAAAACACAAGGTAGCGGAGAGTAGGAAGAAAGCTAAGAAAGCGGCGAAGAAGAATCCTCAGTGGAAGTCAAGTATGTCTTAATACTTAACATTTTGATCTAATAATCCCCGTACTGAGTTGTTCGTGACTTTTCTTTTCTTTCTTTTCAAAAGGACATGCTAAGGATCCAGGAATCCCGAATAGTTTTCCGTACAAAGAGGAGCTCCTTGCTGAGATTGCTGCTCAACGAAGACAGGTGCGTATACGTATACTCTCTTCTCCAAAATCCATTTCTGAAAGAATCTTTCGACGGATGGATGGATGGATGGATAGGAGGAAGAAGAGAGACGAAAACGGAGGGAATTGAAGAAGGCTGAGAGGGCTGCGGCGAAAGCTGTTGTTGCTGGTTCTGTTGTAGAAGGGGATGAAGACGGTGGTGATGATGGAGGGAAGGATGCAGAGGGAGAAGGAGAAGGAAAGGGGGAGGGGGAGGGGGAGGGAAATAAGGATGGCGATGGTTTGAAGGACAACGAGGGAGTAAAAGGGCGTCTCGAGGAAGACGGGGAAGCGGACTATGATGAAGAGGACGACGACGACGATGACGATGACGAAGAGTCGGCTAATGATGAGAACTCGGACGACCTCACTTCCCAACACCAACCAACACCAAAACCTCATAGTTACAATTCAAAGAAACGAAAACGTTCCTCACCCGCACCCACGCTCTTACCTAGACCATCCACACCATCCACACCATCTCACCCAAAATCTCACCCAAAATCCAACAAATCGAAAAACAAAGCCGACGCCGACGATGCGAACGAAAAAGCTATCGAAAAAACTAGCAAGGAAAAATCTGTATCTTTCGCACCTCACCCACCAGGGACTAAACAATCTCGTCGTCAACAATCTCAATCTCAATCTCCGAAATCGCAAACCTCCCAACCTCAACCCCGTCAACAATCTCGTCCCAAATCTCAAAGTTCACCTCGACACGGACCCGGATCCGGACCCGGGAACTCGAAGAAGCAGAAACAACGACGATAATCTCAAGATAGTGACAAGCCTTCAGTCAAATCTCAAGTCCGAATTCGCAATTCGCTATCGTTTCCTCCAGATATCCACCTATTACCCCTTGCGCTACCTCATTTCCAAGTCACTGTACACATTCACAACATGTACGTGCACATACACATGTACCTTTCTTATACATATGCATGTTGCAGCAAAAAACTTAGCTTCCACTCCACTGGGAACTGGCGGAAACGCTTCCAAACCAATACCAATATTTTCTAAACCCATGCCATGGCCATCCGTACAACAAGTTTATTCAATCCATTCCATTCCATGACGCGTCCGAAACGCCACAACACATCCTACACATCCATATCATAAACTATGGTATTGAGAGAAAATGGTAAACAAACGTCTATGATAAATGATAATAAACCGAGTCCGGGGCCGGGGATTTATCCCAATCTATATGCAAGTACGATACAATACACTAGGTTGCGAAAAAGTGTTCTTGTAGCCCGATACGAATTGGAATGAAAAGTCGGGTGTAAATGGGATAGCAATTGAAATCGTCGGAACCAAGGTTGTCGAAAGAAGATGAAAAGAGGGATAGAGAAAAACTGAGCGAACTGAATGTTCCATGCGTAACATCAACATCGATACTAGTAAACCATTGCGAGCGTGTCTCTGTGCATAAAACAGCCGTACCCACGTAACCGTCTTTGGTATGTTTTGGTGCATTACGAATTGTCGTATTGTCGTAAATGACTAGAAGCAATGTGACAGCTATGAAGAAAACGAGCGGAGAAAAAGCGAGCAAAGATGAATGGTGAAATGGATAAATGAAGCAACGAAATTTGCTAATAGAGAGATAGAGTCTAGTAAAATAGGAGGTAGAGGGAAGGCAAAGAAGATCGTTCGTATTCGTCCATCCTCAGATATGAGACCGTCTATAAACGTGTATAAAGAAGACGAGAGCGGAGAGAAGGGGGAATAATAAACTAAGCTACAGTCTCTGCAGATTTGTCCAAATGTTTCAAAAATTGAGATTGAATGCCAGTGCAACGACGAGGATAGCTGGGAGTCGAAGTAATGGGTAGTTCAGAACCAGAGGAGTTTTAAGGGAAATATATATAGGTGGAGATGTGGAATGATGAAGAAATGAAATGAGATGTATTTGTTCATCCAGTCCAGTAAATCTGCAGTTAATCAACAACTTTAACAACACCTGTCCGTCCGTCGTCCAATAGCCCACTACCAAAGAGTTCAGGAGCCCGTTCGAAAGGCACAACTCTCGTCGACCTAACACGTTTACCCTTCTCGTCGTCCTCATCAACGAAAGGGACAAAAACGCCTGCAGTGGCTCTCCGTACAGCTTCCAGGAGTGAGTCACGTACATCCTCTCCACACTGGTCTATATCCGCGGCTGGACTGACCAGTGCGTACCCGATCGCCTTACGTGCTTTGAACGCCCGACTGAGGGATCGTAAGTTTGCTCTGAAGGTCTGGTTGATACTCGGAACTGCCCGACCTCCTTTATTGTCACTACGTGAGTTGGCTTGGGATTTTGATTGGTGGTTAAAGGAGAAAGGAGAAAGAGAACGTGAAGTCGAGGAAGGTGAAGATTCTACGGATATTGGCGGAGATGGTGAAGGCGAAGACGATACGTCCCCGACGAGAGTCGTAAATTGCCCAGATACGGCCACTACACGTTGGCAAGCCTCCCATATTTGCTTCCCGCCGACCGTATCAATCACCAAATCAAACGAGGCCGAGTCACAATTTTCTACGACTTCTACCGCATCACCGATGCGCACTCCACGCGCACCCCATCTTCGAACGCGTTCTTCCGCACCGCGTGTGTTCCCTTGCTCGGCCCTGATATCAATGCCCTCATCTTTCTCATCCGAAGGTTCAGAAGACGAAGTACTCGAGGTAGAAGGCGTCCGCGAGCGACGGATGTCCGCATGCATAGGTATGTGGGCGGTGACATGCATCCCGGCATGAGAAAGTGCCTGGACCGCTAACGCTCCTGCACCGTCATGCCCTTGCAGCACCAAGGCACGTCCGTGCGCTGACTCCGGCTCCGCATCCGCAGTTATCCCGGCTGTGCTCACCGCACGGTGTGCAGAGACACCACATAAAGGTAGTAACGCGAGTTGCTCAAGAGTAAGCGAAGGCGAAGGTCGTGGGCAACGCGCCACGCGTCTCTTCTCGATTATCACGAATTCCGCAAGTCCACCACACTATGAGACAACACAGAGATGACATCAGCAAAAGAACATTTTCCATAGATGATTATCCAAACGAAAACAGGCGGAGATTTTGTCGGAACTGTGATAACGTACCTTGCGAACATCTAGCAGGCCGATAACCCAGTCGCCCTTCGTCATGTTATTCACCTCAAATCCGACTTCCAGCACCCTTCCGACGAAAGACCTTCCGGGAACAAAACCATAACAATCCTTTCGTGTGACCTTCTCGGATACTATACGGTCATCCAAGCCGTCTACTGCGGCTGCGTAGACCTGTACAAGAATTTGATGTGAATTTACCTTCGAAGGAGGTGACGTGTGGGAAGTGAGACCCAAAGGTCGAGGGAGAGTCTGGAGAAGGTGGGAAGGTGTCTTCGGTATGTCTGATTTCGAGTGTGAACCGGGTGCCAGCAGTGATAGGGACGACAATGAAAGGAAGCGCGGTCGTGCGCTGCTTAAAGCGGAAGATGCAGCATTCTTCGTGATTGAGATAGTAGACATCGTTGTCTGCGCCAAGCCCATGCGCGTAATATCAACCTGGCCGCCGCTTCCGAATAGTAACGAATAGCGTTTAGAGGAATATGTATGCGCAGCACGAGGAAGCACCAGCGAAGTGAATCCTGTGGGTGTGCCACCGTCGGTCACGGGCAAGGGATTCGGAACGTCCACGGTCCGTGAAGAGCTAGTAAACGCCGAACTAGGAGCCGACGACGGCGCTAATGAACCGGATTCCCCGGAAACGACGCTAGTCGGAGACCTAACACGCTCATGCCGTTGTGGCGATGACAAGGAACGTGCACGAACGAGTGATGATAGCGACGCAGGGTCTGTATGTACTCGTCGTGGTGAATTTGGCGCCGTTTCATCACCCTCGTCCTCCTCCCAGACGGCGCTCATACGTCGTCTACCCATCGAGCGGCGAGAACTTGTGGTGGACTGAGACGCGGTGCGACGGCTCGGTACGCGTATTTGTGATGGAACATTAGGCAGCATTGGTAATAAATCCGTAGGGTCCAATTCGAACAACAATCGTGCACGACTTCGTTTCGCAATGGCACCAGAACCAGAATCAGTCGGAGTAACAGTGGAGGCGCCTTTCGAAGCGTTGTGCCAAGTTTTTCGTTTGTCCGATGGTATTTGTGTTGGAGAGACAAGCCAGCGGACGTCCTTTGCCCAGTCATCGTCCGTATAAGATGTCGCTGTCGTCATCGAGCGCCTATCAGACTTCTTACGCCGCACGGTGTTGTTTCGACTTGTGGATGACTTGCGTATGTGTCCTCCGTCGGACGTGGCGGGCGTGGTCGCACGTGTGGAGGTTGAGGGTGCAGAGAAGGCGAATGGCCAGCTACCTTCAGAGGTAGTCCCATCTAGCGAATTTGACGATGCCACAGACTGGGAGGATGAAGCAGATGCACGTCGGAGCGGTTCGGGCTTTTGATCAGGATGAGCGTCGACTTTATTCGGCTCCGGATGCGGGCCGGTCACAACGTCATTGTCATTGACACTGCTGGTGTTGTCTTGTTGCAGGTTTGGCTGAGTAACTGGATGTTTGTGCATGAGAGAAAGCAATGTAGGTAGCTGAAGTTGTGCACCCATTGAGAGTTCAGGAAGCGTCGTCTTAAGAGAAAAGTTGTCCTGGTCTATACCGGAATGACGAGGGGAAGTGGAAGGGGTGAAGAATGCTTCCTGGTCCTTATCGTCGGCTGTCTCGGTGGATAGATCTGTTGGTCGTTGTGAAATGTGCGGGCGGGAAGAATGCGCAGTAGGAAGCAGAGGGACGGGAGCCGGGGACTAGGATAATATATGTTGAGGTGGGAGAAATAACTTAATAATGATTAGAAAATGCTCACTCTTGTCCGTTCGGCCTCGGCAGAAGCGGCTACACGCGCCATGTCATTTCTGACGCTGTGGTAAAACTCGCTACTCTTGGTGGTGGTACCCGACCGGCTTCGTTTCTCTCCATTATTCGCGTACGACTGCGACGGCCGGTGCAGCAGAGTTTGCAGTAACGTAGGCTTTGGCATCGTCTGCAGGACGTCGCCGCTAATGAGAGTGAATGAGAGCGTTTGTGTGAGGCTGGCGTAACACTTTTTCGCCTTCATGGCTCTTTCCGTTTTGGTACATGACGTCACCATATTTATCACATTTTTACGATATGGATATTATTAAGCTCTATTATTTACCAATGCAGAACTCTCGAAATACGACGTCCAACACATCCTCGACATCAATCCTACCCGTTACTTTCCCGACTGCACTGGCTGCATATCGTAGCTCCTCAGCTGCAACAACTACTTCCTCTATCCACCAATCAGTATCACAATCAACGATCGACACACTATATCGTACCTGTCTGTAGGAACGCAGCCAAGTGTTCCTGGGCTCTCTCCATATGCGCCCGCTGCCGCCCAGTCCGGACAACCACCTCTTCATCACCTCGTTCATTCTGCATGTATCTGTTTCTCTTATCTCAGTATCCATCTCATCGGACATAATCAGAAATTAACCATACTTGTCACTCAATGCCCGCCCAAACTCATTCACAAATCTATCCAATCCTTCGCCGCAACTCAGGCTGACGCCCCATACTCCTGTGGCTCCATTCTCTGCTGCGCATCTTGATAATTCGTCCTCTGCCTTGAGTCTGTCGGACAGCGAGCACAGATCCGTCTTGTTCAGCAGGATGTAGGTCGAGTGCGTCATCAGCTCCTTCACGGATTCCGGCAGGTGTATGCCGTGATGAGCCAAGATGTCTGGTATACTTAGCACGCACAGCGATACGTCAGAATCTGCAACTCTATTTCGTATCATCAGCTTTGATCGGCTCGAGGATTTATGCGTGCAAAGGCGTACCTTTCTTTCGCACGTTCGATACCGATTCGCTCCATCGCGTCATTTGTTTTCCGCAGACCTGCGGTATCTGCTACCACAACGGGTAGTCCTCCAATATCCAGTGTGAGCTCAACGACGTCACGCGTCGTCCCCGGCATGGGCGTCACAATGGCTGCTTCCCGGCCCGCTGTGAAAATACGTTAAGCCAAGACCTAAGGAAGTGGCATGGAGCGAACCCAAGTAGTTCAACAGGCTGCTCTTCCCTGCGTTTGGTGGACCAAAGATTGCAAGCCGAATTCCGGAGCGCAGAATCTCCCCCCTTCGGCTGTCTGAAAGGTACCCCGCGATAGTTTGGCTCAGCCCCGCAACTATTCTTCTAGCTAATCAATTTCAGTTTATG
Organism: Inonotus obliquus; assembly: GCA_032164295.1. Classification (NCBI taxonomy): domain Eukaryota; kingdom Fungi; phylum Basidiomycota; class Agaricomycetes; order Hymenochaetales; family Hymenochaetaceae; genus Inonotus; species Inonotus obliquus. The sequence continues at coordinate 1,074,973 of JAJHTX010000004.1, forward strand.
GCTTTCTGAGAGAAATTGGAGACATCCGCTTACCTTCATCGAACACGCCCTCTTCTATGTCCTCACCTTCTCCAAAATCAATCAACGCCTCGGTCATAGCCATGGCTCGTATAATTTCTTCACGGATGGACTCAAACTTTTTACGCGCGCTTCCCTACTTCGGCAGTCAGTCCAGCGCTCATGAGGTCATCGGGAACATGATGACGAGAACAACAAAAGATTGCGTAGGCGATATGAAATTGCTCACCCACCCTCGCGGCACTCAACGCGACACGCCTTTGTGCATCCGTCTCTGCGTCTATGAGGTCTCGTAGGGCTTCCGCTTGCGTCAAGTCGAGGCGTCCGCCCAGATATGCACGTCGAGTGAACTCGCCACGTTCTGCGGGGCGTAACAGCGGTGGTTCTTCGGAGTAGGTATTATTAGGGTCCTGGGGTATTATGGGGACAGAGAGCCTTCCTAAAGCCGAAAGCACAGCGGAGATGATTGCACGGCCCGAGTGTAAGTGTAACTCAAGGACATCCTCTGTAGTAAACGAATATGGAGCTGTAGAATCACTTAGTTACAATCGTCCCAAGTAGGATAATCTTTTCGTCAAGAATACATACCCTTGAAGAAAACTGCTAACCCATCATCAAGGTCCTCTCCACTCAGAGGATTAACAATCGTACAGCGTATCATCTTTCGTGGTTCAGGCTCCTCGTTTTCTCCATCTCTCCCTATCACACGCTCTTTCTCCTTACCCTTCCCTATACCTACAGAACCAGTATGCGCCCGAAGCCTTAAATCCTTTGTTCTAGACCTCGAGATGGGCTTCACGATTCGATGAAATACTGCACGCGCGTCGGGTCCTGAAATTCGGATGACAGCGACGCCGCCTTTTCCTGGTGGTGTAGCGAGCGCGTATATTGTTTGACGCTGAGCGTCGGAAGGTACTAGACGCGGTCTACAGTGTGGTGCATTAGTGATCGAGTCGTCTGTACGTGTAGCTAGGCTTGCAAGTCTGCGTCGCGTCGTAGGCTCGGAGGTGGAGAAATTAGAACATCGCGTTCCGCATGGAATATATGACTGCCGATTCCCCATACATTTCGGAAGGTAGCTATGCTTTAGAGCTGTACATTGTTGACTCGCATTTAACAGACAACGCGAAAAAGAGGAATTGCGGAGCATGGAGTGGCAACCTGAAGAAGGAACTATTTGTGTCAACGATCGGCGTTACCCAATTAGGACGTTCTCACACTCCCCATAATCATCTATTTTTGTTACTCCATCCTCCATCCATAAAACTTCAGCCTTCTGTCCTAGCTACGACACTGAGACATCAACAACAACAATAACCAAACCATGGTATGTGTCATCATAACACTTTCGTCGTCAATATGTCTGACTCAGTTCAATGGCCTGGTCTGGTCTGGTTTGGTCTTGAATAGCTCAGAAGACAAGCACGCGAACGAAGAGAATACGTTTATGCCAAATCTCGTGAGGCACAAGAACGTCAAACGTATGAAAGAAAACGACAGCTACGCGAAGCGCTTGCGAGTGGGAAGCGTTTACCTACAGAGTTGAGGAAAGAAGCGAGAGAGCTTGGGAAGGAGTTGGTTTTTGATGAAGCTCAAAGTGGTGAGCTGGTTCATCTTTGGTTTCACTGGATTTGTTGCTCGGGATGATAACAGCGCTGACTGAATGAACTGCTATGGACTGCCACAATCAACGTATAATCGAATCCATCGCTACCAGATCCAACAACGCATATCGATAGCGAATATGCCCGCGCAGGTATCCTCGACCCAAAAATCATCATAACAACTTCCCGAGATCCATCTTCAAAACTCCTCCAATTCGCAAAAGAGATGAGATTGGTCTTCCCGAATTCGTATCGAATAAATCGTGGAAATTATGTTGTTAAAGAACTCGCTGAAGCGTGTCGAGCGAATGAAGTGACGGATTTGATTGTTTTACATGAACATCGAGGTGTTCCTGGTGCGTCTTCATTGTCATTCCGTTCGTATGGATGAACTCACATTTTTTATTCTGATTGAACCACCCAGACGCGATGATTATCTCCCACTTCCCACACGGTCCAACCCTCTTCCTCTCTCTTCACAACGTCCAGCTTCGTCACGACATTGCATCATACAGTCAATCAACAGTATCCGAACAATACCCTCACCTCATTTTCGAAAGCTTCTCTTCGAAGCTTGGTCAACGTGTACGAGATATTCTCAAGTATCTGTTCCCGGTACCGAAGGAAGATAGTAAACGCTGTATGACGTTTGCGAATCAGAATGATTTTATTTCTTTTAGGTGCGTGGATGTTATGTTGTGTTTGCTTCCGGGAGGATGTACTGGATACTTTCGGTACCCTCCGACTTGCTTCTGTTCCTCCCATGAATCCGACCCGGACACGAGACATGGATCCTCGTTCCCTACTTGCTATATTCGTCTCATTTGCTTGGTATGGGTTGCTAGCTAACATTTCTCCTTGCCTTTCCCGTCTTCCATGTATTGTCGCTGTCACTATCTCGCAGACATCATGTCTTCATAAAAACGTCACACAAAGAGGTTCAATTAGCAGAAGTCGGCCCTCGGTTTGAGATGAAGCGTACGTCCAATTCATCCTCCTTCTATTCAATAATCATCTCAATTGAATTCGTTTCTTATCTATATACGATCCTCTTGATCCTATCAATACCCTCACTTGACACTTCTTCCACGCTCACTTTCAAACGTTCAAACGAAATAATCCCGATCTTTTCCCCCTTATACACTTACACCCCCGGGTGTTTTATTCTCTCTTCTCTTCTAATCTACTCTTTCTCGTCTCCCTATCTTGGCCTGTCATAAACTACGACATCGAAACTCGAATATCGACGACCGAATACTGAAATTCGGACAGCATACGAAATTCGACAGGGGACGATCGAGCAGGACGCAGCAGATCGTGAATGGGTACTTGCGCATTATACGCGCACGGCCAAGAAACGCCGGATTATGTGAAGGATATTGAGTAAGTAAGTAATTCAAGTCAGGTAACGGGAAGATTACATACTGATTTGTTTGTTCACCAGACTTCAATTCACTTCGCCGTTGTGGGTTTTCTGGTTGCCTATCGTCTATCTTCTCGACGACGGTTTGATGCCCCCCTCTTTACTTCCGGGGATCGGGCTATGATTTAATTGGTTACCAAACAACCAATGTCGTTATCCCCTTTACCTGTCACCCCCGGAGTTGAGCAAATAGCGAAGGATATACGACTTTCCTCGTAAAATGTCCCTAAATAAGCATGCTTCTACGCCACCACTCATCCAATAAGCCATTCAACCAATCAACTATCTAATCCAATCAACTAACCGATTACAAAACGAGGAACCCATCCAGAAGCTGGAGAATCAGAGAACACTTCTCTATAACAGAAAACTATCTTTGGCTCTCGAACTTCGACAGCGTGTTCATCTCGACTTTGCAAATAGCGCTTGTGGGAGTCACGAAGGCTGATTGTCCACCGGTACTACGCGATTCGCTCTGCCTTTGCGGGATGTCCAAGTCTTTCATCGTCATTTAGCAACTTCCAACTAGACGCAAGTTGGGTGTATTCGTATTTACCTTTCACCTGTACCCTCGTAGAAGCAATGGCTCGGCGGGATCCAGAAACCCTCGAAGACTCGGAAATTTACATCTAATCTGTATCAAGAGAGCGGAATATTGCTCGGAGACGTCTATCTTCCACTTGCTCCCGATGACTCTTGCTTACCTTGTATACCCATACAAGAGGTTGCTACCGCCAATCGGTCTTGATTCTTTATGCGCAATTTCTGTCTCTACTATCGGACTTCGGAAATTACCGAATGGCGAACGACAGGGTTGTGGAAGAAGTAGTCGACCCCAACTCTGACGCATTCCTAATATCTATCTCCCCGAATCCCGACTCCCGACCTCTTCGTTCGCCTCCGTACCTCGCTCCAACCGACTGACCGACCGACCGACCTATCAGGCACTCAACTGATCAACGGGTCAACTAGTCAGCTAGCCAAGCTACAGAACCAAAACGGTGACTTGCGGAGGAAGAGAAAAATCAAACTCAAAATTAATCGTGGAACGTGATCTTCCACTGTTCTGCGTAGTAAGTATAACGATATCGACGAATTCTCTTTCAACCTCTACCTCCTTCTCTCCTTCTCTGAGTCTCGTCTCGTAAACCCTGATATGCCGGCACTGGGGGTAGGTACCACGAAGGTGTTTTACGACTAAGCGCCAGTAATTAATATTAATATTCCTTTCCACCCAGTGCGCGCGCGGGATACACTCCCCGACGTCGAACCTTCTAAAAAACACTCGGGCGCCAAATTGCTCCGTCGCTTGCACTTGTCGCTTTCTCGTTCTCACTCTAATTGCAATATCTGCGTAGTCGAGGTTAGTCGACGGAAGACGAAAGACGAAAGACGAAAGACGAAAGACGAAAGACGGAAAGACGGAAATCCAGAAACCTCGAGAACCTCCGTAATTCCAATGATCGATTAACTTCATAGTACATACCGCCGCGGATGAAGCCCAAGAGTCAATTCAGCTTACGGAGTTACGATACGCCCAAATATCCAAATCACGAATCACGAATACGCGAGCGTCGCTTGGAGCAGCTTGGAGCCTCGAGTCTCGAGTCTCGAGCCGGAACTAATCTTTTTTTCTGATTTCTCTTCCGGTTGAATTCATGCGTATTCAGGTTCAAAGCTTCTGGATCCTGGAGTCAGGAACGCGCCCTAACAGTAACACGCCCTACTGGCTCCAGTAGCGGAGAATTATTCACGCGCACACTCACTATACTCAAGCTAGTACTTGAGTAATACCAATTACTACATAGTACTATCACCATCGATTTCATTCCCATCCACATCACATACAATGATACATCTCCGTCCCAACCCCGGATTTTTTTTTTCTCATTCTCACAAGCGCTGTACTGAAAATACTGGATACGGGGTTGACGCTAGAATTGGCGCTTCTGCAACATGCGACTTGCGACTCGGACATTGCGTACGTGTACGCGGGGAAAGACTACGATAGATACCTGTCGTGAGTACGAGGGACTAGCGAACATAACGGGTCAAATTGGGAAGTCACGCTGGTGGTGATGGATGAATGGGAGATGGGAGACGGGAGATGAGAGACGGGAGACGGGAACGTTAATAGATAATTCGAATAGTTGGTGGACTGCCAGTGAGTCTCCGATCACTCTGCCAAATTATAGGATAGGTACGTCGTTCTGTATATATGCCAACTATTTTACTGATTGACTGTACTGTAACCTTGAAGATCAGTAAACGGGAGAAGAGAATATGCATATGGTCGATCGAGAAACGAAGAGAAGCTCAAGCTTGACGATGCCGATGCCGATGCAGATATGCAGATAATTCTGTAATCGACACAAGCTATCGACCATATCCTCTCTGCTCAAAGGCCCAAAGCGCAAAGGTCCCGAGATACCGGCCCCGGCATTCTACATGCATGGACGTGAATAGACACGGAATCAGACTTCATGCTCGCTGGTAGTGACAAAAAAGAGAAAGATCTTCTTGAAAACCAAATCAACTAATTTTATGGATCATTATCCCTCCTCCGCACCTCCCGGTGAAAATCATACCATCATACCATCATATCAGCGTATCATTTCGAAGGCCGATAACGACGATAATCGCATTTAAACTCTACGTATGTATACATATGACTTCTTCATCACTTTTCACATCTTTCACGGCCGAGTCTTCCATGTCTTTTTACCATTAGTCCACGAGTCCATGAGCATAACACCACATCGACTCGGAGACTAGTACTATTCCTGTCCTGATTCCTGATTCCCGATCCATTAGGAGAATTACACAGAGAAGCATCAAGTCCTCACCAGAGATGTATTGGACGTATCATCTATCAGCTTCTCTTCTGGAAGACGGATCTCGGGAGACGGAAAACGGAGGACTGGAGACTGGAAACTTCAATCCTTTCATCCTCTTTTTCACTAGCTCGTCTCCTCCTCCTCCTCCTCTTCTCTTCCCTTCTTCCCTTCCCTTCTTCTCTTCCGTTCCTTACCTAACGATTCCAAGTTTTTATTCATTTACAGTAATTATATATTTTGAGGCCGGTGTTAGAGTGGGCTCTCGCCTCTCGGCACAGGGAAGCATGAGAGCTCGAGAAGCTTTGCCCAGTCGAGAATATTAATGGTAGTCGGGTATCGGGGTATCGGGTACGTGGATTAGTCCGATCGAGTCCTTTCAGTCGCTCGGTCGTTGCGCCTTTACGCCTTTACGCCTTGATCCATGTCTCCGTGTCCTCAACGTCCTCAATATAAATCCATGAACCATGATTTCCATAATTCAATCCACAACTCACTCAAAGTTAGCCAGAAGCAGACCTATTACCTAAGAACTAAGAACTAAGACCTAATACCTAACACTACAAACGAAGAATCCTTTCCTTTGATTTCGACTCCAGTCGTAAGGAACGGCTATGTCCATACGTCCACGTGAAAGTAGGAGTAGGGAAGATGTACTCATGTACCCGGCCTGCACTAGTAGTAGTACCACCCCAGTCGTCTCAGGTCTGTGTGTGGATTTATAACCACCGTACCCGTTCGATCCTGGTGTTATGTCCGTCCATTTGTCCATTTGAATCACGCTATCACGCCTGGACTAGATGGATCAGCGCTTAACCCAGTTGGTAGTTGGTACTTAGTTGGTAGTTGGTACACTGTACTGTACTACAAATCGACCGTCGGTCGTATTCGTACTCTATTCGTATTTCGTATTCAGTTTCTTTGACTTGACTACTTAACTACCTTAAGTCCGAGGGCGATGTCGGATCGACTGACCAAGTTAGCGTTAGCAACTATGATTTATGAAATACAGTACTAGTTCCGATCGTCAAGTCAAGTTCTCGAGCCTGAGCTTATATGAATAGGAGCTCATGCTTATGCTTATGATCAGAATCATTATACTCACGAATCACAACTATACGATGAAAGTCATACAACACATACATAGCCAATATTAATCTCAATCTCAACCTCAACCAACCTCAACAACCTAAACGAACGATCAGATCAGTACTTACTCTTACACTTTTCTCACATCTTTTTCAGAAGTAAGTACTACCGTTGACTTTCTTTCTTTCTTTCTTTCTTTCTCGATACAGATTCTGAAATTACCAGCAGTATGTACTATCAGAATAACCTCTAATATAATACACCTACTTAGAACTGTACTGTACTTCACTAAATATTCAATCTAGTAGCATCTAGCTTCAAGCTTCAATTCCCAATAAAAATCCTTAATTTTATCTATGTATATTGAAGATCCCAAAGATGCAGGCACCGGCAGTTTATCATTATCTCAAAATGTATGTACCATCCAAAAAAACATTCATCTTCAACCGGCGCTCCAAGGAAAATCAAAGAACTACTAAACTACGACTCGGTGATGTTTCCTATCTTCTTTCACCGGTCACGGTTCATAGTTCATGTCTACGATTTACGATTTACGATTTATGACGGATGTGATGACGACGACGACAACAACGAACCAAATCAATAATTTCTATTTCTACAAAGCCAACACTACTCAGTGCCCGTATGAGATAAGTGCAGCTGGGAATATTTTTGATATCGAAAACATTGAAAGCATTGAAAAGCGCAGCGCTGAAAAGCATCGAAAGCAAGAAAGCGTTGAACGTATGAAAGCAGTGAACATATGAAGAACATATAAGAAAAGAAGAAACGAAGGATGGCACTGGCACGCACGGGACGAACGGCGAGGGAACGATTTTGGATCGTTTGAGTTTGAGTATGAGTTTGAGTATGAGTGAGTATAAGTGATGGAATGGGGGACGGAGAACGGGAGGAAAATCCATGAGGCATGGCATGGCATGGCATGGTGATGGATGAGGGGGAAATGCAATTCAAGAAAAGAAAGTAAAGGCAAAAGCAAAAGCAAAAGCAAAGCAAGAACGATAAAAGAACGACAAAAAACCAAACAGTAGATAAAAAAGTTTTAAAAAAATACCAAACTAAAGGAGAGACGACTCAAGACTCAAGCAAAACTCTTCTTATCATCATTCACTAACGTCGAAGGCGACGTCGAGTAAAAGTCTTCTGCGGAATTTGAAGTATTGAAATGTGGGACGCTCTTGATCGCGTCGAGTTGTACATCCTGTTCGACGTTGACGTGTACCTCAGTCGCCCGACCGCCGGTCATACGGCCTCCCATCCGAGACTATACAGAAAAGAAATTTTTCAGATGAAAGGGAGTCATCTGAAAAGAGACGAAAGACTCACCCCGAGTTGGTAACTATTGTGCACACTACTCTCCATGGTCTTCCGTAAACTTTCTCGAGCGTTCAGGGTCTGATCAAGTAAAAAAGAAGCAGATCAAAAAAAAAATTGAATAAGTAAACGAAGAATACCATCGGTAATTTCGGAGAGCCGACGTACAGTAAGAAGCGTGTTACTATCCAAAGGAAACGGTCAGTTTATTTGCAAGCGGGAGTGAGGATCCAAGGAAAATACTTACGTGTAAAGACGTCCAACAGGCATAGCACACATAAAGTGGAGGTTGTAGTTCGGCATCGTCGTAAGGAAGACGAGGTCCAGAATCTACAAATCCGGTCGGTGATCACCGAAAGAGGAAATATTCCATTTTAAGAATGACATATATTACGTTCAGAAAAAGGAAAGGACATACGCAAAGAACGGATACGGGAAGTGCCGCCTCCACAGTTATGCGCGATAGTCGGAAGATGACCGAGTCTGTCTCTGAAAAAGATGCATACATTCATGTTAGGAGGTTCACCCCACAAGGCATCATTGGATACATACTCTTGAATCCGGTGCGGCTCCTGTTCAAGTAGTACAATAACAACGCTCTGCAAAGCGTCCCACAGTGTCAGAAGAAGCCGGGAGGAAGAGTTCTGAATACGTACGTGATACTAACGTCGCAAGCGACGGAAGTAGCCAACCACGCATCCGCTACTGGGATGATCTTCACGTGTGAAGCAATACTGGGAGAGAGGATACCCATCGTAGCGGAGGCGCAAGCTAATGCACCCTGACCGAGTGAAAGGATGGAAATAAAAATAAAGAGCCAGATTTTCTTTGAGAAACGCATGATTCGCCATGCCATGAAATGCTGGATCGGTACGGATGCACTGCGGGACGGGAGTAGTTTAGTATTCCTTTGATATAACACGACGTTGAGGGATCCACTCACAGAGTACTGAATATGGGGAGGGAAGCATATGTCCAAGGTGCACTGGCCAAAGCGGGAACGTTGGCAAAGTTATCAACAACGTAGTGCCACATTAATGCCACAGTTGAGCCAGTCTGGTAAATGTCGATAATGGTGACCCATATGAGGAGAGTGACAAGCTTCCAGTCGTCCTTGTAACCTGCGGCAAAGTAGTCGAGGAGCTGGAGAACGCATATACCGAAGACGAAAGCGTTGACGACTGTGCCGATTAGGAGTGGACCGACGATGAGACCAAAGTCGACGGTTGTTAGAGCAGCTTGAGCTTCAGACATGATGAGATGAGGGTGGATGAGGAAGTGGTCTGAATGCCGCGCGTGAGACAAGAGGACCAAGCGAATAGAGGGGATGGGACGAATGGATTGTGGAGATGCTGGGCTGATAAATATGAAGTAGCAACGGGAGAGGAGGGCTGAAAAAAGGATGTAGATGGTTGAAGGAACGATCCAAATCGGCTCAGAAGCCATCCCATCGCATCAATAAAAGAAGAGGAGTACTATGCTGTTTATGGAGTGCGTGTGTATGTATATTTCCAGTCGCACAATATCCGAACAGGGTGATTCTCACGACGTTTGAGCCCAGCTTCTGGCAGATCCAACGAGTCCGTTGATCCAGCCCTTTACGGCAAACAGAGACAGCCTACTTCGCAGTTGCCACTTTCAACCCGTAGCAACTCTGAACAACATAGTTGACAACGAGCACGAGACGCATTGAAAGTGGAAGTGAGAGAAAGGTGAAGACGGATTAGGAACAAGCGATCGGCAATGTTTGTTTAGTCGACTTGAATGAACAAAGCGATGGGTTCTCGTATGTGCCGGTGGTGCGATAACAACCTCGTAAGTAGATACTCGGACACTCGACATACACATGGCAAACAATAAAATTAAGGTTAAGGTAAATGCCTTGCTGACTTGCCGTCCAGATCGACGACCTGCGGGGGCGGGCATTGGCCGTCGGCACAGCGTTCCCATGCCCACCCTTCCTTCCGCATCCTCAAAAATACCCGCGAGGCAAAATTATCCAAGGCGGAAGCTGCGAATCCTGGGCCTTTGATCGTGGATACACTCATCCTATGTAGGCAACCGAGAAGTCGAGCAAGGGCCACAATGAAAGGCACGAATAACAGTATCGATGGAAATAGGCCTATGAGTAGAAGTAAAGAGCGAGAGCCTCGTGTTGCGCCCACCGTCAAAAGTTACCAATTGGCAAATCCACTCAGCTTATCAATATTCATTCCTCTTTCTTTCTCCCATCGCTTTCCACTAGTCTCTTCCTTCCCTGCACCTCTCTCCCTTCCCAGCAGCGTGCCTTTTCCCGTTTAAACTTTGAACTTTCCTCCAGCTACCGGTAGTATACTTGCGGTTAGCATCACGCAGGTCAATTCGCCGGTACTTCTTTGGAGCGGGATACGCAAGTTCAGCAAGTAGCGAACTCTTTGGGCTTCCCTTGCCTCGACGAACGAATTCTACTCCAATTGTGCGGAACCGAATTTGTTGAGGACAGACGATGCACGACTCCCATTGGAGAGTGGAAGCGAGGAGGATCAACGCCGCTCCCCTCGATCATTGGTACCTGCCCGACTCGATACTAGCGCCTTTCGCCTTTACGCACTTGACCTCTAGCCGAGCGCGCGCTTAAGTTGTATACCTGTATGCATGTGTCTGTATTCTGATATACTGTAAATCGTCAAGAAGTATCGGGTGGGAATGCTTCAGTGAGGTTTGGTGAGCACTGGCATTGGTAATATGGAACCGAGAAGAAGTAGAAGCAGGAGAAAGAGAAAGAGGAAGAGGAAGAGAAGGAGCAGGAGAATAGGCGCTAGGCGCGATGCTGGGCCCGGTATCCTTCTCTCCAGCAGTTCAGTTCCGTTCCAAGTTCAGTTCGGTGCGTTTTCCATTCCATTCCATTCATGTTCAGGTAATTTGTAATCACTCATGGTCACGGATCCAACGAATCGAGTCGAGTTCCTTTTCTTTGTTGTCTGTACATATGCACGTTGCACAGTGTCCACACTTCACCTTTGACGAATCGAGTTTACAGTTCGTTACTTACCACTCGCAGACTTGCAATGCATATGGTCGTCTGAAGTCTGAATTTACTGGGAGGCATTGCAATGACTATGCAATATGCAATATGCATCTTGTATCGGCGAAACGTGCACTGAGACATTGAGGCAATGAGTGTTGAGAGTATAGAGTATAGAGCATATAGGAAAACCTTGGAGATTTAACAAGGGTCTAAACTGAAGGAAACTGCGCAGCGCACACTGCATATGCATATATCCCAGGTGTGGGGTGTGGTTTGTTGATCTGAGTAATTTTTTCCACGACCCGGCAGGATACTTACGACTCACGACTTGGCCCGCCCGACCCGACTCTTCAGCCAACAGTTGACTCTTCATTCCGTGATGTTCCTGGGGCCGGGGCTGGGGAAGTGGTAAATGGAAAATGGAAAATTCGCTCATGATACACCAAATCTACCAACAAAGGGAGTACTTAGCGACTGGCGATCCGAGCTCATTCGTGAACCCTGAATCCTGAACTGCTATTTCCTCTCGAGTCAGAAAGTTGAGATAGCAGGAGGAAGGAGTCTCGTTGTGTTATCCTTTAAATTCTACTTCTAGGTAAATCGATGTGCAGACTCATGCCGTCATGCATATGGACACGATTAAGGTGGCGAAGTGAAGAAGTGAAAGACTCAGAACTAGTATTGGTTATTTATTGATCTTGGTCTTGGTCTTGCTCGCAATGATCGACTAGCATCGACCCCGAGCCGGACCCGGAAGGGACTGACTGGGTCCAGGTACAAAACAGAAACATCGTGCTAGTGAAGTGAAGCGACTTGCTTGTGCTGTGGGACCTGATGAGCGTTGTTTGCTTGCTAGATTGGGATGAGTTCGTAGGTTGCATTGCACCAAATCATTCCCAATGCAGGCTCACTATCACTAATTATCACTACTTATCACTATCAGGCGGGATCCAATATAGTGTAAGTTCAAGTCTAATATAAAAAAGTTTAATCAGCAGTCAGTCAGAGAGATATTGGAACAACGTGGGTGCTAAGACAAAGATCAACCATCCAAGCCCAAGCCATTCATCAACCAATGGAGATTGTTCCTCAACTACTACTTTGATCTAGAGGCGCTAATCTAACCGGTCCTACGTCACGCTCTGTCACACTGCAAAGTAGATAATTTGCTACTGCACATGTATGCTGTTTCATAAACTGTAGACTAGCACTTTGAGAACAGGAATGCGAGAGAATAAGATATGTGAGAAAGAGAGATGACGGCTATAGATGGGTAAATAGATTATGTTAATATTAATGTTACAGTCGCCGGGCCGGAAAAGGACAAATAACCGAAGCCTAAACAGTAAGTAGTAGTAGCACGCCTTCTAATATCTCCCTCCCATTAAAGCCATCACTACCCGCTCTCTCCCTTTTACTGCCATCTCCGAAATTATCACTACCCCTACTCCCTCCCCTCTTAACAAACCCGACGCGATAGAACCGAAACTCATCATGACTTTCACTGTTGACGATCTTGTCGCTTCCTTTAATACAGGTGGTCATATTGGCCAGGAGGCTATTGATATTGCGAATTTACAGGTATGCTCTTCTCTTTCTTTCATTTCGCCCTTTGTGTCCTTTGTGTCTCAAGACAGAGTACGCTGATCATGTCGCTTGCATGTGCTGTAATTCCAGGCTCAACTTGCACAAACACTTGCATATGCTCAACAGCAACAACACCACCAGCACCAGCAACAACAGCAACAGTTCGCTTCGGCGTCTCATAGACTTTGCAACACACCAACTACAGCACGTACACCAACGACGAGTTTCGGAAATTGGTCTGCTTTCGAGCAGCAGCAGCATAGGGCGAGAAGTAGGAGTGCGAGTGTTGTTGGGGAGGGAGGCGCAATGGATACGGTGAATGAGGATTGCGAGATGGACGCGGCGGATGATGAGGAACTTGCTGTCGAGCAGCTTCTTGCGCCTTCTCATAACGCACAGAGTCTACCCTCTCTTTCAAGGCGACGTACCAGAGGTGACTCAGTCTTCGCGCAGCAGCAACAGCATCAACAGAATTGCTCGCCTCATCTGAGTTTGACTCAACACCGATATCATACTCAAATGAATACGGACCCGATGTTCATATCCGACTCGACATCATCCCCTATCTCCTCAAGTTACGCTGCATCTGATCCGTTCTTCGCTGCAGCCGCAGCTGAATCTGCACGACAGAATCAACAAGCTCAAGCTCAATCGTCATTCTTTGCTCAAATTGGGAGACCTTCTCAGCATTCACCGTTTTTTGCTGCTGCCACTACTACTACGACGACGACGAATACGATGGTACAGGGGGATTCGGGAAATGCGACGCCCCTCCCCCTTCAGAATCAGTTTAATGCGGCACCTTGGTGTGTTCCAACCGGTACGATTGATTCATGAGGTTGAGGCACACGCATACGCACACGCAAAGCGGTATTCCGCTTTCTCCCTATCCACTCCACTCCAACTCGCTCGTACCGACCCAACAAGCAAGTACATTTAAATTGCCCGCGCTATTTCTCCCTCGGGTCTCTTTCGTTGTCTCAGATTAGGCTGGCTGTATCTATCTATCTCTCACGTCGGATCGGACATTCAAAAGGGGTGTTGGTGTACCTTTGTACCATGCGTATCGATTCACTTCACTTCTCATCCCCCCGCGTTGCCTGTTGCCTGTTGCCTGCTGCCTGTTGCCTTGGGAGTCAGATGACTCAGGTACCTTGTACCTTGGGACTTTCTTCCTTCATTCGTTTCTGCTTCCGTCCCCCGTACGCGAAATCCTAAATCCCATACCAACGACGAAGGCGAATGCGAATAGATGCGAATGCGGAAACGGATACGAAGGTATTCTTTCCCGTCCTGCAGTTCTTGTCTTCCGTTCTCCGTTCTCCGTTCTCGCCATGGCTTCTCGTTTATGCATACAATCAAACATAATTACGATCAAGTTCCAATCCCCACTCTACATGTATCCAACTATCCGACTACTCATCCGCCCGTGCATAGCTATTCAGAACCCTATCCTATCCATTCATCCCTTCATCAGTATCCATCTATCCATCCGTCAACGTCCATCCATCACCTCCATCAAGCATGTAATTTGACTCCTCGATCAAAACTAGTTGTCACACTGTGATACTGTTTCACTATTTACTGCGTTTGGTGTTTAGAGCCTTTGTCTCCGTGTCTTTCTTTCTCTTTCTTTCTCTTTCTCTTTCTTTTGATCGACGACAAACGACAAACGACAAACGAAATGACATGACTATTACTATTTTCTCGGTCTTGCATCCTTACTCCTATTCCTACTCCCCTTTCATCCTTCCGTTTTTTTTCTTTTGTTTCATCTCATATTATAGCAGTCACGACGAAAACTCTTTCAAGAAAAAGAAACGACCGAATTTTCAGGGTTTAAAGCTTACCGTTCAAAGCTCAAAGTTCAAATCCTAATTTATTATGTACAGTTTCCTTTCCTCTCCTCTCCTCTCCTCTCCTCTCATCTCTTTTCTCTTTTCTCATCTCTTTTCTCATCTCTTTCTGGTTCCCCTATCATCCTATCCTATCCTATCCTACCCCAACTTATCCTTCCCCAAAATCCATCCAATTCCCTGCACACTGCACACACTTGCAATCCTCAGAAAATCAATACGAAATACGAATTGTAATTGCGTTTGGTTGGTTGATCCGTTTGTTCGGCGTTCGGCGTATCGACAATGACCGAACTGAATTGATGTAGTGTAGTGTATTGGGCCTGTGGACCTCAGGCTGTGGACTGTACCGCTTACCGCCTACAGCCTACCGCGACAGTATACGGCATAAAGCATACTGCATAAAGCATACGGCATAAGCATACGGCATCCAGCAAACGGTATACGGTATACGACGGGACAGATACGAATCGAACAACAGGCCTATGTAGGGCAAGTTCCACCGTGATTGATCCGTCCAGATTCCGTTGATCTCGCTATCGCTATTTTGCAAGTCTTGCATCTCGCTTCTCGCTTCTTGCAACTTGCTTCTGACTCCGTTGACCTCGGTAGCGTATCGATCTAATCTTGTTTTTATTGATCGTGTTGATTGTTAGGAGTGTGATGTGTGATGTTTGATGTGTGGAGTGTGGAGTGCAGAGCGCAGAGTGTAGAGTGCAGAGTGTAGAGTGTGATGTGCGACTAGGTCGGTACGCGTTCGTAGAGGGAGAAAGGGAGAAGGAGAGGAGGGAGGGGGAAGGAGGTTCCTTTTGTTCAAAGGCAAATCGGTTGGTCCAGTGATGATTTAGGTCTTTCTTTTTGTCTTTCTTTTCTCTGTTTTGTTTTACTTCCAAGTATCTTCAAATATTCATCCGTCTCTTTCTCTTTCTCTTTCTCTTCCTCTCCCAAAAAGAAGAACCAATTTGAATATCCCTACCCTACATGATACTTTATTTTTCCCGTAGTAATTAACAAGCAACAAGCAACAAGCAACAAGTACTTGACAAGTGACACGTATGTATGTATGTATGTATATATGCCTGATGTATCTTATTATTCACTCCTAGTCTTTCCCTTCTCGTTTCGTTTCGTTTTGTTTCGTTTCGCTTGGTTGCTTGGTTGCCTGTATGTTTCAAGTTGTCACTGACAAACATACCAACATCCGATCCGAAACCCCACTCCGAACTATCCTATCCTATGTACAGTGTACTTACTACTTACTACTTACTGTACGAGTAGAGAAGTAACGGATCGAGTTTGACTAGAACTTTTTCTATCTTCTATTGCGAACCATTCATTCATTCGTTCATTGTACTAACACTACTAGTACAGTACTCGTGTATGATATCAGATATTATGTGTAAGAAAGAAAGAAGACCTACTGAGAATCGATAGAACACGATATACTTGCCTATATACTTGTAAGAGTAAGATACGGTATACGTACGTACGAATGAAAAGCATAAAAGAAACAACGCAGTTCGCTCACTCTATCTCATCTCTGTCTAGCCATTACATGAGAGATACAGATATAAATAATTGGTTTACGTTCATGTCGGTACAGGGGCAACGTAGGATAGGATAATCCGCAAGATGAGGGAGGCTAGGGCCCCAGAAGCAGGAGAAGAAGAAGAAGAAGAAGAAGAAGAAGAAGAAGAAGGGAGGAATCGGTTTCATATAGACACAAACATAGACACAATAACACATGATATCCGATATCCACTTCACTTCTTCCTACCACTTCCTACCGTTTCAGAGTCTGCTTCGGTGCGCAGTTCTTTATGCGCCGTGTCCCGCGCCGCGCCAGGCGTGGGTGGGAGGAAGACTCACACCCAGCGGCTCAACTCAGTAGTAAGCCAGAAGCAGGTCCACGAGGCCTTGAGACGATGATATTCTTACGCATGAAAGTGTACCCGCACCACGCTGAGGGGTTCTCCTATCCCTTTTCACCTTCTTCCCTTCCACTTCCCACCACCCGACTCTCGACTCTCGAATTCGAACCAAGTTGAATTCGATAGGTTCGGTAGCAAACAGGGACGGGTATAGCGGGTATATATCTCGGCTCGTCACGGTTAGCTCATGTCTTATTCCCGGACAGAACGATAGAACGCACGCAAGCACTATGCCGTTTCGATGTCGTCTTCTTTCATAGAATCCTACTGATGTGTTGTTCTCGAACGGGACTGAGTATGACGCAAAGTAATAATCAATGTAGATCCGAAATAGGAATGACTGGGTTCCTTGAGTCGATTGTTCCCTTTCAAGTTGCTAAGAGACAAGCCCCAGTCGTTGTCCTTCAAGTACAGCTCTTGCTAGCGCGTACACGGGTTATTGGTGAGAGAAACTTTGAGCACCAATACAATTGGGTGTTGTAATCCAATTTTGGCAAACACCAGTACAAGTGCTTCGACTCGGCAGGGAGGAACAAATGTCCTCTCATATCAGGAACTATCAAAGCGAGACCCAGGGAGCGGATCAGAGCTGAGAATAGAGTGCACAGTCGACTTCGGCCCCTTGTGAAACTATCTAGCTTGCATCCACAGGAGGATCATCATTCCTCCAGTACTGGCGAGTTCTCCAGATCTCCCAGGTTCGTTCCAGGTCCCGGTTTCGACCCCTCGTGTTAAAAAAGTAAAATTAGACTCGGTGACGCACACGCATCGTCTAGATCAAACTTAGCCTCGTGCTGACCAAGGAGAATAGTCGTTGATAGTAGTACGACAAAACCTCAGGAGGATGATCGGATCGATGGCCATCATGGTGTAGGTGGTCGAGGATGGAAGATACGATCAAGCAAAGTCACGAATATCCGCCACGCAACAAATCTTAATTGTAGCATGGAGAACAAGGGGGGGGGGGAACGAGGCCTCAGTATGGTACTCCTAGTATGTCAGGAGTCTGGTTCCAGACGAGAGAGAAACTTGATGCAGGCTAGATTAGATTTGATCGGTACTTCTTGCTCACCTGATCAACCCAGCGGAATCCGAAGGCGGAAAACAATAGAGCCTCAGAACGCCGCTGGCAAAGCACCTTTAGCTGGATAAAGTGAAGTCAGAAGCTATGTCAAGCTCCGTGATTCCGCCTATCTCGCGAGTTACGCAGGACAAAAGACGAAGTAACACCAAATCCTTCTCTTTCGGTCTTGTTCCTAACACGAAGAATACATGTTTGGTACACAGATGAATGAGGATGATGAATGGATGGCTCGTGAAGTCGTCAAGCGGGATAGCGTCACGGGAGGCGGGGTTAAGGATGGCGAGGACTAATGTTTGTTCGCGTACGCGACCTTGTCCCAAACACGAGATCACGCAAACAAGCGCAAGGGGCAGCGTCCGCCGCACCAGGTGTTGATGGGTCAAAGTGTAGAATAGAACGGGTAACCAGATGAATCTATAGTAGGAGTATCTAGAAGATCTCTTCTAGAGTCATTTGCTTCACGATGTCCTGCAGAAAAAAGTGATAGTGCCACATTAACCTTTGGCCCAGCTAATGAATCAAAAGCTGGCGACGTACCGTATTCGACACCATGTTCGCGAATTCCTCGAAGCTGAGTCTACCATCACCATCCTTGTCGGCCTCCATTATCGTCTTGTCCACAATCTGTTGTAATTGCTGATCCTAGAAATTTATAGTCCATTCAACAAGAATACTCCCAAACTACACAACAGATGCCATACCTTCAAGTTATTCCCAACCATCATTTTCAGTACTATGAACAGTTCCCCGTTTGAGATGTAGCCGTCTCGGTCCATGTCATACACCTTGAAGGCAACTACAAAAAATCAAAATGGGACAAAGTGGACTAACAGTAAGTACGACACAACGGCGACGTACATCGTAACTTTTCCTCTCGCCCTCCCCGGCTGCTGAAAGCACTCAATCCGCCAACGAACTCCTGGAAATCTACCGTGCCTCCTCCACTATATGGGGAAATCAGAAGAGTGCAAACCAGATATACCTTGCCACGCACTCTTCGTCGAAAATAGCAATCATCCGCCCTGCAAGTGGATTATTCGCAATCTGAGGTATCTGAAGGAATTCTTCTCGGTCGATAGAACCAGATTTATCACTAGCAATGAGTGGCGTAGAAAGATAGTAGTCAGTATTCGAGAAACGAACCAATGATTTCAACGCCACCTACGCATCGAGTTTCATGAATCGTTTCTTAAGTCGCTCCAGCTCGCTGGCATTGACTGAACAACAAGCGCATTAGGGTTGCCAAATGGTCAACAGTCGGTATTTCGTGATTGAGACGCACAGTTGGACCCCCGCTCCATGTCCTCCATAAACTGAGATGCTATTGAACACCATAGGATAAGTTGAAGCACAACATCCGTAAAAGTGAACGACAGGCGTACGTGATTGAGCCATGGTTACTGGATGCTGGCTATCGGGAGAGCAACGGAACGCGTTTGCTGGTTCTCTGTGGTTCAAGCTGAAAGAAATTGGCGGCGCGTGTCGTGAAAGTCGATGCAAAGATTCAACGCGCAGTGAACAGAATTATCTAAGACTATATGCAGTTGATAGGATTCAATCGGAATTTGCTATGGAGCTGAAAGTGTGAGATGGATGTAGTGGTGAATGAGTGACAAGCAGTGGGCGCTTGAAGGATGCAGGGCAAGAGTAGGACGCGTGGGAGAGTTGGGAAGATCATGATCGTAAACGCGTGCTCGGTTAGACGCGACAAGATAATCATCATCGTAAATCCAGCATAATTGCCGTCAATTCGTAATTCCGTAGAAAAGTACTATACATTATACACTGAACAATGCGTATGAGTAGAGGCAGTCCGTAAGCCGAATCAATCCCTCAGATAGCAAAAATTATGACAGGCGAACGGCATCAATACCCCCATCTCTCATCAACTCAAGAGCGTGAATAGAAAGAAGAAGATAGAATGGCGGAGGTTTCGTTCGCATGTATGGCGTCCGTCATGAATTAGAAGCGCATGAAATAGTGAGTAGCTCTCAATTAAGCTAGATGTTCTTTACTTCTTCTGCTCCCCCGCATAAGGGTTTACACTGTAAACCTTGATAACTGGAGGGCTCTTCGTCAGATCCGCGGTCACGATGACCTAGAGAAAGATTAGCCTGTGACGGCTATGTGATATCCGTACAACCACATACCGGTACGGTCATGAGTTCGCGTATTTCTTGGATCTTATGTCCGCTGGGCGAAGTCTTCAGACCTTCGAAACCAGGCTTGACCTTCGCCTGGGATATAAGGCGTTGCCTGGACGTCTCATTCACGACATCGTCAGGCTGTGCCTTACCGAGCACAATCTCATCGTCGGCATCATCTTCGTCGAAAAGAGCGGACTCATCGTGTACGGAGCGTGACGACACTTCCATCTTCAGTGCGTGTTGTTCGGCAGACTGTTTCACCTTCTTCAGGTGTTCATCGTCGTTGTTTTCGGCGAGCCAAGAGATGACATCGCGGTTCGACCAGTAAATCTGCAACGTATGTGTGTGCTCATCGAAGACATGATTCTGAAGAAAATTGTCTAAGCAAAAAGTTTGAATTGCTGGCTGCTTGGGACTCACGTCAATAGGCATTTGATCAACATGGACACGCTTCTCAATGCCAAATTCGGGCACAAGTACATCAAACGCTGCATCCAGTACGTTAACCACTGTGGCCGGCCGGACGACTGGTCCATAGCGTTGAGTGAGGTCAGCAATGAGAACGCAAAGGAACAAATGTGACGATTGTTCCTGAGCCAACTTGGCTGATTCTTTCTTGCTATTTAAGGATACGAGTATGTGAGTCGATCCCCGATGCTCGACATAGCAAATTCAACTTACATATTACACTGTTGTGCGACCTTAGCAACCGAATCGCGGTCCATAGAGAACTTCGATTCATTCCCATTAGCGTTGACATAGATGGACTCGAGCTGACGGTGGACGACGATGTCGGCATAACGACGAATTGGTGAGGTAAAGTGAGTGTACAGCGGCACATTAAGCGCATAGTGGCTGTATTTTGCAATATCCAGCATGCCTGCACAGAAGTACTTCGCAGTATGCATCGCCTTGTACGCGATTATTTGAAGTACCAACCGAGCGTTCTTATCCTCTATAGCTCCGAATGACTTCATGAAGGCACCGGCCGAGGATATATCAAATTCGTAACCAAGACGAGCTGCGCGATCCTTGAATATGTTAAGGCGACGCTCGATAGGCTCTTCATGTCGGCGAAGAAGGGCCTGTTCGGGCAAGTGATGACCGATTTGCTGAGCAACGGCCATGTTTGTGAGCAACATAAACTAGTAAACGCGCATCAGTATGCCAGGTTCCAATGACTAGCTCTTCGCCTACCTCTTCGATGAGTTTGTGCGAGTCAGTTCTCTCATAAGAGTCGGTGTCGGTCGGTAGACCATTCTCGTCAACTGTGAAATTAAGACGGAGGGATTCGAGCCGTAAGTATCCGGTCTGAGAACGGCTAGCACGCAGCTTCTGCGCGAGGCTGTCCAGAATCTTCAAATCGTGTTCAATATCCACAGCATCGAATTCTGGAGCGACAGGGACAGAGCCAAGGGATTTGCCGTCGAGTACATTTTGCGCTTCAGTGTACGTAAGACGAGCACAGGATCTATAAGTAGTGTCAGAAAAGCACAGCGTAGAGTACTGAAAGAACGCACTTTATGATGCCCTTTTCGAAACGCTTCTTCAAAATCTTGGCATCCCCCGTCATTGTGAAGACAGCTGAGAAGGTCAAACGCTCCTGTCCAGGTACCAAACTGCAAATCTGTTCGCTCAGAGCGGGCGGAAGCATCGGCACTGCGCGTTGGACAAGGTAAACGCTAGTTGCCCTCTTGCGTGCGTCACGGTCAAGAGCAGTGTTGGGTTTCACGAAATGGGAGACGTCAGCTATGTGTATGCCAACATCATATGTACCATCCTCATTCCTCTTGATGGATAGAGCATCATCGAAGTCCTTCGCTGTGTCGGGATCAATGGTGAACACTCGTTCCTTGCGGAAATCTGTGCGGAGTTCATATTCCCTTTCCGGTATGCTGTGGATACACAGTAAGCCCGGCAAGCAAATAAATGGCAAAAACACGTACGTCCATGGCGTGGGGGGGAGACACTTAAGAACATTGTCAGTAAACTCTTCAGTTGGGAAATTGCAATCCTTCAATAAGGCGCTCGTCTCGACCTCAATATCACCGATTGGGCCGAGCTCCTCAACAAGAGTACCGAATGGATGAAGAGAGCTGATCGGCTGGAAAGACAACTATAAGCTAAGGCGACATAAGCATTGTGACTTGACGTACGTGACGCTTGATGCAGGCAACAAACAACTTGTTGGCGTACGCTTCTGAATTCTGGACGAAGTCCGGGGGCGCCTGCTCTGTGGGAATAGCAATAAGAGGAACACGCTTGTCGGTCGGCTTGAACCAGACAATTTTTGGCCTTTCAATGGGACCACGTTTTGGCTCTTCAGCACGATCGCCCTCGCGCTCACGACGCTCTGCCTCTTGCTTCTCCTTTGTGGCAGCGGACGAGGGACGCAGAAGTCCTAGGGTCCCGGAAAAGAGTTGACCAGGCATGCGTTCCACAACAGCAACGACATGCCCAGCAAACTGGGGTTTCACTTCATCTGTGACCCTAGAGAGCCGTTAGAATACTATTTATCTCCAAGTATATTCTTGGTCTTACTCTTCATCTTCAAACAGCATCAGTCCTTGTCCCTCAACTTCCACGTCGTCCTTCTTCTTGTCATTCTTTCGACCAGCAGCGGACCTAGGGTCGTACGCAGAGTTTTCTTCCTTCTTACGTTTCTTCTCTTCCTTCTCCTTCTTGGTACCCCAGACTTCGTCAACGTCAAGCAGCTCGACGGCAACAATATCGCCCTCCAGAGCACGATTGCGATCCTTTGAACCGCAAATATAGATGTCAGCGTCAAGTACTTCCGTGGCGACATAAGCATCGGATCTATTACGCTTGTTGACACGTAAAATTCCAACGACAAGCTTGCCTGCGGCAAGAAGAGGTGGGAGAGACGCCTGGGGAAGATACGGAGCGAACAATGACTTCCGTTGTGGTGTATTGTTTTGTTGCTGAAGTGCCATCTGGAATTGTTGTTGCTGCTGCTGAAGGAGATTGAATCCGCCAAGACCCATCATGTTAGCAGCCATGACATTTGGTAACATGTTGGGGAAGCTAAACGAAGGAAGCTTATGATGATGACCTCCAGCTGCAGCGCGGAACTGCTGTAAGCTCGCTAGCTGGGCTTGGGCTTGAGCTAGATCTGTTAAGCCTGGGTTGGCATTGATGGGACCAACACCACCGTCTATTGGTTACAACATAAATAATGGACTTAATTAATCAAACAGGCGAGAACTTACTCATACGCCAGCTAGAGTCGGCCCGCGACGCCTGACGGGAATGCGCAGGTTGAATGGCAGGAGGAGGGGCAAACCCATCGTCGAATCCCTCTGCCGCGTACGGATTACCGTAGTTAAGTCCAGCATTAGGACCACCAGCTTTGTTTAAGACATTAACACTGTGGCGACGGCCATGGCCCCTCGGGATACCCTGTTGTCCGTCAAGTCCCATCATTGGTGTGCTAAATTGACCCATTGCAGAGAATCCCCCGGCCATGGGACTCGGCAACGTGCTCTGAACTCGGCGATGTGCTCCAACTCTTCCCGGAAGAGTAGAGCCGAGTATTTGATTGGAAGCTAGCTGCTGCTGATAAAGCACTGCTTGCTGTTGTTGGAGAGCCTCGATTTGGCTCTGGATGGCCATCTAAATTACAAACATTGAAACAGCGCCCATAGTCTATCACCGATAATTGCATACCTGCTCGGCCATAATGCCAGTGATCTCACCTCCCGTGCTGGTCGTCCGCCTATGTTCTTGAGGGGGGCTCAGGTTCTCCGGCTGCTGCTGCTGCGGGAACTGGAAATTAACATCCTCCTCGCTGATAGCCGGTCCAATCACGGGTGGGTTGTTTCCGCGCCTTCTAGCACCGAAAGTAAAAGTCGGTGCCAACTGAGGGCGAGAAGAACCCATGGCGTCGCCTTGCTCCTGGCGAGCAAGTGCCGCAAATCGCGGTGCAGTGAAGCTCTGCGACTGTGAGCGCACGTGCTGGCCTGACTGGAAATTGATAGCGTCTGAAATCTCGCCTTCCTCGAATGCACCTCGATCTTCTGAGTCTTCGGTCATGGATCCCAAATTCGGTGAATACGAGTTGCTAAAGTTCATCGGTGGGGCAGGATTGGTTCCAACGGAGGCCGCCTTCCTGTGTCTTGGAGCAGGCTCAGGAGCCTTGAGTCCAGGATAAGCAGCAGCTCCAGGCTGGAAAACAGGCGCGTTTACGGCAAGGCCAGACTGAGTGCTCAAGCCAGCGTTCGGCGCAGTTGCAGAATCAGGTGAAACCCCATTAGAAGCGTTCTTACTACGCATCTCACCGCGCATCTCAGACATCTCTGAGATAAGGCGTTGAATGGCATTAACGTCTCTGCCAGCAGTTTGTTCCTCCGGCTGAGGAGGCTTTGGAGCCTGAACGTCTTTCGAAGCGGTGGGTTGCTGACGACCGTTGTTGGGTACTCCACGCTTGCCGCCGCCACGACCTTTGCCCTTCTGCGCCTGGGTAGGCTGCTTCTTGTTACCGTTTGATATGTTGCTACCCCGCGATGTCGGGCGTGCGCCATCCTTACCTCCGGAGCCGGGAGTGTTGGAGCGTCTACCCCCGCGATTTCCAGACTTAGGACCGCCAGAACCGGATTGATCCAGCGTAGCCTGTTGCGGCGTCGGAGCTTTGACTTCGTCTGTCATATTAAGTCGTGGTAGGGATGAAATATCCTTGGCTTGCTTTTAAGTAGACGAAGGACGAGAAGGTTGTTTTGTTTTGTTTTAAGTGTTTCTGAAAGGAACTCAGAGAACTGAAGGGAGAAGAGTGAACACGCGCAGCCATTGGGCGGCAAGTTGCGGCACAGAAAAGAGAGGAAGGCTTACCTGAGAGTTGGTTGAACGAGTAGGAAAAACTGGTGGCTTGCCTTCGGTAGGCGTGTAAGAGGATGGTGGGCTTGCCCTGTAGGGCTGGTGAGGATGAGAGTGATATCGTGCAGGTCGTGGTGTAGAGTAAGAGAGAGGGAGGGGATGAAGTCAACCTTGGCCGGAGTTTGCAACTTCACCTACTTTCCCACGCTTTCTCAATTCCGGTTTCTGGTCACACTTCTACTTAATTACATTTTATAGCCACGTTCACTCACTAGTCCTTTTTATGAAACTCGTCTATATTACGTGGAATTGCTATTATCTACTATTGTCTAGATAGTTAAAATGCGTCTTTCGGGACGGTATCGTCTTCCAGGAGAAGCGGCGGTAGCCAGTAGCGACAATCGACGGCGACAGCACGAAGCCAACGCTGATTGGGGTTCATCGCTCATACCCTCAGCTTCTCTATGATCGCCTGTGTGTACTCCTTCGTCGATGCCTTACCACCGAGATCACCAGTGATCGTCTTACCCTCAGCAATCGTCTGAAAGTGGAAAGACCAATCAGAAAATACACATTTATCTAGAATGTACACGTACCGAGAGTGCAGCCTTCTCGATCTTTTCAGCATGCTCATAAAGACCCATATGTCTAGACAATTCTGTAAGACGCCACTCTACTTTGCACGCAATTCAATACTCACCTGAGCATCATGAGCGACGAAAGAAGAAGCGCCGTCGGATTCGCTAGGCCCTTGCCTGTAATACGGGGTTAAATTTGTCCAATTATAACAGGCCGAAAAGCACTCTATACCTGCAATATCCGGAGCCGAACCGTGAACCGCCTCAAAGATCGATGCATCCTGTGGCGCGCATGATTAATATAAATCGGGAGGAAATAACCAATCAGAGAACGCACTCGACCGATGTTACCCGATGGCGTAAGGCCCAAACCGCCAATGAGACCGGCACACATGTCAGATAGGATGTCTCCGTACAGATTTGGCATCACCATGACACGGTCAGCAAAAGGAGCGGGGTTTTGAGTTATCTGCAGGAACTAGTTAGGCTTGCTCAAAACTCATTGCGGTCTTCTTACTTGGAGGCAGGCTCGGTCTAAAAGATCTTCATCGTATTGGATTTCTGGGAAGTCCTTTGCAACTTGACGGCAGGCCGACAAGAACATGCCATCAGACATTTTCCTGTGCAATAAGGTTGGATTAGTTGTGGTTTGGTATCTAAGACCCGACTTGCTCCTACATGATGTTCGCCTTATGCACGGCAGTGACGCGATTCCTGCTGTTTTGGCGAGCGTAGTGGAAGGCGTAACGAGCAACACGCTCAGAAGCATCCCAAGTAATGAGCTTGATGGATTGGACAACGCCATCCACGATCTGTTGTGACAAAGTTTCCGTCAGATGAACCGTTGATCAACCATTTTGATTGATGGTGACTAACCTCATGCTCGATACCCGAGTACTCTCCCTCCGTGTTCTCACGAATGAGCACAGTGTTGACATCGTCGTAAGGTGTTTTAAAGCCCTTGATGGACACACAGGGACGAACATTTGCGAACAGATTGAATGTTCGTCTCAGAGTCAAGTTCAGCGAGACGTGGCCCTTCCCAACTAAAAATCCGATGAGTTTTCAATGATACACGCTATGATTGCGAAACAACTAACTCGGGGTGGCGAGAGGACCTACGTCATGAGGTTAGTTTGGTACGCGTCAGTAATTCACAGAGACGCGTACCTTTCAATGCAACCGTGTTCTTTTTCACCGACTGGATTGCAGAGTCCGGAATGACGGTCTTCCCGCCCTTCAGAATCGGAGCAACGCTGACTTCCTCCCAGTTAATCGGCACCTAAGTTTCTCGCTCAGTCCAGTCAAATCCTCTTCTTCATACGCTCGGTAAATCCCATACGTTGGCAGCACGGTATATATTCTTTACGGATTCACTGATCTCAGGTCCAATGCCTACGCGTGGAAACAGTCTGAGATCGCGAAGGAATACGTGTCAAACGTTGGGTACTCACCGTCACCGGGAATGAGCGTAACTGTGTATTTTCCCTACAAGTGACTGCGCCTCAGCACAGATCCATGATGCAACACGCTTGGCTTACATCAGGACCCTTCTGTCCAGCAAAAGCGGCCGTAGGCGATGCTGCAGAAGCATACGAGCGGTAGACCTGTCCAAGAAATTAGCTTCGCTGTAATTACCCAGCTTGAAAACTGAGATCAACCTGAAAAGTATTTCTGGCAGAGACGCCTCGTCGTGCAAGACCGGCGAACGACCGAGAGGCGAGCATAGTTGATGAGATTTTGGGGTACTGAGCAAGTCAGTGGCAGCAAAATGAGGTTGGAGGAGAAGGAAGAAAAAAAGAGCGCACGGTGTCCCGCACGCGCGTCACGTCGCGATCGGCTACTCCGGTTCATCCGTAAGATAAGATACGTATTAATTCGGTTGATCATCCGGTGCTTGGTCTGCAGGCAAACCAATCCTCACCTTGCAGCGACTTATTCAACGGGCAAGTCGTCCATCTTCTCAGCCTTGAGAACTTGCACCGTAGCTCTCTTTCGGCCTACTAACTTACTCTTGGAGCACGATAGAACCCCAGTTAAAGGAAGGAGAGGCAAATGTTCTACATTTACAGCATTGTTATGTTACCGTCATGACAAGCTAGTGGCTCCCTTATCGCTCACTTACAACACAGCAACAAGGCTTCATGGAGAATATAACGAAACAATAAATTTGTCAATAAAGTGCAAGGATGTCGACTAAGCTTCTAGTTCTTGCCAGACTTTTAGATGTCTTGTCAACAGATTCAAAATGTGGGTATGTTAGGTGTTACTGGATTTTTATCACTCTCGGATTGCTGCACAATTCCTATAATGTTCTACAAGAATCGTACTCGATCACAAGTACTATGTCCGAGTCTTTAACCCTTACTCTACTTCCTGCCTGTAGCAACTAACAAGCTTACTGCGATCTGTTACTTGCGCGGTCCGCTCGGTAGCAAATTAAGCAAACGACTGATGTGATCCTTGGCGAGTCGGGATTAATGGGCAATTTTCCGTCCCTAAACAGAATGAACGTGAGCAAGACGCATGTAGGAAAGCTGCTCCAAATCGGTGAGCTGAAAGGGAGACCTACTGCAGTACTAGGACTCAGCAATACTATGAGACCTTCTACTGCATCGTCAGCAGTCTTGAATGGCAAGCGTTTAGTCGTCCCCTTATCATTGATTTCAGTGGAATATTGGCCGCAAACATCTTCAATTTCTTTATCATTTTCATCTAAAGCTATCTCGTATTTATTATGTTGATCATCCTCTGGTGCCAGCACACAATCCAATCCTCACCTACAGCAACGTATCTAATTGGGACGTCACTAATAGAAAAAACACAGATACGTTCCACCTTTTTCCTTTCTGGGCCTGCTG
This sequence comes from Inonotus obliquus, assembly GCA_032164295.1. Classification (NCBI taxonomy): domain Eukaryota; kingdom Fungi; phylum Basidiomycota; class Agaricomycetes; order Hymenochaetales; family Hymenochaetaceae; genus Inonotus; species Inonotus obliquus. Next base: position 1,103,157 of record JAJHTX010000004.1, read on the forward strand.
TCTCACTCGCCTTGCCTGATAGAGTCACGATTAGAGGAGAGAGAGGCAAGAGAACTAAGGGACTCGCTTTTGAAGAACTCGGTGACTTTGAGATTTCCAGCATATGATTTGGGATCATTCCTTCTATACACAGCTTTAAGTTGCGAAATACTCATCGATAGAGCGTCTACAGTCTGGGGGTAGGAGCAATTGAAAAGGTAAAGGCGGCAGATTCTACAGTATTTTATAAGAGGAAAGCAGCCCCACCAGGCAAAGACGTAATTGCAACCTGGATGGTGCAATGGTGCAAAGAGAGGAGTACTTTGCAATATGGAATGTCCCGATATTGGAGGCGGACGGTATTCTTGCAAACCATTTCTGCGTTCCGGTGCATCAGATATCAATTGATCCATACAGAGTCATTGTAAGATATGAGACCAAGTGGTTCGCAGGAGAGCTCGACGAGCCATCATGTGTAGAGCATGAAGCAAGGTGCTTGGATTTGAAAAGCGCTTTGCAGATGCATACCACGTCATGCAATGCGGCGAGTAGCAAAGCTCCTGCCATCGTGCGGTCCCCAGGCTCAGTCCCTGGACCACACCCCCGTAAACTATAATGAGACAAGAAGTTGAAGGTCTTTTGAATACTGGTTCATGGTTGTAGCGCAAAAGAGTTAGAACGATGTCTTGAGAACTGAAAAGGAAAAGGATAAAGGCATGAGTGAGAAGAGAAGATTGGTCAGGTCAGGTCAGGTCAGGTCAGGTCAGGGGGGACAACTCGGAAAACGAAACGGGGAGAGGAACGGATGGACAGTTTTCACTTCCGAGACCAATATAACAATTTCCCGACTTGAGGCTAAGCAGAAGACAGCGACAGAATCAGATGAGATCAGAAGACGAGGCCTTCGTTGTCGTTAAAGTCAAGGAAAGAAGTTCTAATAGCACCATGCGTCGTCTGGGGCTTCGGTCCCCACAGCGCAACCAACTGGACATCAGTCGAAGTAGCGTGCAGAAATACTCTCTTCCTCCTCCGATAGTACCTTCCTTCCAATTGTAAGTGACATCCACGAAATGCTATGTCATTCTAATGCAAGGTTTCTGAATCAGCACGTTCAAAAGCACCTTACGTACATTTTCATCAGTAACGTAAACCCACAATCCAAACTATTAAACGCGTGTGGATCTGTGGACCGGCACCTTCGCTGTGAGAATACTTAGATGATAGAAAAGTGTGATAGGTTGGACGTACGTAACACCCGGACTTTAAAAAGAAATCTCTTCCTCGAAATCATGTTGCTCGTTCCAACGGCATTTGAACCGGAGGCTTGTTCGCCAAAAGGATCATGGGGAGGTATAATAGGAGGATAGCGGAGAATCCCAAACTACAACAGCAAGACGAAGTCAATCATTCAATGCAAAGAGTAAAATATACGTATTGGAAGAGTGACGTACATCAGGCTTTGCCATGCCGGACCTCCTTCTTTTGAACGCAATGGGTGGGAGTTGACGAATCCGCTTATGCCGAGTAATAAAGCGGGCCAGGCGAGGTACCTAAACATATAAACGGAGACACTTGGCCATAGTGAGCAAATCGGGTGCAGTTTGAGGGGCGGTATGGACATACCTATTACGAATGACCATGACCGTGCCAGCCAGCAACATGCTCGACACCAACACCCCATCTAACTCATGTACGATGTGAATACAATCGCGGGGAAGTCTGTTGGCCGACTCACCTGTGTAGGTTGACCTCCATGTCGCCGGAAGGCTGAGTTTGGCTTCCGAGTGTTGGGGTTGTTACCTGACTTGACGCTGGTTAAAGTACTTCAACTTGAGAGAAGTAAATGTCCGTCACGCGGTCTGAGAGATCTCCACTCGACTCACTGACTGAGCATTGACTCGAGTCATGAACTCTACTCTTGCTTCTCACAAGTAGTACTACTTTTCCAAAGCATACGCGGTATCCGCCTTCACCTTTTTTGAAGTCTTGACCGCAAACACTGTCGATTTCCTCGCTCTTTGAGCCCTAAATTACCTCGTACAAAACAATTATTCAGGCCAATTTTCATCCGAATATTACAATTTATTCCTAGGAAAAGCAGAATAAGTAATACAGTAGTGCACAGTGGGTGCCCGTGTCTATCAGCTACCCACTCAATAGCTCGTTTAGCTGTTTCTGATACTGCTCCAGATTCCTCTCTTGCTGCTCCTCCACCGTGTCCGCAACAGCCTTTAATCAAATTAAGTACGATAATGAAACAATAAACAAAAGAAACACCAACAGGCAACTCGTCTTTCACAGTTCCAGCAGCACCAAGTTTGCCGTCCGTGATCTCAAATAGTACCTTCTCGACCTCTGCATCTGCCTCTTCCTCCAGCTCCTCATCATCCTCCATCTGCATTACCTCCTCAAGCATCTCTTCCATGATACCAGCCTATTTGCTCATTTAGATAAGGAATACAGGAGTGGCTCAGCAGAGTGCTCGCCTTTGTCATCTCCATACTCATTTCTCGCATTGCTTGACTGACTTGTGGTAGTTTCACGAGCGAGTTGGATAGCTTCATAATTTCTGTGGATTTCTGCAGAGTCCCCGTAACTTTATACATAGCTTTGGCGGCGTGTCAGTATCATCCAGCGAGATATCTCAGTAGTGAAACACGTACAAAGCTGCTGCACGAGCTGATTGTTGATAGACCCTAATCGAGCCTTGCTCACGGACAATCGATCCTTCTGCTTATGACTCCTCACAACCTCCTTCGCAAGTATCTTTGCATTCTTTACGTCCCCCTTCGTTGCAAGCTTCTTCACCTCCACTTGTACCTTTTTCGTTGCCATGTCAAGCTATGTGCAGAAACAACGAAGTTAATGCCCGACCAAACGTTTGAGTGGATGGACAAGGAAAGCCAACCTGCCTCATCTCCCGGTCAAGCTGGCGCTGTTCGCCCCGTAACCTGCTCTGCCATGCCCGGATCTTCTCTTCGGGTGTTGGACCATATAGAAAGCGGTTAATAGATTGCATGAGTACTGGCTGGTCATGGACGAGGTGGACCTAATGCTGCGCGGTGACTTGTCTGCGCCACGCTACCTTTTACGGTATTTCGGTGATCATCGCCACCACTTCGCCTCTGATCATGACTTTCACTTCGATTGTCTAACATTTCTTGCTTGATCCATTCACTTTAGTCCCACGGACCACTTGAGGAGTTTCCTCGTTGTGTATACGCTACTCGATAGCGTGAGGCGAGACTCAGATTGGTGCAGATGTCTAAATAAAACATCTCCTAGAAGAATTTCTTGCCATACAATCTCTCGGGCTGCGAGGCTATAACTGACGTCTGAACAAATCAAGGCATACTTTTCAATTTTGCGAGTGATTGCGTCCTTCAGGCTGAAACACGCGCGATGCTCTACACTCGAATGCCATATTATCGCATTTCGTCTCAGACTCGAGTCTGAGGATCGCCCACATCATATGTCTATAAAGCCTGCCAGCCCGCCCATTCTTTCCTCAGAGATCCCCTCTCACCTCCTCGTCTCTATCCCTCAAGGATCTGGCATCCTTCGCATCTTCAGTCCTGTCTTTTCTTACTGTGAAGCTCAATCGTACAAGGCAATATGTTGCCGGTCTCGACACTCCTTTCCCTTCTCGTGATCATTTGTTCTCGAAGGACCTCTGCACAACTTCAACCAACAACTCCTGGTCCGAATGAGACTTATACTGCAGGGTCGAACTGTACGATTGCTTGGGAACCAGATTCTTCTGGGTCTTGGACGAATGTCACTATCGGTGAGATTCGCTTCAATGTTTTCATATTCCAGTTGAGCCTGACTAACGAGCCGTGTTGAAATCGAATGGTAGACTTGATGTCTGGCTCGAATAACAATATGAGCCTTGTTACGAACGTAATAACGGGCTTAGATGGCACTGATACATCGCTCACGCCATTCTCGTGGACATGTCCAGAAGTGAACCCGTTTTCTACGATTTACTATTATCAGTTTACGAATGGGGAGGATATCTCGACGAGAGCGTGGACGACAAGGTTTACTGTGAGTCAATTCTCTTGAAATTTCTCATGAGATGCCTGATTGTGAAACGATTAGATCGCATCCCCAGCGAACGAGACGGAACCTCCAGAGAACCCAGAGCAGCCGGACGGAGAAAACGTTCCCTGGGGAATAGGTTACATCAAAAGCCCGAGCAAGTCGGCGTCGACATCAAATTCGAGCACGAATAGTACGAATAGCTTAGATTCCAGCACTTCGGACTCGGAGACAGAGGGATCAGCAGGGTCAAGTAACGCGAAGAAACCGCACGGTCATAAAAGCGACTCGGACTCTGCAAACTCGGACTCTCCGTCAGATACTGATGACGTTGACGACGCCAGATGGGATGAGAAAGGAGAAAGAAAGAATAACGCGGACGATGATGAAACCGATGACTCGAGCGAAGAGAAATCAAGCACAAAAACTCACCCTGCGAACGTTTCAGGTGCAAAATCCTCTGCTGCGCGTGCAACTTCCGTCGCTCACTCCGGGACTCACGATTCTTTCTCTTCTTCTCCGAATGACTCTGATACGAATGGCTATGACGAGTCGGATGACCCAGACGACAGCGACGACTCTCACTCCCGCTCTGGTTCAGGCTCTGGTTCACGTTCGCAACAAGAGTCAAACGCAAATGCAGACTCAGACTCGGACTCCGATTGGTACTCAGATTCAGGCTCCCAAGCTCAATCTCAATCTTCTTTCTCTTCTCATGACCGTGGAGATGGTGAATGTCGATGTGGCGTTGTTACTAATGCTGGTCTAAGTTTTAGTGGTGCGAAGTCTCTAATGGATGCTTCTGTATCCGGAGTCGTGTCGTCTGTTGCTCCTTCTTTATTCATTGCACTGGTGGTAATGTACATGTAATTGTCTAGGTAGAGGTTTTGGACTTTATGGTGCGTCTTGAGTTGCTCCCAAAGCAATGTTTGGGCCTTTACAGTCACCGAGATGGCCAAATAATCAAACGAGTCACGTATCATTTTGCAAGGAACCACTAGTTACTAGAAAGTGTATCCTCAATGACATTTCGTACCCAAGCAAAGAGCCCTAACGCCTTATCCTCACGCGCTTCATACGTCAGGAGTTTTGCAGGAGCCATGGCAGCTCCAAGTCCAGGTCCAGAACTAGCAGACAAAGGACTAAGTTGCGTCGCTCCTGAAGCAGATCGTGTTATAGAAGATGGTACACGCAAGAGTTGGTAAGCGTGACAGTCCAGGCTTAGGTCGTCCGCGCATTTGACACGGAAGTTCCTGGTGGTAAATAGGGAATAAGTATACACCAACTTGGACAAGAATAAGATATCTGCGCACAGAACGCAACCTTCCCAACGTCCAATGGCGCGACACATCATCTCATCAACGAACCACGTCCCGCTCAACGATTGGCACACTTCAATACCAATCTCACATATTTCTTCAAGTAAACTGCGCTCGATCTCATCGGCGAGAAGCTGTACAAGTTGAGGTATAGAAGATATTCCGATGGCTGCTTGTGGGAGGAGCGCCACGAGTACGGATGGGGAGGTGAATGTGAAGCGGACTGTATGTCTGATGAGGACAGCATCAGTCATAACTGAGATGAAGGGAAAGGATGGCGCACCTTCCACCGATTCTCAAAACAGTCTCACCACCGAATCTCTCCTTACCTTCTAATAGTGCATCCAATATAACCTTCCCAGTCTCACCCACGGGTTCAAAGCATAAGTCAACCGGTACACCAACCGCACGAAGTCTATTAACGGCTTTCATCAACTCCCCCCGAATGCGATTCAGGAAGACATGATACTGCAACAAGTCGATAATTGGTCTAAGGATCTGAGGAGCTTGAGTGGGTCGTGAATTGAGGATCGTCTGCTTGGGGAGAAGCTTGAGTCGGGCGGCTTTAGTGTGAGAGTGTTGCCGCAATAAGAAAACTAGTAAAGACGAAGCAATAAGATCGCATAGTGCATGTCCTGTCAAATCAGAGGAGGAGCCTGCGTTGTCATTGGATGATACGATAAGGTCTTCATCCACCTATTCGATTCATACGAAAAAAGTCGATTGAACGTTTCAGGCACATTAGAATTGACTTGCATACCAATTCAAACCGCAGCTCGACGTCCTGCGCCGCATCAATTACAATCAACCTCTCCGACACACGTGCGGACGCAGTGGGTAAGTTCCCTGCTTCTCTAATGAGCTCGCCAAAAATCTCTTTCTCTACAATCTCTTTTTGAGCGCCCTTGATTGCACCGTTCAATGTATCATCAGCGGTTATCCGAATCTGACTGTGGCAAGATGAAGTTTCTCCCGAAGAAGTCTTCCTGGTGAGACTGACACGGAGGCGTGTCTTGTTTCGGTGAGGAAAGACGAGTGGACCATCTTGCGTTGTTGGAGAAGAGTAAAACGCCATATGGGCAATGGCATGCCGGCGAAAGATTGGAAGCGCTGTAATGAACCCACGTTAGCGATACATTCTTTCAACGAGAGCGAAACAACTGACATGATTCAAGGCCATATGAGACCAAGAAGTCCCGACTGGCCCTGTCCGATCCCTTCCCGGTAGCAGAGCCTAGTGGAAGAGGTGCGGGAATTAGCTCCCAGTTTCCACGACGCATTCGCAAAGCATCGGCCCAATATTGCTCTGAACGCGAGGAACTTCGCTCGATTCCCTCTGCGGCTGTCCGCAGAACATCGGAGGCTTTGCGAAGTGCATCATCCTTCCCTCCCGTGACAAACTGAGCGTTGAATGCCTGTACCGAGGGGATAGGAGGCGGAGCAGTAACGATCGAAGTAGTCAAGAGACCTAGTTTGAGTGATGGGCTCAAAGAGCTCGGCGGAAGGGCGGAGGGGGCCCCCAGGATTGATGCACTTGGGGATGTGCCTGTACTTGAAGGTACGGATGAAGATGTGGATAGAATGAGGGACAGTAAATCTCGCGCATGAGACATTTCACCCAGAGCGATGCTGGGAGGAGTGTTAGCTTCTTTCACTTATTTACGCACGAGGAGAGCACGTACGTACTGAAGTCGGGGCAGAATCTCGCTCCTCATTTGAAAGAGCTTTTCCGGTGTCATGAGTTTCTCTTCTTCAGCAGCATCCTTCGCCTCGTCTCCAGATGCATTCCCCTCGTTTGAAGTAAGTTCCTTATCAGCTACCTCGTCTTCGGAAGGATATCTCATCTGTGGATCGGAGTCAAAGAAGTCTATTCCTTGTTCGAGGAATATTCGTCGAAAGCGTTCTCCAAGTTTAGTATCCCAGTCGTCTTGCGGCTCGTAGATGAATTGACCGTCTTGAGTGATATCAAGGAGAGCCTGCGATGGATTACCATTTTCGTCCTTGTAGGGCCTTTCGAGAGATAGTTTTGTTTGCCTCCAGGATTGTTCATTGTCCTGTTGCATTGTATGTTGTGGTGATACTGAGAGTGAGTGATCGGAAGATGCCGTGAGACGCACAACGGGCCGACCCCGAGTCAGAAAGGGCAGATAATGATTATTTATTTGATTGAGAGGCACGCTGCTGCTTCTTCTTGGTCTCTGGCCTTTCCATACCCCCTCCCTCTCCATCCGACGTCCATGATCAAGACCGAACATCCCATCCTGCCCGCAGTACGGGCCACCCCGCCTGCTTCGGCATCAACACCCGGCAAGCGTAAAATTAAGGATGACCGGGACCAGCCCAGTCAGACATCGAAGAAGAAGCCCAGGACCAGGGTAAGGTGCGCAGCGAGTGATAAGGGTCACTATGTCCTCGACACGCTGATGTCTGCTGTTACTTTGTAGCTATTCTTGTGGAGAATGCCACAGGCGAAAGCAGAAGGTCCGCTTTTTGCGTATCCTTGATCACAACACTCACTACTCTGCATACAGTGTGATCGTCAAATTCCGTGCTCTCACGTTCGTCTCTTCCAGTACTTTCCTCCGCTTGTGCTTCTCTTCCTGACGTAGACTCAACACCAGTGCATAGCTCGTAAAGTTCCAGACCTCTGCAAGGCATACACTCCTGGAAAGTCTGAACAGGATGTACATGCCCGCCTTTCTCGGCTTGAGCATATTATCGAGCTCGCACTGCCTCAGTTCTGTGGCAGCACACCGAGCGGCCCGTCGTCCCCCATCATCGGTGCGTCCATACACTCGCGACTCGGAGGATCCGGATCGCTATCACCCGACGACGAAGGTTCTCAAGCTGAAGAAGGTGACGTAGGGGCAGGCACGTTTGACAGAGGAGGGAAATGGTTTGGGAATAGTGTTTCCGGGAGTGTTGCTCCTACCACTATGCTTGAGCAGGTGAGAAAAGCTGCGACGATGGGGAACACGAGCTTCAACCTGGCTTTGCAGCTTACGCATGTCGCTCCGAGCAATGAACACACCCCCAACGAGCTGATGAACGGGCACTTCGCCGCAAGTGGAAGCAGACCCCAGCCAACCGCAAGTCTGCCCTCGATGAGCGAGAATGAACAGGACAGAGTCCTGATGCAAAACGGGGAACCGACAGCCGCCGACCTCCTGCAAGGTTTGATCCGCGACTGCGGTCTTTCGGAAAATAAGCTTCACGAACTTATGCAAGAATTACCGTCGAAACAGTATACCGACCACCTCATTGATTATTACTTCGAAAACATGTAAGTAGCTTGCTCCAACGGTGTGTCTCTATTCTTAGATTGCGTACGCTAACTAGTTCTTCGGGTAGGAATTGGACGCGGTATCCGATCTCAGAGCAAGATTTCAGAACATCATATGCAGCCCTTTTTGTTGATGGTTTAGGCTCAAATCCCAGCGATATTCGTTTTCTTCCCTTATTATTTGTGGTCCTCGCTATTGCCGTTCGTCTCGCTCCGGAACATATTGGTGGTAATCCTCATGAACGAAAATTGAAATCTTCTCGGTTTTATTGGTCTTGTAAGCATGTCTAGCATTCCATCACCTTCTTGGAGCTAAGGTCGATTACAGCACGACGCGCATTGCTTATTGCTGCCGCCATACAACCGGACTCCTTGGAGATGGTGCTTACTAGGTTACTGGTGAGTTTTTCTCGTATAATTCGTGGAATCGCGATTACTCAAGGAGGCGTGTCCTACAGAGCGCTCGTTACCTGACATTTGACCGCAGAATAACGGAGTGTTGGAGTCAACTGGGAGCAGCAGTTTGTACAGCCCAAGCTCTCGGTCTTCATCGCGATCCAGCTGGAATGGTAAAATTTCCTTGCGATACTTCATTGGCGGATGCTAATTGGTTTCCTTATCTTTAGCGCTTGGAACCCGCGCAAGTTGAATACAGGAGACGAGTATGGTGAGATTAACTCGGTCGTTGCCTGATGTGCTTAGTTCTAATATCTTTCCAGGGCGTATCTCTATCACGCGGACAGATCGTATTCTATGGTTCTTGGTCGCCCTTACGCGATCCAAGATGAATACACAACCACATCGCCGCCTCTCAATGTCGAAGACTTATCGACACTGATCTCAATCCCCTCTGCCCCACCTCTATCGCACCCTACCCGCATGACCTTCGTTATCTTAAGGCACAAATTGGCATATCTCATTGGCAAGATGGTCCAGTTCGTATCTTTATCTGCTTCCCATGTGACCTTTGCTCATGATCTCTCAGCTACTTCCAACGTGTTCGGATCCAAAATCACTATTCAGAAGTGCTGGCTCTTGACGACGACCTGCAAAAGTTTATCGATACCCTGCCTCCACACTTCTCCTTCAACCCAGATACCTCACTGGATCATTTAGAAGAGTATTCGTATATCCCGGTGCACCGTTATCTATTGACCACAGAAATCCATTTCGTCCGCATCAGTCTGCATCGACCGTACATCCTTCGACGGCTGGACTCGGATCGATATGGACGTTCCAGACGTGCATGTTTCACCGCGGCGCTTCAGGACTTCCAAGTTCGCCAAAATTACCGACGCACACAATCCGAAGAGGTATTACGGATGGTCGGAAATGCATACCGCGAATTCCAAACGGCAATGATCAGCGGGATCTATCTGGTACTCGAACCAAACGGGAAGAATGCGGACGCGATGCATGTCATCCTAGATACGTTCCTCAGGGACCATGAGGGATTGGAGCTTGATGAGACGACACGTAGAGAACTCAAAATCGTTGAGCTTCTGAAGAGTAAGGCTCTGCAAGCGAAGTCTCAAGGTGGTCCGGCACGACGGAATACAATTCCCGAGACTCCAGCGAGTGCCTCGTCCGAGCAATCAACGGATGCGCAGGCGAACGCGAACTTGCTCCTCAGTCTGCAGCATTCTCGTGGCACGATCCAGCATACCCGCTCTTCGAGCGAGAGTGCCGTTTCACCTGCTTCACGACAGCCTTTTGCTCCTCTGACTGCAAAGGGCATGATCTCGGCTGGAGCCACACCCAATCCGCTGCTCGGGGCGGCCGGTATTACTGGGAGCGGGATGACCCCCTTACCCGCGTCACCCACGTTCCAGCGCATACAGGCTCAGAGTGGACCAGTAAGCTCGCGACACTCACCGGTAGGGACGGGTAGTCCAGGTGCTGATGAGGACATGAGCGCACAAAATATGCTGGATCACTGGTGCAACGTCGTGACGAACCCGCCTTTACCAATAGACTCGTTTGGGGGAGGCGGCAACTCACTGTCAAGTGGACAATGGGGAACCTTTTCCACTGGCGTCGGAGGTGGTACGGCAGATTGGTTAAACACCCCTTATATGATGAATGGAGACGCTGGCCTTGGAAATGGATTGGAAGGAGCTGATTATAATTATTGGGAGAGCCTTGTGAACACGATACGTGGTGGACCTGTTTGATTGGATTTAAGGATGGTCACAGAGTATCTGATATGAGATATTTATATGTTTTCATATTTCTGTGTTTATTTACTCAGGCTGCCGTGTATCGTCTATACTCAATCCTGTGCTTTGAACCCCCAAATACAATGTACCGACGTGCAAAACGGTTCCCTACGCGAGTACCCGACGCCCAAGGTGACTATGATTTCGGGGCCCAGAGGTCGTAAAGTTCTTTGTCATTAGGATTGAAGCACGTCGCTATGGTAGGGTCTGCGCGGATGATGAGGCGCTTTCTCGTCGTGAATGATTCGGTATTTGGGACTGTGCGCATCGGTATGCTCAATGGAATGGCCGGCGCGGGTGTACCAATGGTGGATGTTGGTGAACCAAATACGGGTGCCGGGCTCTGTGGCTGGGTCAGTATCGTCTGGTTGGTGTGTGAACGATGAGGAGGACAACGCACTGGAGCAGGACTTTGGCGTCCTGAACGAGACGGATCAAATGCCGCAGACGAACCTTGCGTAACATACAGAATTAGGAATAAAACGAGAGATTATTGTCAGAAGTATGCATACCAGGCATAGAGTCAGCCATAGTCACTGTAAACTGACAAGGTAAGAATAAGAGATGTGCTGAGACTGAAAGTGGCAGTACGCGCCCACGGGTGATTTACTCCCCACCGAACCGAACCGCAGCTCATTCTCATCAGACGTGTAGTACTCTCTTCATCTCGTTCTGCCATGAACATCGTCGGCCGCAGTACGTCTCAACATCCATTTCAAGTCCCATTCTCATGTTCACTGATTGTTCGTGTAGTATTCGGCTTTGGGGCTTCATTACGTGCGCATATATTCCTACCTTCTCCAACCCTAACGGTACTCACTCGTCACGCATAGAGGGTCAAGACACGCCCGAGCTGGTCAAGATACCATCCGGACAGCTCTATTTGGCTCGACCGGGTGGTATTCGTAGCTCTCAAGAATGCATGTACGTATTTTTTTCATGTCGCGTTTATTTAATGACTTATTGCGCTGCGCCAGTTACAATGACGCGATGGCCACGGTGCGCAAGGCGCCATCGGTCGAACACAACTTTCAACTTGTCATTACACGCGTATTCGAAGAAGGAGAGGAAGACATTCTTGAGGATGAAGATGAAAGTGCGTCTATAGGCTCCGATGTTCATCATACATCCATTCTATGCGAGACAAGGCCAATGTTGATAACTGAAACGCCGCAGATGACGAGTTGGTCTTTCTGATCTCGACCGAGCTCGAATTCCGTACTGGCGAGGTTGAGGGCGAGCCGGCACTTATCTGGAGAGATCTCGATGGTGACGTCGATGAGACATACCAATTCGTCGCGACGGGCGCGAATCTAGCCACCGTCGAGCTCTTCGTTCAGTGCGTCTACCGTGCGATGTACGAACGCAAATACAAGACAAGCTCGGACAACGCGTCACCCGCGGATTTACAGGAATTTGTGTGGAAGTGCGTGAATGTGTTCTTCCTTCATTTTTTGCCTTTTAATTGTCCGAAGGCTCATTTCTTAAGTATTACGTTGCTAGGGCACCAGAAGAGAAGGCAACAAAGGCGTCAAAGGCCAAAAGCAGAACATCCGAGGATGACTCGAACTTGGCTGGTGCCATGAATAAACTCAAGGTTGATTCTGACTCTCAACCGTCCACATCACAGCCGGCGTCCGCAGCGAGTATGGTGCCTCCCGTCATCAGCAAGTTAGCTGAACTATATCTTTGGGACCAGGAGGACGGTCATTTTTTGAAGCAAGCTGATATTCATGGTAGCATTACTAAAAAGTCAGCATCTCGCTTTGACTACTACGTGGTTGCGACAACTCTGGAAGGCCAGCAATTATTTGCGCATCAACTAACGTCCGATCTAAACGCGCGCTGGAGTTCGAAGTTGGCCAGCTGCACGTGGAACCATACGAGTCTTACTGGCATCTTGAGTAGTTGGTGCTTCAAGTTCGAGGCTCTGGATGATTTCAGGGAGTTCCAGGAAACTTGGGGTAGTTGTTTGTATGAGGCACTCAATCAGGCGAGCTGGGCAAAGGCAAAGGTTGGTCGTTGTGTCTTGTGTCGTAGGCAAGAATGCCGAATCGCTTATTTTCGTACAACAGGCGGATGAGCAGCAGTATATTTTGAGCTCATATGACAACGATATTGAGATGCAGGATGTGGAAGATGAGGACGAAGACGAGGTGGAGGGCGCCCTTGCCGAAGGTGTGTTCGCTTTCTACATGCGTCACTGCTTCATATCTCACTAGCAACAAAGAAGCAGGCGATGAATCAGAGGAGTCAGAATCAGAGGATGAAGGTGACGAGGCGGCCGCGGTCGTTGGAGATCCTGGCGAGCGTAACTCTCAGCTTACCGTCGGACACAAGAATGATAGAACGTTCGTTGTTCGTGGCGATAAGATTGGCGTCTTCAAGCACACGGATGAAGGTAAAGTCGAGTATGCAGCGACCATTAGAGATCTTGGTTTCAAGAAGATGAAGTCATTCAAGCCGAAGCATGTATGTCAGATTTCTGCCTCATGAGTTCTCAGCTCACAGTCTTATCTAGATGATGTTACATGACCAAGATGCGAAGATGATTCTTTTGAATGAGAACGCACAGCACTCGCTTTTCGCCATGGACATCGAGTATGGAAAAATCGTCGAAGAGTGGAAAGTAGATGATAACATAAACGTCGACCACATCGCTCCAAAGTCCAAGTTCGCACAGACAACTGGAGAATCAACTCTTGTTGGAACGTCGCATAATGCCCTCTTCCGCATCGACCCGAGGTTAGGAGGACGGGGCGGGAATGCACTAGCAGAAACGAAACAATATACTTCGAAGAATGCATTTTCGGGTGTTACGACAACGGCTGCAGGTAAACTTGCAGTTGCGAGCGAAAAGGGCGACATTCGGTTGTTTGATACTGTTGGGAAGATAGCGAAGACTGCCTTGCCTGCAATGGGCGATCCGATTTTCGCCATTGATGTCACTGCAGATGGGCGTTGGATTGTTGCAACATGCAAAACCTATCTGCTTGTCATTGATACTCTCATCGGTGCTGGGAAGTACTCGGGTAATCTTGGATACGATCGTCCATTCCCCGCGGACGCAAAACCTCAGCCCAAACGATTGCAACTACGTGCGGAACATGCGGCTATTATGGGACATGCAGCGTCGTTCACGCCCGCTCGGTTTAATCAAGGGGAAGGAAAGAATGAAACTTCAATCGTTACGTCTTCAGGACGATATGTTATTTCATGGGACTTTGCGAAAGTCAAGAAGGGGAAGTTGGATTCTTATACGATTAAGAAGTACGTTCAGTTTCTTCCCTTTTTTGATGGACTTTATTGACGATTTATTATAGGTACGAGGACGAGGTTGTCCAAGACAATTTCAGGTTCGGAGATGACAAAGAAATAGTATGTCCAACAGTATCTAAATTCGTGCGCACCAGCTCACATACTTGCCTCATAGGTCGTCGCGCTGTCGAACGACGTTCTAGCCGTCAACAAGAAGAATCTGAAGAGACTGCCTCGCGGCTCTCTCGGCGGCGCACCTCGACAAAGCAGTTCGAACATCGTCAACAGTCCTTTCTGAATATCTCTCTTTTCAGGTCCCGCCTTCTTTCTAATTGATGTTGATGATAGATCCTATACCACTTGTGCACCGTTTACAAGATCACGAACTTTGCTTCTCTAGTTGCTGCTTGCTCATTACCCTTCAAAAGTCAATATTTTCTTTCTACCCAATTTTGTCTGTTTTCCTTCGCTGAAAGAATGATTATTATTCATCGTCGCGTAATACTTTACTTGAGATAAAGCGTAGCTTTGGTCACCTGTTGTATCTTAACCTCTTCTTTTTTGTGTTGTGTTTCCTGACTTTGTGCGGGTTTATGTATTTGTATGTTTTCGATTTCTTGAATGAACTTGAACGCGAAGACTCATTGCCTGTGGCACGTGCCGATTCACGAACTGATCAAGTCAAGCTTTACTTTCAACACTCACCATGATCGAATATATCCTTCTCGTCTCACGGCAGGGTAAGTTACCGCTTCAGTATCACCACTATACAGCAATTGGTTAAGGAGCTAATGAACTATCATGAATCATATCCCCCTTTTAGGCAAAGTACGACTGGCGAAATGGTTCACGACTCTCCCTCCGAAGACCAAAGCGAAGATCGTGAAAGATGTAACGCAGTTGGTTCTAGCTCGGAGGACTAGGATGTGTAATTTCTTGGAGTACAAGGGTGCGTTTCTTGATTCTTGGCTCTCATCTGTGCTACGTCTGTGTAATGTGTAACGAGGCTGATTTGGATTGGGACACTCCTGATGATAGACTCGAAAGTCGTGTATCGCCGTTATGCTTCCCTATTCTTCGTCACGGGTGTTAGCGCGGGTGATAATGAACTCATTACGCTTGAGATTATTCATCGTTATGTCGAGGTTCTGGATCGGTATTTTGGGAATGTGAGTCTCCACGTTACCATTCCGTATCGATGTCTCCGTTATATGGGGATGAATGTTGACTTCGCTTTGGTCGGATTGGTTGATAGGTCTGTGAATTGGACTTGTAAGACTTGCTGTGCTTTGCTTGTCGTGTTGCCGTGGATCTGAGTGAATCGATTCTTTGTGAACGTATAGGATCTTCAATTTCCAAAAGGCGTACGCTGTGGGTAAACTTCTCCTCCCAGTCTTGTCAAGTAGCTAATCACTATCATGCACAGATCCTAGATGAGCTCATTATAGCCGGAGAACTTCAAGAATCCTCCAAGAAATCAGTCTTACGAGTCGTACGTCCTTCTAGTGCTCCTTTACATTCATTAAACCTAATCCTCTATACAAACAGGTCGCCCAAGCTGACAGCGTAGAAGATCAAGAAAACAGCGAAGACACGCTGGCGCGAATAGGTTCGCGGGCTCTATAGTTGTTGTGTTCTCATAATAGAGACGCTTACTATCATTCCTCTCCCCTGTGCCTTGCGCGTTACGCACTACGATATTCTGAAATGAATCAATGATACTATTTTTCGCCGGACCGTGTTGGACATTACCCCTTCGCAACCGAATAGGGTTTGGTCGTTTTGATTGAAACACGATAACGACTGGGAACCGGAGATGGACTGGTTCAATAAAGGGCGGGTGTAAAGTATTTGTAGGTTCGTGGGTAAGTTATCAATATGATATCGCTTGCGCAGCTGGAGGTGTATATGTACAATGAAAAGCCAAACGAGAATTCCTTCTCGCTGCTGTGCGACTTTCTATCCTCAATTGCATCGTCTGATTCCCGACGGTGTCTTCTGAACATCTGCGTCGCGTCGGACGTTCCGCTTGAGAAATACTCTTCCTCGATATCGAAAGAAAGATTATTATTGACCACGTGCCGAGTCTTCGGATTCGATCGGGTACGCTTATCAATTTGCTAACAGGGTCAACAACACCGCCAATGCCATGATCGAGTACATCCTCCTCGTCTCACGTCAAGGTAAATCATTTCTTGGATATCACCATCGTACACACATATCACTTGATACATAACTGATCTGACGACTTTTCATGGTTTATATATTTAACCCCTTCCAGGCAAAGTACGTCTGGGGAAATGGTTTACGACTCTCCCTCCAAAGACGAAGACAAAAATCACGAAAGATGTAACTCAGCTCGTTTTAGCTCGGAGGACTAGGATGTGTAATTTCTTGGAGTACAAAGGTGCGTTTTTCACTATGTATGTATGTTATGTTCATATTCTATTGTTTGGAAGGCTAGTACTGAATGTCGACTCGGATGATAGACTCTAAAGTCGTTTACCGCCGTTACGCATCTCTGTTCTTCGTCACTGGTATCAGTGCTGGTGATAACGAACTTATTACGCTTGAAATTATACATCGTTACGTCGAGGTGTTGGATCGGTATTTTGGGAATGTGAGTCTACACGTTACCATACCGTTTCGATGTTTGCATTATATGGGGATGAATGCTGACTTCGCTTCGGTCGGATTGTTTGATAGGTCTGTGAGCTGGATTTGTAAGGACTTTCTTTGGGACGCTTTTGCTTTTTGCTGTTGAGATCGAACTGAGTCATTTCTATTTGGGATTTTGTAGGATTTTCAACTTCCGAAAGGCGTACGCAGTACGTTCGTTCGCATCTTTCCTCCGACTCTAGTCAGCCTGTCATCTAACTAACTTACTAATTAACTTACTGCGGCGCAATCTCGAATAGATCCTAGACGAACTCATCATAGCAGGAGAATTCCAAGAATCCTCTATGAAAACAGTCTTACGGGTCGTACGTTCGTCCATTACTCCCTTACTTCGCCAATACTAACTGTCTATTCATGGTGTGTATCCCATATGTACCCGTCATTTATCATGATGCTACACGCAAATAGGTCGACCAAGCTGATGAAATAGATCAGCGGGAAAACCTGGAAGACAATCTGAGGCAGGCAGGTTCGTTGGCTCTACTACTGTTGTGTTTTCATAATAGAGGTGCTTACTGCTATCTTCCCCTCCCTCCTCGCTTTTTTGCTTCACGCTTAACTGGAATGAAATGAACTGAAAGACCTCATACCATGATGCTCGACCATGTTGGACATGCCTTTCGCAAACTAACAGTGTTTGGCCGTTTCGATTGGAAAGGAAAAGGAATTGGGGATGGTTTGGTTCAATGGTTGACTCAGTTGAGTGTAAAGTATTTTGTATAGTATATTTGTACAGGGAGGGTGATTTGGCCCGCTGCGCAGGGAATATGCTATGTACTATTCTAGTGATTTATATGTACAGATTAGAATTGAGCGAGAATTTCGCTAAGGTGCGGTGCGACTTTCTAGAGGACAGTAGTCTTGACTCTCTTCGCTGGTCGACTTCTAGTTCCTCGTGTGACATAACCTCGCTCTCGGATATTCTCAAGGTCATCGATGTCAATAGCATAATCCGATCCTTCTCCTTCCAACTCATCCTCCTCAGAGGAACTCGTGTCCTCTGAGAGTCGACGTCGGACGTTCCTCTTCTTCCTGGGAGTCACGGTTCTCCTACATTTTTTGACTGGGTAACTTATGATTTGTACCTCATCCGAATCAGAGGATTCACTTTCGATTTTCGATTTCGTTTGGGGCCTGCGTCGTTTTTCTCTCGATGAAGTCTTCTTATTTTTATTGGAGGAGGACCATGTTTGAGATCTCTCGTAGAGTTTCTTTTGGAAGTCGACGTCGTAGTGAATACATTGCATCCCTTTTACGTCGATTGCCTAGCGCAACGTAAGGCATCGCATCAGCTCCCGTTGAATAACTACTCATGTCAACATAAACACAGCGAACACTCACAACGTGCCCGCCATCAAAGGCTCTTTCAATTTCTTCAAGTGATAAGTCATCCAAACTTTTGTTTTTCACCATTTTGGCTAGTAGCTCTTCGACTGCCTCGGGTCTAACTTCGTCCTTGTCTTCGATATTGCGACGTAAGCGGATATAAGCTCGGTATTTCATGAACCCTTTACAGTTCATGACGTCCTTTACCCATGTTTTCTTACACTGCATGAAAAATGCAAGTCAAAAAGACAAGAAATTCCGAACAACCGTAAGACGAGACTCACCAGTGGCGACTGTTGCCGCCACTCCTCCACCGTTAGAGGCCTCCCGCCTCTCAACACATAATGTCCAAGATAATGCCACTTATTATTGTCAACCCTGATGAAATAAGGGTATACCACCTCATCCCTTCCTTGATCGGAATTCCTAAACGACCTTTGCGTTAAACCAAAGAACAGTCCTGACTTGCCAGGTAATTGGGGAGCAAAAGGGTTGAACGAGTAGACTAGGCACATGTAACATTTTATACCGTGCTCTGCGATTTTGTCTGGTCGAGGAGTGGGGAAAGTATCCTGTGGTGATCCGCCTAAGAGGTCTGAGATGAGGTAACGGCTGACAAACGTATCGCGAACGATGGGATCTATTCGAGGAATAGTAACGTCTGTGAGTCCGGTTTGGGTGATGATATTGTACACGGTGTCGATTGGGAGAGCAACTAGTTCGTCTTTCTTCTTGACGTTCTTGAAGACAGGCTAATGGTGTTCCTGTTAATCGCAGTATGGGGATCACGAATAAAGGAATTCCTTACGTTTTCCCTCTGCGCCATGAAAGCGATCATGTCATTCTCATTCTCTTCCCTTCTAATGACTATTGCTTCGTCCCTGATACCGTTCGTGGAGTCGCGCCTGCTTGCAATGCCAACGTCTGATTGAGCAGAGGTATCCCGAGTACCTTCGGTTTCAGGTTCAGAGATCACCGGACCTTCTCCCTGTTAGAGTATTTCATGAGCTCTGGGTGACATCAGGCTGTACCAAGACGAGATACCAACCTCTTCGGACTTTATTAAAAGTGAATGTCTGTCGGCGTCTTCTTCCTTCTTGACCTGCAGTGCGAAAAACCAATTATCAGAACTTCTTCCTATTACTCAACAATGCACGTGGGTCATAACTAACGTTATTTGATTTAGCGCTCTCAGCTGCAGCCGGAGGAGTACATGGACGAGATGCGACGGTGTCTTCCTGTCATGACCATGAAGAGGAACGGCGAAAGTCGAAAAAAGATATGTTCTACCTCTTGAATTACGTTGATCTTCTGCAAAGTCTCTCCATTCGAATCCTCGGTTTTCACAACTGCGCCGATCTGATAGAGCTAATCAGTTTTTCTCTTCATTTCCGACAATACTTCTGAAAATGCTCACTGGAGCCGTCTGAGCGCAACAAACGCGTGAATAAGTCGACTATGAGCGAGCCAGGGAAGACTCACCTCATCAAATTGTCCGAGTAATATACTTCCGTCCTCCTGCTCTTCCTTCTTGATTCTAGTCACCAATCCCATATCTTAGAATGGCTGAAGTGGTGATATGATTTAATCCAGTTTAGCTCCAAAAACGTGTCATACTGCGGGAAGAGCTACTCACCCGTCCCAAGTAAACGGCCAAAAGCGACACCCGAAGCAATAAGATGTAGAGTATGTTGTTGAAAAACCTGCCCTTCGCGAAAACAGACGCGAAACGCCAATGAGTCGGAAATATCCGTATGCGGGCTGAACTTCAGCCCAACGAAACAAAGGGACAGACACACTCCACGCCAGCAACCCATCTGTTTGTCGTGCGACGCCCCGCGAAAAGTGCGTCAAAGTCGCTGTCGCCCATTAAAGGAGAAACCGACTGGATCCGCGTCGATTCGGATCTCGAATTAGAAAAACAAAACAAGCAAGTCATACCCATTCAGAGGGGTTTTCAATCATGCAACGTGCCCTTAGACGCCCAACCCTAGGCCACCGCTCCCCTCTCACGCTCCCTCATCCTCGCATCCTCCTTGCTCTTTACCATTGTCGCTCGAATCTTGGATAATAGGGCCTTGGCTTGAAGGATGACTGACGGAACGAAGTGGGCACCGGGAACTGCATGTGAGTTCCTTTGAATGCTATCGTAATCTATCTATTGGGACTGATTCCGAATTTGGACACGAAAAAGATGGTCCTGTTCTCCCTACTACCGAGGTGAGCATCCTAATTTTCAAGCCTACCCATACGTTCAGCGACTCAACTGACGTGTGTATCAGTTATATCTACTCAACCCCAAGCTTGAATTACACCCGATCTTGACGAACTCGTTGAAGAGCTTTCATCTTAACTTTCATTTGCCTACAGGTGAGTCAGATAGATCGGTATGGTGCGTTGCTGCAAAGTCTGACGCAGAGGATTGAAGGACGAGCAACTGGATATAATCCAGAGAATCGAAATCGAGATCTAGAGTTTGCTGCGGCGGGTGAAGCGGCGACTCTGCCCAGAGTCACTGAGCTTATTATCATCGCGCGCGAGAGCCCATGGTGCACGGTTGTAAAAAACCAAAATGGCATTATTCTTAAGGATATAGTCGTGACAATATGGAGAGAGTTCGTCGTCATCTTCTAATCTTTGGCCTGATATATGCGGCTGATGCACTTTCAGTTATCTCGAGACTTCATTGACGGAAGAAGAGTTTGCCACTCTTCCACCACCGATGCAAGAACGAGTGAGGCGCACTGCAATAAATAGGGAGATGGGTGGGCAAGTATACGGGAATTGGGCTACGGCGGACTTATCGATCGCTAGATGCAGGCGTGTTGGTAAGTCTGGATTGTAAAGATAACGACATGAATACTCACCAATCATTGAGACTGGTTACGAGACCGCGCGTTCTTCGATGGTCTGGAGCGCGATGATGATTTCGCAAAGGCTCGACTGGGCTATGCAGCACCCAACATTTTGAAAATGTCTCTCATACCTTGAGTGCACTCTCGTAATTCTCAATCCATGTTTTTCGCATACTTAAGGGCTTGCCGTTGCGTGAATCTCATCGGAGAATGATAACGGTTCAAAGTTTCCCTTGGAGAGGGGCTGTGCCTGCTGAATGCAAGAGTACGTACTTGAGAATGTGGCATAGGAGTGTGAACCGTTGGGTGGCTGCATTAGTCTCGTGGTCATGTTACGAGTCGGTGGGTGCGCGGTCCCCAAGGGAATGCCCCTTAGCTGTGGGTGAACACGAATCCACGGTGGCAGGGGAAGCAAGATGTGGATTCCCAAAGAGTCACGGTCTTGTGTTTTAGATGAAGATGCCCGTGATTCTAGGACTTGATTGCGCGCCGGAGAGTAAGCCAGATAGATACAGAATACAGAATACAGCAGTCTGTTCAGAATGCAGAGTCTTGAAAGGGTTAAAGTGTTGCACGTGTTCTCGTGAGGGCGTTACATGTCATTGTCATGCATGACGATGTAGCACCGTCACTTCCCGCGATCAATATAATATATTCACTTCTCGGGCGCTGTGCCTGTCCAACCCCATCTGATCCGTATCAGACCGTATGATCGTATATAATACCACGGTCTCCATCAGGTATTGGCTAGCCCCAAACAATGACTTCTACACAGCTCAAGTATACTCCGTTGGAAGAAATCGAGTCGGTGCGCACTACCTCTCTTTACCAACGTCCGGAGCTCAACTACATTGTTTTCTTCTGGCAGATACACGCAAGCTTGAACACTGAATTTCTCACATGGAAGACCAGGTCCATCCCGTTCCGCAAGCAGCAACTGTCCCAACTGGCCTACATGATCAAGGACAATGTATCTAGGTTCACGAATGCACTTGCGCAGGATATCGGAAAGCCGCCGTTGGAGGCCATGACGTGGGTCCTTCCTAGGCACGCAAGTTCTCCCTTTCTGACTAGTTTGCTTTGTCCGTCAGACAAGAGCTGATATCGTGTCTCACCGATGCCACAGAGGCATATCACGGGGCGGAAAAATGGTCTAAAGACGAGCGTGCACCGTTTCGCGTGGATACTTTCCTTCTGAATCCAAAGATTCGCAAAGAACCCAAGGGCGTAGTGCTCATTATTGGGCAAGTCGATATGCAGTCGATGTTTGTCGCTGATTCTGATTCTGTCTAATACAGCGCATTCAATTATCCAGCTTGGCTTGTCCTTGGTCCATTGGTCAGAACTTTCGCAAGCTAGTTAGGGCTGGCAGCTGATTTGCAACAGTCAAGCGCTATTGCCGCAGGAAATGCGGCAGTGCTGAAGCCATCAGAAACGACTCCGGCGACAGCATCCCTGCTTGCGGAGTTGGTTCCAAAGTATTTAGACCCGAGTCTGTATCGCGTGGTTAATGGAGGGGTGCCCGAAATGACGAAGGTATGAAATCTCCCGATTTCGTGCACACTGATGCTGATTTCGATCTTCAGTTGTTGGACCTGAAATGGGACCATAGTACGCTCTCTACTAGTATTTAGTTACGAATTTCGCTAAATTGCATGATGGGCAGTCATGTACACAGGTAAGATTTCCCCGGAAGTCTGATTGCGCAAACGTTGACCCCGAGACAGGAGGAGCTAAAGTTGGTCGTATCATCGCTACGGCGGCAGCGAAACATCTTACGCCCGTGACACTCGAGGTGCGTATCTTTTCCGTTGAACATGGGTTCCAGTGCTAATTATATGTGAATAAAGCTTGGCGGTATGATGTTTCGACAGTGATTGAAAACCAGAAGTCGCTGACCTTCGCTCAGGCAAGAATCCCGTTATTCTTGATCCTAGATACGACCTCGCTCTGGCTGCTAAGCGGATTGCTTGGGGGCGTTTTAGCAATTCTGGACAGGTAAGACTTTCCCTTCCCTCGTTCTCGCACACGTCGTGCGTCTTGCTCATGAGGTGGAAGATTTGCCTCTCCCCTGATTATATACTTGTTCCTGCTGAGGCCCAGGACAAACTAATAGAGGAGTTTGGCAAAGTGTACGTAGGGAGTCTTTGTGGATCTTGCATCGATTCACCGATATTTTCCAGGCTCAAGTCATTCTATCCGGACGGAGCGTTGAAGTCGGATTCATACGCGAGAATTGTCTCGGACGCACATTTCAACCGCCTCAAGGGTCTAATTGATGAAACAAAGGGCGAGATCGTTTTTGGTGGTCAGTCGGACGCGACACAGCGTTTCATTGCGCCGACGATAGTCAAGAACATATCCTTCGAGGATGCACTAATGGGCCAGGAAATCTTTGGACCAATTCTTCCCATTGTATCTGTGAAAAGCATCGACGAGGCCATTGCTTTAGTAAATACTCGGTAGGTCGTTCGTGACGGACTCAACGTGTATCCACAGTCTCACCATCGACAGTGACCACCCGCTCGTATTGTATGTCTTCACGGATGACGCTGCATTAAAGAAGAAAGGTGAGCCCGTTCAACATTCTCATATTGGTCTCCGTGATTAATGTCGCTGCTCAGTCTTCGATAGCACCCGCAGTGGAGCAGCGCTTTGCAACGAACTAATCTTGCATGCAACCGGTAAGTTTGTGAGTTCTGATTCACAACCTTATCGACTGATTTAAGCGTACTTTCAGTCGAAGGACTTCCGTTTGGAGGTGTCGGTGAAAGCGGCTGTGAGTATTCTGGAAGCTTACCATTAGCATGCGACTGATTGCGTTTTGCAGACGGCCAACATACTGGCAAATGGGGCTTCAGCACCTTCACGCATTTCCGCTCGACACTCGAGACACCTAAAATGTGTTTTCAAGCATTCTATCCCTTCAGAACGTTGCACTGACACTCTTATTAGATTGGAATTTATCATGGGCAATCGGTATCCGCCATACACGGCCAAGAAGCTAAAGACCATGCAAAAGTTGCTCATGCCAAGTTTGCCACCTCGAGTGAATGCACAACCTGGACTTTTTTCCCGCTTCCGCAATTGGATATTGGCATTGCTGTGCGTGCTTGTTGCGGCTGGTTTAGCCGATCGACTGACACCGAATGCTGGCGCTCTTGCATTTGTGCAACATCTTTTATTCAGAGGAGGAAAGTGAATGTCAATTCAATCCCCCGATTTCGCGCAGCGATGAAGTTTCAATTTATTCAATGAACGATTTTCGTGTTGATTCATGTATATTATTCGGTCTATCACATCAAAATCAATTGTCGTATGCAGCCAGGTGTTTGTGAATACTGTTTTAGCCACTTCCTTTGCAGAATGCCTTTCGAATCCCCAGCAATGTTTTCATACCGATAGAAAATTACAAGCAAAGCACATTTCATTTGGTTATCTACAGCTACAACTACAACTCCCTCAGATCCATTCGCTGGAGACCATCTTCCACTAATCTAGTGGAGAAAGCAAGAACTGCAGCGAAGAAGATAATTAGGAGATCCCCCGACGACACAAGCCGGCAATGCAATAGCAAGGTCATCGCGCCCACCAAGTTGCAAGCAGAGCTCGGCAGGACAAGGGCGGCAAAAATTAGATAACCAATAATGAGGGCGGTGCCCTCATAATAGTGGTTAAACTATTAAGAACAGATACTACACTTGATCTAAGCCAAAAGGCCAGAGTGGTAAGGATTCACAAATGTGGCTATCACGAATTTATAGGAGGGACGAGATTGGGGTGCACGGACCAGGTGTTACTTAATTGGGAAGGTATGGTCAGATTTGGGTTATGTCATGGTGGCGCGGTGATCTTTGTCCTGCTTTGTCCATTGTACCACTGGCCACCGAGCCACACGGCCACACGGCCACTCTATGAATTACGACTAGAATATCTCTGTCAGTGCCTGGGTTTCTTGAGATGGTGCAAAGAAACTATTACCAATAAACCACTCAAACATCTGGGCGCGTTATGACGGGTGTCTCATCGTACGTTTCATCCTCAATTTCCTTGATGCCTGAGAAGTAATCCATATCAAGATGGCCAACTGGGTTGCATTTCAGGTAGAAACGGGCGCAGAAGTACAAGGTTGGAAAGAGAGCCAGAGGGAGATAGGTCGTGATAAATGTCGCGGCCGTAAAGTTTCCTTTAAGGAAGACAGTAAATCCTGAAAACTTACGCAAACAATTAGCCTGGACCATATGAATAGATTAAAATAAAAGTTCTCTTACAAGTGAAACAAGGGGACACGCTATCAAGGCGTACCATGCGGCGTATGGATTCAACTTGCTCCTGTACGGAAATAGTGAAGCGTCGAGAGCCTGAACGCGGATACCTTCACGAAATCGTAGGTACGTGATGACAATACCAAACCATGTCATCAACCCCGCAACCGCGGTAAGGTTGACAAACCAGTTGAATACCGTTCCAGCACCAGAGCTCACACTCATATAAGCCAGAAGGCCAAAAAGCGAGGAGAAGACTACTGCCGGAAGGGGAAGACCCGACTTTGTTGTATATGCGAATATGTCTGGGGCATTGCCCGCTAGCGCAAGACCGTAGATCGCGCGGGACGCCGTGTACAGGTCGGAGGAACCAGCTGACCATGCAGAGGTGAGTAGTGCTGCATTTATCACATGCGGTAGACCTTTAATTCCTGCTATTTCCATAGCGATTACGAAAGGTGATTTTGCTGCCGTTGATTTTTCGAGATCTAAGCTCTCGTTATTTGACGGTACCAGAAGGCCGATTATGAATGTCCCGCAAAGGTAGAAGAGGATGATCCGGATGTATACAGTCTTGAGAGCCTTCAGAACGTTTTTGCGAGGGTTCTTCGTTTCACCGGCAGCGATCTGGATGGTGAGGATACGTCAAATACGGTTTATAAGCATAGAAGGCAATGTACGAGGCCTTACAGCGACAATCTCCGTTCCAGTGAAGGAAAACGCAGCCTGGGTCATCGCCGCCAACCAGCCCAAGAACCGACCTTTCGCTCCGGAGATGCCTTCATACTGTACAAACACTCCGGGATCCTTCCAATATCGAAAACCAAGGCGGTCGTGATTTGGCCCACCTCCCAGATCGAGTACGATACCAAGGATCTCAGGATAACACTGTTAGCTTACGGGATCAGGCTTGGAACTCGTGTGCAACTCACGATGAGTCCGACGGCAGTTATAACTTTGATCGAGGCGAATATGAACTCGCATTCTCCATAGGCGCCTATCTCACCTTGAGCGTCAATCTTCCAAAGGATCGACCCGGCGTTACTCACCAGCGCCCAACAAATTAATTACAATCACGACAACGAGGCACATTGTAATCCACACCGCGGGACTAACTTCTTCTGGCTACGGCACAACGTGTATGTGAGACGTTTTGTCATTAATGATTGAGGTGCGGTGATCGTAACTATTATACAATAATACTCACGGATTTCCAAAAGGACATCAAGACGGCAGCAGCGCTCATTTCGGTTGGGAGAAGGATTGTCCAGCTGTACCAATAATTCCAGCCCATTGTAAATGAGAGTGCTGGATCTACGAAGCGTTCTGCGAGTTTTATGTGGCCACCTGGAATGGGGAGGTATGCTATCATCTCTCCTAGGCAAACCTTGATGATGAATAACTTCAGATCGGTCTTATGGAGCCATTCTGAGTTGGTATGAAGACGTACCATGACTGAGTAACATATTGTACTCGTAACGGCGTAGGCGAGGAATAAACCGAGTGGACCGCCATTCTTGAGGGACGTAGCCGTCCCAACAAAGAGACCTACACCAATCACGCCTAATTGATACAGGTACTTAACAGGCTGCTTCCCTCGTTGAGTAAAACAGGAGGGACGAACCGCCAATACTGTCGCGCTAGGCATAAGGAATTTCCCATCATGATACTATGGATCCAACTCACCTAATCATCGCGATATGCCTGCTTTTCAACTGTCTCTTCAAGGCGGTATGTCTACGCCTCTCAGAACGTGAACATACTTCAACCGAGATCTCATTCTCAACATATTGCGTCGCTTCGAGTTTGTCGTCGACCTTTGTGGACATCCTAGAAGCAAGGGAGGTCAATAGACCCAGGATTTAAGGACGACTCAATGATGGGCATTTCCTATCGTTGCAGATGTATTGTGCGATAGTGAATCCGTGGATACTATTTTTAGCCCAGTTTCTTCAGTTCCTTGCTCTCACGAAAAGTGTAGAGATAAGAGAACACGTTTTCTATGGGAAGTCCAGTGCGCGTACAATGTGGACTTACTTCAAGAAACAATTATGTGTTTCAATCGCATCTACGGGCACTCAATTAGTATGAACAAAGGGCCTAAATTATACTTCCTCCTTTTCTCGAAAAAGTAAAATGTTCACGCTGCAAACATAGTTCGCATGAAACTATCAAGAGCGCACATTTCATTTGTTCTCTGGGATAACGATTATTACAGTCAAATACATTTAAATTCGGCACTTATGTGAGAATAATCCATACAGTTCGCATACTGCTCGATCCTTATTCGCGGGAGGCAGCAGAAGAGGGCAATGACAGCATGTGCCCCATCCTGAGTACCTTCGTACGCAAATATTTCTCGAGCTCCGGACCGTGTGAAGCTCCCGCACCGATTAACGTCGCACCCGCCGAGCGCAGACGCGCCGCTTCATCGTCAAAAGGCTCCACACGAACATCCGCTCCACCTTTCTGAGAAGAAACATCCTCGGACTGGCACCTCCACGAACGTGGTACCATCGACACCTGCTCAGAAATACGTACGCCTGCATTCTTCAACTTCTCAACCTTATCTGGATTGTTTGTCAATAAACGTATGCTCTCGCCCGACTGCGCATTTCCTACGCCAAGACCCAGATCATGTAAGATTGCTGCGGCAACATCATACCCACGCTCGTCAGCTTCGTGACCAAGAAGCAAGTTCGCTTGGACTGTGTCGTGACCTAGATCCTGCAGATTGTAAGCCCGAAGCTTCGAGAGTAAACCAATTCCGCGACCCTCCTGACGCATATAGATAATAGCGCCGCGCCCGGGTATGGTGGTCACCTGTTCGCCCGTCATGGGATTCTCGAATGCGATAGGCTGGAAAATGCGCCGGATGGCCTCGTCCAGTTGCTCGCCACAGTCACATCGCATGCTGCCGATTGTTTCGCCTGTGAAACACTCGCTATGGATGCGGACCAACGGAGCGGGAACGGATAAACTTGATGGCTTCAGCATCAAATCGGGTTGTGAAACTTTGAAATCATTCTCGTTGAGTCGGCCCGAGTAAGCACCCCGAGTAACTCGCTCCATCGGAGTTTCGTCTTCATGCCAGATAGCATCTAGGGACTTGCTACGAATGTGAGGAACGTGGAAATTTGCAACACGGTTCTGGTCAAGCTGAGCGGGGTCGACGACAATGGCGAGATGTTCCTTGTTGTCACGGTTGTTGTGATACAAATGAAGAAAGACTTCTCCGCGAGGGGTTGGTACGCGAGTCCGCACCATACACTTGACTTGGACATCATCACCCAGCGTTGTTGTGCATATGGTCGCGCGTGCAGCAGTGCCATTTCTTTCGTGGTCAACTAATTCTGATGCCGGAGACGACGGAACATCAGATGATGCAGCAGAACTCGCTCTCGAAATGACTAGCGACGGCGGCAGAGAGTCCCCCGCTGCTGTATCCGATGGTTTAAGTGATGGCGAGACAGACGTCGAACGAGACGACTCATCGTCCGACGAGAAGTCGGAGTGATTGGTAAATCGGCCACTCCTCGGGACTTGGCGACTCCAAATCCTATGACCGTCCGACCATTCCCAGCTATATGCTCCAATGTCTTCGGTGCTGGGGAAGAATGAATGGTGATGGTGATGGTGTGTAACGCGAGGGCCAGACACCAAGGCAGCCGCCAAAAGCAAAGGATCTAGAGCAGCTTCCTTCTGTGCGAGTTCTGGACGCTCTGGAATGCGCCCGTCACCACTGTTAATAGCTGCCTTATCGGTGCTATGACCGAGTCCACCGACAGCGACAGACTGGTTGTAAGCATCGATTACAGGAAGTGTAACTGCAACCTTGGCCGGGTCAACAGTGAAGGGATCAGGAGGGGTGTGTAGGGGAGAGATGGAAGAGGACATCGCTGGTCAGACAGCAGCACAGCGATGTGCTCGAGAGATGCTTATGAGACGGGGATGAGTGCGCCGAAAGCGCTTTGCAACACGGACGAACACGTAGCAAGAGATGAAGCCAATGTCATGTCCTTTGGAATCGGGTCAGATTCAGACCGCGGGAATTCATGCCAATTAAAGAAGGTGTTAATAAGCATTGGGTCACATTGTCACAGTGGATCACGTCACTTCTGATCATTGACCCTCATCCATCGTTCCCCGTGTATGTCCCGTACGTACTGCTTGAGACGTTAGCGATGGGCGTCTAGTACTTACCATTTACCCACGAGCCCATCAAAAGCTTACCCCTTCACAACCATTCTCTTTCACGGAGTCGACACGGATTTCTTGGATCTCATCCGGTCTCAACCCCCCGGGGATGGTTATTGCTCACTATCCCACTTTGATGAATGCCCTTAGAAGAGAGGGTTTTCTAACGTCATTATTACCGAAATCATCGAGGAGACGCTTCGCGTTGCTGCGCGTTGGAATGCATTACTTGGTCCTTTGGTGTCCAGATAAGGAAAGTAAGTCAATACCAAGAGCCGGGAGGCTGGCAGACATGCACAACACTCGCGGGCTGGCAATTTACCTTAACCTGCCTTCTGCTCTTGTATCGACATCAAGAGATCTACGCTTCCGTACGCAGTCTAGTATCTAGGCATCTATACTATTCTTGATATGCACACTGTCCTTGGCAAGTGCCTGCAGCTAGGCGCTTAAATACATCGGGCGATCCGAGTGCACAAACCGCGCTATAAGAATAGGACGGGTTCTGAAAGCTGTGCCAGCCTTTCAGATCCGTGCGGATCCGTGCGCAGCGCGCACCTCAGAATCAGTACAAAAAAAGCCTTGTGGAAACAACTATTCCCTTCCTCTTCTCGCCCCCTTTCAATTCTTCTACGCCCGTCGTGACCGATGCACTTCAAGCCCATTATCACACTTCTCTTGTGGCCTGGAGCATTCTGGACGTGGTAGGCCTACAAAAACTTTTATTGAACGACTATTCACAACGGATGCAGCGTTGTGGCCTCCAATAGCTACGAGCTGGATCGAAGCCCATTATTGGACGAGACTTCACCAGAAGATAGTGAAGCAGATGGTGCTAGGCTCGCAAGTTTCGTAAACCACGCCTTCGTCTCGCCTTTACCATTTGTTGAAGCT
This sequence comes from Inonotus obliquus, assembly GCA_032164295.1. NCBI lineage: Eukaryota > Fungi > Basidiomycota > Agaricomycetes > Hymenochaetales > Hymenochaetaceae > Inonotus > Inonotus obliquus. Next base: position 1,133,475 of record JAJHTX010000004.1, read on the forward strand.
TCTGTAAACGATTTTTCGTCCGAAACACCTCCCCCTCCTCCCACAGCAACTCTACACATCGATTCCAGCGACGCTCCTCATTCATCTCAAATGTCTTTATTCGGCAAAGCACGGTATACTGCTTTACCTCAACCAGCTTTCAGCTCACCTAAGCCCGGGGCGAATCCTCAAAATACCATCAAGGAGCAGACTCCGCTCCGTCGACGACACAAGGACAGTAAATACCCGAATCCTATGGCGGTTACTTTCGCGGTTCTGGGAGCTATTGTTGGCTGTATTGCTTTGATTCTATGCGGGCGCAGTATCCATCACTATTTTCGTACCCCTCGACGAGATCTCGTCGCAGACCATATCGATCGGTATAATCTCGAGAGGGAGCTCGCGGAGTCTGAGGAGGCGCGTCTGGGAATGTTATCAATTCGAGAAACATCATTTGCGCAGCACCCTCCACCATATCAAGAAGCACCGAAGTACGAAGATGTCACGAACCATACACGTGTGACTACAATCCATCCGCAGTCAAGCCAAGCGCACTGATGTCAGGAGCTTTGATCACATTCCTTCATCCCGATCAGACATTGTATTGTTCAGTATCCCACACTCATTACCATGTTTGGGACATTTATCTCTACCTCGATCCACGTTGCGAACTCTTGCAATTTACCTCCAGCTTGCTTCATAATACCCACTACGCACAATTTGGACTCTTAATACCTGGACGACTATATGTAGTGGTTCCACGCCTTTCCTTATATAGTCACAAAAACATTAATGTAGCAAGTAAGTAGAAGAAGAACTAGAAGATGATGTAAAAGGTTCTCACGGATTACAAGACGCGTCGCGTCACGCGTGATACCATACCGCGCTTTCAACTTCGTCCATGCCCTCAACTCAAGTTAGCGCAAGCTTGTTACAGCAACTTGTACAAGCCATCGTTCCGGAAAGCGGGAAGAACGGACAACTTAGAGATGGGCTACTTGCACGATCTCAAGTCGTGTTGTCGAGGTGAGTACGTTCTTGCTTCGACCGTTGTACTTCCTAACCACAAATCCCAAACCAGTCGTGCTCATCAGGGCCCGGAACCGGATATATCCAACTTGACAGAGCTAGTCAAGCGACATCGTAAGCACAAACTCCATCGCCTATACGACCGTTAATCAATGGATCTTCCAGTGTCTCAGCATTCTCCGACCAGCACTTCTACACTTCGGTTCACACATCTCCTCTCGCGCCTCTTGGATCTGGTAAGCCTTTAGCTAGAGTCAGAGTCAACGTAGAAATCTCGACTAACTTCTTGCTCAGCCCCTTTTAGAAAGGAAAGATGCTGCCGTGCATTTTCTATACTCTCTGGCGTCACATCTATCAAAGGCGTCGGGTCCTTCATCTCTGCCATCCTTAGCCCCTCCACGAACAACGCGAGTCACATCAAGTCCATCTCCCGTCCCAGACGAGAACATGTCGTCCAAGAGGCATACTGGGAAGTCAAAGGCCGACATGCTTCGGAAATATCGTGCAAAGATCGGCCGTCCTCAGCTGTCTGAGGATGCGTTGCTCCGTGACGCTCTCTACATCTTACAAGGCATCTCGGGGAAATATGTCAGACTGATCGAAGGGGGTGGGAGAAGTATGGACGCACGGCTTATATTTAGTGATGATCCTGTGAGTGTATCTTTGTCTGGCCGAACCTGCAACTCACATTTGTCCAGCAACACTTCATCTCAGCTCCAAATCGTAACCTCATACACAGACTAGCGGAGCTTGGACATCTGTATTCTCGCGTCGCGGAGTTCGTGAGACAAAGAGAAGGCACCGGTGGTGTTGGGATGATCGAGCAGAGTCTCTGCCACTACCTTGAATCCCAGCTCACCGAGTACTACCGCCTCATCGCTGTACTGGAATCACAGATGCAGGTATCAAAGAGTAGCGATGGCCAGGAGGAGTCAGGTAACTCGGAGGACTCAGGGCTGACTCTGAAGCGTCTTGAGGTTTGGATTGATGATTGGCGATTACGGCTCCGTATGATGAGTGCCTGCGTCGAAGGTTGTCGAGATGTAACTGGCGGAGCCCTTGTAAATCTCATACACAGCTACACGGAAAATGGTGATCCCTTCGTTCGCAAAGTCACGGACGAGTTGCTGGAAGAGGTATCCAAACCTTTTTTCGTCATGCTCCACAAATGGTTATTCTCTGGAGAACTCTATGACCCTTTCTCGGAATTTTTCGTACAAATTGATCCTGAACTTGCGAACGTCCATTTTGTACAACCCACGGGCAACCAACAGAACGGCTTCTTCGGCGGTGATGAAGCTCTTCCCGGAGATGACGACAATCTGGGTGAATATCAAGGAGGCCTTCAACTATGGGAAAATAAGTACATCTTTCGAAAGGAGATGTTGCCCGCGTTCGTTGGAGAAGAATTTGGTCGAAAGGTAGAACCGAGCTTTCTACATGGCGAATTGGACGCTAACTTAGTTCACAGATATTCTCTACAGGCAAGACGTTGAACTTCATCCGGTATAGCTGTCACGATAGCGATTGGGTCACAACCCGAGAAAAACTGGGAACCACCAATGACAGTAAGTGTCCCCGATGCTTACAGTACACAATCTAACTTTTCGAAGCACTACAATATAGTGATATTGAGGGTCTTGAGCATTCCATAGATTCGGCGTACTCGATCGTTAGCCAGAGGCTTTTCGACGTCTTCTTCGAGAAGTTTGGTCTTTTGACGCATTTGCGAGCATTAAAGAACTACATGTTGCTCGGGCATGGTGACTTTGCCGACTCGCTAATGATTGCCTTGGAGTGAGTGGTTAAACCGAAACCTTCCTTTCATCCACAAGGCATCTGACCCCTAATTAAGACCACACCTCTCACGACCTGCCAACGCATTGTCGAGACATAATCTAACTGCTATACTGGAGGAGGCTGTACGATCAACGAATGCTATATTCGACCCATTAGATGTTCGTAGTCGACTTGATGCGCGTATGCTCGAGTATACACATGGGGAGATAGGATGGGACGTTTTCACCCTAGAGTACAAGGTCGACGCTCCGATTGACACGGTTCTGAATCCAGATACCATTATCAAGTACAAGAGAGTGTTTAGCCACCTGTGGAAAATGAAGCGCGTAGAAGGCGCTTTGTCGACTGGTTGGATGCGTGTTGCTGGTGGGGCAAGGACGGTATTACGAGTTCAAGGCAAGTACCACGTCTTTTTTTCCTAATTCAAAGGTATTTACTTCCGTCCCAGAACTCGATATTGAGTGGCATCAAGTTCGAATTGCTACTGCGGAGATGATACATTTTATAAGGCAGCTGCAAGCATACTGCCACCTAGCAGTGATTGAATGCCAGTGGAAGAAACTCACGGACTTCATACAGAAGAAAGAGGGTGGTCTTGACGCCCTCATCTCTGCGCATAGAAACTATGTTAATGCAGTAGATAAAAAGGTGCTCTTGTATTATCCGAAGAGCGGTAAAGAGGTGAGCCTGGCTATTGTCAGGTGGAACAAGTCTCTAATTCCGTGGTCAATAGGAAAATCTCAGGCTCCGAGTACAGGAGCTCTTCGATACTGCGATACAATTTCGATCTGCAATGGTAAGCTAGACCTTCCTTCACTTTATCCCTGCATTGAATTGACGGCGGTCAAAGGATGAGCTATACAACTATACTTTAGCAGAGCGCGCTCGACAAGAAAGCGAGCAACACGACGCGGGAAGGGTGAGTGACTTTTTTGCCTTCCTAGTTAGAGCTCGCTGTTGATCGTGGCATTTTTTTGACGCGATACAGGGTCTCTACGTCGATCCACGGACAAAGCGGAGCTACGAGGAAGCCAGGAGAGTACTCCCACGAATTCTGCAACGTACTCGTGGATATGCCGTATCATTTAGCGAGAACATGACAGCTCTCATCATCTCACTTGCCGCTCATCCCGATCTCGACTGCAAAAATCTCGGTCTACGTCTCTCGTTCTCAAATTATTACAAGGTACCGAAACGCGAAAAGGATGCTGCCTGAATCGTATTCCTGTCTATTTGCTGCCATGTGTTTCTTGGATTCTACGTTTACGATAATGTGCCCTGCTGTGTTGAACATGATGTATCTGCTGTCTAATTCGTTGATATGATATCTAGATTAACCAAGTTTTACTACATGTACTACACAGAACAAATATATGTATGTTTAGTAATATCTCTATAACGTGAAGACCATGCTGTTAACCGAAATCTTGTACAAACAATGTAAGAGCCCCTAACCAAAAAAATGCGGGATATACAAATCCAGTAATGCGAGTGCATCTGCGAGTACCATGAAATGTCGTCTACAACGTGAAAAGGAGAGGATGGGGAGATTACGAAGGTAGATAGGGTATAGCATGATTAGATCAGGTCTACTCGGGGCTGCTACCGGAGGCGCCCAAGCTTGATGAATCAATAGCTGAGATTGGTGTCAAATCGTCTTCCTGTGAGGCGAAGAATAAGTAACTAATCAAGTTAAGTGAAAACATCCCAGCTTACATCAAACGTTCGATTGAAATGCTTCGAGAATTTTTCGATCACCAGACTGTATGGAAGATGCTGGGTGAGTTTCCTAAGAGAAGTTGCATTAGTTGACCCGTGAGGCATAGATTTTCCCCCATACTGACCTTCTCGGCTGGACATTTAATGCGTGCTTTGCATCTAGCTCGGAATCGAGAACGTTGGAGGAATGAGCTCCTTCACTAACCGACAGCTTGATTGAATATTCCTTATCGGATTTCTGTCGTCCACCGTTGCGCTCGTACAGCTCAAATCTAGGATGGTATGGTGAGCTTATACGGGGGATGTAAAACGCAAATATCGACGTACGTGATATGTGACTACCAAAGAACAGCTAAATAAGCTGCCTTTCAAATCAACAGAGTAACAATGACAACGCACGCAGTAATCCAGCTCTGGAATCCGTCGATTCGCAATGGGCAGACCGGAGTATAGGACAAGATTGACGAGCGTGTGGATATGGCTCTCTTTTGTAAAGTACAATCGTAAAGCACTTTCGCCGGTGTTGCGTGCCTCCTCGAGGTCCTCTACGACGTTACGGAGCAAAGGCAGTGATGTCAATACACCAATTTCCTCTCTATAGTAAAGAGGTAAATATGGTTACGCAGAAGAAGTGGAATTTGATCTTACTTCTCAGCGGGATCGATACCGTACTCCTGGGGAGCCACCAGGTCGAATAGCGCCTTGGCACGTCCGTATAACTCGTGAAGTCTTCTATCCTTGGGATTAGCAAAGGGCGGATCTTCTCCCTTCTCATGTTCTGAGAATATGCTGAAGAGGAAGGTCCGGTGGTGCAAGGCGCAGTATTTGATGGTATCATAAAGCTCAGAAATCTGAGATGTTGGTTGAAGCGATAAGTAAAATTTATCTAAAATATGAAACAACGATCTTACTCGTGACGGATCGAACTTCTCTTGTTTAACGTTGCAGAAGTCTTCGAACAGCTTTTCCCAGCGTTCGCGGAATAACCAAGGTTCATCGCCGCAACACCTAAGTAGCCAAATCAGCATGCAAGATACTCCTGCAAGTGGGTACTACTCGCCATTTTTCTTGAATCTTGTCAACATTTAGCGTCTCAAAGTTCTTCCTCATGCTATCCCTGAATGAGCTGAGCAATTCAATAACCTCCTGAAAAATCAAAAGACTTTGGAATTAAGCCACGCTCCATAAAAAACAACAAAAACCAACCTTGACAACCTCGACCGGCTCTTTCTTCAAACTCTTCGGCCAGGTCAGATCCGGTCTGTTCTCCGACTCGCCGGGGCGCAGCAGAATCTTCAGACGCTTTTTCACGTCATCCATCAAATCTTTGGCGGCATTTGAATCGTCTAGCAGGTCCTTGCGTACTATGAGCGGCACAGTATTCCCATTAGAGTGAGACGAATTCGTGCTCCGTCTATCCCACCCATCAACGGAGGTACGCCCTGACTGAGAGGGAGGTGTCGATGCAGCGGACAAGGTGTTGGGCGAGTTCTCAAGCAAAGCAGCGGCAAAAATCTCTGCTGATGTGGCAACGCGCCTTTCCGAGGAAGTATAGATCTTGACATTGTTTAGAACGTCCTTGTTCATGATGGTAATATCCTTCTTCATATTCTCGCCCAAGTCTCGGGATTGATAGCGAGCCGCATGTGTAAACTGTGTTTCGACTATGCGTTAATGAAGTGGCATTTGCGAATAATGATGGCTTACCTCCCCGCCCCATTTAAAAACCAGAGTCAACTTTGTCAATTTCCTGATCTCGCCCACCACTTTCCTCGAATACACCGGTTTGAGCTGAGCTTTGGTGCCTGGCAGGTCAATCTTGCTGAAAAGCGCATTGTTCAGAAGGGTCAACTTATTCAAGTCCTCGCCTTCAGCACCCAGACCCTTTGCCTCCTCGATAGCCGTGGCGATCCAGCTCAGCTGCGCTGATTCCCGGAGTATTATCTCCTCCCGCTCTCCGTTTAATAGTCGTACGAAAGGCTGCGTCCATCTCTCTCCGATTGGGAAATTAAATTTCAACTTCTGCTTAGGCGTGCGGTCTGCATGCCTAAAGACAGTCACGTTTGCCTTCAGCTGCCACGTCGAGGATTCGCCGTGGGTAGTTGGCATTGAAACCGAGTGCAGCAGACGTTCCGGAGAAGATCGCAATTGATAACAGATTTCGGTCAAGATTTCTGCGGTTTTGTCGTAATAAGATGGATTGCCCTTTACAAAACTCCATCCGTTGACGTCAATTACTTGAGTCCTCTTGCCGTTTTCGCAACGCAGCATGTCAAATCCACAGACTTTCTGCTGGAAGCCTTCGCAGATGCGTGCGGCAAATTGTTTCTCTTCATCGGAAAGATGTGTGATAAATCGTATTTCCTTTCCATCCGTATTTCGCTGGACGACACCGTCTACGACAGGCGATTTGCGCGTTTCTGCGTGCGTGTATTCTGGTCCAACCGTGTAGACTTTAATATCCTCCGAGTTGACTACGTCGACGAATTGTTCGTAGATATACGAGCCGTCCGTGCGAGGATGATATAAGCTTGGATCCATTTCGCTGGATTTATTCCCTATCTACGCTACAATTAGCAACGAGAGTTCGACATGTATTGCATGTACGCACCTTCCGAAAGAGACGACGCCCTCCCCCGTTACGGAAGTAGATGTAGACGTTATGATCTTCTCCACTCACGGGTTTTTCCACGAAAGGCTTTTCCATTACTTGATCATCGACTATGATAGCATTCCCATCTTCTCTAAGACGAACTTCTGGACATACAATCAGACCACCAAGTTTGAGACCCAGTTTGTCTTGAACGAGCATTTGCAACTCTTCGTCTACTTTTGGACCGCCGTCCCGGGATACCTCAAGTCTTTTCGGTACTGGTACATGCAGGTGATCTAGAATGGCTCCCACGAGCCTACGGTCCCAGAGCAAGGCTTGCATGGGTAAATTGTTAACGCAAAGTGGATTACGCAGCTTGACGTATTGAACTGCTTTGTGCAGAGGGAAGTCAGTGGAGAAGAATGATATCAGAACGTCGCATAGCGGCCAGTTTTTCACGTCTTTGAAGATAATCTGAGTTCAACTAACTCGTCTGGGCATAGGGCATAACGCACCTTCATCGAAAATGACCTTGTCGCCGAATATCTTAACCTCAATGGCCCCACGAGCTCTCTCGACTATCCGCGTAAGAATCTCTCGCATCGCCTTTGAGCGTGCCTTGACATCCATGGCACAAACCCCCAGAATTATAGGGTTTGCAACCGCCGGAGCAACGAACGACAAGTTTGAATCGGAACCCGAGGGAGAAGGAGAGAGGGACCTGTTCGTGAACGCAGAGCTCGACCTGCCGGACCTGTGATTCTCCAAAGCGCTGGAGAGGACCGACATCACTCGCGTAGGTCGCTCTGAAAAGTGATCCATGAGCGAGAGGGAAGGACGGGATGGTTGTGGCTACAAGCAAAGTTTTGCGACCGGCATACGGGCAAGTGGGTAAGACTGAGGAGCCGACCACGTGCCGATGATCGACGCTAGGACAGCTTTCGGAAAGTTCGGCACCGGTTCTATCAGCGTTCCTTCCGTTCCGACCGAAGTTCACGCTCTCAATAATGCGGACGTATAAAAAGACCAAGGAAGCTTTCGATACCCTCATGCTTTCTCCCAGAAGGGTCTCTGCCAGCATGTCGCTAGTCAAATGATTTCTTTCGTTTCCTCGAGGCGGCCCGCCGCAAGCTCTGCCCTAACATATAAATTCCATGCCAGCTATGCTGGATAAGTACTCGGACTCAGAATGCCGCTCAGGCTCTCAAGTCAAAAGCTTCTTGCAGCTTGGAGTCTTTTCAATGCAGTATCGGACGTGTATCCAGCTAGTCATTCTCTGGGTCTTTCCGATGGCCTTACGACTTTTGTGACCCCCACTTTCTCTTTCGCAATCGTAAACGACTCACAGACCGCATATTCGATGCGACCAGGCGGACCATCGGGTTCATTCGACTTTCTCCCGTACGATGTCATGAGCAAGCGCGACTCAGACGGGCAGTATCATCTTGGTGACGTGACGTTTCGTGTGCGCGTTGTTGGATCACAGAGTAGAGAATGGATTAATGGGGATTCGGCCCAGCGCAGACAGAAGGTCACCGCTCTTGCAACCTCTGGTGACACACTGGTCGCAGCTGATCTTTCGCCGACGCTCCCACCCGGATCGTTGATTAATATTACGCGTAGATGGGTCCTTAAAGAAAGCCATTTACAATTGCTTTTTGACGTCTCGAATACTCAGTCTAGCTCAGTCGAACTCGGTTCTCTTGGGACACCGTTGGAATTCAACAATGTGAGACTCTTTGCTTGCTGAAACTTCATTCGTCTCAAAGTCCTTTGCAGGTCTTTACGGATAGGTCCACGGATGACACAAATAACAATTGTAGCTTTTTCGATCCTTACATTGGCCTCGACGCGGGTTACGTACAAGTCACCCCTCTACTCGGCACTCTACCTCCATTGTTGGTCACTCCGGTCGGGAAATCTCCGTTGGAAGGGTGGAGGTTTCTTCAAGAGGAAACATCCACGGATCCCTTCTACCAGTCCCAGACTTTCGAAGGATTATACGAATGGCAATTCCATACCCTTGCATACGCCGAGAACGAGTGGGGCTCTGTCATTCCTTGGAACAATGCGACTTCCGCGATATTACAGCCAGGAGAAACGCGTACTTATGGAATTCAGTTCGATATTGCGCCGTCCATGCGCGACATTGATGACACGTTACTATCCCTTGGAAGACCTGTGGCTGTTGGCGTTCCAGGCTATGTCTTGCCTCAGGACCAAATCGGCAAACTATTCCTCAATTATAATTCGCTTGTACAAACCTTAGCAGTTATCCCGGATGGTGCGCTCTCACTGACGCGAAACTCCGACTCGTTGAATTCAAGCTGGGTTGGATTTGATGTTACACCCAATATTTGGGGCCGTTCTCGACTGACGATCACGTTTGATGACGGAACGACGCAGACTATCCACTACTTCGTCACCAAGGGAGCTGCGCAAGTCATGAGCGACCTTGGACATTTCCTCACAACAAATCAATGGTTCGACGATTCGTCCGATCCGTTTCAACGTTCACCATCAGTGATAAGCTACGATAGGGAGGTGGACGGAATAGTTATGAATGACCCGAGGGCTTGGATTCCTGGTCTCAGTGATGAAGCCGGTGCTGGCTCCTGGCTCGCTGCGGCTATGAAACAATATGTTCAGCCAACTGTCACGGAGGTGGCTAAGATGGAGACTTTCGTAAACTCAACTCTTTGGGGTTCGATACAGAACACAAACGGTAAGCTTGTTCCAACTCCTAGATTTGATTAGTGGGATGATACGGACCATTCTAGGCTCTGGAGCCTTCAGTGTAAAAAAGGTACGATGATTCAATCGGGTATTTGACGAGTGCTCCTAAGACTATTATCCAGTCTGTGTTCTTTTATCAGCCAGACCTCGTTCCAGAGTATAATTACCCTTCGTCAATCAACTGGGGCAACTGGTGGTCTTGGAACCAGGATGCGGCGTATGCTATTGACCGCGCATATGATTACGTCCACGTCTGTGCTGCGTACTGGGCCCTATATCGTGTAGCACGCAACTACGAGACCATTCCTATGTCTCAAACGTGGGAATGGTTTATCAATCAGGCCTTCGAAACTGTCATGAAAATGACCGATGGAACGGTTGGTTTCGCTAATGATGGTCTCATGGACGAAACCGTCTTCCTGTACTTGTTAGACGACTTGAAGAGGGAAGGTTTCGCTACGAACGCCACGGCAATGGAGAGCCGTATGAGAGTACGACAGACTCGCTGGGCGCGTACGCGATTTCCGTATGTGGCCGCGTCTGGATGGCTTTCTGCAGCTAATCAGTTTATTTGTTCTTTTCAGCTTCGCTTCCGAGATGGCATGGGACTCCACGGCGCAAGAAGGTGTCTATGCCTGGAGCAAATACTTCAATGATACCACGACGGCTACAAATGCTCTCAATTCCATCCTTGCCTATCAGCCCACTGTCGCACATTGGGGTTACAACGGGAATGCGCGGAGATACTGGTAGGTCTAGAGTCACAAAGCTCAATGGACTGCCATTCATGATGATTAGGGACAATATCTACGGAGGCAAATTGATGCGATACGAACGCCAAATCCACCACTACGGCAGTGGACTGAACTCTCTACCCATAATGTCCCAATTCGAGTCGAATCCAGATGACTTCTACCTTCTGCGCGTCGCCTTCGGCGGTCTTTCGGGTCCGTTGACAAACATCGATCAAGACGGCTTTGCGTCAGCATCCTTTCACTCATTTGCGGACACACTCAAATGGGACGCATATTCGGGTGACTATGGACCGAACTTTGTCGGACATGCGCTCAATTCCGGGACGTACCTTGTTCAACACCCAACCTTTGGCTGGCAGGCATTCGGTGGAATTGTGACTACTCGGACTCGGACGAACGTTCATGTCCAGGTACGCGACTCTGTGCGTAGGCGCGTGTTTATCGCACCGCTCGGGACGCTATTCACTCTTGACGCGGGTGCTTTCGATGAGTTCACGTTTAATCCCGAGAGCAAGGCCGTTACATTCACAGTTCTACCTTCACCAAGAGGAATTGAAGATGCTGCCGCCGCTCCCAGAGCACGGTTGATTGTCTCACAGACAACTGGTGACGCGCCGATTTTACGGCCTGCGGAGAACTTGCAGCAAGATGCTGGAGCTTGGGTTGCACCATTTGAATCGGACGTGGCGAGAGTGACCTTCGTCCTAGCATAGTTGACGTCGAGGCTGTCAGGAGAGACACTTGATAAAGTTTAGTGGCTTGATTGACTAGGCGCACACTGTGATATTCTTTTGGACGGAATTAAAATTCAGACGTATTTTGTCATACAAATAAGTTTAATCAATATCATGATAAGATAGGTTGTGTTCCTAGCTCAGCCACGTCTAACTGAAGTCTATCATGCATCCTTGCTCTTCTCATTACTCATCTCGTCTACATCACCACGTTCTTTCCTCTCATGATGATGGAGATGTTTGTCCGCGGGTCTCCAGCTTGCAGAATTCCATGGTTTGACTTCCGACCGGTATAGTTCGTCGACTTCCTCAAGACTGAGGCCTTTCACCTTAGGGATGAAGATGTACACATAGAAGAAGCCAAAGACGAGCATTCCGAAGAAGATCATGAGGATCCATGGGCCGATCCTTCAGAAAGAAGGTCCGTCAATGGACGAACATGTCCTCCGAGAAATGAGTAGGCTTACCTATTGGCAATCCGCGGGGCAAAGAACGAGAGTATGAAGTTCCAAATCCAATCTGTCGACAAGCAGTGAATAACGAGATATGATGCTCCTTCAGTCCTATTTACTCACTTGATGCACTTCCTAAAGCAATGCACTTGGGGCGGACACGCAATGGGAACGATTCTCCAAGATACACCCATGGCGTCGGACCCCAGAATATACTAAAACTGAAGACGTGAAGAACAGCGAATGCTATAAGGACGTCTCCACCTAGACGATTGCGCGCCGTGAGAGTGGTGCTTCGTACGTCTGTACCCGGGGGAGGTAGCAGCTTTCCGCCAACAACACCTGCCTGTTCGCCACTGTTAGTAAGTGAAATGAAATCAATTCATGGTGTAACCCACGATCAACGAGCAGACCGCTTCCATAATAGCCCCAGTAAGTAGCGACTGACGATAGAAGTAAGATTCGTGGTAATACGATCGGAAGTACGCTGATTTTATTACCTTTCTGCGCCCCCATGAGTCAATCAAGTATAATGCGGGGAGCGTACCGACGACGGACACGGCACCAAGGATGATCTGAATGACATATGGTGATAAACTTTGTAATGGCAGGTGAGCCACAGGATGCAGAACTAATTGAGCGTTTGACGTACTCGGTCCCCGCACTCTTGAAGAAAGTATCACCGTAATAGTCTAGAAGCCGAACAAAGATTAGCAAATTAACGTTTACAGGGGAACTTCAAAGCTTACAGTAGAAGTTCTGGCCGTTCAACTGCTGAATGAACTGAAGCATCATTCCATTAATCGTACGTTTCCACAACATGTTCCTTGTTGAAAAGCATTCTGCCCAGGTTGCCTTACCACCCTCGTTTTCTGCGCGTATCCCGACTTCGAGTTCCTCCATAATGTCCAAAACCACTGGATCATCCTCGTCAACAGAATTAAGCTCTGCAATGACAAGTCGAGCAGCGTCGTGTCGTCCCGTACCAATCAGGTGGCGTGGTGACTCCGGAAGGAAGAAGAGGCCAGAAAGCAGGATTAGGCCCCAAAGCATCTGCAGACCAACAGGGATTCGCCATGAGGCAGAGTTATCTATGGTATGCGTGGCCAAATCGATGACATAGCTAATGAAGATTCTGCAAATACATGTGGATGTTGTTGAACTTGAAAGATCAAGGTTAGTAACGAAACTAGATCGCTCACCCTGTGATTATCTGCAGCTGGTATAATACAAGCATAGCGCCACGAATTTTCTTCGGGGCAGTTTCACCATTATAAAGAGGCACAATGGCTTCAAAACGTCAGGAACTGGGGTCCACATGACGCCAGAACAAGGACCTACCAGACATAGCGCCAACTCCCAATCCAGCAATAAACCTCCCGATGGTAATTTGCGCAAGAGAGAAACCCGTGCCAGTCTGAACGGCACAGCCAACAGTGAAGATACCCGCCCAAAGTAGGATTGATCCCTTGCGACCCATGCGGTCAGACGTGAATGCCTGTGCCAGTGCTCCGACAAATGTCCTACGGAACGAGAATGTTAATGAGCCGTGTCATATGATCATAACGAGTGATACCTACCCTGCCGATAGAAGGGACGTGATGATCGACTGGCGTGAGCTCGTCAAGACGAAGCCACCCTCGCCATCTGGTTCCCCAAATCGCCGAATGAAGTCGGGCATTATAAGGCATCCCTATAGATGATTTATGAAAAGACTCAGACGGACTGTGCACATGTATTCACCGATATGACACCAATGTCGTATCCAAATAAGAATCCCCCTAGGAAAGACCTTGAATAAGCATATTCGAACTGGCTGAGAAATTCGACGATAGCTCACCGAATGCAATGAAGATGGCGAAAAGGATCGCCTTCCGGTTTGTGGGAGTTGGCAGAGTAGCAGTAGAGCTCATCGTTGGCGTTATTGTTCAGGACGCCTCAAAGGCACGGTCACGTATCGACAACAAGCCCTTACAGTCACTGGAGACGGATGCAAGGACAAAGAGGATATATGGACCGGCTGCCTACGATATCCACATGAGAACAACGATGGAGGGTCTTTTTAAACGGGTGAAGAACCATCAGCCGCCTCAACCAACCGGTCCAATCCATCATTCCGTCATCAAGAATAAAATCTCCAGTGCATAGTCCAGATGTGAGAGGTATTCAGTCGGTTCGTTTCCAGTTCCAAGAATGTATAGAACCTTGTGGTCAACTGACTACAAGGTTATTTAAAGGAAGCATATACGGTCATCGGCGGTCCGGTGTAGAAATGATTTGTGTGGAAAACACAACGGCAGAGACCATACGGGGTGAGAAAACATAGTCGGTAGCTTTCGTGAGCGCGTTTGTTGAGTTACTCGTGTAATTATGCGTCACAAGGTGAGGCTCATGGTACGTAAAGCGGACATATTCCTACGAAAAATAAGGAGATCGGCCAGTAACTCCAGCTCATAAGCTGCGGCAACAGAAAAGCGATCTGGGATGAAGGACAGACACAGTTGTTGTTGCCGTTACAGAATTACCCTCGCCATGCGAGGCCAGAATATGGCCAAGCTGATGGTTCCGAATTGCAGATAGTACAGCAGCACTCAAAAGCGACACAATCTTAGCCTCATCGATTTTTTGTTCGGCGCCATAGAAGGATCAGAGGAGACTGCAAAGGTGCAAGACAACAAATTAAAATAATCATCAATCGTTCGTTCGGCGCGTGTAAAAAGTTGTGACATTCACTCATTACGTCATCACAATTATTATAAGTAACAACACTCGACTCGAACAATCCTAACAACAACACGTTACCCTCTAGCACTAAATAGGTTCTTACTGCCATGGATGAACAAAAACTGGTACCGAGTGAGGCGCTAATTTTTTAGCTTAGGCTCCCGGTATAGCCTCAGCAATAATGAGCTCACTACTACGCTGACGGACCTGGGTAAAGGTGTAGACCGTGTCAGCTATCGAATAGAGCTCTTGTTCCTGCAACACTTACGATAGAGCCATCGCTAGAGATGCCCAGACGGGATCAAGCCTGATTTGTCCGGCCGGATAAATTACTCCAGCGGCGATAGGCAAAGCGATGAGGTTGTACACGCCAGCCCAGAACTTAATGCACGCGATCAGTACGTTAGCTTTGCTCGAAATACTATTCTACACTCACGAAGTTGAATTTCACACGGTGGAACACTTTGCGTGAAAGGTCCGTAAGCGTCAGAAGGCTGCGGAGGTTCGACTTGATGAGAATGAATGAAGCACTTGAGATAGCCACGTCGCTGCCGGAACCTATCGCAACGCTCACGTCTGCCGCAGCCAATGCCTTGCTTCCGTCGTCAGACAAGTTGTCTTTCCATCAACGTACAACTATACTTACCGGTGCATCATTTATCCCATCCCCCACCATTGCTACAACGCATCGTTCATTCAAACGCTTAATGCCGAGAAGTCGTTTCCATTTGGCAAGGTCCCGTTTTTTGCCAACCTGCTGTAGCCATTTGATCTTTTCCGACTTCTCATGTGGTAGGACGCCAGCGATCACGTTTGTCTCTGGAATACCGGCTATCTTCGCTACCGCTTCTGCAGTCCTCGGGTTATCCCCAGAGATCATCCAAGTTCCAAGACCTTGCTCTTGTAATGCTTTCACCACCCCTGTTGCTTCGGAACGCAGCTGATCGGCGGCGGCGAAGATGGCTACAACCATGAATCCACCGGGCAGCTGATTCTTGTCTCGAATGGCGAGAACAATGACACTTTTGCCCTCTGACTGCCACTGATGAAGGAGGTTCCCTTGAGGAGCGCTAAGGGCTGCACCATGCTCCTCGGCCCAGCGTTCATTTCCAATGATAGCATCGCATTGAGGTTCTATAAACCTCCCTTTCAAACCTCGACCTGCAACTTCCTCAACAGCATCTCCACTTGTCGCGGTCAGATTGACATCGGCCTGCGATTCGCAGTATCTACGGACGGCCGTGGCAAGTGGATGGGAACTCGCTGATTCGAGGAAGTGGGCGATACTCAAAATTTCTCCACGTTCCAATGACGAGGCTTCGGGTGCCAACTCCATATTAGTGACTTGAGGTTCACCGCCTTCCGTCAAAGTACCCGTTTTGTCGAAAACGACGACGTCAAGCTGAGCTGCTTCCTGGAATGCCTCCCCTCCTCCACGTACAAGAATACCAAACTTAGCAGCGAGGCCAGAGCCAACGAGTAGAGCTGTTGGTGCTGCTAGGCCGATCCCGCAAGGACACGCAACGACGAAAACTGCAATGGCAAACTCAAGTGACCAGAAAGCTGAGAATGTGTCAATTTCAGGATATGCAAGCAAGATCTAGCTACTTACGCCATCCACCTATCGGAGAATCGAGGTAGGACTGTGGAAGTACCCCACCAAGGCCAAGTGAGAGCCAGATAACAAATGTTGTGATCGCAACAAGCGTGATTACTGGTACAAAGTAACCGGTCAGAACATCAGCAAACTTTTCGATCGGTGCCCGTTTGGTCTGCCCCTCTCGGACGACTCTGACAATCTGATCGAGCCTTTGAACATCAATATGTCAGTATGATCTGGTATTCCCTTTCTACGAATGACAGATCACGCACATCGTATCTCCGCCCAGCATACTGACCCGTACCTCGACGGCCTTGCCCCTATTGATGGTACCGACGAAGACTTGGTCGCCGCTACCCTTTCTTATTGGTTTGCTCTCACCGGTCAATGAGCTTTCGTCAAACTGGCTTCCTTCTCTTGAAATTATCACGCCATCAGTGGGCGGAGTCGCTCCATGCGGAACGCGGACCACGTCGCCAACTTCGAGAAAGTCAACCTCCACCTTATGTACTCTTGTACCTGGTTTCTCGCTGCGTAAGTCTTCACCTGCGGCCTTCTCGAGGTCTGGACCGGCTTGACTGTTGAACGAAGGAGGCGTTCCGTCCTCCGTAATGAGCAGTAACGCCTCTGTAGGTCGGAGCTTACCCAGAGCATTGACTGCGTCGGCCGTACGCGCTTTGCTGTATGCTTCGAGGAAGCGTCCCGCGAGGAGAAACATCGCAAGGAACACAACAGAGTCGAAATAGGTTTCTTCGTCTCCATGTTCGTGTGGCTCCTGGACTGCAGCGAGAGCGATGAGTGCGATAGACGCAAAGTACGCGATAGATACAGCAAGCGATACGAGAAGGTTCATGCTCCCGAAACGTATAAATCTCCTCATTACTGGTACCTTGCTGCCGGGACGCCAAATAGCGTATAATTCTTTAACGCTTCGCCTATGAAAGTGATGTGCACTGAAGAACATAGCAGGAGTCGCGAGAAAGAATAATGCCCATTGGCTTCGACTCGTGTTTCCGGTCCACAGCGGCTCCATGAACCACATTCGCGTAGGATTTGATGCTGGGACCAGTTGCATGTACACGATGCCAATGATGAATGTCGGAATGGCAACCACCACGGCAGAGATAAGTCGAATCAATATCAAGCGTTGCTCTCGCGCCTGTAAGATGCGTCCACGTTCTTCCAGGGACATCGGTTTTTGGATGGTAACATTGAAGGGCGGCGACTTAGCGGAAGCAATTTTCGAAATTATGTGCCGAATCGTGAAGTTAGGCGGAGACGGTGTGTACGCAAGCCGAATAGAAGGCTCGACACCAGGACGCCACTGCGGCGGTTCTTCGACATCAATCCTGTCCTCGAAGTCTGCGAGGGCTTTCATTATTTTTTCGGGACAATGTCTAAACATCGATTAGTACTAATCCAGCAATAGCAGTGTGCATACATACGGGCAGAACATGCCATCTATCCTTAAGGAAACCGTCCTTGGGCCATCAGCATCTGTGTCAGATTCTGGTTCCAGCGGCTCAACGGTGATAAGATCGGCTTCGTAGCCCCCATTCTCGATTGCGCTGACAACTGCTTTAACGAGATCCTTGGTTTCCAACGTTGCCGTGGCGAATTTTCCCACCAGGTTCACGGCTACATCTGAAACCCCATGTACGTCGGATAATGCGCTGGTAACGTTCCCTACACAGGATACACATGTCATGCCGCCCACGGTGAATGTCGCACGATAAGGCCCGCTCTCGCGAGACTCAAGGCGCTTACGGGGTGCAGCGAGTCCTTCCTGATCCTGAAGGGGTTTGATACTGACGATCTCACAGTCGTAGCCTCCATCTTCGACTGCCTCCGTGAAGGCCTTGACGAGCTCCTTACGCTCGAGAATAGCTGTTGCAGAATGTCCGATGAGATTAACTGTGACTTCTGAAACTCCTGGAACGTCCAAAGCAGCACGAGTGATGTTGGTAACACACGATGCGCATGTCACGCCCACGACAGAAAATTCCGCTTTAAAGGGTCCAAATTCCACCTTCACATCATCGAGTACCGCCGAACTTGGCCTTGCACTCTTTAAAGACCCATAAAGGTCAAGCGAATCAATTCGTGAGGTAATACTCGGATCATGCTTCGGAAGCAGGTTGGTAAAACCCGTGTCCTGGTTAGAGAAATGGCCGGCAGTTTCTTGCTGGCAGAGGATGCATTGATCGGTATGCTTCTGGCGTTTCTTCGAAAGCCAGTCGGAAAAATACGCTGGCGATCTCCCGAGACGATAGCTCCCAAGTTGTGGCGTAGAGACGAGGTCAAACCCAGCCTCATCGAGAGCGAGCCGAATGGTATCAGCTGAGAGAGCTGGGTCATGCACGACAGAAACGGTCTGCGACACGATTGAGGTGCTTATCGAACTGGGAGAGGGGGATAACGACTGCAGCGTGTCACGGATAGTGTTCACGCAGCTATCAGCGAGAATGGGTGAGTCGCCACTAGGATGGAAAGACTCTCAGCTCACCTGCTGCAGTGTAAGTTGGATATCAAAATAAATGTTGTAACTGTGGCCATGTCGATAGAAATCACCGATAGGATGTAAGTAAAGATTCTGAGGGAGGAGACGAGGGGCTTATATAGGAGGGAGACTTGTAATGCATGACGAAGCAGTCGCAGCGGGTGGCTATGCAGTGTTTAAAAAATGCCTCATTAGTAAGCACGAGCCATTTGTGCGACCAATCACGTCAGCTAAACTGAATACAAACACCACTGGGATGACTTGTAACGTTACAGTCTGGATAGTCATTTCGCCGACCTTCATTGCTTCTAAACCGATCTAATGCCTTCATCCATGCGCAACTTCCTCAAAGCTTCAAACCTCATCATATTGTACTGTCATCCAAGAAAAGGGGCGCGTCCCTGGGCGTCCCCGCTTGTCTCGATGACTCGACGCTTTCGGTTATTGCAGCTCTCAATCACGCGGTAAGTACGGAGATCTAAGTACGAATCTTTCACATCTGCTTTTATCTGTCATCCCGAGAATGATGCTGTCGCGCTCCACGTAGCGGCCGAAGTACGCTCTGTAACCAAATTTACTTCCGATTGTCTTTCCGCCTTGTGGGAACATCATCAGTGGTAGCAATTCCCCACGACGGCACGATCATGCTGCGCTCACATTGCAGTTCCCATGATATCAATGATGGCTTCCAGTACGACTGAAGTAGGCGCGGCAGGCTCTTTCAAGGGGAAGATCGCTCTTATCACTGGCTGCTCGTGAGTATACACACGCAGAAATCAGGACATTGACAATGAGAATTCTTTCAAAGGGGCGGCATCGGACAGGCAACTGCGCCAAGATTCGCCCGCTTGGGTTGCGACATCGCCGTGCATTATAATTCTGCTAAAGCCTCTGCCGCACAATTAGTGGAAAAGCTTGTAGCTCTGGGAGTACGTGCGAAAGCATTCCAAGCAGATCTCTCTAGCTACGATGGAGTGCGAAATCTCCACGCGGCCGTCGTCGAATCTCTTGGTCATCCAGACATTCTTTTCAATAATGCAGGAGTGACTACGAAGGTCATTGGCGCAGACGGAGATATCGAGAATATCTCGCCGGAAGAGTTCGAGGCCACCTGGAGAACGAATACTGGAACACATTATTTGGTAGGTTGTCTTTGCCTCCGGCATTGAGCAGAGCAGAGAGCACCAACACGTGTACATAGCTGACGCAGCTATGTATCCCACACATGGTCTCGCAGAAGTTTGGGCGAATTGTATTTTGTTCCAGGTGAGTCCTGTTCAAATACAACGAGTGTGCTAACAAGCACTCTGAGACAGCATTGCAGCTGGCACGGGAGGAGTGATCGGTCCCCATTATGCTTCCTCAAAGTCCGCAATGCACGGACTTCTGCACTGGATTGCTAACCGTTATGCCAAGGAGGGAATTGTGAGTAGCGCCGGATATGATACCAATGAACACTGAGGGCAACGTGTTGTCACAGACTTGCAACGCCGTGGCACCCGCTTTAATTACTCGTGAGTATAATTGCTATTCAGATCTCTCCGAGATGAGCTAATTATATACTAAACTGAATGTTTTCAGAGACAGCGATGTTTGCAACCCCTAGGGAAGAATTAAGGGTCAGGGATCATTTTGCATTCTACTGACATTCTGCATTAAACGCCATACCTTGTGCAGGCGCGTATTCCTGTGGGAAGATTCGGAGCACCAGATGACATTGCGTCGGTTGTGGAACTGCTTGTTGCCAACAGTTATCTCACCAACAAGGTAGTGTACCTTAATAATTGTGATGAGTTTTCTCAAGCTGACACAAGAGTTAGATAATTGTTGCAGACGGCGGCTGGTCACCATCAGCGTTCTAATGAAGAATCAAAATGAAAGAGAAATGGAAGAGGATTGAGAACGACCTGCAGAGAGAGAAATGATGTATAGTTGAGAAGTAACAAATAGTAATGTAACTGATACCGAGAATGGGAAATGTCTGACACGTGCCCTGTAACACAAAGGAGACCCAGGATACACCGCTTGCCTACCTCCGGGCGCTCCAAAGGACCGCCCAAGAGTAGCCACTCTAGTATCCAAACTCCTCCCCTCGTCAGGATGGACGATAGTGGGACCACTCTCTCACGGCACTGACGTGCTAACCATCCAAATACAAGGTACTAATATCTGCAATTACTACGGCTGCCAACCACCAGACTCCAGACGCAGGGACAACCACCCTGAGGCGTACCCTGGGGAAACCTTCCTCTATAGCCTCCCCTTTAACCTAGCCTCTCAAACCATCTTTGCGGGAGACTTCAACCGCACGAGGGACAGCTGGACCTCCTTACCGGTCCGACTGTACCGAGACCGACAAAGCAAGAAACTGGACGACTTCTTCCAAGAAAACGCCCTCCAACCAGCCTTCGACCCAGACACTCCAACGCGCAGGGAGGCGAACAGCCTAATCGACATGATATGGGTACCAACAACAACGGACGCCACGCAGATCCGCGACTCCTATGTAGTGGAATACACCAGACTCTCCGACCACGCCCTACTCAAATGGTCCCTCCAATTGGACCTCCCTGACGCGCCAGAATCCAGGCCACCACTAGACGAGTCAAAGAAGAAGGATTGGCTCGACATAGTGATGCCAGCCACAGTCAGACTCCTCGCGCGTCCTGCAGAGGACGCGGAGGAACTAGACTCCAGGGTCGAAAGACTCACAAAGGTGATGCGGGAAGCGGCCTTGCAGCTGCGCCCCGCAAAACCTACCAAACTCAAAACGGTGGACTGGTGGAATGACCACTGCCGCCAGGCCCTAAACGATCTGCGAGAGTGCCCCCCTTCCGAACGAAACGCTAAGGCCGCCGGCCTGAACGCCTCGATTCGGAAGGCAAAAAGGGAGTTCTACGAAGAAAAAGTCTCTAATGCTAACCAATACAACGTTTGGAACTGGGCGAAGGTAGGCAGGGGCATTCGCCCCACGCCAATACCATCGCTCAGGACCAGGGACGGCTTCACACGAACAGATATGGAGAAAGGTGAATTGTTCCGCCAGACCTACTTCCCACCCACACAAGCGGACCCCCCTCCTCCAACCAACACCTGCGACAACAACAGCGAACGGCGGTCACACCCTTTCACTAGGAAGGAGATGACGGACGCAATTCGACACACGTCCAACCTCTCCGCTCCTGGCCTCTCAGAAATAGGCTACCGCCCACTCAAGTGGCTGCTGGCGGAACTGCCTAACGAGTTTCTCTCACTCTTCAACGACTGCTTACGTCTAGGGCACCACCCGAAAACATGGCGGGCGGCGAAGGTAGTAATGATTCGCAAACCAAACAAGAAGGATCCTTTCGCGCCAAGGTCCTACAGACCAATCACACTGGAGGAGACGCTCGGTAAAATCATGGAGAAGATGATAGCTAACCGTCTGCAATTCCTGGCGAACACAGAGAAATGGCTACCGCCGAATCAATTCGGCGGACGCCAGGGCCACGCCGTTCACGACGCGGCCCTCTCACTAACTAACCTAGTGGAGACGGCATGGAGAAGGAACCTGAAGTGCTCGGCCTTAGCGGTCGACATTCAAGGCTTCTTTGACAAGGTCGAACCCACCAAGCTGAGGGAAACCCTGGACTCCCTAGGCTGCCCGACGGACACGAACGCATGGATCTACTCCTTCATGACGAAGAGGGAAGTAGCCCTGTCCTTCGACGGCATCACCCTTGACCCCCAGCCCAAACCCGATGTAGGAACACCACAAGGCTCCCCCATCTCCCCCATCCTAGCCACCATCTATGCCAGAGAAGCCCTAGAAGCCGCACGTCGAGTCGCAAGGACAGAAATCATAGCGTACGTGGACGACCACCTACTGGTAACCTGGTCTAACGACTACGCCGAAAACTGCCGTGTACTGGCGAAGGCATGCAAACTCCTCCGAGACAGACTCCGCAGCCGCAACATGGACATTGAGGCGGAGAAGTCAGACGTCATCCACTTCAGGCGACAACGAGACACCACTCCAGACGGGGCCGACTTAGTCGTCACACTGGAGGATGCAACGGTCAAGCCCCAATACCCCATGCGCTGGCTCGGCATCTGGTTCGACCCACACCTCAACTTCAGGGAACATACAGAAAGGATGAAGGCCAAAGCCTTCTCCACCCTAGCCGCCATGCGCCTCATCGCCAACACCCAGAGGGGGATGTCCCCTGAACTACTCCGCAGGCTATACATCGCCTGCGTACAATCCATCCTAACCTGGGGATCAACGGTATGGTACCACGGCAGTCGTCAAAAGACGATTGTCGCCTCCCTCCAGAAAGTACAAGACAGCGCAGCGAGGTGGATCCTTGGGGTCTACCGCGGCGCAAACAGTATAACTACAAATTTCCTTATTTCTCTCCCTCCCCTTAAATTTTCTCTAGAACTATTGAAAACTAAAGCCGCCCTCAGACACCACCGTACACCACACAACCATGGGCTAAGGCCACTTTCCGCTCTTCGTAAAAAACATATAGGTAATAGAAATAGTGTAATTTCCTTTTCTTTTAGAGACCGAGTGCCGAATGCCCAACCAGTTCCCGCGTACACGCATGCCCCCTGGGAAGAACCTCTGGCCTTCTCCGAAGGACGAGTACACTTCCACACCCCAACCACACCGACAGACTCCGACACACGCCAGGAATACATCCAAGCGGCGTTGGATCTGTCCAGTAACACTAGCCGTCTGCTAGTCTTCACGGACGGCTCAGTGAAAGCAACACAGGCGCGCCGCAAAGCGGGCGCCTCCTCAGTCATCCTCTACGACGGCAACACTATCGCCACAAGAAAGATGGCGGCGGCCGCTCTAACCACAGCCACGGATTGCGAGATCATGGCGCTGGCAACTGCGCCAACCTGGACAGCGCGCCACCTCCCCACATCAGACACACCCCCGAGGGAAATACACTTCCTCTCCGACTCATTACCGGCCCTCAACCTCCTCGAGAAATGGCAAAGCGTGCCAGGTGCACACCGACTCCAGGAATGGAGGAAGGGAACTTAGACCCTGCTCGACGCCTTACCAACCGTGCATATCCACTTCCACTGGTGCCCCGGCCACGCGGGCATCAGCGGCAGTGAGTTGGCAGATAGGTTGGCAAAGGAAGCGGCGAACCTCCCCCCAACGAGCGAACTCCCCTCCACTGCCGCTCTGCTAGAGAAGGCAGTCGACAAACTCCTATCCTCCTGGAACGGCGAGATCAGCCGCTCCACCGACAACAGACCACAGTACCTCGGCATCAATGGCCCTGCCTCGAGGAAACCCAGAAAACTACTGAAGCTCGCCCGGCGCCGAAAGGACATTGCGCGCGTCGCCCAAGTACTATGCAACGCCGGTCCGTTTGGCGGCTTCTTCAAACGGCTCCCCAGAGAGTATCGCCTACAACACGGCATCACCATCCACTGTCGCTGGCACAACCACCCCCCATGGCCAGTACAATCCCCAGCACACATACTCGGCGGATGCGAGGTCCTGGCTAGGACGCTAAACTGGCCGGCCACCATGCGTCTGCCTGCACACTACACCGAATGGGCCGAGGATAGAAACCTCGGACCCCTTGCGGACTGGCTGAAGGAAACCACACCTTTCTTCATCACGGACCGAGCCTCCGCCGAGGCCATAGCCTCGGCGTACACGCGGATGGAAGAAGAGGGCCTGGACACTCGCGACGACCACATAGACTTAGGGATCGCACGCAACTACGCTCAAGAGGAACTGGGACCAGAGGCGGAGACGCCTCTGGAATGGGCACGGCAACTCACAAGGTCAGATTCTTAATTGTTTATGACTCGGTTACGTTTCCCTCTCCCCCGTTAACACTATCCCCTCCACACTCCTATCTTACCTGTTTCCCTTATTTTCTTAATCTCCAATTTTCTTCTAAGTCGCATGTTTATATGATTATGACCGGCCCTAAACAAAATTTTCCGAAACGGGCAATTTTTCGTAAATAACTTTATTAGACTTATCTAAGTCTACAGTATATACATTCAAAATTAGTTTCTGTTATTCCTTCTAATTCCCCTACCTCCCCAGCGTCGCGCCCTTTAGTCCTTTCTTTAGAGCACCATACTACTACCTTTTTCTCTGCTTTTCTTACTTCACCACTCTTAGAGTTCACACCACCACGTAGATTTTGTCTGCCGCGCACTTGTAACTAGAATTACTGACGCGCGTAATAAATACATTTAAAAAAAAAAAAACACAAAGGAGAGACTTACTGTACTTGTATTACCTGTGTCTGATCCTACAAACTGACTAAAGATGCATACGCTCTCGAAACCCTGACCTTGCACTCCTTCATCTATTCCGTCGCTCACCCACCATTCGTACTTTCCGATGGCGGACAGCAAATGGCCCATAACCCAGCTTGCAGCACATGAATTCGTCAATTGCGCAGGCTCCATCCTGTTTCGCCCACCCTCACAGGACAACCCACTACAAGTCTGTCTTCTGCATCACCTCACGAAGGGCGAATGGCTGCTTCCAAAGGGCCGACAGGATTTGGGAGAGTCACTCGCCCATGCGGCACTTCGCGAAACGTACGAAGAAACGAGTTATGCCTGTGAACTTCTTCCCGTAGCCATGCACACACGCGCACCTGTTGCCGGCTCAGACGTGAAGGACCGACCTCATTATGTTTTAGCTTGCACGGAGCCATTCACCGTCTCGATACGCCACGTTACCGAACGAGATTTGAAGTTCATATGGTGGTTCATCTCGCGAACGTCGCAGAAGATTCCGGAGAAGCGTAGCAGCACACAAATGCACAGCGAGAATTTCGAGTCGATGTTTTGGACAGTGGATGTAGATGTCGAGAACGAGGCGGCGCTGGAAGAGGCGGTTTCGAAACTAACATACGCCAACGACAGACGGATCTTAACTATGGCTATCAAACTCGTATACAACACATATCCTGAGTGGTTCTCTAGTAGGAGGCGAGAATAGGGTTAGTGGAAAGTTGGGTTCATTAGTGGGTACCTGTGACGTAGACAGTAAGCCTTCTGGTCCTGATGATCAACTCGGTCACTGACTTCTTGCTAGATGCTGTACTTTACCTCGGCAGTAATTCATCTATCGTACATCACCGTTATATGTTGATTACCGTAACCAAGATCGTCTAAGCTAGCGGGAAGTCTGTCATAAAGGAGACACAAGATACTCAGCAAGATCGACTGAGTTGAAGTCGTCAGATTTCGTGGTGCTCATTTGAGTCATCTACGACCAATCCCTTAAGGATCATCGGTCTATGGTTATGCCCACCAATAGGAATTTTGAGCAAGGGCGTATGCTTCTTTTGTGCGACCATCGCATCACTCGTGCATGGTTTGATATTGCCTTGTGCTACCCTTTCAATTTGGATCATCTGGTACGTGTTGTCCCCTCGATTGATCCTACCAGATCCACAGGTGACGTCCGAAGCTGTTGCAGGCAGAATAGGCATGGCAGCATGACTATAATCCAATTGCCAAACCGTCTCCGAACGAAGTCGCGTTATTTCTCCGAGCCACTTCGCAGACATTGCCGTAAGTGTGCCCGACTGATCGTGGGACCACCTCGCTCGCTTCGCTGTTTTGTTTCCGGCGTGGGCTCTAGGCGTTAATTAACGACAACCCTTTGTTAGGTCAGAAGGTCAGTTTTATCAAAACGCCAGTACCTGCGATACATCGGATCGGCTCCGAAGCTATCTGCGGAAGTACTTTCACGCTTGTTTAGGTCTTCTTCCGAGTCCGCCGTATCGCACCTCAGGGATGCACCCGCGTGCGCGAAGCGCATCGTGTGGCGCACGGGCGTCGCCCCTTCTCTTCATTCATTTTGGGTCTATCACAGCGGCTATAGAAGACGGTCTATAAGAGCTGGTTACATGGTGACTCCGGTCAACGGCCCTACCCAGAAGTCACTGATTATCTCTGCTTACCCCGTAACGGGAACCTTTTGTGCTTTGCACAGCAAACTTGTACCCCTGAACTCTGAAAATGCCCTCCGTATCTTCTCCGATCGATCCTGACTCTTCTCCAATTGAACTCATCATCGTTGGATGCGGTTTTGCCGGCCTTGCTTGCGCCATTGAGTCTAGGCGCAAGGGACACAAGGTTATTCTGTTAGAGAAGCACTCTTCAGTGGAGAGACTCGGTAAGTACTGCGCTTGCTGATCACTACTTGCTAGAACCTGAATGTTATTCCATATACAGGCGATGTAAGATATCAGCAATGTCATTCCAATTCACCGCCTCAAGATGATCTATTAGGTTATTTCATTCGCCACAAACACGGGTCGCCTATTCGAGAAATGGGGCTTGCAAGAGCAGTGCGTAGTTGGCTCATCTTTCCTATCGCAGTGCTCCATCAAACAACTATTCGAATAGACTGATGGAAGTATGCGCGCAACATCCACATATAACAATGCATAACTATTGCGGGAAAGTGATCACTGTCCAGCAACTCCCACAACATCTCTATGGTTCTAACCAATACAACGGTCGCCGTGGGGAGATTCACCAAATCCTACTCAAGTATGTCAGGAAAATCGGAGCTGATATTCGTTTCAGCCAGGATGTCACTGCGTACTGGGAGGATGTGGAAAGAGGGAAGGCTGGTGTTGTCGTGAATGGACAAAAAATCGAAGGGGATGTTGTAGTCGCAGCGGATGGGGCTAGAAGTCTCGCTAGGAGACTCGTACTTGTCAGTAGCGTTTTATTCGAGTCTGCCCAAAAAGGTCGCAAGCTCAGAGTTACGTAAAGGGCTGCGAAGACGATGCGAAGCCATCTGGTTACGCTGTCTATAGGGCGTGGTTTAACTCGAAGGAGCAGGGTGTCCATAAAGACCCATTGACGAGCATGTTTTATAGGGAAGGGGGTGACTTCCATGGTTGGGTTGGTAGGTCAACTTTCTCTAGGTTGTTTGCATTGCGACTGATGAACGTCTTCAAGGCAAGGACGTTCATATGCTGGCGATGACGTTCAAGGACGGGAACGAGTTTTGTTGGGTCCTAACTCACAAGTAAGTCTTTCCATAACGCAATGAAAGGCTATGGCAATGTAAGCTCACCCTGCTCTATTAAAGAGATGATAAAGATATAAAGGAGTCATGGCACCTTCCAGGAAAGATCTCAGAAGCTGCTTCTTACGTGAAGGGCTGGGACCCACGGTGTAAAGCAATAATTGAAAAGGCGCCTTCGTGCGTGGACTGGAAACTCGTCTATCGTGATCCTCTTTCTACTTGGGTCAGTGAAGGGGGGAGAACTGTCGTGATCGGCGATGCTGCACATACTTTCTTGCCGTTGGTTATCAATTTACCCTCCTTTGAGATTGCGCTTTTCCCTGACGGTATCCATATGGCCAGGACTAGTATCCAAGGAGCTTCGCAAGGAGTGGAGGACGGTGTTGCGCTTGCTACTGTCCTGGAGCGTGCGGGTAAGAGGAACGCACCTCTAGCACTGAAAGTGTTCGAACACATCAGGTAAGCAATTCCGCACCGAACGCAGACACAAATTGGCTTTTCTAACAATTTAATGTAGATACGACCGTGTCCGCAGAGCACAACTCCAAGGCATATCAACACGCGACAACTTCCACAAAACTCCCGATGCACGAAAGGAAGATGAAGAAGTTGAACTACCCTTTCCGGAATGGTTACTGAATTTTGACGCAGAGCAGAATGCTAAAGATCTATATGATGAGGTGGCTGCTTGCATATTGACTGAGGGATACGAACCTCCTTCGAGGCGGATCTTGCCTTGCTGCAGGAGTGTCTGAGATGTATTTATGTCAGTATGTAATAGATTCCTTCTCTAGTGATTTGTTTCAGATATCTGGAATACGTATGTAATTTATTACATGGATGGATTCTTCAACCGTATCGTTTGACGCTCTCTTCTTCTGCGAACCAATCCCCTGCCGCTCTTGAGTCCTCTGCGTTCGCGATGTTGACTATGATTGATTTACTTTGAGTGTCTAAGTGGTTATTAGTATCAATGTCAACATATTAGGACATGAGAGGAAAAGGGAAGACTAACAGGACTCATATGCTTCAATTCCGTTTTCTCTTCCTACACCACTTTCCTTCATCCCACCCCTATGATATCAATTTCGTGTCAGAATCTTGGAATTTGAGCAACGGAAGCTGAAAATACCAACCATGGTGAGCTAGGGTCATTCCTATGATGCGTGTTCACCCAGACAAGTCCTGCTACTATTTCTCCGGCTATTCGATGCGCTCGTGATAAGTCGGACGTCCAAACACCCGCCCCGAGTCCGTATTTGCTATCATTAGCGAGCTGGATGGCTTCTTCCTCTGTCTTAAGGATAAGACTCGATGTCAGCATCCACACTTAGATCTTGATTTGGACGGGATATCAACGCACTTGAAATTTCTTAACGACAATAACAGGCCCGAATACTTCTTCCCGCCATAGTCCGTCTGTAGTTTCGATACCGGTGATTATAGTTGGTGCGAAGAAACTGCCTTTCGATAGATCGAAGTCGTCTAGAGGTGACAGCCCTTGCATTCGTTCTCCGCCTAATAGGATGGTTCCTGAGGTGCGGTTGACCATATCGGATATTCTTTGGAGATGTCGAGACGAAATGACCGTTCCCATACTCGACTTTGGATTAAGAGCTGAAATGTAAACATAAGCCTACTTTGTCCGACACAAGTATGTACTTGAGGAGGATTCTTACGATTCCCTATTCTTCGAGTAATGGATCTAGTCTTCTCCAAAAGCGCCGACATAAATTTGTCATATATGTTAGCATGCACAATTATACGAGCTCCCGAGACACATGTTTGTCCGGAAGCCACAAAGGCAGCGAATGCCGTCCCGTTCACGGCCATATCCAAGTCCGCATCGTCGAAAATCACGATCGGAGCCTGTTAGAGCTCAGATGAAAAACAAAAACAGAAACGAAGCTTGCAGAGCATACTTTCCCGCCAAGTTCCGCAGTGTAGTATGCGAGATTCGAAGATACTATACTTCCGAGCTCCCGACCCGTTTTCGTACCAGCCTGGATCATTATTGAATAGAAGAACAATAACACCGCTGATTACTTACCGTAATGTCGACCTTTGAAATCAAGGGGTTGGAGCATAATGCTTTACCGGTGGTGTGTCCGTAACCGGGCAAGATAGTGAGGACTCCGTCGGGTACTAAGCGTTATTTTGTGAGTCGCGTTTGAGCAGCAAAACGCTTGCAAGTCATACTTCCAATATCGCTCGCCAACTGGGCGAACTCTAAGACAGAGATCGGTGCCAGCTACATAAGGATGGATGAGACTCTCGCTAATGGAGCAGGCATGCGGATTTTACCTCAGACGGTTTGACTATCACACTATTGCCCGCCGCAAGCGCAGGTGCAATCTTCTTTACTGCAATCAGAAGCGGATGGTTGAACGGCTACAACGATGTATCAGCGTCAGTAGTAGTATGCATTTCTTCAACGAAAATTACCGCACAGTAATCTGGGCAACGACCCCCAAAGGCACCCGAGTGACGTAGTTCAGCATCTGCCCTCGTGTGGGTGCTAGAAAGTCTTGCCGTGTCCTTAATAACGCAGCATAATAGTCACTAGAGAGGCGCGAAGCTCAGCTCGTGAAAGCGGGATGACCATTACTATGAAGAACGAACAGCCATTCCGGAAGTCGACTGACTTGCGCTGTCATCTCGCGAATAGCCCGTCCAGTTTGTAGGGATTCGATATGTACGAAATCAGACATTTTTTCCTCGAGAACTCGCGCAAGACGTGATAGTATCGTTGAGCGTTCATGGGCAGGTTTGCGCGACCACACTCCAGAGCAGAATGCCTCATGCGCGTTTCTGACTGCATTATCAACCGCTTCATTCGAGCTAGACGCGATGCTTTGGAGGCAACGGTAAATAATAAATATCCCAGGCAGGGAGCAGGAATTGACGACTAGGCCTTACGAGCAGATTTCATCTCCGTTCGCGGGGTTGACAACAGTTATCCTACTTAGCAGCAGTACAGTTGTCAGCCAACCCTCTAACTTTTGTATGTACAAGTCCTGCGAACCTCTCGCGGTCCGAGTTGAGCTTCTCGTATCTCAGGTTGCCCCTAAGATGAGGACCGTAGAAATTCCTCTAATTGCAAACATAAGAAGGACAAAAATACTATCTGATTAAGTGACTGACAATTTTTACCGCAAGGGCCCTTGTCGGTCTCATGAAGTGCTGCAGAAAGTCCAAAAGCCAAAAGAAAGAAAAAGTATGAGTTTCGATCGCGCCTATGGCACGTGCACACACCACATTCTTTTGTTTACAACACATTTCTGCAATAAAACCAAGATAAAACCAAGCAAATACAAGCGCAGACAACCTAAACTATGTAGCTTGTGTCTTTTAGTGTAATAAGCAACAAAGTCAGGACTGGGTATTCCCATAAGGTTGACAGGAGGCGCGACGACAAAAATGAGAAGGGTATACAAAAAAGAAAACACCAAGAGCAGGAGCAGGAGTGCCCAGGATATTGGTGGACACTTTGTTGACATATTTCCTGAATGTCTGCACCAAAATTACCGAATGGAGCATGGCGGGGAAATCAAAACATGCACGCTGTGAGTACAGAACACCACGCTCCACCAGGGAAACGCATAGGCCAGGAAGAATGCAACTGAGAAACAACAAGGGGATGACGGAATTTAAGTTAAGCTGTGTTAGCACAAAGGATAACAGGTCAATGATTTTACCGTACTACAAAATGAAAGTTCTCGCTCACCCTTAGTTACAAATAAAAATATCCCAATTAATAAGATGTGCCGGGTACACGGATTGCAGAAGCATAGTACTGGCCGTTTTGTCCATTATGGCTGGGGACGATATGCATGGACTGATTCTCATCTACAGCGGGCTCCGCATATGTCGCGTCTGTGTCCCAACTTAACTCCTGACGCAGGCCAGAGCTTTGCATGGGGGGCTTGCGTTGCTCCGCAGCAGATCTGAAGGCCCCATAACCCGCATGATTGCTGGCGACAGATGTTCGGTCTGCAGCAGTCGCCGGCAAGCCGAAACCGTAATCAACATGACTATACTCGCCTGCGTGGGACACTGCATTTGCGGACAGGCTAGTCATATCAGATGCGAAGTAGTCGTCGTTGCCGCTGGACGATCCGCCGAGGGCATTACCGGATTGCCTATACTCCGTATCAAAAATATCAAGGTCTTCACTTCGCTTCTTCTTCCGAACGAGGAGGACAGCTGCGCAGACTGCCCCAATGACTACAATACCGAGAGCCGTAAACGTTCCAGCCATAGCACCCCTGTTTGATAGGAATCCGCTGGCTGATGCTGACTCTGTGCTGGTAGCCGCGGCAATTGTCTCCACGGAAGAACTTGTTGAAGTACTGCTTGTGAGTCTGGGAGAACCAGCAACAACAACTGCGGTGGCGGTGGAACCAGGAATCGTTGTGACCGGGGTCGATCTTGAGGTTGGTAAAGAGGTCGTGCTTAGTCTAAGCAGAGTTTCATAAACTACTCGGGCAAAAACTCGACAGACGCTAGAAAATCACGTACAAAGTTTCCGAGCTAGTCGAGATGATCTCGCTGGTCGTAGGAGGTAACTCGCTTGTGAAAGTTGACGTGCTCTCCGATTCCGAAGAACTCGTGCTTTCCGTCGAGAAAGTACTTTCCGAGGTGCTCGTTGTCGTGAGAGAGGTCGTCGTGAGAGAGCTTGTAGTATCCGAAAGGGACTGCGAGGTCGACGTAGTAGTATCGGTTGTAGACTCTGTGCTAGTGGAGGTAATCGAGTCTGTCACGGACGATGTATCATTGGGCGGTTCATCATCATCATCACGTCCTCCACCTCCGCCGACGCCCCCGCCTGGTAAGCCCGGTGGGGGACCCTGTCGAACAGCGATGGAGCGCTTTGCTGCAATTTGTCGGGAATGACGTGCAGCGAGATGATCAGACGAGCCGAAAGCAGAGGCCTGAGCGGGGAAACCGAGAAACGAAAGTATTATCAGGACGAAGAGCGGAAGGATCGTAAAGATGCGTCCCAATGGATGGTGCATCGTCGAGGACTAAGACAAAAGAATGGCTGAGCAGCACTGCTCGCGGTTGAGGATGAAGGCGAAGACGAGAAGGGATATCAAGCGACGGGAGAGTGCGATGAGAACTCGTCCCGTCATTTTGATGGTTGCTTCGCACAAGATTCAGACGCGTGGGATAACATTGCCATTCCGGCCTGTCCCGGTTGAACCACGGCAAGCGGCTTGAATGTAGCTCTAATTGGCAATCCTCGTATTTGAGCAACGAAAGCAATACTAAAGAGTACCATATCTCCGGCATACACGTTCTCTGGGCCAGCTTGTTCGTCTCTATTTTGTCAATGTCGTCACGGACATACTGGTTGTTCTATCCTTTGTCGAGTATCTCCTTTTCGGCACTCCGAACGCATCAGTTCGTCTTGCTGCGCCCTACCTACTGGTGTCCAGAGAAGCGACATAGACGAAACTGTATGGAGAAAAAGGTCTTCCATCCAACGTGTATCGATGAATGTGGTGGTCCACTTCGTAGGAGCTGGCATATATACTCTCGACTTTGCAGTGCAAGCAGCTGACCGGGCCATCCTTGCAACTGCAAATTGTGGAGTGCCTGGATCTTTTCATCCAGCTCGATACAAGTTGTCTAGGGCCTCAATCCCACCGTATCCATTTCTTCTTGCTCACTCGTAACCACTCGAATAGAGACGTGCTAGTAGCTGCTACTGGTTAGTTGCTGTTCTGTTAATGAACAGTGCCGAGTAAGTAAGAGGGTAAGCCGATGGATTTCAGTATTTGAATTGGGACTGAAATAGCTCTAAAGACGAACTCCGTCCCGGATGCTTTCGCAGGCTATGAAAAGAAGGTGTGTCTTTTACTATTGCGGTCTTGTCCATGGCAAATGATTTACGCATCTCCTAGCAGAGCGGCATAAGCTCCGGTTCCTTGGATTTGCATCAATCTATGGGCAAAAGACTCCAATTAGAATTCTCAGACAACTATGAACCTCCGCTGCTCGGAAGATAGGTTTCTTATCGGTGGACTCTGCCAATGCAAGCCAAGAAAGTGGCGAACGACGATTAGTTATGCTACATGCGTGTGAGAAAAGTTCGGAGTGTACCTCCCTTTCTGTGATTTATTTTTGGAGTATGTCTCCTCATACTAGGTCATGCTCTGATGCTTAGTACATTGATGCAGGTTCACAGTCAGAGAATCTGATGTATATATTAGCCCGTCGCATTGCTGTGATAACAAAGCCAAGAGCTGCGGACTTGATACGGACACCGGTATGCTTCTGTTTTTCTATACATATGAAGCGGCAACTATCTAACTGCCATTGCCCGTTCTCGCCATTTACGTACGTCTGGCAACAATACTGGCAAACCAAAGTTTAGTCCGATGGGGTCCGTCCGAAATTGCGGTACTTGTCACACGATGGTGTTCCGCATGGACAGGTTCCAATAGTGGAACTGTAATTGGGTCCCCAGTCTGATGCGCCGATATGTAGGCTATCGTGAATGCCGCTTACTGAAGGTATCCGTATGACGGAAAGGTGCAAGAATGATCACGAGCACCCTCTGACTTCCATCTATATAGTTCGGGGGCTACGTGTGCCACAGGCAAGCATTTCGACATTAGCCACTTCTCGAAAGTGCCTTCTGGCTTGAGAATTCCCGTATTTACGACAATCTCCCGATGTCTCCGCCCTCGCAAAAGGATGGGCACGAAGTCTTCACAGTAGAGGAAGTGGAGCTGATGAATGACGATCGCTCAGAGGGCTATCGCAGAATGACACGGAGGATTCTTATGAAGCTTGACCTTCATATTCTCCCTCCCTTGGCACTGGTGAGCTAGCTAGACGTCTTGATTAATAATCACATATAAACCCTTCGACTCCATCGCAGTTGTGGCTAGCAAACTTTATTGATAGAACAAACATAGGGAATGCAAGGTGAGAGCTTATAACCGTCACAGGTGTCTTAAATTTACCTTACAACAGGATCGCAGGCTTAGAGACTGACACTCATCTTCACGGGAATCAGTTCAATGCAGCTTTAGCAGGTTCGTTATTCTTGTTTTATGAGATTATCTGATTAATGGGATAGGAATGTAGTGTTTTACGCCACGTATGTGCTCTGAACATGACCTTCACTTTGTCTCTGACGTTCCTACAGCTACATCGCATCGGAATTGCGTAAGTAACTAGCCCTCCATTTTGATCGTGGCTGAGCTTCTATATAATAGCATCTAACTGGATCCTGAAGCGCATGAAACCGAATCGCTGGCTTCCGTTCATTGTTACCGCATGGGGTGTGGTGACTACATTGAGCGGTCTAGTTCAGAACTTCGGTGGCCTTGTTGCCATTAGGCTAATGTTAGGTTTGTGTGAAGGTGGCTTGCTACCCGGAATTGTAAGTGAAAATGAAAGTCGATATCGGTCGACGCGCTGAATATCGTGTAGATCTTGTATCTCAGTACGATCTACAAAAAACACGAACTGCAACTGAGGTTTGTGCTTGGCGCTTGACAAACATACCATATACTCACTTTCAGCAGAGTTGGTGTTTTCTATGCCTCCGGTCTGCTCACTTATTCCGAGCTGCGTAGTCGGTTATCTAATCTCGATTTTACTCAGCATCTCTATCCGGAGCTTTTGGAGGTAACGAGCACTGTTTGTTAGTCGAACTGGGCATCTCACATTCCACGTACAGGATTACTCGCTACCGCTATCATAAAAATGGATGGCGTGGGTGGCCTTGCGGGATGGCGTTGGATATTTATACTCGAAGGACTGGCGACTATCCTATTTGGGATTTTCGCTGCCGTACTCCTTCCGGCTGATATCCAATCGAGCAGCTTTCTGACAGCAGAAGAAAAGGCCTTTGCCTGTAACTGTCCCCATTTTCCCTCCGTTGCCATTTTTAACATTTTCTGATAGTGCAGCGCTTCCGGGAAGGTAATGTAGCGGCTTCTCGTGTCCCGTTGTCCGAGGCCGCGCGGAAGATTCGGGAAGAGAAGAGCGAGATGCAGGATAACGGTAAACAGAGGTCCGGCCGTGCGAGTCAAGAGAATATCTTCCAGGAAGACGAGCCTTTTGAATGGGGTGAAGTTATTCGAGGTAAGCTATAATCAAGAGTCATGATGCTTTTATTGACTATTGCTTCTTAGGCTGTAAGGATATCCAGACATGGTTAACAGGCATCGGCTACCTGGGCCTCATCGTCAGCCTGTATTCTTACTCGCTATTCCTGTATGTCCTTTTCCAACCCAAGTATCGCTGTCTGATAATCCAAAAATAGACCGACTATAATTACTGGGCTCGGATACTCTGGCGGATCCGCGCAGTTACACACGGTACCACCATACGTACCAGCGGTTGTTTTAACAGGTAACTTCTTTGATTCGCCAAACGTCGGGGTACTCATCATATTTATATGAAGTGTTCATTGCCTTTCTCGCGGACCGCTTGAAATGGAGGGGTCCATTCATCCTCATGTGTATGCCTATGACAATAGCAGGTAAACACTGATCTCTTGACGCTTACCGTGGGAGGGCTGAGATCTCTGGAATTACAGGCTATATTTTGGCTATCAGAGCTGAGACGAA
The DNA here is from genome assembly GCA_032164295.1 of Inonotus obliquus. Taxonomy (NCBI): domain Eukaryota; kingdom Fungi; phylum Basidiomycota; class Agaricomycetes; order Hymenochaetales; family Hymenochaetaceae; genus Inonotus; species Inonotus obliquus. The sequence goes on from JAJHTX010000004.1 coordinate 1,169,727, forward strand.
TGATGCCCGTTATGCAGCTGTTTTCCTCATGGCGGCAGGAGTGTGAGTACATCCGCTCTGTATCGCGGAGGGATATCCGGTTGTATACTATCCGATTGTCCTATCTTCAGGTACCCTTCTGCTCCTTGTATCTTATCTATCCTGCCAAATAACTCAAGTGGCCATTACAAAAAGGCCACGACAACGTATGTAATCTGGTCTCCTGTGTTCGCTCGTTTTAACAATTTTTTTCCAGGGCGCTGCAATTGATGATTGCAAATACGGGGTAACATCAGTTTACTGCATGTGGTATTGCGTGCTGATAAAATTTTCCAGTGGTTTCATTGCTACGTTCGCGTATACATCGGGTGGGTAGCCATAAATCCTCTATGAACGCGCATGAGTGACATCCTTCTCCAGATCAAGCACCTCGGTATATTCGCGGGCACACTATAGCCCTAGCTTTTGTATGCGTAACATGGATCGCCGTTGCTGCTAATGTGTATGGTTCCAGTTATTTCTGTTGGGTGAAGCTCGAGACTGATCCTCTTTGACAGTGCATATTGTCTCTGGGAGAATAAGGCTCGCGCGGAAGGAAGGCGCCAGGGGAACATCGAGAAATATCAGGAGTTGTGGGATTCAGGGAAGACTCGTGCCCCAATTGGGGACCGCAGTCCAGAATTTCGATTTACTTTGTAAAGAGCCCCTGGAATCAATAGAATTGTTATGTCTTGAGAGAAACGGATTAAGAACGAATGAAAATCGTGTCTTTTCGTGAGAGTCGTGAGGTACAGATACATGAGCTATGCGCTTATCCATACAGTGTAATTATCAGTAAAACAGATGAGCGAGTCTAGTGAGCACAACAATAAAATCAAAAGGAATAAATGAGATGCATCGAGGCAGGATTACGTCGTATTATTACACGTAGAACCTGAAGATGGAAGATCAGTCAGCAAAATATGCGATAAAGTACACGGGAAGACGGACTTCTTGTTAATTTGGTACAACAGGAGGTTGAGATTGAACTTCGCCATGCCATCGAATAGAGGGAGGGAAACACGGTTCTCGAACTGGGCTTGCAGGAGGTCCTCCATACGCACGCCCGTGGATGCTATCAGTGCAGACGGTCCGACTTGCGTGTTATACAGCTCGATATCAAAAGAACCCGCCTTGTTTGAAGACATGACAACATCGATCCTGTCGAATTGGCGCGGAGAGTACTGATCGATAGATAGAAGGATGCCCTTCTCGTATAAATAATGGGCACTGTACTTGTACGACCCGAACTGCGGCGACTTGCCCGATTTCTGCAGTTCACGCAGATGGAAGAACTGTTTGGTAAAGGGCATAACAAACCGCTTTTTACTGTAGAAAAATATGTTCTTAATGACCTCGCCCGTCGAGTACAAAGAACTCGAGTCTTACCTCTTTCCTTTTTGCATGGTATTCATCGCTCCCTCCACATAATCGTTGTAGCTCTTTATCTGTTCTTCGTAATACTTCTTACGCTCAGTCAGATGTCGCAACGCTTCGGTCATGCTTGCAAGCTCCTGTTGTCTCTGTAACCTCTTTCGATGCTTGCTGCGAACATCACCCGCAATGGCATTCAGGATCCCCTGATAGCCATCTTCTCGGGTAACTTTATCCCGTTTCTCCAGCTCCAATAAGAAGTAAATAGCATGAGCCTTTACTTCTTTGAATGTGAGACTATCCTCATGATCAGAACTTGTTTCTCCACATCTGGTCAGAAACCTTACGATCTGATATCATCCAGCCTGTAAGCAGACTCTGCTCCAGTTGTCGACGGCATCCTGCGCTGTCGCTGTCGCATATGATCGGTCAGTAGCTCGCGATCGACAATGTCCTCCCAGAACATCTCATGTTCTTCAGAAACGGGTTGCATCAAACACTCGACAAGGTCCTTCGCAGGCTGCACGCGGAGAATTGCTAGAACGGAACGCTTAGCCTGCACCCACAGAGCTTTCTCCTCCGCATGCGGATCTGCCGGGTCACGTTCAGCATTGCGCCAGTGTGCAGCATATACCACTCACCCTTAACGTTGGAGAAACGGTTGGTAAGTTCCAAAGTAATAGCATGATCCCGTGCAGCAGTCAGTTCCTCGGTTCCCAGATTCGGAACGCCACCTAGTTCCAGGAGAATAGTCCGCAAGGTGTCATCCCTTGTCGGGGCCAAGCGGTCAAGATGCTGTGATAACAATGAGTGCATTGAGTACACCTCATTAGGGGAGATGTAGATCGGTTTCGGCTGCGTTGCAACGTCCAGAAACTCGTTGGCGTGAAATTGGGTTTCCGGATCCTGTACGTCGGCAACTGATAAATGGTCAGCGTTGTATAGGACTTGCTAATCTACAGAGCTTACCTTCAAACACCCATGCTTTTAGTTGCTTGATGGCTTCTGCTACATACTTATCGAGAGGATGGAGACATGGGTCCTCTTCTCCAAACTCTTTCCCAGAAGCTATTTGTATGAGCATCTTTGATATTTGCGCCAAATTCTTTCGGGATGCAATATCGATGGTGTTCGGTACAATGTCAAAGGTCTCTGGAGCACTAATTCCAAAGCGATCAGAACAAGAGTGCCACATCCGGCATACATTCGACGCACACGATAGCAGGGTTGATGTATCGATAGAAGAGAAGCCTCGCTAGCGGGATCGCGTAGACATCATCTCCCTTGTTTGGGAACTTGATCTGTGCAAGATATGAGTAAGCCGAGACGTATCCGGAAAACAGAAGACTTGCCTTGAGTTGGGTAAGGGCTTCCCTGGCGAGACAACGCATGCCGTAAGGCACCTTCTTGGCCGAAGCAACAATGGCGTTCACAAAGTCCTTAGAAATAGCATGCAGCTTCTGGAGGTCTAGAAATACCCTGATCAGACTCTTGAGCTGCTTGTGGCATTAATATAAACCTACTATGTATGAACACCTTTCGAGTCTCTGGATCCATCACAGCATCCCGATAATTGACATCTTTCGGCTTATTGCTCTTCATGCCTGTCCTCATTTCTTCAATGTTTATCCTGGATCGGTAAATCTGGAGAAAGGTTGAGTAAGAAAGGAAAATAAGCTAGTTGTCTAATCTCACGATGCAGGGATCAGTCTCGAGATCAAGCTTCTCGTCGTTCACTACACCATCGATCACCGCCCAGATGAGTGGCTGCAAAGTGTCCCTGACATATGTGACTTGTTTCGGTCTCCCGTATTGCAAGGCAATCGACAAGGACATGGGTATTTCCTGCATAGCCGACTCAGCGGAAGGAGCGATCGAAATTTCGTTCTTCACGCAATGCTACAGAAAATGTCGTAAAATAAGGAAACCATCTAGGGAAGCGCAGAGGAAATTCACGAACCTGGAACAACTTGAGTAGTAAATATTCCTCGCGCCTATCCTGGCCATAACCAAAGAGTGTGAGGACCACGCGTTCCACCGGCTTCTTGTTCTTCTCCGAAATGTCGACCTTCGCTAGCTGATGGAATAGTTTACCGAGATAATCGCCTCGAGTTTGAAGCAGATAAAAAAGTTGTTGATAGAGCTCTAATTTTCGTTTTGCTTCATGATCAAGTGAACTAACTCCAGCAAAAGGATCACCATGGGCTGCGAGGACACTTGCACGAGATGCATGCGCCCCAAAGCTGTCGTGCCGTCGACGGGCCTTAACGAGTTCTTCGAAACTCTTCACATTCTGGACGACTAAAGCAATTTTCACGTCCAGCTCCGAAACCTCCGTTTCGAGTGCTTGGTTCGCCCGAATACTCTCTACGACGCGCTTGCGCAAGCGCTCAACCTCTATCTCGTCTTCGAAGTCCGCCTCGGAATCATCCAACAAGTGTACAAAATTCTTAATCGTGCCCACATTCACGTTGCGGCCAAGTGTTAGCTGACGATATTGTTCGCGAGTTTCCTTTGCGCGATACAAGGATTGAATCTTGATGACTTTCTCCAGGTTCTCGCGGTAATACCTCATTTTTTCCACGAACTTGCGGCGCACGAGCGTACCTCTGAGAAGTGCCTGAAGATGAGTTGCGACTGCTTGACTATTCCGAAGGTGGTCTCTCCATGCAATGAAGTCACGGCGAAGCAGCGCACCTCGGGCAGCAGCCTGCAAACCAACGACATCAGGCATGCAAATCTCAAGCTTCTTGCTCTGCTGCTGGTGCCTCATCCTGACAAGAGCAGCCCGGGCACGTGCTTGCAGAGACCCGACGGCTACGATTACTTTGGCTTCTCCTAGTGCCTTATTAACTGCTTTGTGCTGCTGCTTCGCAAGGGCAGCTCGCGCGAGTGTCTGGACCGACACAATTGACGATGTTGCACGTCTCAGGCCACGGATAAGGTTTAGGAGCCGTCTTCGCGCAAGGAAGCTCCGAGCAGCGGACTGGATACGTACAACCACGTCCGTAGCGTCGTCGAGTTTTGCCAACTGTGCACCGACTCTCCAGCGCACAAGCATGCCACGCAAGTGTGATTGAACCTGGATAACTTCCTTTTCCACATTTTTCAATGTCCGTAGATGTTCTGCCATCCTGCGTTTGACGAGCAGGGCTCGAGCTGCTGCTTGAAGTCCAACCACACCCTGCATAGTTTCCGCTTTGCTCAACGTCTTCTGCATCTGTTGATGACTCTTCTTTACCAGCTTAGCACGAGCAATCGCCTGGAGTTTGAGGACCGTGACCTTGCTCTTCACCAGGGCTGCTTTCAAACGGGCGAACCGCCGTCGCTGCAACACACCGCGTGACTGCGCCTGAACATTTATGATGTAGCTCTTTACAGCAAGTAGCCGTTTCAGTCGCTGTCGCCAAGCACGTCGCGCAAGAACACCACGCGCAAGAGCCTGAAGGGTTAAGATCCATGGAGCAAGATTTGTTTGTTGCTTTCGTATCTCAGTTGTTCGTTTGCGAGTTGCAAGGCCCCTGCATCTGGCCTGGAACTTGACAATGTATCTCTCTGCAAGCTGAATGCGGGTACGATGGGTGGCTTGCGCTTTTCGCACCAAGAATCCGCGAAGCGCTGATTGAAGACCAATGATAGAATCTTCGCACTCAAGCAGCTCTCGGTCACGTCCTGTGTGTTCTTGAGTCAGTCATTCATACAAGGTACGAATTATTAGGCGACTCACTTTCTTCCTCGGCCTCTATCTCGACCTCGGGCTCTTCATTGATCTCTTTAGCAAGTTCACGGCTAATATTATTGAAGTTCGGCATCGGGACACCAGCATCTTTCAGACCCTTCTCCGTGCGTTGCAACTGGTCATCGGAGAATTTCAACTGCCCAACAAGATTACCGATACGCTCGGCCAACCCTCTACGGGCAAGAAGGTGACTGTTCTCCAAAGTCAGTGCGCCGAATCAACGGATCGAAACAGTACTTTCCTCAGTGCATGAATGCAGTAGATAACCTTTGGGATGTTCTTTTTGTTGTACAGATCGGTGGTCTCGAAGATAAAGCACTAATAAATAGCAACACAATACAATCATATCCAATCGGTCAGGTCTCATAATGACGTACCTCTGGTAGGCCGACGTGGCGAACGAAGTGAAAGAAGTGATTGATATTATCAGTTTGCCGGTAATCTAGTTTTGGGGTCTAAATGAATGACAAGGTGAGGAGGAGTTCGGAGTTCGGAGACAAAAAGGGACATCTAACCTCAAAGATCCTTCGAACAACCGTTTCCCCTAGAAAAGCACGCGCAAGTTTCGCAAGCACAACACCATTCCGTAAGCTCTCCTCCATCTCGACAACTCCAAATCCAAGCTCTTCACCCAGACAACCCTCAATCCATTGCTGGGCTTCTCCAACGTGGCAGAGGTACTCATAGGCGCGCAAGAGATGACGTTGTTGATCTGCCCAAAGGCCACCGCGTATACCGAGGCGTGATGAGGGAAGTGGCATTGGAGAGCCGAAAAAAGTCTCGACTGGTGCCAATACATCACGAGAAAGACGTTTTCGTCCTGGCACTCCGGCAACATCGTCAGCAGATTGAGGGACTGAGTCGCTTGTGTGAGGTACGGCGAATGATTCGCGTTCGGGAGTGTATGGCTCTCTTTGCTTCGGTGTCGGAGATTTACTTTCCATCTCAAGCTTCCACTCTCGCAAGCGTTTCTCGCGCCGTTCAAGTCTACTGAGTGGGGGATTCAATTCCAGGGATTTTTCCGGTAAAGGACTAGGTAAGGGCTTCTCGGGCGTTTTGGGTGGTCTCAGATCCAATGCTGGTGCTGGCGGAAGTGGGCGCTCTGGTTCAGGTTCATCATAAGCATCACCACTTGCGATGCGCGGTAAGTGACGTCCTAGCTTGCGTCCGACGGTCAAACCCTCGCCATACATGCCTGCTTTCTTGTTTGTCATGTAAGAACTGCGGTATGGTGTTGGAGACATAACCGAAGGAGAATTAGCATATGATGAAGGGGCGGGGGGAGGAGGACGGTACGGGCGTTCCATGGTCTTCTCATTTGCAGCAAGACCGTTAGAGACTGGGGAAGAAGGATGTAGGAAGGGCGAATCCTTTACAGAATTCCTTCTTGGTAGGGTAATAGGCTTTGGCACGTCGGGCTTGTCAGTCGACGAAGTAGAATACGGCGCGTCTTGCTCAGTGGCAATGAACGAGGTCTTCCTTTTAATTTCAAAGCTACCTTGTCGAATGGCTTTATCCGGTGAGTCCAAAGCTACAGGGGTCTGTCCAGCGAGCTTGTCAGGAGGAACGCGAAAGCTATCTGGAGTCGACGAGCGAGAAAACTTGTCAGACGAGGGTGAGGATGCAAAATCCTGCCTCGGAAGCGTTGAAAAGCGGGATGCTCCGTACAAAGATGTTGTGCGCAACCGTCTAGGGTTGTTCTCGGTCGATGGTAGAGCGTCGAACGAGTCGGAAAGCGTACTGGTCCTGGACTCCTTCATAATAGAATCGAAATCAACAGACCGCCGAGATCTTGCGCTAGAGCCGTTGAGGCCATTGAAGACATCAGAGCTCTCGGTCGACTCCGTCATTGCGTTGAACTTCTGTCGCACTGACGCGACAGAAGGACCAGAAACAGGGAGTCGTATGCGATTCGTGGGCGTAGTCGAAGTCGAGGAAAAGGAAAGAGGTTCGGGAGAGACAACACTGATTCCCGTTGAATTTGGAGATAACGGCGACGCAACTATCGGTTCAGGCATGGTACGCCGCTTCATGAGCGAGGGTGGGGTTGCGGGATCTGTCCTACTAATGCTGAATGCACCCGCTCTGCTCAAAGACTGACCCGGTGACGGTCGAGACTCGAACAACTTTTCATCGGCAAAAGGTGAGGACGGAGCAGTTGATTGCAGTTCATCTGTACCGAAGCTGCTACGGGATGGACTTGGGCTGCTGAGGGTCGCTTCCGCCCGGGCACGCTCTTCCCACTTGCCTCGCACTGACTCGACGCTTGAGCCAACGCGATGCGAGGGCGTCCATCGCCTGCTTCCCGAGTTCGTTGATGAAAGGACACCACTCTTAGAGAGTCCGAAATTCGAACGTGATCCTGACGAGGTACGCTCTAGAATACGAGTTTGGTATGCAAAGGGTTCTGAGCCATGACGCGACGACGAAGATGCTGTGGATGAGACTGAGTCTGCACGATTCAGTCGCGATGACTCCTCCATAATCTCGCCCGCCGTGGTTGGCTGGCAGAAGAGTGCGTCGTTAGATGACGTCGAGCACAGTGTCACGGAAAGCAACGCGTGCTGTAGTGTAATAGGGGACGGTGACATACCAGAAAGGCAATTCGGGATATATGCTCTTACATAAGCGCATACACAGATCAAATCCGATAGCTCACCTAGACCCAACTATAATGTCCATCAAGCCCGTATATGCTCATTTATTACCTCCAAGCTGGAAGACACATGTTAGCGCTTGGCTCGCGGAAGATGCACCATCATTCGACTATGGTGGTTTCGTAGTCGGCGAAGCGGAACGAGAGGCATTTCTCTTTGGAAAGGGTTCGCAACGCGCTGTCTTAGCCGGTGTGCCTTTCTTCACCGAAGTGTTTGAACAGCTCGGCTGCAAGTGAGCTTTTCAGCGAGGAACATACGCAAACGAACCTGAACAATATGTATCTAGTGTTGAATGGCACATGCAAGAAGGCGAAGAGTTCGATCCCGTGAAGCATGTCGCGACTGTTCGTGGCAAGGCACGGCTGCTCCTCTTGGGGGAACGTGTGGCCCTCAATCTCCTCGCGCGGTGCAGTGGGATTGCGACAAAGTACATCTGCATCTCATACCATCAATACATTTTCTCTGACGCTTCGAACAGGTCAAAGCGTATGCTCGATAGTGCCCGTGGATATGGCTATACCGGCATTGTTGCTGGAACTCGTAAGACCACACCGGGATTCAGACTGGTTGAAAAATATGGAATGCGCGTTGGCGGCATCGATCCTCACAGACACGATCTGTCAAGTATGATTATGCTGAAGGACAATCACATATGGAGCTGTAGTTCGATATCTGCAGCAATTGCGCAGGCGCGAGCGGCGGGTGGCTTTAGTCTGTTGCTTGATGTTGAGGTGCGAAACGAGGAGGAAGCTGAAGAAGCTATCGAAGCAGGGGCGGACGTGATTATGCTCGATAATATGGAAGGAGAGGAACTAGTGAGCGTGGCGAGAAGATTGAAAGAGAAGTGGACAGGCAAGCGACAATTCTTGTTTGAAACAAGCGGGAATATCACCGAGGCAAATTTGCGGGAGCGTGCAATTAACGGTAAGCACCATGGTGAACATACTGAGAGCATATTTTTATTCTGGATATTCAGAAATTGACATCCTGAGTACCAGTGCTGTGCATCAGTCGGTACAACACATAGACTTCAGCTTGAAAATACAGAGGCCGGCGGATGAGTAAATTTGTTGTGTAGTTACACATGTGGCATGCCTAAAACTCCATGGAAATATACAGTATACCGCTTTGTACAAATGTGTAACTAGATAAGCAAGCTTCGTTTCTAGCACGTGGCCGTGCAGCTTCTCTGATTACGCTGCTCTAGGCGGGTGTACATACTATGCCTATCAGAATCATGTCTCTTCTCGTCTCTCATTCCTCGTCACCATCTTCCGTTACCTATGCTCGTAACTTCTGCTATTCATACAAGGTTTCCCATCGGTCTGGGACCGTCTAAACTACAGCTTTGCGTGTTTCGTGGACTAGCGACGCACGCTTCTCCGCCGTTCCGCATCCCAGTCGTCGACTTCAACCAGTATCAGAGAGCGACCTCAACGGACGAGAAGCAAGAGACTGCTAATGCCATCGTTGATGGGTTCAAAGGTGCTGGTTTCATCTATATCAAGAATCATGGAATCCCAGACTCGGTGATTAGCAACGTCTTCCAGAAGGTCTGTTATCTTCTCAAGAATAGGAGCGGTTCTCTGATTTTCTACACAAGAGCGCTGCTTTCTTCAAATTGCCTGAGGATGTTAAATCAAAACTGGCATGGGAAGACCCTCGGGCAAATCGTGGATACGTACAAATTGGCCGGGAACGTGTCACTCAGTCAAACAATCCGGATGAAATAGCTGCAATGCGTTCCAAAGCTCCAGACTACAAAGAGACTATGGAGATTGGCCGTGATTGGGACCCAACTTGGAGGAACCGTTGGCCTCAGGAATCCGATTGCCCTGGCTTCAAGGATACAATGCTGAAGTTCTTCCAGGTGAAAAGGACTGACAGTTGATATGAAATCATGCACTGATTCTTGTAATAGACCTGCCATGAGTTTCATGTGTCGGTAATGAGTTCTATAGCTGTCGGTCTCGGCTTAAACGAAAGATTCTTCGATGACAAGATCCACGAGCAGTATCATAATCTTCGACTCTTGTCTTATCCTCCGATAAAAACTGAAATCCTTCGCCAAGATGGCCAGGCAAGAGCGGGAGCACACTCTGGTTTGTAGAAAGTCACTTTTTATGAATCACATTGATATACTCATCATCGTTTCAGATTATGGGACCTTGACACTTTTATTCCAGGACTCCGTACGTAGCGAGAAAGTGCTTGACCGTTCTCGACTTTGTACTAATTACGTTTAAGATTGGAGGTCTAGAAGTACAGAACCCTCATACAGGAGAGTTCCACGCAGCCGTGCCTATTGTAAGTGACCCACTCATCAAATAGCACGTTTCGCCGGAATAGTTATCTCACAGTCTCCCCAAAGCCTGGGACAATTGTCATCAATGTCGGTGATCTACTGAGCCGATGGTCAAACGACATTCTACGTTCAACACTTCATCGTGTTGTCGCGCCACCTGCGAAGCAAATTAACGAGACAGAGCAGATCACGCCTGCTCGCCAATCCATCGCGTTCTTCTGTAATCCAAACGGAGGTGCACTCATCGACTGCCTACCGAATTGTTATGGTCCTGGAAAGGCGAAGAAATATGAACCAGTGACCACGGAGCAATATATTGTTCAACGGTAAGTTCGGGCGTTGGCTGTATTTGGGGTATCTCATGAATTGCTTTTCTTACAGCCTAAGTGATACGTATTTATGATCTGCACGACTGAGCCTTCTTGTTTTGACCTCCGAGACCTCTCTTTCTGTGTTTTTCTGTAGATTCATGATTCGTTTATGTATTGTTTATGGTCCTGGGCTATCAATGCAATTGCGTGTTAGGAGGAACAGAAGCAAGAGTGCAAGTTGGGACTGTTGATAACAAGAAACGATGTAGGAAAGTGTACAAATGGTGGGTAGCGCAAAGAAAGCACAATGGAAGAAACATTGTTGCTATACTGGAATTTTAATATGAAGTCTAAGATAGCGAAAAAAAAGTCGCTGGTCATTCTAGAATCCACCTTTTGGTTTATGCTACTTTCTTCCTGAAAAGACCAAGACCATGCTGGCCACCACATTCTGCACTGACAGTCTTCCAAGAGCCACCTTCCTTACGAACGACAACAGTCGGGGTCTTCGCCTCCATAACTTCGCCAATTCCCAGTTCACCCTGGTTTCCTTCGCCCCAAGCATACAAAGCACCTGCTTTGGTCACAGAGAAGTTACCGTGTGTCCCAGCAGAAATGTGGATCACAGGGTCTTCAGATTCGGGGTCAGGGAACGGGACATGGGTGGGCGAAGCGACGAAGCCATTATAACTCTCTACCTTGAGAGCCGCGTGATCGTCCGGCAATCCGAGCTGGCCACCGTTCGAACGACCACAGGCAAATACACGTCCGTCGGATGTAAGGAATAGCGTGTGGTGATCACCACCAACGATGCGAGTAACTCGAGCATCATTACCCAGCGCCTCTGGACTCAGAGCATCAATTCGCTTAGGTTGTGGGACTATGTTGTCATCTTCGTCTTCATAGCCCGTACCAATCTGACCCATGCTATTCAGACCCCAGCCCCAAACACCGCCTCTCTTGTCGACTGCAAAGGAGGCGTAATTTCCTGCTCCAACAACTATAGCTTTGAGAGAACGCGATCGCAGAGTCACCTTTTCGGGAGTCGTACCATGGATCTTGCGTCGCTCAATGATTTTACGGCCGAGCTGCCCTTGTTCGCCGGCACCCCATGTGTAGATGTTTCCAAACGTCGTCAAAACCACAAGGTGATTGTTACCGGCCGCGACGGAAGTGACCTTCTCATCTTTCGGTAGATTGAGTATAGGCGCCGGGACAAACTGATACTTCGAGCCATTGGAAAAGCCAAGAGAGCCTTCGTTTGCCTATTCAATATACATGAGCCACTGTTGATGAAATATCAGAGCTAGACGAACCCGGAAAGATCCCCAGACACGCAGTTCACCCTGGTCGCTAATGGCCGCGCAGATACTATCGCCGGCTGCAATCGAGACGGCACGGAAGCCTTCATCAACAAGTGTTTGCAGAGGATAGGGGAAGGAGGTGAGAGTGTCAGCATCAATCATTTCTTCCTCCTTCTCAGGATTAGGTACATCCTTCGTTATTCTTCCCAATGCGGCGTCATCATTTACCCCACATGACCATATCTGAAGCGGGATCAGTATCAATTTGCAGAACACAAGGATGAAATACTAACAGTTCCCTTCTCATCAATAAACATCGTATGTAAGCCACCAGCAGCGATGGCTTCGATGCCAGCTTCTTTGCCACCAAACGCTCCCTCTTCAATTTTCTTCTCGACCCAAGTGTTTTTCCTGGGTTTGACGATTTCGCCCAGATAAGCTGGACCCATCCCGAACTGACCAAAGTTACCCGCTCCCCAGACAAAGAGTTGGTTAGCGGGACGAGAGTGTTCAAGAGGTGTAGGGAGAGGATTCGTGACGGTATGAGCGGTTTTCTTCACCGCTGTACTCTTCGCGTCCGTTGCTTTTGCGTCTTTCTTCGTTCTTCTTAGAGGTTTCTTCTTGCTATCTCCAGCATCTTTGTCTCCTTCGAGTGCCGTCTTCTTCAACCCATCATTGATTTCTCGGACATCTTCGTCAGTCGAGCTTGAGCCAGCGCGTGCTCGTTTAGCAGGCTGCTGGCTATGCTCTTCTTCCGTATCCTCAGGCTCAGGTGTAGCAGGTCGCTTCTTCTGAGCGCCGTTGATCTTGCCTTTCGTCCTCGGTGGTGACTTGGCTGTCCTACTTGACTTTCCGTTGGCTGTTGGATCGACTTTGGAGCGGGAGGATTTTCTAGTGAGCGTAGCCGTTGCGGTCATGATGAGGAAGACAGTAGGGGATGTGGGAGCACTGATGGAGGTCTTCGGCGAAAGAGACGGTGGCGCTTGTACAAGAGACGAGCTCTTGTTTTCTTCAGCCCTCCAGCGCGTTAAGTAATGAGGCCCACAAATCCATTCATAATACACAGCGCACGTGACCTTTGGAGTACTTCGATTCCACTGGGGAGTGGCAATCCCTATCAAAAAAACGACCGTTCTCACGGTCTATGCCGCGTCGTGCCGGAGCTCGCTTGAGCATAAGCGATGACCGGTTTTTGAGAGACGCATTCGACTCTATGTACCCCTCCCACATCACAAACATCACCAGTATTAAGTGTGTATATCATGTCCTTGATGTCAAAAGACCGATCTCTTCAAAAAAGAACTCCATTTTTGCTAAAATCTGTCGAGATATTGTATAGTTTTGGGTCATATCTAAGGAACTAGATAATTTCTTGAAAATGTTTTCTCAACAAAATGAAGATAGTCATGAAACAGTATAATTTGTGCACTTGCATGGAAATCGTTGAGAAATTCAGAGAGTTCCGAGAGTTGGAAGAGTGCATTGAATCTCACCAAATAAAGGAAAAGTCCATCACGTGACATTGCATTTGTGTGGGTGCACGAACCAGCAAAAGAGTAAAAATGCAAGACAATATCACAAAATGTCTGTAAGCACAAAATTCATTTGATAACTTGAGTAAGTATACCATGGTACCTGTAAGAACTCCAAAAATGCTATAAATGACACTGCATAGTGCTTATCTTAGTCTTTCTCAGAGATGCATACAGTGACACCATCTACATCAAGGAATCAATATAAAAGCTTTGAAATACAGTAGATAGTATGCTTCTGATACATCCATTCCAGAAAGTTACTGTGTATGCAAATGAATAACCAGTAACAATACCAAAGACCTTGCTCAGGACCATGAGTACTGTTGACCGATAATAACCTATAATAGAATATACTATGTATGCTCATTTTTGTCTGCATTCATCTGGTATCATATTGACTGAATGTCTGTATTTACTTCTCTGGTATATTTCTCATAAAATGCTAATTATTTGGTCATAGGAAGGATTGGTACATTGTATCAAAAGGCGGTAAATATGGATCGCCGTTTCTTACCATATATGGTGGATGCTACAACTCCGCTTGAAAAAAAGGGGGCTCGTGCGGCACTTGGGGATTGCCACTCCCCAATTCCACAGGGGGCAAAACAACATATCAACGACGTTGATATAACCTTTGATATCCTTATTGATATCTAATATATCAGCTGAGTTGAAATGTGTATTGATATTTAAAGTATCAGCGGGGTTGAAATGCAAATCGATATATAAAATATCATCACGTGTGATACTTAAAATATCGCAGGCGTTGATGTTTTAAATATCAACACACTTGATACTTAAAATATTGCAGACATCGATATGCTTACCGATATTTAAAATATCAATGCATGTGATACTTAAAATATCGCAGACATCGATATTCTTATTGAAATTTAAAATATCATTGCACTTGATACTTAAAATATCGCAGACACTGATACGTCGATTGATATTTTACAGGGAAATTCATAAAAATCTGGACACGTGCCAAATTGCCAATTTCGGCCCCTTCAGTACCTCAGAACACAAAATAAATCATATCTCACTCAAATCTTGACCGTTTCGCGTCATCTAAGTTTCTAAATTGATGCCCGATCGTGCCGTCCGAACTGTAACAAACCCGAGCAAAATCGGACAATAATTGACCCCGAAACGGCGCAAACTGTCGTTTTTTCATGTATTCCTCATGTACATTTTTCCTGCACTCAATTCTGGGTCTGCAGCACCCACAAGTGTCTCAGAATGCTCAGATGGAATAACTGTGAATTTAGGGCCTGAATTTGAGATGTATTTGAAGGTGTATGTGCCAGTCTGGGGGCATGCCTGGAAGGCAGAAATGCCCCCTCATCCCTCAAGCTCCCCATGCCCTAGAAAAAATATCTGAAGCCAAATTCATGCATAGGAACTTGTTTAGAGTATATTTAAATGTATCTGAGCCTTTCCCAGATCAAATGGATATGCTGGGAAGCTGGGGAAAGGCAGAGAAGCATGGTGCATATGCCCTGTCTCTCCCACCTCAAACAATGCACCAATCCTCATAGCAGACATGAGAAGTACTCAGATCACTTTCAATAGGCCTGGAATGAATTTTCATGTATGAATTTGGCTTCAGATATTTTTTCTAGGGCATGGGGAGCTTGAGGGATGAGGGGGCATTTCTGCCTTCCAGGCATGCCCCCAGACTGGCACATACACCTTCAAATACATCTCAAATTCAGGCCCTAAATTCACAGTTATTCCATCTGAGCATTCTGAGACACTTGTGGGTGCTGCAGACCCAGAATTGAGTGCAGGAAAAATGTACATGAGGAATACATGAAAAAACGACAGTTTGCGCCGTTTCGGGGTCAATTATTGTCCGATTTTGCTCGGGTTTGTTACAGTTCGGACGGCACGATCGGGCATCAATTTAGAAACTTAGATGACGCGAAACGGTCAAGATTTGAGTGAGATATGATTTATTTTGTGTTCTGAGGTACTGAAGGGGCCGAAATTGGCAATTTGGCACGTGTCCAGATTTTTATGAATTTCCCTGTAAAATATCAATCGACGTATCAGTGTCTGCGATATTTTAAGTATCAAGTGCAATGATATTTTAAATTTCAATAAGAGTATCGATGTCTGCAATATTTTAAGTATCACACGTGATGATATTTTATATATTGTACGTGGTGATATTTTATATATCGATAAAAATATCAACTCCTGCGATATTTTAAATATCAGTAAGAATATCAATATAGATATCGATAAGAATATCAATAAGGATATCACACATGATGATATTTTATATATCGATTTGCATTTCAACCCCGCTGATACTTTAAATATCAATACACATTTCAACTCAGCTGATATATTAAATATCAATAAGGTTATTAAAGGTTATATCAACGTCGTTGATATGTTGTTTTGCCCCCTGTGTTTCACTGGAATGGTGACTGGCAATCCCCTATTGCAAAACATCGATTTCCCACGGGCATGCCGAGGCATGCTGACGATCGCTTAGATTAAGCGATTTATAGTTTTTTGAAGACATTTTCGCCTTCACACTTCCTGTTCCATAGCACAAACAAAGCCTTTGTTAGGATTTGAACTTTTCCTTCTTGCTCTGCTTACTTAATTCCTTATTTGTCATCTTCCTTTTCCGTATATGCTTACTCATCCTTATTATTCATCTTGCTTAGTTGCTCTTTACCGGAACGTTCTGTAATATTCTATTTTCCTTTCTTACTAATATTCTTCTTAGAGTAATATCTTCCCACGTCTGGTGTGTATATAAGTAGATAGTCTGACTCATTTGTACCTCGTCTCACTATTCTTCTTACCACCACCATCCCTTAGGTATTTACTCATTGTTTGTACTAACTTAAATATATCTTCTTACCACCACCATCTCTTAGCCTGCGTGATCGTCTCCGTCGTTGTACAAGTCTTCGACGTTTGAGGCAGCGTACCCTAAGCTCTGGTGTGAGAGACCCCGACTCCATTCGAGTACCTCCGAACCCGTCGTTTCGCATAACAGCCTTATAAAGTAGTAGAAACCATTTCTATAGTGCTGGGGAGCATAAATATCAAAACAATTCGAAATTTGTTCAAAAAATCAATGAGATATTGCGTGGTTATACATTATATCTCAGGATCCAAGCAATTTCTACAAAATTTTTTTTGAACAAAATGAAGGCAGACATGAAAAAATATGGTTTGTGCACTGAGTCACAAATCCTTGAAAAATTTATTGAGTTCTGAACATTGAAATAGTGCATTGAATCTCGATGGATAAAGGAAAATTCAATCACGTGATCAAGCAGATGCAGGAACAATTTCTTGACCATATCTAAGAAACGAAGCGATTTCATCATATAAACTTTTAAAGAAGATGAAGCTAGGCATTGATTAATGCATTTCTTGCATTTCGTTTTGAAATCTTTCAAAAATTGATGAATACTTTATGTTTCAACGGCCAAATCGAAAAGTTGATACTAGGTCACGTGATATTGAATTGCAAGGCAGCTCGGAGTCATGAAGTACAGCATAATATCACAAAACAAATTGGAGTTTCTGACCTCATGTGTTTTACAAGTATACATGTATGCTTAATGATATTTAATATAAGAAAACAAGTCTTGTATCTCCATGAAAATACCTGCTATAGTCCGACTTACATATATGCATATAGGGACATCATCTATATAAAAAATTAGCTGAGAAAGCTCTGGAGACCCAGACTGGAGAATCATGCAGGATAACATCCATTTCAGCTAGCATACCATAAGTTATTGACAGCAATAATAAATCAGTAGCTTAGCCGAAGACCTTGCCTGTCAGAAGAAATTGACTTATTTGGCATGCGGATCCAGAGACGCTACAACCCGATAAATTCCCACGAACATCAGACATGGAAAGACAATTCGATCGAACATATTATACACGCACACGCTATTGTCCCTGGGGCTCGACATTACCAGGACAAATCAATACACCAATATGCAGGTTCTGTGAATGGGCACACGAGGAGGCATGGATACTGCAAACATGGATACTCGAGGATGCAGTCAATCATATGCTTCAAAGTGACCCGTATTCAATTCGAACCAACCACCATTGGTCGACGGTTGCAGAAACAACTCAACCATTGTTCACACCTATACTAAATGCATACTTGCATGAAGTTACGGTTTGGACAGGAAGGGGGTTACGCTACATTGCGAATGCAGGTGTAATTGCATGGACAAGAAGATCGACACATTCCCAGCTATGTCGACAAGTGGCAATACAACTCGACTGGCCAATACATGTGGAAGCTACAAGAGAACATCAAGCACTACGCAATAAATTATTTGGCAACATAGTGGCACGATGGAAATCGGAGCAGAATCAACTACCGGGGATGATAGCATTGGAAATCTCTCAACCGAGGGAACAGATCAACGGGGCGATCTTAACCTTCGTCATGGAAGGGATCAGTGGCGATCAGGTGCAAGGAACGGAGATACGGATACCCGACGGATATCGCCGAGCGACGATCTGGCAGACTGGGTTACCTGCCATGGTACAGGCAGAACCATATAGGCCCACCGCTCCGGTGATTGATAATCGAGCTAATCCTATTGAGGGAGGAAGCCCGAGTCAACCGAGACAGCCGAATGGCCCAGCAGCACCTGCAGAAGATGAAGACATGGCAGACTGTTCGAGTTGCTGTGCATGACATCATAAGGAACATTCGAGAAGGAAGGCTGGGGCAGTGCGGAAGGCACAGAGCTCCGCACAAGCCACAGGGTTGGACGATGATAGCATGATTGCTGTGCATTGACTAGGTATGAAGTCATATCGAAAGTCCTAGAAGGATTGCGGGAAGGATCGGAGGTGCATCGCCACCCGATTGGAGACTGTGGGGTATCGGACAAGATAGGGGCTGTGCTCGGAAAGATCAGGAGGCTGTGCCCGAGTGAGCCCGGGTAACTCAATAGGTAGAAGCTTCGGGTATAAATAGGCCAAGCGAGGGTGGCTATGTCCCTCAGCAAAATTCTTCTGTACTAGTGAATACAAAGAAGCCCCACCAAGCTTCTCTTCTTCGCTACCACTCTTATCATTGGTACTAGTGTCCGGCCGGTCCCTTGACCCCGACTAAGTACTGTTGCTACCCTGCTCTACAAAGCACCGCCTCGCACTTCCCATCGCTTATCAAGACGGACTGCGAATATTGCCAGAGTGAGTGGACTTGTTCTGGTGCGTCAATCGTGTTGATCAGTCGATCAATATCGGTCTGCTGATCCGATCCGCACTGGTCCTAACATTGCCTTTATGTCTAGCATGTTGGTTAATAAAGAATGTAGGAGAATATACTTACTATATGCAGTCAATACTTCATGTGATAGTTGGTTTTCACATCTAAGTTGATGATAAGTCCTGCATAGGGGCTTGTTTTGTGTGGGACGACTGACTACGGATCTTGGGTGGGACGTAGGTGGAAAAGAAAAAACCGGTAAATACAGATCACCGTTTTTGACCAAATATGGAGAATATGTAAGCTCCGACTGAAAAAACATGGGGACGCGCGTCGATAGGGAATTGCCAGTCACCAATTCCACGGCGGGCAAAATAGAATATCAGAGGGTGCGGTATTTAAAATTATTTTTTTGCCGAAATTTTAAATATCGGCAAGCATATCAGCACGTGATTTATATTTATAATACCGGCGGGATTGATATACTTACCGATATTTAAAGTAGATGTTTAGACTATCTTTCCAGAAGATATGCTCAAAAACAGATGGGAATTTAAAATAAAAACCCAATCGATATCCATATCGATATAAAAAATATGGGCACGTGGTTTATATAAATAATATCGGCAAGGTCGATATGCTTACTGATATTTAAAATAGTTGCGAGAAAAATTCTTTAAATTTAATGCCCGCTGATATCCTATTTTGCCCGCCGTGTTCTATTTAGTATTTTTGACAATATCATAATCGTTGCGATTCGTGTAACCTAGGTGGCCTAGGATAGCTACAGAGCTGGTATGTACGTTTACAATTGCACGGTGAGATTAATGATACAAACATGCGTATATCAAGTGGTGGTCCATCATGCGGTGTTCTTTACTGCCTCTGGTTGAGCGCGGTCCCTCTATCATCAGTTCGAAAAAAATATTACATTAAATGCTGTAGCACTCTGATGGCGGGACAGACTTACCTCTGCAACCTCGAGAGGCTCTTCGTCCACGTAATCAGGGACTTTGTTCAGGTCTGCGAGATAAGATGCCCCTTCCTCTTCTTCTTCTAGTTCCAGAGCGTCCAATTCTGTGACATCAGTCAGTAATCGGAATCTGGTATAGACGATAAGGAGTGCGTACCTGCTTGAAGGTCAGCTTCATCGATTTCGTCCGGGACTGCGTATGAACGTCCTAGTGACTCTTGGATTTCGTTCGCTTGTTCTAGGAGGTCCTCCATGTCGTAATGCATGTTCTAGTCGATGATGAAATATGCATAAATTCCAAACCATAGTCCTTTAAACCACAGGGACTCACCTCGATCTTGTCAATATCAATCTTTCCATATTGCTTTCTCATTTCCTTATTTGCGACTTTCATTGCGTCCACAGTTGCCATAGTGTTTCGCAGATTTTCTGTGGCAAGTGCGGCTGATTCCATGTTGAATGTTTGCTGCTGCAGTTGCGCAAGCTGAGCTTCGTACATCTTCTTTTGTTTCAGTGTTCGCAGCGCCCTTTGCTCAATCGCATTCTGAGGATTCGAATAAGCACGGCTTAAAAAACACTGCGAATTCAAAAGTAGAACCTTGCCAGGCCCGTTGCGCAGCTTGCTCATCTGTTCCTTGTATCGCCCAAGTTCTGTGTCCAATTTCTTTATCTTGACTTCTATAGATTGGACGCGTGCGTCTGTCTGTCTAATGATCAGTTTGAGGCACCGAGCCAGAAGAGAGACCGACTGACAGATACTATGGCGTCTTGTAAGGTTGGTTTGGGTTTCTTGCTGGCCGACGACCCAAATATACGGTTCATAGTTAAGTTCCAAGCAGAGGTACAGTTATTTAACGAAGGATATACGGGGATGCGAGGAGGAGGGGTAAATGCACAAGCGATTTGTCTGGTGAGAGTAGCAGACGGGATGATCGCAGTTGAGGACCAAGTTTAGCAGGCTGATTGACTCGTGACCGACGCGACAGCATCACACTTGATTCTTATGTTCATAGGGTGATGTTGAAAGTCGCGGTGCTTGCAGCCACAGCTCTCCTCTTAACATTGCTACTTGCGTATTCAGCATTCGATACACCGACCAAAATTTCGCCGCAAGGATGCCGAATGTCCTACATGTCCCCTTCCTACGTCCTGCAGACGGGCTTTAACGCGTCCTGGACATCTCCGAGCCTCGCACCGCGTTACCGGCTCATGCTATATCGCGAAGTTGGTTGGGATTCGCAAAATGAGGTGAGAACAATTGAGTACTCGTATGAAGTGGATGGTGGATGAAAAGAAAGCTGCGAGGGGCACCAGTATTGTTCATTCCTGGCAACGCCGGTTCCGCCCATCAAGTACGGTCAATAGCTTCCTCAGCCTCCCGACAATACTACACGTCACCATCGCGTATAAATGCCGCTTTTGCATCGCGCAATCTGAGACCTTTAGATGTATTTGCAGGTATTGTGCCTCTGATGACTGTACGAACAGAAGCTCATCGACCCCTCTCAGTTGATTTCAACGAAGACTTCTCGGCTTTCCATGGGCCAACCCTCGCATCCCAGCGTCAATACAGTCATGACGCTATCTCATACATACTGTCTCTTTATCCTCCAAATACCCAAATAGTAATCCTAGGTCATTCTATGGGTGGTCTCGTTGCAACAAGTCTCCTGCCATCATCAGAAATCGCCGCGATAATTACAATGTCCACACCACACGGTGTACCGCCTGCCCGTTTCGATTCGCGCATGGACGCAATATATTCCGCGGTCCAGACGCATTCCGTCGATGATCCAACTCCCATTTTAAGCTTATGCGGTGGGATAACTGATACCATGATTCCATCAGAATTCTGTGCTTTACCACCTCCTAGAACCCGTGCCTCAGGCTACAGAAGAACGGTATTCACAAGCTCTTTGGAAGGCTGTTGGTCGGGTGTGGGTCACCGAGAGATGGTCTGGTGTCACCAGGTACGCTGGCGCGTCGCACGCGCCGTTTTGGAACTCGCAGGTTCACGTACAAAGGAAGACTTTGCACAGATACTCGATACTTGGTTTAGGGATGGGATCGAATTACCGAAGCTCGATCTCGAGTCTAGTATATCGACCGTTCAGGAACCTATGCTTGTATCCCTGGAAGCCTTGCCGCTAACTGTCAGAAACCCTCGAGGTTCCAGTTCTTACAGGTTGACGATTCCATACGACCAACAAGGCAATCAAAATAGTAGTATTGTGGTCTATCTCTCCAAAGGATCCATTCTGTCCGTGTCTCCCGCAGACCCGTTACCTTTGGAGATGGCTATCCGATCATGTCGGGAGGGTACTGCTCAAGATTCACTGGAGCATCCTGTTCCAGTCTGCGAGCTAATCCGGCCAAGCACACTTCGGCTCATCCCAAATCCTGACATCGTGCGACCATTTCCAACTCCTCACGAAGGTGTCGATGAGTCAGACGGCGTGGTATTCTTTTCAGCCCCGTTACAGTCACCCGGCGGATCCGTAGAATGGATTCAATTTGATGTTCAGAATGATGCGACCAAAGGGTGGTTCGTCGCGACTGCCGAGCCCCTTCATACCTTCGTTAATTATGCTAGTTCATTCGGTCAGTACTCCGTCGCTCACCAGCAGTCTTGAGCTTACTCCCCCTGATTATTAGACTTGCTGTTTCAAGATGTTGAAATTCGTCTTAATCCGAGATCTCTGGAAACTGATATCAGGTTTCCGAACCTACTGTCTAATGTGCTCATTGTCTATCGGGCGCAAGCAACGCTTTCTGGCTCGTGTAAAGGTTTGTAGGATGTGGCATATGTAAATTTACATTGACACATGCTTTACAATTAGGTTCTCTATTGCCTCCTATCCTGTTGCATACATCAGGCCCTCATGAAGCTCATTATCACCGCGTCTCAGATGAGAAAACTTTGCTCCTACATGGGCATTCATCTGCCCCGTTCCTCCCCCTCCAGAGCCAACTTCGTGAAGATTACTTGAAGGGCGTGAATCTTTCAATATACTCTACAGGCGAATGTGGAATAAAGTCATTGAGGATTAGTATTGACTGGTGGAACAGTTTTGGACGATGGGGGGCTAGGTATTGGAATGCTATAGTGACATGGAGCTCGGGAGTGGTGTGCCTTTTGCTCTATTCAAGCTGGTCTAGCTGGGATGCAGGCGGTGGGTGCACTTTATCTTTTCTTGCAAACTGGAACTGAAAGCAGGTTGGATTGTAGCACCTGTGCCTACGCCGTTTCAATCCTTCGCCTCGCTCATCCGTTTATTCCCCAGAGCAATGCTACTGTTCACTGCGATTTCTTTTCTTCCGTTGCCGAGTGCCTTCTGGCTTGGAAATGCTGGAGAACCAATTTTTGCGCTTATGGCTCCGTTCATACTACTACTATCATGTGGACTTGTCGTTCTATCGTGGATCGCGCTTGTACTCCTTTTGGTACCATACGGAAAGTTGGTTTCACTTGTGTCGAGGTAATTCGTCCTTATCTACTGTTCCGAGTGATATCTGATAAACATGATAGAAGAAGGAAAGAGGACCACAGAGAACGCCCAACCTCATTCCAAATGGGATTGCTGACTGTCCTGCTCATGAGTCTGCTTGTTTTCATACTTATACCCTGGCAAGTGGCCTTTCTTGCTTGCTACTTAATTCATCTCCATCACTGTGGTGGTCTTCTGCAAGAGCCCATTGAGAATCAGGCTTCGATGAACGTCCGCAACCAGAAGCTCCTCATATTGCTGGCGATGACCTGGTGCCTTCCCGTAGTTGCACCAGTACTTGCCGTGTGGGTGCGAACACTTGCAACCGCCGGACTATCTACACCGTTCGACGGGGACCATTTCGTACTTAATTCGCTTTCATTTGTGGCTCTGACGTATGTCATGGCAACCACACGAGGGCCGCTTTTCGCGCGTAGACAGAGGTGTGTCCCTTAAATTTTCGTATGAATGAACGATAGATGATAGATCGGTTCCTTTTCAGGTGGGAAGTGATCCCAGTTCCCTATCTGTACGCTCTCGGCGCACTTATTACTTTCCTGGTTGGACCGCGGGCAACGTACAGGATGTATGAAGCACTGAATTGGCCAACCTTCGCGCTTCTATGTTTTCGCGTTGCACCGCAATACATTCGCGGCGAGAAACACGCGGCGAATACCGCCGATGCCCGTGAGATTTAATTACGTGAGGATGGCTGGTCAGCTTGCACCTTTGCCACGTCTCAGTCATGCCACATCGCCATCATTGCATGTAGAGCGGGGAAGTTGCGCGGCATCGTCGTGACACCCTAATCGCTTCGCTGACGCTGACACGTTGTGGATTGCGGGATCACATATGTGCTGGCCTCTCGTCTCAATCGTCGGATTTGCTCGTATAATAGATAAATTGATTTTAACGACTGTACTTCAAGACAATTGACTGCGACAGAATGCGATAATTAAGAAAATTAGCCAAATCAGGAGGACTAAACTTGAGATGGAAGTGATCGACATATGGGCTGATCGAGGGATTTGCGCTGACCACGCCGGTAAGTTGCGCCCGTCAAGATCGTCTGGTCCCGAACACAGCCGCGTCCTATGGTTCCTAACGGCCTCATATATACCGCACTCTCCCCTCGTTCCCATCTACCTCTTTCTTTTCTCATTCATCTGTCTCTCTCAGAGTCTTCCACTCCTTCACCTTTTTTAATATTCACGAGCACTTGTCGCAATGCACTCTGCCGCCTTGCTTTCCGTCCTTGCCACCGCGCTCAGTGCGTCTGCCCTGCGCGTTTTGGTACCCAATGAAAATCAGGGCTGGGCCTCCACCGGCTCGAATACTCTCTCCTGGGAGCGCGTCTCGACGGACCCAACAAACTTTACCGTTGTCCTCACGAACACCGTAAGCTTATTCGCTTGGGAAGTTGGATTCTAGCTGACTGCTCGTTTCCAGGACCGCTCGGTTCTCCCGCAGAACAATCAGGTACTCGCTGCTTTAGTCGATGCCACGTCTGTAACTTCCATCTCTATCGGCGCTCCGTCAGGCGGGTTCAGCGTCGGTGGCACTTACCGCGTCAACCTCGTGGAGAGTCAGGAAGAGGTCAGCACTATATATGCACAATCGGACGAATTCGATATCACTGCTGGGTCGAGCTCCGCGACCGATTCAACTGTGAGCTCTGGCTCTACTACTACCTCGGGGGCAGCTAGCGCAACCGGTACGGCAACACACACTTCTGGTACTGACAGTACTGGTACTACGTGAGTACGACTATCCTGCTCCATTGGCTATCGATTGACGATTCCATTAAATCTAATCAGAGCAACCGACTCCGCGGCGAATTCTGATTTGAACCCTACGGAGTCAGATAGTCCCAACGCTGCCATGTCACACAAGGCAGAATTCAGTCTCTTGGGTGCTCTGCTTTTCCTCGGTGGTTTCCTTGCGTAGTCAACAATTTCGTTTCGTCGTTCATTACGTGTGGTTAGATTGCGCACATTCAGGATCCCCTTCTCAGTTTTGCCGTTACACGGCACTCTATTGTTTGGACAAATCTTACATTCCGAGTTGACATTCACAACGGACATATATAATTTCGAGTGAAGAACACGTTGGTTTCTCGTCAGAGTAATCTGATGCATGCTGCACTAGAAATATTGCTCCCCCAAGCGTATCCATGATTGATGTTCATCAAGTTCGTTCAATCAAATCGCAATATCAGTATGTAATAGAAGTCGCAACAATACTATCAGGATCACTTACATAATACGGAATCATATTTATCACCCAGGAGTATCGTATTCACATCCACGCCCATGGCTGCGAGACGTCTCCTCGTTGACGTGCACACGCATGTGTACTTGCCTCGCTATGCGAACGTTCTTCGATCACGCTCTAATGTACCGCGCATAGTCCAACGTAATGCGGAAGAGCGACTAGTTATTCTTGAAAATGAGCCCAGTGCAGGTCGGCCTGTTGGTCCGCAGTATTGGGACAGAAAAGAAAAGTTCGCATTCATGGATAAGCATGGTATAGACATGTCAATTGTAAGGTAGGTAATAGTCTCTCTGGTACGCAATGGACGAAGGATTTTCTAGCTTAACTAGTGCGATCATGCAGCTCAGCCAACCCGTGGCTGGACTTTCTCTCACCTACGGAAGCGGAGCCTCTCGCGCGCGATCTAAACAATGATTTGGAAGAATATTGCGCGACTTCTCCGCTGTTAGCTGGTACATCTCTTCGAAGATTATACGGTTTCGGCCTCCTGCCACTCGTACCAGAGATAGCACCCTCCGCAATTCTAAAGGCAGTATCCCAAATAGCGTCGCTTCCGCACTTGCGTGGAGTCATTCTCGGAACGCGAGGTCTGGGACGCGGACTGGATGATGATGCTTTGGAACCGGTCTGGGAAGCCCTTGAATCGGCGGGTCTTGTCATATTCCTTCATCCGCACTATGGACTTGGCACTGGTGCTCCAGAAGCGTTTGGTGAGCGAGACAATGGTCATGTTCTCCCGCTTGCTCTTGGGTTTCCTATGGAGACGACTGTCGCAATAACGCGCCTCATACTCGCCGGAATTCTCGACAGACACCCGAATCTGCGCATTCTACTTGCGCATTCTGGTGGAGTATTGCCCGCCTTATCTTCACGGCTTGCATCGTGCATCGCACACGAGCCTGTCGTATCAGCGCGGCTAAAGCATGATGCACGATACTATCTTGGACAATTATACTTCGACGCAGTTGCCTATGGTTCAGAAGAGCTGGGATATGTGTCGGACTCTGTATCCCGTGCGGAAGCTTATGCAAGCATCAACTCATCCGCACGTTCTTCTGCAGGTCGAGTTGATCGGAGCAAAGGAAGCCAGAGAATACTGTTTGGGACGGATCATCCTTTCTTCCCGCCACTCAGCGCTACGGAGAAGTGGAAGAGTGTTGTGGAAAATCTAGAGGCGATAGATGGCGTACAGGGCTGGAGTGAATCAGATAAAGATGGTGTTCGAGGGGCTAATGCTATCCGTCTATTTGACTTGCGCACATGATCACCGCAAAATTGGTATTTCTATCCGATGCGCTTTCAATGATAACTATCTGATCGAGTTTTGTCTCACCCACCAGGACCAGTGCGATTCTCCATGCCTTGTTATTGCTATCCCATACTCCATGTGGTACACAATTTAAATGCGTTCTTTCTTGTGAACGGTCATGATTCTATCTCACTTGTTACAAGGCATCCATCCGACATATCTTCTCAGGTGCCCCGTCGACAAACCATGACACATTTTTGCTGCCTGTTGAACTCGTGGGAAACCACTTCTTCCGTTGAGGAACGCTTAGACTATGAGAGGACATAATCGTCTCGAAGTCTGCAAGGCGTATCTACTTGCTAGTATTGCTTCACCTCCATTATGCAGGGTTCAATAGCTCCTGTGAATCGCCAGCTACATGGGAAAGACACTAACTTGCAAGTTTCTTATACTGAAAGGCGACGAGTCTAGTGATTCGGCTCTCCGTCGTCTTTGTGATATAATTCGAGCTGGCTTTTGTATTTCTGGGACTTGAACTTATCTACGGGAGGGTGGCGTTATGTCGAAGATCCTGTATGGTTGGAAAGATTGGTCTTATCATACTCAACAGGCATCGTCCGGTGCCATACATACCCCCGGGCATTCGAGAGAAGGGGTCGCTCTTCCTCTGTCGAACTTCCTCTGCATATTTGCTATTTTAGCCGCTTCCTTTTCGATTGCAAGCTCGCCTTGGTACCTATGGCATTCAATAATAGTCGTGGCTCTTACCGCAAGCACGAACCTCGTAAACAAATTCTATTGGCGAGCCAACGTTAAAGGCGGATTAAGCGTCCGTGCTTGAGACCGACTTCCAACAACCCGAGTCCCCAGCGTGACTAGCCACAGTCGGGTGCTAATCCTTGTATTACCCATTTGATCCATATTGTGTTCCTCTTTGATCATCCAAGTTCGATGTTTGTACGTATCTTCTCTCATTCTCGTTGTTTGAGGATCCTTACCATGTTCCTCGGCATATTTTTCTTTACCTTTGCGTGGAGAGCGGCCACTTGCCGTTAGAATCCATAAACGCGGTTGTAGCATAATAACAATACTGGCTTGACCTACACATGTAATCCGTTTGATACCCACGCCTGGCTGCACAATCGGCGCAATGACGCATAGCAGCATTCCTCGAGTCATGCAGACAGTGTTAATATTCTACCAATTGAGGAGGGATACTGCGCTGTATACGATAAAGCTAACTGTGAGGTTCCCTGGAAGTTTGGATGTTAGGGACACAACGATATCTACGATGCGAAAGTAACTTACACACTATAATCGCCGTGACTTTTGCAACCGCACACCACCTATCTTTATCGGCGTATTATCCCTCAGATTCACGACCAATTGCCTTACTCCTTCACCTTCGGACATCGTCAAAGCTTTAAGTAACGCACTCCTCCCCTGTCCAAATCCATTAAGGAAAATCTCAAGTTGTATCCCTTCTTTACGCAACTCCTTCTTCTCACGCAAGATATCAAACATACGAATAGCGCATTGATATCCAGCTTCGTACGTTCCTTCCGCGACGTTTCGAAATCCACATCGACCTGAGCTAACGACGGCCAGAGGGACATTATTCTCATTCACAAGCGTCATGATGCAATTCTTCATCCTTGCTGTGACGTATAAGCGATAGGTAATGTTCGTGGTGATGATAGGTCCTCTGCCATTGTAATATTGTTGATTTCCTCCTTCTCGTTGTTCACCAGTTCCAAATATTTCAGCGGCTTTTTGATCGGCGACGTCTCGAATACCATTATTTCCCATGTTAACGAGATTATTCACATCGGTATGGTCTTCGTTGGTAGGTCGATGTGCGGTGCGTGCTGGTAATTGGAACCGTGCCGCTTGTGGTCCGCCAACTGGAGGAGCGGGTCGGACACGGTTTGAAGCAGGTAACTTCACGTTGCTGAAACGTGGAGGTTGGTTCGGAGCACGAGGTCCCGAAGGACTGAGTATATCGTCAAGCGTATCCTGATCTGCACTGTCTATTCTTTCGCTCGTTAAAACGAGATCTGTATTGAGTCACTTTGTTGCAAGAACGTACTTGCGCTGAGCAACTTCTCGTAAACTTCTTTGCGACTTCGTTCGCCATCATCCGCATAAAAACGACACCCTCGTAAGCTCGACGAAGTAAGAGTGATGACCTTGGATGATGAAGCCCGCGAGAAGGCAGAGGCACCGCGTTTTGCGGCCAGCATACCAGGCCAGGTAGTGACGTCCAGGTTCAATCAAAGGAAAAAGAATTCTGAATTTCTGCTGGTATTGGATCGGCAAAACCCGGAACGCGTCCTCTCCGTCACTCTCACTCTATCCATCGCACTTGCTCATCGTCTGCTAATTCCCATTCCCTTGTCATGGCGGTAAGCATCCTATTGCCAGATAGTCTCAAGTCGGTGGTGCTGATCACTTGTAGCTCTCGACAACACTGTACAACACGCTATTCAAGCGCAATAGTCAGTTCATCACCCACTCATTGTCTACCAGCTCATAGCACCAAACCAACATTGACTTCTTTTACACCCTCCTCCAGGCGTCTTCGTGTCATCCGTCTTCGCCGGCGCATTCGCATTCAGCATCGGGTTTGACCTCGGTATTAATGCCTTTTGGGATCGTTGGAACCAAGGCGTGAGTTCTACTTCAGTTTTCTTCGTTTGGTGACAAGCTTTTTCACTAACAAATAAGAATCGTACATAGAAACAATGGAAGGACGTTAAGCACATTTACGTGAAGAACGAGGAGGAATAAACGGTTTCTTGTATTAGAGACCAAAAGTTTCACCGACGCGGGACGTGTAGTCATAGAGAACGGATGGACGTCTGCCGTACGCGTGTTATAAATGTACAGTGCCTTCACTCCCTAATAATTCAATGTCGTTTCGTCGCATTGCAGTTCTCAACGAATTGTTTTAAAATTTTCATTGGTGCGAGCTCATAATATACAGCATAAGGCATGAATCGCATCTATAGGACAAAATGCTGTCTATAATGATTTGTTTGAGAGTGAAAAGGAGATCGGGCATGAATTGATGGATAATTTGAACACTGGTTGAACAAGAAACAACAAGACATGAGGGAATAAAGTATGTGCAATGCGGTATGGGAGATACTTAGAAAAGACGACGAAGTCCAAACAATTGACCATAATGCATATATTCTCTTATGTTGAAATTTCACCCAAGTCTTCCTCCCCTCGCGGTCCGAATATCTTCTCAAAGATAGCCTTCCCTTCAGTATTTACAGGTGCCAATTGCAAAGCGACGGCAGATGGGTCATCGCGTGATGCCTTTACTCGACGAACGCGTTCTTCATCCCAAAGACGTTCCAATGATTCGGTGAGATTCTTCAGTCCGAAGAGGAAACCACGATCTGGCTGCGCTGGATAATGAGGTGGGAAACGTGCGCATATCAAGCCTGTCTTAGCATCAATATCTGCTTGGTAGCCCTTGCCACTCGATACCTCTCCCGCCTTCGGCCTTTCTTGCCCATCAGGGGGAAGAGTAATGTAGTCGTGTCCTGTTGTTGTGTGAGCGAAATCCACGATGCGCACGTTCACTTCGCCGCGGCGTCTTTGCCTCGCTGGGCTAGTCGATGCATTCGCCTCGGAGTCAGGTTTCTCGAGTGTACTGAGGACGACGTCCGCACTGTGTGATCGACGCAACGTTTGAGCGGCTTTGCGCGAATTACCTTCCCGCCTGCCTACAGATTCGCCACGTTTCTTGCGGGACGAAGGTCTCTCGGATACATAAGTTCGGCACTGATCCTGCGTCTCAGGATCACCATCATAGATGAAAAGCAAACTGCAACCGTAAAAACGATAACCAACGAGGCGGTTTACAATCTCCGCCAGCGCATATAGTTTCTGCAGGATTCCGGGAATGTGGTACACCATGAATTGCTCGCCGTCATTGAGAAATGACCTAAGTACGGAGCGGAATTCTTCTGATCGTATCTCACGCCCCCTATACTTGTCCTGGGTGCGGTAGGTCTCGGCAACGCGGTCCCACACCTATGAAGTAGACTGTGATAAAGAAAGCTATAGCATGTAAGAAAGGCAATCTCACCTGCATACCGCACATCCTTGCTCCGAGCTTCCTGCTTGTCGTCCGGTCACACTTCTTACGCTGGCTTTTCTTCTTCGCCGGAGTTGCATCAACACCATATTGCCTAGTGCCCATCTTGAGATCAAGTACACATGGCTTCTTCAATCTTCCCGTAAGATCCTCCATTAGAATAAAGTGCTCCTGTCTCGAAAAGTGATCTTCAGGAGAGTGTCCTAATGAGTGCATTCGCATTCGAGGCGACAGAGTATCATGAGCTCCGTTAGAGATTTCATGTGGACGATAGCTATCTTCCATCCCACTTAACGTGGTCTTTCCCCCGCGCACCAACGACTGAGTATCAGGAGAGCGAGCTGGCAACGATAGGCTCGGAGCAGGTTCCCCAAGTGTTGCCCCATTCGCCATCCGAGAGCGACGTGCTTGACTTGCGGACTCATCATCGCTTTGTACATGACGCAGCATGTGCATATCTTCGTCTTTGATATGATCAACAATCGGTGCACGCCAGCGTTGAGCAGCACGACGCCGACGGATCGTCCTCGAATGTCTGTACAAAGATCCGCCTTCGTGCTCGCCGTCTGCGATGTCCCCCTCGTCTTCCGTTCTCACCGCGCGTCGGTCAAACTGACTATGTGTGCGCCGGTGGAATCGTCGCAAAATAGCACCGAAGACATGGTCCTTTAGTTTCGTGTTCACAACCGTCGAGCCTGTACCACCAAACAAGCCATTTGCCCCTGTACCAATCAAGCATTGGCTTGTAGCAGACGGACGTAGATGCGGGCGAGGTGAAAGTCTTTTGTCATCTCCCTCGCTAGCAACCGCCCGCAAAAGTAGGCCCGCTCCACGGGAATCATCTGGTGAATTGACTGGTGTGGGTGCATCATGGGTTTGTTCAAATAAATCTTCGCTGCCATCCTGATAAGACTTCGTCACAGAAGATAGCGAACTTCGTCCTGCGCCGGCCCTTCCTACCCTTTCTGTTGCTTCACCGAGTCCTAGATAGCCGGAAGGAAGTGCAAGGTCAGGACTTGAAGCCGTCCCATCTCCATAATGTCCGCGCAGGAGCTGGTGATGCGCGTACTCGTGCGTACCGCTGCTGGAAATTGAATGGCGGAGACCATTCCTCGCTCCTCTGCCCCTCAAAAGCCATTCGGGGATAATATGTCTGTTTTCGTCAAGAACGACCTCTGGAAACTCGGCATCCGTTTCCTCGTCTTCTCGCGCGCTTCCGAGAGCCGAGTGAGAATGAGAGTGAATATTAGACGATGGAGGATGAATTGTCTGGGAAGTCGTCGAGCGCCGCATTGAATGAGTAAATGGAAACTGGGTCCCGCCCTTTCTCGATAAATCATCTGGGTCAGCATGACTCGTTCCTTGGCCACTAAACCTGGAGCAATGTAGCAATGGATTGCGTCGCCCGTTAGACGACTTGCGGACACGCCTATAGTTGACAAGCATAACACCTAAATATCTCGGGATAAACTCTAACAGTTCAGGCGAATCGCGCTCAACAGCTTCGTAGAAGAGATTCTCTCTCGATACAAGAGGCTATGACGTCTTGGTTAGTTCTTCATCCAGAAAATGCTTTCATCCGTGATTTCAAAGAGAAAACGGAACTCCAGAATACACAAAAAAAAACAGTGAACTTGAAAGTTGTAACCACCAAGATAGAGGTGGGGAAGCGTGGGAAATATCTGGCTCACCTTGCAGACAGCACGTTTCGTAAACTTATATATGGCACTGTGACCACCAACTTGGTTGCGAAATGGCCGTAGTGGGATGTGTGGAAGATAATCGTTAAGCCCAAGGTCATCTGCATCGTGAACGGCAAAGTCCGACTCTAATTTTGAGTCGAGAAATACTTGCTGACGTTTTCTTGCCCCTGTATCATCACTATCACTGACTGATACCGCCTTCCGCGTTATATTATGTATTGTACGTGTACTTGGTGAGAGTGCAGCACCTTCCTCAGAACCTTGTAGCACGGAGCGCTCAGATCCACCATAATCATCATCCCCAACCACAACTCTGGGGTGACGGTCCAGAGTATTCGTAAAATGCGGAAGAGTTGAGAGGTGAACGTAAGGCGAAGCAAGTGGTGGTGAGGTACGTGCCGAGGCGCTCGTTGTCACTGACAATGTGTCCCACTCTGAGTCGAAATCAAAGTCTGGATCGTCAGCCGTAGAGCCGTCATCGTCTGTGAACAGGGGTGTTGGTACAGGTGTTGGTGCAATTCTAGATGTACGATAAGGTTGGCGGCGTAGGCGAAGGTTAGATTGCATGGGCGTAGAGGATACAGGATCGGATGGCTCGCCATTGATCGATATAACACTTTGAGGATGTCGATGGGCGGAAGGTAAGGAATCAGCGACAGCGATGTGCCCAACACGAGTCGACTCGAGAGGGGAGTCCGAGGACCTCTGCGAAGGCGCAGGGACTTCATAATCATGCCCATCAGGCTCCGCGTCACACCCTTGTTCCTGGAATGTTCGGTCGCTGGACGAAGAACCTGAAGTGTCCACCTGTGCAAGACTCGTAGGATCGTTCTCAAACGGTGATGTTTCCTTCCATGAAGGACGTCTTGCGGGTCTTCCACGCACTGGAGATTGTGTAACATCTTGCTCCCGCCCATCTTCAGAACTCCCTTGGACCCTCTTCTGCCTGGACAAATCGCCCGTTCTGTCCCTTTCACGAAATCCAGACGTAGTTTCTCGTGATCGGATACGTTCAAGCGCCTGCGAACTCTTCTCCCTCCTGAGTGCAGCGGTCTCGCGATCTGGCCACTGGGACCGCTTCACGAACTCAAATTCCGGTTCCGCATCTCCTACAAGAGACTCCTCATCTTCAAGCGTAGGAACTGTGCTTGGTTTACGTTTCCTACTGATGGACAGGCGAGGTCCAAGTGATCGGTGTGGTACCTCATCCGTCGGGGTGATGGTAGTTTCCTTAAAGAGCTGTAGGGACTCTGCAACCTTCCGGCTCACACCCGATGATGCGGACGAGCCTGTCTTTAAGCTCTGAGGCTCCCGGGCAGGGGACGGTGGTGAAGAGGATGATCCCGACGCCGAGGATGGTGATGATGACCGTGACCGAGGAATGACCGCCTGAGGTGTATCCAGTAGCGAAAGTCCTTGAAGATACGACGGACGGCTACTTGAGCTAGGCAGAGTAAGCGAACGAACGGGCAACTGGTGCTCCGATTGACTCTCTGTGCGTTGGCGGGTGGAAGGTAGGTTTACGTAAGAAAATTCGAGGGCAGAGGAGGTACGAGCGTGTTTGTCCATGCCAAGTTCTGGCCCCTTATCTGCACGTCGTTCGGAATTTCTTGACGAAGGGCGACGAATAGTCGGCGCATTAGGAACGACTAGAGAACTAGATGTAGCGACCTTTGTCTGACGCGAAGAGGATGGGTCGACCGGAGTGAGAGGTTCGGGGGGTACAGGACAACATACTGGAGTGCGACTCTTGGAAGGACCACGCTGAGTTGCGTTAGAGTCCGTGCTCGTTGTCATCGACAACAACGGATGTATTTGAGATTTTCCGCAATCGACTATATGACAGCGTAAATTCACGGAAAAATTTGAACGTTGTGTTGTGTTGTAGGGCTGGAGAGATGTCTCAGAAAACACAGAGAGTATTGTACAGTTATAACCCACTCTAATATGCCTAACCGTCGACTATGCTGAGATATGCGAGTGCAGAGGACGGCGGAGGATGAGGGGAGGAGAGGATGAACGAGGGAAGAGGAAGATCGGGAGTCGGACGTCACTGAAGAGTTAGTTCAAGTACTTTATACGCACGTGCCACTCGTATCATTCATTAGCCAGCCATGTCCT
Organism: Inonotus obliquus; assembly: GCA_032164295.1. Classification (NCBI taxonomy): domain Eukaryota; kingdom Fungi; phylum Basidiomycota; class Agaricomycetes; order Hymenochaetales; family Hymenochaetaceae; genus Inonotus; species Inonotus obliquus. The sequence continues at coordinate 1,204,119 of JAJHTX010000004.1, forward strand.
CACCGCGTCCATCTTGAGCTCAACGCACCCCTTACTGGCCACTATCATTATTTCTCCATACAACGTTCCATTCACTCATCATGTTAATCTTGTCTTGCATCTGTTCATTGCTCTGACAACACTTCGGCAAGCGGTCTGTTCATGTTCTATATTTTCCTGCAGGAACGCACGTTGTTTGACCAGGCCAAGCCACTGGCTTCACTCTATCACTATATACAACATCTCCGTCCCAATCGTGCTTTTCTGAGCTCAAGGCTATAGCTATGTATTGCATGCGCGACCGTACATTACGCGTCCATCCGATGGGAGAAACAGCCCAGCCAAACTTTACTTCGTAACCCCACTTCGGGCCGTGCCAGGCCATCACCCCGTCTTCTCAGCGAGAATCTTGCAGACTTCGAACGTGCGTCAGCTCATTTGCATCCGTCCTTGGATGGACAACTAAATGGGAAGCGGCGAACCGCAATTTATGTTCCCAGACTGATCTTTATCAAGCTTTCGCACTCTTCAAACACGTTGTCTCCCCAATCTGCCTCCGCGATCCTACTCCCGAAGTCTAGTCTTGATGTTCCTATCTTCTTCGAAAAGAAACACCGCCAGATATTCCGTCAACGGCTTCATCGTATAGCAATTCATCCTCACTTGCATGATGAGTAATGCTTGCGTGTCCTCCAACCCACCTTCGAGCGTTCTAATGTTCGCAAACTTTCTTGCGGAGCTTACCGTAGACTTCCGCAAACTTACACGTCCAGCAGTATTTGTCAGACATAATCTCCGACTTCATTGGATCATCGCGTCGTTTCTAGACTTCTATTGAGTCACCATCTATTCGATACCCGTCCTCTCTTGGTTTTCGCGGTAGGTTTTTGGGGGACGGTGTTATGAATCAATCCCGGTCAGTTTGATCTAATCCTACTATACCGCAAAAGACCGACACTGAACCATCTTTCACATTCTCCTTTGGCATTAGTTAAACCCACCGCTTTGAACTTGAGCATCACATTGCCTTCTTCTGTATACACGGAAGTCACAGAAGAGTAAGCTGCTGGATCTTCCGAGATACTTCCCTGTTTTTATCGACTATATCCTCAGAACTCATGGCTTTCGTATCCCAAACAACGTATGCACAAAGCTTCGTTTGGGCGACTTACCGGAACACACGTTCATGTCTTCTGTGACAATAATTCACTTTGTGGCCAGTATTCCAACGCTTTTACCTACGACAGAAAGAAACCTCGAGGTTGCACCTGACTTGGTGACTATGCCCGGAAACGCGTTTCAGCGCGGCGTGAGATTGGTCCGGATTCCCATGATCTCATTCCCCTTTGCGAAGGACCTACGAGCTTGTGACCTATCAACCCCTGCCTTGCGTCATAAGCAGCCCTGGTAGACGAACCGAAGTACTTATTTCTGAACAAGTGGAGCAGCTTTGTCGACGTTTCTCTCCTCTTTGCTCGCTCCTCTCATCGATCAGCTATTCTGCCTCGTATGCATGCGCTTGATGTTAGGTGTTGTCCAAGCTTCTCCAATCCCAACGTCAAAATACACTCAACTAGCCGAAGATCTACCTTGGTCAGGAGATGATTGCCTGGCCATGCATTACGTCTAGCATCACATCCATGATGCATTATGAATGCATGATCCGTTACTTAACAAACAGACACTGGTGCTAGCTCCGATGTTGTAGGGAAGACTTCCTCTCTGCGTCAAGGGGACCTTCTGACCACATCTAACCCCCGTGACTAGAGTTCCTCCCCCTTTCTTGATGTCATCATCATGCGACAACATTTCATTTTCATCGTTTGCTGTTTTGTTTTTCATGGGTGTCGGATCTAGACCCAACACGATGTGTATTTGTATTTGTATTGCGCTCTTTGTGCGGTTCTAATTTTCATGTCGGGTTCATTCCCGCGGCGCATTCCATTGCTCTGGAAAGTTCACATCGATTGGAGAGAAGTTTAGCTTGGGCGCTAAAGCTTCACAAATATGGATACTTTATCCTCAAGATGTTATCAAACCGGGAAACACAAAAAGTCTATTTGTGCAAGCCACAGAGAGGAAGTACGATTAAAAAAGAACAAAGATCTAGATTATTCTTTGTTTTTCTATCTATGACGATCTTGTTTCCCCGAACTGAAAAAGGTTATCGAGCCAAAGTGCTGTTTCTGGACTCGGCGGTGCATAGCACTGCATACCCAGTGGTCGCCTATTTTGGTAGACCTTCCGTCGCCTCGCATCTCCACGTTGTCTTTACCGGGCATGGTGTGTTGTGCTACTTGTATTGGGTACTTAAAATTGTTCGTCGTTCGGGCTCCTTGTTCCGACAATGGGATGTTGAGTTGAGTACATTCTGTAAATAGTACTCTGACTACAAGCTAGTATTGTGAAATAATGATTAGATTAGATTAGGGTGCATTGTATCCCAACCTAAACATCTTAGTAGTCGAGTTTAAGGGTCTACATGTCCCCTATCTACACCCGTGAACTTGAGCGCCTGCGGGATACTGGATTCTTTCGGAATATAGAAAGTAGCACCAGGAAAACTAGACAAAGAGCTAAAGGTCTGGAGACAGGGCAATATATTACTACTACTTCGTGGAGCCTGTAATACAGAGTAGGGGCCTGCCACGGTCTCGTACTACAATGTAGCATTAGAACCATTCAAACTATAGAATTCACGAGTTAGTTGATAACGCACCGCCCATTCTCCATTAAGATTTTCTAACTTCGGATGCAGATATAATAGCCTCTGGGGGGACAATCCAAGTGTCGTTCAGGACTAAATTTCTTCCTTCATATTTTTATTTATTTGGTACTTCCTGTCCGCCATGCTTGGGTATTAGGTAGACCGGAGTTAAATCTTCCCTCCTATTGCTATACGTTGCTTGTCCAATACTACCTGAGGCTAGCTGCACACGCCATACAGAGCAATTTTGACCGTTGTCATCTTCAAGTTTGTTTGCCAAACACAATCTAATAGGGTCCAAGGTCTATTTCCGTGGGATTAAGATCAAGGTATGGGTATAAATGTGAATAACCTCTCTAGCTAGGAATTCCTTCAGATTCGTGCAGATGATCATCCCGCCGGTTCTACCTCCCCGCATGTATTCTCTCTTATCGACATCTTCGAATCTAGCTAAACTTGAAGCCCTATCTCCCGCGTACGATGACGCGTGTGGATGTGCTGCATGGGAACCTGAGCTTGACATTGCTGGAATGTGATATGTTGTTGAATATTATGGGTGCTGGGGAATCCCAGGTGCGAATTTTATTGTAGCCTAAGATAAACGAGCAATGTGAATGTCAAGCACGATATTATAGCACAACCAACTCGGATAACTCAGACGCCTCCATTGCTGCATCTCAATGGAGTGCAACACCGTACTACTACCGCAACGGAAAAACTTACGCTATCTCCATATTAAAGCCGAGCCGATGTTCCGAATCGGGTCTGCAATCCGTCCGCCATTGCAGCGCAATGCCTGAATGAATCGCCAGACCTTGGGTGGTTAGACCACTTACTTGCACTACAATCCAATCCCTCTTTTCATTGCTCCCTCCTTTCCCTTTCCCATTTCTCTACCCCACGTGCATTAGCTCAACGAGAGGAGAATCCCTCTGGGTGTATTTCTATCTAAATGCGATTATGAAATTGGTTTAGGGAGAAGCGATGGCGTTGTTGTAGAAATACCTGTTTTTAAGAGTGATTAGCGTTTTTACCTCGCCCAGAAGACCCTCAACAAGGTTTCTACATTATCATAGTCGATTCATATGTAAAGCATTCAAGACAAGAGCGAGACGACAGAAGCAAGTTTGGAAGTTGGAACTCCGACGAAACTCCGCTAATAGACCGTGACTATGTGCGTGACCAGGTGACCAAAAAAAGGACGAGACGAGACGTCACAACATCCTCAGCTCGTGATGAACCTTGATCTTCCTACCTTAGTTGGTACCTCATGTTCGCCGGCTTCCTTCTCTTATCATTTGCAAATTAATGGAGTGCTATTCTTGATGCAAGAGGCGCCCAAGCCCATTGAATATACATGGGCGGTGTCATCTAAGCACCGGTCCTCATGTCTTTTTGGATTATCTCCCACCCTCTACGGAACGCTGAGCGAGAAACGGGTGAAAAGTACTGTGCTGCTTGACGCCGGCAGCTTCGTTTGCTGATATCAGATATAATTCATCGATACCTAACATATAAAAATCAATTGCGAATAAAGTGTGCAGGCGCTAGCTAGAGATTTAATCTCCGTCCACTGTCTGGCTCTATTGATTTGATTTTGATCCTTTTTATTTGGCTGGTGGTGGGTGAAAGTGTAGACACCCTCTCGCATACTACATCTCTTTGGAATGGCTCGAACAAAGCTGACATCCCGCCGTTCTAGCTTGAGTGCACCGGCTGCAGGCCAACTTAGAAAGACGCTTGATACGGTCACGGGCGGCGTAGCGGAAAAGAGGAAGCCCCGGCGTCTGCAACGAAAAGTAACATCTGCCCGTAGGAATTCCTCGAGTACTCTCGTATTGAGTGGTTCCGACGAGGATAAAGTGCCCATCGACAAACCTGTTGCCCGGAAGGATACAGAATCTTCTGACATCGATTCGCGCCTTGTTTCTCGCGAAGTCACGGCTTCGGCCTACTGGTCGCGGTACTACCAATACGGACTTCAAGAAGATCTTGAAGAGGCGATCAAAATTGACCGGGAGAGCCTACGGTTGAAAGACAATGAAACTGATGCTGTCGGATACGCCGAAACGCAAGCGAACCTTGGTGTATCGCTACTCGACCTATTCGCAAAGACAAGAAACATCGGAATACTCGCAGAGTCCATTGAGCTTCTCGAAGCTGCAGTATCAAAACTATCGAGCCATGCATCCGATTCTGTCGATGGCGAGCCTAATATCGCACTTCCTCGTGCCATAGTCAATCTAGGCAATGTGTATCGCACCCGAGCAGAGATCACCGGTAGTAAGGAAGATCTCGACCGTGCAATCAGCCTGCACGAGGACGCATTAATGCTCACTCCTGGTGATCACCCTGAATGGGATACGGAAATTCGACAAAACTGTTTGGCTCGAAGTCTGATGGCGCGAGGTGGGCCGAAAGATATCGAGCGTGCTATGGACCTTATGACCGCCCGCCGGCACGTCCTCGCCGAAAGCCCTGATCCAGCGCCCGTTCCTTTCAAAGATAATCGGTATGGATATGATGTCGATATCGGCCTGCCAGGTAACAATTAAGTCATAACGATATGTTAATACTTAAATTCCTCTTAGTTCCCGATCTCAGCAATCTAATTAGGCGACTCACGAACTTCCCAAGCGGCTGTGGAGGCTTTGCCGACATCTTCATGGGGGAGTGGCATAAAACACGCCGTCTCAAGCAGAAAGTCGCCGTCAAAGTTCTTCGTCCACACGCGGTGATAGTAAGAGAGAAGACCACAACGATCAGTGATCGCATCAATAAGGTAAATCTTCCCAATACATACCCTGGGGGGAAAGAGGGGAAAGTCAACGATATCGCTCTACCACTATCTAGCTTTTGACTAACTGACTCTTGATTTCGGGGTCTTCTTGTTTGAAGATGCTCAGAGCAGAAATTAGAATTTGGCATGGATTGGATCACCCGAATGTTGTAAAATTGTTGGGGACGTGTAAAGGATTTGGACCTTATTCGTCAATGATATTGCCTTGGTTTGCGAATGGATCGTTGTCTGCTTTCTTGCAGAAGCATAAGTCGTTGATTTATGCAGAGCGTCTCAGGCTTGTGAGGATGATGTTTCCGCTCTATGCTTGTTTCTAATAAGGTTTTCCCTAGATTCGCGAAGTTGCGTCCGGGACCGCTTATCGTAGGCGTCCTAGTATCCTTCTTTCCCAGTAGATTGGAGCTAACCCCCCCCAGTTCATTCACACGCAATCATTCACGGAGACCTAACTAGTGTACGCCCACCCCCTCCTCCCTCCCTCCTTTCATAAATAATACATTGATCTCTCTAGGCAAACGTCCTAATCAACGACGACCAATGTGCCTGTCTCTCAGACTTCGGACTATCGGTCCTCGCCAGGGACTTCGACCTTCCCACAATGTCCAGAATCACGTCGGGCGTAGGAGGCTCCGTTCGATGGACCGCCCCAGAATTATACGCATTTGAAGGAGGTGTTGTGCCGCAATTAACGCTACACAGTGACATTTATTCGTTCGGGTCTGTTGCATATGAGGTTTGAAGTTCCTTCTTCCCGACAAAAAGCTGAGTGTTGCGTATGATTGATTCAGATTACTTTTTTCAGATCGTCTCGGGAGAGTCACCGTATTCTGACGTACAGAATGAGATGGAGGTGTTACTGAAATACGTAGTACTGGGTGTTACACCGGGCCGACCAATGGGGGGAAACACAGTCGATGATAAACACTGGGCTACGATAACCCAATGCTGGGCAAGAGACCCCCAGGCGCGTCCATTGAGCAAAACATTACCTTGCATGTTCGAAGCACAAATGTCTCTCTCCCCCCTGGACCAGAGCTGATCGGAACCAAAACACGTCGTTTTACAAATTCGATAATCAACATCCTGTAAAGTAACATACTAGTCGCACATGTCCCCTCAAAACAACCGACAAACGAGGCGAAGAACAATGACAAAATGCAAATAAGTGCTTTAGGAAATGGCAAAGCAAGGTTTAACGTAAACTTAACTACACGACGTACTGAAAAGGGAGCGCAACAACTGCATTATGCGAACGCTATAATCAAGAGAAATGCGAAAACTGTAATATGCATGGGTCGAAGCTTGCGTGCGACGTAATTGTACATCTACTGTAGAGAATACTCAAGAAGACTATGTGATAATACAACACCGCGTATCGTCTAAAGTGAGGTATAAACCGGCAGAGTCCTAGGGTTAACCGCAAACCGAACAAAACAGCGAAACAATGAAAAAAAGGAAGAATGGTTCATCTGATAAGTCGGGAATAAGGTCCAAGCTCTAAGCCTGGAGTTCGTCCTCAAGCTTGCGCTTCTTCGGAGCCGGTTCGTCAGAGTCCCCCATAATATCAATCTCCTCGTTCGAATCTCCCTCGTCATTGATTGTCGAAGGGAGTGTAAGAGAGGCCGCCGGAGGTGAAGAAATGCGTAGAGGTTCAACGGCCTGTATCAATCCCGAAGTTGGAGAGAGCAACTGAGCTGGCATAGCGGATGAGGCATTGTCGATGGGCGTCGAAGGTAGTCGGGAGCCAGGTTGTCCTGTCTCACTCGAGCGGGGTGCCGCGTTGGCACCCGCCCTGGAGTCTTCCTTGGTACCACCATCCTTCTTTTTCAACTTATCCTTTTTCTTCTTCCCTTTCGCCTTGACTGCTTCCGCCTTGCGCTTCTCCCTAAGAAAGCGAACGATGTATGTCTGTAGAATCTCGATCGCCTTCTTTGCTCCGAGAGACTCGAGCTCTTTAAGATGTACGGGTGTAAGAGAAGAGAAAACTGTTGGATTGAGAACGATGGTGTTGTTCTGAAAGGAAATAGGCGGGGACGACAAGCCTAATATTGATGCCGACTTGCTCGACGGTGTGGAAGTTGATTCGTTTGATGATGCAGGTCCAATGACAATGGGTATAACATCGGAAGGTACGGAAGGCAAGTTCACTTCCGATGTAGAAGACGAGCGGGGTGGCAAGGAGGTATTGGTATTAGGACGAGATTCCTGCTGTAATGAGAAAGGCAAAGGCTCCATCTTTGGCAGTAATGTCGATGTTTGATCGGATGCACGAATTTCAACCACTGGTTCAGTCTTGATATGCGGGGACTCAATGATGAACTTCGTCTGTTGAACAGCCGAAGGCAAAGCTGGCGCCATTGCAGAGCCATTAGTGGACGGAGGATGAAAGACATTACTAGATGAGCTTGGGTTGGAAGGTAGCAAGGGTGGAGGGAGAGGAGACAACGAATCTCCCTTAACGCTTCGCTTCAGCGGAGGTTCGAGTAGCTTCAGGTTCTTGGCTTTCTGCTTCTCGCTGATACCGTGAGCTTTTCCCTCTTGGTCTTTGACCATGTGTTCGAAACGTGAATCGACACTCCAAAAAAAGCCTTTCCCTCTCTCACCCGCGCATCGCTCCATCTTCTTAAATGCCCGGTTTGAAGATAGATTATGTCTTATAGAACTCTGCCGTGTGATAAATGAGAACCAGAAACTAAGTGAGAAACGGAGGATGCTAACGTACCTCCCATCCGTTACCTTCATTCAGACGATACCATTCATAATTCTCACTAACCCAGCTGCAGATCTCCTGCAAAGTAGCCTTCCCATTGAGTGCCGAAATGGCACGGTAACATAGTTGTGCGTAAGTGAATTGCGGTCGCGGTGGCATGGCCGCGAGTGTTGGGGGCCGACTGTCGCCAGGTTTCTTCCGCTTTTTGCTACCCGGTTTCAAGAATGGAGATGGTCCGTTCTTTGCTGGATCCGGATGATGTCCTTCACCATCTTCAGCGGAGGCAAAATCGACAGGTTTCGACAAGGGGGAGTGAACAGACGAATCGGGCGAGAGAGACGTGACATCGATAGAGGGCGAAAGGTGACGTGTTGTGGAAGTGGGCGAGCTGGGCGAAGGGGAATCTTCGGGAGCTGGAGGAGGTGGAAGGACAAAGTCGAAGACTCGCGTGGCGATCTGAATTTGGGACCTGTAACGACACACAGTCAGAATCATATCCAAGCCACATCGACGGCTACGAGGTTGTGGGACGGCAGGCTCTGTACAACAAATGTGATGGAACAATCGCTGTTGATGTCCTTGAGGTTGTAGTTTGCCCCTGCCTCGTCATTTAATTTTGTGTGCCACCAACCACCAGCTGACAGGTGCCACGACAGCATCTCGTAGAATTAAGGGAAAATGGGGGGAAGGTGAAAAGTCACTCACCTTGCACCCAAAGGCACCCTGCTACCACTACCTGACCATATCCCATCCACCCATCCACCATTTCTCCCGAGAACGACAAGGACGAACCGCTCCTGGTCCTCTTCGTACTCAATTCTTGCGTGCAAGCGAGATACACTCTTAAGAGGGCCCAAGTCAACGTCGACTTGGACCTGATCAGAGGAGGAGGGGGTTCCTGGTCGAACGGAACGCCGACCGATGGATACGGATATTGTTTGCACGTAGTAGGTAAAGTTTGGGAAGACGAGGCTGAAATACGCGCTAATCTTGTCCGGTAGTTCCTCTGAGACAGAGTTTGCATCAGGAAGCGGCGCGATTGCAGCTACATGATCCAAAAGATCAATCGGCGATGAAGCGCAGACTTCCTGCATGGTGGTCTGTAATAGACAGAGAGCTTTGAGGGGCGAGATGATAGTTGTTGAAGAGAGCGGAGAGTGTTGTGGGATGTGACGCACCCTTACGGTAAGCAGCCGCACGTGCTCTCTTCGATCTACCCTCACGCTCTTCCGTCCCGTACCCGTTATCTACCATTCATACTTACCTCAACAGGCTATCCAGATGTCTTCAGATGATCTAAAGCCTTTTGTATCGAGAAATTTACAAGTCCTTTTCGAATCAGGGGCTATTAGCACTCCCCTATCAGCTTTCCAACTACTTGCTAAACTCATTTCACTTCCCCCAGTTTCTGGTACAAGTCCTACTTTACGTCTCACAGACACAAGAAAGCTTGAGTCAATCCTCGAGGACCTATCTGTCAATTGGGATGCCGGCTCTATTTCGGTCGCTAGAGATGGCATTGGCCTAACTATCGTTCAAATCAGCCTCTCCACCAACCAGACTGCGCTGATACACAGCAAGAAGCGAAAAAGACTCATCGATGAGGATGCAGATTCCGCAGAGGAAGAGGAGGCTCTCAAGAGCGCGGTCTCCCTGAAGTCAAAATCCTCCGCGTTGACGTCGTTGAATACCTTAACCAAGGACTTGCAAGAGATTTACGCCTTCCTTCAACGTGGTACGGCCCGTCAGAAGCTTTTGTGTGAACAAGTATGTACAATTGTCCTTTTTTCATATTCCCGTGGTATTCATTCACCTTGCAGCATCAGTCGGATGATCCGTTCGAGCCTATTTGTCCTCACATAACGAAGGACGAGTGTGCGAAAGCACGCGCAGGAGACCAGAGGCAGAGAACTATGTCAATTCCATCGATATGCTCCCGTGTACATTTCCGTCCACTTATCCGTGCGCATACTGATATCACGCTTGGTCACTGCTCTTATCTAAACACATGTTACTCCGAACCGACCTATGCACAGTCTCCGTCAATACCGCCATTCCCCTCCGCAAATGCTTCTCGTGCGCAAGGAAATATCACGCTTCCAAGCGGATTAGGTGCAGGAGGGCGGGGAAAGGAGAAAGCCCCTTGTCGATACTTACATTTTGAGGTTGACTGGGATGAGGGAGATGGGGAGTCACCCGTGAAGAATGCTAAGCCGAAGAAGAGGCGGCACAAACTGGGCATTGGCCTAGGACCTGCGGGAAGAGAAGTTGATTTGGTAGGAATTCATGCTTCTTGAACTCTATATTCCCGTGCTTATTTAACACAGCTCCCACCTCAATGGATAAACTGTGACCTCCGTCGTTTCGATTATTCGATACTAGGCAAGTTCCATGTTATCATGGCTGATCCTCCATGGGACATCCACATGAGCGTAAGAAACCTCACAATTACTATTTGTATTCTGTTGTTTGACTTGATGCTTTAGTTACCATACGGAACAATGACGGATGATGAAATGAAGAAAACACCAATACCAATGCTCCAAGATGAGGGACTCCTCTTCCTTTGGGTAACCGGCCGAGCAATGGAAATGGGTAGAGAGTGTATGCGAGTATGGGGTTATTCTAGAGTGGACGAAGTAGTCTGGGTAAAGACCAACCAAGTCAGCAATATTTCTTCTTCCCCTTTACCTTCAACTCTTATCTCGTATTTTCTTATTTTGTGATCAGCTTCAACGCGTCATACGAACTGGACGAACAGGTCACTGGCTCAACCACACTAAAGAACACATGCTCGTCGGGGTCAAAAACAACTGGGACTCACACGGAAACCTCAAATTCCCTGCATGGTGTAACCGCGGTCTAGACACCGACGTCATCGTCTCAGAAGTCCGTGAAACGTCTCGAAAACCTGATGAAGTGTATGGATTAATAGAGAGAATGTGTCCTGGTGGAAGAAAAGTGGAAATTTTTGGAAGAAGGCATAATGCGAGGCCTGGGTGGTTGACTCTGGGTAATCAACTTGGGTCTGATCAGGTTTATGAGGAGGAGTTGAGGGAGAGGATTAAGGCGAGGTGAGTTGAATGGACTTAACTTTGCCGAACATTGTTTGATTGACTTGAGGTAGGTATCCTGAGAGATTAAGTGGCATGACACCTTCGCATTTTGTCCACCGGCAGGGTTGACTACGCTCAGCAACACACACCTCCGTCCTCTCGCCGAATAGACTCACCGATCTCCGAACTCTGTGATGATTTAAGGAAATTCTATACAGTATTGCTCAGCACCTCCGTAAACGATACTCATTTGTACCTTTTGCCTGGGCAGCAAGTTGCGAGCAGAGCTCAGCAGCAACGGGCCGGTCTTCTCAGATTAGTGTTAAAATGCTTCAGAACAGTGAGCAGACGCGCAACTGTCGGATGATTGCCGGGTATACATGGACTTAGAATGGAGTTTCAGACTGGAAAGAGGCAATTTATGTCGTAGGGATGGAAGGGGAGCTACAATTACGAAAGCCTCATAGGCTACGTTCATGAGCCAGGACGTTCGAATTTAAGGTTGCATGTCAGTAAGTTGACTTGCCAAACAACATAGTAACGCAGAATACCAATAACATTACTATTCAGAAGAATAGGAATATCCAAGACAACATTAAGCGCAGGTTACTGGTGATACGCTTCCAAATCAACAAACCGGGCAACAATCCTGTCACGAAACGGAAATCTGAGAAAGGCACAACTGATAATCATAGTTTTGCCTTAGTTAACCCAGAAGAAGCAGATGCCGCCTCAATCGCTTCATATTCCTTCTTCGCTAGTTCCCTCAATTCACGTCGAAGAATCTTTCCAGATGCACTAAAAGGAGATAGAAAACTTTAGTTAGTATACCCGACACCCTCTATCCAATTGAAGTGAGTCCTCTACCTCTTAGGAATAGCCTCAATAACAACAACACCACCTCGCAAGTACTTATGCCGCGCAACACGGCCTTCTATCCACTTCTGTACGGATACTGCGAATGCTTGTCTCTCCTTTTCGTCTTCCGGGAGACCTTTGGCGTGTACGACGTATGCCCTATTGATTCCATATGAGCAAACTCCAACACAGTGATATAAGTAAAAGACTTGCCGAGGAAGCTCAGTTGCCTCAGTATGGGAGGTAACACCAACGACGCCTGCATCAGCGATATCCGGATGTTGCAAGAGAACTGCTTCCAGTTCCGCAGGAGGAACTGTATTTGTCTTCGTCAGAATGCGTCATTTGGAAACTGTGTCCTATCCTGCTAACCTTGAGAACCCTATATATAAACACACGATTAGTCATTATTCCGGTCTGAAAGACGACCGCCTTACCTTATACTTGATGAGCTCCTTCTTTCTATCAACAATATAATAATACCCTTCGTTATCAACGATCGCAACGTCACCCGTCTTGAAGAATCCTTCAGGTGTAATAGAATCTCTTGTCGCGTCTGGCTTATTCAAGTACCCTTTCATAATTGTCGGCCCACGCAACCAAAGCTCCCCTGGCTCTCCTTCCTTCGCGTCTTCTCCGTCATCTGACACAATTCTTGCTTCGAGGTTGGGTAGGAGGAGACCGATTGAACCTATCTTACGTTCCGCGTCGACTTGAGGGAGCAGGTGAGAATTTGGTGATGTTTCAGTGAGGCCATAGCCCTGTGAATAGGGAAAAAAATTGATACTGGAGCGACCACAAGAATTGACAGTAGCTTACTTGAACAATTGTGACTTCGGCACCTCGTGACCGCAGTCGATTAACAACTGCTTTGGTGAGGCTAGCTCCGAGAGGTGCAGCTCCAGAAACAAGCCGTCTCAGTGATTTCAGGTTGTATTGGTCCACGACTGGATCATAGAGTCAATGTAATGCGGGTATACTCGACGGAGGGTAGCGGTACTAACCAGGATGGCGAGAAAGTAGCACGAGAATTGGCGGAACCACAAAGACAAAGGTTATCTTGAATTTCTCGATGATTTTACAGAATGCGACCGGTTCGAAGCGAGGCATGACGACCACAGGAACACAGTTCAAAAGACAGACTTGGAGTAGATTTAAAATTCCTGTTATTTAATTAGAAATCCATTTCCCAATCCAAGTTGCATCTCAACACACCGTAAATATGGAAAAAAGGCAGGACTCCGATCGTTATGTCCACACCGTGTACCAAAGGAAAGGAACCCCCGACCATGTTCATGCACGAAACCAGATTCTTGTGTGTTGTCTGAATATACACTTATCAGTGAGACCAAGGTTAATGTCCAATTCGAAATCAATGACCTCCACTCCTTTCGGCTGTCCTGTCGTACCGGACGAATAACACAGAAGTGTTGTCTCGTTAGCAAGCGGACCGTCAAATTTCTCTTCGACTTCTAGGCGTCCTGTTCCAAGGAGATCCTCCATTTGAACAAAGCCTTTTGGTCCTTTGTCTTTCAGGCCCCACCCTGCAACTATAATCTTTTGCCTTGCTCTTTTCGCGTCCACTTTCAGTAGCTCAAACATTTTGAGTACGACGGGCAGAAGAGCGGGGTATGTAATGACAACGCGCGCACCACTATCTTGATAGTCAATGCATGGACAAGTGCACAATAGTCAAATACGCACCTGTCTTGATATTGGTAAGCCAGCTCCGAAGGCATATACGCAGCATTTGCAAGACTAGCTTTCAAACCCGCTGCAAACGCCGCATAGAAGACGATAGGATACGCAACAGTGTTCGGGCTATTCATAGTGGAACGTTGTTAGCCCGGAATTCATTGAGCATCCATTAGAAACACACCTGAATACGAGCACAGTATCACCCCGGACGAGCTTTGGTCCACCAAAATTGGTGTTAAGAGTATAACGCAAGCCATGAGCAAGTTCGAGCGACTTTGTTCGAAGATCACCTCGGGTAAGGACAAGGCCAGTATCTGAGTCGATGAACGCAGCGCTTTCAGGGAACTTGTCTACTTTGGGGAAGAGATGCGAAAAGACTGAGCAGTCAGGAATGTCGATTTTTGGATGAACAGATTTATATATTCTCGTAGACATCGTCAAGCTTCTGTGGGTGGAAATGGGAGTAAGAGGAAGAAAAGAGGGACCTGACCGGTTGTCGGTAATAAATAAGGACTAGCTTTTGAACACATGAATTCATGGTCATTGGTCATGAGAACGCGCCGGCACTGGTTTGATTTTTCACGCTCTTGATTTTTCTCCCGCTAACCCTGACTATTCTTGGATTGATGATATAAGATTGGTTCCGCCTTTGTTGTGGCAGCTTCTGTCATAAGCAGCCACCGTCGCACAGATGGACGTCTAATCTTATCTTATCTCCCTTCCATTTCTGTTTGTACACACACGTTGCGAAGAAATACTTCCAAGAGGAGCCAATATATATATACTTTAAGACAAAAGCCACTTTCTTTCTTATCTATCGTCCGAGCTCACGGACATAGATGAATCCGAAGACGCGGACCGGCTCCTTTGGCGGCGTTGCGGAGGGGGTGAACGCGATATGCTCTCGCTCGCGACGCGTTTACGTCCACGGGGGCTTGATCTGTCATATGGGCGGGCCCTCGATCTCGAAGTGGACATGGACCTCGCCCTAGACACCGGTGACTCGGATCTGGTTCTCGAACGCGAAAGGCGTCCTCGGAAACGGTTCGTTGCGGGAGAACGAGAGCGCGAAGGACTCGGACTACGGCTGTCGCCGCGACGAGGTGGTCCACGACTGTCTGAGCGACCTCTTGGGCCCGCACGGCGTGGTGGTGAATACGAACGAGATGACAAGCTGGAGCGCGAATCGGCCCGGCCTCGACGGATGGGCGGCGAAGGCGAGCGTGAGATAGGTCGTCCGCGACGAGCCGGTGGTGAAGGGCTGCGCGAGTAAGACCTTTGACGGACAGGTGACAAAGAACGGCGGCGGGAGCGAGTTTCATCCCGTGGAGGTGGTCCGCGCCGCGGAGGGCTTCTGCTCCTGCTTGAGCGGCGGTGAAAATCCCTGCCTTCCCCGCGAACGGGGCCAGAAGGCGGAGGCATGCGGTCTCTGTCTCTGTCACGGATATCCCGATTGCGCTCGCGATCGCGGAACTCTCTTGCACGTTGCTCTTGAAGCTGACGCACTCTGTCTTCTTCACGGCGACGAAGGCGATCACGTTCCTTGCGTTCTGATTCCCATTTTGCCTTTTGCGATTCATAACGTGCACGCTCCTCTTCGCGGCGTCGTTCGCGCTCTTCACGCTCTTGCAAACGCTTGATGCGGTTTTCTTCTTGTTTCTCCCGATCAAAGGCATCACCCTCGGAGTAATCCTGACGCGTGCCGAGCGCACGAGCCATCTTTTCAAGTTCATTCTTCTTCGCTGCTGCAAGCGCATGGGTGTCAGAGGCCTTCAGAGCCTTGACGTTTTTCGTAGCAGAATTATCGAGAGAGGCGAGTAACTTCTGGCGTAAAGCGTCGACTTCTTTCTCAATCTCGTCTTCATCTGCTCTATATTATAATCAGTATTCTTATCGGTCTTGCTCTGTGGCGGTGGCCAGACGTACTCTTCATCCTCCAGCTTAAGCCTTAACTCCAAGCACTTCACTTCAACCTGACGTTTTCTTTCATGTTCAAGAATACCCGCATCCGGTTCACGGTGTTTTGGCGGTGCCACGTCCCACGCAGCAGCCCTGTCCTCAGCGGTTTCATGTCGCCGCAAAGTGGAAAGGTTGCGCATAACATAGCCATTGGTCCCACTTTGAAATACGGATCAACGTCTGCATTTTTTGTCAATAAACAAGCGGAGCATACCTTCCACGGGGAGTCGTGAGTCCAATCCCATTATACATGATTACTGTTACGGTCTCCTTTGAAACGAGCTGGACGGTGTTAATATGCCACGAACGAGTGGTGCTTGTCAATGTGACGGAGAAGAAGAGAGGGCGACACGCTGACCTGACGATGTATCATCTGTGCTTGCACGTGACCCGAATAGGGACGCTTTGGCAGGCACACATTTATTAAATTCCTCTCTGACCCACTACTCTTAACAAATGTGAAGATGTCGGAGAAAGCGATGATTATCGCTGCACTACAGGCAAACAAAGAGCACCAGAGGGCTCTCAAATTGTACATAGAGCGTCTTGAAACCGAACTCAAGTCGGTGGACCGGATGGTGGTCAGCCCAATTTTCTCATCTCACCTCTCGTTTCTCTAACGCGTCTTAACCAAGGAAGACCTAGACTCTGGAGACGAGACAGAGGATGTATCAGGGAGTGGCTTAATCTATGTTGAGGGCGCTATTAAACCGCTGTCGGTGGTGTTACCGAGGGCGCTGCTGTCTGAGGATTCGCCCTTCTTCGCGGACGCACAGTGGAAGAAACGATACGATGAGATTACCGCAATCAACCAAAGTAAGATAATCACAATATATGACGATGTAATTGGATTGATCCCTCTCTGCTTAGTGAAGGCTAAAGAGCATGATGTATTAAAGGAGGCAGTCCGATCGGAGAATATGAGAATGCAGTCGCTAGATGCACAGAATCGGTGAGCTTCATGCTCAAATTTGTGTTACCAGTAAGTCACCAGTTGCTCAACTACTTTTACACGTGGCTATACAGCAACCAGCCGATCGACGTCAGAGCATTCCCTCCTGATCACTTTGAAGAGAATGCAGAGGGACTCGATTGGAGGCGCGTTTCCGCCAAGGTATTGGCTTCCTCACCCCCTCTCAATTGCCACTAAACGTCGTGCTCCAACTGGTCAGATGAGTTCCTTGCTCCACAGTTCCACATCGCGAACGCCTAAAGAATGCGAAATTCGCTGGCTTGGTTATCTCCACCCGTCCATAAACAACAGCCCTTGGACTCCAGAAGAAACGCAGAGACTGAGAGATATTCTCGACGAAGAAGGCGCAGATGAACCAACAAGGAACTGGCTGGATATTGCAAAGAGACTGGGGGTGAATCCTCTTTTGCAACCTCTTTCAACCCCATCTGAGAACTTGTTAGACACATCGAACACCTATCGATTGTATGCGCCATGGTGTGATACGAAAAGTACACACATGGTCATGCGAAGCAGACAGAAGACTTCGGGAAGCCGTCGAGCTATACGGACAAAATAATTGGCAGTTAGGTTCGTCCATTTGGCTCTTCTCTTACCTCATCTCTACTCATGACGTGCAGTCGCCATGACAGTATCCGAGGACGCAACAGCCCACCAATGTCAAAAACGCTATCTCGACTCCCTAGATCCATCCATCAAACTCGGGCCCTGGACAACCGAGGAAGACGATCAACTTCGATGCGCAATAATCGCATTCGCCGGAGAATCCGCTCTCGGTGAAGACAGCAAACCGCCGGGGAGGCAGGGGATCCCGTGGCAGGATGTAGCCCTATTTGTTCCGGGAAGGACGAATAATCAGTGTAGAGAACATCAGGATCATCTAGTCAAGGCAAAGAGGAAGGGAGCACAGGGGAAGAAGAGCAAACCGTCAGTGAGAGAGAAAGGCAAGAGGAAGACGGCAAGGCTGGACGATGAGGAGGTGGATGAGGAGACGGAAGAAGCTGGGTCCGACGAGTCTGCGGGTGTTGCAGGAGATGATACAACTACGAAAGGAGAAGGGAAAGGTACACCATGGGCAACTTTCGACCGTCCTTTGAAGAAAAACACGCGGGGAGCCAAAGCTCGAACAGAGACTTCCAATAAGAAGAGAGGAACACCAGTCCCGAGAGCAAAGGAGCCAGAGACGGACTTGGGGACATAAGAAAATGTTATGCAACCCAGCGCATCATGAATTACGAATCCGCGCCGAAATCGCGTCTACTCCCCGCCCTCTACGACAACTAGAGATAATACAACCCGCCTCTGTGCCAGTCACTACTGTAAATGTCCAAGCATTTCTTGGTTTCTCATAAATAGAAGAAACGAATCAGTACAAAGCCAGTCAACACCGTTCGCTCCTTGCACCCTTACCAATATCCAAACACGAACTATAGTCAACCCGGATACCCGGACCGAATTACCTTTAGCCGCGGCGGAACGCTCTCCGTCCCCATTACGAGCAAGGAGAGATGATGGGTATGCTTTTTCAGGTAGGAGGAGCGTGCGACAAGGAAGTGTGTATATTTCTATCAGTTCTCAAGTTCTCATGGGGGTATGGTAGTAGTTGGTGCATGGTCAGCGAATTATACCCTGCGAGACTCATTGGAATGACAAGCCTTGGGTTTGTGCCCAAAAGACGTGTCGCTGTTCCAATGAACATCCTCCAATCCTTGCTCCAGTATCAGCAGCATTGCACCTCTGGCTCAAGGTTAGCCTGGCTGTGATCTTAGTCAAATAAGTTGTATTTGGGTCAAGAGTATATGTACAGAGCAACCGAAAACTTATTGCATTGAGTAAAAAGCACAGACTGAGGTGAATGGTAGGGTTCCGAGGCGACCTGAATCTTCAACTTGAATACTGACCACCCACCAGCACTTTCGCTCCTCGACCTCAACTATTGTTTACCCGCCATACTATGCGACCTCGTCCATTCCCAATCCTGCCGGAACCTCTTAGATTTAGATGGGTGTTCATTCCGGAACAAAGTGAAGTTTGCTCCGTAACCCCCGTCTCACTCCACCTCTCGCTCACTGACGAAGCGGATTCTCACCAATATTCCCAGATAAAATGATGAAGGGAATGGGGTAAATTGACAGTGGACGAATTACTACCGCAAGTACAAAGTTGAAGGTGAGTAAGATTTCTCGACGACTTCCTATCCAGGCCTTCAGCAGAAAGGCGGACGCGATGTGTCCAGTGCCCGAGTCTCGGTTTACTCGGGTCCTCAAGTCGAAAGGCTTGCAGCCTTGACGGCAAAGAATCGGTCTATAAGTGGTCCGACTTGCCCATCGTTCCCTTGAGTCAGTTCGAAGCTTCTGGATGAGAAGATAGAGGCTCTGGTCAACCTAGCTCTTCAGAGTGTGAACTCATCCTGTGCTCTGCACGGTTCGTCTATAGACAATTCAGGTTATTTTTTCAATAGAGTAACGCTTCAAGAAGTACTGCCAACGAACACCTAACCACTATCGCACAGTCACAACTTCCGAGTCCCAGGAGCGTAGCTTTCATTCCTCTCAAAGATAAGCCAAGGCTTCCTCTCCGCAAGATCAAGCACCATTTCCGCAAAATAACTATTCGCCCACGCAAACCATGGACGCGTGTACGCACTTGCATCGTAGATGTCGACGGATTCGTGAATCAGACCGAGGCCGAACGTGTTCTGGAGACGACGCAAAAAAAGAGTTGGGTGTAAGAAGCGAAAGAGAGGGGATTTGTTGAGACTTGTTACGTACATTTGTGATCATGTATAGAGCATGTGTGATTTCCTCATCGTCGTCCGTTCCGTAAATCGACGAAATAAGGGACATAGGCCTGCAAAAACGACGTATATCCATAAGTGGCAAACGCATAAATTAGCAAACTGATAGGCAGACATACCAGGGATGCCATGCATTAGCATGCGGACCTCTATTCAATATTATCCCCTGGTTACAAGTGGAAAGAGCAGACCAGTCTTACGAACCCGATACCCGAAAAGTTTACCCCTTTCGCAAAGTACGGGTTCCGGCGTGATAGAAGGAGGTTCCGTGTAGCGACGTATGTTGGATCCGTTTTGTCTATACGCAAGGGGAAGTACAAAGTTATTGAGATCAATTGAGTACATGATGCTGAAGTCTAAGGAGCAAGACGAGATGCCTTACCTAGGAAACCGAGATATGGCAACGAAAGAAGAGACTATCACAGAAGGTAGAGACTGGTTTGTGATGCTTGAAGGCACAAAATTGGCATGGTACTAACAGGAACGTTTGCATCGTCCATAACATATCTTGAACCCAAACCTACCATATATATTAGCTCATGAAACAGTACGCAGATGATAGCGAGGCCTTCTTACCATTTGTCTCATACGCAAATATATCATTCTCGACCTGAGATACAAGAAAAGCTTATCAGCTCCTTTCCACGGAACGAAACAGTCGGAAAGGACGTGCAGTAGTATTCCAAATTGCGCTGGTAATCCTCGCGCTAACGCTCCTAGCAAGTGTCGATATATTGGAGAACTGACCAACCGAGTCGAGCATATCCGCAAGGTGCGTGAGCTCAACAGCCAACATCGCATTTGCTGGAGTCAAGAACGCTGAAAAAAATATTGATGGATAATTAAACGTCCGTAGATTGACTATAACGATTCTCACCATATGTACTCAAATCATCACTTGGTCTATGATGCGTCCCCACAAGACCCGTATATCCCTTCGGTTCACCATTCCCCGCATTATTTACAGCGGGACTCAATGCTCCGTTTCCACCCGTCCAGTTGTAAAAAGAGATGAAATTGAAGTTTTCGTCCCAGGTAGGTTGGGATTGTTCGTCGATGACTCGGAATATTTGGGAGATCGCTGTTAGCCCTATTGTGATATACGAGTATGAGATCCAAGGAAGAGTCCTTGTTAGTAAGGGATGATAGCCTACATTCTGTGTCGATGATGGAAGAGTCGTTTGTTGCTGTATAGTATGAACGAGAGAGCTTGATGAAGCCGCACAACGAGTCGATCTCATACTACAGGGGAGCATTGTGACTATATTCTTCATATTATTGTGGTAAATATCCACCGCTCACCTTGCACTCAAACACTGTGTTATTGTCCACAGGCCTACAAACACAATTAGCTTGAACTCTACCAGACAATTATACCAATGGAACTCGCGGATTCACAGTCACCCCCAGTGCCCAATCATTCACAGTCGGTGCAAGCCCACTTTCCGGAGGAGGTTGGAAGGCCCCGCAGTACGGGTACTCAGAGATGTATCTTGCCTATCCGTGGTGCATTAGCGAAATCATACAGGACTTGTGATTGGTGCTTGTAAAAAGTTCCGTATACCTCGTTGTGTATGACAGCTTTAACCAAGGTGGCAAGTTCTTGGTCCCCCCCTAGGAGAGAGTGATAATGCGCGAACTGGATTTTGGAACAGACTTTCATTAATGAAACGAATCAAACGTAATCTATTTCGAGGACTCACCTGGTTCGCAGTGTCCCGCAACCATTGGGCGCTTCAAGGTTCTAAGTTAGCAACTGGAAACCGGGCTAGACACAGGCATACGTGATATCCTAAAGCAAGAGAAAGGTGGTTCAACACGAGCTCAGACATATTATTTAAAGGGCCCTTACTCCGGTAATGATAAAAGCAATGTTCTCAGTCTGCAACAAGGCATAATTATATTCAGCGAACACCATTCGTTCAGCTAGAAGACAAAACCCGCACCGCATTGAAATACCTTACAGTCGTATCTACCCACCAACAAACCACTTCAGTACCGGTTGTTCCAGACATACTGTACGTACATCACATCTTTTCACAAAAACGCACCTAAAGTATTCGGAAACGTATTTTCGAACAACCTCGCAATATCCGGGTCCTTCAGTCGTGCTTTCATGTCTTCAATGACACGTTCAACAGAAGAGCTAGCGAACGTCCGGCATTCTGGTGCGGGGCGCATGTATGGGAGGGCGAGTAGTCCGGTTGAGAAGGGACCATGAGGCGTCTTGTTGATTTCAAAAGGTACAAGAGCCACGCGTTGTCAGTGCATGTTTTGTAGGGTAGTATTAGTCTTAGATAGACGTACCTGAGAGTACTCCGTATAATCCGGACACTGCGCTCTTGCAAACAACGCACCGCCAGCAGGGGAACTCCGACTCCCTCCACCAAACCAATTCAAACCCGCCAACAACACACCAAATACACCTTTCCTTATCGTCTTCACCGTCTTCATCATTCGTCCAGCGATACTCTTAAGCCACCTCCAAGGGTCAGAGAGCAAGAACAAAAACCGAGTATCCCAAGTCTGCCTTGCAGTTACCGTTCTGATGGTGCCAGTGATAGCATTACCTTTTCTAGCACCCCAGGAGGATGCCCATTCGCTTATATTTACACCAGCGACATAGAGAAGAAAGAACAGATGAAAGATGATATAGAGAGGCATATGGTGCGTTAGACCTTGTGACCTCAATTTAGGCGGATGGAACTGGATATTCTGTTGTCGGTGGTCACTTATCAGGCGCATCCGGCCCGCTCATGCGTTCGTTCCGGTCGTTAATGAAGAGTGTGATTACCGAAACTCCAGCTGAGAGAGTTGATGGAAGAAGAGAACGAGGCAGAAATTGCGGTTCTCAATATCTCAGAGTCAGAGAGATTCCAATCACCTGACCGCGACGCGTCATAATACGCGTTGAACATGAAGCATACAAAGTGACGAACGGCAACCATCATAAGTATAGGCAAGGTGGAATAATACAACTTCAATGAAGAAAGTCTAAGCTAATCTGAATCTCATCGTGGATATTAAAGGAGCGGGGTCGAGCTTAAACAGTCAGATCAAAATAATACACATCTAGAACTGAAACGAAGAACGATGCGGAGGGACTGCATAAGTATCAGAATATAGACATGGAAGAGTGAAATGAGAATGAGAGGCGAAGCACTAGTGGCAGCTCGTCTCGTTGATACCCTCCTTCCCCGTCTTCGTTGTAGTCTCGACATCCTTGGTCGGTACAGTCGGAGGCGGCGTCGAGATCCTCTCGGGCATTGGCATTGACTCTTTAGATGGCATCAGGACAAGCGTACGCCCAGCTGGACCAGGCGTAACAGCATCATCAGTCTCCCGTGTCTCATGCGTATCACGCGACCCCCGTGCGCTCGTTTCGTCCACCTCCGTCGACTCTGACGCGCGCGCATCCTGCTCTTCCGATGTAGTGACACCACCCTCCACGGATATCGTGGACAATACTTCCTCCTTCGTGTCAACACGAGATTCGTTACTCTCGTCCACACCTTCCTCCCGTATGGAACCGACGTCTTCATCCACGAGGCACATGCTCCCGCATTCATCGATGTCCAAAGTCTGACCTCCGGTCCTGAAGCTCGGCGCCGTACGCACACTCCGATCACGACCACCAGGGCCAAGCGCGCCCAGAACACTCACACCTGCGCTCCACCGACTCATCTCGCTCTCCCAACTATCGCGCCTTGCACTTCGAGGTCTCAACGCTCGGACACTTGCGTTCGGCTCGTCTCCATCAAGCACGATCTGCGAAATCGAATCACCTGTTCCATCCATGTGACTCAAATGGCTCGCAGTATCAGCACCAGCAACCCACGTGTAAGTATACGGTGTAGCCGTGCTGTGAGCACGACCGCGGTAATCTCGTTCGGCTAGCGGCGTAGCGAAGGCAGAAGACGCGAGCGTGAGTACAGACGCGTTGTCAAGTGGCGGCGAGGACGGACGTGGGTTATTGCGAGGGTGGTGGTAGGTATGAGCCGGCGCCTGAAGTGCACTCTGTCCGGTGCGCACGGCTGGACCAACCGAAGATGGCCGCGAAGAGGGAGGAGACGAAGGAGGCAGGGCGGAGAAAGTAATGAGACCCGGAGGACTGCTATACCCTGTGCTCGATGTCCGCACGTGAGGCGAGCGTCGTGCGATAGGTGACGTTCCCGGAGTATATGCCGTAACAGATGTGGGCGTTGGTGGAGCCTGAGCGATGTGTGCGACGCCCGGTGTGAGATCAATTGAGAGCAATGTCGTTGGTTTGGTGCTCGCCGACATACTCTTAAACGTCCGCGGATCGCTCATATAGGAAGATGATACGTAAGACGACGAAGACCGCGAGGGACTTGGGGAAGGCGGGGATGTAGGTGGAAGCGGGCGGATGGAGGCGTCTTCATCCGCCTCAACTGGGTTCGAGCGAGAACCCCACATGGACGTCGCCGCGCCACTTGAACGACGATTGCTCATGCCATCATCGGAGCCATCCATGTCGGACATCTCAGTGGTGCTATTGAGTGAGATCTGGTTTGACATTGGGCGGGGACGGACGAGGTGTCCGTTCTCGTCGACATCACGCGACACCAACGAACGACTCCGTGCTGGCGCTGTATGTAGTTCTTTCAAACTCGTCCCACGCCCCGAGTAGGTGCTGTCTGCCGAGCCATTCCCGTTGTGGGTATCTGTGAAACGGCGAGCGCGAACGGTTCCGCCGAGTTTACGTTGTAACCAGTTTATGATAGGTTTGCTTGATTTTCGCTTCATGTTCTTTGAAGGGAGAGTGCGAGGGAGTGGTTGTTGCTGATTATGTTGAGCAGTCGCTATGAGTGGGACCGGCATTGTGACTGCTGGGAGAAGGGGGGGAGGATGGTGGCAGGAGGGAAGGACGGACAGCGTAATTAGTCGGCGTGACTCAAAGGGTAGTCACCATGAATAATATAGTTAGCTATGACTTGTTGGCACGTTATAACTAGTCTGGCACTAATTCAGTGAGGCTGTTGAAAAATTGGAGAATTATACAGGGCAGGGCTGGCCATCTTCGGCATGTTCGGATTTACCACGATTTTTTATCCATTTTTTTTTCGAATCTATGTGAACTCGCTACTGACTCAATCCTCCTTCCTTCTCGCATGCGGGTGCCAGTAATCAGTAACAGCTAGCACTGCTGTCCAGGAAGTCCAAGGATACCGCTCAGGCGTCTATCGTATACGGCGTCTCATACTAACTTAAAAGCGCCATAGACAGTCCTCAAACATCCACATTCTGCAATGACTCTCGCTGTCGCTCGCACTGCAACCAGTGGTAAGGGACTAGCCGCTGTTCGACTTGGTGCGCGACCCGTCTGGGTTCGTTATATTTCAACCGAGGTGCGAGGCTTTCTCCAAAGACTTTATCCTATGCTCATTTATCCCCAGCACAGGCCCTCTACTGCATACTCCAAAGTCACCCACCCCGAAACACCGGAATCCCTACCAGAAAGCGTTTCACGAGAAATCTCCTGGGCACAACATGTCCTCCTAGGAGTCTATGCTCGTCCCCAACTTGTCCTCTCAAAAGGTCAAGGTTGTCATGTCTGGGATACTCAAGGCCGGAAGTATCTCGACTTCACCGCTGGTGTCGCCGTCAACGCTTTGGGCCATGCAGATCCGGAGTTCGTCCAATGTATGGCAAAGCAGGCCAGCACACTCTCGCATTCGTCAAACGTGTTTTATAACCCCTGGGCGACAGAGCTTGCAGCGTTACTTATCAAAGTGACGCAGCGTGAAGGAGGTTTGGGCTTCGCACCAGGATCCATTTCTGAAGAAGGTTCTCCAAACGGTGTGAAAGTCTTCTTTGCCAACTCCGGAACGGAGGCGAACGAAGGCGCGCTCAAGATCTCGCGGAAAGTTGGGAAAGAGCGTTGGGCAGCTGCGCACTCAAAACCATGGTCCGATCCTGCGTGTAACAAATTTCGCGTAGCGTCCTTTGAGAACAGTTTCCATGGACGGAGTCTAGGGAGCCTAAGTGCTACCAATAACGTGAAATACCAAGCACCATTCGCGCCTTTAATCCCCGGATTCGATGTTGGAAGGGTGAACGATGTAGAGGGACTAAGGGCGCTGGTGACGGAAGAAACATGCGCGGTGATTGTTGAGCCTATTCAAGGCGAAGGCGGAATTTTCGTTGTTGATCGGACATGGCTACGAGCTTTGAGGAAGCGATGCGATGAGGTTGGCGCGGTTTTGATTTATGATGAGATTCAGGTATACGTCTACACAGGACTTTATCTACTGACTGACTCTAACTGGGTTCGATAAATGTCCTTATTAGTGCGGGCTGTACAGAACAGGAAAACTGTGGGCGCATTCAACCTTCCCGGTCGATTGCCATCCAGATATCATAACAATGGCGAAGCCTCTTGCAAACGGTTTCCCTATCGGCGCGGTCATGGTACGCGACGAATTTGCAGAGTGCATGACTCCAGGTATGCGCAATAACGAGCCTTGCTTCGCATGTCCAGAGAGAAAATAACTTCTTCCTATCGTAGGAACTCATGGCACAACTTTTGGCGGCTCTCCACTGGCCTGTGCACTCGGGCATCACGTCCTCACACGCCTCTCCAATCCGTCTTTCTCCACACATATCTCCACTGTTTCCTCACACCTTCTCTCACGTCTTTCCCCGTTCCCCCGATGGTTCCCACATGTCGTCAGTAACGAAGGTATCCGTGGTCGGGGACTCATGCTCGGTTTACCATTCACCCAAAAAGCCATTGACTCGCAGAAAGGCCCGAGCGAGCTGGTAAGGATGAGTCGAGAGCGCGGTGTGCTGTTGCTTTCGGCTGGATCAGATGCTGTAAGGCTTGTTCCGAGTTTGACTGTGAAGAAGGAAGAAGTGGACTTTGCTGTTGATGTTATTGAAAGCGCTCTTGGGGCGTTGCAGAAACAGTGATCATCAGAAACGGTTCTTTGGATATAGATAATCTAATAATGTTTTCGAGAGGGCATATTGGTGCCGATCTCGCATAGAGTCTGTTGGGATTTATTTTTTCCTTGACTTGAGATTGAGTTGGCTCCGATGCATATGTTCCTTCCCGAACAACTGGGACATACAAATGTAAACAAATACTATGTTTACATGACCGGGTAAGAGAATAATACAACATCAGTGACTCTTTCACGTCTTTTGTATCATCCATCACCACCTGTTTCATTCTATCACGCTGTGTAGCATCAAAATATTTCTATCAATCCGCAGTTTTCTTGCGAAAAAGAATATAATACCGGAGACAAGGAAGGGAGATCGAGCGCGTCAACCGGTTTTGGCAACCCCCGTCCGGTGTCTGTCCACACTTGTTGGCTTTCTCATCCTCAGCCACGTCTCCATCTTCTACCTCACATACTTAAAAATCGCATTGTCCGCGTTGGATTTAGACTTGAACGTTCACTTGGATGTCTGCTACCCCCCGCGAAGTCGGGACGCTTGTCGTCGTCATTCTAAAAGCGGTACGTTTACTTGAACATTTGTCCACCCCTGTTCCGGTGTTGACGTTTATCTCAATCACCCAACCATTTCTCTCCGTGCGCTGATATTGCATGGTTGATCTTCTACCTTGAAAACTGGGATAACAGCAACACCTCCCCAACAAGCAACGCATAGGGAAACAAGACCCATACTGCTGCGTCACGCTTAACGGTGAGAAGCGACGAACACGAGCGATCAAGCGCGGTGGGCAACACCCAGAATGGGATGAAGAAGTACGATTCACACTCTTTGAGGATACCGAGGATATTCTCGCGAGGACAGCCTCGGATTCATCCAATAGTCTAGCAAGTACGGGTGAGGGTGGCGCGGGGACGGCAGGAACACCTCCACCCCCGCCGCCGAAGGAGCAGCAGGACGCGAGGAGGCGGAAGAAAAAGGTGAAGGGCGGGAATGCGATGCACATTGCATGTTTTGCGGATGACCCGAAGGAGCCTGAGCTCATTGGGGAGACGTTGGTTGATCTTACGGAGGTGCTCACCAAGGGTGAGACGGATGGTGAGCCGCAAACTTAATCGATCGTAACAAGATGCTGATATTAGGGCTTAGAATGGTTCACTCTGACATACAAAGATAAGTTCGCCGGAGAAGTGTATCTAGAACTGACATTCTGGTCGAACGTGCGTAATCCATTCATGACAAGTGTCGTCCAATCAACTTAACATCTTCAACCAATCAGGAAAAGCCGCCCGAGAAAAAAGATAAGACGAGAATGATGAAGCCCAATAAACAATATGGCGGTCCAGGTTCCTTTGTTCCGTCAGAGAGCGACAACAGCTTTGGCAGCATAGACAGCAGGAGCAGCATATCATCTTCACTACGCCCTACCAGCTCGCTTGCACATCTTGATCTTTATCGTCCACCTTACGAACAAACAGTCCGTGGTCAAAGCACGGGAAGAACTCTGGACCAACTCGCAGACGAATTCGGCGGCTTGAATGTCGGTAATGGGAGAAGGCGTGAGAGTTATCCGGTGAGGGGATAGGTCTAGCTGGTCTAGAGATTTTTGAATGCTGATGTATATACCCTTCCGCAGCCACCAAGGAGTGGACATACGCCGCGCCCAAACTCCACATATTCAGGCTTCAGTACATCTACGTCTTACCACTCGAACGGTTATGGTTCGGAGGGCTACGACTCCGGATATGACAACCCCACGACACCTGTGCCTCATAGTCACCATCATAGACATTCGTTCGGCGAACCAGGACCTGCGATTCCAGTATATCAGTCTCCGTACGATGCGAATGCCGTTCACTCGGCTGGGTTTACTGGGCCGCCCTCTCGATCTGTATCGTCCATGTACAGCGTCCCATCGGCTTCATCGGGATTCACACAGATCACGACGCCCACACCCTCCGGGTTTGCGCCTATGCAAACAGGCAATCCTGTGCCCTCTGGATTTATGCCGCCCTCAGCGGCTCAGACACCTGTTCCTACTGGATATCCATCGCAACCATCGCAAACCCCTACTCAGTATGGTTACGGAGCCCCACCAACGCATACTCCCGGGCCATCTGGATTCATGCCACCTCATTCTGCAATGGGGTATCATCAGCTCACCCCTACTCCTGTCCAAACATACTCAGCATACCAACAATATCCCCCGCTTGGACCGGCCGCCCCTGCTTCAGCACCACTTCCCGCGTATCCACAAGCATCGACGCCGAATATCCCGACGCCTCCACACTCGGCACACTCGGCACCCCCTCAGCAATACGTAAATGCTCCTTCCCCGCAACATCCAGGCATCCATTCGCAGCAGTATTCTGTAACGTGTGCACCGAAAACGCCTTCCCCGCCTCAGCAATATCAGCCACCTGCAGCATTACAGAGTTCGGGGTCACGCCCACTGCCAACTCCTGGACAGAAAAATGGTATGCACCCAGTCACGCCACCGCAAGTTCCGATGCCGGTACCACCGCAGGGTGGAAGTCCCTCGCCATCGGGACAGCAGGTGTATGTGAATACACCTCCGCATATGCAGTCTGTTCAGCATTTCCAGCAGACACATCCGCAACCACAACAGACATATCCGTTAGCTATGCCACCGGGTCCTCCGTCGCAGCCTCAGACTAATGCGATGGGACTTCCACCTGCGACGCAACAGCAGAATGGTTTTATGCCACCACCGCCTCCGCCGCCTTTGACTGGAAAACTTCCTGGTCCTCCACCCGCTCCGCCAGTGCAGGTGTATCACCAACAGAGTGTTTCCGATCCATTTGACGGACGCGGGAATTCGCCCACACGTCCACCACTTCCTCAGCCTCCATCGGGTATGGGTGCGAATGGGAGTACTAATGGCAATGGTCTAATGTCGCAGGGTCCTCCCCCTGCTCGTGCTCCGTCAATGCCGTCGATGCGAGGGTCAGTATTCAATCCTCCGCCTCCTCCTCCTCCTTTACCGAATAGACGCGTCGTCTCGACGCCTCATCACCCTCTCCCTCAGCCTCCCGGCCTTCCGCCTCCTATGCCCAACATGCCTACCATGCCTACCATGCCTCCCCAGCATCAGCAGGCACAGAGATGCGTGAATCCAGGGGATATATTCAATCCCGGGCCGCCGCCTCGCCCACCTGCGCAGGTTGCGTATGAGATTTGGCATCCTCCGCCACAGGCGCAGTAGATGCGGTGATGTACGGACATCGAGTACATGGTCATGGACTCTTTCAAACGACATGAACGAAAGTTAGTATAATTATTGATCTCACGGACTCGCACAATCTTCTCTTCACATCACATTCTCGCGAAACAAATAACCAATTTTCTTTCACGCCATATCATTTCAATCCACCCGATACATACATACCAATACCAATACCAAGTCATACATCATTCACAATTTGTGTTTTGTTCACTCCATTGTCACTCAATAATCGCAATATATTATACTGTCCTTGCAACGGCAATTCACGAGCTTTCGTCCCTAGCACATTCAGTTTGAGATTAATTTAGTTGATCAAGAAGTGTTTCGTCGGGTGCCGTTGGTTGAGTGTTCTCTGGATCATGTTGCGTTAAGAGACGGTTTTCGCAAGGCTCTTGTAATCGTAACGGAGTAAATCTTGACGCGTACATTTGTGTGTGGTACGAAAGCAAACTCGAAAAGACTAATAAGCACTGATAAGTATTCAATCAAACCGTGTACAGTACCAGACAAACCTGTCAACTTGAATTCGACGCATTGGCATCATCCTTCTGCGCCTGATTCTGAGCCAAAGTCTTTTCCTCCCTCAATCTAGCCTCCCTCTCCTCTTTCCACTTCGCAATTTCTGTCTCCGTACCCACTAGACCACGTCGAGCGAGATCGATACGAGCTTCGCGTCGGAGTTTACTTTCTTGGAGACGTGTTCGGGCTTCGCGAGACTGGAGAGTTTCCTCTCCATAAATGATTAGGCCTGTGCACACGACTGGGCGGTTGGGGAGTAGGTAGGTGAGGGAGGAAGGTGGATGAAGAGGGGGAAGAAGGGGGACGTACAACCCATTGTTAGGAATCCTTTAAATGCTAGAGTTTGTCGTCTGTAAATATGAAACAGAAATTAAGATATAAGAAGCCAGTTTATTAAGGCATTCATCGTACCGGAAAGTAGGCCAAGTAAAGTGTGCGATCGTCGCCAGCGACGCTCCGAACAATCCATACTTGATAGCTCCCTAAAGGCACGCATGTATCACTTTGTCAGGGTCTTGGTATGAACATTCAAGAGATTTCAGAGGACAAAAGATAATTCGTAGGCCCGATTCGCAGATAGCGAACACCCGTATCCCGATTCAAGTTGAAGGTCGACTGGGAAAACACGAAATTCGGGAAGAATAACTGACCCACGTTGCAGCTCTAGCAACCTCTCCATACGCGTTATCGATCTCTTCGCGGCGCTTGGCTCGTTGAATCGCTGAAGACATTGTCTCTGTAGTGAGATTTTCCTTCGGGCGACTGGGCACCTGAAAGAAGAAAGTGAAAGGAGATAGGACGCCTCGGAAGATAACTTCGTAACTTCGGTGAGTTAAATCATGCACATCAACGGAGCTCCGTTACTGGAAATGCGCGTGATCAAGCTTGGTCGCTCAATCGCTAAAAATAGACCGGCAGTTAAAGTGGAATTAAAGATATAACGTCTTGAATGAGGTCCTGTGGATCTGATAATATCGGATTCAAGTCGAGGTATAGATAAAATATATCCATACAGAACATATACTTTCAGGCAGGTCTACGTAAGCAACAACGCGAAAGACTACACCCAAGGCGTTTCTTCCCTTCCCTAAATCCGCTTCAAGATTTCCTTCGTCACCTCACTTGTCTTTGCTGAGCCGCTGAGGTCTGGGGTGAGGTATTGTCCTTCACGTATGATCTGGTCCACAGCCCGTTCAATTCGTGTAGCAGCATCACCGTAACCGAGCGTGGAGAGCATCAGAGCCGCGCTGCGGATTGCTGCGATCGGGTTGGCGATTCCCTGGCCCGTGATGTCTGGCGCGGAACCATGCACCCTGGGTAATATGGGCCAATGGTCTATCATACGACGGTGCTCGAGGATAAGAAGACTCACGGTTCGCCCATGACAAAAGTATCTCCGGAGTTGACAGATGGAATTAATCCCAGAGAACCGACGAGAGCGGCGGCGGCGTCACTATAAGATGGCTTGGTTTAGCATTTCAGTGTGAAACGTAGGGACATACGAGATAATGTCTCCGTAGAGATTTGGAGCTACCATCACGTCAAATACTCTAAATCCGTGGGTTAGCAAGTTTCGTGGGGTCCGGGGAGCGCCATGAAGCGTACTGGGGTTCTCTGAACAATCTACGAATAAAAAGGTGAGATCAGTCGGACCTTGTCTAGGATAGACACTGAAAGAGGGCTTACTTGTAAACTGCACTGTCAACGAGTTGCTCAGCAATTGTGACGTCGTCATACTTCCCGGCAGGCTCGACGGATTTGGGCACGAGGCGGACAGTTTCACGGAACAAACCGTCTGTGACGGATAGTACGTTGGACTTGTGTATGATTGTCAAATGCTTAGAATTGCAAGTGAATTTTGGTATGTTTGCTTGAGGTTCAGGAGATGGAACGTACCTTCCGCGGTCGGTTCAGGGCAAGTTCGAAGGCGGAAATACCGATACGCCTGGAGGCATGTTCTGTGATGAGTCGAGTTGCTCGCGCTTCGCGACCGTTCGGTCCTACACTAGCCGTCTCGTCTTTGATGTACTAAATACGCGACAATCAGATGTACGGATATGTACCCTTGTCGAGGCAGTATACCAAGCATTCGGTATTTTCACGAACGACAACCAGGTCGACATCAGGCTTGTCTTCTGGATTCTCAGCCACGGAGACGACAGGTCGAATGTTTGCGTAGAGGTCAAGCTTCTTGCGAAGAGCGACGATGGGCGAACTGTAGCCTGAAACCTTGCGCGATGGAGAACTAATGGAGGAGTTGAAAGATTTGGAAATAGATGAGAAGGGAAACCGTACTTCACCGCTCCGAAAAGCGCGCAATCGCACTCGTTCTTCAGTACTCTGGTCAATGGTGGATAACGATGCATGAGCATATAGTAAGATCTGCTTGACGCACTCTACTGTCTCTTCTGGCAATGCAACGCCCCTACGAGTGAAATATTCAAATCCGGCGTTCAAAGTGACGAACTCCGTCTTCGGTATACTTGAGCCTAAAGCCTCAATAGCCTCCTTGGCTGCCTTTGCTCATATAAGCACAGTATGGTAACAAATATCAGCAAAATTGAATGCCCACTGGAATGACTTCATGCCCAATTCCATCTCCCGGTATCATCCCTATTTTGAGAGACGACCGCGCGGCGGTCGACATTGACCGCAGCGCTGCGCGAAGCGACATTTTATGGATCGGTGCACGATGCAATAAAGACGACATACTCTGAGTAGGAGACCTATGCCATGCGTGCTGTGACAGAAATGGGAAAAAAATTGAGGTCATATTACGCCATCACGTGATACGACGATCCAATAAACGCGTCGCGTCACAGACTTGGTTGCTGCTAAGCCACGGACAGTGTTGTAGCAAGTCAGCACAATCAATTCTGCGATACACACTCTCTCTCGAAATGGCGGTCAACTTTCAGATATCTCCAAGGCAGCCACTGCTTGACTTGACGAATGATAATCTTGAAAATCGAGGCTCTCCACCCAAAGGAAAGCGACCGGGTGAACATGATGATGGGGCGAATAAACGTCTGAAACTCTCGGAGGTATTATGGATTGTACTCGTCCCAAAGCACACACTGATCCGTAAGCTCAGGATGCCTCGACATGTTGTTCAAGGAAAGGTCTAGGGGGAACATATGGTATATTACGAGCATTACGGAAAGGCGACCCATTGGCGCGTCGATTCTTCAATCGTACGTTGAAAGTTTCACTCTTTTCATTATTCCGCTGATTCCCGCAATCTTATGATAGCACCAACGGTGAACATTCTGGAGACATTCGTATCTTCGAACAAAGCAGACGTTTTCCGGTGCCAGGCGTTAGACGCTGATAGGTATCTGACGCCTCCGTACGCGTGCGCCTACTCACATGGTACGTAATTGACCATTCCGGCTACCATATCTCTGCTGAACATCAAACACAAGCTTCCAAGAGAGGCCAAGCCTCGATTCTTGCAGTTGCCACTGAGCAAGGTACAGTCGACATTATCAATACTGTGAAGAGACGGGATTGGGATCCGGGTACGCCTTCTGTTTTTTTTTGGCATACAGAAAACTCAGGTGCTTTCAGAGCCTACCAGGACAGTATTACAGGTCCACGACAACGGCGTTTTTGACGTGAAATGGTCGCCTTCTGACAAACTCGTCGCGACCGCATCGGGTGACCGTACAGTGGCTATCACAGATCCCAGTTCATCCTCAGGAACTGCACTCTATTCTTTAAACGCAGGACATTCGCACACCGTCAAGTGTCTTGCATGGGATACTTCGAGCGACCATCTACTAGTTAGCGGTGGAAGGGATGGTTGTATTTGTTTGTGGGATTTGCGAACAAGAGGCAATGGCGACCTGCAAGAGGAAGGTGTGGATAGCCGTTGGGGACCTGTTCTGAATATTCCATTTGCACATGAGGAAATGGCAGGAAAAGCGACAAAGAGGGGACGTGTCTCGCTGACGCCAAAGAGTGTTACATCTGTAGCATATCTTCCTGATTCGAATTTCGAAGTCATTAGTAGTGGTGCTTCAAATGGGTGCGTAGCTTATTCAACGAATTTCTCAGGCAAGACTGACGAGCCATGTTGACTAGCATCGTTCGAAAGTGGGACTTACGACTACCGACTTCATCTCCTAAGAAAAAGCCAAAGAAGCCTACTCCTATCCTGCCGGTAGATTCTGCCGCCGAAGATCTTACGACTGTCACTTACGATGGTCAAATCGCTGGCTTCAATAGTACACCAACACGTCGGGCTCGCGGAATAATCTCGCTCGCTCTGGGATCCGGCCCCAGTGCCGGTCGTATATTTGCTTTGAGCAATGATTCGCGTATACACACATACAATTCGTCCGGGGCCGCCGGTATGCCATTAGGGGTGCAACAAGCGGACCAGGCGTACATGCATCGTCACATGTCAACGAACTCATTCTACGTCCGAGCGTCTGTGAGTCCCTGTGGTCGTTGGCTGGCAACGGGCGGAGCATCTGGTTCGGCGTTCTTGTTTGACGTAGGTGCCAATAGGACCGACAAGCTGGTCACGGAAGGTGTTGAGCTGAGGGGACAAGAGGGTGAGGTAGGAGCAGCTGATTGGGCAGGTGATTCGCTGGCAACATGTGCGGATGATGGAACTGTGAGGATATGGCGTCCAGAAATCGATACGTATCACTCGTGTGCTGGAAACCCAGAGGAAGCCCGATGGGATTGGGCATGGGGAAGGAGGTAGATATTACTGACCAAGAATCTTGCTTTCCTATTCCCTTCACTTAGTCGTAACCATGGCAGGAATTTGTAACCCAAGGAACAATGCCGCATTAGGTATGAAAAAACGAAGAGCTTGGGGATTAATGATACACGATGGTATAAGGATGTAAAGTAATACTGGCAGGTGAAAGTAAAGTCATCGTAGATGGTCCCCGAACATGAGCCAAGACACAAAAATCCAAGAACACTATTGCTTCTTGATTGCAGTTACCAGCCTGTGTGATTCATCAGTCTGTTGGATCACCATGATCTGGGAGATTGATGAAACAACGAACCAATCTAAGCCTTCCTCCAGACCGTCACCCTTCGTAGCACAAGACCCACGAACACTCCATTGCCGCCCTTTCTCCGCACCCGCAAGTCCCAACTTATCACTGAGTTCATCCGGCTTGAGTGCTTCAGGCACGTCCTGCTTGTTTGCAAACACAAGTAATGGTACGCCGCGCAGTTCATCTTCCGCAAGCATCGTCAGAAGCTCCGTCCGTGATGTATCTATCCGTGCTCGATCTGAAGCGTCAATCACGTAAATGATTCCGGCAGTGTTGGGGAAATAGCACCGCCAGTATGGTCTGGGAAGGATGACAGCCGTTGGTCGTGCGAGACTGCTTAGAAGAATGATGAATGCATACCGGATGCTTGACTGCCCGCCCAAGTCCCATACTTGAAACTTGATGTTTTTGAACTAATGCCGGACTTGAAAGTCGGACTGCATTCATAATAAACAAGCAGAAAACGTACTTGTACAGTTTCTACATTAAACCCGATTGCTATTGATATTTACTTAGTGCAAGTTTCTTTCCGCAAGGCTGAATACTCACTTGGAATTGTCGAGACGACTTCGCCAATCTGCACAGATCACTTGGTAAGCGTTTAGCGGCCATGAACAGACGAGGCCCACCTGCAATTGATAGAGAATGGTAGTTTTACCAGCAGAGTCAAGCCCAAGCATTAATATCCGGACGTCCTGGTCCTTTCTCCATCCTACAAGCGACGCAAGGGAGGAAAACACCGCCGAAAACGTCACGCCCATCTTCGTCCTCACTCGTTGTAGTTCTCGGGTGCGTCAAGCTCAGGCGAGTCAGGTATTGGTAAGGGAGAGTGTTGGGCCACGCAAGGCCAAGCAGGATGAGAGGATGGGTGATTATAAGAGCCTCGTTTCCTGAGTCGGCAAGTGCTCGGCAGTGACTTTTGATGCCTTTCCAAGGTGATCGCCAATTTCATGCTCTACTTCTTTTTACCACAGCAAGTCGTCTTACATCGGAGATGTCGTACGAGACTGATGCCATCTCAACATCCAATAAAGTAAAAGAAGATAAACCAAAGCAGAGGGAGGGAGAGGAGCATAATTCCAGCAAATCTAAGCGGAAAAATAAAGCAAAGGTAATCACCCTACTCATCTACATCATGGGGACTTCATCGAACTGAAGTTGTTCAAGTAGATAGCCATCGAAGATGGCCACGAAGAGTCTGCGAGCAGCGGAATGCCTGTATCTAAGAAGGAGGAGAAAAAACGAAAGCGGCACGGACTAGACGACGAGACAACCAAGACGGACCTTTACATTACCGAGGAGACGGAAGTAACCAACGAAAGAACCAGGAAACGAAACAAAAGCAGAAGCGTTTCAGCTACGGGCAACGACCCGGCCGAAGAATCTAACGAGCTTACGCGTAAGAAAGCGAAAAGGCGTTCCCAGAAGCACGAAGAAAACACCTTGGTCGAGCATTCTAACTTGGAGAAAAAGAAAGTCAAAGACAAGGGGAGCAAAAGGAAGTCCAAGAAGGCTCATAAGAAAGATGAAGCTGCTTCCGATGCATCTTTACCGAGCCCTGACGAAGATACGACTTTAACTGACAAAGCTCGCGGAGGTACGCTCTTTATTGTATGTTTGACAATTAATGTTGCCATTAAAGCCCTGTTTGTGACTGGCTACAGCACTGTCGTATGCACGCACACGTTTCTCTTCTCCAGAATCATGGAAGTTCAACAAAGCTCGTCAAAATTGGATAGCTAAGCATTTCTTCTCTGCAAGCGATGTATGCCATTCAGTCTATAATTTGATCTACAATTGCTCAAAACTGACTCCGAACGCAGATACCAACGAAATATGTCCCATTTGTAGTGGATTACCTCGCAAGTTGTCGAGGCGGGGTGCGCCAGGTTTGCATCATAAGTTTACGGTGTTTTCGTTGCTCTCTTACTTATAAGCATGTTAGAATCTTATCGAGGCTTGCAATAAGCACCTTGAGCCATCTCCTTCGGACCAGGAGACCCCTACCCACTCCTCTACGATTCCTACCGAGACGGCCGTGCGGCCAGTAGGCGAGGCTACTAACTCGATAACTGCTCCATTTTTGCCCGAGCCAGGGGGTGACGGTAGTTCCCCGAAGATACCAGAAGATATCGAGCAAAGGGCACGAGCTTTACTAAAGGCCCTTGAGACCACCGCAAGCTAGCATGAATATTTTTCTATCCATTGCGTTCCTGCGTCAATATCAGTAGTCTTTATTATGCGAAGTGGCTTGTCTAAGCTGCAAAACAACGGCAGCGTATAGCAGGGAGGAAGTGTGACGGACATCAACAAATCATCGCTTGACATTCACAGCTTTTACGCGGGGGTCTCCACGCTCCTGTCGTGCTTTCAGTTTCTGCTGACGCTTGCTCGTGGGTTCGGCTGGGATGTCTTCGGTGGGAGTACCCCCTCCTGGCTTCAAGAAGCGATAAGCTAGCGGTCCTACTTTGTAAAGAAAGTACCCAGGGATCTAGAAACAGTAATCACCCAATCAGATACAAAAGTTTACTTCCTGGAACGATTAACTCACCGCGATGTATAACCACCATACATATTCACTGATTAAAGCGCTGCCTATCTGGCAAGCCCCTTTGGAACAACGAAAAACACTCTTAGACCGCCATCCCAGCGAGAGTAAAAAATTGAAATTGAAAATCACTCACAAGTAATATAAAGCACATCAAACATCCATTCAACAAAATATCCCGGATTCGCAATGTCCACGCTAGGTGGTCTAATAATATTCCCTTGTGCATCTCTCCCGGGAGTCCCAGAGCTAGACAAAAAGTAGAATATAGCAATTTCGATGGCGTAAGAAACAACGAGGAGGATGTAGACGAATCCGAAAGGTAGGGAGAATATTCCTCGTGAGCGGAAATAGCGGATGAAGATGGAGAGGATGTTCGAGATGAGCATGGATTGTTGAAGTGTTCGGAGGGCCTTTTCACTTTGGGCGGCTTGAATGGAGGGAATGAAATGAGACCTTTTGGTGAATTTGAAAGGACGAACTCGAGTGCATACGGACCTGATTTTTTTACGGCTGCGTTGGCCATGGTGGACGTGTGCAACTTGAGGCGACAACGCGCTTGACGCGATCGTGACTGTTGCCCTCATTCCATTCCAAACTCACGCTCATCCACCATGTTCGCGTCAAGTACCTCATGCACGGATTGCGTCGTGGAAATTCAAGCCGTACCCATCAATATTAATCCCTCCACAGTTGTTGAGGTTACGCCTGATACTACTAGCCCGACCTCAAAGAAATACGACCCATTGGACGTCTCAACTTTCACTCCTCCCGTTGAGCTCCCGGCTCCGAGTATAACAATCGAGTTTTGTGACAGAGTCAGCCGAAAAAAATTCTATTAATCAACAGGACTCTTGAATATTAATGGACAGGACGGATAACTGTTTGTTCGTCTATATTAGTGTCGATGGTATGTTTGTATTACCATCCTTAACTCATTTGCCAACGGTTATGCCAGGTTACATCGAGCGACATGGGTGTCGACAGAGCTTCTCTTAACCTTCCCTTCGCCTACATTGAAAGGTGTACATATCGTACCGTTAAATGCAGAAGAGACGGCAGGTCGTTTCCGTATATGGCTCTCGACAGAGAACGGATCCGTTTTGGTTTGGGACAGAAAGGTTGAAGGTGGATTTCCCGAGCTCAAAGTATTGGTAAGTATGTACTCTGCTATATAATACCGCAGGCAGGCTGAAATCTGTCTCTAGAAACAACGTATACGCGACCACATCGAGCCTGGAAAATCACTGGGGCATTCGGATAAGAAATCATAGTCTTCAAATGGTCCGTTGAGTTCTATAGTATGTTAGGATTACATTCTTCTATATGTTTGAAGCCTAGACTGTGTTCTGACTATCTTGCATGGTCCAGCTTATGGTTCGACGGGTGTGGTTCCAAGAACAATCTATCGCTGACATACTTTGCGTATTCTGGTCGAGCGAGTGATCGAAGTGCGACGTTCTTGTCGGTCTCGATATCATCTATCAGTGCATCTGAAGGCTGAGAGTCAGATATGAGGAATGAGTAGTGTATATGCCAGCATACCTCGACTTGTATAATCCAATTCGGGACGTATGTAACCCAGGAGAAGCACTCGCATATCATTCCCATAGAAATCGTTCTTAAATTCATGCATAATATGCACCTCCTAACACACAATGTTACCAGTGGCACCTCACCAACATGACCAAACGAGTGATAAACGTACTGCTGATAGTCTTTCGTTCTTATAGAAAGGATTCCAGCCCAAACTCATGACCATAGGATGTACGTCGATGTCCTCTTCGCTTAGAACATGTTCAGATCCTTTTCGTGGTAGTACTTGAGCAAAGCCAAAGTAGATCCCTGTATGCGTCGCTGCGCTTAATGGTCGGAGAGCTTCTTCAGGAAGATTGGCTATTCGACAAAACCCCAATTAGCTTCATAGTGGTATATCCTTGCACAGATATAAAGAACTCGCCAGTTGGACATCCCAGCTCCTTCCCACCTCGTCCAAATCCCTTCTGTACAGCACCATGCAACGCAAAAGGGAAAGGCTGCTCCGGACCATCATCAGGACCGACGACCTCAGGCCTCGTTGCCCGATAGTCCTCCGTACTGAACGGGGTGGACTCCTCCATGAGCGCCGTTGAAGTCGTAGTAGGATTTATATTCCCAGAAGATAGGTTCTGATTTGTCATTGTCTCGGACTTGTCTATGTACCGGTTTATGAAGAAGGCGAGGATTGAGATGGAGAGAGCAAAGAGAAAGCGAGATATTGTATTCATGAGATGAGATGAGGGATTATTTATCGTTTGTCAGCGGAGGAAAGAGTGTCGTGTCGTTTTCGGAAGGGAAGATCATGGGCAGATCCTCTGTTACGCGTCGCGCCTCGACTTGTTCTCCACTTGTCACTCTCAGGCAGCGCAATGTCCTATCAATTCTACCAGACACAAGACCCGGATGCCTCACAGCCAACATCGTACCCTGATGGCGCGTACCAGCAGCAATCCACGCCGATACGCCGAGTCGGTCGAAAATCCGGAACCATAAAATCGCAAGATTGGGAATTAGACAATGTTAATGGATATGCTTCCGGGTCATCAAGCAGACGAAGGGAGGAGATAGCGCTATCACCGCATGCTGCTTCAAGTGCGATCCAGCGGTTTCTTGCATTGCGAATAAGGGAAGAAGGGTTTGAACATGCAGAGACGGTGGCGATGGTTAGGTTTGAGGCGGAAGTTGTGGCTTGTATGTAATTATGATTTACCTGCTTATTCTGAAGCATTCTGACTGAGAGATTAGTTATCGGGCAAATATTCTCAAGAGCAAAGGCATTTGCGGATGTTGCGGCGCACGGGCGACCTTCGGCTGCGGATCTACTTGAAACAGCTCTAGAATACGACCTCGATATTCGCGAGCTTGCGAAGGAGGATAAGGAAAGCAAGAGACGTGTACGAGAACGAAGACTTGCAGGTGTGTTCAACAGACAAGTTTCGGGCCGAGTTGTGTTACTGACTCTTACAGGCCAACCAGAGCCATCGTTGAATTTGGTACTGGTTCCTCCCGAACGGCGTTCAAGCTCTCCTGAGCTGCTTCCTTCAGACGATGAAAATACGCTGCCTGTGGTTCCTCAAACCTTACGTTCCCTCCCCTTGCATCTCCCACCTTTACCACCGAAACACACGTACCTGCGTACTCCCGTGAGTTCAAAGGCATTTCTCACCTTAAGATGTTGAATAACGAACAAATGCATAATTAGATCCCTCCACCGAAGAAACTAGCTCTACCTTCGTTAGAAAAGAAGCTCGAGAACGCCGCTCTTGTCCAAGAGTCATTACGAAGTTTACTGCTTGCGACGGAGGTGGACGCCGATGCGAATGACGGAGAACTCTTCGGTGGTGTAGTCAACTGGGAAGCCACAAAATATCCCAGAAAGAAATGGAAGCTTGGAAGCTAATACGATGTGATCCGGCTCCGTGTACTGACGGTCTACATTTGTAATGCGACAATTCCAATTGGCAGTGTGTATCACAGGGCAGTTTCGTGCGTAAAATTGATTTTATTTGCACTTAATTCTGCCCACGCATTCGTCTGCCCACTGGGCTGTGTCGTGAGTGTGAGAGGGGAAATACGGCAAGGTCAGCTTTGGCTTGCAATAGTTCGATTCCGAGTTTCTCGGTGCCTTCTATGCGGGGGGAAGATCCATCGGGGTTCTTCAAGGTTCTATGAATTTCGCGCGAGGTCTTTGAATTGATGTAATCGCATCGCAGATAAATTGTATTGAATGCTTCTTGTCCTCTGGATCAGCTGAATTGACTGATGTATACCGATAAAAAGGCAAATTCTTGGACTATGAATTTACAGTGCAAGGTCTACACGATGTACGTACTTGATCGAAAATGGGAGGCTTGCATCCAATTCACAGAGGACTATGGTACCGGGTCTGCCACGTATGGTTCTCATCGTTCCTGTGTCAGCGTCTCGCCTAGACAAGGAGGTGGGATCATACCGATACTCGGCTGTACGGTAATGATGGATGAGTGTGAGAGAAATTAGAGCGCGTTTCACGGTGGATGAGAATCAGCGGTGCATGAAATCTTGTAGGTCGGCTTCCAAATTCTTATCGTGTGATTGGCCAGTGGACACTAGAACGCTGACATAATCTTAGTCGAAAATCACTTAAGAACTGGTCACTCGACGCTTGTGTTTCCCTGCTTTCCTCCATTCCCCACTCGTTCCCTCGTCGTCGTTGCTCGTGTTGTCACTACCAGCCATGCATCTCGACAAGCTCTCTACGATTGCTCGTTTCAAGAGTTCTTGCCCTTTCCTCAAGGCAACGAAAATGTCAACTCTCCGGTCGCTCTGCACCTCCGCCTCCACCCGTTTCCCGACGCTCTCGCAGCTTTCCGAGCGTGCCGCCGGTTGCCCCATCATGGGTCCTGCACTTGCTGTTCGCTCCAGCCAAATTGCGGCCGCCCAGCAGACTCGTGGCTACGCTTCAGTCGCTGGCGCGAGTGATATTCAAGGCATGCATACTCGAGAGGGTGTTTTCCCTCCGTCTCACCCGGCAGTTCCTAGCAACGGAGCCGGTATCGAGAAATGTCCTCATGCGGCCGCCGCTCGCCGTGCAGCGGAGATTGCGCAGGCTTTAGCATCTGCGAAAGAAGAGAAGGCTGCTGCGACCACCAGGCCAGCTACTGTGGTTCCAAAAGCTGAAGCTTCAACGGCGCATGCTAATGTCAAGGGTTTCGACTATGAAGCTTTCTACAATGAGGAGCTTGACAAGAAGCATAAGGACAAGAGTTACAGATACTTTAACAATATCAACCGCCTTGCGGCCAAGTTCCCTGTTGCTCACACTGGCGCTGTCGAGGAGGAAGTTACCGTGTGGTGTGCAAATGACTATCTCGGGATGGGTAAAAACCCGGTTGTGCTAAACACTATTCAGTAAGTAGTCAACACAATTTTTTTGATCACATGGAAGTCA
The DNA here is from genome assembly GCA_032164295.1 of Inonotus obliquus. Lineage (NCBI taxonomy): Eukaryota > Fungi > Basidiomycota > Agaricomycetes > Hymenochaetales > Hymenochaetaceae > Inonotus > Inonotus obliquus. Next base: position 1,246,887 of record JAJHTX010000004.1, read on the forward strand.
TTCCTAATTTGAAATTTCTACTACTTCTAGTCGCACTCTTGACAAGTATGGCCATGGAGCTGGCGGAACCCGTAACATTGCCGGGAATGGTGCCATGCATCTTGCTCTCGAGGAAGAGGTTGCCGCCTTGCACCGCAAACCGGGCGCTCTCGTCTTTTCTTCCTGCTATGTCGCAAATGACGCTACCCTCTCCACGCTTGGCTCTAAGCTTCCAGGCTGTGTTTACTTCTCTGACAAGATGAACCATGCTTCCATGATCCAAGGCATGCGCCACTCTGGCGCGAAGCGTGAAATCTTTGAACACAATGACCTGCAGGACCTTGAGATGAAGCTCGCGAAGTATCCGAAGGAGACACCTAAAATTATAGCCTTCGAAAGTGTCTATTCTATGTGTGGAAGCGTCGGTCCCATTGCGGAGATATGTGACCTTGCGAAGCAGTATGGTGCCTTGACATTTTTGGACGAGGTTAGTGTTCTATTACCGCACACCCAATCACGGGATTCAGCTGACTAGAAATCCTTTCTTAGGTTCACGCAGTTGGAATGTATGGACCTCGGGGTGCTGGTGTCGCCGAACATCTTGACTGGGATGCTCATGTCCGCGCTGGCAATTCTCCTCATGCTATCCCGGGTACCGTAGCCGACCGCGTGGATATCATTACTGGTACACTCGGCAAGGCTTACGGTGCCGTCGGCGGTTACATCGCTGGTTCAACGGACTTTGTTGACACTATTCGGTCTTACGCTCCCGGTTTTATTTTCACGACATCACTTCCACCGGCAACCGTTGCAGGTGCTCAGGCTAGTATTGCGTACCAGAAGGAGCACCTCGGTGATCGTCGTCTCCAGCAGCTGAACACCCGTAGACTCAAGAATCGTCTTCAGGAGCGTGGTATCCCTGTCGTCCCTGGTCCTTCCCACATCGTCCCGGTTCTCGTTGGTGATGCCGCCCTTGCTAAGGCTGCTTCAGACATGCTTCTCTCGGATTATTCGATTTACGTGCAGAGTATCAACTATCCGACTGTCGCCCGCGGCGAAGAGCGTCTCCGTATTACTCCGTCCCCGGGCCACACAGTTGAGCAACTTGACCACCTCGTTGAGGCAGTTGACTCGGTTTTCATTCGTCTTGGTATCCGTCGCTTTGAGGACTGGGTTGCCGTGGGTGGTCGTGCAGGTGTCGCTAGTCCTGGTGCGAAGACCGTTATCCCGGTCTGGAACGATAAGCAGCTTGGTCTCTTTGATGGAACGGCACCCGTTCAGTTGAAGCAGGGTGAGAAGACGCCTATTGACCTTCGCGCGGGACACATTGCGCAGGCCCGTTTCGATCACCTGCTTGGACCGGCAAACAAGGCTATTCACTATACAGGGTCCGGAAACACGCTGTTCAACCCGACTGCTATCGGTACTCAGCAGCACATGCCGACGCCGATTGCGGCCGCCGCATAAATCAAGGAAGTAGCAAGTGGTATATTGAACGTTGAAATAACTGTTAAGAAATCGACTTCATGTGGTTTACTCGCTTGTGATCGAGTACTGATACTGCTCGTGCAGTCAAATGGTGATTTTTTGAAAGAAAGAAGGAAAGAGTGTGAATTATTGTCATGTCCGATGAGTGACACGTGAGTACACCTGATCGCGGAACGTCCTGCATGCAATTAGATGTACTGTGTGGTCTGTACGCGCAACCCGAGTAATCCTTGATGAATGGTTCTTTGCTACTGTCGGCAGGAGAGTCATCTACATACAGACATGGTCGCTTGAGTATTACTTTTAAGAAGTATCGACGTCACGCCGATCGTGGGCAGCCTTCAGCATTCTGATTAAGCCTGGAAGTCTACCTATAGCAATGATATGGATAATACGGTGGCAGAGAATAATAATACGGTTGTTCAACCTCGACCAACACCTCCAACAAGCAGAACACCTTCGCAATGTCCAAAACTTTTATCCTCATCACTCCGGCGACTCGAGGTCTTTCTCTTGCTCTAACGAGGCACTACCTCAAGACGACCAATCTCCCTGTGTATGCCACCCACCGATCTGGTTCAGCGGGGGACAACCACAAAAACATCCTATCCTCATTGTCTGGTATCGACGGAGACAGGCTAAAGCTACTTCACCTCGATCTAACTTCGGAGTCAAGTATTAAAGACGCTGCAGCCGAACTGAGGAACAGTCTCCCTGAATCGGCTTTCTTGCACAAAGGATTCTTCACGGGTGGCATGCTCTATGCAGAGAAACAACCAAGAGACATCAATAACGAGAAGCTACACGAGACTTTCAATATTAATGTTCTCTCCCATCTGCTCCTCATCAAACACTTCTCCCAATTCTTGCCGGATGCCAAAACCGATATCGGAAACGCAGGTCCGTCGAAGTGGGTCCATGTCTCAGCGCGTGTGGGCAGTATCTCAGACAACAAGAAGGGTGGATGGTACTCGTACCGCGCATCCAAGGCGGCTCTCAATCAAGTGATCAAGACGTTTGATAACCAACTCACGTTGCGCAAGACGCCTACCATCTGTGTTGGCGTTCATCCAGGAACTGTGAAGACAGATCTCTCCAAAGACTTCTGGAATAGTGTCCCAAAGGAAGAACTTTTCGAGCCTGAGTATGCAGCAGAACGCATTGCTGATGTCGTCGAGAAGTTGACGGAGGAAAATAGAGGAAAGGTTTGGGACCATGCAGGGAAGCTAGTCCCATGGTAAGAATCCCTTCTCCACGCTACAAGGCCATAACTAACCCTTACCGCTAAAGGTAATTAAGTCCCGGAGAAGTTCGGAATTTTCTCTTGAGCCATGCTAGTCCAGTCCTTCCCTGGTTTCCAAATGTTTGTCATTTCCGCAGCACAAAGAAGATACTGGAGCTCCATAATCCTGTATTCCGACATTCAAAGTTCTATATGAGACGATTTTTTCTCGTGACTACGTCATCACATTGCGAGACTTATAAAGCGAATCTTTTTGCCGTGGAAATACGCATGGTGCGCAGCTTGCTTCAGGCACGTTCGTACCGGCCACAATGAGATGCTGTGCCCTTTTGCAGCGGATGTAATTTGAAGAAGGCATAAAGACGACGTCGACGGAGAATGCTGAATCATTAACCAAGGTAAGGAGTTGATCAGGGCAAAGGTAAGGAGCACCACAACCTGGGAGACAGACTTACAAATAGAGCCATGGTAGTGGAGACGCAGGATCTCACTGTCATCTTTGGTGGGAGTAAAAGTAAAGGTATTTCCAAATGAGGCAAGATTTACGCTGCAAAGATACCAAGAATGGATCCGTGAGGTTAAGGAACGTTTCATCACAGAGAAGCCGATATTTTGAAAGTTGTACTGTGCAATGTCCGGACATGCGAAGGTCTGACATCACTGGGCGCTGAAGACGATCCGGGACGAAAAATGAGCTATAAAAGAGCAGTATGAAATGTATTCTGGGTAGAAACAACTCGAGATATTATCTTCCTGACCATGAACACCTCTCCATCCCTTGATAATCGAGGTAAGGGCGTTATCTTCCTTCAAATCCAAGATACTTATACTTACGTTTTCCCCACCGTAACTAATGGACCATCTCGACGCTCCCCCCTCTTATCCGCCATCTGTTAACGTCGTCATTCCAGCAGTACGCGATGGATCTGGAGCTCGCCCATCAAACCAGATATTCGAGGAGAACAAGTTTGGAGAGATGCAGCCTGTGAATGTTCGATTGGGAGACTCTCCTCCCAACGAACAACCCGGAGTCCAACAAGTTCCAGCAACCACCATTTACACGGAGAACGAATACGGAGAGATGCATCGCGAAGAAGCCGATCCAGACCTCGTACGGCATCATGCCGATACTACCGAAGAGATTTCTAGTAAAGACACAAAGGAACGATCAGATGCATTTCGTTCTGACGAGATTTATCCTGAGAATCGGTTCGGTGAACTTGGGAGAGCCGACTCGTTTGCTGTTGTGCATGAGCATGAGAATATTACGGATAAGATCAAAGGTGAGGTATACGCATTTCTTGTGTCGAGCTGGAGTGGTTCTTATATCAGTTGATCTGTAGGAATGGCGGGACATGTGGTTGATAAGCTTACCATACACCATCACAACCACGACCCTCGTCACTACGATCAGCGGGATGGCGAAGCATTGAAGGCAAGTAGTTTCAATCACTGAGAGGGGGGACAACAAGTTTAATTTCTGGCGCCGCAATATAGCCCATCGAATCAAATCGAATTCCAATTGAAAATGACACAGTACACTCGAAATAGTTTAAGGCTTCGGTATACGCGAGAGTTAATGTCATACACAGCAGTTGAAGACTTTCTGTACATTAATTAGCGATCATGTAGCGTAGTCAGAAATCACCAACAGAGCAACTTGCGGATTCGTACGATTGGTTGAGTTCAGTTAACGAGAGAGAGAGAGAGAGAGAGAGAGAGAGAGAATGAGATTCGATGACCATCAGTGTCAAGTCCATAAAGCAGTACTAGAGCATAATGATTACTCGTCCGAAAAGTCTCCTTCCTCCTCTACCCAGCCAAGAGTGTCGTGAGCAATCCCGAGTTGGTGAAGCATGGTACCAAGGCTCTTCGCCGGAGTAGAAGCAGAGTCTCCTTCCTGTGCACCGTTGTCCTGGCTTAGTTTAGCTTCTTCGTTGGAGTTTAAACTATTAAGAGTTGAAATAGCATTAGCTTGCTCAAAGTAAGCACCACGTGGTGTTGGAGGGAGCATCGTCGTGCGAGCGACAACAGGTCCTTTGCGTAAAGCATCAAATAGCTCTCGCTCCACCTTGGTAGGCGATTCCAATTCCTCGGAGCGAATATCATCCTCGCGAGCCTCACTTTCGGGTGGTCCATCCCAACCCCAGCCATTCGAGTGACTAGACCCCGACGTTCCCGCCCATCCCCATCCTCCATCAAACGAGCCTCCAAAGGACTTCAAGTTCGTTCCGGGATAAGGCGCTTCAGTAGATTCCTCATTATCACGAACAATTCTCCACAGTTCCCAGGCTGCCTCACGACCGACCGCCCTCCATTTTTTAACTAACTGCTCAAGTTTATCCTCCTCGTCTTCCTTCCTAATCTTTATTGCGCGTTTGAGTAGTTGCACCTTGCGTTCTAATTCCTGAGTAGTACGTGAGTTGGATACGTATGAAGTTGTACTCGCAGGTGAAGAAGTCACGAGTGGGGACTTGAACGGAGCCTTGGCCTTCGCACTGCTAGACAGCGGAGTTCTTGGGCGCGTCAAATTATTTTTCAGCTTGGTGATAGGGGTAGAAGGTCTGTTCTCCTCGCCATCGCGCTGCAGTGCAGATGGGGCTGAGGATGGCTGGCCAATGCATGGAGGTCTACGATCCGGCGTGAATATATTTCCGGTATTCGGCTTTGCTAGCAACGGAGAGCGGAACGGAGAGGCCAACTTCTTATGCTGCTTTTGCTGAGAAGCCAGAGTCATACGCTTCGGCGCGGCTGGAGCATCCTTGTCATCCGGTTCGCGAGGCCGCTGAAAACATCGATTTACTACGAGTAGGCTATCGATTACATGACACTCACTTTGAGTGGTGAGCGGTGGCCAGAATGTTCAAACGCCATTGGTTTTTCCAAAGGATTTCTCGACTTCGAGGCATCGTTTCTAGGAAGCGAAGCTTTGGTACATGAGGCATTTGACTCAGTTGTAGATATCGGCTCTCCGATGGTCGCCGAAAGGACGCGGGCGGACTCAGATTCTCCGCTCAATTGATACAAAGGATTCGATGCGGGCTGTAGTAGGGTAGGTTTAGTATCCAAGGTTATCAAAAGAGGCTTGAAATTTACATCAGTTCCATCCACATTATCCATACCAGCGCAGATAATCTTCTCCTTGGAACCATACATGGGTCTATCCGCGATGAAGGGCGAAGAAGCCATAATTCCAGTGGTACAATTCAAGATTCTTGGGGTAACCGGAGGGCCCATCTGTGAACTCTATCAAATATATTCGTAGTATAAACCGAAACACTCACAGCGCTTTCGCCGGAATCCGATAGCGTATTGTAATCCTTTATTTTATTAGCCACACAGTAGATGTCCTCCGGTTCTTGGCCAGGATGCATGCGTCCTTCTGAAGAAGTAGAGTATTCCGGCTTTTCGGATGTGAATCACCGCTCATTGAGTGGATCAAACGAGACGTACTGAGACAAACAAATCATCGGACAGAAAAGAGGCACTCTTTGAATGTATGCCGAAAGGAGACTGTAGAACGTTTGAGACGAGAGGCGGTGTCATGCTTGTTGATTCGGGTGGTAAGGAAGGAATTGAAGGCGAAGACGGGATTGACCTTAAGGAATGCTGGAAATTAGTGGATGATAGAGGTATATTTTCGGACTTCTTCCCGGTGCCATGAGCAAAGATTTATTGACCGATACGCTTGGCTTGAAACATACCAATGGTTCGCTTTTCGCGATAGCAAATGGCGACAAAAGAGGCTATCAAGTACGTCTGTTCAGAGGGAAGTTACGAGTTCGAACGATAGGACGAGCACACCAAGTTTGGTTCACTTGCAGGTACGGAGTTTTCGGTCATATCACTGTTATCATCATGGCCCGATACTTGGATGCCTGAGGTTTCTGGGCTTGGAACGGAGGGTGGAGAGGTGGCTGGAAGACTAACATGACTGGAGCCTGCGATGTCGCATTCAGATCCAGAGCTAGGCACGGGCGAAGACGACAACGGAACAGAGTCGCACTTGTCTTGCCGATTACAAGGACTGTTCATCTATGAATCACGCGTGATGGATGAGTGCTGGATGAGTCTCCGCGTTTGTGACGCGTCGCGATTTTACGCTTTACGCGATCACGAGGACAGACTACCAGTGGCATGAGTCTACCGCACGCACGACGCGTTGCTTCCTTTAAACCACGAACGAACGCCTACATACTCAACTATCAGCATGGACGGCGATGACACAATGGGCACCTTTATCGACAGATCTATTGACGAAAACGATAATATCTGGCCCGTGCACAGTACGTCAGTTCTTTGATATAGCCAGGGGCACAATGCTAAATAATGTCAAGTCGAGGTTCGCCTAACGCAGCGAACTTCACAGTCATATGAAAGGATCAGGAGATTGGTCCATGAACATCTCGTGGATACACATGAATCTTTATTCATGCCTTCAGTACTTACAGGGTGGAAGATCACGCCCATTTTGCGCGACTGTGTAGAGAACATTGCCGTGTCGGAAAGCGGTGAGCACATCGGAATCTTACTTATTCGTGGACTTAAATGGCAAGCAGCATGTCCGCGTAATAGTCTTCCGATTGCGAGATGCTCATTGCAGATACATGTCTACCAACTCCTCGAAAACTCAATGTACGAACGAATGTCGATAAACCCGTCGGATCCAAACGAAGAATACACCGCTGGGACAATTTCTGAACTCCCAAGCAAGGAGCTTGAGGGTCTCTGGGAAAGCCTGTTCTACGACAGTGATGTTAAGTCACGACTACTGGACTACATTTATGCAACTATAGGCTTGAGTGATGCCGACGTAGACTGTAAGCCACCGAGATGAGGACAATGTTCCATGTTGCTCATCTCCTCTCCAGATAACCTGGTGACCTGGAACCGCGTAATTCTCCTACATGGTCCACCAGGAACTGGAAAAACTTCTCTATGTCGGGCGTTGGCGCAGAAACTCAGCATTCGTCTCAAGGACCGGTATGGTTCTTATCACCGTTCTCTTGCGTCTCGCATCTCATCGACTCCAGGTACTCGAAAACTCATTTGTTTGAGATCAACTCGCATTCCCTATTTTCTCGTTGGTTCTCGGAATCCGGGAAGCTTGTTCAAAACTTATTCTCTACCGTGAATGATATGGCGCGAGAAGAGGAAGATTTCATTGTTTTACTCATTGGTATGAAGCGTCCTATTTATCTCGCTGCCTCGTCATAACTACTTCCGCAGATGAGGTCGAATCGCTCACTTCGGCTCGCTCAAGTGCTGTCTCCGGGAATGAACCCAGCGATGCTCTACGTGTTCGTCTGCCGTGTTTTGCCGTGTTCTTCTAGCTAAATATTGTTACGTCGACTAGGTCGTTAACGCTCTCTTAACACAAATAGATCGTCTGAAATACCAGAAGAACGTACTCATCATGGCAACGAGTAATCTAGCCAAGGCCATAGGTATTTGCTATCTTCAAAAGCGATTCGTTCTGTAGCTTACCGCGGCCTCTTAGATTGCGCATTCGTGGACCGCGCTGATGTCATCCAGTATATCGACTATCCTCCACCTGAAGCAGTTTACGACATCCTTCGTAGCTCACTCAGGGAACTGATGGCAAAGGGTGTTGTCGACAGTTTGGTGAGCTATCACGTAATAATAAATCGTTTATTCTGACTGACATTTTCAGGACGTCCCGGTTTCCGAAGTAGCTGTAAATGCCTTCGTATCGAACCAAGACGCCGACGAACAAAGCGCGATTAGAACTTTACGGCAATTGTCACTTGGGTCGAGTCTTGACCGGAAAGAATCATCTCGCATTCTTGGTTCGAGCTTGTACACTATCGCTAAAAAGTGCAAGGTGGGTACTACAATTACAATTAATAGTGTCGTATAATTCATAGTGCCGAATCATTTTCAGGGAATATCGGGTCGGTCATTACGGCGGCTACCTGTACTTGCTCATGCACGCTACATTGGCACCATGCCCTTGCCTAAGGCCCACGGGAAGCCAAACGGCAAGCAGAATGATACTTCAAGGCATCGGTCAGATGGGTAAGTATACTTAAAGTTTTCAATTATGATGTCCAAAGCTCATCCAAACGTCAGCCTCTCCAGCACAAAAACTCCACCTGTCACGGTTGATATATGGCTGGACGCGATGCGTAGGGTCGTTGACGACGAAACGCACAGCCGGCAGCATTTTCAAGTCTGAATTCAAACGGGCTGCTAATAGTTTGTGATTCCATGACGTGTATCTCTAGATTTTCACGCTGTCCTTTTTCCACATTGTTGTCGCTGCAATGAGTTTGAACAGTTACATGCTACATAGGTAGATTAGAGTCCAAGGATTAATGCTCAGGTCATCCAATCACGATATGTACTGGTTCCGATAAGCTACCTTTTTATATTTCATTGAAGCAATGGAACTGTATATACAAGGAAGCCAAAAAACACCTTGCGCCGTAGGACTGGCTGTTGCCGATGACAAAGTCGATGCATTACCCAGGTATAAGCACTCTACTCAAGGAGCAACAAGAGCCTCTGATCCCTCACTTCCGTCCTTCTCCTCAACATCCAAACGCCTCGGTTTCTTCCCACCAAAGTTTACCATCTCCATCCAAGTCTCACGACTGACTAAAACCCTCTTCCCAACATCCCTAACAAAAATCATTTTCCCCGCCCAAACTCTTCTACCTAGAGCTTCTTTTCGTCGAATGTGGAGACGAGCAAGGGATGAGCCTACTCGGTTGTCGAGTTGTCTCATGGCTTGGATGTCCTGTTCTAAGACTTGGATGTGGATTGCGAGGTTGAATTGGTTCGTGGGAGGGTTGTTGAATGGGTGAGATGAAGGAGATGGGGGAATGGGTTCTAGTGAATCGTCTAAGCGGCTTGGGGGCGGCTGATCGTCGAATGAAGGAGAGGTCGTGTGTGAAGGGGTGAAGAACGTCACAGACGATTCAGAACGATCCTCTGGTGGGGAACTTTCAGTAGTATCCTGAGGTTGAGACGACCTCGACGATGTTCGTCCTCTAAACCCATACTCGCTTAGTAAACCACCAGAATATCTCGGATACGTCGGTTCCGGAACCTCTTGATCAGGATGATCAAGTATAGACGTATAATATTCCAAATCCTGTCTTTTCCTTCGAAGAGCCTGTCGGAAATGAGGTAAAAGCCATTTTACAAGTCCGAGGTCGTGATTCCGATTAGCAACTCCTAAAACCGGTCGGAACGTATCGATGTTAACTCGTAGTCGAGGTGGCTGAATACGATCGAGAGGAAGAGTTCGGATGTCTGATTGTAATCGGAAAGATGTAGAATAGTCGAGTTCTAGTGCTTGTAAGACGTAATGTTTGACCAGAATGATTTTACGTCGAAGTGCGCAGTGTTTGATTAAGGAGTTGATGGTTGTTGCATTAGGTTGAGCAGAAGGTAGTGGTCGATCCTGAACTCCGGATGGGATTATGGGGAAAGAATCGTCTTCGTCTTCGTCATCGAAATTTCGCGAACGATCGGAGGAAGAATTGATTCGAAGCGGGTTACTCAAAACTTCAAAAGCCGAAATCATTTTCGATACTTGATTCTGTCGACCCAAAAAATCGATTAAAGTCGTAAATGCCGCAGTCGAAAACGGTTCTGGTTCTCCAAATCCACCATCCCTACCAGCAGCAGTAACACCGTCATGCGAGGAAATAGGATGTCGATCCAAATAATCCAAATCGATTCCATACGCAAGTTTCATCAAAGATGTGAAAACTTTTGGATTATCTGTGTCCTTCATAATCCTCAAAATCAAATCCAAACACGCTGACGGTACCCTTTTCTTTCGTTTTCGGATGAGGCTTGCTATGTGTAAGCATAGATGAGAACTCTGCTCGCGGAATTTTTCCTCGTCCTTTTTACGACAGGGTAACGTTAGACGATATGCGATTGCTTGTAAGCAAAGACCGTATGTCCTCGTTCGAGGTTCTAACCCGGTTTTGATGATCTCCTGTAGAACCTGAGCCGCTCCAACGTGATGCCCAACGGAAGCAAATTGCCGGAGTATAAACTCGTAATCCTCCAACGTAGGAACACATCCCAATCTTCGAATATTGTTAATTACGGATAAAAACCTTCCTTCGCAACGATGAGGGTTATCCGTAACTCGACGACCTGCAGCAAGTTTACGAACGAGCGTCTTTCGCATTACGCGTGGTTCCGGTGTACATTTTCGTAAGACTTGTTGATGAAGCTCTAATGGGAGTGGTTCACCACGGGTGAAATCGAGAAAATCGACGTAGCATGTCCATGTTAGGTCTGGATCCGCGTTGGTCTCGTTAAGAGTCCCTAAGAGGACCTTGTACTTTTGCTGCCTGACTCTCGATATATATACGTCCTTCGTCGATGCTTTTTCATCCTTTCGGGTTATCGGTGTGGTGACATCGGAAGAAGGAAGCGAAATGGAGTCTTGAGAGCTCGCTGTCAGAACGAAAGGACGAGCAGAATGCGCTGTAGGGTGACGCTTCGAATTAAGGTTGATGACCCGATTCACCAGAGTACGACGGCTTGTTAGGAGCATGAACAGCAATATGCCGCCGGTTTGAAGAGAAGAAGGAAAGAGACCAGGACAGGAGAATTCTTCAAAATTCCACGTGATCAAAACAGATCCAAATTCTCACGGATTTTGATATCGTGTTCATGTTGAAACAAAAAAAAGCATACTCACTTTCTCTTTGACTCCCAGCTTTCCCGTCGATATTGCTGTCTGCTTTGAGAACACCCTATACTCCGGTGACAGTATCCGAACACTTCTGGCTCATCGCTTAGGATGGGATATGGAAATCCATTCCACAATTCCGCAATTCATAATCAACAAGCTCACTAGAACCAGACAATTCCCTATATCTGTTTGCATCTTCATCCAAAAGAGAGGGTATCACATGTGCAACGGCGCTATGGGGCTTCAAGAACGCCAAGTGCGCGCACGTCTCAGCTTCCTGTTCACAAGCGTTTCTTGTTTACTGGTTGGACTGCGCTCTAATTAAAGAAACTGGTCAGTAAATTCTCCGGACTGTTTCATCGTACTGATGAAGTAGCTTCCGGAACAGCCATGAAGATCTCTCGCCCATAAAACGCGAAGCAAACAAGTTCATTAATATTGGATATAGAAGTGGGAGCAAAGGGAGCGCAAATCATCCTGTGAGACTTGCGTGACGCCCAGCCCTTCGAGAACCGGGATAGTCTGCGCTTCGTCCTAAAAGGTGAAACGAAAGGATCTCCTATGCTACAGAAGGACCTTGTAATCTTGACCGTGGTAGCATTCAAGACCGATCATTCTGAAGAACTGCCGCTTCACAAGTATCTCAGTAAGGACGTTTCACGGATCTCCCGATAACTGGGACGTGATACAGAGTTAACCGGTATCCCCGAGTAAGTATACTCTAGCAGTATAAAGACTAGAGGAAGAAGTTGACTCAATCCGCTACAAATTGCTGCGGGATTTGTATGGCGATACACCCAACGGACTTTAGAAGGGCATGCTAACCGCTCTGGGGCGGGCTTCTGCCACTATTGTTCCCCTTTACGAATCGAAGGTGCGACGGGGAGGGTTGAAAGGACGAGTTCTGTGATACTTAATAACTCAACTTGTATATGAACATACTCTATACTCGTTTATGGAAGTACTCCGCGGTGTTTGATAATACCCAGTTTTTCTGTCCAAAAGATACATGTCGCCGTGATCGTCGTTAAGACCGGGAGTGCCTAGGATAATAGAGTTTCGACAGATTGCCGGATAGTCAAGGGTTGCGAGATGCAAAGCGCGAAGAGTGGCGGCCTCAAGTTGCCCTGAACCAGCCATCACGATATTCCGCCTCGAGCTGGCAAATCTTTTCAGATCTTCATGTCACCCACAAACGGAGTCACGGATCTCTAGACCAAGATAGACGAATAGAGCACGCACAGCATCAGAATGCCACTCGCCACTTCGACGACTTTACGTCCCTCCGCAGGCTGAATGCTTGTGATCCCGCCGACTTGATCAAGCAAAAGATGTCCTAAACGACGAATCAAGCGGCGTCAGTTCCTCTCAGTGTATCGCACACATGAGTTCTGATTGTTCCTGGACGCTTTTGAATCTTCTGCATATGCAACGAGTATATCAACCCTCATTAGCCAGCTTCCGAACGCATATAAATCCCGAGTAATTGTTCGTCAGACCGGCGCAACCTGGACAAAGCAGGACCAGGATTAATTGGTAATTAGCCCTTGAATAAAGTGGAAATATAATATGAAATGATCGTGCTTTGTAACCCTCCACTACTATAAATATCCGACACAGTACATTCGGACGAGGTTTAACCCGGCCGCAGCAACGGCAGCTGAGTCAAAACCTCGTTTCATCAACTTGTTTTCCCTCGAGATGTAAGAATGTGCTTGAGAGAAATCAGCTCGTATGAGGGCAAGAGAGGGGCAAAGAGGTAGCTTTTTGCCAAGTTCAGTTCTGGATCCGTGCCATTGCGTCGGCAGTAGTAGTCTCCGCCTATCAATATTTTCAGCTGACTAAGCAAGGTCCACTTTCTTTTCGTGTCAGTTCACGCCTAGTCTTGATGATCCAGCCCGCTATTTTCTTCTTTCTCCCTCTCTCGTTCCTATAATCCTTCTCTTTGTCAATAACCTCATCGGAATCAACACGCGACTCTGATCGCGTCAAACGGTAGCTTTCAGTACTTTACTCGTGGTCGATTCACCGTTTTCAACACGCTTTCTGGGCATCTACACCCATCACTTGTTACGACCAACGATCAGGATTGCCAACTTATACGCTCTCTACCCGTTCCTCGCTTCTCAGATCTAAATCAATCTTCGCTCCAAATCTGTCTGCAAAATCGCTATGGCTGCTCCATTACAGGACGAGATTCTTACGGACACTTCACGAAGTACTCACTTCAACGGCTCACCTCCTTTCGCTGGTCTGCCTTCTCCAACTTCGCCCTCGTGGAAAAACATCTTTCGATTCGGGGGCGCGTCGGGGCGTAAACCAAGTCGCTCAAAATCGGCGCTTACACTAGATACCGAGTTCAAGTCTGCGTCAGTCCTTAGCGACCAGAATCCAGGTACATTCGTCACGTCACCCGCAATCACTTCGAGGTCTCGGTCGCAAGGCATTATGGGTTCCAACAAGGAGTCGGAAGGTTGTTCGCTATCTGCAAGTGCTGTTCCTGGTACTCTTACTCCGTCAAGTTCTACGTCGTTCAATACGAGCACGAGCAATCGATACTCTCGGTCGACGGGCACTCTCTCCAGCGAGTCAGGTCAAAACCTTCCTCCCAATGCACTTACTTCTGGCCGAATCCACAACAATGAGGACTTGATTGGGCAAATGGCCTCCGTGACTACGTCTCCAAGAACGCGAGATATTGACACGCCGCGTGCTCAGACGGATGATTCTGCAATTGACCTGACCCAATCGGGGTCAACAGCCAGTATCTTGCCGACTCCAAGCTCATCAGCCGGTCGGGATCGTGCGACGAGGAGTAGACTGTTTTTGAAGGGTGAGAAACAGTACGGGAACACTCAGTCTGCTCTGCTCGCACCGGCTACGGATGCGATACCGTCGCCGGGTCTAACGTCGCCGAAGCCACCGTCACGAAGCGGGATGACTAAGTTCATCCGTCGCGTAGCATCAGCGCCGAACGCGAAGAATCTGTTTACATTATCGAAAGCACACAGGGATAAGGATACTGCCGGGTCAAGGACACCAACATCAATGAAAGGATTTGGCTTCTTGTCACCCAACTTCGGTAGTATCGGACGTAATGGTTCTGTACCCGACGTTCCGCCTATCCCGTCAAGTGGCTTGAACGGACAGCGAGCATCCGAACAGGATTCGCTCGACACCATTTCATCGACCTCATCAAATAGACAAAGTCATGTTCCTCACGCTCCTCTTCACCACGGTCCCAACACGACGCCTCCACCATCGTATCATGCACCAGCTTCGCATCCCCAACCAACTTTGACGCATTCGCAAAGTGTTCAAAACTTACAGCCATCGCAAGGGTCTCTGCTTTCGCCGACAAAGGGCACACGATCTTCTCGTGCGCTTAGTTCTGCATCTGCCACTTTCCAGTTTCGTGGTGGGAAAGGGAAGAGTAAATCTCCACCAGAGCGCATTGGCCTTTTAAGCGCCCCACCAATACCAGTCGGAACAGGGGTGGATGGGACAGGGCGTGCACCTTTCAGGCGGACGTACTCGAGCAACTCAATCAAAGTAAAGAGCGTTGAAGTCAATCCCTCGAGTTTCCAAAAGGTTAAACTTCTGGGTAGGGGGGATGTTGGGAAGGTGTATCTCGTTCGGGAGAAGAAAACGGGAAGACTCTATGCCATGAAGGGTATGTTTAAGACGTTGATCGTCTTTTCTCTTTCACTTTTCTTACGGTACTTATACGTTGCTATTCTTCAGTGCTCTCGAAGAAGGAAATGATTGAGCGGCGGAAGATAAAGCGTGCCCTGGCAGAGCAGGAAATACTTGCGACTGCAAATCATCCATTTATCGTCACGCTGTATCACTCGTTCCAGTCCAAGGAGTATCTCTACTTCTGCATGGAATATTGCATGGGTGGAGAGTTCTTCCGTGCCTTACAAACGCGGCCGGGAAAATGCTTACCAGAGGACGATGCGCGTTTCTATGCTGCAGAGGTAACTGCAGCACTGGAGTATCTCCATCTATTGGGATTCATCTATAGAGATCTAAAGCCAGAGAGTGGGTATTTTTTGACGTAATACAGGGCGCCTATTGGGTCGCAATAGAATCACAATAGCTGACAACTGTCGAACAGATATCTTGTTACATCAATCGGGACACATAATGCTTTCCGACTTCGACCTTGCAAAGCAGTCTGGTGAACCAGGCGGGCGACCCGCGACGGTTGCTCAAATCGAACCAAACGGGGTGCGTACTTTCTCGATGATTTCCTCTCACCGTCCATACCCTTCTTCTCTTCACCTGATCTTCCCTTCTACATCCTTATTCCGCGTCTTCCGCGCATCTTGGGTCAAGTTGCTTTGTCCACGCGCCTTCTTTTTCTTCTGCACTTCTCATGCATACCTTTTATATTCTTGTTGCACTTCCTTTTATCCCGTTTTATCCCTCATTCTTTCCGTCTATTCTCTCCGCGCCCTGGAATGAATGAATTCTGACGTGTTTGTCATCCCCTTCTCCCCTCTTCCCATGAACTATGAATTTTTTAAACTCGGAACCCTATCTGGCCGAACTATAACCTCCGATGCCGCTTGGGGACACGGGCTCGACGTTCTGGACTATGCTACTCTCGACGTTACTGCCGTCACTGTATACTCGGACTGTGCTCGCATCTACGGGTTCCCCGAATTTCCCTACTGTGGTGAAATCATGAATTGGTCTCGCTCTTTACGCGGTACGCCACGGATTGATATGGTGCGGTGGTGATGCGCGTTGTTGGCTCGCTGTGTCGCGTGTACCGGGCTTTTGTTGGACACGATGGTTCATACAGGTGCCTGTGATTGATACGAAGTCCTGCACGGCGAACTTCCGGACAAATTCCTTCGTCGGGACTGAGGGTGAGTCGCATTGACCCTATTGTTTATTCCCCGCACCCGGAGACCTACTGGTTACTAATTTCTTTGCCCCGTTGCGACTTTACTTCTGCGTCCGATCACTTCATTTCGTAACCCGACTTTGATCGCGGTTGCGATATTCAGAATACATTGCTCCTGAAGTCATCGAAAACCTTGGCCACACATCTGCTGTTGATTGGTGGACGCTTGGGATACTAATATATGAGATGATTGTAAGCTTTGAAGCTAGTTGCTGAAATTGATCACGCTAATTGAGGTCCGACCGATTACAGTTTGCCACAACGCCGTTTAAGGGGTCATCTCGCAGTAGGACGTTCCAGAACGTCCTCGAGCTTCCCGTGAGCTTTCCTGAGCACCCCAAGATCACATCGTGCGTGTCTCGGACTTTCTTATGACAATGTGCGACTAACACTGTTGTGGCTGGCAGTGCATGCAAAGATATTATTCTTAGACTGTTAGACAAAAGTGAGTCGCGACGGCTAGGGAGTGGGAGCGGTGCTAGCCAGGTAAAGCAGCACAAGTGGTTCGCTAAGGTGAACTGGGGTTTGCTACGGAACATGACTCCTCCGGTAAGTGGTCTGATGTTGTTTGGTCTGACATGAATAGTTTCTCAGATGGTATGTGTCTTATTTCTCGGTAGATTGTGCCAGCCACGTCGAACGGGCTGGACGCCGTTAACTTCCGAAGTATTCGGGAATCACAATCACTGCAGCTGGAGATGCAGGGTGTTGCAGGTGCCGGTGTTCCAGGGACGCCTGCCCTACACGGGACAGAAGATGGATTAGAACCTGCACCCGACGACGAGCGGGACCTGTTTAGAGGGTTCTCAAGTGTTACACTGAAATACGACGGGGACGAGCCGTAGACTTTCTCTTCTATTTTTGAATCTGCTTTTCTTCGGAATGTCGATAACTTGCTGTCGTGGTGCTCTTTGGATAATGATTCCTCTCTCTATTACTTACAGTTACACGGATTTAACTAGGCACTGTCTACGCTCATTTACAACCTTTTTTTTCTCGTATTTTCGTTGAGCTTACCGGAACCAATTTTGATAGTGGATCGTTTGTTTCGTTCCCTTTTTCGGCTAATGATTTGTGTGTTGGATACATGAGTACCCTATTCACGTACGTAAAACGGAATTGAGAAAGGCGCCGTGCAAACCCAATCGGAAGGAGAGCTTCTTTTTTTTTACAGAGTTTTTTTTTTTTCGAAAGAAGGATTAGGTGCTGTCACACATCACGCGTGGTAGGTTACCGGTAGATTGGTGCGGAGAGGAGGGACCCCGGGGAGTGTGATCGTGATGGGATATAGCGGATGATCAGCGAGGGTGGTAAATCCTGGGGCAAACAGAGATAAACAATTGTTGCACGGTGGAGATTGACTGAATGTGCCGGGTGTGAGATCCTCGGATTGCCGAGGGTTGCCGGCATGCCGTTGAGTAGGTGAATGGACTGAAAAAGGCAGGGGATGAGAAGCAGAAAAGGCCGCGATTGCTCCTGCAGCAGCAGCAGCAGCAGCAGAAATCCTCCCCTCACCTCACTTACTACTTGCCAGTGAATCTACTCTCTCTCTTCTTCGCAACCCCGTCGTTGTAGGAGTGGCAGGCCGAGTAGCCCGTTTTTGGAGTACCCGCGAGTAGGGAGTGGTTGTTGTTTACATCAGCTGCTCTGCCAAGTTTTCAGTACTTTAATCCCGTAGATAGATCTCATCTGCACCCTTCTCTTTCTTCTCGTCTTCTTCTTTCTCTCTCTTCTCAATCCTCACCAGCCATGACCGATCTCTACCAGTCACAAAATACCTATTCCACTCGTCCCTCTAACCAATACCCTCACCTAGTCCCCAATACCAATGCCTACTCAACAACAGTACCTCCCCCATCGTCTGCCAGCCACAACTCTAGCACAGCCAGCAGCTCCCATTCTCACCCTCCCTCCGGCGATGAACACGACGATTCAGACTCTCCTCCAAAATCTCAAGAGACCTCTCCGACAGAGTCAAAGCCTCCCCAGAAGACTCAGAGCACGTTCTTGACAAAACTCTACGCGTATGTACCCCCCGTCTCTTGTGCTCGCGTGCGTCACTGACTCTGCAACCCTGCCAGTCTTCTTGAAAAGCCGGAAAATCACCATATGATTCGCTGGGACCCAGCTGGTGACCACATTATTGTCGAACGGCCTGAACAGCTTGCACTTCATGTTCTTCCTTCCGTCTATCGTCAGTCGCGCTTCGCCAGCTTCTCGCGTCAGCTCAATGTGCGCTTTCAATTTCCTTTCGCATATATTTACCATTTTCTGACACAACCCTTTTTTCGTCCTGTTGCTCAGATTTACGGCTTTATGCGCAAGGTCAACCTCAGAAACGTTGATCCTGCGATTGATGATCCCGACGCCAGCACTTGGTGTAAGTATTGCATCTTTTTGACTATATGCATCCTCGGGTGGCACATTTTGTTCTAATTTCAAATATTTTACCTGGACTAGCACATCCGACGCTTAACCGACACTCGCCTCCCGAGGTCGTCGCCAACTTCAAGCGGCGAGTCCCACCGCGCTTACCGAAGCCGCGTAAACGTCAAGAACCGGAGATGCCACAGGTTCCTCCGCCTCGTTCTTCGATGGGCATGGGACCCGTCCCACTTAGCGTTCCCTCGTCTACCTTAGGGTCACCCAGAGGAGGCAGGGCGCGTGGTTTCTCCGCACCAGGGTCCTACGTCCAAAGCTCTGGCTGGGGTCAGTCCTACCCGCGCAATGCGCTTCCGCCACTCA
Organism: Inonotus obliquus; assembly: GCA_032164295.1. Taxonomy (NCBI): domain Eukaryota; kingdom Fungi; phylum Basidiomycota; class Agaricomycetes; order Hymenochaetales; family Hymenochaetaceae; genus Inonotus; species Inonotus obliquus. The sequence continues at coordinate 1,265,949 of JAJHTX010000004.1, forward strand.
CCGTTCCATCTGACCCTCCGTCGCTCGCGTATGGCGGCAGTCACTCTGCGCACCCTGGCTTGCATCCAATCTCACCTGCTGATGATCACTCACAATCTGCGGGAGGTTTCTCGCCTGCTTCCTACGGGAGTGGCATGCAATACAGCTACGCAGACTCGGGATCATGGGGAATGTCACCCAGTAGTGCCGGTTCGTCCCAACAGAGCACGGGCAGTCTGTCGTCTCTTCTTAACCCGTCTGGTGGCCAGTACTCTCGTGCCACGATGCAGTCTTCGTACCCCTCATCGTTCTCAGGTGTATCCATGCCCAATAACCACAGTGCGTCAAGTTTGTCTCCGGACAGTCGACCGACAACGGCATACTCGGCTTCCTCCATGTCGTCGATGCCCTATGACACTGAACCTACCTCAGCGAGCATGTCCCATGATTATTCCCGACCGAACTCGAGCCACCACCGCCCAATCAGTCCGGCGCGTCCGCACTCTTCACACAAACCCGGCCTTGGAGGTGGCCTCGGCGGCATGAACTCTTATTCCTCGTCTGGTGCCGGATACATGGGTTCTGCAGTGCGTCGTGCAAGACGTCACTCACAGGCCATGAGTCCTTATCCGAGTCCGTATGACAACGGATCTGGCCATGCGATGGAATCATCACATTACCACTCAGCGAGACCATCATCTTCGCCGCAGCCCTCCCCTCTGACACCTGGAGGAAATGAACACCACGTGTCGCGTGTTCGCAGCATGGCCAACCTGCCAGCGGTTGACACTGTTGGCGTTTCGCAGCCGTCTGCTTACACTTTCAGTCCTGGTGGCGATTTCGCTTATTCTGCAGGCGGTGCGAGTAACGGGAACGGAGTCGGGCATGGCTCACCACCTATTCACTCGAGTGCAGGGCATGGAACGGGGCATCTCAGCAATGTCGAACCGATGGATTGGGGTCGCTCCGTACGTCCTTCCACAAGCACAAGCAGCCTGAGCGCAGCGTCTCATACCAGCTCAAGTCAAGCAAATACACCGCCTGTTGATAACGGTTACGGAGCCGGCGAGGACATCAATCGCTGTGAGTAGTCTTACTGTCTATTCGGTTCGGGCTTGGTTCTGTGTGCATCTTGGTCAGTCGGGCTTTCTCCTGTTCCTACTATCCCTATTTCACTTGACCCCTTTCCAAAAGTGCAAGTCCCTATCTTGTACACATGAATTGTATGTGAAGGAGAAAAAGATCGAAGGCACGAACAGAAACGGTTCTTTCGGGTTCGATCAGACTTCCGATCTTCCCTTCTTCGTGTGCCCCCGCCTTCTTTCCACCAATCCTACGCGCTTTTCCCATGTCCATTAATCCACTTTCACTTTGATCGCTGTTTCTGCTCCAAAGAGAGAATTGAGATGCGTATTCTACATCTCCTGCCCGATTGTCCGAAGTTGTATCGTATTGACTTTCCGTTCGCTGACTTCCAGTCGTCTTCAACCAGTCTCGCCCGACTTCGGCTTCGTCCCCATGAACGAGGGGATCCAGACGTATGCTGCAAAAACGGCCGAACTTGCTGTCTAATTGGAGCTTGAAGCGCTTGAGGAAAGGACGGAGGGATGGAATGCGAAAGAATATTATTTTGACCGGACATCAGCGGTTTGATTAAAGGGTGCTCCCCAACCACATCTAGCTCTCAGCCCACAGCGCTCGTTCGCCATTCGGATCACTATTCGAGCGAGACGGTAGGGAGACTATCCAGATTTTTACTCTTGCCTTCTTGGCTGTTGCCGCACACGTAGCCTTCTTTGTATCCGCCCTGGGGTTCAGTTCTTGCTCGGGATTTCGACAACGCTTTCGGATGTCCGACGCGACCTCGAGGTAACTCCTTAAATCGTATTTATCTCAAGAGCGCGCCTATTTGAGCGCGTTCGCATTTTGCTCTAGAAGTTCTTCCTTCTCATCTGTATTGCTTTTTCCTTTTTTCTCGTTGGACTACTCTTTTCTTCGTTCTGCTGCTTTATCGAGAGACAAACAAAAATTGCACGTCTTTTGTCGATCATCTCATTTCTTTGGTCCCTGTCCTGATTCTCGCTTTCGTTCTCGTTCTCGTTTTCGTCTGCTTTGCTGTCGATCCCTGCTTCCTTGTCTTATTGATTTCCTTATCCTTTCCTACCTCGCCTACTCGCTCGTCCCATCTCTACCTCTACTGTCTGATACGGCCGTCCCTCCTATTTCCTGGGACCCCGTAGTTTTCGAGACGGGCGATCGCCCACTGATTGTACCCGTAGCTTTCTTTTTTGTCCGTGCTGTGTATTACCCGCTCTCTGTGATTTGATGTCTCATAAAGTAGTCGTTACTCTTCGCTTTCTTTGTTTTGCCCTTGATGTTCCTAACTGCAGCCGCTTGAATCTTTCCGTTTGGACCAAATGAGATTGATCTTCTATTGTTTGGTGTGCGTCGTGTATGCACATTATAGACAGACGAATATAAGTACTCCTATCACTTGCACTTGCACTTCACGTTACGATTTGCAGCAGAGGTAATGTCATCTGCATATATTGAGGGACGTACGCGTGTTCAAAAATAAGAGACGGTACTTCAAGTTCCTCTTCTCTTCTATGCTTTAACCTTCCGTTCCGGTGTCCAGAGCAGAGCATCGAGCGTCAACCAACACAAGGAATATCAATGCCATGATCGGAATTAAAAGATCATCTTGGATTGGTATATCGATAACAAAGCTTCACATGCATATTATGCATATTATTGATATAAATACCAGAGCGCTATTAATGTTAATATGAATATGAATTTGATAATGATACTAAGGAGGAGAGTATATATCCTATAATGTTCTGTGATTTCCTGTGACGTCCCACAATTATAATGTCCCGCAATTAATATTTGTCCTCCTGTCCTGTGATGTCCTCCTGTAATAAAATAAAATTAAGCTCTGGGTGTGTACGAAAGTAAGGTTCGGCCGCGGGATATCACGGCATGGCCGCGGCCCATTATACACATACACGAGTTGGGTTCGAGTACGCGAGCAAAATGAGAATTTAGACGCTAGTCGGCTAGTCGGCTAGTCGGCTAGTCGGACAGAAGGTCAAGGTCTTTCAAGTTTATTTAGGAAATGATAAGTGGTAAATTGTGAATTGTGCCGTGGTAAATGGTAAAATTGTGCGTGGGATGGGAGTCAGTGGCAGTGGACCGTGACTATGTAGTATGTAGTACAGAAGTAGAAGTACTTCGGATGACCATCTAGAGACCTAGAGGCCCAGACTCGGAGGCGAGAAAAAGGAAAAAGGATGGGGAAAGGGGGAAAGGGAAATGGGAAGTGGAAGTGGAAATGGAAGAAAATCCAGAATAAGAATACAAGGGACTGACTGACTTGGTAGGAGGTAGGAAAATGGAAATAGAAATGGAAGTGGAAATGTCGATGGCGATGGGCGATGGACAGCAGTAGAGTAGTAGAAGTAGTAGAGCAGTAGAGCAGTAGTACAGCATCTCGGTCATTTCTGATATTATGATAGTATGATAGCCCCGTCCCATCAAATCGACGGCGATGCACAGTGGCACAGTGCACAGTAGTTCACGATGCACAGCAGCAATATCAATATTGTTAGACTCGGTCACTCGGAGAGACGATCAATCAGCATCAAGCCTAGGGACGCACAGGCGCACAGGCGCACTAGTACTGAGGGGCGAGGAAGAATAAGATCGGCGAACAACGAAGGTCTCTCTTCCTCTTGAACTTGAAGGGCCAGGTATTAATCACGATTTATGGGGGAAACTTAAAGAAGCAGAAGCCCAAGTGCACAGTGCACAGGTCGTGACTGGACTTTCCGATTTTCCAATAAGTTGATGGGGACGTGCCAGTGGCGTGATGCATATGGCGGCAGCGGCAGCAGCAGTGTGAGATGCGAGATGCGAGGTGCACGTATACTGCCACTGAATGCTACATGCTATGTGTGCTGTGAACTCTGTAAACTTCTCTAGTCTTTCAAGTCGAGTATTGACTCGTGAGCCTTGGTCAATGATCAATAATCACTATTACGGATCACATAGGAATACCAATATCAATACCCTCTGCGTAAAGCATGAAAATCATGAGATTCCGGGGTCTTGTAAGTTTTGCACTTCGCAGTTTGCACAGAACAAAACAACAAATTGCCAGTGAGATCATCTTTTTTCTTTGATGCAGATGCATGGGCATGAGTGAGAGAAAGAGAGTGAGTGAGTGAATGCCGGAATATGAATCGATGGTGATGGATGTCTTCAAGTTAGTTCGTAGGTCTCAGGCTGGACCAAATACACGGATGGATGATACCATAACCATAAACAAAACCGCCGTATGTGCTAGGGTGCCATGATGCTATGATGTTGTGGTGCCACGATGCCACGATGAAAGAACGAAGGACTAGTGCTCTCGCTCTCAACTCGGTCAGAGATTACCACCAGCGGGAGTCTGAAAGATCCAAATCGTATCTGTCTGGCCCGGGAACAAACAAACGAACGAGCAAGCGAACGAATGATAATAACCGTAATAACTGGGTCGATCAGCTTTGCGGGAAGCTCTTTAATTTGACTCCGTTCGGGTCGAGGTAAATTTAGTAAGGTACAACAAAGAAAGTACTGCACGTCCCGTCTCGAAGTCGAGTACAATAATTGTGTCGACGGGTCGACGGGTTGCTATTCATCTATTCATCAAAGGTAGACAGTTGTATGAGTGAACGAGAGGTTACCCCGGTTGATCATGGTCATGGATACAGCCTAAGTCCCAAGTTACTTAGTCCATCCAGACACCAGACATCAAGTAACCAGCGAGCAAGAATAAAGAGACCATTGCGATGTAAACTCAATCACATACACTTCTAGGATGGGAAAGTCTCTGTGATAACAGAAAAATCAGTGAGAATAAACATCCTCCGTTGAGAAGGTGAAAAATCACATACGACGAATGCATGGCGCGACGCGGATGTCATCAATCATTGAATGACTGAATCATGCACAATGCAAAACCCCGTCCAAAGCGTTCATAGAGCGGAGCACAACGACACAAAGGCGGAAAGAAAAACTTGACTCGGGCTTGGCGTGTCGGAACACAACACCTTCATCCAATTATCACAACAAAGAAAACAGATCTCTCTCTGGTTCTGGGGAAAAGATGAAAGATGAAAGAATGATGATGATGAACAGATTCCGAAGCAATAAAGCAATAAAAAGCAATAAGCCGGTTTGGTTTGACTGAAAGCTAGGTGGCAACAGGCATCAATAAACAATAATAGAACGGAACAAGACGAGCTATGTAGTCGGACCAGAGGACAAAGGACAAGACAGGACGTGACCAATCGGCATCGTCAAGTAAGTATACTATTCACCTTTGCGGAATATACAATCCCACGAACCATACTCGGTCTGACTCTCAGTTCGCCGTCGCTCAGATTAGCACCACATCGACTTCCGAGTCAACGGTGAGTTTGAGTTACGCAAGGGTTCGGATCGACACGCTTTCAGAAGTATGAATGAAGACATGAAGACGTTGATGGTCGCAGTCGAGGCGAGAGTCGTGAGGCATGCTTTGTGCCTGGAGTTTCCTTCAAGTTCCGTCGGTATCTAGTGTGCTCATGTTCCTGTAGAACGAGGAGTAATATCGGCATTTCTGAGAAGATGAGCGCAACATGTTGACCGTGCCGCTGGAAAACCAAAACAAGTAAGGGTCTTGTGGTCGGTCTAGCTGACTCAGCGAGTCAGCAGTACTCCGCTCCGCTGTCCAGCACGTCTCGTCTTTGCTCTACTCCTCACCGGCTTCGCGCATTAACGGTGCCGTTCCCGCTGTGCCACCAAGTGATGAACGTGATCGGGGGGAAAATAATGGCGATTAGATCTCTTGGTCGTGCATAATGCATCTTCTGGAACCGTAACCGTGCGCGAGAAGCACCCTTCCGACCCCTGCGATCAATTTTTGGCTATACATCGCGTGTTAGAGGCTATTAACCTCTTCGGCGCGTGTTCTGGTCGATCTTCACCTTCTCTCTCTCTAGTTTACCGGAGCGAGTTTAATTTACAAAAGTCCTCCAGGTGTTGACTCCTTACGTTTAAGAAAGAAAGAAAAGAGGTGGTGGTGGGGACGATTGAAATATTATACGCTAAAAGTGACGTTTGTGCGGCAAAATAGTGCTCTTGTCCCTTTCTTTCCCTAGGCTAGTTACCCAAAGGCCGATAAGGATGACCCCTCGACACTCCTTTGCCTCCCTGTTTGTGTGTCTCCGAGCACCGATGGCTCCTTGGCAGTTTTGCAGTGTTTCCTTCGCAACGTTGGCAGTGCGTGAGCGGTGGGTGTCGGAGCTTAGGAGGAGGGAATGGACCATTGCAAGGGGTATTCTAGCGGTGCTTCCACGAAACCCACGGTGAGAGAAGCGGCGGAGTGTGTCCGATTCGTTGCTGCTAGTGGCTAGGGCTTTGTAAGTACTGGCATACGGTAGATATGGTTGAGCCGTTGCATTTCATTCTCTGTCTCTTCTACTGGAACAGTCTGTCAATGAGTTTATACAGCGGAGGGCCTCGGAGGTAACCGTTCGTTTGGGTGGTTACAGAGAGCCTGTAGCACCGCACCACACCACACAAAGGGATCCGTCGGAAGACATTCTGATGCGAAGATGGGGATTTTCAGAACTGGAAGTATGAACATTGAGCGTTCTCTCCGTCATTCCCGTCTCGTCGTCTCTTCTCACTTGAGCAGCGATCGATAAGTTGATGAAGGAAAGATAACGCTTATGGGCAACCTTGTATTCACACGACATATGAGATGATCTGCGAATCATCCGTCAGGTGCGCCGCCCTCCATGTGTTCCAACGTGCGCTCCTCGGACCTCGTCTGAGAATTCTTACTTTAGCGGCAGAGCAGGGATCTGATACTTGCGGTCGGCGGTCGGCGGTCGGCGGTCGGCGGCTGACAGCGCACGTGTTCTCGCCGTCGACCGGTGATCTGCACGTTTGGTGAAAAGACGTAAAAGTAAGCCAACCACGGCCGAAATGAAATAGATATGAATATGAATGCATTGTGAACTTTATTGAGGACTCGCGCTGATTGAATTCTAGAACGTTGCTCATAGGGAATTGGATAACCGCCGATTTCGGATAAGGGACTACCCATGTTGAAGGGATGTGATGTCGAGATGTTGACATGACTCTGGGGCGTGATCACTAGATTACGAAATGTGCAAACCTAACGTTAACGCTGGCAAGGCAAGACAAGGAAACTTGTTCGAATTCAACGCCGATGTCATGTCAGAGGCTCGGATCGATCGATCGATGATCTTCGACGTCGCCGATGCCTCCAGCTCCGTCGGTACCCACGTGTAGCGGGTCGAACAAAGAATGATCCCGCGCGAAGCCTCACTCAGAGGATTTGCGCGGTGACCCTGCAAAAACGTTATCTCTCTGGGGGGGGGACTTCCTCACTTCTACCCGCTCTTGCGCGTCATCCATCGAGACAATTCTGATGTCTCCTGTACAAGTCCGTAGATCCTATACCGGTATGACTGGGAAGTCGCAAAGTACAAGAAGGGCCCGGGCAAGGCCTCATGTACATACATGTGTGTTCTGGGTATCTTTATTTTTCTGGTGGAATGTCTACGTGAGAATCTGAACGGGAACAGGGGTCAGTGCATTGCGTTATGGGATGATGGGGTGATGGGTCGACTTGGGGGACGTAGACATAATTAACCTCGACTAGGGGCAGTCGGAATCAAAGTCATAATCGGGTCGGTCGGTCGGTGCGCTCATCGCGTATGTACATCCCAGGCCCTCTCCGCGGAAAAGCGTCCGATGAAGGATTACGAGTCCCATCCAACAATCTTTTCGCCGCCGACACCAGACACCATGACAAAGGAGGGCCCACATGCCAGTACTAATGTTGCCTGGCAGCCCCCAGTACCAGTACTAGTCAAGTCGCCGCACCGCGCAACAAAATGTTCCCGTACCGTAACCGTAACCGAAAACAGTCAAAGCCACCCGTATTCTTGGTCACGACTCACGACTCTAGCAGTAACCTCCGCACCTCCGCATATGCTCCATTCACACTAGTACTATTACTATGTGTCTTCCAGTCTTCACGTGCATGTGCGTGACTCCCTCACTCAGCACGATGCACGATGCATATTGCACAATGCACTATGCACACCACTTATCATAATCATAAAGTTATCGGAGGCAGTTGATGAACCCGACCGCGGGCCCTGTGTACGTTGTTACCTTGTCTCGTCCTATCCCTATCCTATCCTATCAATGTCCGCAAGGCATGTCGTAACCCCCCCAGGCCTGCGGTCTCTCCTCCCCCTGCCACACATGTACAGTGCTAGAACCCGTACCGTGGCCGATAGTCTCTGGGGGACTCGGACTTTCGATACGTACCTGCCACAAATAGCTTGGATTCGTTTTTCAGTAATGAGCGCTTTTGTTATGCGTTATGTGAGAAGTGGATAAGTGGATTACCTGTTCAAGGTTCAGGGAGGCATACATATTACACACACAAAATAAATGCTAGCGTCCACCCGTTCGGCTCCTGGAACTTTATTCGGTGCAATGAACCCTTTCGTCCCTTTCGTTCTTGTTCTTATTATGCTGTCTCACCTGCTATAGCACCGGCAACCGAAAACAAAGACTAGTACTCACTGCCATGCATGTTCAATCAATTGCATATTCCTCCGGTATAGCCATCCGCCGGGGCCATGTATATCGATATCCATTCAACAATAAAAATATCAAATTATAGTCCCTGGCTTGCACAGCACTATGTAGTAACGACCAGCGAGATAAGATGAATGCATGATGCAACGGATGATACCACCAGCGTCTTTTGTTTTTCTTCCGAGTCTTTAACTCTTCTCCTATTTCCACCACTAATACAATCTCGAATCTCGACTTGACTAAACAAAGGCCAGAGAACGAGACGCTGGCTGGCTGGCTGGCGGCTGGCCATGCGCCACGTTATCGTTCAGCTTCCGGCCTGAGTCCTGAGTGTACTATGCCCCGGGTTCGGCTTGAACCGTTCAATAAGATTGTTATTCGATCTATACAAATGCAAACGGCATGCTGTGTGCTGTAAAAAGGGGGTAAAACGAAAAACGATTACGGTCCGAGGACTCGGAAGTTTATGATAGATATTTCTGAACTGAACTGAACAAGCTGGAGCTGGAGAAATATCGCAAAGGCCTAGGAGCAAAAGGTAGGCAAAATGTCGAGGGTCGATTCATCATTCCGAGTCCGAGTCCGATTTCGAATCCGACAATTTTCTCGTCGTGCTCTTCTATGGGTTGTATAGTTGAGTATGTAGTATGTACTTCTGATCGGCAGACCCTACCCCTCCCTTGCCCCTGCTCTTTGTTCGATTTTTTTTGGGTCCTTCGGTCCTTAGGTAAGGTCATTGATATTAGAGCGGAGAGCCGGGTACGGGGAGCGGTATCCGGAGTCCCTCTATCCTATCCAAGAAACCGGAAGCAAAGTTTATTCGTAATCGTAACTAATCGTAATCGTAATCGATATTTCTAATCCTAAATCATGATTATTGATTACGTATATGTCACGCTCACATGCACACGCAACGGAAGGAAATTTCTTCTAAACCTAAATTGAGTCTCAGTCTTTCACTCTCATAAACCATATGCCATATGCCATATGCATCTCTCGGTCGGAGTTGCTTCGGACCACAGTATCTGCTGGTGGCTAGGTCGAAAATCAAATCAGTGGTATAGTGGTATCATTTGATCATGATTCATGTTGGAGATGGATGGGAATATTGGGCTCAGGCCAATCAAGTACTCAGAACTGTCTCAGGTGGTCTTACCTTGCATTGATCCCAGACGAGAGAGAGAGAAAGAAAGAAAAATCGGGCTATCAGGCAATCAGCGCATCTCACATCTCACATCTTGCATCTTTGCTGGTGAGCCCGATATAGCTCTTGATAGTTCTATAGCTATGAAGTATTAACTTATTCCCATGCCAGTGCACTGCATTACAGAACAGAACAGAGTTGAGCTATTACCTCAATGTTTTCAAACTCAGTACTCTCTACATCAATTAACTCACTTTGGAGAGAGGGGGTGATCTTGGATGGGATAGGATGGGGTTCGACCAAACGAGTCGATGCTGTAATCGGCTGTTCCGTCCGAGTCCGAGTACGCATCTGCAGGTTGTATTGTATTGGAGTCATAGTCAAGCAAGGAAAGAGGATGCACATGCACATGCATATGCTCATTAGCTCGCTCTACATCATAGGTACCGTTTGTAGCTGTGCTTGGAAGTCTCTGAAAAAACTTGACTTCCCTTTTTTAGTTTTTCGTAGATCTTTTCCTAGGCTTTCGTTACACAACAAAGTGACTAAACGCGGACAAGGGGGTATCGCGGACTAGTTGGGGCGAGAAGGTTAGGAGAGGAGAAAGAGAGATGAATGAGATGAGAGGCTCGGTACCCGGAAAGCCCGCGCCAGCGCGACGTTCGTCCATTCGTCTGTTCGTCCATTCGCCTCTCGTCCCTCCCCCCATTTCGCTGTCTTTTAATTTCAAGGGTGGGGTGACGAATGCGGAATGAGAAGAAGCATAAAGATGCTCTTCTTAATCATGATGTGCGTGTTTTGTTTGTTTGTATATAGTGATGAAATGGACTCAAGTTACCAATTGTAGCGTACGCTTCTAAGCGTATTAACCGCACCAGCACACACCTTCTCTCGGGCTTCTGTTGTCAGAGAAAAATAAAAGAGGACGAGCCAGGAACGGCGCTTGGAATTAGTAGACTCTTTTCCTAGCCTGAGTACTAGTGAGTTGCTTTTTAATTGCAAAAAGTTGTTTCAATAACTTCAGTGATTGCTGTTCTAATGATTATCTTTATCAAGGCGTCACTAGTCTCAAGTTAGTGTCCTCGGTGCTATCGGACAAGAAAAGAGGAGAGAGGAGGAGAGACCCCCTTTCCCTTTCCCTTTCCCTTTCCCTATACCTGTTCCGAGTTTCCGAGTCTGCTCTACTCCTTTTGATGATACAGGCCGCTTTTCGTCCTGTGCTACTAAGATCAATCAGTGGCGTTGCTTCGAAGAAGCAGAAGAAGATATGGGGACCTTGACCTTCCGTCCTGTGCCCATCGTCTCATCGTCCTGTGCACTGGCACGCTTTGATTATGATGTGATGTGTCCCCTCAGCACAGCACTTCATCTAATTCGTGAGTCGTGAGTCGTGACTGTGACCGCCTGCCACTCTGCCACCAGTAAGTACTGCCACTGCTGCGTATGATGTGATGATGTGATGTGATGATGTGATTGCTAAGATGGTCCGGGACACCCGATATCTTTCACGTCAAAGGTGTGATAACAAATATAACTCGTTTGTACATTGTGTAGCACCGATTGACCGCATGCAAGTGCAGATGCGGGCATTAGGAGTCATTCTTCATCATGATTAGATGTCGGTGTCGGTATCAGTATTGTAGTATTCATTCATCATGATCCCGGTTGTACAGTACGTGTTAATTCATTCTTACATTTTACGTGTTACTTAGACTTATCAGAGTTGTAAGACTAATGAAGAGACGATGATTTAGGTATTTTCATTTGAGAGAGGTCGGTGTTAGCTTTTAGGATATTCGGTATTCCGTGTATGCGGTGATGCTGATGATGCTGATGGTGCCAGAGACTCGGAAGGGAGTCAGTTTGAGTCATCAATTCTAATACCAATGTCAATACCAATATCAATGTCAATGTATTACAGCTAGCTTCGCAAAGAAACATCCTGGCATTCGGGTTGATAGAAGAGCTATGGATATGGAAAGGGGCAAGGGGACTCGGAGAATTTCTGGAGGTTAACGTTCAAGTTCCTTCGTCACGGAAATTGCAATTGCAATATCAATTGCACCTCGTATGGATGGAAACTGAACTCGGCAAACTATTGTAGTATTCTAGTACTAGTACTGTTGAAATGGCATCCGAGTCCGATTTGTTCGATTCTCGGGTCGTATCAATCACAGTCGTTCGTTTACCTTACCCCTGCGAACATATTATATTGTATCAAATCGAGAACCGTCACTCTCACTCATGATGCATTCCGCGGAGAACTTGATAATCACTTGCTCTCTCGCTCTCGCTCTCCAGCTCTCGCACGCGAATTTCAATTCAAGTCAACAAATCAAAAAGGAATTGTGATGAGATGGGACTCGGACCCATATGCATATGCATGGTTCGGTTAACAGTACTAGTGACTTCCTTCGCGCTTGCCTCTCGAATCCTCGAATCCATGAACACTTGAATCCTCGATCACTCACTCCCCTCCGCTATCAACACCAGAATCGGGATCGGAACCAAAGCTTGGCTTTGACATGACCACCACCTCTACATATACTAGTACTGGCAGTAGCACATGCGCACATGCACAAGTCTGTATGTATACCTCACAGTCATACATCAAATCCCGTCCGTCCATCCGTCCGTGGAGTTATCCACGTCTATTGATCTCCCACACCAATCGGAAGGGAAACCCCCTATTCTATATTCTATTGAACGGAACGAATGGAATGAACCGAATGATCGAATGAATGAACTGAATGAATGAACGAATTGAATGAACGAATTGAACAGAATAGAAACTTGAACGGGAGAACTCTGAAGGTCTCAAGGTCTCAAGGTCTCCGTCCGGAAATAAATCAAGTGGTTTACTTTACTTATTCATAATATTAGTACTAGTACTATGCACATAGTGTCGTGCCGCGCGGACCGCTTTTCAATCCAACAATCCAACCAGAACTGTTTTTCAATAATCAATCATGATTCATGATTCATGAGCGTGTAATATGTATGTCTGTCAGACAGTGACTTAGGCAGCAGGCTATATCTATCTTTGTCACAGTATCAGTATCTCCGATGGATCATCATCGAGAATTGATACTAATATTTATGTTTGCCATTTGCCATTTGTCATTTCCTCTCTCTAGTACTCAGCGAAGCCTGAGGCCACAATTAGTAATATAGCAGTATTAGCATTAATGCGCTTTGTGATTTTCTTGGCTGTCGCTTTGTTTCTTTGTCAATGTCATGAAGTGCTCGGGAAGATTTGCGTCGCGTTCTTTCTATTTCCGAGTTTGGAGTTATTGTCGATCGATCTACCACCAACCACCAACGTAAACTTCCGTGATATGAATAGGATATTAGTGTTATCTACGAAAGCCAGAATGTTCACTATAGCTAGTATAATACTAGTACTCACAAGGGTAGCAGTACTCTATGCACTGCACGGAAACCAAGACAAGACAAGCAAATGATTTAGATTGTACTTTATCATAAAGATTTTAGTTATACATTTCAGTCCGCGTTCCTTAGCAGTATATAATGAAGTCCTTGGATCGAGTAAGAAACTCTCGACAGCAACAGGGCAAGTTGACGAAGGGCAAAGGGCGAAGGGCGAAGGAAAGTCGAGAGAACGACAGGGAATTGAACGAAGGTAATCAATCCGATGGACTTTGGGCGGAGGTAGAGATTGAAAAAGAGAAAGAAAAGAAAAATAATTAAACCAGATATTTCAGCCAGGAAAACAATTTGGAGAAAGTCAAACGAAATGACAGCTTTATCTTTACAAAAAAGTTTTCGAAAAGGAGAGGAAGAACTCCTAAGTAAGATAAGAGAAAGATTGTCCATCTCCGACGTTTTTGAGTTTCAAAAATAAAGAAGCGGAGGACGAGTGTAGGGTAGGGATAAGGATTCGAAGATGAAGGTTGAAATGAGGGAAGTATTGTAAGGATGGGTTGTGAGCACCAAGATGAAATGGAATTGTCAAAGATGAATGAATTAACAATAACAACACGCCTCATTGTGCCCATTCTGGTGGACCATAAGGCGTTGCGGATAGCGAAGATAATGGCACAGGAGAGGAAGAACCTAACCGAGCACTATCAATTCGTTCCACCATCTCACCGCTTTCATTTAATGCACCTTCGCGATTACTAGTATTCTGCCCTCTTGATGATGAAGGTGCAACGAATGCCGCAAAGTCAGAGCCCAGACCTTCACGTGGTTCATCAAGGAAACCTGCACTCTCCTCATCATCCGCACGCACGCCATACTGCATACGGGCACGACAACGAGAACGTCCACGAGTACACTCTGCATTGTCGTCGTCATCATCAAGTTCCTCATCCACTGCTCGTCGTGCAACGTATGTGAGGTAGAGAGCGAGAACAAGACATAATACGATACCCAAGACAGTCGATGTCTGACCGAGAGAAGTTGTGTTGTCCTCGTCAGAAGAATCTTCCTTCTGTACCCCATCTGATGTTTTCGAAGGAGTATGGTATTGAGCAAAGTTCTTGATGCCCGCTCCTACACTGGTGTGTATGATAACCTTCAAAAGACTGAGAGCCGTGCAATAGGTATATGTCTGGAAAGTGAGACTCGGACATCCGGCCAGGAGTGCATTAAGCACATTGTAAGGATACGGAGCCAGCCGGACGAGGAAAAGCAGAGATGGACGCTTTGAGATCGCTCGCACAACGCGTTGTAATGCCCGAGAGTGAGACATGCAGGACGTTATAGCACGGCGCAACGCGGGTATTGATCGAGATATCCAAAAGACAAATATGGCTCCGAAGAGTGCGGAGAAATACGACACGACGCCACCAGTCCATGCGCCAAATGTATAACCAGAAAGAATCTGCAGCGTTGAGTATAAAGGGATGGGGGCTGAAATGATTTGTAAGTAGACGGCGTGTATATGAATGATTATTAGATACTTACGGATGCACGTCAAGAAAATCATGAAAAACATGACGGCATATCCAGCCTCTTCTTGCGCCCTCAACCATTGTGCCAATTCATCGAGTCCACCAAAGACTTCTTCTTTCCAGAAGCTAATGGCCAAAGCGAACCCAACAATGGTAGCAGCGTACACAAGGAAGGGTAGCCAAGGCCGTATGCGTTCGATAAGGAGCATACGTCGCACAGATAGTGAGTACGGTGCATAGTTATTCGGGTAAGAAGGAAGCGCGGATGATGAGAAGGATGAATGTGTCGAGTACGGCGGGGGCGGGGCGAAAGATGAAGCGTGGGGCTGAGGAGCGGGGAAGGACGCGGGCGTGAGACTGGAAGTACGGATGGGTGCCTGGATCGTTCCTGAGCATGCTTGCTGTGGTGAATCTGGAAGACGCGTATTTGAGGGTCCGGATGCCGATGCATTGTCTCCGTAAATCATCCCGAGTCCCCGCTTTTCGTCCCAGTCCCCTCCACCGGTATTCCTCTCATTTCTTTCCGGTTGGCGTCCCCGAGAATATTCCCGGTTCCGAGAACCGACAGAAGCGTGGACGCCACCTGTTCCATCCATGTGCGCCTGCGGAGAATAAAGCGATTCCTGACGTGACACGTTCCCGAGCTCGATGTCCTCGAAGGCATCACGAACTTTCTCGCTGATTTCCTGTTGAGGCGGAGCTGGTGGCTGCAATGCTGAGACGACCCGTGGTGGCGAACGCGGGCGAGAAGAACCTGAAGCCATTCCGGACGACTTCTGAGAGG
This sequence comes from Inonotus obliquus, assembly GCA_032164295.1. NCBI lineage: Eukaryota > Fungi > Basidiomycota > Agaricomycetes > Hymenochaetales > Hymenochaetaceae > Inonotus > Inonotus obliquus. Next base: position 1,281,454 of record JAJHTX010000004.1, read on the forward strand.
GGTTCGCTCTAGATGATGAAGGAAGTGAGGAAGCGCCAGCGCTTGAAGATTGAGCATGAGACATAGTGCTCTTTGATTGAGACGAATTTGAAAGTGCCCGGGATGCTGTGTTTGGAGATGAAGACGCGCCCGACGACACGCTTGTGTCTGCGGCAAGCATTATGCGCTCCTACTCGCCCTACAAGAATATAGCTTGAGAAAAAAAGGAGTACAAGATCACGGGGATGTTCACGAGCAATACGCGTCTATCACGGTTTCTAGGAGATGAAAAAGATGCTTAGATTATCAAGAAGTTTGTGGGGAGATCATCAAAATGCGAGATGATGATAACCCAAAGCAGGGAGAGAGAGTATGATAGTCAAGCGAAGGGCGGGCAAGGAGTGTTCAAGATAGGAGAGGTAAAAGTTGAGGGAATGTTTGGGTGCAATACGCGCGAGAATTGCGGGTGATCGGCTAACGAACCTGGCGCCAGAGTTGAGCTTTGCGACGTGTCGAGGCGAGCAACGTCGGATGTGCTGGCGAGGTGTGCCACTGATGAGGCAGCTGTCTGCTGTCGGTGTTGCTGATATGCGAAGGGAAGGTGCAAAAACGCACAGAAGATCCGGTATGACCGTTCGACTATGCGGGATCAAAATGTTATTTCTCTTGGATTTCTCTGAAAAGTAACACACAGAGAGCGGTGTGCGCCTGCGAGAAGGAAGGCGATGAGAAGGAGTAGTGAAGTGAATGGGAGTTGGTAAAGAGGAATTGTAGCGAAACAGCACAGCCCCTGCTAAATTCTAAGCATTCCGCAGCAGTGGCTGTGTAGCTTATCTAACACATTCCCCTCTCATCGTTTCCGTCCGTTAACTTGCATTCAGTGTTCTTGTATTATTCTAGTCTACCACCTCCAGACTACAAACCTGTTTCGTTGTAGCTGCGAAATACTTCACTCTTTTTTATATTTTGTCTTGGCTATAAAATACCTATCATACAAATTCCACATCAGCCCTTGCAAATGATGCAATCCACCAAGCCTTCATCTGATATTGAAGATACGGATCCATATAAAACCCGACCCTCACTACCTTGTGACCATTTCTTCTGTGTTACACTGTATAGGTTCCCGCGTTTCATTACACTTATAAGGCAGTCATAGCTTGTGTTTCACTAACAGTACTCTACTATAGACCGACATTTACTATCCTGCTAGCAACACTTTATCATGAAGCTGGTTCGGTGTTTGCAACCTACTCCACTGTAGATGTCCATTGATGGCCCATACAATGCGGAGTTTTTGCGGTCCGATAAGTATCCTTCACTACTCAACCGGTTAGCTTTGAAATTTTGCTCTTTATCCATCTTCCCTGTCCTTACCTCACCGTCATTCATTCAATGGCTACCCTTCGGTAGTTTTCTGCACGATGTACGACTTTGACTTGTCTCGTAAGCCCTCCTGTTCAGTGCAATCGGAGAAGTAGGATAAAGGTTGAAAAAAAAATCCAAAAAAAGAGAGTTGGATCACGTGAGTGAGTCGCGTCGATCATTTGTCGATTTCGGAGTTACAAATGCAATTGACGAGTTGAACGCCGACCTTGACCTTTTCCTCCTTTCATCACTGCGGTATCCCCGGCGACAATGTTCTCAAACTCGCTTCTTTCCTGTTTATCAAACACATCAAAATATTATGCTGTTTTACCGACTCGTACCCGTCCCTCTATAGTACCTTATCGATTTTCGACGGCACGTTTTCTAAACCAGTCATCTTCAACGTCAACATCATCGTCAAACAATGCTAGCGAAAGTAAACGCGCCAAAATTGGAGGAAACACGTCATCTCAGGAACCAATAGGTACTACCGAAACCGATGAGAATGGGGGCGGGAAGGAAGCTAAAACACGATCTCCGCACGCGCAATGGTACTCCGACTTTTTACCAGGAATGATTCCAATTGCACTCCTCGGATCCGCTGTTTACATCGTACGTTTATCTCGTCTCCTACTTTTCTTCTGTTCGTGTCCTTAATACCCTCGAGTCTTCCCGCTTCCCGCACTCTTATCTTCCTCTCCAATCTCTCTCTCTCCGATCTAATTATTCACCGACTTATTTGATGTAAATGTATACTAACCAAATATTGAATGCGATGACAATTCAGGGACTACAACTCGTGCAAACGAAACTTGCGACGGAGAAATATTTGGATGAAGCGAACGCCCGGATTGTACAACTTGAAGAAGAGATAAAGCGGTTACAGAGCGAGCAAGAAATACGAGACCGGAAGCGCGTATCCTCCGGAACACCCACGAGTAACTCACAAACGGATTCAAAGCGCTCCTCATCTAGATGGTGGTGGTTCTCATAATGAATGAATGATATGGATCTTTCGCTCTTCCCTTCGAGTCCGAGTCAGGCTTGATTCAAGTTACGAAACATTCTTCATGGAGTCTTCGTTATGCGCTGTGTTTGAAATTTCTCAAGGAGTTAAAGCGCGTTTATCCTCGTGCCTCATGTGATGATGGATATGAATGACGAACGACGAGTTCCACCAGAGGCGTGGTCAATATCCACTTCGCCCTTCCAATCCTTCTTCGCCTTGCTCATTTGCGCGATTACATCCTTATTTCAACCGATGCGAGTACTGGCGTTTCATGTACCGTATTTAAAACTCACGGGTATTACGGATTCCGTTATGGTTATTAGACAGCGAGAGGAAGGACACGAGTGACATGCATATAGGAATTCATCATTAGCCAAGAATTAATACGGGGTCAATGTAATTGGGGGCTGTATTAATGCCCGGATATCTATGATTATACAAATGGACATAAATAACTAGATAGTAGAAAACGCACAAAGAAGCGGGGAGAGGTATACGATACGAAAAGGTCACAGTAACACCAAGATAACCACAAGCTTCTACAGACCATTATATGGCAACCTCTTTTAAGAGTCGTCTAGATTAAGATTGAGTTTGCTTGAGAATTAGGGCAGTCCGGTGGTTGTGGAAAAGTCTCGCCGTGCTATTTGGACATCTGTGAGCAAATGTTAAGATCTAAGTTTAATCTGGGAACATACCTGAGGATCGAAGCTCCCAATCCCGCGAAAGGTTTCACGGCATTACGCATTGGTTTGATGTTGAAAAGTTCGTATGCTAGCAAACGCTAATTAAACCATGTCTCCTTGACTCGGAAAGAGGAGATACGTACAAACGAAGAGTAGATCAAGAAGGAGCTTCAGTCGCTGTATTCGCAGCCAGAAGTCTTGCCTATGCAGCTTCTCCAGCTCTTTCTCCTCCGCTTTCGATGCGGTCGACTTAGATTTTTCGGTTACGCCCGACATCGAGTCCGAGTATAACCGTGACTCGACTGTATGAAGATCAGTCAGCTTGATAAGGGCGGAGAGCCGATTAGATACGTACCGGCTTGTATCCTGCCTTTGGTTATACTTCGTTCAAAACTGAGCTCGATCAAGGCTATTAGGGTGCCGAGGAACCAGCACCAATTCGAAAATCGACCGGCCCTCTCCCCAGTTTTCTTACCTATTATGCCCAGCCTTCAACGAGAAAACGTCAGATCACTATAAAACTGGATACTGAGAACAGAATACCTATAGAAGGCGTAGATGTCGTCTGATAACCCATTAAAGAATTCTAGGAGTGCTGGAGGCGGTGCTCGTAGGAAGGCCTGTAGCAAAGGTTTCGGCGCCTCCTCCTTTTTTGGTGACTTTAAGCTTAGCTCATCGTCTTGGGCGGACAGTATGGAGGTGAGAGGGGTGAGCCAGTTGAACATTATGAGAGCTTTCCTAGACAGATGTACTCTCGTTAGTCAGGGATGCGTAACCACGCACCGACAACTTGCCTAGTTGTTGAGAGATTTGATGCTGTAGACTCCAGTCGTTTGACCATTTCAATCTCCCACCTCGTCTTCTTTCTCATCGCTAGCATACGACTCGCGCCCACAGTGGAATAAAATAGCAGATAAACACGAATAGAATATTGCATTATTTTCTGCCAGAACAATGTCAAGTGTCACGAAGTCATCTACCTTGATAGATAGAACTCACGAAAGCTTTGTCTCGACCTGAGCTTGTTCTTAATATCTCCCGCCATACTTCCGGAGTTTTGACCTTCTTCACAGCCTCTTGGCTCACTGTGTCTTCCACATCCTCAACTACTTCTTCCTCCTCAAAGTCCTCAACAGCCGGCTTTGCTTTTGTTTCTTCCTGCTGCGAATCGGACGGTGCGTACAATTCAGATCCATACACGTATGATTGGGAATCTGATATCATTGAAGTGCGTGGCGTGCGTGGTGGGTGATGTGAGAGTGGATTCACCTGGAACGAGGAAGAAGGGTTGTATGATGATCCAAAGAAGTCTTCCTGCGTTGAAGTTGTGCGGGAATGCGTGTGGCTCGTACTGCTTGGAAACGATATAGTTGACATGCTGAGAGGGTGCGAGCAATCAAGAAGGCTTGACGGCGTTCTGAGGTGCGAGTGAGATGAGTCGAAATGAAGCGCACGTTCAACGCGCCTCTTGAGTTGCGTCGAGCCAAACAAGTGCATACAACGCGGTGATGTCCCGACGAGGCGTCACTGAACGAACTGTCCACCTCCTTTTACCACTGACTTCTTAGCGAAAAGGTCTGCTACTACACGTACGCTCACATCTTTCCCACTCATGATCACGGAGAGATATGGCGTCCGATCGCCACCACCACTACCATCCGATGCGCCTTCTCCACGACCACAATTCGACACAGAAACACTGAAAACCTACATAAAGGTTCTGCTCTCCAGTACATTACAGAACGAAAGATTTCCTGAACCTCGGGATCGAGACAAGCTAAGGGCGTGGTGCAAGGAGATAGGGGAAAGAGTCAAGGGCAAGATGCTTGGTTTGTCATCAGAATTACTATTATCCTGGTTTCTTCCCTCGTTTACTCAGTTGCTGGTCAGAAATCCAGCCTAAAGGATTGTGAGTCTTGCCTAGCTGATTCTCAGACAATTAATGATTTGCTGATTACTTTTCTCAGTAAATATATTGTTCTGACACGGATTGACGAGAACAGCGGGCAGGGCATGCAGTGGGTACTTTCTCATCGTCTACCCATGAAGATAGGTACAAAATAGACGCCTTCTAGTGCAAATCTCATGAGTCACTGGGAAGAGTGCGATACGGTCGCTCAAGAGATGTTCTCAAACGTACGCGACTTCGTTTCTCTTCTCGAGTGACCTCATTCATCTACCGTTTCTCCAGGATTCTTTGATATGTGTCTGCGTGGCCTTCGCCATACGGACGGTTTGACAGCAACTTCTGCTCGCTCTCACAATCTGTACTACAAGATCGGAAATATATACCCTGCATACACATGAATGCATCCTTTGGGTGATGCAGCACTATGCCCGCTCCGCTCGCTTTCCGTCGGGGTATTCCGTTGTCCATTCGAATGGATGTACAGCAGCCTTGTGGAAAGTCAATATCATCAAGGACCCCTCTACCTTGGCGTCCTTCTTGCTATCTTCGCTTCGCATGCTCAAAGCCAAAAAGGCTTTCCTGACATCTCATTGTTCCTGTTATTTCCATCTCTCATGTGATGCCGGTCAAGCGGAGCGTGAACTTACGGAAGGTTCAAACCCCTGTTTTCCGCCCATTCATTTTGCAAATTGCGTGGCTTATGCACATCTCCAAGTATTCCATTCATGCATCAGGATATTTTCGTCTCGACTGATTGGGCATACAGGAAAAACTGGACCATCGCGGGGACCTGGCATTCAATTGACCCATCACCGCTATCATTCAACTCGACACCTCCAGACGACTTCCATTTAGCTAAGCCCGTGGTGATAGACATGTATTGGATCCTATTCAAGTCCCGTTGTATGCAGTCTCAGCTGATCCTGCGCACTTGGATCTGCGAGCTACCTAAAGCAGCCCCACAACAGACAAGGTTCGGGACTAAAGTTTGGAAGAGATTGCCATGCGTGATGCGCTAAAAATGAAACATTGCAGTCTAGTCTTTTTCAGGAAATTGCACTCTTCGACGCCTTTCCATAAAGATGAACATCCGTCATCCTTTCCGTCTGTTCCACAGGGTCTGGAGTTTCACGTCCGTCTTGAAACCGGTCGCATAAAAACGTGACCAGCTATTGTTATCTGGGCATTTTTATACGCCTCCGCCATTCGGTCTCCGATTCATACAGCACTTCAAGTATTGAATTTTCGAACTCAAATTACAAGGCTGGTCACACCCGGCAAGGAAATACCACCCATTCGGCGTCGCAATCAGCTTCTTCACTTCGAACGCAGACCCCAGACCGTCCTTCTGCGGGTGTGACACTATTATCCCTATATTCCTCCCTCGTACAACCGGCTTAATTTCGTTAAAATAGGGAAAGACCAGAGTTTCGTCATCATCTCTTCTGCTTTATCAAATTCCGAAGAAAGCAGGCGGCACGCACAACAATTATGGACATGATGCTCCTCGGATTTCTCGTTCTTTCATTAGTATTCATGCAGCAAATTCAGTAGACTGCTGAATTGAGCAAGCACCCGAACCCTGTGGCGAAAAATAGTAGACTCTCCCGAAATCGCATTATTGGCCGTTGTAAGTACTATACTTCACTCAAAGTGCAGCCAAGGTGGCTTGTGCCATCCTCCGCAGTATTCTTTGATGATTGAGTATCTGACAACATCCCAGGGCGGACGACATCCCACATGGTGATCCTACATCGTTTGTTAGTTCGTGTATGCCGACCTTTCTTCATCAAGCGAAAAAAATAAAAACTTCTCAGAGCTTCAGCATCCGGTATACTCGTATTAGTGAGTGGCGTTAAAAACGTGTTCGTGTTAACAACCATGTGCATTTTCTCACTTGGCTGTTTACAGGATCTCTAGTTACCCTATTGTCCTGATTGAGCACACCATACCGCACGCTTCGGCCGCGATCGGTGTGCCACGAATTAAGCACCGTCATTGTCTGGGCTTCTTAACCTCGAGAGACCGACTCGTGTTAGTAGGCCGAGATGAATAATAGAGTCCTGGGATACTGGAGGATTGTGTGGTTCCGGTCTCCTCGGCTTCATAGAAGAGACAACGTCTCAGTCTCGAGGCTCCTGTCAAGGCACGGGCGTACAATGCATGCTGCCCAGTACTTAGCACGATCAACTTGGCTCATTTCAGCGTACATCCATCCTGGTAAGTGTAGAGCCCATCAAGCACTTACGAACAAAGGGATCATTGCCAGTCACCAAACAGGTAATTGCTCGCGCCGCTTACATGGTCCAGACTTCTGAGAAGCAGCACATATACCGACGACGCATTATGACAGGCTTTGGATGAACAAGATTTCGGTTTATGAATTATCAGAAGTCACACCACGGTCTGTACCAACTTGGCCAAGGTTCCCGTTTTGGCGACAGTATAGAAAGGATGGTGATAGATCATGGATGTGCATGCCCATGAATGCTGATATTCACGGGTACACGACAGGTTGACGTACAACGAACCGTGTTTACCAACCTTCTTTCTGCTAAGCAGAAGCCCATCAACCGGGTGATAGTTTCCCAGCGGGCCGCTCGTCAACACCGGCACTGTGTGTGTATACATATCAGTCTCTGCTAGAGAACGGATCCGGATTCAGACCAGCCGACTTATTTCAAGCAAAGTTGGATGATTTGTTCTTCCCTTTCTTCTTCTTCTTCTTCGTCGGTTGAGTCGAGATTCGTATGGCCCTTTTCCAGAATTTCGACGGAGGGGAAGCTTGTGGCGGTTTGCATCCGTCCCTTCCCTCCTTCCTCCCTCCCTCCCCCCTTTTCGGCGGAGTAACTTGATCTAATCGATATGTTGGTGCTACCTATCTTGTTACTCAAGCTTACGCCTTTAACCTGGCTCGTCCAGCTCTAGGGTATCAGCACTATCACTTACGCGAAGGTTTACCTCGACGATCTCTCCCCCTTTCGCCTCTTCCGAAAAATCGCATGGGATCCTCGCAAGATCCTCGTTGTAGCCTTTATTTATCCATTAACTATGTTCGTTGCAGGTCGGAAAGAAGATTTACTGTTCAGTATAGAGTACAGTATAGTTAGTCTAGTTTCACTTACGTCTTTCCGCTTTGTGATATGGGAAAAAAAGTTCGCTACACTTCTGTGTGCGGTTCACTTGCTTGGTAAGTCACAGATGCGCTGTCAGAGCTGAGAAGCGAGAGAAAGGGAGGGAAAGAATTTGAGGATGGGGTTGATACTCCTTCTCTCGAACTCAAGTCACATTCATTCGGTTACTTCTCTTCGAGCGGACTTCTCATGATCCTTGGATTAGGGAAGGAAAAGAAGGTAATGGACATCCCTCGTAAAGCTGCTGCTGGTCGTTTCGTGAGAAACGGGGTTGAGGCTGTTGGAAACTTCCTTGTTGAGATATCCACGTCATGAAAGCTTAGGAAACGAGCTTGCAGCGAGTGTCTTGCTGCATGCCTTTGAAGGATTAGACGGTTCGAAATTTATGAGGTCAGAATCCATGGATTGACTGCTTTCGGCAGACGTTACAGAGCCACGCACCATGTAGCCACACCCCTTCCTGCCGGCATTTACACACCACCCATAGGAGTTACTTAGACTGCCCGCGCACTTGTACTTCGGATACCAGTAACGCAGTAACGAGCGAAATGAAAACATCTTTTCAAGAAACTGGCAGTTCTCAGCGAAACAGGAATCATCCTATATAATCAGGACAACTTTATCCATCTATACGTGTAAATCTACGATCGATTACTCACATCGTGTCTCGATATTTGTACTGCTGGGCTGGACAAGGCTAAGAATCAACAACAAGCAAATAACAGGCAACAAGAGGAAACATAAACAAACAACAATAAGTAGATGTAGATGTAAGCAGCACGCCCAGGGACGACTGACGTAAACTAGCTATTAGTAAGAATCTCGTTTACATAATCTGTTTCCTGAGAAAATAATTAAGGAAATAAACTCAGAACAACAACAAAAAACAGGAAAGCAGAGTACCACAATTGATTTTATCGTTTAAACTCTAAGGAGGGGATCTTCGGATTCGGGTTTTACTGGATTCAAATGTTTAGCTTCCGATCATTGCTGCTATCAAAACGCTTTTTCTTCCGGTTGATTGGTTTGTTGATTGGAGGAGTGGTAAGAAAAGTTTAGATGATAGATCAGTTGCCTATACCAAATTGCACCAAGCAAAATGAAATGAAATTTGACTCTTGTTTCAGCCGAGCCGAGTCTTAGTCTTAGTCTTCTGATGGTGCTAAATATTTTATACGGTCTCGTGTAAACGGATCAAAAATCCATCGGAGGAAGAAGGCTTAATGTTCCTATTCGTATTGAACGGAAGGTATGGGTATGGCGAGTACCCATCATCCATCAATACAAATGCAAGCCTTAAGGTACGTCACGACTCAGTTGAGGATTGAGAGATTGTTGAACTGAACTGAGAGCCAAGCCCAAGCTAGTATTAAAATAGTATCAAAACAATCATGAAGATGAAGGAAAGATTACTCCTGACGCCCAGACCTGTTGTCGATGTTGTTAAAAAGATCTGCACCGCAGAGAAATAGGCGCCGAAAGCAGTGCTCTCCATATCCACATCACAACCAACTGCCTATGTAGTTCGATACTCTATTACGCTTACCAGTACGTCCGATGATATAGGCAAAAGACAAAATACAGTTCGGTTACATGTAACAAGGGGTTGAAAAGTAATGAAAGAATCTTCAGGCTGATACGCGAGTGAGTGAGGGGCCAGAGGAATAGGATATTTGGTGAGAAGCCGTTCGAGACGGGACCTCGGTAGTGGTGGTGTCAGGACTCTGGCGGAGTTGGATGGATACCTACTATAGTAATGATACCAAGAACTCGTGGTCATCAGTTGTTATTGGGAACTGAATTACACAAAGGCGAGACTAAGTGTAGCTTAGCTTTGAAAGCCGACACGCAATTCCAATATTGGGCGCTGTCATGTCTGAACGTCAGCCTATGAGCTATCTATGAGCTATCCGTCTGAATCAGGGTGTCTGATGATGAGGTAAATTCTATACACGAGGCAGACATATTGTTTGCTCACCGACGATTCGCAGCTAGAAGGACAGTAATAAGCGTGTGTACACGCACACAGATATCTCGACTGAGACGCCAGTTGACATCCGAAGCAGACGGGGTGAGGACCATACAGGGATGGCAGACCAATTGTCAAATCTTTGAAAGCATTCTGAAGCTTACTGGTAACCATCGGCCGATTGAAGCAGCTGCGCGTTTCCTGAGTTAGCTGGTAAGAGCGATCATCTAGATGACAGGGCCATCGGTGGGAAAGCAGCCGGAGGAGGCCTGACAAGCCCGCAGTGTCCGGTCAGAAAACGTCCAAGATATTCCTCGAGTCTCGAACTGTACTAGTCGTGATGACTTGGAACTCACCAAGAAACAGGAGGCATTTTCCAGCATCATCTGTTTGCTTAAGAGTACCCTCTTTTGTGCTGAATAGCCTTGAGCTGAGAGAATGAAGAACCATACGCCCGCCGTAAACCTATTAGCCTTGGAAACACTGATGGTCCTTTGAATCAGCGGGAGTTCTTATTCATTGCTGTTTCAATAGACCTAAATGTCCTTGCTCACAAAGTTGTGCCAAATGTACACCTGCCCGGCGGCCGGAATATACACATGTTGTGCAATAATAGGATAACAAAAGAGTTCTCGAAGCACGCCCGAAGCCTTACAGGGCGCCCAAGAGACGTTAGTTTACCCCGTTACTATCCGTCCTGCGAATCCACCGATAATAGCGGAGAATGCGTAGTCCACTTGCCATCCGGAAAACTTCATTCAGCCTGGAGCTCACAGGTGTAAGAGAGATGCGCCAAATAGAACACGGATGAGGTGATATGCGTGATGTGTTTTCTGAAATAAGCCTTCAAACATTGTCCGAGCACGCTATATACTCGCGGGTAGCGCATAATCCAGTGAATGACTTGCCTCTCTCCACATCTCTTGATATGGCCTGTGATGCCCGGGAGATGTTGATGCAGCATGTCAAGGACGTGCTCGAGTCTGTCTTTTCATTAGGAGCGACAAGATCCGGTCAATCAGGCTGACACACCTTTATTATTAGCAATAGTAAGGGTATAGCTGTTACCAAAAGGCGAGCTGCTACAACTACATCGCACATCTGTTCGAGCTCTACTCATTCTTACGAACTCGGAAGATGGGCCGAGACACAGGTGAGGAGCAGTGTGCCCCGAACTGTGCGGAGCTAGATAGGCCAGCACAAATGAAAGCTGTGCTTTCTTGGGTGTATCGATGGCAATGAAAGCCTCCGCCCGAAGCTATTGTCGTGAAAGAGTAATGACACGTCGGCAATCAGCCTAGATACGAAAAACCGCATCGGCCTGGTGCCACCACCACCGCGGAAACTCTCAGGATGATGCGAAAAGGAGGACTTGTACAGAATTTTTTTGAGTAGGTACCCATCGATGGAACTACAATGAATTTACCGACCAGTATCAGGTTGAGTCATTATCGTATGTTCCGCTGCGGACTGCTCCTTCCTATGCGGCGCCACATTCACCGCACCCGCACAACAGCTTTCGGAAAGAGAATGTCCAGGTTTTTGAAATATACAGGAGTTCTTCCGACAAGAAAGCGATTGCAGCAGTTCCGTTCGATTCTTGGTGGTGAGGAGCCGCACTTTGTAAGTGACATCGACGGTTCAGACATGAGTGGAGATTCATAAGAAAGGCAGTGAAACCTGAAACCTGAAGGTGTCTAACCTCCGCTTTGCACGCGAATTAAGAGGATTGAGGGAGGTCATGAGTGTTTGCGATATTGAAACGGAACTACTTGGCGCAGGGGAATATCACGACGCGGTGAAATGCAAGGGCCCGTCCTTCGTTCCGGGTATTGGTTTTGCGAAGACGTTTGGTCTAAAGGCGATATAACGACCTAAAACAGGTATGCGTAACCGCGCCAGCCTGGCATGCTCAGATGAAATCGAAAGCGACGAGAGAATTTGTCTCCGTGCCGCAGCCACGAGTCAACCATGAACCAACAGAACTCAGAGACGCACAGTATCAAAAAGATAGGCGGAAGGACGTCAGAATCATCTCTGACCCTTTCGTGAGAGACGGAACTGGGTCTCTATTAGCGAAGCAAGAAGGATTCTTGAGGCGGGTACGCACGAGGAAGCGGAAGAGATGAACCACTAAATCGATCCAATTAATGCAGATCTAGCTACCAGTAAGCGCATCCGCCGACAACGGAAGAGATGATTTGGATACGTATATGGAAAACACCCATTAAGATACTTGATATAACTCTCAAAGGAAGTAAGCTGAATTCAATATGGTAATCAGGAGTACTATTTCAAAATGCAGCTATGAACGTACCAGAAAACACGATGAGAAAACGGACAACTTAAGCGACCCTTTCTCATAAGACGGTTAAATTTCGCAACAAAGTCGAAAGCTCCCATGAGGAATCCTCCAATGCCATGCTTAGCATCCGTTTTAATGAAGTCCGGCGCTGAAATTCAGCATCGCGAGTGACTGATCCACGTTTTAGAGACCATATTCGGAGAATGGTACGATGCTCGCACAACGCCCATAATAATGCAGCAAGAATCTAAATTGGTGGCGGCGAGGACTTTAAGGGGGTACACGAGCTGGAAGTAATAATAAAGACTGACAGAAGAAGAGATCAATACAACTCCGCTAACTTCTCGCGGCAAAGGCTCACCTATAGAAGGTGACAAATTACTCGGTGGCACCCAGGTCTTTGACCGAAAGAACCTGATGTCAAAATCCCGAGCGCATTCGATATGTGATGGAAGCTGGAATCAAAGTGCAGGATCACGATGGATGATAAACATGAGCTGTCGGCGAGAATATCTGACAAGGAATCGGCGCCCATGATCCTGTTTGTCGGACCAAATAGAGGAGGGGGAGACCGGCGGCAGGGTCAGGCTCCATGTAGGGGACCGAGGACCCGATGGCCGACGGAGACGGCATCTTAACAGACGCGAGGGTGGCCGAGTGAGATTGTGAGAGTGTTGAGGAGGATATTAGTAGCGAGAGGAAGAGAATCTGCGAAGAGTCAAGGGCCCAAGACACGAGGCAGACAACGAGGAGAGATGAGGGAATGGAGTGGCAAGAGGGAGAAAGGACCGCAGGAGACGGAGGATGACGCGACTGGCGGTGTGTTTGTCCCTGGAAAGAGTCTATCAGCCGATCCGAGTCCCATCTCCCACAAAATGGTTATGTATACTTATCTTCCACCACACAAGCTGCATGTCAGCCTTATTCCTTCCGCCCGCTTTTTCCTGTTAGCAGCAGCATCCTCTTCTCGGCACACGGTTTTGATTCTGCGCTTCCCCTACCAGTCGCAGCTTCATCCACCTCCACTTTGTCAACCCGAGTGCCTTCCGGTGGTTTCAGCTCGTCTCGCCTCTATTTAAGCCTCATTCGAAGCACAGTCCTCTTGTGCTCCATTCGGTCTTGTCGCCTATCATCCGGCTTCTATGAGACGTAAAATTGACGACAAGATGGTTGTACAAGAGGATCATGCCACCATACGCGACGAACGAACTCCCTTGCTGATCAATACTCGCCCACCTTCCTGCTATTCGTCTTCAACCGACGACACTGGGAGCGAGAGTAGCTGCAATTCTCCGGTTGACTCCGTGCCACTGAACAAGGTATCGCAATCTGACCTGATTTGGATCCTCACGGGACTTTGGAGTGCGGTATTCCTCGGAGCGCTCGATGGTGAGTTCTATCGGACTAGTGTGACATACTTATGTCGACATGTGTCATCAGGAACGATCGTAGCGACGCTTCTGACACCTATAGGATCAAGCTTCAACAAATCCAATCAGGCGTCATATATCGGAACGTCATACCTCTTGTCCGTATGCTGCTTCACCCCGCTCTACGGTACGTGTTCTCTAGGATCTACAGGGGCACTTGCTGACCCCCCCGATCAAAGGTCGGCTAGCTGACATAGTCGGTCGGAAAGGAGCCATGCTTCTCGCACTGTCATTGTTTGGTAAGCTGCTTCTACATTGCTTTCTCCCCTGTTCACTTACCTTCTCCAGGTTCTGGAACGATCTTCTGCGGGTTGGCCCCTTCCATGGAGGCACTCATTGCTGCTCGAGCGGTGGCTGGTATGGGAGGAGGCGGGTTAGTGCTTATCATGCCCTGCTAATGTGACTTCTAATATACCTAATTTTAAATGGGTGAAAAGAGTAATGACCGGTAAGCCGAGGCCCTCTGTAAAAGAACCATCCATCCTGAGCTCACGATGGGTTGCATGCAGTCTCGAGTGTGGCTGTCACCGACCTGATTCCCCTGTACGTAACCCCGACAAGCGGACATTCGTTGGAAAAACATGAGATGCTGACTGGACAATAGGAAACAACGTGGCCTTTATCAGGGTATGGCCAACATGTATGTATTGTCCCTCCTGTCTTCTATTATTCCAATAACGTCTAACGAATGTAACAAAGCTTGTTCGGTCTAGGTATAGCAGTTCCCAAGGTGTCTATTAATCATTCACTCACGAAGCTCCTTTCAGGGGCGGGTCTTGGCGGGCCCCTCGGAGGTTGGCTCAATGATTCTTTCGGCTGGTACGTCACTCGCGCTTCATACACGACACCGACGCTGAGCTGTCTTGTCTTCCAGGCGATCGGCCTTTCTCGTACAGGTACGCCTATCATCTCATCTCGATTCGATTCGGCTCTGACGTAGCTAATGACCGCAGATCCCGATCCTGGCCCTATCCACTATTCTTGTGATTACCAAGGTCGATATAAAGTTACCCCTGGAAGTACAGAACCGGTCAACCTATGAGAAGCTCCGGAGAATCGACGTCTTGGGTTCAACCACGCTCGTTGCAACAGTCGGTACTCTTCTCCTGGCTTTCAGTCTCAAGTCAACAGAGGAAATGCCTTGGTCACATCCAGTCATAGTCGGGCTCTTCGTAGCCAGCGCAGTATTCGGTGTTGCCTTTGTATATGTAGAGACACACATCGCTCCCTTTCCGGTGATGCCGATGCATTTGATCACGCGACGGACCCCTTTGTTCGTTTCATTATCGAATTTGTATGTTTTACCCGTTGACATCCCCCCCCCCGTGCCTGTCTGATCAATGGTCATCTAGTTTTGGGAGTGTCGCTGCTTTCTCAGTGGTAAGTTTGACTTTTTATTCGATAAATTATGCTGATCTTCATGCGCCGTAGTTGTACAACGTTCCATTGGTAGAGTCCATTCAACTTCTTCTGCATACAACCAGGGCAAACCTTCTCCTGACAGTACTTCTCGGCCGTTCGCATGACAAGTTCCAAGGATGCTGGTGAGCTATTTTTGTATCATAGGAGTCATAGACCTTGTGCTGAATAACTGCAGGGTTGCATCTCCTACCACACTCTGTAAGAAACATCGTCTGAATTCTGATGCTTTAATAACGACAAGACACAGGTTGCAATCTCTACGGGGAGTGTCTTTGCCGGATGGTGAGATGATGTTATTTACGGACGTTAATATTGAGACTGACATCGCCTTTAGGGTGATGCGAAAGACTGGGAAGCTTCATTTCCTCACAATTGCGTCAGCGGCGGCAGCCGTTACCGCGACAGTGTCAATATGCTTCTGGAACTCAAATACAGCCACATGGCACCTTTGGTTTGACATTTTCCCTCAAGGGTTCGGAATGGCAAGCTTAATAACAACTACCCTTATCGTATGTCCTTGACACCGACGTGGAGTTTCATCGCATTTACCCTTTCTTAAAGGCCATGATCGCCGGTGTTTCAAAGGAAGATTTAGCAGTGGCTACCGGGAGTGAGCTCTCCCCTTGGTCCCAGGTTTCGAACAATAGATACTAACATGCTGCATTCTCAGTAACATACCTGTTCCGAACCACGGGTCAAGTCATCGGGGTTTCTTTGAGCGGAGCAGTCCTTCAGGCAGTCCTTCTAAAGGCTTTACATGAAAAGATCAAGGGTCCTGACGCCGAGAGTATCATAGAGTCAATTCGGTGGGTACTTTCTCAATCAATGAGGCAGTAATGTGTATTGAACATCGGCTTTAGACACTCAACTGCGGTCATCCCCTCTCTAGATCCACCATTACAGAAAGCCGCTGTGGATGCATACTCTCTGGCTTTACGTATTGTATTTATCTGCCAGGCTGCAATGAACTTCATGGCTTTCCTGTGTGTTCTGCCAATTCAAGAGAACCCATTACCGTAAGTGAAACTCGTTCCTTTCAGTGTTGATAGTTATTCATCCCCTTCTATAGTGGGTCACACGAAGAACAAGAGGAACAGTATCGACGGATGCGCGAAGAACAAGATGAACGTAGTCGATTGTTGACAAACGGAACAACCAACTCACGCGCCTGAGCTTTCTATCTCCGATGGGGGTATGTACGAATATCCGCCGGAAATTAGAGCGGCCGTTCGAGTTCAATCTGCTATGGTGAAAAAATATACATTCTAACCCCTCCCCCCAATTGTCCGACACACTTCACGAGTTTTCAACGATGTCAAGGCCGCAAAGATCTCTAACGACCCCCGAACGTTCCTCCTCCCCATGTCACGTATTTCTTTGGACTGGATTGGATCGTTTGGGATCCTCTCCTTTTTCTCTCTCTCAACATGCAGCTCTTTTTCACTCGGCCGAATCTTCAAACTCATCGTGCACTCCACCGTTACACACGCCCCCACTACTCACTAAATTATACAGACGACAAGTTAAACGGTAAATGGTGGGTAAATGTATATTTGGTTTTGTTATGCGGTAGAACGGAAAAGAAACGGAATGGGGAGTAGAGGTAAATGAATGGTAGCAGATATTTTCTTCAAGTGTATTCATAGTAGATAGCAGATAGCAGAAAGCAGGAAAATACCTTCCTTTTTATTATCCTGTGTTTTACTCGTTTACTCAATTTTTGAGAGGCAATGATTTTGATTTTGGTTTGTACAAGTGCTGGGTAAGGAGAAAGGAAATGAATAGATGGAATTTACGGTGAAAGACCCTGATTGAGTTTGCTTTTGCCAAAGAGCGTGTACATACTACAGTTGTTCAACGTGCGGATTTCTGCCTCTGCCTTTCCCCCAAAGCATACCTCAACCCGACAATACTCCTTCACTTCTTCACAGCAAAAGAAATCATTCGGGCATCTTCTCTTCAATCCACCTTCGAGGTTTTTTCTCTCCTACACGTCTCGCTTGTTGGGAACTCGTTAACCACGCATCTGCATCTGCATCTACACCCGACGCCGACACCGAACCCGTCCCCGTCCCAGTCCCCGTCCCAGTCTCAGTCCCAGTCCCAACAGCACCAGTAAAACCCGACCGTCGTTTATGCGCAGGACACGGAAGGATCTGAGAAGCAGCTACCGTTATAATAGACGCGAAAAACGTTGCTGTGAAGAGCGAGGAGATGATTGATCGGCGTTGGTTCGTTGATAGACGGGATCGAGATAGACGAGATAGATGGGAGAGACGGAAGAGACGGGATAGATGGGAGAGACGGAGGATGGTACTTGTACTAGTTGGTTTGACCATGACCATAAGCCTCTACGGAGAATTTATGTTTTGAAGAGTTTTGAGTATAGAGTTCGTTAAGAGGAGCTGGTAGTATACTATATAGCAGGACGTACCTATTTCTCAATAGAGCATGTCCAAGCCTAAGCCTAAGGGATGACTGGATCAGAACCTTTGCTTTGCGCCAGCGGACGCGTAGGAGGAGTGCCGTTGAAGGTAAGGTGGAAGAATTCGGAGCGTCCGGATTGGCTGATGGCATTGGCTCGGGTCAATTCATCTCATCCTTCTCACAATCACGAGATACCTCGCGTCATACCCGCACGTGAACCCGATTTTCCTCAGCTCAGATCCTCAGGCAGGAAGACAGACTTGAGTTTCGCAAATTCGCTCCAGTCCTCCAGTCCCACCAACCCACCAAACCAACAACGAAAAAAAATGCCCAAATACGCCAAAAACATCCGAGTCATACGCGACATCAAAGCCCGCCAAACCGTCAAAAACAACGAAATCCTCCGACGCGCATACCTCTTCGTCGCACGCAACGAAACCCTCCCTCCCCAAATCCGCTACCAAGCCCAACTCCAACTAAATACGTTTGATAAGTATTCTCGTCCGACTACGGTGAAAAATCGGTGTTATGCTAGTGGAAGAGGGAGAGGGATTATTAGTGAATTTGCTTTGTGTCGAGTACGTGGTTGTTGTCTTTGTTTTTGTTGTTGTTGTCTTTGTTTTTTTTTTGTTGACGAGACGTGGGCTGATTCTTTTATTCGTTCTTGTGTGTTGTTCGTCGATTATAGCATCAATTCCGTTTGAAGGCGTTGCAGGGTCTGTTGCCAGGCGTGCAGAAGGCCTCATGGTAGACGTGAGTCAAGCTGGCCTAATCGCCATTTTTCGCTTATACCTGACATTCGTTTCTCCTTAGCGGGCGAGTTACAATTCCTACTCGTAGAAAACGTGCTGTTCTGTCCGAATTGTGCTACATTAAATATAACATACAGATTAAACCAAACAGGGAGGCAACAAACAACAACAGAGTGACCTAGAATACAAATTATTTATGAAAATGGGTATGGCCATCATCATCATTGTTCTCATGCAGTCGCTACACCATCCTGTGAAGCTTGCTGAATGTCGGCTAGCAACAACTCAGATTCTCCCCGCTCTCGCCTCCACCGATTACAAATGTTTAGCACGGGTTGATCAACGAGGAATCTGTCAAATGCATTAGACTACCGAGCTGGCGAACAACAAATCACAAGGACGAACCCATAACGTCTCAACCAGTTCTCCCCAATCTCCCAGTTGCTGTGAGCCAAAACGTCGTCCCCATGCAGTGTCAAGGTCTTGGTATAGTCATGCAAGGCGTCGACCAAATCAAAGCGGCCTTTTCGAAAGGTTAGGGAATCAGAAAACTTGGATTTATTGGTTGACATACCGCGCAGAAGAATCATCCTATCTCTGAGCTCAGGGTGAGGAATGCCATCAATGACGCTTTCTGAAAGAGTAATGAGTAAGAGTGAACCCATCGCATCACAGTACCATACCATGAGGAACAGTCCTGTCAATCGAAAATGCATCAGCAATCTTCATCTGGTGCAGACTAATCCTTCCGACCTTTGCACTAGAGTAGGGCGGAGAGACTGTGGAAGGCAATATGCATTGTTGCGTTTATAATTATCCAAGTGGTAACTATATAAACCTTGAGATGAGCATCATTCGCTTAGACGGCACTAGAAAGAACGTACTGTATAAGCTTCGTAGCTTCGAGTAGTTTCGGATCGTCAATGCCTTCTTCCTGCTCTGGTGGTTCACTGGCAGTCGAAGGTGTCTGAGCCGGAACATTGGAAGTCATGCTAGACAAGAAAGGTTGCGAACTAAGTCCAGACGGAACACTGATTGGAGGGTGGAAGGCGGACGGATACTGCGGAACGGAGGAGGCGCTTGGTGGAGACGCTGTAAAGCCTGGAGCGTCCGATACGGGACCAGTCATGTACATGGAAGAAGCTGCACCAGAACCAGATCCGCCCTGTCTCTGTAACAACTCAGAAAACAGGTCCTTGCCCTGTATAGAACCACCCACAGTGGAGTAAAATGAGGTGCCTCCAGTGGAAGGTGTGAGTGGAACAGAGATCGCCGGGTAACGACTGCTGTCGGCATCCACACCGCTATGGCTAGAACCATTCAATCCAAGATGATCGTCTTTAATACGTTTGCGCGATCCTGAGAGGTCTTCGCTGATCGAGCGCTTCTTGGAGAGGTCAATGCTTACGCTCGAGCTTCCTGCGGAATTCTTTGCAGCGGCCGCCGCAGCCTGGGCGGCCTTCTTGCGTCGCTGGAACCCCTCATACGCCGTGTCAGTTTCGGCACGGTTGATGAATTCAACAAACTCTTGAGGTCGCTCGAAGCCTATAGATGGGAGGACTCCGCCTAGCCCTTCGCCGATGTAGCTACCGAGGCTTCTGATAATGTTGCGCAAGTTTTGATTTTCCTGCATAAGGTCTACGACGAGTATCCCATAACTGGTTATGCAAGAAAGCCATGTCACAAGAAAGAAGAGAGGAATACCTTTGACGACATTTCGTAGCTCATTGAAAGTCTCATCTCTACTGCCAGAAAGGATTTCCACCCGTGCTTCCAGGTCGCGGATCTGATACCAAAGTGTTTGAGTGTATATCAGGCACAACTACCATGGCATTAGTGCTTACTCTTTGTTGCTTGCGTAGTCGAAATTCACGTTGGGCAATCCTGTTTTGGTCACGTCGTGCGGCTGCAGAACTAAGCTCTCCATGAGCACATTTGAACAAGAGATATAAATAATCTTGTATACTCGGGATTTTTCTTTCTGCCTGGCTTGCCTCTGCCTGAGCCGTCATCCTTCCCATGGTCCTCTTTCTCAGAGTCCTGCGCCACGTGTTAGCGTACAACAAATGGAAAAACCTGTATCAAAACCTGACCTCATAATCATGGGACATGCTACGGGAATCGCGTTCTATGCTATCCGACATGGTGTGACGGTGGCAAACGTTAGGACAGAGAGAGAGCGGTCGTTGCAAGAGCGCGACTGGAAAGACTCTTACTCATTCGCGTAATCACGTTTACGCAATCAAGTCGGCCTTTAACCCGCGCCGCGGGACGCGTCCGATCGGCACGCTTGTTTCCGGGAGCAGAACCCACTCGCCACTGCATGGGCGTTAGTTAGGAGAGGGTGCATTTATAACGCATGTATTTCATAGTACGTACGTACGTTTTCATCCCAATGCTCGCACTGCACTTATATCGAATCGAATAAACGTTTCTTCCGATCGTGGTTTCACTAGCTTCCCTCCGGACGCGTGCAGGAGCGTGCAGGACGGCGATTTGTCTTGGGACTGGCTGGGCGAATTCATCACTTTCCAATCCAACTTGGCTTTCACCTTCTCGGAAGCCTCAAAGGCGGCAATGCCGTAATAGCAAAGCATTGATTCCAAAAAAGGCAATCACAGGACATGGGTGCAGTGGCCTTTTTGCCGGCCACTTGGTTAAACTTGGAGTTATTTGTCGTCTTGCTCTACTCAGAGAGGCACTGCTTCACTCCTTGCTCTTACTTCGTGCTTTTCTCTGAAACTAGATCGACATTACACCCTGACCGGAAATAAACTATAAACAGACTCAAAAGGAAGCGAAAAACGAAACAAACATGAGGCTCGTTGTCTACAGTTTGCCGGTAATGTAACCGGAACGTTTCACCTTTTTTCGAGGAATGTCTGACCACGTTCATTTCCAGCAGGACATCGACAAAGGCACAAATACGAAGGCAAATCAGCGGATCATTATGGCAAAAAGGGAATTAGGCTTTAGGAAATCTCGTAATCAAACAAATCCTCACCATACAATCGGTCCGAAAGTTCCTGCTCCTGCAATCACGGCCAATCCGGTCGACCCTATGTGTACGCTTGGCTGTGGTTGTGCGTAGCCATACCACAGGTTTACATTCGTAGACAACTCACATTCATTCCGGAGTCAGAGTCTCACCCATTCCATTCATTGGTAACGCCATACATCACGTACCTTCGGTGGTAATTATTACGCTACTCTTGGGAAACAAAGCGGTAGTTCGCTATTGTTTGACGTTGGCCAACCTATTTGCGCTATTTGTCCTCCCGAGTAGAGCCCCAGCATTCCTGATCGTCATCGATAAGATGGACTTGAAAATATCGCCTGCAGAGACAGGCACAGACCGAGGGACTTACCGACCACTGGCGAATTTCTGCTCCGACATGCGCTCATGTTCCGACACGTCTTTTCAGGTTTTCTTTTTTCACGAAACGTTAAACCGATGCGCGTGTGTTCTCCCATGACCACCTCGGCGAATTTTGCCGGTGGAAGATCCCATCTCATCCATCTGTATCAGTCTGCATCCCGAACGCCCCTATACACTTGAAAAAAATTGGTATTGGGTATAGGAGAGGAGACGGAAAGAGTGGTGGAAGAAGCCGTGATTGCCTCCTCTTACGAACTTAAGAGGTGCCTTCAACTCTTCTAGCACTTTCCTGGAAGCATGAATTAGGGCCCCACTGCGAGGGAAGGTTGACGCAGGGCCATGTTTTGATGTGTTGGGAGATACGCCCGGGATTCGGAAGTCAGTCAAGTCATCGGCAACATCACTCGGTCGTACTATCACACGGGATCTACCCAAGAGATTAGCTTCTCGCCTTTCATAAAAGGCCTTTCATCTCTTTGTTCAGCCCGACTATCTCCACACAAGCCCACCTCTAGTCCTACCATGTCCGGCGAGGAAATAGTTCTCCTCTGGCGATTCCCGCCCCCAGAAGAGGGTCGCGACATGCGCTCCTTCAACGTCTATTTGGAGCTAGGCTCTACGCACCACCTCTACAAGGTGAGCCGGTGCGGTACATCATCCAGATGATCCAACCATCCCCACCAATTGTAGTTTTCAACCATACCAGGCGTTTCGGAGAGTTGGACGACTTTCGAGAGGTGGAACTTCAACGCGCAACGATGGGAAATTGCTGGGGAGATAACTTGGACCAATAACTTCGGTGGTCAGGTGCATTTCGGCATCCATAGCGTAAGCGACTAATACGATCTTCTTCCGTCCACTACTTATGGTCAGTAGTTGAGACTCCAAGATGTCAGGCGGCGCAAAAAACAAAGCAGCAAGTGGGTACATGCGCTTCTTCTGCTTCTCGTGCCTTGCTTTCGCCGCCAAGGGCCATATACTCTTACCACCGCGGCGGAGTGTCTGTCATAACTCCTTTCTGAATTGCTTGGATACGCGACTCGCCATTGCTAATATTTGTTGTGTCAGGTCACGTAGATTTACAGTCAACGATGCGGAATATAAATGGAAGATCCGGGACGACGGACATGGGCTTTTTGTCAGTGCTTTTTCTTATCCACAACGTGTCTGTTGACCGACTGCTTCCTCATCTCCGGTGCTCCGATGACAGTGCGTTGATTCTCGCAAGCAGACAATCGCGACCTGGACTCAGGAGACGCTTGAATTACGTGTCGCACTGAGCGCGGAGGACATCCTGGACCGTCTTGTCGTTACCTGCCTCATTCACCTCTGGTTCAGGGCCCACGGGCGCTGGTGAAGCAGAGGAGGACAGAAGAAGAGACCTAGCGCCGAGTGATTCCAGAGCGTGACAAATCTCTGAGGCCCTCGGGGAAGTGTCGAAGTGATCTTTGGAGTCGCAGTGGTCTCCCAATTTAAGTCTGAGTCCAGCCGAAATCCCTCATGGAAATTATATGAGGCATGTTTTATGACTAGGTAGCCGCTAAATTCCGCATTTATTGGATTTGGACTTGGTGTAGGGCCCATCATGTAATCCCGCTTCCTTCTGGTCTGGCGTTGTGCCGTTGTTGAGTCCGAGTGCTAGAATAGGTCTGGTGTTATCTTGCTATTTTTGTTCTCTTTGAGCAATGCTGCCGTCCTGTAAATTTCCTACCTTCTCGTCCTCTTTGCTTTCCCCCACAGCATCATCTTGTGAATACCATGTCATGCTCGGTTTTATTCGATTTCCTAAAGAGGTCAAGAAGAGAAGCAGAAGAAGTTTGAATGGTGACTACCATCGCTGTGACACTGAAACACGTGGTGTGTTACCGCAACGTGTCGGAAATGAGTTTGTTAGCCGAGTCGCGACACGAAGTCTACTCTGTCTTTCTACCTCTGCACTACAACGGTAACAGTGATGAACATCGAGCAAACGTTCACATTTGGCCAGGCGGCTCCGTATGTCCAACAACGAGAACCGGTAGAGTATCTGTGCGCTGGTTAGTTTCCATCATTTATTCCAAAGCATGTTGTATTCACAGAAGTCTCTCAATCATTCACTTTCAAACTCAAACCCTTCTTCACTACTTGCGCCTTATCTCTCCCGCCAAAATTCACATATGAACTCGCAAAATGATGGTTCTCTGGTCTTGTGGCGGACCTGTTCTTATCGTCCTGGGTTAAACTGGGGATAGACTGTGGCTCCCGGAACGAGATTAAGTCACGCGAACCTATCCGGTGTAGAGAGTGCGGTCACAGAATAATGTACAAGCGCCGTACCAAGCGAAGTGCGTTTTCTCATTATGCTCCTCGAGATCTGTGAAGTGATGGTTGTTGCCTTTTCTCTGTGCAGTGGTTCAATTTGAGGCGCGGTAGCCGTGCGGCGACTCTTGATCGATGCGGTCACAACGCCACACGGCTAGGTCCTGTTTGTTTTTCCTGCGTCTTGCATACGTGCCAACAAAATAAACGCGTAACCATGATAAGGCGATAGGTTGCCGTGATGTTGGGTTGTAGACAACGAATGTGTAATTGAAAGCGGCAGTTTGTCGGTGCTTGTCTTTCGAGTGAAGTCAAGTGATAAAATTATCTGACGTCGTTCGCATGTCGATCTACGTTTCGATGGAATGCGTGAACCCGACTCTGTCTGTTTCGGTGAATGTGATGAGAGCGAGAGTCAAGTAACTTGATACATGTACCTTGTCCTCGGTGCCTTTCATATTCTGGTGGTAAGGGAGACAGTTTCTTGGTGCATCATGGTATACGAATGATGTTTCACGGGAGGATATGCGAAAGCATGTTGTTCGGCTATATGATAGCCTGGCTGTACGTTAGCAACAGGTTTGTTGTCTGGGAACTGTCAGTGGAATCGAGGTCGGTTTGCTATAAGGTCATAGCCGAGACCACACTGGATACTTGACCTCAGTAGACATTCTGTGAGTCTGGTATCGAGGCAGATTGAGACAAATCGAGGCCCGGCTCGAAGTTTGATTGATGTTCACTGAGACTGCGTCGAGTTTGCAGATAAGATGTGTCTCCATGGATTCAAGCCTAGCTTCGAGCTAATCTCACGCAACGCCTGTCTCCAGATTATGCCCTTACTACCTGTATTGGACGTGTGTTTGATTGAGATCTGTGTCTTGATCAAGTTCATTCTTGAGTTGCAAACAAGTCGGAGCATTGATCAAGGAAGATACAGGTATGATAATCCAAAATTAGCCTACATGAAGTAGAAGTTCGGTGGAGAAAAAGATAATAAACCGGCGGCCATGTATTGCTACGCCAAGGGTTATACGATGATTGGACCGAGACGGTGTATTTATACTTGAAGAGGATGTCAGTAGATGACGGGTGGAGACGAGAGTGTGGCGACGTGGTTGACGAGTGAACAGGGCGACGCTGGCGGGATAGCGACAGAACGTCGAGTGACTACGGACGGAGGAGGGAGGAAATAGAGATTTTAGAAAAGCAGTGTTAGGCACAAGGCCGTAATGGGTAGGAGCTGTGGGGGAATGCCATGCCGACGGGGACGTGGTGAATGCCAATTGATTGCTCAGATTTGTTGGATTTGAGGTGGATGACTACGGCCGGAGACCGTCCTTGGTTGCCATCTCAAGAACATAGGATATATTTCTGCCTTGCACAATAAGGCAAATGCCGCAAATGCAACTGGCAACCGGGTCGTTTACAAGCCCTAGCATATAAGCATCCCTCAGTCCTCACCACGTTACCCCTCCCAGTCTGTTCCTCGACGCTTGCTCACTTCTACTCGCTCGCCCTCTAGCTTGAGGAACATGTCTCCTCTTCCGTCCTTTGTAGAGCTGATGGAATCACTCGGCCTTGCACCTGACTTGCAGCTTCCTGTCTCCGGCTCCGGCCCGGGCTCGCGTTCACAGTCACGCGCGTCTTCACATCGCTCTTCTTCTCCATCCACTTCACCTCAACCATCTCATTGCGAGGTTCCCAAACCTCAGAGAGCTGGATCACCCACTATAATAATTTCGCAATACGAAACGCCAAGCGATAATGGAGGTGAAGTAAATTTTAAAAGACGCGCTAGTTCAGGGAATATCAAGGCTGCGCGGTTCTCTCCGTACGCTTCAAGTGTGAGCAGCAGGCGGCAGGCACAAAGAGCTTGAGCTTACTTGAGTTGATTTTCCTTCAGGCGCGTCGGGGAAGTCTGTCAGCTGTGGGAGATCGCCATCGCGACGGAGACAAGGTACGTACTTTTTCTCACCCCGATCTCGGCGCTGATCCGCGATCGACGTGAAGCAAGTTGAAACTCATCTCTATTCATTTCCAGTCCTCCTCACAATCTTCTTCACGCCGTTCTTCTGCCGGTAGCAGCAGCTCAGATTCTATCCCACCTCTCCCACCTTTGTCAGTCCGCCGGGCAAGAGGTGAGGCTATGGATCGACTCAAACTTGCCGCAGCTTCTTGCACTCCAATATCTTCCTTTGCCCGTCGCCGTTCACCTCAAGCATCTCCAACATCTCCATCTTTCGCCCACGCTCGAGCGCGAGGTACAAACGCGGAACTTCCTTCCCCCGTCATGATTCCGACCCTTCCTCCTATACTCGCGGAGTCCCTTGCGTCTTTCTCATTTCCTGCACCCATTGATAGAAACAATAGTGCGACTACAAGACGCAAGGAACGCCGAAGTCCCTCTCTTTCTCCTCATGTAACACCTATGGAGGTCGATTCAGAGAATCGTCCGTTAGTGAAGCATCATCAGGCAGGTCTTAGGATTTCATCGTTGCACCGGCAGATAGCTCCAATCGCTTAGGTTCCTTCCTTTCGTTGTTTCTATAATTTTTGTTTTCACTCAGTTATTGCCACATTCTCTAGTATTCCTGTTTCCCTCGTTCCAGTCGTTCCGTTCCATGGTTTCGTCGTCTGGTTACCTCGTTTTCCATTTTCTCGCCATCATTCATTGATATCTATTATTCATTTCGAAGGTAGCCAATCAGCCAATCAGTCGATCTTGTCCGTTTCTACCAATCGCTGCAATTCGGTTCTTCTTTCTCTTGAGACCATCGCGTCGCTCTAGCATGCTTGTACTATAAAATGTCCATTATCGATCATTCCCTGACGGCATGAATGAAATTTCGGGCCAATCAAATTGATCAATGTTGGTAGCATGAACGAAGCCGAGCAAATTTAGGTCGTCAGGCTCCTCAATCACGGGTATATATCTGTCGCACCTCAGATTTCTTGATGAGTGCGACATGCAAATGCACCGAGCACAGCCCAAGTGAACCCGGAGTGGTAGTCCAACGAAGCGTGTAAACAGATACGGAACATTCCAACTAGTCGTGGGCCTCTTCGTCTGCGCCAGGACAGTTGCTATCGAGATCCGCTTTGTCACTGTACTGCGTACCACACCAGAAACAATAAAAATAACGCTCTCGCAGATAATGGAGTACCCGTTGAAGCCTGTCGCGAGCCTCAGAATAATCAAGAAAGACGAACAAACACTGTCAATACGTGGAATAGATTACCAGTCCAAATCAATTACTCACTCCCAACCGTAAAAACTCCCGCACCTCCTCAAGAGCTTCCTTTGATAATGACCATGGAAGCGGTTTGCTTTTCTTCGGGTGTTCTGAGGGGTTGTCGTCATCGTTATCTCCGTCTGGTGATAGTGATCTCAACGGTTGCAGAGCGTCCATCTCCATTTGTTTCTTCAACCGCTCGCTTTCATCATCCTGTGCTCTTGAACTGACCACAGTGGCTGGTACGTCGTCGCCCAACGTAGCGGACAAAGCCTCCAGGATGTCGGAGGGAATAGTATCTGGCTCCTGTGGGTTGAGCGATAAAGTGTTGAACTGCGCCAAAGCACCCTCGTCAGCATATCACCCTGCAGGACACAATCGTTAAGCAAGAATAAACCGACCTCGATCCCAGCTTTTTCGTCAAGAGTGACCAGCGTCCGTGATGCTGCGTGGAGCTGACCCAGTACCCGGCGCTCTTCGAATTCTTCTCTGGTACGACCGCGGAACGTCTCACGTTTACTCTCCTCGTCTATCCTCGCTGCCTTTGAGGCGCGTTCCGCTAGTCCTGGAGAAGGTGCACGTTTCCCCAGTCCGACACCCTTTTTCCCTAATGGGAAGAATAAGGAAGTTTACCGCCATGATACACGAAGCTCACGTACCAGACCAAATGTCCACCGGAAGTGGTGCAGTTCGATGTTCAGGCTCGGAGCTCTGCCCGCTCGCTGCATCTATTGTCGTGCTTGTGGATGGTTCTTTAACTTCAAGCACTGGAGCAGGAGCCTCAGAAGAACTGGCACCAGAGCTACTCGGGTCAATGGAGCTGCTATGTCCGAGTGATTCCCCAGGCTTGAAGCCCATTCGAAGCATCATATTCATGGCTTTATTCTTTGCCCCAAGCTCTTGCTCTTCAGCCTTCGCACGCTCAAACAAGCTCTGTCGCAGACCTTGTTCACGCGCCTCCGCCTCTCTCTCCTTGCGGCTCTTTTTTCGGTTCTGAGCATTCGTGATCTCCGATTGCCTTTGAGCATGTCTGCGGCGCTCCGCGTACGTGAGAGGTCTACCCGACGTCTCAGCAGCAACAGATTCCAGCAGGAATTTGTCCGAAAGATAGTCATCCTCACTGTTGCTCGCCATGAAAGTATTTACACGCAAAACTTCCGTAGGAATGGAGGAAATGTACTGCTGCTGATCGACGGGATACCAAAATTCACACGGTTGCAGAGGAGAGAGTTGAATAATTTTGTCTCATCACGAACTAAAGAGACACAAATAAAATGAACCTTGACACAACCCACACATGACTAGATACAAGTCAAAAGGAACAAACTACTACGTGGGAGGGAAAAGGGGCTTAGAACAAACGAACATATGACTATACTGTAAGGGCAAATAGCACTACGCTCAGGCTGCCGTCTCAGCGGCGGGGGCGCTGGTTGCTGCAGCATCGCTTTGCTTCGCCGCGCCAACCTCCACAATATCATCTTTCTTTGCCGCATCGTTGTCATCGCGGACTGGGTCGATAGCGATCTTAAGCGTGATTTTGCGGACACCTTCTTTACCATCCGGTATTTCCGCACCTTGAAGTGTCTGAAGCGCCTTCTGCTGTTGCTCCTCATCAGTGAGGGATACGAAACCGTAGCCTCTGCTCCTGCGAGGATGACCCCAGCGGAAGCGCACGACACGTGCGGACGTGACAGTGAACTCTGCTTGCTTGAAAATATCAGCGAGACTGTCATCATCAACCGAGAACGGTAAATTCGCGACTAAGAGCGTTGTCTTGGATTGCTCGCCAGTGGGCTCTTCGCCAGCTGCACGACGTGGTCTCGAAGAGCGAGTGGGCCTCGGCTTTTTCTTCTTTTCTTCGTCTGCAGCAGGAGCAGCAGCAACATCTCCATTTTCTGCAGGGGCGCCATTTTCCGACGCTGGCGCCCTCTTAGCCTTTCTGAACTTCTTCTGAAATGAATGTGTCGGTAAGCACCCGAGGCGATGAATAAGACAGACAAAGTACACAGCACGTACAGTGCTCTTCTTTTTCTTCTTGGGTTTGTTCTCGCCCTCAGCATCAGTGGACGCCGCATGCTTTTCGGCCTCACCGTTAGCTTCTGCTTCGGTGACTTCGCCAGGGACAGGCTTGGAGCCACGACGACCAACGCGCTTCTCCTTCCTCACACTTCTCTTCTTCTCCTTTTCCTCGTCAGAATCGGGGAGCGCAACCTTGAGGGTGCGGCCTTGGAACTCCTTACCATTCTGCTGATCGATCGCCTTTTTCACTGCCTCGTCCGTAGAAAACTCGACGAAGCCATAGCCTGCGGAACGTACAACATTACGCTTTGTCCTGCGCTGAATCACCTCGCAAGAGAGACTGACAGAATGTGACAATGTGAATATCGTGGCACGCGCAGCAGGAAAAATGAATGGCCACAAATGACTCACACATCTCCCACGACGTCTTCAAAGAGCTTTTTGAGGGCGTCGCTAGACACTTCCCAGCTAAGATTACCAACATAAACCTAACACGTATGAGGGTGATTAGGCGGAGGACAGGCTTGAAAGGGGAAAAGAAAGACCTTCTTGGTGTTTGACTGGCTCTCAACCACTTTCCCCTCCTGCTGGTCTGGGGAGGGTGCCACTGCGTTGACAGGAGCGGCGGAAGTGTCTGCCATTGGAGCGTCTGAGGAGATGAATTTGAGTAGAAATGAACAACAAAAGTGGGATGGCCGGTCTCTTGACTGGAACTTGAAGGGCAGAGGAAAAAGAGCGTCGTCCACCGCGTGCCTACTTATGTGAATACTCGCGTGACTAGGCCACACTTAGCCGATATGACTATTAATGATTTTGTTGCCATCTCTGACTCGGAAAATTCACCAACTCCCCAGTCATCATGCAAAAAATAATGGTACATCGGTTGGCGGCCCCGCTTCCTATGTCTCCGAGTCTGAGCTACACAACCACTTGCTTGAAGGATCAGTTTCGCGGAGGCGAATAAAGGTGGAGGAATAATATTACATCATCATCAAAAGTATATGAAGAATATTATGTAATGCGGTTCCGAATGCCCGATATGAGAGTATCAATATTAATGTCAGGGATCGCCCCACGCCTTAGCCAAGCACAATATTCGTACTCCGACGAACTTATAAGGTACGCGCACTTTGGTGTTTTTTCCTTCTCCCGCTCCTTCACTAGCATCGTCCGCACCCCTCTCAACTCTCCTTCTCATCCTCTAATCACCGTCCTTCCTTTGAGCCTTATCCAAAGGCGACATCACTCATTTTCACTACACTCATTCTTTCCTCCTTGTCACCCTGCACAACTCGTTTCCTAATCACTCGCTTCCACGGCATTCTTTTCGCATTCTTCACCCAAATGGCCTTTGGCAAACTCGTCAATCTTCTCGCGCTTTCGTCGCTTGCAGTATTCGTCTGCAACTTCAATGTGTCCCCTGTGACCGCTCTTGCACATGACGGTCATCATATGGTCAAAGTGAGGCGCGCACATGGACACGATGCTGTCCTCAAACGCAAGCGTGATTCGCCTAAACGCTGCAAGCCGCGTCCGTCTTCTGCGGCCGTTGAGGCTCCGGCTGCAACATCAACTCCCGACGCGGCGCCGGCGCCCGCTCCAGCTCCCACGGAGGGATCGGATCAGAATTCCCCTGCGCCCGCGCCCGAACCCGCACCCGCGCCCGCGCCGTCGAATTCATCGCCGAGCACACCTGTTGCGAACAGTGGCAGTGGTAAGATTGGTCTTGCTTGGCCCAATGGCCCAGACTCCTCGCTCTCCAACTTCGTTACGCCCAATGTCCGCTAGTAAGTTACAACCAAACCAATTCTATCAGTAGTTTTCTTCCTGTGATCCTGACTGTCTTTAGCGTTTATACCTGGAGTGAGTATTGCCCTCCGGAGGCCTCCTCTCTGGGTCTCGAGTGTATGCCCATGCTCTGGGGTCTCAACGACGCGAATGAGCCAGACAGGGAACAGAGATTCCAGAGAACGGTCGTTCCAGGCTATGCTCACTATGCACTAGGGTTTAATGAGTATGTTCAGAGAACGTGCCACGTCTGACATCTACTGACTCGATATTAAGGGTGAACGAACCGGGTCAGGCCCATATGGATGTTGACACCGCCGTAGCGAAATGGTGGGAGCTCATGGAGCCTCTTCACAATCAAGGCTACCAACTCCTTGCGCCTTGCACTTCTTCAAGGCCCGACGGCTTAGATTGGGTGAGGGAATTTAGGGACAAGTGCAATGGCTGCCACGTAAGTTCTCGTCGTCTATGATGTACGGCTAATTCTCACGAAATCAATCATAGATCGACGGCTATCCTATCCATTATTATGGCACTTCCGCAAACGACATGATTAGGTACATCGAGGAGTGGCAAGCGGAGTTTGACAAGCCTCTCCATGTCACTGAGTTCGCTTGCCAGGTCTGTCTTTCTCATCTCGTTCTATTCTGCATTCACTCATAATTGGCCGACTAGAATTTCAACCCAGCATTCGAGAACAATGGGCAGCAGTGCAGCGAGGACCAGGTTTGGCAATTCTACAGCACGATCATCAACTACATGGAGTCCAACGGCAACATCGCCTCGTGGATGCCTTTCGGATTCATGCATGATATGGTGGGCGTGAACACGCTCAACCAGCTGATGGGTTCCGATGGCAGACCGACTTCCCTCGGGAATGCCGTGATCAATCTTAGCTTTTAGTGATTGATGATCGCTAGGACTGATTCTTTCATGCTGGTGGAATGATTCGTTTACTACTCCAACTCCCAACTGTGATATACCCGCCATTTTCATTTTCATTCGTTGTTTACTGTTCATGATGACCGCGAGAAGACCGGTTGATGCCGTCCGACCTGTGGAAGGACGGACTTCATGACTATACCAAATATCATCAGTATCTCTTGCTCCTCTGCGCATAGTCGTAGTGATTTGTGGTTTGCTTCTATTCACCCAGTATAATGTGGGCTCGAATTTGAGTAGCCCCCTGATTGTGAATAAACAAATTGATTTTGCATTTTTACATGGGAAAACCGGATCCAATGTTCGTCCGGTAAGTCGTACAACCGCAGTTTGCATTCTTTCCACCAGCACTATGGTCAAGCTCCCGCCTTCGGTTAAGCATCTTCTCGCTCAGCGTAACCCGCATCCATTCACGAGTCCTCCGGTTCATGCGCTCAACAGTGTATTGCAGCGTACTCGTTCAGAGGCGAAGCAGCATGGCGCTCTAAATGGCTGGCTTGTTCTCTCGGTGCGTCGTAAATCCCGCTCAACACCGAATGCCAGGTGGCATAATTGACGCTCATTAATATCAATGAATGCTATGCCATGTATCCTTTGTTCGCTGGCGATAAACGCGCAACATTATTCCGCCAACTGTTCGCTTCGCATAATAAATATCATCCGCGCAGACTTGCACGCTCCTTACGGCAAACACTCCCGGTGCGGTTGGTGATCTCTACCGGTTCGCGACTCTCGATGCGTCCGGGGCGCTTCCCCCGCGTCTGGATATAGCAGCGAAAATGAGAGAGGCTGCGCTGAAGAGTAGTATTTTTATTGGCGTGCCAAGGGTATGATCTCTCCCCCATTACTTCAATATTTCTTGTCGTGCGCGGTGGCGCTCGGGAAAATGTAAATATTACTTCTCATTTCTTGTTTGATGTTTAGACGATTTTGTCCTTGGCCTCAATGTCGGAAGCATTTGAAGATGATGTACGGAACGGATTGAGAAAGGAGTCGATCCGGCGAGTTGCAACATTTTTTGATGCAGAATATCCGACTTCTTTCTAATGAACTGTATAGGAACGTGACGCCTGAGAATGTTGAGGAAGTTGTCCGACGAGGGCAAACGCTGTGGAATAATATTTATGAACCGCATGCGGAGAAACTGTACAACAAGCTCGGGTCTTATCATCCTGATTTCATCTGTGCGTGCTATACAAACCATTTCTCCTCCATCTAGTTTAGGCTCTAACTTCATTTCCCTTTCATGCATCACAATGAAATCCGAAAAACCCGCTGGTCCGTCTACTCACCGCTGATTCGCATTGTTCCGTCCTATGTTACCTCTCCGGCGTGGACTTGCTGTATATGGACACATCGACCCTTTGCGCTTTCCTTCCTCGGCGGGCCTCTTGCTTCCCCTTCTCATGATGCGGCCTCGATTGCGTTTGCCTTGTCCTTCCTTGCCCCCTCTTCTTGCACCGCCGCACCGCTTATTGTTCATTCATTACTTCCATGTCTTGTCTGCTTCGCGCCGATCATCCCTAACGGACATGAATCCTTTCTGTGCCTGCTAATCTCGCGAATCTTGATCGCCAACTGTCGCGGGGCCACATCGCGCTATTCCGTCTTTTGGTGCATGGGCCCTTGTTTGTGATACAGCCTTCATCATCCAGTCCTATGGTGTCGTGCTTTCGCCCCATGGGTATCCCTCCACCGAGTCACAGGAGCAAGGCAATCTCACCCGTTCACTTGGCTCAGTTGTTGGTATTGCGTGCCTTCGCGCTGAACAACGTGTCGCACCGCAATTGATAAGCCATGTATTCGGACTGCTCAAGGCTCGATCTGAACCTCAACTCAATGAGGAGGATCGCTGGCTTAGCAGCGATGAAGGTACCGAATGGATCATCCGGAGTGTTGACCGAATATATGATGTCGCGCGTGGGCAAGAGGAAGAGTCAAAGGCGAAGTTGTAAAGTACAACGAGTGCACCTTAGTTAATATTTCGGCACTCGATACTCAATTTTGTAGATGAGTTTGAACCTCGAGAGCCATAATGCAAATAAAACACTTTGAGACACATTTATTTTGGGTTTTACATAAAGACGTGTACTGATGTACAATAAAACAGTTCATTCTTAAAGGTATTGCCTTCGAAACGTTAGCTAAGCCAGATCATCAAGATAGGCAAGTTCAACTCGCGAAGGTGACTACTCAACTAATCGTACATATAAATGGAACAACGGGAGAGAAAGAGGAGGGGCGCATGGCAAAGGCAAAGGACATATTGCTTCCGAGCAAGGCTGGAGTAGTGGATCACAAACCGTATGCCAAGCAATAGCGATAAAGCATGGCGGTGACAACGGCAATGTCCATAACAGGAGGGAGTAGCTGAGGAACCGACATCAAAACCATGATCTATTAAGATTCCATAGTATCACTTACAGCTCCTCCACTTCCGCTCTTGTAGAAGTAGAACTCGTAATAAACCTTACCTACCGGATACCGAGTAGGACGGATCGGGTGCATACAGGCGATTGTGTTGTTATATGGGTCTTGCAGCTTTTGGAAAAGGGAATGATTGCTTAGACGTGCTTGAGAATAGTATGAGGAAGTATAACTCACGACAACATCAACACCGTTCGTGCTAGGCGCCCATTGGTAGCGGAGACCATCCGGTCCGATGCAGCTTCTGTAGGCCTATAGTAGAGAAATAAGTTTACTGGCGCTTCTCCTTCCCGGCGAAAGCAAGTGCCGACGTACCGGGTTACTTGGATGGGCGTTGCAGAGATCGGTCATCGGTACGCTGATCTATCGAGGTGCAGGTTTGTAATGTTCATTGGTGAGCAAAGCGGAAGCATACCTTGCCAATAGTGACGCGACCCAGAGCGCCGTTTGGACCCCATTCAAAGCGAGCGACACGGTCTTCCTTGTCACCACGAGATGTGCGAAAACACTCGGTGACATTGCGGCTATAGTCATGCTGCGGTCAGGGATATTAGATTCCGTCTGGCAAGTGACGAGTGGCCGCATAGAAGCGTACCGCGAAACGATAGAACGGGCCCCATGGACCGAAGATCATAGAGTCGCGAGGGTCCTCAGATGACCAGCAGAGCTTGTCTCTACCACCATTAGCATTGAAAGCCTGCATGGTTTAAATGAGAGAGAAGTGAGGAGTAAGAACAGAGCTGTGATAAAAGGAGGAGTTGTGAGGACTAGGATGAGCAATCCGATGAAGCAAGAGAGTACCAGACAGCTCACCATTTATACACATCCTGAACCGCTGCTGAGGCCTCCCGGCAGGCAGTCGGTGGTCCGTAAGAAAGTTCTCCTTGATGGAGTATCTTGTGTTAGCCCAACCCTACTTTTCCTTCGCAACATCGGGAACGTGTGTTAAAGTTCCGATCTGTCGATGCAATGACCTGCAGGCCTACAAGGTAGTAAACGTGGAGAAACACGCGACTTGGGTATACGATGCCCCGGTGCTCCGATGGCCCATTCATTGGAGAAGACATGTGCGAATGAGGTGCGCGGAACTGGAGCCGAGAGACTTCAATATCATCTAGGCCACCATGGAATTCGAAAGAACAACGTACATAGTGCGATTCCGTGCGCGAAGTATCGTTTTGAGCCATCATGGCATGGCCTACAATTTTCCGACCAAGTCAGAAGGAGAAAAGAAAGCCCATGGATGTCCATCATTAGCAACACAGCGCGTGGTGTGGAGGTGGTCTGGCCTTGTATCCGACGCGTAAGTGAGCAGGAGTAATCAAGAAATTTTCACTGGAGACGGAGGTGGTGTTGTTGAAGAGTAAAGACCGACAAAGCGTAGGCCAAAGATATGATCGTCGTAAAAAAGTTTGCGGAAGAAACAAGGACGAGAATAAATGTCTTCGGACCAAAGAAACAGAAGCATGACGGAAGAGACTGGTTAGGCAAGTGATGTTGCGGTCCTTTACCACAAGAGATCGAGCATTAACGCTGAGATGGTAGGCAGTGTTGAAAATTGTTGGTTGATTAACGAAGATCGATACAACCGGAGGCGATTGCCATTACTGACAACGAGTGGATGCGGAACACAATAGGTGCTATCTTCGTGTAGGCTTGGCCACCGCCTCTACGACGAAGATGATAGTACAATGGCGGCTTGCGACGGATGGACGCGCCTCACCGACACGTCGGGCACGAACTTCCATTTATAGGTTTAGAAGCTGCGAGCGCCATTGTCCTTCAGGTAGTAGAGATATCTGTGCTATGGAGACTGCACTCAGTTGCAGCAACTTCTTTTGTTGATGCTCACCGTTTAAGGCTCTGTCAGTCCGATGTTTTGTCCAACAATCTCAACTTTATCTTTCTTTTGAAACACCCAGTCTTTGCAACCTAATCCTAACCACACTGATTAAGGTGTCTACACTCTGCCCTCCGTGCTCCCGCCAAGCTAGCAATACGTACAATTGAAAGGTCGGCAAGGAGCAAGGGCCTTTTCTGCCACTCTTACACCCCACAAACAGGTCTGTGACTACTAGAAGACCTCTTGTGCGGAGGGCCTACTGGTACGAGTGAGTCTCGGCATATTGTTGCAGGAATGGGCTGAGGATCACGTACAGACGAGTCCCAGATAAGAAAAGCACGCCCTATTATCGGTCATGGGACTACCTGAATACCGAGTGTGCGAGCAGTTCCGACGACGGTTCTCGCAATAGATTCAAGGGGTAAGTGCTTGAGATGTTCGTCAGTGGCTTTAATTTTCGCGATCTCGTATACGTGTTTCAAGGATATTGTCCCGGTGATAGCGTGTCCCGGCTTGCCAGACCCCTTCTCGATACCAGCGGCCTTCTTGACGAAGTAAGCTGTTGGAGGTGTTTTTGTGACGAAGGAGAATGTGCGGTCCGGCTGGACAGTAATGAGGGTGGGAACAGGGACGCCAGGCTCAATATGTGCAGTCCGTGCGTTGAACTCCTTGCAGAAATCCATCGATTTGACTCCACGTGCACCGAGAGCCGGACCAACTGGGGGCGTGGGGGCTGCCTTACCAGCAAGGATCAAGATGCGCTGTAAACAAAAATTCTGTGTCCAGCTTGTGCAAAAATAATCAGGAGAAAGACCTAGAGACTCACCACCACCTGCGCTCGAGCCTGAAGGGCTTTAGACATGAAATTCGCACTCAAAGAACGCCGTGAGCTTATGACCTCGGCTTTGAGAAACGATAAAGTAGACTTGGTTATTTACGCTCCGAATGCCCAAGGTCGGTCTGTACCACACGTAAACGAGCTAGTCTAAAACGAGACCAGAACTGGGCACGTGACAAACATTGACACGCTGTCACGTTATTCCCTTTTCCCTTATTCAGTCAGTTGGGTCCTTCGCACACGTAACTCATCTCCTTGCCCCTTCGACGCCATTATGTTCAGTCCCTCCCGCTTGTCCGCTCTCTTCGCTCTCTTCATCGCGGCGAAAGCCCAGCAGACCATCCTTGATGGCTTGCCTTCTGGGGCAGACCTGCAGCGTGTTGATCTTGAGCAGATTTTTCAAGCATATCCAGAATATAGCCTCGACTTAAACGAACGTCGTCTCATTCAGTACGGTGCCGAGGCTCGTCCTGTCGTAGTTACCGAGCTCGAGAAGGCAAGTGCTCCTTGGCCTACTATAGAGACTACGCTTATACGTATACAGATCCAACTTAAAGCCCAGGGGGTTAGATTTTTCGATATGTGATTGGTCCTCTCTCTGGCTTCTTGCAACGTGTTGATCTTGGCTATTTCCTGCTTCATGTAGCACTGATTCTGCAGACTTGGGGTCGTATGCGAATCTACGGCCGATAGGCTCCTGTACGTAGTTCCTGACACGCGGCGGTACGGTCCGAGTGCGCGATTTTCCTTACGTTGCGATGTTCATAGCATTATACCCTGCTCCAAACTCAACGGAGCGGGTCAAATCTGTCATTACATCACTCTCCACGGATCGAATGAAGGAGAATCTCGAACATCTCACAAGTTTCAGGACTCGATGTACGTGACTTTCTCGCGCATTACGATTCTGAGCTGAAATTTTGGTGAAGATTACCGAAGCGAGGCGAGTACCCTCGACTCAAACATGAGGCTACTAGTACTGATATGAGATGACGATCAACTAGACTGGTAGACAAAGTCAACTTTGGCTTCTGTCGAGAATAAACGAGGTGTGTTAGTTTTCTCAACTCCAAGAAAGACGGTATTCAATCGGTTGTTTTTGAAGATAACCTCGTTATTTGCCCATGAATCTCTCCGAGATAGAATTAGTATCTCGGAGTTTCCTCACTCCTGGATCCAAAACTCTATCGCAAGTCTCCATATTTCAGTGCCTGTTTCCTAACATCAACCCTTCTCCCAGATCGCGAAGATCAGTGGGACGTCTGCCGAAGAAGGCGTAGTCATAATCGGTGCTCATCAGGATAGGTGCTGAGAGTTCCGCCTTCTTGCAGATTTTCTCCGTCTCATTCTGTTATCCTTACATTTCAACAAGTGCTCATACTTGGCCATTCCTCCCTGCCCCGGGTGAGGCCAACATATCATTTTCAAAAGCACGTTACTGAAACCCATCCCTTAGGAGCCGATGATGACGGATCGGGAACTGTGACCATCCTTGAGGCTTATCGCGGACTTATCTCAGCCGGATTCGCACCGAAACGTACGGTCGAGTTCCACTTCTACAGTGCCGAGGTCGGTGGGATCTCCTACCCGAACCCTTGTCCATGAAAAAATTAACAGTTTTCCTTTCTATAGGAAGGTGGTTTGCTTGGATCGCAAGCGGTCGCGCGTGACTATGAATCTCGGGGTGTTAATGTGCTTGCCATGAGCCAGGTAGTTTGCTGCCTCGTGTACCTACCACCATTCATCTAATAATCCATTTGGTAGTTTGACATGACTGCCTGGGTCAAGCGAGGCACGAAAGAATCAGTCGGGATTATCACGGACTATACCGATGAAGCGTGAGCTTGGTGTAAATTTCGTTGGTTCGACAACTAACATTGCGACGCGCGCTTCTGCTCAGCTTGACTAACTTCAACAAAGCTCTCGTGACCGAGTATTTGTCCATTCCTTATGCCGAGACGAAATGTGGATATGCATGCAGTGACCAGTGAGTTTCTGTTGGTGTTTTTCGAGCGCTTGAGCGCATCACTTAAGTCGTCCTAGTGCATCATGGAGCAGGGCCGGATACCCGTCAATCTTCACGATAGGCACGAATATTATCCTCGATTCTCTACCCTAAACACTGCTGACACGTATCATGATAGAGAGTAAATTTGAGGAGTCCAACCCCCACATTCATTCTGGCAACGAGTTAGTCGCTTATTTCGCTAACGTTCTGCTGGAACGTACATGCTGACTTCTACTCCAAAAGCCGTATCGACATTTCGGACGAATTCAGTTTTGAGCACATGCTCGAATTCTCTAAGCTTGCAGCTGCTTTCGCCATAGAGCTTGGTCAATGGGACCAGTAGAAGGATAACCTTTAGATTGGATACCAGCCTAGAATTATGTTGCCCATGTGTCATCATGATTATTTGCTATCTACCAGAGCTATTTACGACATATACACGACCAAGCATCTAAATTTGATCTCATGTGATTAAGGCGCCATTTGTATTATGAACATTGGAGCAATCCTAATGTTTATGTTTAGTCGTAAAACCAACCCGATAAAGTTACCTTTGCAGGAAATGAAAACGGTAAAATCGAGACATGACTTCGTATGAATTTATCTCAGACACATTGAAGCCTGGATTAATTAATATATTGTCAAATGAATACATTCCCGATTCCTCCCATGAGTTGGGGTCCGTCCCGCCAAAACAACAAACAAACCTATTCTACTTCGATGAACTGAACCTTGTTCCCGCCAAGCGCCCATAGATCTTTGGATTCGCGCCCAGCAAAGATGGTATGTGTTATAGGGTTCCCGCACTTATTGTTAACAAGCGGATCCTGTTGGCGAACAATTCTTAGGACTTCGCTGCAAGCTTTATGAAATCATGAGCTACCTTGACGTTCCGATAATCCCATACACAAACAGTGCCGTCCTCATACCCTCGTGCGAAGTACTTTGCGCTCGCGTCGCCTCGGCGCTTATGTGAACGTACATGGCGTGTCTCCCCTGTATCCGGGTATCCGAACTCGAGAATTGGCTTCCCGCGTGACGTGCGTAGGTCATGGATTTGCACCTGCGCATAAGGATGATCCATCTGTAGAAACATTGGTTGAAAATGAATGTCTTGTCTATGGGATATTATCATCGAGCATACCTCCGCAATGAAGATGCCAGGGTTCTTCTTGCTTGGTGCATGAAGCTGATTGATCAAGTTACTGAGGTGAATGGCAGAGTTTTGCGTGTGGCCTGAGGCATCCAGAGTCCATACCCTTTGGCCTACACCCGCTAGCACATGGGACCCGCCAGGCAAATGGAGAAGAGCGCTGACCTTAGAGTTTAGATGAGTCTTAGTGAGTGAGGATACCCGTGATGAGAAGCATGATTCTCCTGTGCCTTCAATCCTACAGGTGACGCGCCAGTGATGCACTCGCTTGTCATAGCCGCCGCTTATGAACTCGAAGACGTCTCCGGCGTTGATCATTGAGGTAGGAGGTGATTTCCGGCTTGGAAGAGTCTGGAACTGTGCCAGAGATAAGATACCGCTGGGCGCGTGAGGCGCTCGGAGAAGTGGAGTTATTTTTGCTCCTGATTTTTCCTTCAACAAACATGCATCAGATCGTTTACTCCCTGGATAAGGAAAGGTAGGAGTGGCTAACCTCGTCTACAAAAGTCACGACGGATGCCTGACTCTTCTCGCCTTTGTTAAATCCCAGAATAACAGCGTCGTTGACGATACATGCATCCTCCAGTCGGTGAACGTCGGACACTTTCGCGGGCAAAGATAGATTGACTAAGCGTTCCCTATCCAAAGTTAGTCCTTACGCGTCACAACATAAGGTATGAACCGCTTTATCACCTTGAACACTGATCAATGAATTGGACGTCACCACGCATACTGACCGAAACGAGAGGACTCGAGCTAAGTGATGGTCGTAACAGTCGACGAGCACGTCCATGCTTCACAGTCGGGAGCTGAATTTGCTTGAGATGGCGCACGCGGTTGATATGAGCGGTGTTCAAAACAGCAGGAGTGCTGCTTTCAGACGGATTGGTCGCGCTTCCGCAACTTGAGTAATCGGAGTCACTATCTGAAGACGTGCTTGCGCTTGAATAATCGTCGCTACTGCTGTATTCGCCCGGGTCTGACCTTCCTCCGGCGGTAGTTTCAACACCTGACCTTTCGCCAAATTCAGAAGGAAACGGAGAGGTGCGTTGTTTGGCCGGGTCCCTCCCCCGTGGTGTGAAAGCCCTTTCAGCATTCGGCACAAATTGACGAGTTCCTTCCATGATTCGAGTGCGAGGGCCGGAGATGGTCTCTGTCGTGCTGGTGACTGGATGAGAAGGAGACGATCTGCATCTCGAATCTGATGTCTGACTCATGGAATAATCAGATCGGCGTCGGCGTAAAGAACGGTTGCTTCGCGAGGGGTATTCTTCCACTTGGGAAAATTGTGGCTGTCTATCGGGCCTTGAGCTATCGGATAAAGGACCCGCTTCACAATGCAACGCGTCACTTTCCCGACGTTCAGGTGGTCGGTACAGTTCAATCTGTACTTCAGTACTTTCCGTTTCCTCACCGGATGAAGCGAAAAAAGGCAAGGCCCCTGTACTCAATACACGCATGGCTGCTAACGCTTCCGATGGGCTTTCAAATGAAACGGATCCGATAGGCCTATGCTCGTGAGAGGCACAGACGTGTACTTGAACGTCCCGTATTCTACACGAAAGCCTTGTTCAGAATCGGTGTATCAAACTTCAAAGATCCGGCTTACAGAGTGCAGGACAGTTGGTTCAGCTGTAAGTAAAGCTGAACATCGTTGACATTCGATTTGAATGGAAGGTCCCGCAAGATTAGCGTCGACTGAGACCTTCTCCAGTCCAGTCGTTGGAGGCTCCGAAACGTCTCATATGCAAGTGTGTCGCTTGAATAACTCGGTCCACTCACTCGTGGTGGTAAATGTGTCGTTTCTCGCGTCGGAGAGGATGAGGACTCTGCAGACGACGTCGAAGATGAGGAGGCTGAGGAGGGACACCTCCTACGTATCGATGGGCCTATACTTGAGTCCCCGGTCGCGGAAGTGCAACGCGCATCATGGTCGAAGGAGACTAGTTCACTCGAGCTTGCCTCCTTCACCCTCACATCTATTAATGTTTGCCCGGACCTCGCTGCTGTTACTTGTCCTTCCTCCATCCCTCCCTGTAATTCAGAAACGAGCGACGATTCTGATTTGAAATCTGACGAGTTAGACAGAGCATCGAGAAGAGACACGGGTACAACACGCCGCGTATCACCTGGTGGTGTTCTGTCCTGAC
Source organism: Inonotus obliquus (assembly GCA_032164295.1). Taxonomy (NCBI): domain Eukaryota; kingdom Fungi; phylum Basidiomycota; class Agaricomycetes; order Hymenochaetales; family Hymenochaetaceae; genus Inonotus; species Inonotus obliquus. The sequence goes on from JAJHTX010000004.1 coordinate 1,323,925, forward strand.
AACGGGTGGTTTTGTTAGTTTGGTTTGTCTTGATTTTTGTGCCCGGCTCTAAAGGATCATCCACAGTGCATCTCGTGACGTTCGAAGTGGCGTTTGATCTAAGGAAAATCAGACCCGGGATCTCTTCAACATTAGTATCCATGATCTGCTCAGATTTCAAAGGGTAAAAGAGCGCGTCAGAGGTCTTTGAATCAAATTCCGTCCGCGAAACATCAAATTGTCTGATCGCTTCCTTGTCAAATATCCTGGTAGTGTGCTCAGTCAGCATCCAAATAGTATGTTTTCTGGGCTGGACATACCAGTCTAATGCCACTGCATCGTCACTGATCCACCCTATGTTTATTTTCATGTACACGGCCGATATAATGCCACTAGTACTCACAGAAATCGGACATGTAGTACGCGTTTATATTGAGAGGCGAGCCTCTTCTTGACATCCGCAATCAAATGATGCCGGTGCCAGGTATAATAGTTGCTCGTTGGACGACACTCTAGTGGGTATAATATTTGTTCAACCCCTTGCGTTGGGGGATTTGTTGGTGAGCTTGCATTTCGTTCGCCGTTTTCTTCATCCTCTAACTTGATCTTTTTGAGATTCGAAACCGACAATTCGTGTTCCCCATCCTGTTGCCGTTTTACTGAAGGGTCATCGTTGCGTTGCATTTGACGTTGCGTCAGGAATGGGCTTAACCTTCGTTCAAATCGCAATCATTTTATCGTTCATCACCTGATCCTGTCGAGGCACGTGATGCCTATTTTGCCGCAGCTGGAGGAAGATAGCTACAATCGAGCCATCACAAAGCACCGCAACATTGTCCAATGACAGACGACTTCCAACCGAATGAGTTGCTAAAGAATACTAAAAGCAGTCATACGGTACCTGTCGTCCGCGCTTCACAACCGCCAAAATGGCACTCAAGATCCAGATACGCTTACCGCTTCGGCAGGACCTCTCAACATAACCCTCTTTCTCGGTCGTGGCACTCTCAATCTGGAAATGAGTACAGAGATAGGCCAACTCGTAGCCGGGGCTCATCCACGAGCCAAATTAGCAACGCTCGTTCTGACGCTATGAACCATCATGGATCTCAAAATAGAGTTGTGCAGGGGGATAATTCAGCGGGCCATGCGCACCTATCCTCTACCTTCTCCAGCCCCTTTCGGGCAAATCAACAACGCGGACGATACTCGGGCGATAATATCGCATCTACTCAGTCGACTTCGACACCATCTTGGACGGGCCGAGTACAATACCAGCAATTCCATAATTACGAAGTAGTCGATGATCGGATACATGGGAAGCGCGTTGGTCCACCGGCGCACAAGTTTGACGAGATGAAGTTCGATCTACCTGCGGGGTGTAGGAAGGGCGCTTTTCGACGGTCGCATTATAAAGCTTCCTTTTTGGCGGAGGCTTGCGATCATTTAAAACGCGTTGGGCGTGTCGAAATTATCCAGCATCGTTTCACTGAAGATCAGCTTATTATTACCTATCGCAACATTGGGAGATTCGACAGGGAATCGTACCCAGGTACAAACTCGCGCAGTAGTCTCGACCGGACGTCCCAAAATCCTTTTCATCTTACCATGAATCCAGAGAGCAAACCGTCAGAGACCATCGTTTCCCATGACATTCCAAAACAGATGGTATATCCCTCTACTTCGAGTCATCAGAAGGGATCATACGCTCAAGCTGGCTTAAATGCATCCTCCGGATCAAATGTAAAGCTGGAGGATCTAGCCCAACTCGAGTCTTTGTTAATTCCACGCACAGAAGATGCTTCCGTATCCCGTTTGGCGCCAAAAGCACATATTACCGAGCATCACACAGGCCTCGGAAGCGGGGAAGAAGCATTGTTCTCCGTACTTAGGCAAATATCTAGTCGGCCTCGACCGTTTCGCTCGGGTTGGGTGACTCTTTCGTATGGACCCCCAGACTTCTACTCTGGTGCTACGCCTATCCCCAACAACAGTGCCCCCCTTTCTTCCGAAGTGATCGAGATCGACATTACCCCTCCCGAGTCTCCGACGTTGGAGGATACAGTGTCCAGGAATTATGAAATAGCTTCACCTGAAGAAGAACGGTCACGAAACGTTCCAAGAGAAGTGGAGCATCAAGTCGAGGATACCCATTCACGACCTAGCAGATCGCGGGAGCTCTTGCTGGAAAGAGATGACTTGACGTCCATTCAGCTTCCTAGGGCAAGTGGAGATAAGATGCGCCGAATAATTTCGTCAGGTTCAAGGCGTCTAGCCTACAGCGTCACAATGCATGGATTTATTTATAAGGTCGATTTGAAATCCAGACGGCATGTTCACTCCTTCATTCTATTTCATAAAAAATCACTTAATGAGTTTACTAGGTATCTCCGAGAGCTGCAGTGGCATTCTCATTCTGACAAGGATTTCGTTGAGGATGTGTGCATGTTTCTTCCGCCTTTTGATGATATTGTCGTCGTTGCCCAGTCATACGAAGACAACTCTCTGTCATTACTGCATCTGGAAGATAACACGGAACATAAGGTCACGCCAATTATTCGCACGTCTTCAGACCGTGAACGGCTTCGACGTGGCGTCAGTGCCGTTACCAGTCTACCACTTTCTTCCTCTTCTCTTTCGTTCATTAGCGCGGGTTACGATCACGTCGTCCATCTATGGTCTTTCAATCCAAATGCCATCTTTGAGGAACCCCCGATATCAGGAGTACTTGACGTGCACCATTCATCGCTCGTGCAATCACTTCTTTCTGTCGCAAATCGACTGATCAGCGGTGGTGCCGACAATTCCATTCGTGTATGGGATTTACAGGCAGCTCATATGGTTTCAACAATACGCACAAGTAACGCAGTTTATCAACTGCATAGAACAGATAATCCTGATATCACTCTTGCCGAAGTGAGTTTAGGTGCCATCCGTCGTTTGGTTAACACCAAGTTTAACATCCCTAGGTTGCACATCGTGACATGCAGTTTGAGATGCACGATTGCCGCTTACCGCCAGATGGTCGACCGCCTGTTCGCTTTGGATATCCGAGCACACAAGGTGTTCATGGACGATATGCACGTGGTGATGTGGATCCATATACATTCACTGCATTTGCATCCGCCGGGCGGGACGGCGTAGTGCGATTGTGGGATTTGCGAAATGTCGCGCATTGCAAGCAAGAGGTGAGTGTTCGGTCGGGGTTTAGAAATCTGCTCCGTGCTGATACCGAAGGTAGACTATCTGTTTTCCCGGACAGAAGATCGTTCATACGACATTTACTGAGGACGGTCTCGTCGTTGCTTCGGATGACAATCGACTCCTGTTCCTTGAGTATGAGGATATGCCCATCCATGTTTAACTTTGAATATAGAATGTGTTCTCTCGTGGCTCGTGAGTTTAACATTGTTTATACAGGGGGGAGGGACCACTCATTATGGCCCATAATCGGCCCGTATGTATACTCAAGTCTACATTATGGTCGAGGGGTATAATACTCGAATACTTGAAGAGGTTTCGAAAGCTTACAAGAGAATCTCCCTCCGCGAGAAGTCAGGTTACGAATAATAAAAGACAAGCCTCCTAGAATCCGATCAAGAAACCACCAGCTCGAATCAGACAACGACACAGCCGCCGCAACACCCTCGGTTGATTTCTCCCTGGTCGCTTGGATGATACATCCCTCCCTTTTCATATCCTCCCCTTAGACCGACCTGTTGCAGCTATAGTCATAATCGTTAGAAAGACCTAGGAGGTGGAATATTGGGAGTGTGCGAACACGAACCCTGTTATATCTCCGAATCGCTCGCACAAGCTCAATAAATGCCGCATCAACATGCCTTCGAAGCTTCGCTGAGGTCTCGAAGAAACTACATCCGAAATGCTTAGCCAAGTTTTCTCCCTCTAAGTTTGCCGATGCGAAGGGAACGAACACGGAAGAACATCACATGCTTAGCTTGGCATAGGTGGAAGGGTAGTTGGAACCTAACGCACCAGTCGTATGAACCATCCTGTCTGACTCTCCCAAATCCCACTTATTCCCAATAAGCACGAGTGGCACGTAATCCCGGTCCTTCACTCGTAGAATTTGATGATAAAACGTGTCCATCTCCGCGAAAGAAATTCGATCCGTTATCGAATAAACGAGCATGAACCCCTCTCCCGAGCGCATGTATTGTTCTCGCATCGCGCTAAATGCCAAAACGAATCAAGCAGGACATCAGAAACACATAGGATAGCTACGCAACTTGTGGCGTCCCCGTATCAATCTTCGCGCATGGGGAGAGGGCAAGAATGCGGAGTAAGATTCGCTCACCTGTACTCCTCTTGTCCAGCAGTATCCAACACATCAAGCAACGCAACCTCATCATCAATCAGACATTGTTTTCTGTACGAATCTTTGAGCAGTGATGTGGGTATCAGTGTAATTGCTTTGATGCTCGTTGCCAATCACCCACCTTCAATCGTCGGATCATACTCGTCAACGAATTGCCCTTGTATAAACTGGATGGTGAGTGCCGACTTCCCAACACCTCAGACAAAGATCGAGCTTAAGTATTCGACGAATAGGAGTCTAGACGGGCACCTCCGCTCACCTCCGCCACCAACAACAACAAGTTTGTATTCCCGTAGAAACTGCCCCTGTGTGACTATCGATTATCTTTCCAGAGATCGAGAATATCTCGAAGGCATACATACAGCCGGCTGCATAACAGCTGAAGCCCAGTAAGAAGCAGATGTCCAGCTGAAAGTCGGGCTGAAGGTTGAAGGAGGCCAAGGATTCGGGAAGTCGTCGCCACGGGACGATATCTGAGCGCTAGATCATAAGTAAAATGAAGAGCCCCTGTGGTAGAAGACTGCCGCCCGGAGCGTTCCTTTCCCCCTTTAATCTGTGGCGTGGTTGTTCACTCGTGGCACACGAGTTGAGTTTTACCATGAGTCCATGCGGCGGGGTTTTGAATATATATAGAAGGAGTGCTCCGAAAAAGTAGAATAACCGGCGACAGGGTCCCCATTTGATGCGAAGATGTTCAGCATCGGACTCAAAAAGAGAATCGGCACAAATATAGTGGCGAAGACGAGATTGGCGCAATGGCCAATTCAACTCTCGTCACCTTTTCGCTCGAGATTATCGATCTATTTGATAACCAAAGTACACTACACTAGATTTTTGGTAAGCGTCAGTGAACCTTGCGACTGTATTCAAGACACGAACCTGGAATGAATGAGTGACATGCGACAACATAATCTACGTCTGTCTAAGAAGTCAGCACAACCGCAATAGTCAAAAAAAACTATTTACCTAGTCCTAGTAAAATATGCCAATTCGGTATAACTCTAGCGCTACAACCGCCCAGGTCTTTAAATATTACTTATTGTTGAATACAGTCCAGGATTCATTCAAAGCGGCAAATACGCCATTAGCAATCATCCCTTGCTCAACGGTTGCATTACTCGAGTCAATCTGTAGCTATATGTCAGCCATTGTCAAACGCCGATAGAAGGAGAAGCGCGCCTTATCGGGATGAAGTTTGGCAATAGCCTTCATATAACGGACTTTAACTTGGCTTGGTGTAACAAGCTCGTGCAGTCCTACTTTCTGCCAACCCAGCTCCGGCCATAAAACGGTCTCAAGACTCGCAATCAAAGCGCGCACGTTTGTTTCCTTACCGCTCTTCCATGCCGAAAGGCGGGCATCGACAGAATCCTTCAGGTTTGCTTTTATCTGATCCTCCTGCTCCAGAGCTTGATTTGCTTGACGTAATTTCTTCACGGCCTCGAATTCCTGTTGATTCCTGGACACTGTAGGGCGCGGTTTCGGGCGCCGCGCAGGAGTATCATGCAGAGCTTCAAACGGGTGAATAAGAAACTGCAGTAGACTAGCGCTTTAAACGCAAGAGACTCACGAGCCTCCTTCTCCGGCGATAGCAATCTCCGGCACCTTGAGGCTCCAGTTAACGCCTCATTTCGCATTTTGGCAGACCATTCACAAGCGATGATCGCTTCCCAGTCTTTTAGGGCAAGTTCCCACTTTTCACGCCCCTCGTGTGCTTCGGCGCGCCGTCGAAACGCTTTGAGAAGCGCACCAGCCAAGTCAACAGAAGCACCATCTTCTTCGCGTGAGACTTTCGCCTCTCGAGCAGGGTGATAATCCGGACCAATGATAGACAAGACAGTCGTACAATCCTCGATGGCTCCAGAGTGTTCACCGATCTTGATCCGACATTGAGCACGATTGTTATGGAGTGGGATCAGCAGGAGATGATTGGTAGGAAGAAGATCAATGGCAGTGGAATAGACCTGTTCTGCATTTGCATACTGCCCGAGCTTGTAGAGCTCCGCTCCTTTTTCCTTATGGGCATTGGATGATGCAATGGCAGAAGTACTTGCTGTAATAGTCTCACGGATGCGTAGAAGAGGAGGGGATTGACGTTCAAGTGGTCCTGGACTTGGTGTATGAACAGAAGATAGCGTGGTTTGTGTAGTTGCGCGGGAGACAGCAGGTCGGCGACGAGCTGGCGAAACATATACAGCCGATTCATCATCGAAGAGGTTTGCTGTTTTTGGAGCTCTGACGTGCGAAGCTCTTTCCGCTGTAGATTGTTCGGACCTCGCATCTCTTTGTCGTGCTGGCAGAGGATGCTCCCTGTCATCGCGAAAAGCGTCTACACCGACTCCTTCAGCCGTTGACATCCGGTTTTCAACATCGTCGGGCAATTCGGTCATCCAACGCGGTCTACCGTCGTTAGTCGGTCTTGTCTTCGCCGCTCGCTCCTCGTAAGCTTTCTGCATCTTTTCCTTCCCATCCTTCCAAAAAGCATTGGCGCGATTGAATACGCTCAGTCCAATTTCGCTTGCTTGTGCTAATAATTTATCTGCTCGTTCTTGAATGTCGTCACTGACTAAGGACTGGGGTTGCTTCTGAACACGACCTGATTCGGTTGATGGAGAAGATTGCCGCTGGTTTGGTGGTTGATTTTGAGGACTGTCGCGCCGACGCTCGTCCCAATCGTCTTCTTCATCCCGGAACTCAGACAGAGCTCTTCGGGGTCTATCTGAAACAGTTTCCGGCCCTTGATCCACACCCACGCCGTTAGAAAGCAATGTCTCGAGTGCCTGCTGGACATCTAAGCCAGTGTCCGTCGATGCGAGGGCTAACCGTGCCTGGTGAGGCGAGAACCCCATCTCGACGATTTGGCCAATAACATGGGGCGGAGGTGAGGTAGATCGAGGTCTCGAGTGTTGGCCTCGAACAGGACCAGGGCTGACCTAGGGACAGAGTTGTAGAATGAGATTAGAATTAGGTATAAATATCACAAGACGTACTGTTTGAATCGGCGGAGGCTGCTCAGAGGCATGGACGGGCTTGCCGAGAGCACCAAGTATATCATCTTCAGGTTCTTCACTACGTTCTACGGTAGTTGAAGCGTAGTCTCTGGTGCCAAAAGACTCGGGTATATCATTCCCACCGTCCAAGGAGTCAATTAGTGAGGTTGGCCCATGGCTGCGCGCATGAGTTTGTAACTTGTCCTCTCCCTGAATCCCCTTTGTAACACCCAAAAGATCCCATTCATCGAGGAGATTGGAGGGGGCAGGCGAAGCAGTCGGTTTTAACTTTGACGAAGGCGTAGATTCAATGTGGCCGAACAGCCAGTCGTCGTCTGTTGTGATAGGAATATTCTTTGCCTCAGTATCAGCGGTTGTAGCGCCTGACAGTCTATGCCCAAGGACATCCAAACCACTCCACGCTGCAGCATCGTTTGGCTTGGTATCGCGATCCTGAGTTTCCCTCGCCTCTTGTTCTTTCTGAGCAGCCGCACGTCTAGCTGCCAAAGATAGCTTCTCTTGATTCTTTGACGATGAAAACGAAGGACCTAAGAGCGAACTGAATGCGTCCGGGCCATACTGGCCTGCAGGGGCAGAGGGACGTGGAGGGTTTGCTGGAGTGAGTGAACGGGAACCAGCCTTTGAGGAGGATGCTGAGGACAGCATCGAGAAAGGATCGTATGGAGAACCGGACCTCGAAGCGCTTGATGCTCCTGGTTTCGGCGAATAGTTAGCCATTGGTACGGAAGAGCCAGTTTCTCATAAGTAGCTGTAATTCGGTAGATACAGCAGTCGCAACTTGGAGATTCGCCCACACGTGATGACTTACGTTTACTGTGCTGAGGATTCAGAATTTGGAATTTTCTGAGACAAATTTATGACAAAATAAAATATCACAGAAATCGGGTGAACTGTAGATATGAATGCCAAGTGACATATTATCCGCCCAGTACTTGTGGATATATAGCATTTTGCAGCCGACTTTTCTAAGCGCGGGACCAAATAGGGTTTGAGTATGTAATATTTCATCCAAGCGGTTATTCCCTCACGTCCATCACGACCAACTCTCAACATGACCGCGACAACAGTGGATAATCACGACCTAGAAAAGCTATTGACCCAATGCAAGTCTAATGGTACGTGTTTTGGACGCGTTTATGCCTCCTCTTCAACACATTCTTATTTTCCGGAAAATAGACGTCGACACGAAGATCGACGCGGTTACCAAGTTACAACAGGCATTCCAAGCCGGCGCACAGGTGCGATACACCTACTTTAACACACGAACCGGATGGCCTGATTGGATACTTCTATTCAGCTGACGGATGCAGATGGTTTCGTCAGCGCACTCAAGACTTGTCTACGTTCCTCTAATCAACACTTGTCGGCAGCCACACTCACTACCCTTCCACCCTTCTTTCAATTACTTGCTGTGGGCAAGCTCGATGACTCAGATGAGCCGGTGGACGCTCTCAAACTTCGCCATGCCTTGACGGCCTTCTTGCCTAGCGGCGGGCTGCTTGATCGGCTTGGAGACAATCGGGAGCGTTCTCGCGAGAAGGCGCGAGAATCAATGGTCATACTAGGTGGTCTAGCGATTCGTTGTGGTTCATCCCTGCACATGTCAGGTTCTTCCAGGTTCAGAGATACCGGAAAAGGTCCAGAGACGCCCCTTATGATTTGGGAGCGATTTCTAAGGGAAGGGGGGTTGCAGAGCAAAGTATGGAGGGTCCGTGAACAGGTTCGTGTTCAGGAGAATGCAGCCACGTGAATCTAATCTATTTCCCGTCAGGCGATACTGACTCTTGTCCAAGCACGGGGGCTGAATCCAATGCTGCCTCTGAAGCCCTACCTTCCTATTCTCGTGGAGCTTCTTGAGGACACAGATGGGGCTGTGCGTGAATGCGCTCGTCAATCTGTAGTCGAGCTCTTCACTGGCCCGACGGTGACTGATGCAGCTCGAGCAGATTTAAAGAAAGAAATGACGAAGAAGAATGTCCGCAAGACGATCGTTGATTCAGTCCTGCAGAAACTCATGGCAGGAGGAACAAGACCGACTTCGTCAGCAGGTAGCCATACACAAGACGCAGCACTTTCAGAGGCCAGTGAACCCGTGACGAAGAAAGAATATATTCCCCCGAGTTTGAAACTCCAAAGCAGACAGGCTACGATGTCAACTTCTCAAAGCATGTTGAGCAAGTCCACGAGCAAATCGGCGAGTATCGCAGACTCAACCAGTCGACCAGCAAGCCGCATTGGTGAAAATCCTATGACTGTAACGACAGAATCGGGAGATCTATCGGCCGTTTATGTAAGTGGCTAAACCAGACTATCGGCGGTCTCGCATATTGAATCGTTCATATTCCCAAAGATAGCGTCTGTCAAAGATCTCGAGAACGAGTTTACTGGGATGCTGAAGTATTTTGAGGTTTGTGTCTTTCAAGGATCTATTGGCGACGACACCTGCTGATTATTCGATCCAGGGCAGAGAAACAGAGCATAACTGGGCGTCTCGTGAAAGATCTATAAACAGAGTACGAGGCATGCTGAAGGGCGTCGTCCATGTCCGTTATGCCGACACTTTCCTTGCATGTCTAAAGGGAGGCTTCATTGACGCGTCTTTCAAAACGGTACGTTCCCATGGCTCGTCTTGAAATTAAAACTCACAGGTCAATACAGCTAATCAGTCTCAGAACAACGGTGGCCATAAATACATGCCACTTCTACTCAGAGCTAGCGATTGAGCTAGGCTCTGCTATCGATATTTTTTGCGAAGCAATTCTGACACATTTGATTGGCATGGCTTCGATGACGAAAAAGATAGTCGCCATTCAAACACAGCAAACGGTGGAGACAATTGTGACTCACACGTCGCCGCATCCGAAATTGTTCCTCAACCTTGTCTGGAGTGCAGTTCAAGACAAAAACATCCAAGCGCGCCAGTATGGGATAAGCCATCTAAAGATGTTTCTGGAAGTCCATGGCCAGCGCATAAAGTACGCGATCGAAGGTTCTGCCCCGCAGGACGTGTTAGAAAAGATCATCAAGAAAGCCCTTGGCGATAATAATCCAGGAGTTCGCGAGAGCGCGAGGGTAACCTTCTGGGTCTTCGATAGCCTCTGGAAGGAGAGAGCCGAGGTTATAATGTCTTCCCTCGACACGACAGCGAGAAAACAACTGGAGAAGGCCTGTCCCAAACCAGGCAGAGTTACAGTACCTGTCACTCCGCAAGTCAAGAAAAGCAGTGTCGCTACCGCTATTGCCGCAAGTCGTGCGAAAGCAAAAGCCATCGCGAATGCTCCTCCTACGCTACGGCATCAAGCTACATCAACATCCCAGATTCTACAACGTTCGATATCTCCGAGCCCAATCCCAATTGCTCGTGCCGCAACAACACCAAAAGATAGCTTGTACGGCATTCGTAGACCCTCTGGATCTCGACCACAATCACCTTTGTCTCCTCCCGCACGAAGGTCAACATCGTTCTCGCCATCCATGAGCTCCCCAGGTTTCTCACCGATTGCTCCTGCACACACTCGAACACGTTCAATCGAAGCACCCGCTTCGCCTACTACAGGCCACAAACGATTCGCATCTCAGCTGAGTCCACCAGCTTCTCCCTCGGGTCGCAGTACGAGGGACACGCTTGCGAAGACTACTTTACCACCTTCCCCTCGGAGGAGTCTAGATGGTCCCATCGTGCTACCCGCATCCCCGACTCGACAAGGTAGATCAAGGATTTCCTCTCCGACTAGGATACCATCTCCAACTAGGCTATCGCTCCCTGGACGAAGGTCCGATGGCATCGCTTCAATTATCTCCTTTGCAAACAATCCAAAGAATTTGAAAGGGGTGGATGAGTCTTTACTTCTAGCCCAGAGCATCCCCCTCCCTGATGATACAGACTCGGAGGATGACTCGCATATGATGTCGTTCTCAACCCCGTTCGAGAAATATCATATATCCATCCCTAAAACGACCGCCTCCAGTCTTTCCGCGGGATCACCCCCTGCGAGTGCTCCTGAGCCAATCGTCGAGGACGCTCTTCGCGCCAGGGCAGAACAAGCAGAAAGCGCTGCTGAACGCCTGTTGGAACTGAACGAAATTGATGACGACAATGTCATTTCTCCAATTCCTCCCTCCCTCCTACCCAGCAACGGCACTGCGAACGGGTCCCACTCAGTTACGACATCAAAGTCAAAATCGAATGACGTGCCGCCCACTACACCAGTGAACAGGAGGACGGCACTACTTCGACAAGCAGCAATGTTCAAAGATAGTCCCGCTAACAAGAAACCGTCTTCATTGGTGGATGTCTTGCATGAGCGCAAACATGAGACAGGATGGTGGCTTAAACGGATTGCTCGTGAGTGCAGTTGTATTGATTCCCTAAATTGTGCTGAATATCTTCCCAAGTTGTGGACAAGGGAAGTCCCATGAAAGGAAGCGATCAAGACACTCAGCGCAGGGAGTTAAATCAGTGCATTTTTGCTTTGGAGGATGGTACTGCGGATGTCGCAACGCTCAAGAAACTTGCTCTGCTCTGCTTTGACAATCCTGCACCTAACGAACCATCTGAGATAAGTATATCCAACTCGTTTCCGTCTTCTCCGACCCCAGCAAAAGGAAAGCTCGCGAAGCTTCAGGCGGAGGAAGCCCTTTGGCGTAAGGACAAGCTGTTTGATAGAATGTTTGATGCTCTACAAAAGTTCCTTACTCCAGACAAGGTACGTTCTGCTTATTCAACTGTGCAACTGTTGCTAATAGCTTTGTAATCAGTCCGGAGAGGAGCTCGAATACGGTCTGATAGTGTTGTGGCAAATACTGGAAAGCCAGACATCAATGGTTGAGGGTCGAGAGGCGGAGGTGTTTACGCATCTATTGCAGATCAGATTCTGCAACAATATTAATGTAAGAGAGCATACGATGTCTTGGATCTACACAATATTAATCCTTTCCAACAGATACTAGAGGCGACAAACACCATCCGTGACGCGCTAGTAGCTCGCATCGACTCACTTTATGGGTTGACGACGTTGCATGCGAGCTTACGCGCCTTCCACGCTGAACCCTTAGCAGACCCTGAAAGACAAGACGAGAAGTCAACTTCGTATGCGTTTGGGCTTATTGCTCTCGGAAAATTCATATTGCGTCTGCCTGGGGAGATTTTAGAAGATGAACTGCCTCGGCTGAAGGCAACTCTGATCACAGTAAGTGAAGCTAGCCTTCCCGTTTTGCGGATGCTTAACTAACTCGTAATTCTCACAGGCATTAAGTGATTCCACCTCCCTTGTCGTTCGCGAATCAGCAGCCATATGCATCATCGCCGCCCAACTCGTCCTGCGTGACGAAACTGCGCTCTTCACTCTCCTCGACGGTCTTCCTGATGAAAAGAAAAATCTTCTCACTTATCTCTTTGATAAACATGGTGCTCGTAGTAGCAAAGAAGCCGTCGGTTCAGAGAAATTAGAAAAGGAGATGATGCGTCTTGATGGTCGCACGAGCACACCGCCACGGTCGAGGTGATTGGGCATCTTCTGAATCAAAAGTATGGTTATGCATTACGATATGATGTTATGCTTTCGGCTTTACATCTATGTATTTCTAAGCCTGTATAGATACGTATGCTTTTTCTGAAGTAATCTGAGTTTGAGACTTCGTTCTTGCCCCTTTGTGCTGTAACCTATTAGGCCTGGGAGAAACTCTTCTGGAATCTGGGACTTGGGACCTGGGGGAAGGGAATAGCTGATATATCTGATAGAACTCGAGAAAAGAAATTCGTATTTGGACTTTCTATCTCCAGGAAAACCAGGCTAAGCCTGAGATGTACCAGAAGCCAACTCTGTTTATAGATACCTTAAAGAAGAGGTGGACGCCCTGGTGGAATCTGAAAGTTTGATCCGTCAAGGAGGGCTGCTGAAATAGATTCGCATATGAGTTTTCTGTATGCCGTCGACTAATATAGGAATTACAGAAGACTGGAATAGCCGTGGTGGCGTCGATGGGCTTCACGGACCTATTGATTTCTCTAATTAACGGCAATCTCTTGGACAAAGCTTTCAGCAAAGGGAAGACGAAGGAGGCAGCCACTGCGAAGAACTTGTTCAATTACTCCAGACCAGATATAGCCCACGGACGATCTGTGTGAACTGCCATTCAAAACGTAAGTTCAGTAAACTCAGAACCCAGAACCCAGTCCACTCGAAGACACAATCGTAGCAAGTTCTACCCCTTCGATTCAGGTTGGGAAGGTGATCGGGAGTGAGAATTTCTTCAAGATGGCAATTCGAAAGACCGGAGTCAGTAGATCGAGATAGTACTGGACTCTTGCCATGAGGACCCTACCCGGCCGCTGGAGCGGCAGGTTAATTTACGTTTTACGGTCGCAAGGTTATCGATCGATCAGAATGAATACTCCGGAGAATAAGCCTGAGCTTAGAGCCAGCCTTATAGCCTCAGCTCGAGTAAAGAGGCAAACAGGCGGTGATCTAGACAACTTCCAAGCATGCCTTCCCTCAGGAACGCGGCGTACATATCGATTCTCGGAATTTATGACTGCGAGTATTGATTCCGTCTTCACGCGACCCCATTGAATTTTGCGAGTTAGACTAGATTGGGGTAATGGCAGAGACTCACACGAGTGATTGGGTCGAATGGATGGTGGTATTGAGACGGAGATGAATAGATCTTGATTCGGAATCGGATTTCACAGTAAAGCAAGGAACCCTAGCAGTCTGTACTCTCCAAAAGTAGAAGTGGAGCTGGGATGTACTATTAGGCGTTGCAAAAGCGTGCTCGACGAACATCATCGCCAAACAGTCTATGTTTCTCTGTGCTGGGCATAGCACAGGAGGGCTAGAAGAGAAGTCGTCTCTTGGCGAGATAGTACACGACACCGGCGATGACCCCTCCGACATGACCAGCACCATCGATGACCGTTCGCTACATATCATTGTCAAATTAAAGAAGCAAGAGGCGGAGAAAGAAGGAACTGGGAAACATACACGATCCGTTAGAGTTGAATAACTATCCCACAGGAAGAATCCTGAGACAACCGCCCAAGCGGGCGCAGGTAGGACTCCGAAGATGAGGAAGGTCGTATTTGGCGAGACGCAAGCGAAGAACGACATCACGGCGAATATCGCCCCTGTTCAGCCAAATCAGTCAACCGCAATCAGTTCACAAAAGTCTCGGAGAAGCTCAAGGTTAGAGTTAAAAAGTTGAACACGCTGCTCGCACGAGGCAAGCTAAAGGACTGTGTGTAAGTAAGTGAAACGTACCACTCGCGCCATGTGAGGTACCATCATGTTTCCTGACGCTTTGATTTAGGAGGAGACTAGTTGTACTGCAAGCTATGCCACCAAAGAGGTAGAGTATCATAAACGAGGTATTCCCGATGAGATTTACGATCGGCGGCGCGATGAAATAGAATGAGAAGGCGTTGAGGAGGATGTGCGCCGTGTCATTGTGTGAAAAGGCGGACCCGAGAACACTCCAGCTGCAGGATACATAGTTTCGTTAGAAAGAGTTCACAAGAAGGAAGCTTTTACCAACGCACATTCTCCCTTCACGGATATTCCGCCAGCTATTCAAGATATTTTGTGACAATTTCTCGCAGAGCGAAGGGTCGCCTTGTTTCTGTGACATTCAACGGACCGTTCATCGGATTGAATCAATCAAAACGCAACTGATGGACGCACCAATCGGGATATTGCAACCTGCCATGAGAGGAACACTGCACCGTTTATCGCAAGGATGCCATATACGATGTAGTTAGAGTGGAATTGGTCGAACCGGAGTCGGAATCGGTCATAGGGACCCTTGGGCTGGAAGTTAAATGACGGCCTGCGTCCACTCGATGATCCTGAGCTGCGTCTTGATGCTGTTCTAGTGGAAGTGGGATCTCTGTCCTTGTACCACCCAATCCGAGAGTTTACCGTATCTGTTCGGCGGAAGAAGAAAGCATGTTGAAGAAGAGGATTTCGAGAGAATATATTTTGAGCTGTGCCAGATGTACCACAGGGAACCGGCAATGCTCTTGTGAAATAATGAGAATAACTAGTTTGTGTAGTTGTACTGAAGGATCTTGCATTTAGTTGACGTGTAGCTAATCGCGTAGTTGGCAAACGGCAAGAAGAGAAACAAGAAAACCGTGCCCAGTTGGCGATCATGGTGACATGGAGGAGAGTTGACGCGGGCTCACATAGTCTGTCTGCTGCCGACCCCCATCATCCGACGCGTACGCGTCTTTCGTCGGCTTCATGTCATACCACATCTTTCTGCTTTCACCATCGGATAGTCCCATCTATACGGTCACTCATCAATCCTCAAAGCCAGCGCAGACAGCCACGAATCCGTTAGCTTCCAACCTACCAGCATGGTCTACGTCGGCATTTGCCGGCACGCTTAACGCATTATCTGGTGCAACATCTCCAGTTTACAACCAGGGTCCCGGTGGTGCTGCGGCAGCAGCGGCGCGCGGTGGTCATGACAGGCATGTCATTCAGATGATTGCCAATGCGAGTCTGGATGTGATTGAGGACGTGATGCGACGAGAGGGTGCAATGTACGTGCTATTCAATTGCTTAGTTGACATATTCACATATTCTGTGCGCTAGCTAGGTATCTCAAAGCTGTCGATAAGTTCAATGAATGGACAGTATCCGCTTTTGTCACTCCAGGTAGTGCGTGTCTGTTTCGCTGTATTATAGGCTTTAGTAAATAGGCCGAGATCAACTGACAGACGCACAGACACCAAGTTCATCATGTTGCACGAGGCGAAGAATGATGATGGTATCCGAGCGTTCTTCATGGACGTGTGGGAGTTGTACGTGAAGGTACGTGGCTGTTGGAATCAGTATCAATGGGACGGGATGCTGACGTTGCTGCAGACGCTGCTGAACCCATTCCACAGCGCATATACACCGATCAAGAGTACTGTTTTCGATGCACGGGTACGAGCGAGTGCGAAGCGACATTTGTAGCGTTCTGCTCTTGTACATTTAACAATAGCACACAGTATTGTTGTTGATAGAATGATGGATGGATGAGAACAAAAAATGATAGTTGTAGTCAGTCACGTGCGGGGACTTGATGGCGCGCTTGCGGCTCTGACTTGAGCTGTCCATTACCAAAAGAGTATCTCGCCCCTCTCTCCTTCTCTCTCCCAAGTTCCTGTCCGTCCCTCCATCCTTTTCTCTCTTTCTCCTCTCTATTCTCTTTTAAATATCATCAACACCTCCTCTTCTTCAAGGGCTCGACTTATAGTCTCCCTTTGCTCTATTTTTTTAGTATTTTCCAAAGGCTCGTTCTGTCGAATTTGAAGCCATAATCGCTCCACCTCCATCCAGCAGCACTGTCCAGCAGATTACCATCACAATGTCTTCAAACAACCGTGCATCTCTTCTCGCCGGCCTTCGCACAGGAGGCGTTCGCCAGCCTACTCAGATGCCACTCACAGCAGCGCCAAACGTCACTTCATTCCCTCGTCACGAGTTGCCATTGACTGCGTCCATTGGCGGCTCCTTTAACCAGATCCACCCGGCTCAAGCCTATCCACAGGCTCAGGCTCAGGCTCATCAGCAGGCTCAACAACAAGCGCTCCAGATGCAAATGATGCAGCTGGAAATTCTTAGGCTTCAGGTGAGTGGCTTCCCTTTCACTTTTTCTCAATTGGGAGCACGCCATCAGGCGCCCTTCCTTGTTACCTCCGATCATCAAACCTTGAATTCGTGCTTATCTTTTTACAATGTTTTCAAGGCTATCCAGCAGCAGACCCAACAGCGGCAGTATCAGCTCGAGCTCGCCCGTCAGCAACAACAACAACAGCAACTCCAGCACCAGCCGCAACCGGTTCCTAACCGTCGTGTTTCCCAGCAGTATGCCGAGATGCCGCATACTGCAGCCCCTGGCGTCACCAACTTTGCTACCAATCGCCGCGCATCGCAAGTAGAGCAGCTTAAGTCTCAACTTCACCTGAATTCAAGGATCAGCCAGGAGGAAGTGCAGCAGGTTCCGATGACTGCCTCTCTTGGTGGAAGATTTGGCGGCAGATTGAACCCGAACGCAGCTGCTTTCCGTATGGGAATTTTCCCCGAGGAGGATGAAATGGTTAATGCGCAAAGGAACGGAAGTGCTGGCTTGACAACGGTCATCTCGGGCGGCACCCCTCTCGGTGCAACGG
Organism: Inonotus obliquus; assembly: GCA_032164295.1. Lineage (NCBI taxonomy): Eukaryota > Fungi > Basidiomycota > Agaricomycetes > Hymenochaetales > Hymenochaetaceae > Inonotus > Inonotus obliquus. The sequence goes on from JAJHTX010000004.1 coordinate 1,341,416, forward strand.
GTCACTCGACTGTGAGTGGTACTGCGGCTGGTGCGGGGATGACACCGAGCAAGAGCGATACCTCGCTTAATTGGCGCCGTAGTGGCAACAAATCAGTTCTTAGTGGCAATCGTACTGCTTCCGTCAGTGTCAGAGTTACGCCGCCGCCCGGCGAACGCACGACGTCGCCTCAAGGATATGCCAAGGCTCATCGTCCTGAGCCACTCCGCTTCTCGGTGCTACACGAAGCACCCAGCACGCCACTTGTTATCGTAGATAATTCAGACGGCGAGGCAGCTGACGATGGTGATGATGGGTCCAGCTCTAGTTCGAAGTCTGAACCAACGACGCCGCCCTCTGGAGGATCCGATGTACCCCTCTCACCGAGGGAGATTGCTTCCAAGCGTCTCTACGAAGGGCTTGGCATTGGTCGTCCTGTGCCACAGTCTGCGGCAGCCCACAATTTGAGCTTCCCTGGCACGAAGGTTGTCCCGCACACGAGCATAGGCGCGACGTTCCCGAATAGGGTCGTGAGCCAGCCGTCACGCCAGCCGCGTGGCCCGCCCTCTGGCGATGAGCTTGGAAACAGGAACTTTGCATCCCGCATCAGGAGGAAGGCCATTGGAGGACTCGGTGCGATGCTCGACGCCAGGGTCAACCGTCAAGAAATAGAGGCTTTCTAAGCAAGTTCCTTTGCTCTGCGACGTTACGGATGGACTATACTATGTCTTCCCTTGCTGTTTCCTGCGTTTTTAGTTGCCTTTATATTCATACGCTTTCATCTCCTTTCCGTTTCTCTGCTCGACTCGCTGCTTTGATTACTACAAACATACCATTCGGCACGGACAGGAACTCTTGAGAGAATGTTTCGCGAAACACAGGCCCCACTTTCATTACTCATCGCACAACCCACCCCCTTTCCTTTTTTGACTCCCGCTATATTATAGGCCACCGCATTAGACGGTGCCGCCTCTGCAAATCGTCTTTTGCCATGGCAAAGGCAAAATCCCACGTCTTTCATTTTGACTCTGTCACCGCTTTTTCGGGCGGAGAGCCACCAACTAAGCGCTAGCCTCATGGCTTTGCGCGGTTATTAGTATGTCTTGTAGGCTGACTGTCGCTTCGTTTGTATCCTGTTGCTCAACGTGGTTTTGTGCTGAATTGATGAATAAATGGGCGATGAAATCCTGAAACGCTGGCTCTATGTTAAAGTGTGTGGTCCAGTGACCTCTGGTAAAGATCTGCGTGATGAAACTCCGGCGGATCAATCTCATCGCCTGCTTATACAAGAGGCGACCTAGCAACGGCACAAATGAAACATTCCAGTAGGATTTTCTTCCGTTCTTCGCAACGGCTGATAAGTGAGAGTCCGGGGGGATAACATTGCCCGCGTGGATAAATGCAATTTCATGTGCTACAGGATGGTGAGTTTTTCTAATGGTAACACAAGTGCGTTGTAACGAGACAAGGAGGAGCGGAAGCTACCCAAGCTAAGAAGAGGAAAACCCGACCGCAAACCACCAAGTCGGACAGCCTGTGGCCCAAGCTTACGCGCACCACACGCCAACATTCCCATCGGCCGCAGCGCTTACAAGCCACGGTTGACCCGGACACCAACGGATCTGTAACACACCGAGACCATTTGTCACTTCGTGTCCGCGCAGGATTTTGAGTGGGACGATTAAGGGATCTGTGAGCATGTCGTTGTAGACTCGTGAGTGGAAGATTTGGATTGTACCGTCGTCGGAGCTGGAGGCGAAGAGCGGGTAGGTGGGGTGGAAGGTTAGAGAGCGGATTGCGCGGGTGTGGTATCTGAGAGGTGTGGGAAGGATGGGGCTAGTGTTAGTGATGGCTACGGAAGAGGGTGCAGAGAGAAGACTGACCGAAGGATTTTGTATGGTTTGTTACTGAGTTCGAGGTCGAACCAGCATAGCTTGCGGTCATAACCGCCTACGATGAGATGATCACCAGAAGGATGAATATCCATCGACGAAATCCATTTGAGACCTGGTGTCAATGCTTTTAGAAGTTTCTGAGCAGCAAGGTCGTACATCCGGACGTATCGTTGTGTCTGAAGAGAAAAAGTTTCGACATAGCAAGCAAGACTTGAGTGAATATGGGGAAGGGAGGGATTGTAAACGTACCGCAACAAAGAAATAAGGTTTTTGAGGATGGAAGAGGACAAGCTGGACGGAACCCTTGATTTTCTTGAATGGCGCTTGGGAATGTCTTCGGGTGACTTGATGTATCCATACAGAACCCTGGTCTTTACCGGCTAATTTGAAAGATCAGCCGTCCGACTTAAGACGTTTGATTGGACTGGAAAAACTCACACACCGACGCGACGTAGTCACCGCGCTTATGCCAAACGATCTGTTTCACCAGGCCAGAAGTTTGGGGTAAGTTGAGAGTGAGAACGGGAGATGTTGAAGAAGAGTCGAATTTGCCCGCTGAGATTGACGTCCACTTGACTGGTGATGATGTTGAAGGGGCGGGTGGGAGTGTTGCTGGAGAAAGAACGTTGAGAGTTGCAGAAAGCAGGTTCGGTGAGAGGTTCGGTGGTATGAGGAAGTGGACATGGTCTTCGCTAGAGTAAGGCAAAATCATGTTAGTCCTTGTCCGAGGCAGAAAAAGGTCAAAAGGTCAAAACACTTACACGCCTACAACAAAATAGCTAACATCCATCCGTGGACACCACTGAATCGCGCCAATTTGACTATCGAACTTCCATCTCTTCACTTCTCGACCAACAAGGACCTCCCAAAGGCTGACAATACCTCGTTCATCACCACTAACTACCCAAGCACCATCCGGGCTCACACTCACGCAACGAACAGCTGCTTTACCATCATGCCGGAAGCGTAAAGCACGATAATTCGGGAACGGCTTCAGACTACTCGGACTCGGTAACTTCGGAATGAGATCGTCCGGATTCATATCCAGTTTCTTACGCTGTATCCGCGGTGCAAGATAAAGGTCGAGTTGACGAGAGAAACGCTCTTGGATGAATAGGTCGTACGCAGGTACGAGTCGTAAAGAGCCGTATTTCTGAGGTAAGAAATCCCGTTCGCGATCTTCTTTGTCAGTTTGTTCCCATTGTTTTCGTTCTTCCTCTGTTGGAAGGTACTCTTCTGGTGGATTGTATGATTCGGCGTTTGTCGGTAAGCGCGGTTTAGGTGCGGGAAGTGGTGGTGGGTGATCTGGAGCAGGTTCTGACCAGATGTTGAAGAATTGAGGTGTGGTAGTTTTGGGTTTGTTGGGGATAATCCGCCCTTGGCGAATCGCACGTACGATTTTCATAACCTAGATTCGCAAGATGAGAACGTTGTCGAGAATGACTTTAGAGTTTCAAATGGGGAACTCGCCTTTTGCTTTTCCCATTTACTTGGAACCCAGCGCCGTTTGGGCTCGGGCGCAGCAGATAATGGCATTTTCATTTCCTTTCCCTTGCCCGTGTAAAATTCAATGGTTGGTTCATAAGGATCGTAAGCCGCATCAGGATTTTCGTTCTTATATAGCCTCTGAATGATATCCAACTCTTCGGAAGTTAACGGTCTGTCTGTCTGAAGTGACTTGTCGAACCCGGACATCCTGCGTATCATTCATTGTAAGCACAGACTTTTGGATAAACCTAACTGACTAACCAAGCTGACGGGTCTTCAACGGTTTTAAGGAACTTGTCGAGTTCATCCCCTTTTGCTGGCCGGAAAACCTTCCTTCCACTGACATCATATCCGATGTGCGGAAGGTCGTCATACCAATGTATTGGCACGTTTCCTATGCGATTCGGATTCTACTCGAAAGTCAGAACTACGGAAATGGCGAGATTGTAAAGTACGCACGTCTTCTGTCGATGAATCCGAGTCATAGTCAGGCTCAATCTCTGGATATACCTTCTTTGGTTGACCAGTAATGTCAGACTTGATTGTCTTTGCGCGGGGAAATACATGCAAGCTTTCATCCGATGCGCTTCCACTATCCTCTTCGCTTAATTCCTCTTCGTCTTCTTCCTCACCCTCACCAACTTCCTCGCCATCAGAGTCGCTCTCTGTGTCTATCCCAGGAAATTCTTCAGCATCCTCGTCGTTATCCGAGCTTTTCCCAGAATTTTCCCCCTCACTTTCGTCCTCGCTTTGCATTTCAAGTCCGACGTCCTCCGGTATTTCCTGTCTGTGAGATGTGATGTCACCACCATTTTCTATGTGCTTCCGTTTCCCGTTACCGTTTGTAATGTCGCCGGCCATGGGAGCGAGGCGAAGAGACTTGAAAGACCGCTTAACTTGGGCTTGCCAGTGAATTCTGAAGAATTTTGAAAGCACACACTGATCGACGATCACGTGGCTCAGTTGACGCGCCAAACTTCCAATGGTAAGGCGTGAGTCTCTTGTAACAACATGGTCAACTACGGTGGAGGTGAGCGTGGATTGTCAATTGTTGAAAGCTAATTTAATCTTATGGGCTCTGTAGATGAGGTTTCTGCAATCGTGCTAGACATTGGCACTTCTTCTATACGAGCTGGTTATGCTGGAGACGACACACCAAAAGCTATAATACCAACATCATATGGTTATACGGAAGACGTGGATGATGGTCAGGATGTAGCAATGACGGATGCGAGCATGGAAGGTGCAGAACCGACAGGTGAAGCGGGAGCAGCTGCGAACGCATCTCCGAGCAAGAAGGTGAAGCTGCACATTGGACAGCATGGAGCTTCGTTGTTTCGGCCTAACATGCACGTCGGGAACCCGATGAGTAACGGTCTAAGTACGTTATGAAACCGATCCGCTTTGCTTGACTGGCTGCCTAATCGCTGTTGGTGTATAGTCGAAGACTTTTCGCCTATTCCCGCCCTCATCCGAAACGTTCTCGAAGACAATCTACGAACCAATACTGCTGAACATCCTATTCTCGTGACTGAACAAGCTTGGAACACGAATGATCGGCGTGAACGAATGGCAGAGATAATGTTTGAAGAATTCCAAGTTCCCGCATTCTATATTGCGAACACTGGCGTACTAAACGCGTAAGTGACATCACAATGTCCCAGATATGAAGTCTGATGGAAACAAAGTTTCGCTGCAGGAAAAGGAACCGCGCTAGTTATAGATATTGGGCACTCGGAAGCAAGTGTGACCCCCGTAGTGGATGGATTCGTCTTGCGCAAAGGTTGGTCTTATTTCGTGACGAAAGTTTCATTCACTTGACTGTTTTTCGAAACAAGGTCTCGCACATGCATCGCTACCACAATTCGTCCGCGCACACGCAAAGCACTTGCTCACAACTGCCACGCCATCGCGACCTCCGATTATGCTTCTACCCCATCAACTAGTTGCTAATAAACGGGTGCGTAATCTCCTAGTTATCATGGCTTGGCTCGGTGAATGTCCACTGACTGACTGTGATTTTGTGATTAGCCAGTGGCCGACGCTGCACAACCGATATTTACCATACGTGAGGACAGGTTTGGCGCCATAACTCCCGCCTGGCGACAATGGTATGAAGATCATGAAGTTGATGAATGGATGATGAGCGTCGGTGCAGTTATTGACCAAGGTTGGAATGAACAGTACGTCAGCTTAAAATACCTCTTCGAACACGAATCAATATTACATGATCTGCCTCAGGCATATTGCTCAGCGGCCGCAGAGGCCTTACGAATTCCCGACGGGCTATAACCAATGGTTCGGTATCGAAAGATTCATGGCCGGAGAACAATTCTTCACACATGCTCCAGCACTATCCGTACGTTTCCATGGAGTCTTATCTCTCCGAGTCACCCCCAGCTTACCTTTTTCATAGCAAACAATGCCGAATGTACCAAAAACCATACCGAATTTGATTGCACAATCTTTATCTGCCAGCGAACCCGACCTTCGAACTGTACTCCTAGCGAATATTGTTTTAAGCGGTGGCGGAAGTCTTTTGGCTGGTCTCATTGACCGGTTGCATAATGAACTTAGTCGAAACTTCCCGCATGTCAGTGATTTTGAATATATCCTCCTACTAGAAGCTGCTGATGTCTTTGAGTTTATTTTCTTGTGGTTCTAACCTAACTGATTTGATTTTGGTTTTACAAATGACAGATGAAGATACACGCGCCCGGGAACCCTACTGAGCGCCGTTACGGCGGTTGGCTCGGTGGAAGTATACTTGCAAGCCTTGGCACGTTCCATCAATTGTGGATAAGTCGAGAAGAGTGGCAGGTCAGTCATAATTTCAAATTTCTTGCTTACAGTCAAGTTGGTGATCCCAACTTACTTCTTTGCCGTCTATTTCGACTGTATAGGAACATGGAAAAGCGATTGTTGCACAACGGTGTAAATGATTGATGATTGTGTCGATTGGACCCCTTTCTTCCCTTCCTTCCTTTCCTTTTCCTTTCTTCTTGCCCCTCTTGGAAAGACGGAGATGGGTGTTCTGACGTACGTCGTACTGGTCGTACTAGACGAAAGATGAAGTAAACTTGCTTTTCCTTTCTACTCCGCTAGGCTAGTACTACTCAAAATGCCACGTAGAGCATTTAAGCCTTTTTTATTGAACAGCTGACTGACTGAAGTGTCTGTGAGCTTCATCGCCTTCGTCTTCGCGGTTTCGAAGACCAATGTAATACAATCCAATACATGAATGTCCTGCTTAAACACTAGTACCATTGTCACTAATCAAAGTGGCTGAAGGGAAGTCAAGTCATCGGACATACTCCATTTCCTGAGGTCACGTAATCCGAAGAATTACAGCCAGACAGATGCGGCCAGGGCCAGATTCAAGATTTGATGACCCTTCGTCGTGCATTGGTATTGGTATTGGTATTAATGGTATCAAGAGGAAAAGTTTAGTAGGTTCTTGCCGGCTTCATAATAATTACATATGGTGATTATACTGCATACCAGATTGTTGGATCTGTCTGATAATGAAGCAAGTTCGCGGAGTTTTAGATTGTGGGTGTTTATACCTGTGATCATATCCATCTCCTCTTGAAAGCAAATGCATTGGTTTAGCTATTAGCTAGCTACTACTTCAAGGTAAAGAGAACGAACACTCCATCCTATGACCAACTCTATCCTACATAGTATGCCGAGACACATGTACGGATTGGATCGGATGTAAAGCTGGCAAGGATCGAGACCGACGGAGGATGCATATGTGGATTAGGTGTCGTAGATGTGTCGATCGCTGGATTCTTTGCGTTAGATACGTTTGTAAGAAGAGAAGGAAAGTAAGACTGGGAGTTTAGGTCTAGAAGAAATACTCGAGGCTCGCTGGAGTTGAAGTATGATCGAAATGATGAAAGGCATCACTCGCTGAACAGTGAACAATGGAATCAACTAATAGGTCGTTCCTCGATCTCCATTACATAATATTCTGCCATCCATACATCCATCGAATACCTTGACTTTACGCCCTTTCGGGAGAAGGTTTCTGTCCAGATGACTGCCGAGAGCTAGGTTCCATCGGATAGCGGATGTGTTCAATCAAAGAACGCGGATTGTATATTTATTACTAGTACCACGGTGATTAGACACAAGCAAAAGGAAATCAAATTCGATACGGGGCATATGAGCCATAAGCATATCTCCTCGAAGTGGGACGATATTCGGCGATTGGACGCAGCGGGGAAAGAGTCGGGAATCGGGCTTGAGTGGCTGAGTGGCTGAGTGGCTGAGATCGGCGTGAGAATCATCACCTGATCTCCGGGACCATAATTGCGCCCGGCCCCTGTACAAAGTCAATCTTGGTTCGTCTTCACCGAGTCGTACTGCTGGCAGATCTTGAATTCGTTGACGCGATGCCTGGGAATCACTGACGTACACGTATGTTTATTTGATTTGATGTTAATTTATCAGACGTTGTCAAAGTCCAGTAGATCCTCGGCCACGAGTGAAGATGTATGTATCGGTGGCGACAGGGATAAGGTAACGGTTATGAGAGTTGCCGACCGTGAGGAGGATATCGATCTTGAGATTGGCCTTTGCCCGTGATCTGACATTTCAACGTTGAGTGGTGCCATTGGCGTCGGTTGTCGATCAATGCTTTCGTTCAGCTAACATTCATACTTGTTCCCCGAGGAGTATTCACTCAACAGTAGTCCTCGTTGTATCCTCGTGTTACCAGACGTCGCTCTATGTGCACTCGCCAGGCTTTGACTAGTTCTTCCGGACGGGTGGACACTGCATATAGCCTAATTGTGATTCTACCATTCGGTGTATGGGTGAAAATTCCTGTCCCGTACGGAGCGAACCTTTTGGCGGTCCGCATCTGATTTTATTTCCTAAAAAGGAATTAATATCAACTTCAGTGCTTCGATCTTGTTACCTTTTCCGGTCTTTCCGTCATCCGCGCATCTCCAATTGGTCCTGCTGACATGGAAGGTACAACAACTCAACAAATACTTCCTCGGTCTTTTCCCATTTTTTTATTCCCTTGCGCGAAGCCGAAGAGCTTCTCGACAACTTCTTGTCGTCAACACTCCTTCTGGGCCGACTCCATCCTCCTTTTATTCACCACTTCCACCCGAGCCAGGCTGTCCACTCCCTCTCTCTCTCCCTCTTGTATACTGCACCTCTACACAATGGTTGACTGGAGCTCTGACGCAGAGGTCCTAAAGGACCAGCGTAAGTGGCCCACTATGCCACCAATACTCACTTGTTCTGATGGTGCCGTTCGCAGGGGCCTTTGAAAGTCTGATCTATACTCTCTTCGGTCTTTACCTTTGGGAACTGTTGCAGACCGCTAGTGTCGAGTGGTCTCTTATCACTCGACGTCGCAAGTTCAGATGGCCAATGGTGCGTAATTTATACTCCTTATCCGAAGGTTATTAACCAGTTATTAGAGTACTTAATTTCACGAAATTAATGCTTGACTTCGTCTAATATTACTGTACAGCATTTTACTTCTTATGTCGATATTGCATGTTGTTGGCGCTTATTGGGTTGTGAGTTTGTATATTGACGCTGACTGCACCAGCCAGAACTAATTGCTTGGACATTTAGGATTATTTCCTTCAACGTGACTCAAGAGGTGAGTATCCACTTCCGACATGCACAAGTCACAAACTTGAATGACTCTGAACGCATTCAGATAAACTGTGGCGTAAGTACACTCAATTCACTTTACATTAAACTTTATTTACCGGACCTTTTCTGTCAGGCACTGTACACCTTCAACTCCTGGACGGGCAATATGGCAATCCTCTGCGCCTCAACATCGTTGATGATCCGAACGTACGTTCTATACAATACGGCAATCTCACCCACATCAATCTGATGCTGTTCAGTATTGCGATATGGGAGAGAAAGCTTACAGTCGTCATTCCACTTCTCGTCTTATGTTTGGCGCACTGGGGTCTACTCTACCATGGTATTATCATCGTTCGTGCAACTTGGGATCCGCAATTGTCATCTTGCACTGTGAATCAGACAAACCCTGCTATACTGAAGTTTACGTTCTTCGCCAGTAAGTTTGACTCTCGGCCTAACTAGTGAACCGATTGATGATCATTTTCACATCAGCCATGGGATTCGATCTTATTATATTCGTTATTACGAGTACTGCGTTACTAAGAAACTCGACGAGGTCCGGTCTATGGCAGCTTCTTTTCAGAGATGGCCTGATTTACTGGGCTGTAACCTTCTCGGTGAACTGTATTCCGGCAGTAAGTTTTCAAGTCCCCGTCTGAAGATGGAGGACTTAGCGAAAACATAAATTATAGGTCCTAAATAGCCTAGATCTGAATAGTAAGTCTTTGGTTCCTTTAACGCCGGGACAAATGCTCACATCTTATCCTAGCACCAATGAACATGTGAGACTCTCATGTAATTTCACATAGATCCGGAGACTCATTGGAAATTCTCAGCATTGCCGCCGTACCAGCCGCAACTGTTGCGTAAGTCCTCTTCCGATCGATCCGATTAAGCTATAAAACTGATTCTGAGCGATCTCAACTGAACAGCTCAATCGCCGCTTGTCGCTGCGTGATTCGTCTTCAAGAATACGGGAACCACGATGGCTATGTCAATAATGGAAGCGCATTCGCTTCTGTTGATGGCCGTGTGCGATTTTCGTCTACTGCTCATGTTGGTATCACGAGCTTTGGTGGGAAATCAGCGCGGATTCAACGTCCTGAAGTGCATATTCGAACGGATCAGATTACTATGGAGAATCTTGGGTAAGTCTGTTCGGAAATATTGTTTTCGCTTCTTGATCTCTTGATTCTTCCTCGCTCTTATTTTTTTTTCACTGATTGCACCTCCTGAGATGATACTGACACTTCCTTCCTTCCTTCCTTCCTTTTCATCACGATAATGATCAGAAGCGTGGAGTATGAAGATTTAAACGTAGGTTCCGCGATCACAACGGATAGTTTGAAGACTCCACGGGATCTTGAAGCGGGACCTGTTGGGAATTTCAAGTATGATGATAAGGAGAGTCGGTTCCTCAACAATCGTAGTTGAAGTGGATTTATCTGTTCTTCATCTCATTATCCTCTCTCCCGTTTCTTTCACTTGACTTGGGATAGAGCATCTTATATCATCGTTTTGATCCTTACGTTTTCTTACCCCTCACACTGACCCTCCGATCTCTTACCCCGTATTGTCTGATTGTTTGATTGTCTGATAGTAGAGACAGACACAGGTAGATATCTCCTCGATCAGTCCAAGTTTAGTTCTTATGTACAAGTTTGAATTGATAACATTCTTGACTGATTTTTTTTGCTATTGCTATTGCTATTGCTATTGCTATGAGATATATCCTATATCCAGTCCGAATCCGATGTCCTGATCCCTAACATGCACACCTGATTCTTGACACATGACAATCCATCTCCGCCTCCAACCGAGTCCTCTCCACGTTCTACGCAACTTCAATCTCAATCTCAACCTGTGAACTAGTCGAAACAAATTCAAGAGCCATTTCGTTTGACCGTGTCGAATCGTCAGGGGTTTTCGAACGCAACGGTGTCCGAGTCGAGGCTCTCAAGATACGCGGAGGGTTATCACTTGAATCTGAATCTGAACTTCGGATACGGATACGGAAGAAGAGATGGTTGCAGCATATACTTTGGAGAGCTGATCGGGAACTTTTTTTGGGGAAGTCGGAGTGGGAGTGGGAGTTGTGGGGTTGTGGGTGATGATGATGGTGGTGGGTGAGGTGATGTAGTTGATGATGATGTTAATTCTTGTGGTGAAGTGATAGCCTCTTGGCTTGGAAAGAGAACTTACGCGAGTAGGAAATCACATAGTGAAGGAGGTGTTCTGGTGAGTATTACGATGTTTGCGATTGAGGCTCCTGAATAAAATAATCAGTAACGAGCGAAATGGAGATGGAAACAAGAAAAGAAATGGAGATGGAGATGGAGAGAGTAATCCGAGTAGTAGGATCGTAGTCTTTACTCACCTGTGACGATGAGCAAGTATATGATACCTATATAATATCAATGTTAGCAAGTAGCAAGTATACCAGTGTACAAGTTCAAAAGCGCTATGGATCATGGGTCACGGGTCACGGGTCACGAGTCGTGAGATGAGCCGAAAGGAAAGAGACGTACCATCTTCTGCTATTCGTTGCATTATTGAAGAATTTGGCATCTGGACTTTTGGGAATTCAGTATCAGTACTCAAGGAATATACTTATTGGAGTCGAATGATTCAATGATGATGCTTACAGGCTTTGACTATGATCATAACCATGGCGACTGTGAACTCGTTGTGTCAATCCCGTTGACTCGGATAGGGTATGGAAATGATGAAGAAGAATCCAGTGTGGGACTTACAAGATTCGGATATGACGAGGACGATCAAAGAGAGTACGCAAACTCGACAACTGTGCAATCCGAGAATACAACCAGTATGATACTGTCCTCGAGGGTCGACTGGACCAGAGAATAAGCAAATGAGGATATCGATAATTAGGAGTTGCACCACGAGCAATGACATACGATATCGGCTTACCTTCTGTAGAACTTATGAAATGAGAGAAGAAATATAGAGTAACAGCACCGAGGACCTATAACAATCATTTAATGATCATTAGCACGATTCGTTCAAGACTCGGATCTGGTACTGGGTTGAGGAAGAATAGTCTTGCTCACGATGTATGTTGAGGAAAAGAGAATGAGCATTGATCGTTTACACCCCCAGACTGCGTATGCACGCATGTAGATAATGACTATGTATGCCCATGTTAGGATTTATTGGAGTTTCGGGGATGAGGAGAATGAAAGAGAAGCTTACATGAAGAGACGAGAAACTCGGCTAGGATGAAACCTAATGGCAGTGACATAGGGATTAATAGTGATGTTTACTATCGGGATGATAATATCTGAGATCTGCGTGCTTACCACTGAACGCCAGGAACCTTAATTTGCAGGTCTGATAGAATCAAAATCAACAACCTAGTCAGCGGAATGACCGGTATGCCCAGTAAGCTATCTTACGTGAAAGTACTCATAATCAGAAGAGGTAAAAATAACGAGTGCTGTGAAATTTTGTAAGATATCGCTCACATCTATAAAGAATATCCAGTATGATCGATACTTACTATGCATCATGCCAATTGTAGCGAGAAGAGGCATATATCGATTGATGAAGAAAGCAACTTTCGTGACTGATAGGTGTGAGGACCAGATAAGACGCTTCTCATCACTGAGTGTGAGGACATAGTCATAGACCTATGGAAGTAGTGTTAGACCACGAAGTGATTACACAATAAGAGTCAAGTACTCACAAGACAGGCAACAGTCGCAACTGAATTGCTCTATAAGTCATGAAATAAGAGCCTTACGAGATGACTTACTGATCACGTACTTCCGAGGTGATGAATGATCTCAGAAAGGGTTCATTGACATTGAGCCGACGATAGACTTACTCGAAGGACATCAACGTTGTGAGCTGAAGGGGTTGGCTCATCGTACCCGAGACCAGATGGAGACATCGTCAAAATATCCCTTGGGAGAATGGGTACAGACTGTTGTATGGAGCAAAGAACGACTTTGCAAGGAGAGACCTAAGCTAGAAGGGCGTCTGGGAGAGCAGGCCCGAAGAACCAGTGCGGCTCGGTGGTATCAAGGATGTGTAGATATAACAAAGCACTAGGAAGATATATCATGTGCCTGACCGAAGAGATTGAAAGATGTAATCAGTAGGAGAACCTCCTATCAACCTTTTGACAATGATCAGAAGATTGCTTGATACTCAGCATTTCAGATATGAAGGTCAGACCGGCATAGAGCCATGGCTATTCGTCCTCGAGATGAAGTATCTGAAAAACCAATATGGACGTGTCGTCTGTCGTATTCACTCGCAACAACCTTCAACATTTATTATCACTTGGAATTGAAAACGGTTCAATAAAACAAACAATCCTAATCGCGAAGTCGTGGATGCACGCTGAACATCACGGCTTCAATCACGGTGTACAACTCCGATACTGAGGAGTGATTCTTTTCTACGCCAAGCAAGAAAAGCCATCAGATTATGATATGAAAGCAAGACAGCAATTGGACCAATCTATGAGAACAAAGATATAAACATACATCACAAATCCATCAGCCCAATTCTCCGCGACAACTATAACTTTACCACGGGCACTGTTCACCGCTGCACAAGGCCTCAATCAGAGGTACAATAACACCTAGCGTGTGTCAAGTGTATTTTGGTCGGTCGCGTCCAAGATTAGACTCGTTATCTTCGGCGATGAGCACGACCTGCCCGCGATTTCGCTGCGACGCCACCCTTGCGATTCATACCTCGCGACTTCGGTCGCGGTGGTAGACCCTTCGACACTCGCCATTCTGTTCGTCGAGACATGCGCATTCCGTGTGTCGAAACTTTTTTGGTAGATTTCGTGGACTCTGTCTTGTCAAGTTCCATGGAGTCTGATAATGGCAACGTTTCGTTAAGAGCTGGGGATAGAACGAGAAATCGTGCACGAAGGATGCACACCTGGGTTCAAAGGGATTTTCGGGGTTGTCTCCTCTGAATGATACAGACAAAAGATGTCAATGACCTGCAACTACGCGGACTCCAAGAGCAGAAAAACAAGAAAGGGGATATGGACCAGGAAGATGATAAGTAGCCTCGATACGTAGACATTCGTCAATACGCGTCAAGTTATCGGTGTGTCAAAAGTTGTTCAATCCGTTCAAGGCTCTCAAAATTGACATCGCTATGATGAACGAGGCCAAGAAGGAGAAACCAAGACGAACCTGGAGCCGTGTTATCCACTGCGTCGACATCCGACCCCGCTTCAAGGTCTGCAAGTTCGACATCACCCTCCTTGTCTGCATCGCGCACGGCTCGTAACTTTGATGATAGCCTTTCTAACCGGGCAGCCTCGATCGCTGCATATACGCCGTCTTTGCGCTTCCTCGCTCTGTATGCCCGCTTGACTTTTGAGCGTGTCGATTTGGCCATTGATTACTGGATAACTTCGAGGGGTAGGTAGCTGAAGGAGAGTGGTTAGGGGTTCTTAAATGTCTTGGTGGGGAACAGTGGCTGCCGCGCAAACTTATGCTGCGCTGCAAAAGCAAAAACTGCAGGATGACTCGACTTACGTAACACGACTTTGCGATTGGTTCCATTTCTCACGCGTTTGCCGTGACTTTGTCAAGAGTTTGTCGTAACTTGCGAGTGGCTCGCTTCACATGTACCACGGCCGCCAATGACTGTCGGCGCGGTAAAACAATTCAACTCTCGTTGTCACTTTTCAGTCTTCATCTTCGAATATTTGGCGAGACTTCTGTGTTTCTGTAATTATTAGCGACTCACAATCGAGGTCATGGGAACTTGGGCGCATGCTTTGGGAATTCGTCTTTTCAATCTTTTCAAGATGCGGAGTAGTATGGCTATGTGTTTATCCTGAATTCACTCTATAAGACTGTTCCCCACTTGTCTCGCCGTTTTTTGCTGTACACCGATTTCTACAGCATGATCCCCCTGAGCCCCTACCCTTCTAGTGTTATCCTCCTCGTTGCGATAATCCTTCTGGCTTTCTATGCCAGACAGCGTAAGAAACATTCGTCCCGGCTTCCCCTCCCTCCCGGGCCAAAAGGTCACTGGCTCTATGGGAATGAGATACCGAAGACCTAGTCAGTTCCTAATTTCATTTTTGACTTGCTCTTACTTACGAGAAGTTCAAGTGCGCACAGGGCCTTTACTCAATGGGCGAAAGAATATGGTCCCCTCTTTAGTCTTCGGAAAGGAAATACCACTTTCGTCATAATCTGTGGGCAGCAGGTGAGTAGCCAGAAAACAACCGACCTTCTCCTTGTATTTATGTTCATCGTAAGGCTGCTATTGATATAATGGAGAAAGAAAACGCCTTCCTCGTCGATCGTCCTCGGAGCATCTCAGCCGGTGAAGTCATGTCGGGTGGCAAAAGGATTCTTATGGTCGGGCAGGGAGACAGGTTCCGCAGGCTGAGAAAGTAGGTGCACAAACCCTCCATTAATGACATACACTGACTATTTTCAAAGAGCATTACAGTCACAATTACACATTAAAATTGTAGAGGCATATGAGCCGATACAGGCTCGCGCCGCGAGGAATGTGATCTTGGATATTCTCGACCGTCCAGATCGTCATATCGAACATTCAAGAAGGTATATTCAGATTACGGAACGTACTCGGGTTGAACCAGCTGAATCGCATCTTTAAAGATATGCCGCTAGTGTCATCATGTCCCTGACATATGGGAAGCAAACTCCCACCTCGTACACCGATCCCGAAGTCCAAATGGTCAACAAGTGTCTCGCAAATCTTGGCAAAGCGATGAGGCCAGGGCGTTATCTCGTCGACTCATTTCCCATCATGAAGTATATCCCTGGATATCTCAACGAATTGAGGAAGCATCACGAGGAGGAGTTGGCACTTTTCCGTTCCCAGCTCGATACTGTCAGAGAGAAAATGGTACTATATTTGGAACGACTATTTGAGTTATCAGGACTTCTAACTTATCCGATAGCTGCGGAATGAAGCGCAGCCGTGCTTTGGGAAATATCTCTTGGAGCGGCAGCAAGATCTCAAACTGGATGACGACGAGCTTGCTTACCTAGCGGGGTCGATGTTTGGTGCTGGTTCCGATACAGTCAGTTTACAGTCGCGTTCTTCATGGCAATAGCCTGAATACATTATCGATCTAGACCGCAAGTGCAATCAGCACCATGATTATGGCCGCTGCTCTTTTCCCCGAGGCTCAAAAGCAGGTCCAGGATCAGCTTGACGCCATCGTTGGTCGTGAGAGAAGTGAGTATAAATTCCTTAACCACCAACACGCATAAGGTTGATATCCCTTTCTCCCAGTGCCGTCATTCGGAGATATGGACGTACTGACATGCGTATGTATCTGGAAGGGTTATAGGCTTTCACAGGGGCACTGATTTATTGATTGCATGCAGGTAACGGCATTTTATATGGAAACATTCCGCTGGCGACCAGTTAGTGTATGTGGCTTCCCTCACAGAGCGACCAAGGACATCATATATGGGTCCTATATTATCCCAGAAGGTGCCACTGTCATCGGAAATCACTGGTAAACCCTCCTTCTCTGGAGCATCCCAGCATGTTTGCTGACTGTCGTAACTAGGGCTCTCGGGAGAGACCCCGAATTCTATCCCGAGCCCGAGAGATTCATGCCTTCTCGCTGGATAACTGAAACAGGAAGGATAAATGAGAAAATTAAGTTCTATAACTTTGGATTTGGTCGCAGGTGAGCCTTTATCTGTCGCGTCGCTGTCCGTACAGAAATTACTTATCAATTCGTTGCACCATAGGGTTTGCCCTGGACAACACGTTGCTCATCGTTCGGTGTTTATCAACACTGCATTCATCCTATGGGCATTCAATGTCTCTCAGGATCCGTCGTCTCCGATTGATAGTCTCGCCTACACGGACACTGCGAATGCGCATCCGTTGCCATTCCGTGTCAAATTTGAGCCTCGCATCCCGAACCTGACGAAGCTTGTGCAAAATTCATACTAAATGACTCTGTATGTATATTCTTTATTAATCTGCCTGGGTAGCGTACCGATACTATGCTGTCACTTGATTCTTGATGTATGTTCGGTGCTACTTTGATATTGTGTATGTAAATTCATAAGTAAAGTGTGTCAATATGAATACGAAAGAATATCGCTTCCATAAAAGGCAGGATCATCGCATGTGTGTCCTGACAGACCTCTTCCTCTCGACGCGACCACTAAACACCATGCTCTCCAGTTTAGCAAGATGGGCGGGAAGACGAATGTCAACCGCGACCTCACCTTACCCGTACTCTAACGTGGCCAAAATCATTGAAGAACCTTTACCGCCGACTGACGCATTGCGAAAAGGCAAAGGACTCATGGAACACCTTCGTAAATCGCTCATCGCACCAGAAAAACGACACATGGTCGACGTACTCTTTAGCAGAAGACACCCAGATCGCATCCCACCAGGTTCCGTACTCACCGTTCATACACATCAAGCGCCGTTTTCGTTCTCCGGCGTGTTACTTGGTGTACGTCGACGCGGTCCGGATACGAGCTTTGTCTTGCGAAATGTTGTGCAGAAGATTGGTGTTGAGATGCAGTTCTTTGTTAACTCGCCGGACTTGAAGAGTATCTCCGTTATTCAGCGTGTGGGACGAGGAGGGAGAGCAGGTCGACGGGTCAAGAGAGCGAAGTTGTTCTATTTACGACATCAGCCAGAGAAGATGACTGCTATATCTGCTGGGTTACGTGGGTGAAGTTGGTGGACTATACGTATGTACGGATGCTCCATCCAAGTTTTGCAGAGAGATAACTTTTGGATTTCGAACAGACACAGTATACATACGGCATCTTTATCCCACTGTCTCGCACAATATTGTGTCCTTGCATCCGCAGTCTCTTATAGTAGTCCATTCACGCTACTCGGTAATACGCAAACTCAATAGAACATATTAACAATCAGAACGAATCCTGAAAATGCGAGACGCGTGGAGGAATGAAGCAACTACTTTTCTGACACTCTTTAAGAAAAAACTGGCGCATAGTAGACAATATAAGGAGCAAAACGGTACACGGGAGATACTACATGTAGCTAGATTTCACGAGCAGCGTTGATATTTTCGACCACATTTTCCCGTTCAAAGCATCCAATACTGATACGGAAAATCGTTTGCCTCTTTGACCCGCCGATCTCTATTTCCAAAAGCGGATACTTCCGAGTTGATGCAGATCCCTCAAGCGCAGCGCTGCGGTGTACATAAGTAACCATTACTCGTTGCGCAGAGCGCCTTCGACGTTCGTACTCAAACATGCCTAAACCACGTTCCCTGCGTTCTCTCACGCTCAACAAAAATGTCGCTACAATAGCGCCAGGACCGCCCTCGCCCACTCTTTCAGAAGCCACTCAGGCTTCACAAATGAACTTCGGCGTGGACGGTCCAGAGAAGATCATCACAAGGGCAGACTTGAAAATGAGCCTGCAATCATACGAAAATGTCTGTAGTCGCGTTTAAACTTCCTAGTTGTTGCCTCCCGGCTAATTCGACTTCATCCCGACAGCTCCTCAGTACTTCCGCTGCCTATCGAGACGCGTTAATGCACTTGTCGAAAGCAACCGCTGAGTTTGCCGACGCTATGGAGGGTTGTGCAAGGTGTGTTTGAGTGCTTCTGGTCGTGTATGTTTAGATGAAACTGAAATGCAGCAAGCTTAAAGGGCACATCGTACTTGTCCGGATCTCGCTTACTGGCCGCTTCTGGGCTGCACCATTTGATGGGTAACCATTGGCACGTCCTCGTGAGTGCCAATCATTGAAATGCATATTAACGGCGCTGAATGACGCGTGGTATAGACCGACTCCCTTGAGAAACAGGTTGAGATACCGTTACGACAACACCTTGAAGCTTATCGTGCCACTATTGCTGTGAGGGCACTTGTCGCCGTAGCTCCTATCTCTTCTGCTGATTTCTTCTAGAATCGTTCTGCAGGATATGAACGAGCTCTGAGGGAGAAGAGTAGAATAATACGGCAGACGGAGATGGAGAACATGAACCTTGCGCGGAAGAAGAATAGGAGTGAATATGGCATCCATTCTTCGTCGAGCATTGCTGACTCATGGCAAACCAGACTTACAGAGTTTTCGAGAAGCCCTATCAGTCCTACAACAACAGGTCGAAGAGCTCGATGAATTAAGAGTGGCTCATTACCAAGATATCCTTGATCATGAGGAAGAGGTCTGGGACTTTGTTCAGGGAAAGGTATGAGAACTGCATCCCGATACCCGACTCGTAAACTCACACCACCGTAGGTTTCCTTAGTGGTTCGGTCAACCTTGGATGTCATTGATAGGTTCTCCGCCAAGGCGTAAGCATCAATCATCCTTATCACACGCAACTCGAGAATTCACTCTGGTATAACTTAGGTCTGACCCAGTGATAGAGCCGATGCTCCAATCCATTCCAGACCCATTTGACTCCTATGGTCCCCCAAAAGCAGAGGATCAAATTTTCAGCATCCTTGCACCTCTCTCTATCTTCAATGCGTCTCCTTCACCGTCAACTCGGGCACATTCCGAAGAACCAGAACCATCATCAAGCTTCGCAACTAGTCCCGGGAATATTTCGTGGACCAATGACCATCAGCATGACTCAACGGACAACTCATCTTCGCAATGGGCTGACGTGCACACCCCCGTGCCGAGTCCGCCGCCATCAGCTAAGAGCACGGCAACTGTGACATTGAACCGATCAGTCTCACCCCCAAGTGCTTCTCCTTCTCCTTCTCGCAGATCAACTTTCCCTCGTTCGAATGAGTCATCGTCAGTATTCACACGTACCAAAACTTCACCTAATGCTGAGGTAAAATTACGAAAATCGTTATCTGCTATCAGTGAGGCATCGTCTTCAACCTCCGCATTCACAAGTACATCCGAGAGGGATGGTAGCCGGAGTGGACCACGGGAAACGCATTCGGCAACTACGATAGCATTAGATTCGTCATCGGAGTCGGACTTACCTCCGCCTACGGATTTCTCGTTCGAGTTCGATAGTCATAAACGTGACGCAAGCACGGAAACTGTACGGCAGGCCGACTTAACTGCGAACACGGGCGCCAATATGAATGGTCTACGAAGTTCGTTTTCTGAGGACCCGGAATGCGGTTCGCGAGGTATTTCGGGTTCGACGACGTCACATGGTGAGGTGGAAAGGACAGTAGGATCTTCGAGTGACCCGGTTGGAATCGACTCAGGAGCCAACAAGCTGGACACGGGTCCTTCCGCCCCCTGAACTTCAGCCTGGACGGGGGTGATGATCTCAGGGAGGTTCTTCTTATCATGCCTTGAGAATGACCTTACGTGACTATCTATGGACGATCACACTTCTTTTCGAGATTTCTGTACTATAATTATTGTTACTTTGTCTACTGCGCACATCTCGGCCCACGCCTAATTTAATCGTTTAGTTCACTTCTCAAGATTCCCTCTATTTGCTGGTCGGAAGTTGCCTCTGGTCGGAAGTTGGGCAGACTAGAATGTCTTCGTAAGCGCTGTTTGATTCAGCGCCTATCAAAAGTTGGGATTGTAGTACATTAATCTAGTGCCATAGCTTAATTAAACGTTACTGTCTAGCATAACTCCTATCAAATGTGATTTCAGCCATCCAATACTCCGACACATACTTAAATTTTCTTTAGCCCATACTGCATCAGGACGTCATCGTTAACTGCGGAGGGGCTTTTAAAGAAGGGATCTGTTCCGGCACCCGTCTTCGGAAAAGCAATTACGTCCCGAATGGTTTGCGTACCACACAACATGGCCATGAGACGGTCAAATCCTATGCAGCAGATGAGAGAATAGAGTCGGAACAAGGATGAATCAGCCGGAAATTACACTTTAGGTTTAGGCACACACCTAAGGCGATGCCACCGTGAGGAGGTGCACCACAGCGTAGCGCGTGCAAAAGGTGGCCGAATGATGCATATTCTGCTTCCGACAGCTGGTGAATAATGAATTGACGGGATGGCGACCGGTCAATAAGCGAATACATCATGAAGGGTGCATGAACGTGCCTGGAGGACTTTGTCAAATATATATTCTTGCATAAGAGGGTCGTGCACTCGAACGGAACCCCCGCCGATCTCGACTCCGTTTAATACAAGATCGTAGTGCTGCCCGCGGACCTGATATCATGGGCCAGTCCAGGTGTCCATTATCACGGATTCATGCGGGTTTCATATCGAGTAAACAAGCAAGGAGATAGTCACGAGGAGGGGTGGTTACGGACAAATGGTGCATCACATGCCAAGTACCACACGAGCATGCACACATGCGGAAGCAGAATATAGCAATGAAAGAGCAGGTCCAGACCGGTCAGCGATCCCGAAGCCACCAATTTGGCGAAGCAGAAGGGAGATACGTACCGAAATTATGTCGCCACCGTTGAGCTTCTCGAGATCCTGCCACATCGGGGCAGTGAATGGGTGATGTGAGCTACTCCAACGACCCTTGGCCAGAAAGTCCTTATCATCATCTGCTCGCGTGAACAGCGGGAACTCGGTGACCCATAAGAAGTGTGGTTGCTCCGGAGGTGTATATGTACCTGTAGTAGATTAATGAGGTGGGAAGTGCGTAACCAAGCGTAGTCCGTACCGAGCTGCTCCGCGATCTGCGCTATGCGGAGGCGGGCCTTACCTAGGCTCGTTGCCCCACCCTATTTGACAGAGCTCTACTTAGCTCTTCCATATAACCGATGAGCAGAACTGGCAGAACTGCTTGCCTCGGCAACAGCCTTGCGACGCGACATCCACACCATATCACCACTGTTTATGCCGAGTGCCTGGTTCAGTGATGATGTATCAGTAGTAATTGATTCCATCTCGTTTCGCAGAAGCGTGCTTTTTCTCAGCCAGTCGGACTTATTATTCTCTGTGACACGCAGTGCTTCCTGGAACGGTCAAAGAGTATCAGCTGCTCACAACGTACAAAGAAGCGAAGAAGGTTAGTCAGACGCACCACGCCATCGAGACGTTCAGATTGACATTCACGAGCTGCTTTACAGAATAAAGTATCTGTTCGTCGAACAACGAAATATTCAACGACCTCGCCTGCACATGATAGGGTGTCACCGATAGCAGACGATAGAAAAGACGTCATGTCGCTAATCTAGTTAACTATTGAGTCAGCATAACTTCGTGTCGATCCCAGGAATTCCGAGCGATCACCTCTAAACCAAAACGTGTATCAGGCTTGTCCGAACCAAACTACCTCGAGAGAATATTATGCCATATTAAACCATTGCGAATGACTCAGGAATATGAAAGTGAACGCACTCGAGCCATAGCATCGGCATACTTCATGACAGGAAAACGGCCAGGAATTACGTTATTCTGATCGTTGCTTTCGGCGACGGACCACACACGTTTCATGAGAGCCTCGACGACGTCTCGTACCTCTTGACCTCCAATACACCAGTTACTTCCGGAGTCTTTTGCTGAGTCCGGCATAGTTGCCTTATTACCCCAGGAAACGAAGGCCATCTCCAGATCTACCTGAGTGAACTCGGGTTGTCGGTCCTTTCGCCCGTCTTCATCGCGGAAACATCGCGCAATCTGAAAATATCTGTCTACGGCGCCAGAACAGATGAGAAGCTGCTTCGGCTGCTGAGGCGACTGAGCGAGTGAGTAAAACTGGGGACCTTTCTTGGCATCATCGTTGCTTTGCAGCTCATGCTGCGATAGCCGTGTTGGGACAAGGAACTCCCGAGCGCCTTCGGGCGTCGATTTCAAAAGCATAGGTGTCTCAACTTCCACAAATCCTAAATCAGATAATTCAATTGAGTCAACTACAAAGGAAAATAATTAATCCACCTCACGGTGCCAGCTAACCTTCACCATGCAAGAAATTACGGATTTCCTGCGCAACTCGGCTTCTCTTGCGCAAATTCTCAGTCAGGGGCTGCCTCCGAAGATCAAGGTGACGAAGACGGGCTCTGAGTTCTTCGTTTGCCTGAAGATGGAAAAAGAAGTCGTCAGCTTTTGAGCAATGAACTGGCCCCTATTAAAACTCCATACAATGTTTTTAGAATCCGAAGGCAGGAACGGCATCGACATGTGGTCGGCTGCATTGAGCAGCGTGAAGTCCTTTACGAGAACTTCAATCTCACCCGTAGAATCCTGAACACATGAATAGACACGGTCAGCGATGTTCGTAAAAGTTACGCGGATGAACCTAAAAGTATACAAAAGAGGATTCGGCCCAGCATGAG
The DNA here is from genome assembly GCA_032164295.1 of Inonotus obliquus. Lineage (NCBI taxonomy): Eukaryota > Fungi > Basidiomycota > Agaricomycetes > Hymenochaetales > Hymenochaetaceae > Inonotus > Inonotus obliquus. The sequence goes on from JAJHTX010000004.1 coordinate 1,364,616, forward strand.
TCAGAGGAGTGGTGATTGCTAGATATATCCGCGAAGTCAGAACCTTCGATTGGCGCGAGATGCTCCGTGAGATCGCATTTACATTCACATAGCTTGTCGCGAAGGACTTCTCTCGGTCAATTCTTACTAACTCAGCTAGGCTTCGCGCATTCTCTCCGCAGAGAATAGGACGGCTAGCCGCTAAGCGGTGCCAAATCATGCATGGTTTACGTGGTCCTAGAGTTCGGACATAGTAAAAACGGGGCGCAAATGAATGAACTTACAAAGTTGCGCTGAGCCTTTTGTGGGCGGAGACGGACAGAGCCGTGAATAAGAACGACGGACTCTACAGGTACACATGCAAGTTTGTCTAGAATGCTGGAGCTTTGCGGAGAGTCCCTATTGAGTACGATTTGTGTAGTCCCAGATGAATCCTTGATGGAGAAAAATGAAACGGAGTTTGATATTTTCCTAGGAGTGAAGTTCAAATGAATCGTATACAAAAACCATATGAGTAAGGGAGGAACGCACCTCTCCGGGAGAATCCAGCCAGCTAAGACTACGCTTTTCTGAGCGTCGGAAGCTCTGAGTGTGCCGCAGTCATGTGTGCGGGGTGAGTAGACTCCTGAAGATAAGTAAAGAAAAATGGAAAAGAAAGTGCCACTTGAGAAAAATCAAAGAGAAATCATACCTGAGTATGTAACATGGGTATTCTGATGAGCTGAGGCTGTTGTGAGGAGACAGGAGGCGGTAAATTGGAAGCGAGAGACACGAGGCAGTGGTTTAGGGCGAGTGAGCCTGGCGGCGTGCAGCATGGCAAGATGTAGTACGCAGGAGGTGCAGGGAAGAAGAAAGAAAGGAGTAAAAAGATATACAATTACATAAGCAATAATGAATATAATGTTAAATAACTAATTTAGCCCTCCAGCGCTGCCCTCTGATAATACTTAAGTCCTTTTCCTTCTTCTCTTCTCCCCATCCATCCATCCTCTCAGCAGCACAACAATGGCAGTCTTGGACCTGCCTCTCGACGTGCTCGACGTCGTTTGCCAGTTTGTCGACCCTCTCGATCTCGTCACTCTCGCTGCTTCTGGTCCTGCTTTCTATTCTTCCGCCCAGCGCCATCTCTACCGCCGAATAGCTCTCCCCAACGCAAAAGATGCCGTTCGCTGCTTGAAAACTTTACAATGCAGACCCGAGCTGGCTCGTCATGTTCGCTCTTTCTCACTCAGGATAGACCCAGACACTCCTGTCCTCCGTCCTTTCGCCGACTTACTAGCGTCGGGCATTGCGTCCATGGTCAATCTCGTAATTCTTGATGTGGTGGTACCGCATAGTTCCAGTCGCGCCTTCTTCGCCCCCGAAATATTCGGATCACTCTACACGCGCCTCGTACACTTTTCTTGTAACCTTCCCCTTGACGACGCCATCTGCTCTTTCTTGCAGCGCGCCCCCGCGGTAAAAGAACTTCAGCTTGGCGAGTGTACGGCAACTCTGTCCCCTCGGACAAGTGCCCCGTCCCTCCCCGTCCTTCCTGCTTCTGCCCTTCCTAATCTCGCGTTCTTTATGGGACCGAGCGATGCTGCAGCGGTTCTCGTCCCAGGGAGGCCGCTTGAGAGCGTGCATCTGTACCCAGGGGACCTGTCGGACGAGGTTCTCGACGCGCTCTCGCGTGCTTCTTCTCCAATTACCGTATTAGGTGCTTTCACGCACTCCCTATCCCCATCCACCCTTCAGTGCCTCGCGGACAGCCTCCCACACCTCCACTATCTTCGCATCATGACTATGTATCATGGCTCAAATCCGCCCAACGAGGTAAGCGGTTGCTATTCAATGATGCTTGATCGTCGGCGTTTCTAATTCCGAATTTGTCCATCCCTCTCGCTTCATGCTAGGCATTTTATGCACAGGTCGTTGATATACTTTCCACGCTTCCCCAGCTGGTCGGCGCCGAGCTCGCAGGGTTCCGATGGTTTTCATGGAAAGACGCGGCGGCGGATGGATATGGCAAACCGACTCCTGCTGTCACGGCACCTGCAAGCCCTGCTGCAGAACAAGATGATTTATTCGACTCAGACTCCGTGGCTATCGGGTTGTATTAGGTATTGCTGTTGTATTCTGCTGGTCATGGGTTCTTGTTTATCTGTTGTTGACTGCTTTTCTACATTAATACTTATTATATTGCTAGCTATTGTAATCACAGAGATTAATAGAATTTACAAAGAAATCCGCGAACCTCCCGCGTTTATTTACCCTTCGGCACATCGTCTGACCAAATGCTGTGCGTCATAATGCGCAAACCAGTCCTCCGTGTCCACACTTGTGTCTACACGACCCCGCATGTGTACATGCCCTTGGTAATGTTGGGCATCATCGCCTCCGACTCCCATAAATCGAGCGACGGCAACCTGGTACTCGTGCCCCGACTGTGACCCGAGAGTGAATGCAGTGAACTCCCACCCGAGTGGTACAGTTCCGTCTACGTATATGCGAGACGCGGAGATGTCTACCTCAATACGTTTGAAGTCGAAACCAAGACCAAGGCCGAGAGCTTTTGTATACGCTTCCTTGAGTGTCCAGACCAGATAAAGTCGTTGTAATGCGTCATTGGCCTCGGAGTCTTGCAACAACGAATGTTTCTCTAGTGAGGTCAGCTGATGAACCGAAGTTAAGTATATGAACGGGATCCAAACAGACATAGGGTAATGAAAAGTGATAAGATGAATTGGGGAAACTCCGACAAGCCAGGGAGAGAAGCACAGACATGGCCAGTAACAATACGCACCGTATCGGAGATACTGTCCACAAACGATTTTAGGTTCTTTTCGTACTTGGGCAAGGCCACTCTCATGACATCAACGCCGATGCTAGTCACATCCACCTCGCCGTCGTACGTTTGGGGTGCCTTTTCGACAGAAGGCTGGCGGATCTGGAAGGCCATTACCACGTATTCGTTATCATGAGAAATATTGAAGCCAATATTATGCTCCAGGCGGGAATGGTTCTACTCAGCCGTGATAAGAGCGAGGAAAAATAGAAAGAACACGGGACATTAGGAGAGGCCGACGCGCCGTAAAGCATTTCAGGAAGTGCGGCTAACACTCACGACATAAGGCTTTCCGGTCGAAGTACGGCTGAACGATGCCTCCTTCGGAGCAACGCCGTGCTGACAGAGAAGAAGACGGGGAAGTAGTCGGCCAAGCAGGCACCCTACCCATTTCCGCCGTGCGTCGTCGTCGCAATTCCGGTGGGCATTCAGTCAAGCAAGTCAATTCCATACCAACGCCTGCTCACGGGAACAACATGAGCGTGTCTTACGATAAGAATCATTCTTGTGGTAGAAACGTTTGATGCGCGCTTGGGATTCTGGGTCGACGACCACAAGACCTGCTTCGTACAGCTTTTGGAAGTAAGAGTTCGGCGCAAGCATGAAATAGCAAGAATACAGAAAGCGAATCAGCGGATAAACATAAAGTAGCATTAAAAACCAGCTTGTGACCGGTGCGTACATCTTCCGTGAACGTCGCGTCAGAGAAGGAAACTGCCCATACATTCATCTTCGTCATGGGTTGAGGCTGCGTTACCCACTGGTACAAGCTGCTAGCACTGATATGTAGTTGGTGGTCAAGGGACACATCCTCTTTGGTTGGTCCGATTTGTCTATATGATCGTCACTACCATATATGTCACCTCAACTGCGGATGCAAATCGATCAGAACTCGCCGTCGGATCGTCACTCGACCATTCGTGCCTCCGTTTGTGCTAGAGCTAGACGCCGTTGAAGCATGACTCGTCATTTCATCACCCTTGGTCTCTTCATAATCGATGAATTTGAATATCTTGATGAACAAGGTAACCAGACTGGGAAAATCCAAGAGCCTCAGGTGAAGTCTATATTCAGAATGAGATATATCCTAGGCTGCTTATGCTCCCGAAGATAGGGGGAGGGGGCACATATGCAGCTGTTGGTGCACGAATGTGGTATGTCGCTTTATCGAGATCCGAGCGTGTCAATCCTGAAGTTGTTTCTATTCCGCCATGATGAACTACTATGAGGTTACCTCCCAACAAGATAGGAGCGATTGTTGACCGCGGAAATGACTTCCCTCAAAACATACAAGATAGCCTCAATTCATATGGCAAGGAGATGTGGATGTATAGAGACAACCCTGAGCGGGCGACCACCAGAGCGGTGAACAGGTATCGAGGCGACATCAGAGGGTAATTACTCATCTCCTTGCCTCTGCCGTATTTTGGTAAGAGAAGCTGAAGTCTTCTCCCCTCCGTAGGTTCAATTATCTCACTCCGAGGAGAAGGCTTACGCCAGCAGATTTTCGAAACACGCAATTTGAACGGGCTGCGAACCTACATTTCATTTGCTCACCTTCCCGTGCTCACGAAATAATCTCGGAGGTTGTCTCTGCACCCGATTGGAAACCTATCACCATATACGAACCTATTCCAGTTCGTATCCATACAGTTCATCCATGTTCTTTGCATCTTTGCGTCTCTTAGGTGGTTTAGACGTAAAATCTGACATCAAGGCTGTGCTAGGATAGATGTGTGCCCGAGGAGCTACCCGCCCTGATACCCGTAATTCCTCACATCGATATACTTAGGTCAGTCACGGCCTCAGATTTTTGCCTACAAGCGGGCTTAAGAAGTAGCTAAATATATACATACTCTAGCCCGAACTCGGAAGAAGCTTTGTCCCTTTTATCAATGAAACTCCCGCCCACGAAGGAGGGCATTGAGGATGCATGTTCAAAACTTCTTCAACTCGGTGTGGGACCGGGTGGAAGAGGTCATGTCGTCATACGAAGCGGTGCCCTGGGCGTATACGTCGCGAGTCTTGCGCATTCAGGTCGATGGATAGATGCTTACTGGACTGCCGACGTCAGTAATGAGAAAATCGTCGATGTAACAGGTAAATTTTCTTATCTGGTACCTCCGATTTGCTCGACTCCATTTGCTCATTGTGTTGAAAAGGTGCAGGGAATAGCTTCCTTGGGGGTCTATCTGCGGGACTTCTATTGGCTAAAGGCGACGTAATTGAAGGTATGAAAACTGAATTCATCTTGAGCGATAATTTTTTCTTCCTACACGCGCTCTGATGCATCAACTAAAAATAGCTGCTATGTACGCAAGTGTTTCCGCGTCGTTTACGATCGAACAACTGGGACTGCCGAAGCTCACTGGGACTGATGAGGACACGGAATTGTGGAATGGCGATAGTCCGACTCGAAGACTTGAGGAATTGCGAGCGAGGCATTCAATTTGACGTCGACTTTGTGGCGAGTGGTTTTTGTGCCGCCGTTGGACTTCCGTTTCATTTCCTGGAACAACGGGTGAAATCAAAACTATTGCATCTCAACTCAGGTGTATTTTGAGCGGCGTATGGACGAGGATATGTCATCATAGACCATTTCCCCTCCCCTTTGGCGCGAATTTGTTTTTTGTTTTTCTGTATATTGGGTGTTAAAGATACATGATTCAGATGCACAGAATTTGGTAATGAGATAATATTAGAATCAAGCCAACACCGGTGAGAAAAAGAAAGACGAGGGAGAAACAAAGTTGAAACGAAACAAGCAAATCGAGGACAACTATTGGTTTGCCTCGAAACGTGCTCGACTAGCAGCGAACAGGGCTTCCTGTTGTGCTAACAGTTCCTCTTGTGTCAACCCAGACTGCTCGAACTTTGATACCTTCTTTTCCCGGTCCTATAATGATGAGCAAGACAGTAAGTGAAAAGGCCTTCTTTAGGCGTTGAGGCGGGAGGTAAAACGGGTCAGGCACTCGCTTTTACTTGTTTCTTATGATCCTTCAGCACATCCTCAACTTCTTCTGTGAATTCTTCAAAACCGAGTCGCTAGCCACAGCCGCGATATCACATTTAGCATCAAGTCGACTTCATCAACCGGAAGGAATTAGAATGACTACTCACCTTGAGAGCGGTAATGACATGCTCAGGAGCAATAGTTTTCTTTGAATCTTGCTCGCAAATCTCATTCGCCTCTGATGATATAAGATGAATGAACTCTAACCGAGTTACCACAACAACCAAGTTCAGTTCCACGGACGATCTGGTTAACACCTTAGCACTCACCTACGCAACATTCGATAATAAGATCTCGTGTCTCCTTCGCGCAGGATATATCGTTCGGTAGTAGCTCTAGCTTGCAAAACAAGTGCCATGGAAATCAGCATTCTATTCTCAACTCAACAAGAAACAAGAACAATGTTGTACGCACCGCTGATCATCTTCGCGACAGTAGCTTTCGGCAATGAAAGTTCATCATCCATAGCGGCTGCACCGCTTGCACCTTCCCTGTCAGACATGATGTAGAGCTCGAGGGGCTCGAAGAGCCTGGCTATACTGAGAGCGTTGAGGCTAAAGGGAAGATTTCATGCCACGGTGGTTGAATGCATGAATTCGTTGTGAAGGAACGACGCGTTACGTAACGTATATCCATAATGGGAGTTGGCGGCGACTCCTTGTGACTGTTCCTCCAACTTCCAACAACTACGACATGGCTACGGTATGTTCATCTCAGAGAAATGGTATTTTATTGGTAAATCTGATACACCTGCTTAAAGGTCGCTCCAACAAACCCAAAACCATTTCTACAAGAACTGACGGGGAAAAAAGTTTGCGTGCGGTTGAAGTGGGGGCTAGAATATAAGGGCTTCTTGGTTAGTACTGATGGGTACATGAATCTTCAAGTATGTGTAATATCCCTTACCACGCATGTGCACCTCTGATGTTTGCTCTGAAACTAGCTGGCAAACACAGAGGAGCTGCAAGATGGGAAGTCAAGTGGTGATGCTTTAGGAGAAGTGTTTATTCGGTACGTCCTGTTTCTTCTGCATCTGACATCTGAATAACATGCTAACTCCAGCTTTTCTCCTTTCTTGAAAGGTGTAATAATGTCTTGTACATAATAAGTATCCTCTCATTTGCCCATTTTTCTCTGTACTGATGGGATTTGGATATTTACAGGGAAGCACCTGCGGATTTGAAAAGCGAGGATGAAGATTGATTCAAGGGATTTGTTCACGCTGCGCCAGGGTTCCGTTTGTTGTCGCTCGCGACCTTGTTATCTTTGCGATTCGTTTGTTGTCCAACGCGAACTTACAAAAGCTGGTCTGACGTTTGTGTACCAAGTGTTCTTAGTCGGCCTGTGAGTAGATGATGTTTCATAGCATGCATGCGATTCACCGTCAATAAGAAGCAATATGACTGCGGACTGTTGAAGTGGAAAAGATCACAAAATCGGACCGACATATATCTCAGGTTGATCGAGGAGTTATGGTGCAATTCTGAAAATAAGTGGCGATGATTCCCACTACAGCAGCAGTGTGAATGACGTTTCTGCGTAGAGAATATAACGTAGAATAATAGAAGACAAGAAACACCCTACCCCAGTACTACAATCTCTAGAACCCGCGTCCTCGGCCCCTATTTTCTTTCAGTCTCCTTGAAGTAATGCAATGTGTGGATGATACACACCTTCCTCTTGCACCACGATATGGTGAATAGCCATAACCTCGTCCCCGTCCTCCTCCCCTGTAATTACCACGTCCCCACCCTCTTCCACGACCGAAACCAGGAACGTTCGTACGCTTCGGAACAACCTGGCCGTAGTTGCTTGTTGGGCTAAGTGATCAACGAAGAGACGACCTGCTCACCTTGATGAGGCGTCCCTTAAATAGGGACTCGTTCAAAGCTTGAGCGATCTCCACAGACGCCGGGTCGGCGAACTCGACATACGCATACCTGAGAGTCGATTTTGAGTCGAGGGCTGTGCAAGACATACAAAACAGCCTCACCCTTTTGGATGACCAGTAAATTTATCACAAAGGATCGTAACTCGATTTATGGTCCCACAGGATTGGAAATGAGCTTGAATTTCCTCGGGTGATGCGCTATAATCGACCTGCATTATAACCATCAGTACCACCGGAACATAGACTCCGCACTGAAGACAAGGCTTACCTTTCCGACAAAAACGCTGCGTTCATCTGCTGCGTGAGCGTCTTCTTCCGTCTCCATTTCATTCTCATCCGTGGTCGGAGCAGCAACAGCCGCAATGGCTTTTGCCTCTCGCTCCTGGGCCTCCCTCATCTGTCGAAGTGCCTCTGCTTCCTTCTCAATCTCCTCCAAGCGCGACTTCATGGCGAGAATTTCCTGCATAGCACGGTTGAGAAAACCGGATATTTAGCTGAGAAATCCGCTATGTTGAAGCGAGTGATACCAACCTCCGCTTCTGCATCATCAGCAGCCGCATCTGCATCTGCATTGTCGAGCGTCGTGACTTCGAGAGTTGGATTAGTACTTGCTTCGTCGGCCATCCTGGACGGTAGACGGCGTTCGAGCAACGGAGTCGCGTTGGATCTTCACTCAGGCGTGACATTTATTTGTGTTTGTTTGTAGCCCACCATAAACTATGAATTACGTAACCAATCTTCTATTTCTCGTCCCTTCCCAGTTGTACGTCGTTGGTACGGATTAATTTCGTCTCTTTTGCTATTAATATGACCGGTGAATGACTTGGAAGCTTGTTGGGCCTATAAATACCAGTAGGCCAATCTTTTCCTCGTTCTGTTTTACCAAATGTTACCAAACGTAATGCGTGTGAACTTGGCACCCTGGCTTTGTGCTCTCTCCGTGGCTTTCCGATCGTAACGACCTTGCCTTGCGCAAACAATAGCAACTGCATAATGGCACCCAGATGCGCTTACTAGATCGCAGACTTGCGCGCTTGTATTTGGGCCTTAGTGGCTGCAAATGCTAAATGCTAACTATTACTATTGAGTCATTCGATCAGCACGTGGTGCGGCATTCCCACGCATCTATGACCTCGGTGAGCGTAATTGGAATGGCCTTGCCCAGAAACTCATTCCTTACCTTCATCATGTCGGACAACAACGCCGCATCCTCATCAATAACCCAACCACAGAAGAAGAAACGCGTTCAGGATCCACCTCTGCCTCCAGATGCTGGTCAAAAGCCAGTACAGCTCCAGCGCAGACGCGTCTGGAGGGCTTGTGAGAATTGTCGGTGCGTGACGATCTTTCCGCTATCTAGAGCAACATAATTTTGACAGCGCCCACTCGCAGAAGGAAGAAGATCAAATGCGATGGTGTAGAGCCTGTCTGTTCACAGTGCTCAGCCGGCGGCGCAACTTGTACGTGGTTGCAGACCAAAGATCGCGCTGCTCTTAGCCGACAGTAGGCTCCTTCGCTCCTTACTGTTATTGTGATCATAAACACTCATTGTGTGGCTTTACAGTTATGTTCAAGAGCTTGAGGCGCGGCTTATGCATATGGAAGAAGTCTTTCAGCAAGTCGCTCCTATCGTCGAACTCATTGAAAAATCTCCAAATGGAGGGCAGGCGCCGATAGAAGGCATTGCGGAAGCGCTCAGGAGACAGAATAGTTTTTCCCAACCCCAAGCATTACGTGGTCAACACAGGTCTTATCCAAGTAGAGAAAGTGCTGTATCAGAACATTCCAACTCCCCGTTGCCCAAGTCGCCCTCCACCACATCCAGCAAGGAGGAGGATGAAGTTTCCGAGGCTTTCGGGCAGCTTGCCTTGGATGAGCACGGGCATTTGCGTTGGATTGGTGGTTCTTCGACCATGTCCTTGATACAGTCGTTCCGTGCTTTGACATCGTCACCCCTTCATCGTGTTTCTCCTGCGGAGGATGACCCTCAGTCGCCGGGACCTAGCGCCAATAAGCTCTACTTTCCCGCTTCTGTCTTCTTTGGAAAGTTACACGCGTTGCCGGGACCAGAAGAAGTCGAGTACCCCGACAGGGATCTGGCAGACAAGTTGGTAAGCTCTTTCAACCAGGTTACATCTGCCACTGTCCAATCTTTCATGCCCAGGTTGAAGCTTATTTCCAACGACTGCATTTCCTGTTGCCAGTCGTCGACAAGACCTCCTTCCTAACTGCATATAGGAACCTAATGGACCTCAAACACGACATAAATATTGTCCGAGCCCAGACGCCTTTCATCTCATTAGTTTTCGCGGTTTTTGCGTGCGCCTCTCGGGTAGTCAATGATCCCAGACTGGATGGTAAGGACGACGGTGGAGTTGGAATGATTTACTATGAACGGTATGCAACCTTGGTTTCTGGCAGGATTCTAATGACTCAGTTTCTTATAATTCGCAGTGCACTGATCCTCCACTACATAAGTCATCCTCTCATCCAAATTGCTCATGTGCAATGTATTGTTCTTCTCTCCTCCTTCTTATGTGCGGTGAACTGCCTGCCACAAGCCTGGTTGCTTGTCGGTCAAGCAGTTCGCATGTCCCAAGATCTTGGTTTGCATGTACGTCCCAATGCTTTCTCAATGATTTACTTCATTAAAGATCTTACTACAGAGATCTACCCGTCATGTGAATCTGACTGCGATTGAGAAACACGTACGACGCAAGGTTTTTTGGAGTGTCTACTCCTTGGACCGCATGCTAGCCATGGCCCTTGGACGACCGCTAGGTATAGAGGATTCGGACTGTGATGCCGAATATCCCTTCGAATTTGACGATGAGGAGCTAGAGGAATTTTTCGCGGGCTCCGTTCTGCAACGGTCCCAACCTTCGCTGATGGTCGGTTTCATTGCGCTATGCGATCTGTATCACATTGCTGGCCGTGTCTGTCGACAGATTTACGGCATCGACAGTTTCCGGGAGCATCTTGAACCGGAGAAAGTACGGGAACTAACGGAACAGGCGGCCAGCCTCGACAGCGAACTGGTAGAGTGGTGTAGCAGACTTCCAGCAACGTTTAAGTCAGCTCCGATGAATGACTCCCAAGTGACCATGGGTGCCGTGTTGTGCAGCCACTATTACTCCATTCTTACGACTCTGCATCGCAATTTCCTTCCGCTTAGACAGAACCAATTCACCGGTGTGGCTCAGTCCCTGAAAGCCGTTCATACAGCGCGCTCCTGCATACGATTGGCACCGTCCGTCAAAAACGTGGTTCCGTCGTCGCACCATCTGGCTTTCTTCATTCAGCACCTTTTCAGTTCGGCCGTCATCATTCTCCTGTATGCAATGCACATTTCAGACAAGGACGCGGCGCATGCCGCGATGGCTGAGGCAGAAAGTTGCATGGGTGTGGTTTCCACTTGGGAAGGGACCTGGCCAGGTGCTCGCAAATGCCGAGAGTTATTGTCCGATCTAGCTGCTACCGCTAGAGATGCTATCAACAAAGGACCAGCGTTGTCTCGTTCCCAGGACGGCTCTCCTTTTGGAGGTACAGTTTCGCCGACCTCGCCTACGACCCAGTCAAACTTGCAGAGATCCCTATCCGGTAGAATGTTTAGAGCGAAACATCAGCCAAGGGCAGTGTCTCGCGAAGCTCGGGAGCGTATACGCAGGCGATCCTTATCCTTGCAAGGTTCTCGTTTGTCCGGACCTTCCGGACTAGGTTAGTAATCTTTCCCCATCTCCCACTCGCAATGTGCTAACAAATGCAAAATCAAGCTCGAAGAGCAATGTCCCAGAAGCGCGCACATGACGAAATGGACCAGACTGAATCTGGTGGTTCCATTGCTTCCCCAACTCAACCCCTTCATCAATCTTTTGCGTCAGCTTTTGCGGCGACGAGCCAAGGCCAAACGTTTGCCACGAAACCGCGCAACGAATTTGGAGAACGAGTAAGGAGTGGGAGTGGTGACCGTCAAGTATCCTTCGCACAGAATTCCCCCGTCTTCGGACCTTCCCTTCCCATGTTGGATGATACCAGCCCCATAAATTTTTCGTACAACATGTCGGGGACGCCAACAAACTGGAATTCTCATACACCCCGGGAACAAGACGAACTTCGTAATCTTTCTCAGGATTCCGACAACTCCAACGCGGACATGCCCTCCTATAACCCTCTGGCACAGGGCATGATGGATCAGAACCTTGCTGCATACGGCTCCACGCTTGATTCGCTGTTAGGCTTCCAGCAGCCAATGTCCACACATTCGGATACTCCTCCAACTTCAACTTTTGACACTGCTGGTCTTCCCTTTGCCGGCCTCGACTTCATCCGAAATTATACTCCGTATGAATCTAGTCAGGATGGGCCTTGGCAGGGTTTTGACGGAGGCGAGTTCCAGTATGATCCTGATCTACCGTTCTCTCTGGGAGAGTTCAATATGAATAACGACCATTGATGGTCAATTATGCTTCTTCTCTTTCTTTCTTGTTTTCTTGGGTATTCTGTGACTCCGTTGTTCAGTTTTGAAAGACTATACACGTTACCGGACAATCCAGTTGTATACCATATAACATCCAATTGTCGCCATTTTAGACCCTCTTCCTGATTTTTACTTAATTGTATGTGTACAATATAAGCCCTTGAATATGTGTAGTGTTTCACTGTAGTCAATAGTTCAGACATAAATTTTGTATGTATGCGTTTGTATGTATAGCTTGATTTGCCACGCCGGGAATCGGTAACCACTATACCCGGTCCCTCCCTGATCAGCACCCGTTTGCTTGTCCTTCAAGTTCCTTCGACCAACCATGCCATCTCATCCGGTTGAAGAGATAACGTCTCCTTCAAGTTGGGCTCTTGTAGGTTTCATTTACCCGAATTCTCGTCAGGGCTTTCTCTCACAGATTATATCCAAGATTGAAGACAAGTTCTCTCCTTATGCGAAGGAAACACTAGCGAAGCTCATTACTTTCGTCAATGTCAGTATCAATTTAGCGTTTTCTGCTTCCTCCCAGATCTCAGTCCAATAGATTTCTAACATAGTTGGATAGGAGGAGTGCATTCCTGCTCAGAGGGTAGCCCGCGCGCAACTCCCTGCTGACCCTGAGAAACGATGGAAGACAGTCATTCCCATCGTTGAGGAACTGAAGGGGAAAGCTAAGAAACTTGGACTCTGGAATCTCTTCTTGAGCAAGGCTCATTATCCTGAATTTGGCGTTCCATTGTCAAATCTTGAGGTAAGTTTCGCATTCGTTGAATTATTGCGTGCCTCATCGACTTCGAAACAGTATGCTGTTATGGCAGAGATCCTTGGACGAGCCAGTCCTCTCGCCTCTGAAGCATGTAACTGCTCCGCACCGGATACCGGGAACATGGGTTTGCGGGCCGCTATGCCAGTCTATCATAATTTCTCATAGTTATACACAGAGGTCCTCGCTCGATACGGCTCTCCGGAGCAGCAAAAGAAATGGTTAATCCCATTGTTGAACGGAGAGACCCGCTCTGCATTTGCCATGACCGAACGTTTCGGTCAGTCATTGCTATCATACTTTTCCTTGTTTCCTCATTCTGACATTGTACAGTCGCCTCGTCGGATGCAACCAATATCCAAACGTCGATACATCGCGAAGGAAATGAAATCGTTATAAATGGACACAAATGGTTTGTTGATATGGGTTTTCTTCGTTTCAATACATATACCAAAGATTTTCCCTGCCGTTTAGGTACATAAGTGGTGCCGGTGATCCTAGAACGAAAATACACCTTGTCATGGGCAAGAGCGACCCCACCAACCAGAGTGTTCATCTGCAGCAGAGTGTTGTGGTTGTTCCAGCCGACACTCCAGGAGTGAAAGTTGTTCGTGCAATGCGGGTCTTCGGGTATGATGATGCCCCAGAGGGACATTGCGAGGTAATATACGAGAACGTGAGGGTTCCATTATCCAGTCTTGTTCTCGGATGGGGTCGAGGCTTTGAGGTACGTTTGTTCAAATACTTGGATTGACAAGAACTGTAACACCGTTGGCCAGATCATCCAAGGACGCCTAGGGTAAGATTTGAAGGCTTCCTTATCAAGTATTCCACGCTGAGTAGCTGCCAGTCCGGGAAGGATCCATCATTGCATGCGTTCCATCGGCGCTGCTCAGAGAGCTTTGGATACTATGATCCAACGAGTTACAGATCCATCGAGGAAGACTTTCGGCAAGTTCCTATATGAGCATGGTAAGCCCTTTTTACCGTTTATCTAGTTCGTCCAACTAAGATATCGACATTTTAGGCACCGTCCTCTCCAATATCGCAAAATCGAGAGCCGAAATCGAGATGGCTCGTCTGCTGGTGCTTAGCGCTGCAATACAAGTACTTTACTCATTATACTGGTGGTCTCATATGTGTGGCTGACGGCTTGACCGGTAGATCGATAAGCACAAAGCGAAAGGTGCCCTAAAGGAAATTGGCATGTCCAAAGTTGGTATTCTCTTCTCTTCAGATTTCAAGAGCGGCTGATGACCTTGTGTTTAGTTTGTTGTACCATCTATGGCCCTCGAAGTCGTCGATCGAGCCATTCAGACATTCGGTGCTGAAGGTGTTAGCCAAGACCAGAACTTAGCGGAATTGTGGGCTGGTCTTCGAACGCTTCGGTTAGCTGATGTGAGTCGGATAAAATCAATTAAATTTCTAAACGCGTATTGACTATTCATGGGATTGTACAGGGTCCTGACGAGGTTAGTTATAACCCAGCAAGGCGGAATCTTTGCGCGTAGCTGACGTTTCTTTATTACTTCAGGTACACCTGCAGCAAATTGGTCAACGCGAACTTAAACGTGCACCAGCGCTTCACAAACAGACGGAGGCCGCGAAGAGAAAGGAGGCGGAGCTGATGAATAAATATAACATTAAAGCACACTTGTAAATACGTCTTTGGTATAAATGAGGCTCGATTTCTTGTGATAGGGTTTTTCTTGCGAAATGATAATGTTTTACGTCTACATTTGCGTCGCCAGAGAGAAATGTCTAGTTCTTGCAACCATTATGCACTCGATAGCAAATCAACCTCAAGCTGGGATGCGGCTGACGTACTTACGTGCCGAGGTAGTCCAGTCACCTGGCACCGATCCTCACCTCACATATCGTCGGATCAAAGACTGACTGACTATAACTCCTTCCGTCACATCACATCGTGGCGTGCAAGTACAAGCCCGAAAATTTTATAGAGGAATACTTCTGAGGTTGCCCACATCCTGATTCGGTATAGTAGGTCCAATCAAATAAGTGTTAGCGAGAAACGAGCGCGGAAGAACCACCTGGTGCAGGTTTTGTCACTGTCCCAGGCTTCTTCGCACCATGTTCATTTAGCACAAACCAACGAACAAGGTCAAGAGTAGCTATCGAATCTTCAAGTGAAGAGTGACCTGATGTACCACCTCCTTTTTGGATAGAACGTCCGAGTACCTCTCGTGTCCTGTATAATCGCAATTGGCAAAAGAGACATATATCGGTAAGAAACACTTACAAATCACGAAGAGCACGGCGGTATGGTGGTCCGGAGCGATGAGGGAAAAGAATAGCGGTGTCGACGCATCGAAGATGAACTATGCGCAGGGTCTTGAGGTCGTTCTCAAGAGCATGTCCAACTATGATGGTGTTGGAGTTAATGTATGCATCAAGAGCACGTCGTATTGACCTCAGAGGCAGGAGAGCCTTCTTCTTGTACTCTTCTTCGGTGATGCCGGAGAAGCGGGTATTGTAGTCACTGCATAGCGAAAAAAAAGAGATGGACTGAATCAGGATCCATGCGCAAGAAGGAGTAAAATTCAAAGACCGACATGACCTCCACACCATCATCCATCTTCACCAATTCATCTAACACATCCTTTCCAGATCCATCGACAACGGAAATACGAGCGACCCGTACTCCTCCTGTGGTGTATATCATTTCGCAGTCGAGGCAGACTACGTCAAGTGCGGTATCAAGGGTATCAGTACCTTCTTCAGCGGGTCTTATTAATGAAAAGGCATGTCTGGCATGCAATTCTTCTATTTCTGATTCTGTGAAGACATGAGGACCTCTACTGCAGCCGTCGCTCTCGCCGGCCACTTGAGTACAGCAGCTCCACTTTTTAAGCTTCTCGCCTTTGGTCAATGTTGTATGCTCAGTAGTGTCATTTAATAAACTGAACATGCATACCCTTTTCGCGCGTCATGGCCGTTCTGCCCCAATGAAAGATGCACATATCTGCATTCTCTTTTCGCTTGACGACGAACGCTTTATTACACCTCTCGCACTGCTTGACCTTCCCTTCATCACTCGGATTTAATCCTCCTGGTCCATCCGGTATTTCCGTCATGAAACCCCATGTTTGCAGAACTTCACGAGACATCACAAGCGGACCAAGGTGCTCGGCTGAGAGCTTTAGACTGCGGAGCTTGTCGTGAGATTCGCGTCGTTTCTGCAGCGTGCCTTCAGTTCCAACAGAATCGTGAAGCAATGAAGTCGGTTTGGGGCGTTTCTTTAAGGATGCCACGGAAGATATCACAGCCTGGTCTATGATCAGTTGCAATACCGCTGCAAGGCCATCGTGGTTCCTTACATTACGATACGTTAATTTCGTTGACCTATCGTAAACTTCCTGCTCCTGCGCAAGAGCATGGTCCGATGCAAGCGACGGCTCTTTGTCTAAGATGCCGGAATACAGCTCTGAGAAGCATTGATACAGTGTCTTGAGCATCGCCTGAAGTAGTTTGTTTAACCAACTTGACAAAGAACGATTGGCTTCTTTATACCTGCCGGACAGGAATGGCCACCTGCGACCTGGCTGGACTTACTCGTAGCACAGGTACCCCAATCTGTCAGAGGGATGGTGTGAGGAGGTTACTCGAGGTAAGTAGGGATTAAACAAACTGTTCCATTATTCGATGAGTGGGCAGTCGTCTTTGCGGATAAGTCGGCCTTTAGAGTCTTTCTCGGTGATTCACTAGAAGTAGTGCCAGACGTAGATGCATACGACTTTGCTATAGATGAAGCCGGACGCTTGGACGGAATTCTATGCGTTGCTATGATAGGTCGAACTGTTGTTGGAACCGGCTCAGGTTTTGCGATTTTGCTCAGCGTTGTGCTGGAATTTGAAGGACCTGCAACGGGCGTGGAGACGGGAATATGAGGAAGTATGGGTTGCTTCCCGTTCGGAGCATGGGAGAAGATACAGTGGACACGTTCGCAACGATCTTTGTCTGGACATGGTACATTGCTGAAGAGGCCGGAAGATGAGAACATTACATAGGAATGCAAGAAACCAACCAACCAGTGGTACTTGAGCGCTGGATTCGACCAATGATAGACGATCACATGATTTATATATTTTTCTCGTCCCGTCCCTCGCCACTTCTTGTTTTTCTCTCCTCTCCTCCTCTCCCACCCGTCTCCTCTGCCTTTCCCTTAATATTTCATATTCCTTTCCTGCCCTTGATTCTTCACACCGCTACCTCTTTTCAAAATGACAAGGGCTAATGGTATCAAGCGAGTCCCACCCGTAGTGGACACACTTCATAACATTGAGTATATGTTTCATTGTACTCGCGTAATTCTTCCTCTCATCAAAGGGATTTTCGCATACACAGAAACGAGAAGCGCCACTATGTTACGAGCGCATTCTTACCCCAGACGTATGAGCCGTTCTCTGTTGAGGTTTTCCGCTGCTGAAGTCAATATAGGCCGACGGATTCGAGATCAGGTACCCCGAATCAGTCCCGCTTCCAGCTCAACGATGACTTCTACCAATCGAAGGGTTTGTGGACTGATATCAAGACTCTCCGTTGGATGCGTGTTCCTTGTGAGTTGTTCATAAAAATAATTATACCAGTGTCTAACCCCATGACACAGCGTCCTCTTTCAAGCTCTTGCTCGTTCCCGTTGTCCTATATGGCCTCTGCGAAGCACTCGCCATTCGTCCAAACGTATTCGAGCCCATGCTTTTCATCTCGCATCCAATAGTAGAATCCGCCCCTGGGGACATGCGTTATGCAAAGGGCTGGCTAGACCTAGTGTTTATTGCGTTTCATGTCATCGTATTCTCATTTATCCGACAATTCCTCGTTCTTAAGATCATTCGCCCTATTTCGATCAAACTGGGTATCAAGAAGCAGTTGAAACTGGACAGGTTCGGTGAGCAAGCTTATGCTGTGATTTACTATGGAACGATGGGGATTTGGGGGACGGTGAGTAACCCTTCCATCCGAGTACTCCGTATGCTAACAATTATCTGCAGATGATAATGAAGACTCTCCCAACTTGGTGGTATCGAACGGAATACTTTTGGATTGGCAAGTATACCAAATCCCAGTATTGCCATATTCTCACAATTCAGCTAGACTACCCTCACTGGGATCTGAAATCTCAGCATAAACGGTACTATCTGATGCACTTGTCATATTGGATCCAGCAGCTGTTTGTGCTTGCTCTGAAAATCGAGAAACCGCGGAAGGACTTCCAGGAACTCGTAGCGCACCATCTTGTTACTCTCTGGCTCATTGGGTTCGTAAGTCCACTTTTCAAACGTGTACTTTTTGCTGACGCCTCGTCCGGTATTGACTAGCTGGAGCTATGGTATTAACTTAACGTTCATTGGCAATGCGGTCTTCGTCAGCATGGATCTTCCGGACGTATTCTTGGCTGTGAGTGATAAAGCGATTGGACAATGACCGGATTCTCTCAAACCAGTTTATCCAGCTTTCCAAGTTATGCAATTATCTGGACATGATCCGTATGAAAATCGCAATGTTTATCTTACTTCTCGTCACGTGGACGTGAGTCGGCGAACTAACTTTGATTATCAAATTGCCTCTGAAAGCTGAAAATGGAACTCCATACATAGCTATTTCCGCATATGGCTGAATATGGTAATTCTTTACTCAGTCTGGACGCAGTTTGACCTTATGCCGTACGTTTCGGACCCGCTTGGAGAATCTTCGTAGCTATCAATGTACTCACCTACAATTTTAGCGAAAGTTCGAAAAGATGGGTTCCACCCGAGGGTGTCTGGATGCTTTGGTGGATGAAGTACCAAATCTTTGTACCGATTCTCCTGCTTCTTTTCCTCAACCTCTTTTGGTACTTCCTTGTACTCCGCATTGGTTACCGGTGCGTCGATGGTCAAAATAGTTGATGCTTGGCCTTATGCTGACTTGATGTACAGAGTGGCAACTCAAGGAGATGCTACTGACGATCGGAGCGATGACGAGGATGATGGAAAGGACGATTAACCTCATCTGTTTCTCGTTAGGTCGCTTAGTGGGACGATCGAGGCGCATACTCGGTTCTACATTTTTGATCGCCCGCTTGGGCATTAACGTACTCATTTGTTTTCAGTAAAAAGCGCAATCACATTGGATTCCAGCATCGGCATACGACGTAATTTCTAATTCGATATGATTGATACTATTGCTATTCGTCATCTTCTGCCGGGGAGAAGTCGGAATCCTCGTCCTCGGGCAAGTGAATGACCTTCAGATGGGAACCGGTATCCGCAGGTCCTAATTCACGGCCCGGCCATCGCTCCTCTCGCTGAGCGTCCACTTGGTTCCCTGATGCCATGGATTTCAAAGCAAGAAGCGTATACTAAAAGCATTCGCTCTGTCAACAATACTCTTTGCGAAAAAGGAAACCGACATACTTGGGCGTCGTTACCGGCATTATGCAAATTCTGGATTTCAATCCTGAGTAGCTTGCACATATCACCGAGGGAGCGTTTGTCATGTACGTCGCCTTCGAGAGCACTGAATAACTCAGTTGTGTCGATGATAAATGCCCCTTTATCAGAGGCATTCCTCGGAAGATCGAACGTGAAACTGTTAGTGAGGCCCTCACCGAAATATTCGGTGGTCTTGAGGAATCTACGTTCGAGAAGATGAGGAAGTACATACGTCGAATAAGATCTTGGACTCACTCAATATCTTGACGGTAATCGTGAAAGACGAGGAACAGAGGACCTAATGCTTGCAGTTTACTAATCAAGTCCCGGACTGAATTCCTGAAGTCGATTGTTTCCAGTTCCTCACTGGTGCCAAAGGCATATTTCTTGGCTACAGTCAGCACTTCACCTCTTTCCCATAATACACGACTCACATCCTGTGCATCTGCGACATATTGTCCGTTCCTCAGGCCCTTGTTCTTCTTCACTATATAATGCCCCTGATCTTGTAGCTCTTTATCACCATCCCACCTCACGTAACTCCAACCGAACTCCGTGATTGCTGAACGAGATACAGTCCATGCCTCGATGTCGATTGCTAACCAGGAGCCTTTCCTGGACTGGTAAAGGTCTCGGACTTTGTCGAACTTTTGACGATAACAGGATAGCATTGCGTCGTTCTTTAACTTTCTGTCATTCTTCTTGATTTTCTGGGAATAATAGAAACGTCATAGGGGAAAAGATGGACAATAGCGAGGACATACTTCGTATGCTTTCTTCACTTCGCTCGGAGTTTTCAGATAAACAGTAGACACACTCTTCAGGTATGATTCGGTCAGAAGATACTTTGACGCCGGCAGGGGAAGGGGATTCTTGGTTGACCCCGTTGCATGAAGCAAGTAGCGCAGGTATTCTACCTGAGCCGACGAAAACATCAAGCGCGACTGCCCGTTTGGAAATGTTCCTTCGTTATTACTGTAATAAGAATGCGAGAGTTTCCACCAACGATAGTCGCCTACCAATATATAACTCAAGTCCTTTCTCTTTATCCATCCAAAGTGGATGAGAAGCATTTCCCAGCGCCGAATGATGGATGGTTCTTTTGAAGGCGCCAGCTTCGTTGGGGTCATCAATAGCCCTTGGGTAATGAAACGCGATGACTGTGTATTTGTAATAGCCTATGTGGCCTGCAGTGCCGTCCGTTTTCATAATCGAGCAGATAGCTAGGAAGCCGTATAGTCTGACAAGTAGACACTCGGAAACTTGTTTATCTGGAGTCGCGTCTGGCGTAATTTGAAGATTATGTCAGGAGGGAACTCTGTGAAGGCACAAAGGGTGCTGCGTATTTGATTCCTGTTGGTGAGTAGTTACCCTTGTTTGTTATTATTGGTCCCTTTCCCGTCCGAATTCGGATTGATTGTTTATTTTAGGAAATGTCTTAGTATACAGTGTGGTTCATCTTATAATCATAGGGAATTACGTTACAGAAGTCAATTTCATGCTAAGACGAGCAAGCTACAAACAAATCTCGACTATATTCTTTCTGTATATGAACTACCACTGACACAACAGCGCGATTTCAATCAAGAAGTGCATTTCTTACAATGGAAGGGTTGGGATTCAAACGAAGAGTTTAACAAGGAGTGTGTGGCTTCCACCGAGCATACTCTTCACCAATACGGTTCATCCTCATCATCCTCCGATTCAATCCCAGTCATGTGTTTACTAACAGCGGCTGGATCAACCGGTCGACCAAAGGCCCCCTCCATATCAGAATAATCGGAATCCAAGTCCCATGGTTTGTGGTTAACTTTAAAAAACGACCCTAGTTGTGCGGATCCCTCAGATTGACCTGGCCATCGCTCTTCGCGCTGAGCGTCGATTTGGTTCCCTGAAGCCATCGATTTTAATGCGAGGAGAGTATACTGTTTAATCAATGCATGTAAAGGAAAGTGCATAAAAGATCGGAGAAGATAGAAACTTACGTGTGCATCATTACCTGCATTGTGAAGGTGCTGGGTGTCTATCTTAAGTAGTCTACACATAACACCAAGAGAACGTTTCTCTCCAACATCTCCTTCCAATGCACCAAATAGCTCTGTAGTGTCGATGGCGAACGTTCCTTGCTCAGGTAGTTCCGAAGGAAGAAAGAATACAACATTATCAAGGGGAGCGTTAATATAAGGTCCTTTCAGATACCTGAAAGCAATGTTACAAAGCAACTCAAACAGAGCGGAATGTTATTCACCGTATGTCTTGGCTAGAATCGTGGAACACTAAGAACAAAGGTCCCAGACCCTGAAAGCGAACAATCATTTCACGAATTGTTTCCTTGAATGTGGCCTTATTCAGAACTTTGCTCTCTCCGAAACCGTAGTTCTACATACGAGTTAGCGTTAACCGTCAATCGCATACAGAAGAGTTTTACTCGCGTCTCTTTCATTCGGGACGTATTTTCCGTTGGTATAAATCATATTCTCCTTGATAATATAATGGTCGTGGTCTGACACTTCGTTACCACTGTCCCAGCGAATGTAGCTCCAACCGCACTCGGTAACAACCCTATGCTCCATCTCCCATGCTTCAATGTCTATTGCAAGCCATGTCGCTTTTTTGGACGCATAGAATTCACGGACTTTGTCAAATATCAATCGAAACGACGCCAGTGCGGAGTCAGTTCCTTTTAGTTTCCTGTTATTCTTTTCAATGGCCTATTATAAGGTGAGTATTGGTGCAATAAGATGAACTACCAGTTTATCCATGACCTACTCGAATCGCTTTCCTGACATCTTCCGCCGTCTTATAGTACACCGAAGAACAGTGTCGCAGGATTGAGTTTGTAAGCAAATATTCAGATGACGGTAGCGCAATCAGTTTCTCAGTTATTCCCATGGCGTGTAGCCAATATCGCGCGTATTCGATCTGGGCGGATGAGAATAAGAGGCGTAATTGACCCGAAGGTAACATTCCTAGCGAGCTTGTAAATACTAGCTCACTTCTGATCCAGTCATTACTCTGAGAATATGACGTGCCTATATACAGTTCGATTCCCTTTTTCCTATCAACACAAAGTGGATGAGAAGGATCGGCCAGTGATGTATGAGATACAAAGGCCTTGAAAGCCGACGCCTCAGCAGGATCCTCGATCGTTTTGTGATATTCAAAGAGAATATCAGTATAGCGGTAGAAACCAGTAGCGATAGGCACGTCTTCCGGCCTCATCACGAGAGCGAGGGTTGGCTGGTGAGAGTTGACAATAAAAATGGCGTCTGGCGTAAAGCAACGCGTCGATCCCAAATCACGATCAACTATCTACGCGTCGGAGTCTTAAAAAAGAAGATTCGCGTTGAACGCGTGATTGAATTGCTTATGTAATTGTTCATCCATCGCAAGTCTTCATTGAACTTAAAGAAGACCACCTCCCTCCCCCTCCCCCTTCCCCAGCAAGCCACATATCTCTTCTACCCCAAAGCGTATCCTTCAGTTTCTTCCACCATGGCTATAGCCGTGCAAAAAGGTCCTAGTAAAGTCGGTGCTTCCACGTCTGCTGTACGAAGAAAGTCTGGAGTATCTACTATTGATGGTTCAAGTTCACCACCTAGGAAGAAGAAGCCGACCGCGAGGAAGAGTACGGGTGGGAGACCGCCTAGTAATGCGGGGAGGGCGGGAGGTGGTACGGCGAGAGAGAACGATGCTCCTGCTCCGACACGTAAGAAGCCACGATATCGTCCTGGTACGAAGGCTCTCCGAGAGATTCGGAAGTACCAAAAGTCGACGGATTTGTTACTTCGGAAATTACCTTTTGCGCGAATCGTGCGTACTAATTCCTGCTTGTCGCTACTTTTTGCTTTAAGCTGAGAATCTGTTTCAGGTCCGCGAGATTGCGTTAGACATGACAACGGATATGGTCGATTACAGTTCTGTCGGTCTACGATGGCAGAGCTCCGCTTTACTCGCTTTACAAGAGGCTACGGAAGCGTATCTTGTCCACCTTTTCGAAGACGCGTACGTAACTCTTCAGACCCGCTCAGCATATTTATGGCTTATATAACTTTCCTCAGTAACCTATGTGCGATTCATGCAAAGCGAGTAACGATCATGCAGCGAGACATTCAGCTAGCACGGAGGATACGCGGACCATGGGGAGGCATGGCGTAAAGCTGCATGTCCGATTCTACTCACGACATTTTGCTACGACCTACGAACTTACTGATCTTGTTCCCTTGTCCTTTTGGTTTGTACCATCCATTCCTTTCCTTCTTTATCTACTCTCATTTAATAGTTGTGTATTCCCTCCAACTGCGATTGCGACACCTCGCCATATCATTATCATTTGCATCATTTTTGCGTACGGTACATATTTCGCTGAAACAATATAATGCCAAGTACAGTTGAATCTCTGATCACAATAACCGGAAGGCTCTGGTATTATCATCTTAAAGAGTGTAATGGTTCTAGGGTAGGGAATGCGATGAAAGGATAAGATAAGCGATGTTTGGGTTGCGAGTTCTATCAACTCCATGTGGCTGTCATACTGAGGCAGTAATCGTATGCTTGAACACCATTTTGAAGCAAGGTTGAGTTGTCGCTAATTTGTTTATTCTGACCAGGAATACAACAACTGAGAGCCGAGCTGGTCCGGTAGTGCCTTTGAATGTACTCCTTCACCTTAAGGACAGTCATCTCTGGGTAATAAGCTAAAGGAAACTCATCAGCCTTGCATTACAGCAAGAAGTTAGGAAAGTGCACGCACGAATCAGCAACCAACTCTTCTTGTCCGCTTGAATAACGGAAACAAGCGTCAATGGCTCAGTTGCATCAAGAATGTACGCCTTGACGACTTGCTGAGGTAAAGGTTGTTTCCGATTCGTAATGACAACAGTCGGCTGTGCTTCTCGTGGACAAAGTAAGAGAACGTGATTGAATTCTGGTCGTGGTGAATCGGATGCTTGTGACTGGTCTACGTCTTCCTTGTTTTGATGCGCTCTTGACTTGATGAGCTGCAGCTTGTCGCGCTGGGTAGGCTCTGCGGGTACAAAGGGGGTAAATAATCAATACAATGTCCAACACAAGCAATTTTACGCACCGAAGAAATCCAGTGGTATCGCAGTATCAGATGTCCCGTTCTTTGGAAGCAACCACATCTCAACCATAACCCTCGTATTGATCTTCCCGAATTGTCCAATAGTCTTCATCACAGAAAAATTCTTGATTTCCTTACGCTTGAGAGACTGCCTCACTCTTACTAGCGGATCATCCGGAGAGGCCCCGTCTTGTGAAAGTGTCCTCGGGGATCTAATAGCTCGCCTCGAGGTTCTCGAAGTCGCGGGTGCATCCGGATCTTGAGCGTTATGTTCCATACGTTCATACACAGCTGACATCTCATCCTCCCAGCTCAAAGCAGAGTACGGAGGTGGAGGTTCATTAGGTATCTCCGAATCTTCTAAATCAAAATCGTCGGTGGGAGATGTTTCCAGTGTCATGTGCGATTGAACGAGTGGTGAAGGGGCTGCCAGGGGGCTAAACGGTCGTCGTCGGGGCTCGCATCCCGCTGAGAATGGAGGAGCAGGAAGCGGTGTCTTGTTTCTGCTAGACGATTGGATCACTGGACTACCTCTCTTGTTATTACTGTAGTCCGCCCCGGCGGTAGCCGGAGGTAGGGATTGGTCTAGCAAGGAAGCAATGGAGGGTCGTACAGCGGTCGGCGAAGACCAAGATCGCGTCCTTGGTTGACCCTGCTTCGATGGAAGCCTCGGAGAGACCTCTCTCAAAGGCGAAATCGGCTCACCCAGCTTCTTCGCCATTTTTTCAACGACTTGACTGAGTTGCTCTATCGTAGCTCCGTGTCCTGCTAATTCACCACTAAAGTTCTGGTCTAGGCGTCGAATTTCCTGTTTAACTTGCTGGAACTCCCGTCGTGCAGCTTGCTCGTTTTCCTTCTGCCACGCAGCGACGTCAATGATGGTTTCGAGCTGGTAAGACGTGACCTGAGCATAGAACTTGGAGTACGGAAAGATACTCGATGCTTACAGAAAGAGTTGAAATGAGCTCCGTGAGCGCTCGCTGGGCATCCTCAATCAATGCCGCATTCTCCTCTGTCCGAAGTAGAGAAACGATATAACTCTGTCCACCGACTACTTTTATCGTCTCTGCCGTCTTCGCAAAGGCCCTTGAATCCTTCCTTCGTTAGCATCCCTAGACCAATAACAACAGAGTCACTCACGCTTCCAAATCACCAAGCCTGTTGACGATCCGAGTATCATGTTCCGTAGACAGAATAACCTCTAGTCGCTTAGTTATTAGTTCACATCTATCGACCAGCTGCTTGCATCGATCCTTATTCGACTTGATCATACTATACGCGTTGTGGACATTCCACATCGCGCTGAATACAGTACCCAACATTGCCGTGCCTTCAATAATCATCGCAACGGGGAAAGGCAAAAAAAGAGCGTGAGGAGAGCCTTCAGGTCAGAATCAGAGAATACCACCGAGTAGAAGAATATGGTCGAGGATGGCGTAAGGAGAGGGAGAGCGTGGATTGCGGGGCTCATATTGCTCAACGAGAGTAATGCAGGTAGCAAGTTGGTCGGCAAGACGCTGTCATTGCAAAGTAAGGTCAATAAGTCATGTAACAGCCCGGTCGCAAAGTAGTCCACCAAGAACTCCGTTTTGAATTGAATCGTTTGGAAATGACTTCAGCACTTATTTGCGCTGTCGCACGGTCGATATGGAAGGCTGCAGTAAGGCAGCGCGAAGCTCGGGTCACGAAAGCTCTCAAGCAATCTAGAACATAATAATGCATCAGCTTGCCAAAAAAAAACAATTATATTCGAAACATTACGTATGATGAATCCATTCTCGAAACCCACGTTAAAAGGCATTTTTAAAAGTGGTGATTAAACGAAAGCAACGAAAACGGAGAGAGCAACATCCCACGAAACAACGCATGCATGAATGAATGCAGTACCCAAGAAAAATGACGCGTAAGAGGAACACGATAATGGATGGAAAAAACAGAACAGAAAACAAATGCGTGATAAGTGTGATAATGGACAGAATGATGTAGCAACACAGTGATTTAAAGTCCGTCTGTCTGACATCGCTGGTACCGATGAAAAAGCAGACAAGAACGCAGGAACAGATGAATGGGATTAATTCTGTTTGTATGTAAGATACGCCAACCGGGCATGAGGAAAATCCGAGAGGAACAAAGAGTGGGCAGCGAATGTGCAATGTCTTGCGGGTACTGGGAATATGAGGACAGAACGGAATAAATGCAAAAGAAGAAAAGAATGTACTCCTAAAGTCCATGCAGGGCAATGTCTACTTCATGAAGTCCGACGTTTAGGGTCCATATTAGCAAGATTCGTAGATGATCCGTGACGAGCTTTTTGCGATCTGCCATCACGATGGATCGGCTGAGATATGGACTGCGGTAATGTTGAGTAGCTCGTCGATCGCGAGGGACGTTGGATAGCACCAACACTTTTCCGTCGCTCGCTCGAAGTCTGTGATTGATTGTTTTCTCCACTAGAGTAGCGTGAATGTACTGGACCGGATATACTTTGGCCACAATTCTGCCGACGAGAAGGCGAGGAGGAAGACGAGGAGTACATATTGGACTGTCGGCGAGATGGAGAAGGTGGGGGTACGTCAGATGAACCTCGAGCTGGAGAACCCGAAGGCGAACGGCTACGAGAATGAGGACTCGATCCCGGAGAAGGGGATCTGGAATACTGCTGCATCATGAATGGCGCATTAGGAGGGAGCAATGGCATATTCCATAGAGGCATGGGAGGTACAGGAGGAACAGGAGGCATCTGAGCCGCGACAGGCATCATCGGGTAAGGCATCATCAACATCTGATTCGGCATGGTCATCGCTCGATGGAAGGAAACAGGTCTCGAGGATGATGAAGCGACAGACGGCGGCCGAGAAGTTGGCTGCTGCTGTAGCGGCCGCTGAGATATGTCGGCTCCGCTTAATTCCCGGCGGAAGGATGTAGATTGGTGATCGTCGGTAAGCTGTGCGCTAATATTGTATGAAGACGGTGCAACGCTGCGACGCTTGTCGCTACTGGACTCTGCAATACTACTCGGTCTTGAGCCAGTCAAGGGAGCCATAGGCCCACCGGCTACTGCGATAGCGGAGTGAGATCGTCGAGGAAGCTGGACAGGAGGTGTAGAAGTGTCGTATGCAGGGCGAGAATACGACCGTCTGTTATCAACTTGATTCATTTCTCGTATGTTCACATAGTTCTCCATACCCAAACGGGCATTCTCCCTCCGCTGCCTTGCGGCTGCTATCTCCTCATTGAATTTCTCCTTCATCCTATCCTCGCGAGCTCTCTTATCTTCCTCGATACGCTTTCTTTCCCCTTCCCTTCGTATTTGCTCCTCTTCAGTACGCCGTTGTTCGATTTCACGCTTTTGCTTCTCTATGGACGCAAGCTCCCTTTCACGCCTATCTCGTTCAGCCTGTAGGAACCGTGACTTTTCCTCGCGACGTTTCTTTGCCTGAAGTGCGTAGCCTAGGGGAACGCTTTCATCCAGTTCCGCATCATCAAGTATCGGGCGCGATTCAGCAGGTTTTGCACCAGCAACTCTCCCTCTCGGCGCGTTTGAGGACTTCGCGTCCAAAATGGCGACAGATGTTTGTTTGCTCGATGCTACTGAAGGCAGAGGTGAAACAGTTGATACGACCGGCCTAGCGGGGGCGGAATGGTCCACTCGCAATGATGACGGGCTGCGGTGGAACGAAGCTTTGAGCGTGCTACTAGGAGACGGCAATTGTTTACGGGTTGCTGAGAGGCTTATCAGTAAGATAATCTGAATGAGATAACAAGAGCACGAACTCGGTTTTAAGATGG
This sequence comes from Inonotus obliquus, assembly GCA_032164295.1. Taxonomy (NCBI): domain Eukaryota; kingdom Fungi; phylum Basidiomycota; class Agaricomycetes; order Hymenochaetales; family Hymenochaetaceae; genus Inonotus; species Inonotus obliquus. The sequence goes on from JAJHTX010000004.1 coordinate 1,392,878, forward strand.
GCTTTTTCGGAGGAACTGCAGGGGAGAAAAGGGATCGCTCAAATGTTTCGTCATCCAGCTCGAGACCGGCTAATCCCTCTATGCCTTCAGAGAACTCAAGATCGCATACAGCCAAGCCCCGCTGCACGCCCATAACAGACCTGCATACAACTTCCCCTTTCCCATCGGGCATCCATACGAGAAAGCGCTGCTCAAAGTTCGGACGTAGCGCCCATTTACGGAGACCTCGGCTAAACCGACCTACGCGCATAGTCGCATAGGCAATCACGTCATCATCAGCACGTTTTTCCATCCTATCCTGCGATGCTTCCCTCGGCCGTGGCCTTCTGGCAAGGGTTACAATCGAGTCTACCTCCGAGGCCGACAGGGTCTGATGTTCTAGCCGCCACAGCATTTTTCGCACGTGCATCGTGGACTCAAGCGAAATGGCGTGCTGAGTGCTTCCCAGTGATGCAGATGAACGAGGAAAGAGGAGTGAAGGTGTTTCCACCAATGGCGGGGGCGAAGGGGGACGGTTGAGGGTGTTACGCAGTAGCGTCCGCATATTCTTGCGTGCCTGAGCTATGGTTGGACCTGACACATTCTGACGGGGAGCAATAGCCGTAGGCATTTCGGGAGGCCCTGACGAGCCGGATGACGAATCGTCATCGTCGTCAGAATCGGAATCGGACGCGCTCAGCGGTGACGAGCGTCTCAACGCTAGACGTCTGTTGCTGGTGCCAACAAGAGTCTGTGGCGGAGAGCGGTTGTTTTTGTATGGAACTTCAGGAACAATATCATTCTCCTTCTCCGACTGTTTGCGCAAGCCAAACCAACTGGACCATCGTTTCTTCTCGTCAGACTTTGGGAAGTGTGGCATCACCGCTTCATCTTCAGGGGTCTGCAAGCTTGCAGAGCCGTCGGAGGAGCAGGACGAGCCTGGGGTGAGGGCAGGACGCGAAATGACAGGACCAGTTGTCTCCACGGGAGTCTTGGGGGCCTTTGCAAAGAGCGAGGTCGATTTTGACTTGACGAGACGAGGAAGAGGAGCTGGTACTGAAAGAGAGGAAGAGGATGCGATGTCCGATTTGCCGCCACGACCCAAAGAGAGGGCGGAGGCAAAGGAGGGCATATTTGAAGGGCGTGAGGAGGGTAGAGAAGGGAGGAAAGATGCTATGACTAGAAAGGAAGTAAGAGGAAAACGAAGAAGGAGGGGGAGAGCTCGAATAGGGAGTGAGGATTATAGTCTTGCAAGAGCTATGTATGAAGAGAACATCGCAGGGAAGGGGCGAGAAAAAAGTTCTGGAATAGCGTCAGTCAGGCGGGTTCTCTATGTTACTAGATGTAAGACACAGGCAATGTATTCAAATATTGCTTACCCTCAGCGCTAATGCCAGCACTGATGCCGTGTGCTAGCAATGCAAAGGTGTGGCGGATGAGATGGAGATGGAGACGGTGGGATGGGATGGGGATAACCAAGTGCTGACTCTAGATCACGGTCATGTGCATTCTATCACCCGTGAGACTGGCATTTTATAATTCAAAACATTTCTCTATAGATGCTCCACTCTCGGTCTCATCCTCAACCAGTCTACTACTCTTTTTCCATCGTCTCACCAATCTGCGTTCAAATCTCTCAATAATGCAGCTCAGGTCATCCTCACTGACACCACACCATTGCACGGCCCGATTCACCACGATCGCATATTTCTCCGCTACTCGGCCGAACACATCTTGCCCGTTGTAGATGGTATACGACTCTCCAGTCCGCACCATATTTAAACTCGCCTTCGATGCATCGCCCAAGTCATGTGTTGCGGCAGCTGCGGCCCTAGCATCATTAGTGCCAAGAACACCATTTTCATTGGATCCATCTTCCATGCCTTTCTCTAGCGGAAATTTATCCATCACTAGATCATCATATCCTCCTGAATCGAGTATTCGATAAGATATTTCTGTAATCTTTTATTAGAAAGAACACTTACCTGCTTTGCTGTCGCACCCAGTCCGGAATAGCAACGCACGTTCGCAGAATTCAAGATACGCATCCAGCAGACCTTGTTCACCATCGCACTGCACGTCACCACTATCAATTTGTTAAGCGGTTAGCATGAATCACAAAGTCCAGATGTCGCGCTTACATAGGCATAGAAGACGGACTGAAAGATTTCCGGCTATTCTCGGCCCCCGAGGCTTCCAAAGCTCGCAAGTGGTGAATGTACGCCTCAAGCGCGGGCAACGTGTGACCTGGATCCCACTCTTCTTTCGAGGTGCTAATTACAACGCAAAATTTAGCACCCGCACTATGGCCGCCAAGCAAGCACATACATGTGTTTTCCATCAAAAGAATAGACGAGCTTCAGTGCAATAACGACCGTCGCGACGAGCGCCAATTCGGGCGGGACATTGTCACTTTTGTGGAACATCGGGTCCTTCTCGGTTTGTCTAATCAGCGGCGGCGCCATAGCTGCATTGAGCATCAAGGGGAGTTCCAAATACCGAGCCAGCGCCTTTGAAATTCCATACAGGCCGACTTGATCGATCGGAAATAGATATATGACGCAATGTTAGAGTTCTCAACGAGCTTCATGATGATTGTCGGTTGCATTATACTCACAAGTACCACCCGTGAAGTGAATTGTGCGCCAAAGAATTGGCGCCGCGTTCAGCTCTGGTGTGAAAATTCCGTACTGTTTGAAGCATCTCCTGGATAGGCGAGACGTGATCGTGTGTAACAAAATAGGAGTCGGCGCTCGCTTTGACCGCACATATCAGCAAAATCACTTTAAGGAAAGTGATAACAGCACGGCGGTCTTACATGAGGTGAAAGGGCTTGTTTTGCGTGTTTTGTCAGATGACGAGTCAAGGATTGGGGGAATAACCGAATCGGATCCAGGTATGGTAGGGTGTATGTGTCTATGAGACTAAATCGCACCGAGGAAGATCAACAATTATAGGAAGGAGACTGAAGATAGATTTACAAGCGAGTCACACCTTATGAAGTCCTTGTAAATAACGGGTATTCGCATGAGCCAACACGTATGGACGAGAATGCATATGGTCGCCGCTGGTGTATCATCGTTTCCACACCAACGTGTCCTTTTCTTGCTCGAGACTCCTCTCGCCTGAGAAGGATGGTCTTGTCCCTCCTCCTCGGACTCAGAAGAAGAGACTTCAGATGCTTCTCGCAATAAATCGGCCATGCCCGAGGACTCGGCATCTTCATTCTCGTTGTCAGGAGCAGACGAAGACTCGGTGTCAGAGGATTCTGAAACATTTTTCGCTTCATTGTCATTTGGGCCACTTTTCGCTTTCCCCTTTTCTGAAGCCTTGGCTTTCTCAGCGAAATCGGGCCTCTGGGCTATATCCTGCTCTTCAGAGTGGAAGTATGGTTCCGCTGGGGGCGGGGATGACAGGAGACTAAGGTGCAAAGCCCATGTATCTCGGCATATAATCTGCGCTCCCATGGATGCGTCAACATTTGGTCTTGGACGTTTAAGAAGTCTTACCTCGAACTCGGTGGGAAGATTCCACAGCTTGACTAACTCTGTGATTTGCATTCGAAGCAATACCTGTAAGCACTGGAAATAGTGATATCGCGCACGATCCCCATGATACACTTTTAATTCACTGTCGGATTTCCGAGTTATGATCCCCATGAAGCTTGGAGCTTACGGATGGGATTGGCCAGACTCTTTCTCTCTCTTGTGACTCGGGTAGATTTGAGAGTCCGTTTGCGCATAGAATGCGGCCCGAAATACCCAATATCGCTCGTTTCATTTCTGTAGTCCTTGAAAAATTTGAATGAGTACAACAGGAGTCGACAAGGGCAAGATATACCTGTAGCATATGACCAGAGGAACAGACTAATGCTCCTGTCCCAGCCTCCTTGTGCCACTTCTTCGACCCACAGGAGAGACATGTCGGTTTTGGTGCCATTGGAGTCAACGCGATGGACAAAGAACTTCCACCGGCATTCTCAAAAAACAAACATGAATAAATTATTATGTCATTATCTAATCTGGAAAGGACCAATTAATGACCATGTTGCCCATTGTCATATTGTTGCCTCGTTTTCATTTCTTCACTTCAAAGCCTTACTCGTGGTATCTGGCATTATGGTGCAGCTTGGTTTGTAAAGACAATCAGTATGCAAGCCCAAATCTTCTGCAGCGGCGGAAATAAACAGGGTCCCAGAAGATACGAGTGTGGGCTACTCAAAGTTACTTCTCAAGGTTTCACAGAAGTCCACCCTTGCTCCTTGCACTTGAACAAGATCCATGGTTTCGTGTTGTGCAGCATTATTATCAACTGGAGCTGAGGTTGCTGAGACCATAACATTCATGCGATACAAACAAACATTCCCTCTCCCTCCCTGGTTATTGGTTATAAGAAGTCCATCAAGGCATCACGGACATTGCCGAATGACTGCAACGCGACCCACCGCGTCCTACTACTGGTGACAAGTATCCTGTCGCGACTTTGCACTCCTCTCAGTCGCAATGAGACTTGTTCTGTGGCTTTTTTGTCTCAGTGCGCTTGCCGCATCCGTATTGGCGTGAGTAGAAATACCCTTAAAAGTGCCACCTCACAGCTGAATGGCCTCTGCTCGCCGCACAGATGGACCCAAGTATGCTGGTCCTGCTTACCCATCGGCGACACAATGACTGACAGACCTGAATTCAGGAAGATTATGAGATCTTTGATCTAGTGAGCGCCGTCGAGGCATCAGAAGGTATGCTCCATTTCCATTCTTTATGTCCTCTTCATTCCTCTGGTGTTAAACGGACAACAACACGTTGGTCCCACGCGTTGTTTCGCGTAATAGGGAAAGGGACTACATTCTACTCGTGGCTGGGTGTATCCCCGACTGCGACATCTCAAGAGATCTCCCGTGCCTACAAGAAAAAGAGTATACAGGTGCAGTAAGTAACCTGACTTGATATCATCACAATCTTTCTACTTACGGTTATTCGGTCAGTCCGGATAAAAACCAGGGGAGAAAGAATGCACACGAGCGGTTTGCAAGACTTGGTACGATTGCTGAGATACTGAGGGATAAGGGAAAGAGAGAGCGGTATGCGAGACTCACTCTATTGATATTTTAACTATCTTGGCTGACGTGGCCGATTCAGTTACGATTTCTTTTACAAGAATGGTGTCCCGCGCTGGCGCGGTACAGGATACTACTATTCCAGATATCGACCTGGACTTGGCGTAAGTTTGCAGTTCTACTATCATGTATCTGAGCTGTGGGTGTATTGACCGTGTATCAGTTCGTCTTGGGCTTTTTAATCGTTATCACAACCGCTTTGCAATATGTTATTCAACGATTTAATTACAAGAATGACTTGGCCCGTATAGACAGATTTGTGCGAGAAGCTAGGCTCGCAGCTTGGGGTCCGAAAATGGTCCCGTTGGAGGGCAGGCGCAAGGTAAGTAGTTTGGCAAGGTCAGATGATGATACAACATCAAGACTAAATTGCTTTAGGTCCGAGTAAACCTTGGTGGACGTCCGTACCTGGACGAAGATGGGAACGTCGTACAAGGAAGGCAGATTGACATGGTCGTCGAAGGGAACGATGTCTTTATTGTGAGTTCAACACTCTATCACCGAGAAGTACTTTCTAAGGACGAATAGCTTGAGCCAGATGGCACTCTTCTTGCTCTTGATGATGGCGCGGCATCACCACCTTCACTAAAGCGGACATGGCTTGCTGCTCTTGTGGGTTCCTGTTTGTTCAGAAATAAACAGGAAGATGCGGAAGATGTCGGCGATGATGATGATAACGAAGATGAAAAATCGCAGACGCCTGTCGGAAACAAGAAGCAGAGAAAGGCCGCGAGAAAGGCAAAGAAGCGGGTTGAAACTGATGACCTTGACGAATCTTCTAGTTCCGAAGCCTTAAGTAGCGGCGCAGCCACGCCGGTTGACTCGAGTTCCAAACCGACGCGGGGACCAACAATCATGGCGGGTGGTCGAAGACGGAAAGGCGCACCACGAAAAGTGGCCAGAAAGAAAGTCGAAGAAGCAGGACAGTAGCTCACTGTAGGCACTCTGTTTAGCCCGTTGGCGGCCGTAGCAGTGCATTATTGATGCGTGCGTGATGATCGGTTATAACAAGCGGCAGATAGGGCGCGGTTTCCCTTCACCTCCACCTTTACAGTAAGACGTAAAGGGCAGGCAGCGCCTAGGTAAGCAGCGATTCAGGTCCAGTCCGCCCCAGTCCACCGAGAAGGATGGACAACGTCCATCATTATCCTTCAAGAAGCGAAGGCGTGGAAGAGGTTCGTCAAATGCAATTGACTTGGCCGGCGGGCTCGGATCAGTATCTACCATGACCTACCATGACCTGCTCGTGTGAATAGACTGGAGACATATGATCTCGAGCAAAGTCCGAAAAGCGACGACAGAGAACGAATGGGCCACTTGATATATATCCCAGAAGTCCGAAAAGTGTGGATAAGTGATAGCACTATCTAACGCTACGCTTGGCAAGACCTTGCGCACAAAACATTTTAAGAAAAAACAAAGTAAAATCACTTCGACATTGGAAAAGGGGACCGTGCCAGGTAGGCTCAGCGCAAGAATTTGGCCGGGACATGAGAGTCGCCGCAGACCGCAGTGCCCCGCAGAGTCGAGGACCTTTGGCGGTGCGCATAGCGGAGTCCCACGGCGTTCCTGACGTCTTATCGCCCAATGGGATTGCTTAGCTAACCCGATGCTATCACTTTTTATACCCCCCGCGTCCGTCCTTCTCCATCTCACCCTCTTACCACCTTCACCTCTCCATTCTTCTTATTCCTCTGCCTCAGCTACTCATACCCTCTCAATAGACATGGCTGTACCTCACAGGCCCGACCTCCTTGCTCCCTACCTTGCTCTCCCGCAGGGTGAGAAAATCCAGGCTGAATGTATGCGCTTCTTTCCCGACTTTTGGCCGACTTGCATGCATCTGACCATACAATATTCACCCACTAACAGACGTCTGGATTGATGGTGACGGCGAACTGCGCTCGAAAACCACTGTGGGTAACATTTGCAGCTCATTTTAGTTGGTGGCACAATAAATGTTATATTTTACGTTTAGACCGTCGGCAAGAAGGTCACGGAAATCAGCGAGCTCCGTCAGTGGGACTTCGACGGCTCGTCAACGAACCAGGCCGATGGTCACGATTCCGATATCTACCTCCGTGCCGTTGCCATCTTCAAGGACCCCTTCCGTGGCGGTGACAATATCCTCGTAATGGCCGAGACGTACAATAGCGATGGCACACCGAACAGGACGAACCACCGGGCTGCTGCGCTTAAGATCATGGAGGCTGCAGCTGGCGAGCACCCTTGGTTTGGTATTGAGCAGGAATACACTTTGCTTGGATCTGATGGCAGGCCGTTTGGCTGGCCCACTGGCGGTTTCCCAGGCCCCCAGGGCCCATACTACTGTGGCGTTGGTAAGTAAACTAGGTCGTCGTCTGTGATGATTTTGCGAAAGGCTGAAAATATTCTTCTCAGGCGCGGGTAAGGTCTATGCTCGCGACGTGATCGAGGCGCATTACCGTGCCTGCTTGTATGCGGGTATCAACATCTCAGGGATCAACGCCGAGGTCATGCCGTCTCAGTGGGAATTCCAGGTCGGTCCGTGCGAAGGTATCTCGATGGGTGATCATCTCTGGATGGCTCGCTATCTTCTTGTCCGTATCTCCGAGCAATGGGGCATCAAAGTTTCTTTCCACCCCAAGCCCCTTCCTGGTGACTGGAACGGCGCTGGGTGCCATACGAACTTCTCCACAGAGGCCATGCGGAATCCCGGTGGGCTTGAGGTCATCAAGAAGGGAATCGAGAGGCTTTCAAAACGTCACGCGGAACACATTGCCGTCTACGGCGCTGATAATGACCTTCGTCTTACTGGGCATCACGAGACTGGGCACATTTCACAGTTTACTTTTGGTGTTGCCAATCGTGGTGCCTCAATCCGTATCCCCCGTCATGTTGCACACGTTGGTTTTGGGTACTTCGAGGATAGGCGTCCGGCATCCAACATCGGTATGAGGCTATGTTTATTTATCGGGACCGTTACTAACGTGGCGATACATTCAGACCCTTACCAGGTTACCGCTATAGTTGTTGAAACTGTTTGCCTGCAGGAATGAACGACTGAGAGGAGATATGCTTAGAAGTATTCCATATTCTGTATTATTGGGAGCTAGTAATTCCAGAAAGCAATGTGAAGTATTAGATTACTGAACCCAACTGAGTTCTGTATCAATTGTCTCATGTAATTAGTGTGATGCAATCGTTTAGTAAGTATATGTATAATCTCTGGAAACTGACAAGGCTTGACGAGCTGCGACCATGTCGTCAGATACGAAACTCTCACTACCAGCATTCCTTAAAGTGCTTACGAATGCCAACATGACAATGCAAAGGGCTATGGGTGTTGCAGGCAAAGTGTTTGTTTCATTCAAATATCAGCGTCTAATCTGGCAAATGTTCTCACTGTTTGCAAACGTGGAATAGGTTCAAGACACACAACACACCCGCGGCGCTCGGTGACCTTACGGATGCCAAGCTAAAATCACTAGGCGTTGAAAGTAAAGAAGATAGGAAAGCCGCTCTTGTTGCGTTTAAGAAAGCCGGATATGCTGGTAAACCTAGTGGACCGGGTGCAATTGGAGCGGCCGCTAGACCTCGAGCTGTTGGTGGGAGTGTTGCCGTCGCGGGTACGAGTGCTAGTGCTAGTGGTGCGGGCGCCGGGTCATCGAAGTTGGGGAAGGTGAGTAAGCCCGTTATGGTTTGTGGACATGCATATGGACTGAAATGTTAATTCCCGGTGCAATGTATGAAGAAAGTGGGTCAGACCCCGAAGAAACGCAAAAGGGACGATGATTTGAACGAACCTTTACCTACTTCTCCGGAGAATGAAGGTGCGAATATGGGGGATTTTGAGTTTAATGAGGTTCTAGACGAGGAGGTGCGTGTCCTTTACCGGGTTCAAATTAGTCCTTTTTCATTTCGAAAGATTCTGAGGACGAAAGCTGCTGTGGTGAATCGTGCACCCGTGATGTCTGTTTGGGCGACTATCGTCGCGGAACGGCTGGGGTTTAAGAGGGAAGAGGCTCTTAGTATTGGTAAGACCTCTAATCTTAACCGCTGGACTGGTGGATATTGGATAACTGACGCGCGAGTGTAGCATCAGCTTATACGGAGATGAGTGCCATCTCGAAGGGCGTCTCCCTTGGGATCTTTGACCAGAACAAGGGGAAGGGCGTCGAGCTCGCGAAGGGTGAGTCCCAGCCTTATGTGGATCTCATGGGCAGACGGTACGTTCTCAATCAGGCTAATCAACATACATCTCGGGCTCATACTCAATTCACAGAATGTATGTATGCGTTCACTGTCTAATAAGCTTTAAGATCATTTACACCGACACACACCTTAGCCCTCTATACAAGACACAGACAGGTGAATGGCGAGCACTCGTAAAGAGTGAACCAGTCGAACCTGCCTCCGCTTTCTCTTACGTCTCACGCGCGTTCCGACAAACATTACCTTACATCACAGGAGCAATGTGTCTCCTTGCTGCCTCTTTTCCACCAACAGAGTTAAACGAGAAAGGTTTTGGGCTGTACGCGGCGTTCAGACCGGATGTTACTGTGTGGGGACAGCGTGCTGAGATGCGATGTGAGAATATTCTAGGATTGCGCAAGGTGCGAAGCGATGTGGGTAGCAGTGGTTACGATACGCAAGTTGATAGAGAAGGAGAATCGAAAAAATCTGAGAATGACACGGAGGCGAAGGGAGATCCTGCTAGAGGCACAGAAGATGAAGAACGTCCACCGAAGAAAGCCAAGGGTATGGCCATAGAAGAGTACGAGGCCGCCCTGGACGCGTCCAAAGAGTTTGACGACTTTATCTACAATGGTGACTTCTAAATTCTCTCTCCATCACGCGAAGTCAAGCGGGCAACCAGATCTGAGGTAAAAATGCACTTGTGTGGATTAACAATAGGTATTATCCAGTATCTAGCGTGCTGATGAAATGCGAGATTCTATGCAGCAGGAAATGAATCTATCAGGAACCCAGCAGCTGATTACAGCCTTTTGATAATGGCAGAAGTGAACTCGGATGTGGTCGCAGAACCTATCAAAGTCTAAGTGATCGTTGTTGCTAATGATAAGAATATTAGCACTTACCTCCCATGTCCAGCGTGCGAACTTTGCCTTCATTTATCACGCCGAATGTCGCGCTAGCGATTTCATTCGCGAGATGGTCGAGCCTATTTGATGGATTTATCAGCACGTGGAACGGAATGACGAAAATAGACTTACCCGAGGTGGCGAAGCATCATCGTAGCGCTCAGAATCATGGCAGTTGGGTTGGCCTTGTTTGTACCCATGAGGTCCTTTGCAACGTGTCGGCACCCGGGTTCGAAAAGTGCGTATTCCTAACCGAATTACGAGATCAGATGGCAAGCAACCTTTTTCTCGGCAATGAGAACGTACACGTCCAACGTTACAACCCGGCACAATCCCAGGACCTCCGACGAGCGCCGCACCAATGTTCGAGACGATCGCACCATAAAGGTTTGGCATGACCATCACGTCAAACTGACCGGGCTTCGCGACGAGTTGCATTGATCTAGGATGAACCCGAGCTGAGTATTGCTGTGCAGAGAGATGCCAAAGGATGATGGAGCCCACGTGTTGTCAACAATCATGTCGTTTGCAATAATACCCGAGCTCTTGTACTCTTCCGCCACTTGGCGAAACGTGTTCAAAAAAAGACCGTCGCCGAGCTTCATGATGTTTGCCTTGTGTACGCAAGTCACTTTCTATTAATGCAACTTGAATCAGCGAAGAGATTTGGATTTAGAGAAGAATCCGTGTGCCTTCCGGTTGTTCTTCAGAGCAAAGTCAAAGGCAAATCGAGCGATGCGTTCGGCCTTTGCACGTGTTGACACCTTCAAGTTTTCGACGACGCCAGGATAGCTCTGGTGCTCGAGGCCGGAATATTCGCCCTCTGTGTTCTCGCGAATGATTGCAAAGTCGACATTCGAGTGGCGCGTGGGAACGCCTGGGAGGGACTTGCAAAGGACGACCGACGCGTAGATGTCGAGCTGCTGACGCATAGCAACATTCCAAGATATGTGCCCAGTTGTTGAGATTGGAGTGAAGAGGATTCCTGAAGCAATGCACTCGTCAGCAGATGACCACACCAGCGAAGCAAAATAGACGCACCCTTTAGACCAACTCTATTGCGCTTGAGACTGTCCATTGCCTGCTTGAACAGATCCTCGCCAGTCGAGGACATGCCGGATACATTATACTGGTCCCATTCGATGGGCGCATTCACGGCTTCAAATATTTCCTTGACAGAGTCTGTGATCTCTGACCCGACACCATCACCTGGAATGAGCGTCACCTACGCATCTTTAGCCAAGCGTAATCGTTGAAGCGATTCGTATCTTACGGTGTAAACACCACCATATTTTGTTGGTTGCTAGCAAGCATAGCTGTCAGCTGGAATGCTCATGGGTAAACTAGACAGGCACGCTCACTCTTGAGATGACCTTCGGAAAGCCAGCCGAGAGGGTAGTCGCGTAACGCTGTCCGATGATGTCAATCAACAGTGTCGACAAGCTAAGAAGAAATGTATGTACTCACGGTCTGTGTCGATGAGCGGGCCACTCGCGATATGGCGGAGCGCAGCATGCTTGAACGGGGGAACAAGGGATATGCGGAAGGGAAGGAATGAACGGAAGGTGAATGACGATGAGCGAAAAACTAGAGGGGCGCCAATCCTTCGCTCACCCCGCTCACGTGAGCTCCGGTGATACCCGATTATCTTATCTCCGGCGTCAATCATCCGAAAAAGCTAGAGAACTATCACATGCATGATGTATTTGCTGTTTGCTCACGTCATACGCGTCATCATAGACTTTCTGTACAATATTTAACACTCTTGCCTCTTCGCGGTATGCCTTATCATCCTGGTTGGGGCTGATACTGGTTGGGGATACTATAGCACTAGCAAGTACTAGTACTCGCAGTCGTTGCCCTTTCAGAGTCGCTACCTGTTGCAACCATGTACTCACAGGACATCTCCGAGTCTGAGCCCGCGCCGCTCAAGCGCGATCTGACTTATTATCTCGTCTTGATTTCCTGCGTCGCGCCGATTTGGTCCATCGTTCCCGCTTCATGGACTTATGTCGCGTATAGTATCACCTATTGGAGATTCCTCGCGTATTCAACTCGCAGTCTCGTGCTGCTCGCAGTCGCGCTTTCTGAGGTACCGCAAACCAGTTTATGATGTCGCGTAGCTTACGCTGTGATAGGTGCTTTTCAGCATTTATTATTATTTCTTATCGCGAAAGATATCAGGCCCATCGCCAATCTCTCCCGCGGATATTATTGAGCTTCAGCTGGCATTCGGACGCGTTCTCCAATCTGGCCTCACTTCATTGCCGAAGGATGGTGACGAAGATTCGACGGGCAGACCAAGGAGTCCTGACGCTGTCATTGAGACACTCGATAGGGACGATCCAAGGGCGGTTGAATACAGAGATAGATTTCGTACATGGTAATACTATCTTTTACTTGACGCCTTCAGTCGTGCTGATTCTTCCAAGGTTCAAGAGGGTTCCGTGGTCGAAAGTCCGCCGCACTCAATTTCGTCAATTACTGTACTGGTCAACGTTCAACGCGGTGCTACCTCCCGATGATCGGATTCCGGAAGCTCACAGCATGCTGCTCGACAAAGCCACTGAGCTCATGCAGAAGCGTATTGGCTGTACAATCCCCGATGGATCGGACCCTTCGGTTCATCCGTTGCGACTAACTATCGACCCTGTGAACGTCGCTCACAAGCCGCTTTCCTGGTATCTCTTCATCAAATTCGCGAACAGCTTTATACGCTCAAGATATGAGTTGAAGTATGGTCTTGTATACGGGAAGTATGGTGATTTAGAGTAAGTTACCCAGCGTGACTCTGCACAGGAACAATAGGTCTCAAGACGAATTACAGATATCTTTTCCGTATCCCTCCCAATTACAACAGAGCCGAAGGACCAGATCCTGTCATCTTCTTGCATGGTTTAGGACTCGGAATTGTCCAGTATCAGCAACTCTTACAACAATTTTTGGACGATCTTCCCAACACACCATTGTTGATTCCTCTCCAGCCACAGATATCACAGGATATATTCCACCCGCGTTTCCTGAAACCTATGCTACGTCACGAGAAAGCAGAATTGCTTGCGGGTGCTATCGACAGGTTGGGTTGGGCCGGTCCTTCTGTCGACGAGAAATATGGCGTGACGATACTAAGCCACTCCAAGTTAGCATGCTTTCTTAGAATGCTAATCGTCAGCTCATAATATCGCTGATGATTTTTCTCTTCAGCGGGTCGTACAGTCATGCGTGGATGTTGAAGTCTTTCCCGCAATACGTCACACGTTCTTGCTTCGTCGACCCAGTGACCTTCTGCTCTTGGGAGGGCGACGTGTGCTATAACTTCGTTTATCGAACCTGTACGAGTGGGTTTGAGCTTTTGATCCGATATTTCGTAGGGACCGAGCTGGGCGTTGCGAATCTCCTTCAGCGGCATTTCGATTGGTTAAGCAACACCCTTTGGTTCGAGGAAATTCCAAAGGCGTGCGACCCTACCCGTAGTTTATTCCTACTTGGAGGCAAGGATACTATCCTTGATGCTGAAGTAGGTGAACTTTGTAATCGTCATCATGCCTTACTAACCGATATCTAGCGAGTCAAGAAGTATCTGACATCTCACGGTGTCAAAGAAGGTCTTTGCGTCAGCCCCAATGCACGACATGGGCAGGAACTGCTGATTCCCGGACAAGGAATTATTAAAGTGATTGACTGGATACGGGAAGGCAGTAGAAAGAAGAATTAGAGGAAGGAGGGACAGGACTCTGCACTTATCCACCCAGCTTATTTTAGTCACGTTTGCTTCTTTTGATATGCCCTCTCATCGACCAATGGTTCACGAATTACTAAAGCATACTGGCACCTTCATTTAGAAATAGCATGTACTTGTTTTAATCACGTAGTTTGTCCACTGTGTTGCACAGTTTAACCTGCGGACTACAAAACATCGTGTATATTAACCCCTCTGAACTCAGGACGGTTGGTTATTACACTTGTCATTACGATCTTCTGAAGTCCCTGCACTCCTCGCTGTCCCAGCTGACGAATTCGCCACTCAAGGAATTAGGCGCTTTGAGGGACAAAGCGGCGATTACATGACCGACGTCCTCGGGCTTAACCAGCTTGCCTTCCTCAAATACGCGTGCGAACATCTGCGCCTCCTCTTTGCGCATCTTTGATGGTCCAACCGTCCGGATTAACTCCTGCATCTGTGAAGAATGTTTATTTAGCCATGAGGATTGAGGGTGATAGGATAAGCATGATTACCGGGGTGTCTACCATCCCTGGACGGAGTGCGACGGAAATAACATTTGGCTCCTCGGCTGCGAGGGTCCTGTGGTTGGGATAAGCAACCGTATATCTGTATCTGGAATACATGGGCTCACCGACAGAAGCTGTTCATTGCAGCCTTGCTCGCGTTGTATGCGCCCCACGTTGGGGTTTTTCCAACGGCTGCCCCAGAGGAGATGAATACTATTCTACCACCAAGCTCACTCGAGCGCAAAGCTGGGAGTGCTGCTTGGACGGTATAAAGTAAGGAAAAGAAATTTATCTCGAAATTGTGTCGCCAGGTGTCTGTGGTCATGGCCGGAGAGCCAATTAGCCCGACTGGTTCGAGAGCTCCAGCGTTTAATATGAGCGAGTCGAGGTGTTGATATGTCTCGAGTGCTTGCTTGATTGCTTCACGCGTTTCGGCCTCATTTGCACTGGGGATGTAATCCTCTTAGTGGTAATTTAGTTCAGAGAAACTATGGGCATTACAGATCGACTTGGATAGAGTGGAGGTTTGACTTGTGATTTTCCAGGAGCACGAGGAGTTCCTGAGAGCGTGAACGAGAGAGGGCGACTACATTAGCATGAAAGGTCTCCAGTAGGACTCTTGTTGCCGCGAGGCCAATTCCTCTAATTATTCGAGTAAGTTAGTTGAGAAGCAAAAGTAGAAATAGCTACTTTGAAGCGCCGGTGACGAATACGACAGGATTCCTCTGAGTAGACATTGTTCCCAAAGCTCAATAGCGCGGATGAGTAGTCAGAGTGGCCCGAGAGAGTGTGTGTCTAGTAGCTGCGTGAATAAAGCGGATCCGTGGACCGCCAATCTCGTCGATCTATTACGGCATCTTCCGTTTGACGCTCCCCCAAAGAACGAAAAACCGTGACCAATCCAATCACTTCTCAGGTCATCTCTCTCTCTGCCCTTCCCTCCCCATGGCAGCTCGATTTGCTCGTCTCGCGCCCGCCCTTGCGCGCCCAAAACGGTCCGTACCTAATGCTGCTCGACGACTGGCTCTCGCGCGCAACTATGCGACTCAGAGTGATCACCAGGTATGCCACGCAACATGTTATTATGTTATAGTTTTTTTGTTTGACGCGTTATATTATTTTGGTAGATGACTGTCCGTGAGGCGCTCAACTCTGCTATGGAGGAGGAGATGCTCCGGGATGAAACTGTCTTTATTCTGGGTGAGGAAGTCGCGCGGTACAATGGTGCTTACAAGGTTGGTGAATTATGTTAAGGTGATGATTCATAGTAACTTATTCCCTCAGATCACCAAAGGACTACTCGACAAGTTCGGCGAAAAACGAGTAATAGATACACCTATTACTGAAATGGGTTTTGCTGGTGTAGCTGTTGGCGCAGCGCTGGCCGGACTACGTCCTATGTACGCCGTCAATACATTATTATTAATTGAACGTATCTGTTTATAATACTTATTCATCCAGCTGCGAGTTCATGACTTTCAACTTTGCGATGCAGGCCATTGACCAAATCGTGAACTCTGCCGGAAAGACGTACTACATGTCTGGGGGGAATGTACCATGTCCTGTTGTTTTCCGCGGTCCGAACGGAGCGGCCGCTGGTGTAGCGGCGCAACATTCACAGGATTACTGCTCGTGGTACGGTCAAATCCCTGGTCTCAAGGTCATTAGTCCATGGTCGGCAGAGGATTGTAAGGGTTTGCTTAAGGCACGTCATTCCAGTTATTAGCACTCTTTCTTTTGCTCACTATTCAGTAGGCAGCCATCCGTGACCCCAACCCGGTCGTATTCCTTGAAAATGAAATGATGTACGGCGTAACCTTCCCGGTGTCGCAAGAGGCGCTTTCGGACAATTTTTTGTTGCCCATTGGGAAAGCAAAGGTCGAGCTGGAGGGAAGTGACGTAACGATCGTCGCTCACAGCAAGATGGTCACACATTCCCTCGAAGCCGCGCAAGAACTCGCGAAGGAGGGGGTTAAAGCCGAAGTTATCAATCTTCGCAGTATTCGTCCGCTTGATATCGACACCATCAAGGCTTCGGTCAAGAAGACTAACCGGTGAGCTGCAATCAACCTTGTCGGTCGAAATATCTCATAATATTACTTTCAGTTTACTCATCGTTGAGGGTGGCTTCCCTGCATTCGGCGTCGGTAGTGAAATTTGCGCTCAGATAGTTGAGAGTGAAGCATTTGACTACCTGGACGCACCCGTTGAGCGTGTAACCGGCGCTGACGTTCCGACTCCTGTAAGTTTTGATCGTGTAGAGTCATTCTGCTTATTGCGGTATTCAACACACTTATCACAGTACGCTGGCAACCTTGAAGCTATGGCATTCCCCGACACTCCGCTCATCGTCAAGGTGGCTAAGCGCGCACTTTACAGGACGAACTGAAGCTCTCCTCTGGTTTACGCGTTATACTTACCTTACTTACGTTGGATTGTTCGCTCATCACCATAGACGTTAGATCAAAAGTTGCTCTGTTAATTGCTATTCATTTATGTGCAGCATATCACCGGGCGATGGCGAGTAATATACATTTTTGCTCTACGTTCCGGGGGGAAGCCAATTGGAGTAGATGTATTGACGATGTGAACCAAATTGGACAACCAAAATCTAGCTCGTTCGAGATCCTTTCATGATCTTTTATTCCCTTCAGGCCTGAAGGCGTACGCGTACGGCATTTGCGTGAGCTCCCAGGCCTTCTTGATCGGCCAGGGTTGCAACGACGGGACCGAGGATTTGTAGTCCTTCGCGAGTGATTTGTTGCGAAGTGATGTGCTTTTGGAACGACTGAGTGTTGACGCCGCTGAACTGACGAGCGTAACCATTTGTTGGAAGGGTGTGGTTTGTGCCTGATGCGTAATCTCCACAGCTGACGAGCTTTGTTAGCATTATCAACATGGCGGATGGTATGATAGTAATTTGCACCTTTCTGGAGTGTAAGGTCCAACGAAGACACTACCGGCGTTGTCAACTTTTGCTACCGCATCCTCTGCTCGTTCGAGGTGAAGGATAAGATGCTCTGGCGCATAGTCATTTGAAAATGCAAGCGCCTCGTCTAACGAAGTGGTATGTACGATCAAACTCTTCGGAATTGATTCGCGCATGATATCAACACGCGGAAGTACTCGAGCTTGATTGTCAACTTCACGTTCGATCTCCTCTACGTGTTCTGGAGTAAGGTTGACGGAGACGAGAACCACTTGCGAGTCTATCCCATGTTCAGCTTGTGAGAGAAGGTCTGCAGCGACGAAGACTGGATTAGCAGTGTGATCTGCTATAACTAAGACCTCTGAAGGTCCAGCAGGCATATCAATCGAAACAAGTGCATCTGTATCGTTCTGGACAAGCATTTTCGCAGCTGTAACCCATTGATTACCAGGTCCAAAAATCTTATCGACTTTAGGAACACTTTCAGTTCCGTAAGCTAGAGCGGCAACGGCTTGAGCTCCGCCTGCCATTAGGATTGCTGATGCTCCGACGAGGTGGGCGACGTAAAGGACTTCTGCGGAGATACTACCGTCTGGACGAGGTGGAGTTGCGAGAATGATTTCGTGGCAGCCAGCGACTTGGGCTGGGACGCCGAGCATTAGAGCTGTTGAGGGGAGGATGGCGGTACCACCTGGGACGTAGAGTCCCACACGTGCAATGGGTCGGGCGAAACGTGAGCAAACAACTCCGGGACATGTTTCAACGACTAGAGGAGCAGAATCTACTTGTGCAGCATGGAACTTTCGAATATTCGCGTATGCAGTATCGATGGCAGCGCGTACGTTATCTGGAAGTGAGATACTCTCCGGACTGAAAGGCGGGCGGAGAATAGGGGAGGAAAGGGAAGCTTTGTCGAATTTTGAGGTGAAGTCGAGGAGTGCGGCATCCCCGCCTTTACGCACGGCGTCGACGATGGGTTTGACTTTTGCTATCATTTCGTCGGATCGGAGGACTGGTCGTTTGAGTAACTCAGCTCGTGCTGATGTGGAGATACCTTCTAGAGAGACTGAGCGCATGCGTATCGGCTCATCGGGAGAATTGCGGGTCGGTTCCTTGGAGCCAGAGTTGGCTGAAACGCCATTTTTCGGTGCAGGCTCACTGGGTTGAATCCTCGAGGACCATTGAGGTTTCGCGTTACCAGGTCTTCGGGTTACTTTCTTTGCCTTCTTGTCTAGATTCTGCTCGATATCGCGAATGGTGACTCCAGCAGCGACGCAGCGTGTAAATGCGAAATAGATAAGATCGGATGCTTCAAACGCGACCTGCTCTTTTGTTTCCGCTGAACAAAGTTCGTCCGCTTCCTCCATAATTTTCGCGCGTAACAGGTCGGGATCATCGAACAATCTCCGTGTATAGGAGCCTTCTGGTGCGGATTCGAGCCGTGATTGTAGGGTTTGCTCAAGAGCCGCCAAACCCGCAAGATGACCAAAGCAAGAAGGACGACCCAGATGACAGAATCCAGAACCATGTTGGATAACAGAGAACTCGAGGCTGTCCGAATCGCAATCTAATGCAATTTTCACCACCTCCTGAGTTGCGCCAGAAGTCTCCCCCTTTCTCCACAAGCCATGTTTCCTACTTTGATAGACGCCTTTGCCCGTGTGGATACTTTCCTTGATTGATTCATACGACGAATACACGAGGCCCAAAGACTTCTCTCCTTGGCGAAAAGAAGAAACAATCGTCGGAAATAAGCCATCCGGGCGGTCCGTCGAAGCTGGTGCAAGAAATGCATCTACAATGCTAAGACGTGAAGAATCGGATTCTGTGGACGATAGATGCGAAGTTGGAATCACGAGAGTTGCATTTGAATTCTTCAGCTGTCGAATCGTTGCGAGAGAAGGCGGATAAGAGGCTGTGGATTGAATATAGATTTCTGACCCTGTGAAGAAGCGAGATATAGAGGAAACGAATTCGGAGTCTGCCGCCAGCGTACGGACAAGTACACCAGAGACGCCCGTTCTGACTTTGTCCGACACCGCCGTGACATTCGCGACATCCAGGAGGAGGACCAGCCGGTCGGCTGGGATGACTCCAACAAGGTCAGCTGCCCAGCCCAGCGGTAGGACGACCTTGTGGGCGCCATTGTCTAGCCAGGAAACAACTTGGTTGACGTCTACTGCCGAGTGATTCTCCGCTAGGATGAAATATTGCGTATGAGAAGGTAAGGAAGAAGAATCTGGAAATGGGACTCTAGGAGTGAAAATAAGAGGGGCTATTCTAGCTATCTGGCTGATGAGAGATGGATCCGAAGTGTCCACGAAGGCGAGAAAAGACGCTTGGGACATAGCGGGCAGTGCAAGCAGTACTCGTTGTGAACTATATGCGCGCAGAAAAAGAGGAGAGAAAAGAGAAAATAGATGGACACGTGATGGAAGAAATGATCGTCGTGCACCAAATATATCTGATATGACTCGATTATTGTGGGAATATACACCGAATTGGGCTAGGGATCGACCCGTACAAAGTTTGATCAATAATATTGATCAGCGCTTCTCCCCTTCGACGCCATGTGTTGACACCAGCACGGCGCATTGATAAACCCCCACCTATTCCTCTCGTACTAACCCATCCTCCTCCTCCTCCTCCTCCCATCTCCTCCCATGCCTCCTAGGATAGCTCCGTCTGGCTCTCGTGGTAGAGGTGGTCCTCCTGCACGTGGAGGCGGTCCTGCCATTCGTGGAGGCCCTCATGGTAGCGCCGCACCTTCCGCAAGTTCACATATAACGACAGTCGGCGTAAAGAGGCAGCATTACGGCACGACGGGTCAAGCGATCAAAGTACTGACCAACCATTTTCAAGTCTCAATCCCAAAGGGGATTATCTCTCATTACGATGGTGCGCGTTCACAAATAGATCACTCTCATACACCTCGCTAAGTAATCTAATTTCGTTCATGTTGCAGTCGGTACGCCAATTAAGCTAGAGATTCTGCGTTGATTACTTATGTCCTTATGCCATGCAGTCATAACTCCTTCCGAAAAAACCCTGCCCGTCCGCCTCAACATGGACATCATTAAACAATTGCAAACTCGCATTGCACCAGAAATATTTACACCCATGGCAGTGTATGACGGTCGAAAAAACTTGTTCGCTACAAAAGACTTACAGTTCCCTAACGGTGAACAATCTTATGAGGTACGTTCATTCCGCTCATGTTTCTTTACTTTTACTGAGATTCGTTTTACTTGTGGCAGTTTGAAGTAACCTTTGATGAGTCGACGACTCGAGCGACGGAGGCAAAACCAAAGGGTTACAAGGTGAAATTAGCCAAAGTGGCGGAAATTAATCCAGTGTAGGTGAACAACCCTTATTGCAGGATTGACTTCATTGATTGCCTTTTAGCGTTCTCGAGCGTTTCCTCGAAGGGAAACAATCACACGACAATGATGTCCTGACTGCGATCACAGTACGTTAACAATCTTAACCTGCGTGGCTAAATACTGGCTAATCTCTGTACCACAAAGGCATTGAACGTTGTAGTCAGGATGGAACCGTATCAGTATGTTGCTCCGCTATTTTTGACTAATCATTTGGCTTCATTAATGTGACTTTTAAGGAAATACCCGTTCAATGTACGATCGTTTTTCACGTCTACAGAGAAACGAGAACTGGGTTCCGGCATTGAACTCTGGAGAGGTTATTTCCAGTAAGAAGTCACGCCACCTCCTTACCTGTTTCTTTGTTGACCATGTCGTCACTTAGGTCGGTCAGACCAGCCTTGGGAAAGATGTTGATAAACATTGACATCTCAACCGGCACTATGTGAGTCGTTTACCGTTTGATGTGTGTACTTGGACTAAGATTATCTTTAGGTATAAGGCGGGAAAATTGATCGACATCTGCCTTGAATATATTGGGAAATCAGGCCAACCTCATGCTCTCGCTCTAAGCCGTGAGGCGGATAAAGGCTTTCCGATGCGCGAACGTCTGCGTCTCCAGCGTTTCATCTCGGGGATCCGCGTTACTACCACTTATCCGGACCGTTCGGGTAATATTTCAAAGAACCCCAGAGTTGTCAAGAGACTCTCACCCAACGGCGCATTTGACTTGCTCTTTACTCGGCGAGATGGTGGGGAAATGCGCGTCTCGGATTATTTCGAAGGTATTTTAGGAAGACCATTGAGGTACCCGAACCTGCCATGTGTCGAGGTTGGTTCTGGGGCATATATTCCGATCGAGTTGTGTGTGGTGCCGGAAGGACAAATCATGAGAAAGCAAGTCCCCGTGAGCTTCTCTTTCTTTGCTAGGATCCAGCTGAAGCAACTCATCACCATGACCTGTAGCCGGAACACATCAAGGAGGTTCTGGAATTCGCAACGAGAAAGCCCTCCGAGCGACTTCAGAGTATTCGAAACGGACTAACCGTTCTCAGTTACGGTCAGTCCGAATATCTGCGTCAGTTCGGAATGCACATGGAGGTGAGTGCTTTAGCCAATCAAGCAGTAGTCCAATCTCCAAACAGACTTGATAAAGAATACGGGTCCGCTGCAAGTGCAAGCTCGTATATTACCACCACCGACGTTAAGATACGGCTCTAACGGTCGTATTCGTACAGTCGTAAGTATCTGCCTGGGTATCGTTCGCGCCGCTTATATTTGATTTTAATTATACCAGGTGCCCAGCACGGGCGCATGGAATGTAAGTATTCGTTCCTACGTCAATTACTTTGGACTAATGCATGTGGCCAGATGAAAGATAAGCAATTTTACGAACCGAAGAGAATAGATGGATGGCTAGTTGTAGTGTATGAGAGAGAACAGAGGTTCACAATGCAGAAGGCTCAGGATATGGCATGTGGCATAGAGTGACAATTATGTCCGTGATCAACTAAACAGGGCCTTTAATAGGTAAAGGGCCTTCTGCAGGGCTTCCAAAGGGTAGGTGAGTACTGGTGCATATCCTGTCGCGGTATGTAAGCGATATATTAACTTGATCGTTCAAAGGAATGCGGTGCGAAGATTCGAATCCACCGATAAAATACTACAACGCCCAGGCGGATACGATCCAGGTGTGTCCTGATTTTCTGACGGGAGGATAGATATAAACCTTTGTCTATGTAGCAACTGAGGGTAGCCGGAGGGGAGTATCAGAAGAAAAGGAAAGTTCTCCCGACACTCATTGTTGCCGTCCTACCCGAAGGCGTGATGGACATTTACACCGTGAGTGGCCGAGCAGCACAGTCTGAGTAATCGCTGACGGAGCCGGTCTGCTCATAGCGAATAAAACAGTAAGTGAGCAACCTGTCCTCTGGTCAACTTGACTGAATCATCCTTGTAGCTTTGGTGACTGCATTGTAAGACCTCGAGAGGTATTACGCAGGCAATGAGCTTATGCCATTACAGGCAGGGGTCGCAACGCAATGCTTGAAATCTAACAAATGTTCTAATGCAAAGGAGCAATACTTTGCCAACGTTTGCTTGAAGTGAGTTGATCCTTGATTTACTATTCCTCGGCCTAAACCATGTATGTTCAGAATCAACGTCAAGCTTGGTGCGTGTTCTGTGTGCCTTGCCAATATATTTCAGACTATTTGACGTGTTCTGTGCTAGGCGGAACAAATAGTGTCCCAGATCGTGAGTTCACTCTTCGGACGGAACTGTAGGTTCCTAAGGAATCGCCTTTCTGCAGCTGCCTCGGTCAGATTTTTAACCGACGATGCGAATCCTACGCTGGTGGTACGAATGATATGTATTCACACAAATTTCTAATAACCAATGCGGAGTCATCTAGATGGGTGCAGACGTTATCCATCCTCCTCCGGGTTCCGAAGGTCGACCGTCTTTCACCGCCGTCGTAGGGAACGTCGACTCCTCGGCCGCGTATTACATTGCTTGTTCCCCTCGAATTCAAGTGAGAACCATTCTTGTCACTTCTGGTTTCACGATATACTCACGGTTTTCCGCAGACATCTCGCCAAGAGATGATCGAGGATTTGGAAGAAATGGCGATGGTTCTTCATGTTGCTTTTGTCCTTTCGCTCCTCACTGACGCTTGTCTCAGCATGTTATTGGCAAGTATCGTGATTATCGCAAGTATCGGGAGAAGAAGCCAAACTCCGAGCCTAAGAGAATAATTTTCTATCGTGGTACGTTCTTGCTCTTCCTCCCTAGATGCACAAGGCGTCAAACTCCTTCGCAGATGGTGTCTCAGAGGGGCAATTTCAGCAAGTTGTTGATTTTGGTAAGACATTTCCAACTGTGATTTATTTCATTTCGTTTCTGATGACATGAGTTCTCAGAGGTTCCGAAGCTCCGTGGTAAGCTTTACGAGAGCGGAGAGATTGTACTTGTTCCGCGTCTGACATTTTTGTTGTCTTCTCAGCCGCTTGTGACAAGCTCGGCATTAAGCCAGCACCTGCAATAACGGTCATTGTGGTCGGCAAGCGTCATCATGTACGCTTCTTCCCTCTATCTCCGAAGGATGGCGACCCGACCGGAAACTGTCCCGCAGGAACAGTGGTTGACAGGGATGTAACGAACCCTGCAGAATTTGACTTTTACCTCCAGTCGCATGGGGGTCTTCTAGGCACAAGCAGACCGGCCCACTATAATGTCCTGCTGGACGAAAACAAATTTTCGTAAGCTTCTCGTTGTTCATTATCGTCATGGAAAATTCTGACGTTTCTTGCAGACCGGATGGTATCCAGCAGTTAAGTTACGCGCTTTGTCACGTTTATGCGCGTTCTACTAGATCTGTATCGATCCCGGCACCGGTGTATTGTACGTCACCTCTTCTGACCTCCTTGTCGCGATTCACCATCTAATAAGGAGTTACAAGATGCCGATATTGTATGCTCGCGGGCTAAGAACCACTTCCCGCCAGAGTTCTCGGATACATCAACTCAAAATGGTGAAGAGCGAGCTCCGTCTCTAGAGGACTACAAAGCCAATTGGAAGAGCTTGCATCGAAACGCTGAATTCAAGATGTACTTCTCTTGATGTGTGAGATTCCCCGTTGCCTTTGTCATCTCATCGCTATCCTTTTTGTACTTGTATGCTGCTTTGCTCTTGTGCTGTGTGTTTTTGCTAAATTAGTCGGACTCCACGGGTATCCTTGTCCTCAATAAAATAGCGATAGCTATGAATAAAACTCAGACAGCAAGTACGATATACAATATACAACATGGAAGATTACACTGTACATTATGGTGTACCAGAACGAATAGAAGCAAAATAACCACCACCACCATTCTGAGTATGTCTGTGGAAAGCAAAATCTCGACGTGGTAGGTCGAATTGTTCAAGTTTACATCCCATGAGGCGAATGTTACCGTCAGCGCCACTGACGCCGAAGAGCATTTCATGAGGATGGAATGCAAGACTAGAGCCGGGTAGTGAGGATGTTCCTCGTTGTGGAGGATAATGAAGACCGGATGGTACGGGGAAACTGGAAAGAAGACGAGGCTGATCCGGCGGGAGTGCGTGAAGCGAGTGCACAAAGGTAGTTTGGTCGCGATATCGAGTAGGAGATACCGAAGACAATCTGGAAAATAGGAAACATGAGACATCTATCCGCCTATGCGATATTAAAGTAAATAAACGCACGCTCCGAACACGGAGCATTGCTCGTGCACGTCGAACGCCGTTAACCCGTCAGGACAAAGTGGCCAAGTGACTAAAGATGATCGTCCTCTGCGCATATCCCATAGTTTTACTTCTCCGTCAACGCTGAAATAGAAAGTCAGTCGAGGCCAAAGTCATCAATAAGGAAAAATGAATACCTTGCCGACACGAAATCTTTAACCGCTCCCTTCTGCCAGCGAATCCCCTTTACCCAGGCAGAATGCTCCTGAGAGGTTCTCACCACAGCATCCTCTTCGTCGAGGCGCTTATCAAATATTTGGATGCTGCCGTCCCCGAAGCTTGCCGCAAAGATCGAAGGGGAGTCGGGACCTGATGCTAACGAAGTAACTGGGCTTTCCAATTGCGTCGAAATCTCCTATTGGCATTTGGTATGTTACACTGAAATCAGCAATGTATATCAGAATCAGAATCAGAGAAATCACGCACCCAAGCCACGAGTTCTCGGTGAGCATCCCATATTCGGATGCTCCTTGAATCACCCCCAGCTAAAACGAGACCTTGGTTTTGTTGCCAGTCTAGCACTAACCCGCTACCTCGCCTCACTGTAATCATGTTATTGAGCGCTCGGAACGATGTCACCATCTGCAAGGGTTTATCCTTGTAGGTGGTGTCGTAGTTGCGATACAAATGGACGATACCATCCGCTGAGAACATTATTAGTTGAAAGTCAAAGATCAAATGAAACACGGTCATACAAGAAGCAGTCATGATAAATCCGCCCATATCTTGGTTGATGCAGCCTAGCCATGTGATATATGTCCCAGGAGGATTACCATTGTTGAAAGATAACAAGCGCTCGCGACGTGACCAATCGTATACGCTGCTCAAGCTGCGTTAGTTATTATTGAATAGTCAAAATTTGGGAAGGACTTGCCTGACGATGTTAGTGTCATTTGCCGTAAACAAGTGCGGATCGTAGCCATGAAAAATCATCTTTGTAACCGGGCCATTATGAGGTATGAATGCAACTGGCCTATCCCATGAGCAATGTTCTAATTTTGAAATAAATAAAAAAGAGATCTAGCAAGATCGATAGGGTACTATGATCAACATTTCACTCACTAGCCAAGTCGGCTTGCGCCAGGGTCTCTACCTCAATTTTTTCATTCCTTTGCTGCCTCCACATTTGCTCGTTATATTGAATACTTCCGGGTTCCTGGCCTTCTGGCTGGCGCATCTGCGTCTCGGTGAAATACTCGCAGCACCAATCATAGAAAGAGCTTTTCAATGGAAGAACATCTTTGAAACCTACTCCTGTTCCCAGACCTAGCAGGATGCTGGTTGAACTGCTTGAAGAGTCATGAGAGAACGTACTGCCCAATGGGCTGTTCATAGCGTCCGAGGTATGCGCGTACTGCTGATAATGCCGTTGTTGTGTCCGTTTCCGCCGTCTGGTTCGCAATCGCTCCATATCTTCCTCTATGAGCGCCTCCATCACGTCAGAAGCCAAGAAATCACAAGGTGAGTGTTGTCCGTTCTCGGTTTTCGTATAGGTCGGACTCATAGTATCAGGGGAATCGAGGGGATATGGGGATGCATATACAGCGAAGTTCAGGTATGGCGATGGGGGGCTCGAGAGGTCAACAGTTTCTGTGCGGATCTTGTGGCCTTGCTGCCCGCTCAGCGAGTTCATATCATCCCCGGAAGATGGGAAGGCGTATTGATTGGCAAGATTCTTAAGGGAATTTGCGATCGATGCAGTCCGACGCATAATCGTCGAGCTTTGGGCAGACAAAGTACTAGTTGCCGAATCACTACGGGTTAGTGGGTTTCGCGTCGGCTGGGAAACATTCGCCGTCGAAGGCGACAGCTGGGAGGTGAGGCGCGTTCGTACGTCGGAGGGGTCGCGTTGCCCCCGAGCAGGAGGAGGAGAGTGCAAAGCGGATGAATCAAGTCGGTAGAAAGGAGATTCATGGAGAAGAGCCATGACATAATCAACAATTGTCTGCCCATACGCAGCAACTTCAGGGTAGGGGTCAACCGATAGTTCGAGGAGAAGGGCATAAATAGTATAGAAAGAAGACAATAATACCCGGCTGTCTTCGCGAAAAGCGTCATCGTCACCAAGGCTATCGAGCCATTCCGCTACGGCCTGATTCGTTATGTCCTCATTGGTCGAAGTGTGGCCGTAGGGATCCGAAATCCGTTTACGCTCTTCCTCCCAATACAACCAGGCAACAATGACGAAATAGCCTCGCCACTCCTTTACTAGACAACTAAGCAAGATTAGGAGCTCCTTTCGCACCATAGGGCTTGCATCATCCTTTGAGGTAAGGGCGGATCCGGTACCAACGGCCACCTCCAAACGGAAGTGAGTCCTTTCATCGAGGTGGTACATACTGCCTGTGCCACCTCCACCCTTCCTGCTTGCATCGGAAGACCCAGATGTTCCCATAAACGTGCCCAAGGCGAATAATGCAGCGGATCTAACTTCGGGTGAGGCATCAGTGAGCATCGCAATCAGCTTGTCTTGTGTTCCTCTATCAACACCGTAGATCTTGATATCGTCATTGCCATCCCACAGTTGCGCGATGCATAGCGCCATCCATTGTTTCGGCAAAAAGTCCTCGTCGTCTAGTCGTTCAAAACAGTTATCGAAGACTCGCTCCTGCCAACAGGCATTTTGAGCCTGCGGGAAACCTCGAACAATCGCGGAAAGGACAAAACAACACATTGCGCGATCCTCCGCCCCGTTTGATGCCGTGCCAGTGGTTTCGTCCGGAAGGGCCAGTGTATTCGCAAAGTATTTATATCCGTGATTCGCGTATAAATCAGTCTGACAGGCGGGGTCCACGGCCAAGATCCTGGCCCAGATGAAGAGGAGAACGGGGCGATGATCACGGGAAGGCGCTTGCAAGAGTTTGACGATGAACGGGAAAATTCCAATCGTGAGAGCATAATGAACTGCCCAGGGTCCGAGGTCTACAAATTTCGCTAATAAGCAAAGGACGCGCAATCTATGCGGCTGTGATAAGATATTCTGAAGTACTATCGGAAGTTGCTCCGGAGGTTTTCGCGGGACAAGGTGCTCCAGTCCTTCTTGATCAAACGAACTGCCAACGCTTTCGAGGGTCGCCGCCGTCGATAGTGAACCTGGACCCCGCTTTGTGAGGGCAGACCCTCCACGGGATGTCCATAGCTCGAAGGCAGTCAGCTGGTCCACAAAGAATCTGCTATGGACGTATGTATAAGGAGATTCCGTATTTGAGGCCGCAACAACACCACCAGTCTTCTCTTCATTCTTCAGCAGGTCGGGAAGCTGTCGGAGAACAGCATCCACCGCCAGGTCCCACTGGGACCACATAGGGTGAGTATTCGTTGGAGGCAATGGGGGATACGTGTGTGGGGTACATTGATAGTTCTTCATAATGCGTTCCGCCAGCAAGAAATTGCGGAACAGCACCGCGACAAATGAGTCGGACCGAAAAAGACGAAGAAAGATGTCCTCAGAGAAAGTGGTCCACGCAATGGTGTCCGTGATTGAGACGAATATCCAATTAAGCTCGCCCAGAGGTGTCCGACGGTCCTTAAGATCACCCGGTATCCGCGTAACCATATCATAGGTAATGTTATCCGGGAGATTCTTGATTATGAGATGCCAACGCAGCGCCATGTCCATGGGCGATGTCAAACACGACGTGAAAAGATCTGCGGGGAGATCAGGGTTCATGGGTAATTGCTCATGTGCAAGGCAAGCAGCGAGTTGGATGGATTCCATGAAGGGCATCATGCCATCAGGATAGCCACCATGCTTCGCCATAGCGTCAGCATCCCTCTTCTGCGCGAAGTTGATGAAGTTGCTCAGCAAGTTGCCAGCGGCGGAGCAATCCCAAACGTAGACGCATGGCGAGCCCAGCCAGTTCTGGATTTCAATGAGTGATACGGGGATGTACTGCGAGTAGCTTCGATTAAAGACCCACAGTTCACCGCTAGGTGTGGGTTTCGGAACACCGTGACCATTATAGTAGAATAAACACCGATCGTCTTTTGCAACTTTCCGTAGATTCTGGCAAAACTTCTGCGTCTCCTCGTAAGACGGGTCGAGATATGGTTTGAATTTAATACGAGGGCTAAGAAACTCAAACTGATGGTGTAAATTGTTGCCAATGGCCTCTAGCGCCTTGTTGGAAGGAAGACTATGTGGATCGACCCAGCACTCGAGAACTGCACATGGGCTGGTTTTGACGACATCTGGCGGATCGACGTCGATGTTCAGGCAGACAACCAGTGCTGCATGCGTAGTTTTTAACTTGCTTCGGTTCTTCCAAGGCCCAAACTTCGCAAGACCAAAACGGGAACGGCGCGGATTTCCGCATGTTAGATGTCGCTTGGTGGAGAAGTGCGGGCCAAACGATGCGACTTCGTCCATTGACTCTGAAGAAGGAATCAACCTCTCGCTCGCAGATGTTCTGTCATTCAGCAGCGAATAGGACCTCAAAGATCCGCTATGATGGAGGTCTGAGTCCTCGTCAGAGCAATGTTCGCCGTGCCCGTTCCTTTGATCTTCATAATCCGAAGGTATCCTGGGCGTTAACGGTCTCCTTCTTTCCGTGGTATGCCTCATGACGAGATGGAAGTTGATTTCGTACTCTATGCCAGGCTATAAGTAAAGAAGAGCGGCGAAAATGAGCAGGAAGTCTCTGATGGTGTGGTAATTACTCACGCAGCGCCTAAGGAATCGCAGCAGCTGCTCGCAGAAGCATGAAATTATTCCCGCAAGCGCCGAGTTGTTATAACATGAAACTTTGGAAGAATCGAACCAAAGCGTTTGGCGAGAGTGACGCCGAGTTAGTCACACGACCACGTGTTTATTCTCGACTCTGTGCCGAGGCTAAAGGCAATTTGTTTGCTAGAAAATACCTTGGTAAAAAAAAACACCAATCTGAACTCTGGGATCTGGTTGGAGTACTATTTGTGAATGATGTTTTCCCAGACCAAGTAACTTCAATAACTACAACTCGATGTTCTCAAGTTTACGCGAAATGGTCGACTCAGTACCACCTGTTTGCATCTGCACCGAAGGAAACTTTGCGGTTGTGCCATGAACGCGGAGGTACCACCTTAGACCAATTTGGTCCCTTCGACAAACTAGCGTGATTTCTGTGAGTAAAGTCACATTGTAAAACTAAAAATTACATCCACTGCACCGCGGCTAATTTCGTCCTTATCTTAAACAAGCAAAGTAACTAGTAGTAGTTTGATCCGGCACCCGCTTTGCTTGAGGAGGTAGTATGTGTTCAGCGTACGAATCTCGTTCTGCAAAGTGCCCGGTGTAGACTAGCTACGATGTATATTTTTACTCGAGCAATGTCGAAGTAGTTGACTGAAGTGGCAACTTCAGGATGCAAACAAAGCTCAGGTGGCAGCCAAGCGTTTCCGAGACCAAATTTAGCGAATACTGTGGTTATGTAGGGCAGAGAGTTATGGACAGGAGCGCCATCCGTACATGTTCCAGTCCGACTGATGAAGCTCTGAATTGCAAGGGTATCACCGCAATGTTGCAGCGATATTGTCCTTTGTGTCTTCGAAATCGCAATTCGCTAAAAAACACTTTACACAGGCAAAAAAAATCAATAATCTGAACTCTGAGAAATATATATTCTGGTCACAGTTTACTAATGGATGGTATTCTCATATATATTACTCATAAGTTACTCATTGGATCTCATCATGGAAATCATACTCAGTGTATACGATGCTTTGCGGGACATATTACATACTACTAAGAAGTAAACTACTCCCCAGAACAACTGCTCCTCCCTTTCATTGTAACACTGGTCATGTATCAGACATATCAACCTGAGTGTTACATGATTCCACAATGAGGTTCCTTCCCTTTCAAGGTCTCCTTCACTCTCTTGAATGCATCCTTTGAAACATCAGCAAGCTCTTCATTGCAGAACTCCTCAACCCAGGTTGTTCTTCTCAACTATCTTCGCTTTTTGCTTAATAAGATGGTAAATATCTTTTGCATCTTTCGGGTCTTTACGTCATGCACCTAGCATTGTATTGACAAATTGTGTATAGTCCGAGATTGGAACGTCTGTGCTTCTGCATGCAGCTTGTTTGGGAGTAGATAAGCCAGCACCACGGCCTAGTGCGCGAGCTATCCGAGTCGGATCTTCAGTTCTGGTTGAGACTGCCCGCTAACACGTAGAAAGACGTTCATACTTGTGCTCAAAATATTCATCTGAACAGTGACTCCGCTGGAATCGACGAGACTTCGCCGTTGAGCTTTGAGTTGGGAAGAGAAATCCTGCGGCACATGCCTGGTATCAATATTATGCAGTACGATGCACAAGGTAGAATAAAACGCACCCGTAGTTAGACTTTTCTAGCGCATTCCAGACATCCGGAGCAAGATGCGCATCGGCGACTATATCTATGTCTTCTGGTACTCTCTGGTTATCAAGCAAGAGAGAGAAAAACCGATGAAAGCATGCGTGATTCCGCCCGCGGTGAGGGCAGCGCTACATTTCTCTGCGGCATGCTTGAAACCCCACTCTAGTCGACTATTATAAAAAGCCTTGACAGACATCCAAAGCTTTCAAGTTCGAGCTAGTCCGCATTATTTAGTTCCGCAATAAACGGCGTCGCGAGGGGTATTAGATCCCAGTGTAGACTAGCTATGGTGCATATTTTATACGCAACGGACTGAAGTGGCAATTTCAACTTGAACACGCTGAGGTAACCGTATATCCGAGTCAGCGTCTTGTGGGTACCCCGGCAGATAATAAGCGTCTTCTGTACCAAAGCAACCATGTCGGGTAGTGCGCATATCGAATACAGGGAGAAAAAGGACACGGATTGAGTCGTTCACTAGATGGTGGTCTGTGGCATGAATGAACTTATCGAGTTTGGATTCGACTGATTACGTAATCGTGTATAAGTACATAGATGAAGCAGGCAGTCAAAAGCAATCAATACATTGTATGCAACAATGATATATGCCGATGCAGTCTTACAGTTGGTATAGATGATGGCAACATCGAGAAGCACAAGTACATCTATGCAAAATACAAAAATCAACACGAACCCAGTAATGAGGGATCAATCAATGAACGTCAAGCTTCTTCTCCAATTCTTCAGCCAACGCATCTCCCTCTCTGCTATTGCTCGTAGATGACTTGGTCGTCTCCTCAGCGGCAGCATTCGTGTTCTCCGACTCTTTTGACGTAGTCGCTGCGACAGCAACCTTATCCCCGGACTCGTCTTTCGTCTCTCCCACTTTAGTCTTCGACCCAGTAACTTTCACCTGCACTTGTTTATCCTCATCCGAATCTTCGTCCCAAGCCTTCCGAATAACTTCGTCCTTCTCGGCCTGCTTCTTCGCTTTCTTCTTTGCCCTCTTCGCAGCATTCGCCGATATCCCTTTATCCCCTCCCCCCACACCTCCATCAGATCCAGAAGCACCAGGTTTCTTCCCTCCTGACGGTGCTACCCATCCTAGAATGTGGCCTTTGGGTAACTGGTTTCTGTCGAGTTGCTGTTGCCGAGATCCCCGGAATCGGGAAACATCTTCTTGTGGTGTAAAGCCTGGTCGGACTTTCAGTTGCTTTCGTACTCTTGTTTCCGTTAGCGGTGCATATATGGACAATCATTGGACGGTATGTTATCATGAGATGAGGTCAATGAGCTTTTGGATTATAGTTATGCGAGTAATAGTCTGAGGAACGTACGATCCGTCTGGGCGTCGGGTTTCGGGAATGACACGTTCTAAAGTCTTTGGGTCTACCGCGATACCCGAAGCGGTCTTCTTTGGTTCAATATCAGGCTTCGACATTGTGTAGTGAGACAAATAGCAGGAGAGACGCCTGAGGAGGGCGTTGTATACAAGTTGAAGCTCAAAAGGAGAGGCTGAAGCGTTAAATATGAACACCGTACAATGTCGCCGTTGTACGGAAATGGTAATGGACGCGGATTGAGTCAGGCGCGGAGCCGCTGGCGATTCCACAATAGCTCTTCCCTCTCTAACATACATTCACTATCATCTGATCAGATGGACGGGGAATATATGTCGTTGGATTTAAGAAACTATCGATACAGTCGCGGAATACTCGAACAATCGGGATACTCGCGCGATACGGAGACTCGTACAATACTTCAAAAATCGTCGAAAATCCGAGAAGCAACATGTAGGAATACAGCAACAAGAAGAAAACGGAACAATAAGTCAAACGAAACGCAAACAAAAACCGAGTCCTTTTCTTGCACTTTTTGTCTCAAGGAGGGAGAGAACTCAGACAGTATAGATAGGTCTCCCCTTTTTATCATGACTTCTCCCAGTATCATTCATACTCCGGCTCTGATCACGTCGACGTTTCCCACTATCATGAAAATTCGAATTGCCGAAACCAAACATCCACTTTAACCTGTCGCCGAATGTCGGTTTCTGATACTCAAATGAAGGAGGGGGAAAATTTCTGGTAAGTCCTCTTACTTTTATCCGCCAGTAAAAGGTATACTCACGTAACCGGAATAACCATGACTTTGTCCGCCGTAACCTCTACTAGTACCGGAATCATAATACGACGGTTGACTGTAACCGTACCCTCCTTGATGACGAGAGCCCGGCCCGTAGCCCGACCCGTACCCGCTCGAATAATCGTATCGAGGTGCATAGGAGGACGAAGGATATCCACGAGAGGAAGACGGGTAGTAATTCGAATACCCTGATGAGCCATACCCATAACCACGTCCTCCACCAGAAGACCCGTAACCGTGTGAGCGTCCATAACCATGACCGGTAGTATGATGTCTTCGGACACCATCGCCAGTATCATGTGCTATGTACCCATCACGGCGATGCCCACGATCATACGATGGGTCGTGGCTACGTGAGTGAGAGGATGAATAGTATGTTGGTGAGTACCCCTGCGAACGAGAACGGGAGTGACGAGACGAGCGGGAACGGTGACTATGTGCCGAGGATGGTTGGATTGTATACGTTGGCATAGTGGTTATGCGGTATGCGTTATGCGTATGCGAAGGCTAGGTGAGTTCTTTTAGAGAGGGCTTGGTTGGGAAGGGGGCGGAGTATAGTGCGCGTGTGGATGTAGTAGATGCTTAATGGTGCGTCAGTGGGTGAATATATGTGCGACGATAAGAGGGAACCACGAGATGTCCAAGTGGGTCTCTATATATCCAATATCTTAATATCATAAGATTACTCACACTAAATACTCAATTGCGATAGGATCCCTATCACCCCCGGCTGACGCAAATGGTTTGCGCTAGTTGGAGCTTGATAAGATAAAACCGAAACTCAAAGGAGACCCACGCCATCTAAGTACCTAGTCCCTCATACTGGACTATCTGACCTATGTCATGAGATAAGAGAACTGGAACCCCTGTGTTTCGCCTTGATTACTTTTTCACCCTGCTCTGCACTTTGCACTTGTTTCTATATCCTTTCGCAATGCTTTTCATTAGGAGGTGAGAATCCGCTATCCCGATGTTTACGCCTGTTTGAATGTTGGAGCAAGATCCTCTCAGATCACACATGCTTTATCCTCACTGGCACTAGCATAATTCAATGGAGTCGAGGCGATGCTGCTTATTTTTCCCGGCCCCATTTAGCTCCAATCTATTTTTTCTTTTTACTCCGAGTGTACCTTTTTGGAGAGGATGTCGTGATAGTTCCTGTGGACGGACCTTACAGTTGGTAAACTAACTAGTGAAGGAAGGAGAAGTCGTGCATTGAATAAACTACTCAGATTACATGTATGTATACAGAAGTTAAGAACCCCCTGAAGGTGCTGGCAATACTAATCAAGCACTTATTTCCGGGTTTTCCGACCTTCTCAATCCCCTCAAACCTACCTCACACTCCTAACAATTCCCCGGCTCCCGTCGCTTACCATCTTTCATCTCCAAATTTTAATTGGAATCCCAAACTCTTATCCCAAGGGTAGCCTCAAGGCCGCGACAAGACACCAAGAGATGCCCGACGTTGGGAAAAGAAGAAAACAAGGGTCCGCACGAGATAGGACAGTTAACATCGGTTCAGCCTACTCCAGGTCCGCAAAATCTCCCTCGTCTAGATCCGCAGGCTTTGCATACGTATAACGAATTGGTAGGCGCAAGTCGGAAGTTAAGATGAGCGCATCATTCCAGCTAGTAAAGAAAGATCCGCAAACGAACCTCTTTAGGCTCTTCATCTTCTCCGTATTGCATAACATAGTCCACATGTGATACGACAGTTTCCAACGAATCCTCGGAAGTTAGGTCCAAGGGTAAGAAAGATACCAGCGGGTGCTCTTCGATCTATGCGAATCCCAAGATCAGAACGATCTAGACTTGTGTAAAGAAGTAATAGATGCGAAAACGTACCAGCTGCACGATTGCTTGATTTAGAGAGTGAAACCGCGGATTAGATGCAGCAGCTTGTCCGGGTGTGCTCGCAAGTAAGAGTGGATCAGGATCAAGATATCTGGAGACAGGGTAACTATTATGTGCGACCTAAAATGAACAGTACTAGCACATACCTCGCAATGTTCCGCCGCTTGTGGATAGCTATTCGCCCCGAACTTGGGTCGTCCTTCTTTTCAGTCACCAAGTCCATTTTCGTCATGACGTTGATCCAGGGGACTTCTAGGTTTATCATTGAAGACATTGCTGACAATACTCCGCTGAATACCGATTGAATGACGCGAAAAGCATCGCATTACCGGACGCATCCATACGTTCAATGCATTCATCGTATTCAACGAGTCAGCGGAGTTGTGATTGGAATGAAAAAAGACCGCGCACGCCTGACCTAAAGAACTTGTATTTATCCTCCATGAACTGCGATTCGACAAGGTATAGCGCGCATGTGCGGATACCCAGGCGGCTAAGGTTCGACACGAGAGTGGGGAAGAAGCGGTGGTGCGTATACAGTTCGATCTGGCCTAATCCGATGAACAGGCGTGGGCATACACATGGCGGTTTAATTGTTTCGCCAAATCATGAGTAAAGGGCAGGGCAGGGCAGATGAGAGCAGAGCGTGCGTACCTGGACAGTCGAAAATGAGATAGTCATTCTCATAATCTCCGAGCTCTTCTTCGAACCAGTCCATATTCTCCAGAAGGTACCTATCCACAATCCAATCCAATCCAGGCCAATCGTTAGGACACCAATCAAACTAACAGCACTGCTGCTTCAAGCACGCGCACTCACTCACTCGAAACAATAAAGCAACCCCCCATTAGGTCCATATCCAAGCTCAGTCATAACATCCTCCAAGCTAATAAGGTCGCGAATGTCGATACTTGGCTCATACTCAAACGAGTCGGGATCTGCTGCTGGATCGAGGTTGACAAGGTGGCTTGTTCGTCGAGCGGCTTTGACATGTGTCATGAACGAACGGCAGAAAGTTGATTTTCCAGCTCCTGCTGGACCCGTTACGAGTACTGCATAACGCATGGTGAGGAGAGAACGATGACTCGAAAATGCGAGGGTTTATGCCAATATATCTCGGCTTACAAAGCCTTACATAACCTCTGCATCTCAAGGTTCGCTCATAGAGAACTAACTCTTCAAATACCGGTATTGTGATTATTTCAATACCACAAGATTTGTTAATAAGATTATGCGCAATATCGAAAGTCACCAATCCTTCCCAGCTTTTCTGGCTGCTTCAACGCAATCACCGACGCTAGGTCCATCGGCACTTGCTCCTATAATTTCCAGTCGACCTTTCCACGGACCCTCCTTAAGCGCCTCCCTTAACTCTTCCATTCTTCGAACATGTCCTACAAGTGGCAGGGGAATGCATTCATTATTCTCCGTCACCTCAAAATACACAGGCCACGGTAATCGTGCACCTTTCACTCGATGGTTTATTGGTGAAAGATGGCTCTGCAATTGCGCGAGAACATTTTCAATCTTCGTATGTGCAGGTGTGAGCTCGTAAGGTCCTCCTAGCATCACCGTCATCTTCGTAAAACCGGGAGCACCGCGATCCTGAGCTCCAAGTGAACAGGAATCAAACACGGTACCGAGAAATCCGGTGCCCTGCCTCAGATAACCACGGGCGGGACGCGGGACGAGATAACCGAACCCGGGTGGGTGTATTGGTATCTTTGATGGTGGAAAGACGATGTTGATTACGGTCACGGAGGACATTGGGTTTACTGTAAGATTCGGGAGTGCGCTATGAGAGGGTATGAGGGCCTCCACTTTGTTTAATGGGATAGCTGATACGACGTGTGATGCAGTTATAGTCTCGCCGTTTTCCAAATCAATCTGTAAGAAGCATGTTTAGGACTTAAATGGTTAGATGGGAGACAGGGACGTACCTCGATGCTTTCAGCATCATGTTGCGCTCGCATAGAGGTTACCCTGGAGCCATTTCGCACTGTCACCCTCTCGGACCTGTCCAGATATTCTCTCAATTTCCGAGGAATGGTCTCCAATCCGTCAATGAACGAGAATAGAGCTGCGTCCTTCACCAAGGTCTGCACGTCACCGGCAGCGTAGTCTTGGAGCTCGTTTGCCTTTCCCCCTTGTCTCAGCATTCCAAGTACAACGCTTCCCTGTCCTCTTTCTTCAGCTTCAACAAGAGACGGGAATGCAGCCTTAGCATCCAAAAGTCTAGCATCCGCGGCGAAAATACCATGAACCAAAGCACTTCCGAAGATTCTCTCGAACTTTGGGCCGAAACGACGTGCCAGCAATGAGCTAACCGATTCATCGCCTACTTCCTCAGATCTATTGCGGCGCCTGACGGTATCGCGGAGAATAGATCGAAGGAGGATTGACGATGCGTAAGGAGTTGTCGGAAGACTCAGAAGTGAGGACGGAAGACGTGTAAGCCCTGGTCGTTCAGAGATTTGTAAGAAACGGTCCCTAGCAGCTTTTGAAGATTTTGGGGTCGTTATGACAGACGAGTTCAAA
Organism: Inonotus obliquus; assembly: GCA_032164295.1. Taxonomy (NCBI): domain Eukaryota; kingdom Fungi; phylum Basidiomycota; class Agaricomycetes; order Hymenochaetales; family Hymenochaetaceae; genus Inonotus; species Inonotus obliquus. The sequence goes on from JAJHTX010000004.1 coordinate 1,430,738, forward strand.
TTGAGAAGGTTTGTCTATACCTTCCAGGTCATCAGATTGATAAATGGGTATAATTGTGTTCACTCACCAGCTCTAATATTGCTTTGCTATTTGGTCTTAACGTCCTCGGACCCGCTTCCAGCAGTATTTCAGCTCTATTTCCATTCGAGTCCTTCACTTCGACACGCCGACTCCGTATCCATCCTCCGTCTCGGCTCGATTTCTCGAGTAAAATAATGTTCGCTTGAGGAAACCTCCGCGAGAGATGGAAAGCTGAGCTTAGGCCTGTGATACCACCTCCAATGACAGCAATCGTACTTGGAGCCATTTACGAAACTCACAATGGGCTTGGGTTTCGAAACTGCTTCATAAGTTGGAAGTTGTACAAGACAAAGCAGATAGGTACGTTAACAACGTGAGTCGCGTTCGCGGAGTCAATCGGTACCTCAAATCCATCTCGACCTGCATTGAAATTCCACGAAATTGCCAGTTACTTATTACAATGCGCCAATATTAATAGGACCAGAAATAATGAAAACACCCTTATGGGACGCTGAAATTAATAGCGCTATGGATATTATACAAGTGACACGAAGACTTCGGCGGTGCTAGATCTGTGAAAAGTAGATTTTTGGCGAGGGCAACAGAGCTGGCGTTGTCAATTCTTCAGAACATTACAACCAAAATGTACCGGAGCAACTGACGAGTAGCGGGGACATGAACTTTCGTATTCAAGTCATGAAGTGGATACCTGCACGGGCTCTGGTCCTGGGACGGGACTTGGAGGAGGAACGTAACCAGGACTATTCCCTCTAAATCGTTTTCGCATATCAAGCTGTACATGGTATACCATCGACCATTAGTCGGAGATTCCTCTATACAGAACTTGAACTAGAACATGCGCACCATTCCTCGTTTACAATTATAAACAGCTATTCGAATAGCTCTACAATCTTCTGGTAGCTCGTCCAAATGATTCCGTAAGCAATCCGAAGGTAAACGTCCATCTTTTACGACGCAGTCCGAGCGCATTAGACAGCTTTTGAGGAGGGCCTTGAGGTCGTTACATGACGAAGCCATAATTGTAGTTGTAGTCAGATTACGAGACGAGAAACTCAACGCGCCTTGACCGCGCCTTCAAGTTGACCTTAAAGCCAGCGGTCATGCTACCAGCCGCAGTACGGCATCTCTTGCGAACTACGCCCACAATTGCACCTATACCCAACAGAGCTCTCCTTTATTTATCTGGTTCTCAAGCGACTGAATTCCTACACGGTGTTGTAGCAACCTCGGTGCCAAATCCTCCTCGCGGACCGTTCTTCTCTACGTTGCTCCACGCCCAGGTGAGCGATCACAAACTTTCGTAGATTTTCATACATTGAGATTCACCTTGATTGTTAGGGAAGAGTTCTAAATGATATATTTGTCTATCCCAAGAAAAATAGCAGAGGACATGATGGATACTTCATAGAATACGACTCCCGACCTTCAGAAGCACCGCCCCTACTCCAGACTCTAAAGCGCTTCGTCCTACGTTCGAAAGTCAGGATAGAGGATGTGTCAAATGATTACGACGTCTGGTCTATTTGGGGTTCGGAGGATGCAAAGAAGTGGGAGACTCCACGACAATGGGCTTGGGCGCGAAGCGGAGTCGTTGAACCTGTATGGGATGCATCGGAAGACTGGCCTTGGAATGACGGAGGCTTGGAGACGTTGTCACTAAGGGATCGACGAGCGGTAGGCATGGGTAGAAGAGTTCTCGTTCGCAGAGGGGATAAACGTACGTTACCCGTTACAACGTGCACTGGTCTCCATAACTCAAATAACACTACAGCGGCAGAAGCTTCGTCCCACGACACGGCAGACCAAGACGCGTACAATCTCCATCGTATATTACACGGAGTTCCAGAAGGGATCGATGACATGCCGCCATTGCAGGCCTTTCCTATGGAGTCTAACCTCGATATAATGGGTGGTTGTGAGTAATGTTGACCCGACTCTCCATGATTCAAGTGATCACGAATCCGTCAGTGGACTTCAGAAAAGGATGTTACGTGGGGCAGGAGCTGACAGTCCGCACGTATCATACTGGCGTCTTGCGCAAGCGCATATTGCCTGTTAACCTAGAAAGGTATGCGAATGTTTTTCCGTGCGACATTCGCCTGTTCTCATCATCTTTTCAGAAAAGGGGGAGATACATCCAACACGGCATTGCCACCCGTGGACAACGACATTCTCGTGAAGTACGAAGATAACGTCCCTGAGCCGCGACCGAGAGTTCGGGGTAATGGGAAACTCTTAAGTTCTACACATGGCGTGGGTTTAGCCCTCATGAGGCTGGAGCAAGTTGAGCTCGTTGAGAAAGGTATCTTGAAGTTCCGCATAGGTGAATCATGGGTCGTCTCACATTGGTGGCCGGATTGGTGGCCAAGACGACAGGATAGCAATGCTTCTTAATAAACTAGATTTCTGGCAGGCAAGTTGGGTACAGAGTGTGAACCAAGATCATTGTTGTGGTGCCTCAGTCAAGACAGTTGAAACAACATACTCTCCGTCGTGACTAATAGATACATGCAGCTGTCCGATCTTGCTTCGTAAAGAGTGTACGACTGGTTCGTATGAGAGTAGTGGCTTTGAACCCGGAAAGTGGACCCCAAAGCCAGAGTAGGACAGTTCCTTCCATGCAGGTCGAACTATGGGATACATAGCTTTGTACGCTGCCTCCTTTATGCTAAACCTGTGTTAGGTCAGAACGCGGGGATGCCCCAGAAGAGGCAAAAGTAGCACGTACCGTACAGCCAGGAAACGGACAGAGTCAGTGCTGCCTGAGCTCCAGTCGGCAAGCTCGCTCGCACTCAGGATGCGGCGAGCAAAACGTTCTGATCCTCTCCGAGTAGTTAATGCCGCAATGCGAGGCAGATGAACGATATCCACGCCTATTCCGAGTATCATGAAGATTGAGTCGCAGTCGTAAGCATTATGGTTAGTGAAGGTGGTTGTTACGAGGAGGGACAAGAATTGACGCGTCTTGCGAACCGACGAACGAACTGAACGCGTCCTCCGGTGACTCCGCTTGCGCTTGCACCATCGCCCAAGTCACCCAACATATATTCATTCTCTCGCTCGGCTCACCTGTGCTCATAGACAAATCTGCTTCTAGATAACATTGTACACTTACTAGAGTCAACATATCAAGCTTCTATTCTGCGAGAGCGCGAAATGGATTCAAATGACTCGACACACGGGTCAGTTTTCCTGTGCTTGTGTTTGGAGTAAAATCAAAGGCATCTAACAAAGCGTCCTTTCTAGCGCATCAACAACGGCAACTATCGACTATATATCTGCAGCCGCCAACCGTTGTTCCCGGACTGCTTACGCGTCAGAATCTTCCTTGGTAGCGTTTGGATCGTCCATATTTGTAGCATTATGGCCAGCAACAGTGCGTACCCAGATCTCGCCTTTATGCGCATATATTTGACCTAGAAGTTCTGTTAGGAAGACGAGGGTACTGGGATCTACCAAACACTGTCTGGTCATGAAGGACTAGTCACTTGTGTTCGCTTCAAATCTGGAGAAGATTGCTTCTTCAGCGGTGATGATACAGGATATGTGAGGTGTTGGAAATTGGTCAATGACAAAGTGAGTAGACTGTCCATCCTTGTCTTATCCTCTGACTTGTAGAATTCTCACCATAGTGGTCAACTGCTTGTTATTGGCAAGCTCACGACAAAGCTATTTCGGCTTTAGCTGTCCACGAAGAATACGTCACTACGGGCTCTTCAGATGCGACAGTCGTAATATGGAAACGTGCAACTCCTTGTAGTGGCGATGAAGGTACGGATATACCTGCTCTAATCTGCAAAATAGTAATGATATCTCCAGAAAGATTCGAATATATCCATAGGATAGACATGCGAGGCAGGTATCCGCTCGACATTCAGATTGCAACCCTCCCGAAGTCGGATAGTACGTCCTCCCTCCGAATGTTGTTCGCACTCGTACACTTTGACTCATTCTCGACAAAGGCATCGTGATGGCTGTGTCTGGAACGGAAAGAAACATATCAATCTTCATCCGGTCCGAAGAAAAGGTATGCTTTTCTACATTGTCGTGGTCCTAACTGAGATTGCGCTCCGCTCAAGTTTGTCCGAGCTGCGTCCCTTCCTGGTCACGAAGACTGGGTGAAGAGTCTCGCTTTTCAGCATGATGTTGCGGGTCCTTCAACCCTCAATCTTGCGTCTGGTTCTCAAGACGGGACGATTCGGTTATGGAACATCGAAGCTGTTACGAAGAAAGTGCCATCCTTAAGCCAACCCTCTGAAACTCTCAGCGACGAGCTGCTTGACTCATTTGAAGCCTCACTCGGCGAGATCGAGGAAGGTGAAGAGGGTGGTCGTCAAATCTCAATGAAGCGACACATATTCGCAACGAAAAATGAAGACGGCAGGTTCGATTATTATATGTTGTTATGGTACTGGTAATAATAACGAATTTCAGTACCGCAAATTACTCTATCACCTTCGACGCTCTACTAATTGGCCATGAAGCCGGAATCACTTCCCTCGCTTGGAGACCTTCACAACCTTCTCATCCTATGCTCCTCTCAACATCCACCGATTCATCTGTTATCTTATGGGCGCCGTCTTCCGTAACAACATCAGGAGGAGGCTCTACATCACTTTGGATTAATCATCAGCGGTTTGGAGATGTAGGTGGGCAGAGACTAGGTGGTTTTATTGGCGGAATCTGGAATGGAAAAGATATACTTGCTTGGGGTTGGGCCGGTGGGTGGCGACGATGGAGATCTCAAGCAAGTACCTTTCCCCCAGAGTCTAGTCCCAGTCGTGAATCTTGGAAAGAAATCCATGCTATCACTGGGCATAATGGATCAGTGCAAAGTGTGTCTTGGAGCCCAAGGGGCGAATATTTGATTTCCACCGGGTAAGCAGAGAGCATCTTGTTCACCCTCCGATATGTAGGAACATACTCTCATTTTGTTCATTAGGCCTGACCAGACAACGCGCATTCACGGCACCATTTCGGTTCACTCGAGTAACGGTGTCGAATCGTGGCACGAAATTTGTCGACCGCAAGTACATGGATATGATCTCATCGACGCGGTTTTCCTTTCTCCAACACGATTTGTGAGCATTGCGGATGAAAAAGTCGCCCGGGTCTTTGACGCACCTCGAAGTTTCGTGTCTCTCAGCAAACATCTTGGTATTTTAACCGAGACGGAAGATGAAGCAGAGGTATGGATAAATAACACTCAATATTTCCTGGATTCTACTAATATGGAGTATAGAGACCCGCAGCAGCATCTGTACCGCCTCTTGGTTTATCGAATAAGGCCGTGAACGGAGGTGATTACATATTTCTAGCGGAACGTACTTGATGATCCTCAGCATCATATAGCCGATGCCAGCGAAGTTCCTTTCCCCCTTCCAATCATATCCGCAGGACAAAGGCGACCCTTTGAAGGCGAGCTTGCTGTGTCCACTCTCTGGCCAGAAGTCGAGAAACTTTTCGGCCACGGCTACGAAGTACGTATCACATTGGCCTTGATTTCATGCTCCGTCCTCTAGACAATGATCTAGTTGCATGCAATCGCAGCATCCCACTCCGGAGATCTCATCGCAACTTCCTGCCGTGCGACCACACCCGACCATGCAGGTATCAAGATCTACGAAACTAAGAAGTGGCAACTCAAGGGACAATCCCTTCTTGGGCATCAATTGACGATTACCCGGATTGCGTTCAGCCCTGATGATCGATATATTCTTTCCGTGTCTAGAGATCGGAGCTGGTGTGTGCACGAGAGGACGGAAGGTGCGCATGGGAGACCATGACTGATGTGGTCCCAAGACTCTTACTTGCCTCACCCATCATAGACGGATACATAACGATAAGAGCAGACAAAGCCCATGCACGCATCATCTGGGATTGTGCCTGGGCACATGAGAATGATATCTTCGTCACCGCATCAAGAGATAAGACCGTAAGAGCATCAGTATTCAATCAAATATCATCACTCATATGGTCTGACATTTCTTTCTTCTCTGTGGTTCTTTGTGGTTTAGGTTAAATTTTGGCACATTCGTGATATTTCCTCGAAGAAACCGGTACCATTGCATACGATAAAGACGAAGGAAGCTGCAACTGCTGTGGCGCTTACCGCAGCGGATGAGGATGGGCAGTAAGTCCTCATCCTCGTCGAGTGAATACCGATCAACCCTGACTGCTATTGAATAGGAGATTGCTGGCTATTGGAATGGAGAACGGTGAAATCGAGGTGTATCGCGGAACAAAAGAAGCACCCGAAAAATGGACTCAGCAACTGCATCTCACCAAAAGGTCTGTTCCCTCATTCACTTGCGATTGGTCTCTAACATATGTGTAGTATTGCACATTTAGGACAGATTCACCGAATGGCGTGGAGACCCAGCCAACCCGGGAACGAGAAAAATACATCCGAATATCAACTAGCAACTTGTAGCGAAGATGGAACTCTCCGGATACTCCGAATCCGAGTATAAACAAACGAATTAGCCAGCCAAAATCAAAAAAAGTGATTATTTGATCTGATTGAACAAGTGGGGCAACAGGGTACATGAACAAATTTAGGCACAAAAGATGAGAAAGATGTATATGGTGTACATGGTGTAACTAACAACTGAGTAATCCACAAGAGAAAAACGGAAAGCTACCAAGTAATGACACAATGAGGGCTTATAGAAGCCGGCGGTGTTGTTAAGAGGGTATGAAACAGCTATATGAAGAGAGATGTCCAGTATGGCTTGAGATAACCGTTGACACAAACACACAGCATGAGATTACTGATACAAAGAGTCGAGGCGGGAGCATTAAAAGAGATCGCGGAGACTGAGGGGTACTTCAGGCTGATCGAAACAAGTCAGCTTCAAATTTATTACTCAGATACACAGCGAAAACTTACGCATTTAATCCTTTATGGTGACAAATGTCAGCGAGCCCCCTGAAACAGCAAAACCAAAACGGAGAGACGCACTTATAGAAACATTCAATGGAACGCAACATCTCAACGTCACCTCCAGTTGCCGTCACAAAGTTAACAACAACTCCAGCTCTAGAATAATTGTTGGCAATTGCCGGCGCAACGCTGAACAACAATAGTAAGCTAGTGAACGAAAAGGCAAACAGAGTTTCCTACCGATGCGCGTATTCTTCCACGGCTTGAGGCAAATCTCCACAATCACAGTTAGCAATGGCTCTTATGTGAAACATACCGAACGTACCATAATTTATCACGAGAGGAACCTGGAAGACATCCGGTGCTTTAACTTGAACATCGTAAGCAACCAATACCTTAGTAACGGGCCTTCTCAGCATGGAACCGGCGGAGTTCCTGAACTTGTTCAAAGCGGCTAATTTAGCGCCTGCGTTCATATCACTGTGCTGTAGGCGGATCATGTCAAGATTGTGACAGCGCCAAGGAAGTGTTACTCACTAGAGGGATAGCCTCCAGTCCTTTGCTAGCAAGTTTATAGACTACGGCATCGAGTGCCGTAAGTCCACCAACATGAATAATTATCTGTGATACCTCCACATCATCCAAGAGGTCGGCGAGCGCATCAAGCTTCCATTCTCTAGCCTGATTCGCTTCGGCACTGGAACTGGTGCCACGTCCTGACCCAATGATGCCATGACCACCTCCAGCATTCATGGTTGACGGATCGGACCGAGCCCCAGATGCAGTGAAAGCAAGATACAGATAAAACTGACGAAGACCTTTCGTGCCCTGAGTCGTTTCAGAATGCGCAACGTTGCCATCGCGTCTCACAAGAACACGGACTGGCTCGCGTAATTGAATAGCATTAGCCAAGTTCAAAACATCTTGTGGGACGGTGTTGGAGAATAGAGCCGTCTGACGCTCAACTTGTGCCGTATTTGGAGTCCCAGAAAGTGATCCATTAGATCCAGCAATGTTAACGGCTGAGAATCGTCGTCCAACGCTCGGAGAGAATGGCGCGGCGGCAGAGTTACTCCCAACCAAATCGTGGGGGCTTGCTTGCGTCTGTCCCGGAGGAGTAGGGCTAAGTCCTGGGGCAGATTGATTCAATCCACGAGAACGCGGCGGCGGGAGCAGCTTTACTATATTGAAGACGAACTCGTGTAGGTTACGAGCAATCAGCTGATCTACCTCGTCCAACACGAGGAAACGGACATCAGAACCAGACAAGCCTCCGGGAGCTGTAAAAAGTGCATGAAGCTTTTGTGGAGTTCCACAAATAACATGAGGCATATTCTGTTGGAGTATGCGGAGCTCCTGCGAGACATCGCCACCCGGACTGACTGAGCCCACTCCTAGCGCGGACTTTACACCGATAGAACCTCCGAGATCTCGAATAATGCGTTGTGCTTGAGTGGCCTGGTCTACTGTGGTGGAGATGAGAACGACCAGAGGCCCGCGACCAAGCAGACTCTGATTCATATACGTCACGGCAACGTGAATTGCTGGGATGACATACGCAGCAATACGCTCTTGAGTCGGAGGTGCCTGGGCGATAATATCTGCGCCTCTGAGGAGGAAAGGTAAAGCTCTTTGCTGAATCTTGTTGGGCGGGCCGACACTAAAATCAGAGAAAGACTCATGTCTATCTTTGCCAGAAGCACAAATACAAAGGCGACGAACCCAAACTTATTAAGCGACCGCAACAAGTCAGGTGCAAGCGGGAGATGCTCCCATTTCGTAGCAACAGGTCCGGGTTCCCGAGGGGATCCTCCTTGACCCATCCATAGATCATTTGGCGAATCGGGCATCTGGCGAAATCGTCAGGGAAGAGATTTCTGGGACTACTTCATATACTCACTCCAGCAGAATCACGTCTCATTAGTCCAGCAATGGACTTGCGCTTGTCGCGAGGCATATTGTCGGGTCTTCCCATATTCATGTCCGAGGGACGCATAGGTAACTCCAACGTTCCCGTGGACCATGTGCGCATAGGCGGATTCGGCACACGAGGAGACGGGCGTAAATCGGGTCTATTGGGTAGCCCGTGCCCTAGAAGACCTTGGTTTGCCGCAGAATGAGGGGGGATGCTCTGGTTCGGTGCAATATCGACATTACTCTGGATGGGGGGAAGCCCGGAAGATTGGCCAAAACTTTGTTGAAGATTAGACATATGATGTTGCGTCTGTAAAGCAAGCAAATGCCCAACAGAAGTGGTAAGACTATTGATTTTGCTCGACAAATGCGCAAGTTCATCTGGCTTCACGGCTGAGCCAACGAGAGGCGCTGGTTGAAGCGGACCCAATCCCAATGATGGTGTCAGGCTGCGTGATACGCTGTTAGAAGGAGCAAACGGATTCTTGAATTCAGGTTCAGAAGTCAAAGAACCCAAAGACCTCTCGACAAGGAAGTTAACCTTGGTGTGCATTTCAGCTAGCTCTCGCTGAATTTCTCGATTTGAGAACTCGCATCTTGCAAGGCGTTCCAACAAGTCACGTATAGTTGGCGAGCTCTTTATCTGTGCCTCGAAGCTCGTTGACGAATAATCAACACTGGACGTATTAATGCTGGCAGATCCGATAGAGGATGCCGGTGACGCTGGTTTGAATGGCGTATTGAATGATTGAGAAGAGGAGTTCGTCAATGACCTCGTGGGTCCAGGTAGGATGGGTTGGTTAAAGTGACGATCGTGCTGTGCTTCATGAACAGATTGCATAAATTCGACGGGGTCATTCCCATGATTTACGGGCGCCTGCGCCCTCATAACCCATTGATGGATCGCACGAGGTCCCGGAGTTTCTTCCCCATCAAAAGTGACGCCAGAATGTGCAGTGGCTAGTCCACCCTCGCCAAGAGGTTTCACAGAACGTGACGCGTCGAGCGAGTTTTTGTCTTTCTCCTCTGATTGCTGAGTCGGGACAGAAGAACCGGGAGAACTTGATCGGGAGCTGGTTCGTATCGGTCCGTCACCGCTGTCCGTGGTCTGGACAGGCGATGAACTGACTGAACGATAGTCTGAAACGGAGAACGTGATGGAGGATGATCCCGACGGCTCACGGTCTCTATCACCTAGGGACATTTTGAAACCTAAGCCAGTACCAGCGCCGGTCTGCTCAGAATTGTCCGAGGACATTCCGGATGGAAAGAAAGGAACGGAGCTGGGATTCAAGGTCGCACTCCTAGCCATGATGAAACGATTCGCGATACGCCTCCTCCTCGCGGGCTATGAACGAGTCAGCAAGACTTTATCGCAAGCGAGACAAGCCACGAAGGTAGAGTCGCGGTTCAGAAAGATGGGTCCGAGGTTCTGTTGTATGAGTGGGACACATACCTCTGTAATTGAGCTCTAGGAACGTTTGGTGGTCGTCATGCGAGACGATGAGAGATTAGCGGGCGTGAAGCGATATCGTGCTTAAGGAAGAATATGAAGCGACTGGTGTTCCTTGTTATACTATATTATGTTAAGCGGGCTATTCCGATATATTATTATTATAGACTTCACGTGATACACCCCTTATTTACACGAGTTAAAATCATAAAATCGTTAGCTAGAGTGACTTGGAGGTTACTTATGAAGGTATAAACCACAGAGATACAGAGGAATGGGCATGACGAAGTGCGCAGAGAATGCGGGTTCATAATCGCATTCGATCCACAGCATTGAACACAGAATGACATGAAGGGACGTGTATGCTTTACAACCGTCAAGTACCAGGTATATATGGCTTTCTATGCGATGAAATAGGCTAGTTTTCGGATAGTCTTGAGGATTGTGCCTGCGCATGCGGCCTCCACTCAGGTAATTCTGCCATCTTGTGGCAGACCTGTGTGCATCAGATCTTAGACTGTTGTCATGTGAGGGAACAAAGGAGTCCACTTACGACAAGAGCACGTCCCTCAATGAGAAGTCCATTGAGATCAGCAGCAGCAGCAGGCGCATTTGGATCGTTGAAGATTATCTCCGCATAGCATGTTGAATCTTCTCGATATACAAAGCACAATTTGGTTACTCGTTCAACAGGACCACAGACTTTAAAAACGCGAGCTAGTGTTATTTGTGTGACGCTGTGTGAAAGCTAAAGCACAAGTTAGTCGGACGAAAACACGAGCGGTATAGCGACACCCACATTGCCTACGAAGATACGTGAGGTAGACGCTCTTTCGCGACGTAGTTCCTCGTCAAACTCTAGACATTTCTTCTTCTCCCCTTCCGGAGCCAACCGGTTCGAAAGATCTTTCAGGTACTTGCCTGCACGCCGATCCCCGTTTCTTAACAAAGCCCGTCCCTTGCGTACAGTTTTATGATACGTCTGACAGAAAGGCAATAAGTTAGCGAAGACAATTTTCGTACAAGCAAATAAGAAGACATACGGGAGATGCGGGAGGAGTTGGGAGCATGATACGAGTCAATTTCGAAAGTGGGCGAACCAATCCGAGTGTATGAAGAAAGCGCTGACTCTGGTGTGTATGAAAACCTGAGGCATCATCTGAGGAGGTTTATATATCCTGGAAACGTAGACCTGCACTTTGTGACAGAGGTGGCCCGCGAGCTTTGGTCGCACCACAACCCACATGGACCTCAAGCCACATAGACTTGTGGCCAAAGCGAGGCCATAGCATTGACCTTGCGGTTCTGCTTGGCAAAGCGCATATACGCATTCTTTGGAACACCTGGAGGACAACGGTATCAAGAAGTAACATCATCAGGGCATCATGAAGATTCGTTCTTCTCGATTGCTTTGTCTTGATTGAGCACTGGGCAGATTTCTTGAAGAGACATTTCTAGATGAAACTTGACGGGAGCGTCAGGCATACGTGGATTTCAATGAAACCTCCAGGGAGTCATTAAATTGATGGCGCTATGCACTGTTCTAATTATCCACTTCCCACTGATTGAATTCTGCTTCCAGTTCGCGAAGCCTGGAACAGACCCTCCTTACCTTGTCGTCATCCACATTCGCGACCGAGAAACGTATCCATCTGTCCTCGTCACGACATTCCCCTTTTGTCATTGGCGCCGGCATGAAGAATCTGGATGGCAGAGTGACAATACCAGCCTCCATTGCCATCCTACGGCTGACATCCATGGCACGTATGCCTTTGAAAGGATGTCGCACAAAGGCATAATATCCCCCCTGAGAACCAATTTTCCATGAGCTAGGAAGAAGGGATCTGAATAGTTCGTGCCGATGGGCGAGTGAATTTGCAGTCTCACGAATGAACGGACGTAGTTCGGGCAGCAATGAGTGCAATGCCAATTGAGTATGCCTCGGTGGACATATCTGTATACAATCGAGAACAGTTTCCACCTGTTTCAGCACTTCGGCAGATGCGACGATTGCCCCTAGGCGATGCCCAGGGATACAGTAGCTCTTAGAGAATGAAAAAAGATGGATGAAATGGTTCCTCCACGTCCAGTCTGTCGGGAGCACTGATTGCGATTGCAAATGTCCAGGGACGAACAAATGGTGCGGCGCTCCTGCTAAGATGAAGTCTCGGTAGGTCTCGTCCATGATAAGGGCTATATTATGCTTTCTCGCCAGAAGCGCAAAAGCAGAGATCAAAGATGGGGGATAAATGGCACCAGTCTATTTTATGAGTAAGTACTTGTTATAGACGGTTGGACGAAGGTCACTTGCAGGATTATTTGGAGAGACCAGAACGATTGCCTTCGTCTTAGAAGAAATGAGCTTTGCGCATCGATCGGGCGAAGGTTGAAAACCATCCTCCGGAGTCGTTTGAAGGGGCACCGGAGAAATTCCGAGCATTTGGAGTGTCATCCTGCACTTGGATCTTCATGAAGAGCCTCAATTAACCGTAGTTCAAGAGACGGACTCATGGTTGAAATACCTAAAAGCTAATATCAAGTTCACGTTCACTGATGTTTTACTTGATCGGCATACCAAGGAATTGGAAGTATAACCTCGTCTCCTGCATCAGCCACAGACATAATGGCCGTCACAAACGCCATGTTACACCCGGCAGTTAGGGCAACATCCTCCGAGTTAATGTCACTATCGTTGCCATAGACGAATTTCATTTCCCGTGCTAGTGACGCCCGGAGAAGTGGTTCGCCAGTCATAGGACAATAACCACAGGATCGAGGATCCGACGCGGACTTGCCAAGCGCTTCAAGAAGTATTGGAGGAGGTGGTATGCCTGGAACGCCTTGAGACATGTCGAGCAGGGGCCTTTCTTTGGTCGAGGCATAGGATGTAGCCCATTTGTATGCTTGTGGGATTCTAACGCAAGGATGTAATCATTATCATCTTGACATGTACTTGGAATATGGTACCAACGGAGGACTCGAAGTACCCTGAACTTGGCGCGAAACGCGGAATGCGAGAGTTCGGGAGGCCATAGACGATCGAAATCAGTGCTGATGTTGTCCTACGTTGATGGTAGTGATCAAGGAAACAGCTGAGGCTGGGAGTTTTTTGAAATCAAATTACCACCTTCTGCAGACGACGACGGCGCGTGACCGCAAGTTTCCTCTTTGCCTTCAATCACCAACCAAGGCCTATTTCTCTTCTTTACCATCCACGATCCACAATGTCGAACAGGGCTACGAAGGGCATCAAGGCGGATGAAAATGAAATTGATGAGATAATTGAACCAAATCGATACCCTTCACCTCCGCCCCACGTCACCCATATTTCTCGAGGAGTGCATGTAGGCCTTTAAATACGCCGTTAAATGCTTGATGTTGACATACACATTAGACTCCATCATTCTCCTCATTTCAACCGCGAGACCTTCGATTCACGTCCACTAATCCTGTAACGCATGTGGCTTGGAGTTGCGATGGACGCAGGTTAGCATCCGTTGGTATTGACAAGGCAGTACGGATATGGACACCAGAGAAAAGCGTAAGCACTGTTTATTGACCATTGAACGCCGTGCTGATATCTTTCAGCTTGAACCTCGAAGGTACCTCTAAATTCTTGTGCGGAAGAGAGTTACTCAGCCAAATATGCATCCTTTAAGTGCCGTCCAGTATTCAGGAGGGCATGACTACGAAGTCGACTACGTGACATGGAATCCTACCCATCCAGACCTATTCTGTACCTCAAGCCAGCGAGACAGGAAAATTGTCTTTTGGGATGCTCGACGTATGCTTGTTCCCGATGGCTTCTTCACCACTGTCTGATCTAACACCTTAGCTGCTTACTTTTCTTAGAGAGTCGACCCGTCCAAATTCACCCACGCGCTACACCAGTGGTACAACTCAACTATGCTCCTGACGGGAAGACAATCTGTTTCGTTACGTTCACTAATCAGTTGGGATTCATGGCCTTCGGCCAGGGAGAAGGCGAAGCGAAACCTCAGTGGACTGCAGTAAAAACCGACCCAGTTCGTTACTTTTCCTCGTGAGTGAATGTACATAGTCACTAATATGGATTATAGATAAGCGCATCAACAGCCATGTTCAACCACGCTGGCGACGGATTAGTCCTCAGTCATTTCCGTCAAAACACGGTTATGATTGTTGATTATCCATCACTTACAACACGTGAACAACCACCTGCACACGTCGGAGGTTGCCTGGCTGTTGCGCTCGACCCACGCGGACGGTCAGTTAGCAACCATTCAAGATATCGCCTAACCTTGAACTGACAAATGTGGACTAGATATCTCGTCTCTGGTGGGAACGACTCGATCGTCGACATCTTCGACATGAACGATTGGATATGCACAAACACAATTACCTGCTGCGAGTGAGTCTATGGGGAACCCAATTGCGTCTATATCTAAATCCTGCATGCATCCAGTCACTCAATAACTGCGATGAGCTTATCTCATGACGGGGAATATCTTGCCATCGCAAGTCAAGGGACGTATATCGACCTGGTGAGATCGCCATATCACCTTTGTACGAGACTCATCGCTTACCCGCTTGCAATCAGTGCGCCGTAGAAACAGCCTTACCACTGCATCGCATAAACATCGTAGGGCCTGCACACTCCGTTACCTGGCACCCTTCCAAGTACGTCTTGGCATATAGTGGACAGGGAGCTCCACAAATAGCTTTCTTGAGCTTGTTTGGACCCGGAATTTAGCGCCTCTGATGTCTTTCAGACCACTTGTACGACTGAGTGCCCACTTTTTTGCTGCAGAGTTTTCTGGGTTTAGGGAATGTTGCAATTACTTGTATTTGTTTGATACAGTATAGACCAAGTCATTCGAGCTATAACTACATTTTATTTATGCGAGGCTAGTGTGAATCGTACTCGAAGAAATGAAGCGAGGAAAGCAATTAAGTGAACTTAAGTACAAGGACTGCATGGTGAAAGCAACGTCAAAACGGTGAGCAATCAAAGGAACGCAAGATACAAAGCCTGATTAATCGGTTTGTGAAACCGGGGCATAACAACAAGTAAGGAATCGGTCTTGGGCGAGAGCTTTTTTTTGTATGAACATGGCATTGGCTCTGACCGTATCGCACTACGTTTACTTCTTTGTCAGATGTTGCCCTAACCGCGTTCGTGGGCGGGAAGGGTATGTTTGGTGTTCGAGTCATGGATGAACCATCTTTCTTGGACTGACGACCATTAGAACCGGGAACAGCAGTAGCCTATCGCCCTCGCGCTGGCATTGGGATTAACGACGATCCAGGCTGCCCGACTGTTCTTGGTAGGCTTGACTCGCCAGCGAAGCACTCCGACGTACTTTTGGAAAGTCGATGCAGGATTCGTGGTGTACTGGTATTTGAGCCCCTCGCGGTGTCCTCGCATTGTGGCCATTATTCACGGGAAGACGCTCTGCGGCTAAGAGCGCGGGGACTAATTGCGAAAGTAGCGATATACCATCAACTTCCATCATCCGACTTGTGGTACCAACCGGTGGAGGCGACGTAACCAGACCCTGGAACGTATGATTCGTGCCATCAGAATTTAAGCAAGGATCGCCTGGTGAGCAGTAATCTCCTCCATCTGGATCCTTGGGGTGCGAAGGACGTGGAGGTGATTCCATGCTAACATCCAGGATAGTCTCTAGGTTTGTCGTAAATGCACCTCTGTTAGATCTGCTAGTTCTCGAACTCATTGAACTTGTGCTTGACCGCCTGCTGACACTGACAGAAGTCGGGAAGTCTAATGCCTGTGACGATGCCGATGACCGACTTCTCATGAGGAAGTTTTGCTGGTCAAGAGAACCTTCATGCTGTTGCCGACCTTCCGAGCCAGGTAACCACCCAAGTTCATTGTCGCAGTAAGTGTTGATCGCGACGAAAGCCGACGTGGCTGCAGAATCGTACTGAGGAGCGTGCTGCGGTTCATCGCGTTGAGAGTTCTCTTCCTGCGCCTCCGACTTAACCGGAAGAACAGAAAGCTTAGGAACGGGAGTGAGCAAGCTGGTTGCACGACTAAGTTTGCCCTTTCCGTCTACCGCATCGCCTTTACTCAACCAGACATCCCCACTACGGCACCCTTCAACGACGGTCATGCTTCCGCTGATCTTATGTCTGCTCCTCGTTTTTGACGATTTTGGCAGGTTGCTCACCTCCCCGAAAAGATCGGTCGGGATCGGTAACGGGCAAAAAAACACGTTGAAAGCGAGCATTGGAGCAGGAATCGTTACCGCAACGATGAGAAGAACAGATATCGGTGTCTGACTGGGACCGAGAACGATAAAAGGCAGCGCAAGGATCTATTAATGCACAGAAGTCAACCAACTCATTCTATGTACGAATGCAATAAAGCCAGCTTACCGGAGGAAGCCAAATAAAGGCAAGCCAAGCAGAAATGTGACTCCAAGACACATTGACACTTTTCGGAAGAGCGCTACTGGGTAGAACGAGTCCTTTCTCTCCTTGACAACGGTCCAGATCAGGCTGAGTGCGTCTGGCAGGAGTCGCAAAATGCTCATGAGACGGGCTTGTCGTGGGGGTAAAACGAGTACACGGATATAGGATACCATCGTGTACCACTGCGCTGAAATCCTGGAAAGCACTACCTGGCGCTCGTCCACCCTTGCTGGTTGGGAATGACCAGTCAGGCATAGTCGGTGGTGCAGTGGACGGCTCGGCGAGCCACGAGTTTTCTCGCTGGGATCCTTCATCCGACCTCCGCAGGGCATTCGCTGGGGTTAGGGAGTTCCTTTCTTCATCTTGAGATCCAAAGGAGAACGACGATATTGAAACATGGTTGACTCCCGAGTCAGAAGTAATCCACGAACTCCCGTCCTTCAATGCCTCGACATCCCCAGGCGGAAAAGGTTTCGCATTCCCAGTCAGATCTTCCAAGGAGCCGTTAAACTCGTTGAACGTGGAGAGATTTCGGCGAATCGCAGACAAGGTAGCGATCAAGCAGACCATTGCTATCGTGCTCATGATGGTAATTCCATACATGTAACTGCCAGTTACTATTTGAATGCTTCGAGTCGTAACGTTTGCCACTAATCCCGAAGCGATGCTCGATATAACCGTCAAGATCAGAACAGGGAGCCATATGAGTAATTGGAGAGGGCCAAAGGAAGACGCTTTGGCCTTTCGAACCTGCAGTAGCGTAATAAGAGTAATGATGCAGAGGCATGTCGGCGTGACCGTCAAGGCGAGGTGCAGACGAATGGAAGGCATAGGTTGCCCGACTACGTCTGAGTTCTTATGTAAGGCCTCCCAGGAAAGCGTTGCAGCGGAAAGGATAGTAGTAACAGCAAGCCAAATGTATGCCTGCTCTGGCTGAGATAAAGTAGGGTTCTGTGGATTCCTTCGTGTCAGCTATTTTAGAAAGTCAGTTTCGGAAGCACGGGAGGTAAATAACTGGGCCCTACGGGATGAGTACGGCTATCTGGAACCAGAGGGGCAAGCACGCAGAGTATAACGAACGCCGAAGAGAGGAATGATATTAAGGCTAAAACAAGCGTCGGGATGAGCGTTTTCATGTCGGCTTCACTCAGCAGGGATGTCATCGGCGTGCGAGCGTTCTAATCGTTTTCTTTTCTAGGCAATTAGCGCAATGCAGAGTCGTTAAGGCATACTAGGCGTCATTTGAGATTTTCGTTACGAGTCGTAAGGATAGACTAAGAGATAAACAGAGGCACCGAGGCGCTCGCTGGCGGACTTAAGAAGAAATTGAACTATTTGGTCCATATTTCCTTATTCGGAGCTGCATAAACAACACGAACCAGGATCACGAGACCGTGACAACCTTTGAAAGGTACTTCTACCTCGCCTTCGCCCATCCACCCATCCTTCCTTATAATGACTAGCTGGGCACATAAATGCGGAGAGAATTTATTTCCCAGTACGCATCCTGTAAGATAATCTAAGAAGCATTCCGGATAAACAAGCCAATCGCTCACTAACCTGGAAAGCGCTCGGGTTGTTATCCACAACTAAGGGAAGGAACATTCAGTTTTTCCTTGCAGAACTCATTTCTTTGTTATTCTTACAATTCTGGCATGTTCCCTGACCGCAGACTTGCGTGAATGTGTTCCCGGCCCAGTCACCCTTCAGCGCTGGACATTAGCTCTAACCACTTTTCTAGGAAGCGAGCAACTCACACATAAAGTGGTATCGAAGATGATCGCATGTTCGCGAAAATGAGATGCAAAATTACACTCATCTGTCGATGGGAAGCGTGCATCCGGCGTACCCCAGCTATGGTCGGGAACCACAACATCACTACCATCTCGTATCTCGGCGGGCACATATGGATCATTGCGCCCAAAGAACCACACGTAGACGCCTTCTGACTGTGTCCTTTTCATCACATACCAGCCTCCGCCCATATTATTGAAGTCCGGACCATATGAGCCTGATTTGAAAGTGGTTCCGCAGCCTTCATTGCCATTATCGTGTGCCACACAGTCCGCAGAAACCGTTTTCCTAGCATAACGATTCAATGCGCGGTACGAACAGTAAAAAAGATTCACACACCCTTTTTGTTCACGGTTCTCTTTCATGCGGCAACCTTCTGCAGTGTGTAGCGACGCGCGATTCGATCGCTCCGTATTGACACCCCTGTCACGAAGGGATATATCAGAAGGCAAAGTCATGCAGCAAGAAAGCACGACATACTCGATGATGTCTATCTCACCACCATTGGGCCAGCCATTTGTCACAGTGGTCCAGAACGCAGGCCAGGTGCCGCAACCCCATGGTACATGCTTAACGTCAAGCACAAGTACCGAGTCAGTGTATGTTGCATAGGAGCTGATACGGTTGCTCATTCGGCCTCTTTCACTCTGTGGAACGACATTCGTGTCGTCCGTTCGCATGATGAAAGAGTTTGAGGTTGCTGGTGAATTGACCTCTGTAAGAAGTAATGAAGAGCATATAGTCTTACGAGGCTTGCCTGAAGTAAGATTGCGATCACGCGCCGTCCTCTGATCAACGTAATCGACTCTCCCGTGCGTTGGATCGTCAAAGGTTTCCCAATTGAAGTGGGTATAGAAATCGCTTCCAACAATGTTATCCACAAGTTGAAAGGACGAGCTGTGGGAGGGCGAAGAGCTACCGGGCAACTGAACGTGTGGGCGCAACATATCAATGAGAGAAGGAGGGCCTTGGACGAGAGATGCGGCAATGCAGGGCAGGAGGATTGAGAGGCCGAGCCCACTGGATAGGCGAACCATGTCTAAGCTGGATAGGAAAATAGGTGGCTAAGCGAGAAACTCTGAAGTGTTCCGTATGGAGAGGGCTGCGTTTACAGTTTCTGGAGGAACGCTTTATAACCGGATACAGGGCTGACAGTCGAAACTAGTACTGCCAATTCGGCTGACAAGCAAGGATGGCGTACCATTCGTACGTAGGGACACCGATGAATGATTCAAAGCACAGAAAGCCATAGACACTATGTCAAAAGTAGTTGCAAATTCCGGGACGGTGGATTGATTGATTGACAAGAGGCAGGCAGGATTCGTTTGTTTCCAATCAGCGCTCGAGTGGCACAAACGGTTTGAGCTGGGCAGTCAGTCCTATCGGGAATCGCAGCGAAATACATCATACATTTCGGACAATAAACAAGTAGGCAGCGCTCATCGCGAATAACCTCCAAAGTATTGCTGACGCGACCTCTCCTCGCCTCTCCTCCTTTCTGCTCGATTAGATGTTTCCCGGCGAGATGTTTCCCTGCGAGAGGAATCCCGTTCTCGCTCCCCCTCCCGGTATCTCATCCCTCTATGATCTCCTTCTGAGTCTCGTTCATGTCTTCGGCTTCGCACTTCGAAGGAAATCCGGTCAAGTAGTTTATTATGTGGTCGCCTTTCGTCTCTATCAGGCATGTCTCCATTGCGAAGGCCGTTGAACTTTCTGTCATCCGCAGTCTTGCGTCCTTTGCTCAGAGAAGGTGGTTTAGGGCGAGAACTGGACTGTAGGCGATGCCCGAACCAGTCTTCCTCATCCTCATCAACTTCCTGCAGCTCCTTTTCTCGACGACGCATACGTTCCCGTTCTTTGTCTCTTCCACGCCGACCAACATCACTAGGCCCAGCAAAGCCGTGCCCATCATCAAAATTACCGTTGATCTCCCATTCACGTCGGAGCTTCCTTTTGGATGTTTGAGTACGCTGATAATCGGCGAAAGGTCCAGACATGATGTTAGACGAACTAAACGCGGAAGGCTCTTTCGAATCGGACTGCAGGGGCTCTATGGCGCAATCCTAGTGAATGTAATAGCTCAGTGACCCGTAGTGCTGAAAGAGTTGAAGACTCACATCGCCAAGGTGACCCTCACCACCGCAATTATAGCACCAATAATCCTCACCGATGTAACCTTCACCGCCCTTGCCAATCGGAAGGTTCTCTTTCTCCCTTCTTGTTCTAAGAGTCGCCTCGCGTTCGGTATCATCTACGTATTCATACAATCTCCACAAAGTCGGGCATTCCTACGCCATGTATCAGTTGCCGTTTGAGGTGCAGATGAATTTACTGACTCTTGCTATGTGAAGATAAGAACCGCAACGAGTGCAGTCATGTCCCCGGTCTGTCATACGACGAGGTACATTTTTGTTCGGACAGTCCTAGCGAAGAATAAGCTAGGTTCTTCGATGGATTAGACGACTAACTTCTCTGATATGTCCCTTCATCCCACACCCGAAACAGGTCTTGACAATGGGGCATTGCCGAGTTGTGTGCTCGTTGTGCGCGCCGCAGGTAAGGCACTAGAGAATATGCCCATATCAGTCGAGTGACACCCGAATATCAATGTCTGCTCACGACTACAACTGGACAGTCGGCCTGCTTATGGTCCCCTTCTGCTCCACATTGGCCGCAGACTAAATGAGCGTTTCGTTCGGTATCTTCCTTGGGCTCTTCGTAATACCTAGTGAATACCTTAGAAAGAATATCAGCGTGTCGTATACGAACGCAAGTGAAAGATACAGACATTCAACTCGGCATCGGCATATAGAATGAAGTCGTCTGTGTCGGACTCAACCATCGCTGATACCTCTGCCGGGATGGAAGCTCCGTCAATCAGGCCGGAATCAAGCACAACATGATCGGGCAACAACAATAAATCTGATTTTGCAAGATGGGTAGCACCGACGGAGTTCGATGCACCATCGGTATTGAGGAAATCGTCAGAACGATGTTCAGGCTTATCATCGAGATAAAATAAATGCGCTGGTGACGTGTGCCGCAATTGAGTGCCATTGGAATGTGAATATGAATTGCTTTGGGTGAACTTCTGGCGTTTGCCTCGGTTGTCACCATTCAAATGCGAATCTTTCTGCCTGCCACTTCCTGTACCATCCGACCCGAGCGGTATTTCTCCCTCTTCCAATTGCGAAGCTTTCTGTTTCTTCTTCTTCCTTAATCTGCGCTTCATTGAAGTATCGGAGGATTTGGGAGTAGACGGCGCGTCTTCATTGTCGGACTCTGAGATAACTATTGGTGAATCGCGGGTGGAAGACCCATCTGGACGTTGTCGTTTCCGTGCGCGTAAAGACCTGGCATGGATTGAAGTGGGCGAAATAGCCGGGGATTGTGGTGCTGAGTTGGTCAGGTCGATGATTTCAATACCTGTAGCCGACATTGGTGTCGCAAGGAAGGTGGCTGTCGGACACAATAGTCATCGTTCCTAACAAACAAATTGTATTTGATATATATAAAATTAGCCTAAGGCCTACAAATTCCCAGGACAAAGCAACTGGACCGCCAAAATAAAGTCCGGCATAGTGAAACTAGCGTGTACCAAAAGGTAAAGATATGGGGAAAATAAAGTCCCTACTATAAGTAAACGAAATGGCTGCCGCAGGTGTCAGGAAAACGTCACAGCCGGAGCTGCGCGTGCAAAAACCTGAGCCTATGGGGGTTTGAAGATCTGAATGAGCGCCTCCTTAGACGCCAGGATGTTGTGGAACTGGTGAAACCAGTTCAGTGAAGGGGCGCGCGGAAATGCCTGTCTTCCTCTAGGGCACTGCAGGAGGCGGTGTCGGATGGTGTCTAGCTCCCCGCATGTCTCGCAGTCAGGGTGTTCATCGTTGAACATGCGGTTCAGGAACTCTCCTACTGTGGCGACGCCGGCTAGTAGTCGGAGCGCTGTGGTTTCGCCCATACGAGATATGCTGGCGTGAGTGATATGCACCGGAGAGAAGCGGACTCTGCGGAGGAGCTCCCTTTGCGCAGGAGTTTCTATGGTATGGTGCGTGTAAGCACCATTCGCGGCCAACGTCTCCTTCCAGGCCTGGAGCATCGCCGCTCTTGCAGAGACCCGGAGCCCTTCCACCGTAGCGGCCGGGAACAACAGGTATTCATCGTTCTCCAAAGGAGGTTTGACCGGGAACAGCCTAGCTGGCCACGGTCTAAAATAAAGAAAAAGGTTAGTCTGGGCAAGTGCCGCAACTATCTGTTCAATGATCGCGAGGGATGAAGGGATCGGGGAGATCAAGTCTGCGCGAAACTCTATAGGTATAAAAATTGGAACCTAGAAAGGGAAACCAAAGTCCACAAAAGGGTGGGCCAAATGGCCATAAAGAAATTTCACCAAAGAGACCAAGACTAAACAGAATTGGTCCATGTCCTCTGTCGCCTGATAGGCAACTTGTTTCTCCATCGGCTCCCTTCCTACTACCATCCATACCTCCGCTCTTCTCGGCTGGTCTGACCAGCAGATCCACACCTGCGGTGGGAGACCTTGGGGCATGAGAGAGACCATCCGTGCGGTCATCCGCTGCCACACTGCCCGATACTCTGATCTCGGGAAAGGTAGCATTGGAACCATGGGGCGCGGTACGATACTGTGCATGTATACTTCTGGGATCGGGGGTGATCCTAAACAATGAGCATCTATCGTCGCATTTTGTGTCTCCGCTATGTGGGCCAAGCTCAGCATAAGCAGGGGAATACCTGCGAAAGCCTCCATGATGTCTGTTCGTGTGAAGGGAAACCATGAGCCTAGGTCGCGAAGCGCCTTCTGGTGAATACCATCGAATACTACTGCAAGTTCCGGCTGCTGTGTCATCCAAATAGGCGCCCCCCATGCAAGGACCGGGAGCAGGATGTTCTGGTAGAATCTCCACATCGCCTTAAGACGGAGCCCAGTTGTAGAGCGCGTTTGCCAGCGTAGTGCGTTCCATGTATGCTTAGCCGCGTTTAGTCGTGACAGGACATGCGGTCGAAAGCTCCGGTAGTCCGTCATTTCAATTCCCAACCATTTGATCACCGGTTTGGCCCATTCCACCCTATCGTCGCCCAACTGGATCGGGGCAGATGCTATAGTCCTTCCGCCCGTTCGTTTGTAGCTCCGCCCCAGCGCAACGCCCTGGATGGATGCCTTGTCGATTTGGAGCCCGATGCGAAGGAGCGCGTCATTGACTTGCTGCATTCCGTTCTGGGTCTCCCTAGCCACCGCAAATGCGTTGTTACCTGTAGTCAACAGGAGCCCATCATCCATATAGAACATGAACGAGCGGTTCGTCAGTAGGCGCAGTGCGGTATTAGCAGCTATGTTCGCTAGGACTGGAGATATGGGTGATCCCTGAGGAACTCCTGCGTCCGGCTTCTGTATCCATTGTGATCGCTGTCCATTGAACGAGAAAGCGATTGTGTGTTGTTTCATGAACTGCATGATGGTGTTGTTAAGCGACTGTGGGACTCCTATGAGGTCCAATCCTTTTCGCAAGTGGGCCGACTCTATACCGTCAAAAAACCCCTGGATATCGAAGCCAACCACCGTGTAATGAGCCTCAAGATCACCGATCTTAGACATCAGGGCGTGCCAGGCCGTCATGACCGATGCACCGCGCCTACCCCTGTATTGTCAGCGGTCAAATGCTGGGTGACGGTATACCAGCGCTTGTAGTCGTTCCGCTACTAAGCGCTCAAAGAGTTTGGCCAATACTTCCTCCACGCATATCGGTCTATATGCCCTGGGGGAGTCTAGGGGGTAAGGTTTGGGTTTACGCACCATAGCCACAATGGAACGCTTGAACTCCGGAGGGTAGACTTCATGTCGTACCATCGCATTGAACATATTAGTAAAACATCCCACATGTCGCCGTACCGCAGGGCTGATCGCATAGTACGTCATTCCTGATGGGCCCGGAGCGCTATTGGGCGGCATTCCCTTGAGCGCCGACAAAACCTCACTTTCTGAAAAGGATCGCTGTTGCTCCTGGGACGTGAGGCGTTCCTCCTCCTCGTCCCTTGCTATATCCCGAGCAGGGAAGTAGTGCTGTCGGAACGCCTCCGCAATTTCCACATGCTGAACTGCATGGAAGGGAGACGTCAGTGTTGGGATGTTAGTCTGTCGTCTAGGCAGGCCAGCTTTATGGAACTTCCACGGCATCACGTTGCCCGCTGAATGTGCGAGAACGCGGCCGGTATCAGAAATACCGGACGAGGGGGATACAATTTAGATGCGTTGGGAGGGCCGGTACGTGGCGGTACTAAGTCGTACAGTCACAGACAAGTCGTCAAGAGAGAATAGTAGGGCCTGGCTGGATTGATGAGGACGGGAGACTATAGGTGACCGCTCAAGAGGAGAGGTATCAGGAGACGATCAATACCGAGACGAATCCGTCGATACCGAGTCGTCTGGTGTCCGGTATTACGGTAGAGAGAACAAAGCAGTAGAGGAGGCGAGCTGAGGAAGCGTTTCTGATGGGACTGGTCGTGAGAAGAGAGACGGGGGCGACGAAGACGAGAACGACGACTACCGGTATCGGTACCGGGGACTACGAGACGAGACGAACGAACGGGGACTTGAACGAGATGAGCAAAACCCGGACCTTCACTCTGGAAGTTCCTCTCAGATTAGCTGGTTTGCTACAGTAGAACATGCAGGCTATAAATACCATAATACCGTAGCCATTCAAGATACCAAATGGGGGGTTTTTACAAGTCGAATCGTACCGTAATCCGGTACAAGAAATGGAACATAAGGTCGAATTGAATGTAAAATTACAATCAGGGGAAACATAAGATGATGAATGAATAAGAAGTTTTATCAGGGGGTAGCTAAGAATAGGGTGGGACGAGACAAGAACCCAATGAAAACTCACGACGAGTGATACCGAGGTAGGGCGGCGATACCGACGTCGACCAGCGCTAAATTAAGGACGTGTCTCAAGCTACCGCATGGGCGCTCCTGGCGATGTCCCTGTCGTAGGAGAAGCACGTCATCCTGATTTACCTTTGTTCCGGTATCATGATCCGTGCGGCGTCAGTCTGGGCGTCTACCGATCGATCGGACGGCGTGCTCCGATGTTGACGTGTCGGTACAACCCAACCTTGGCAATGAGGTACTCTACCGTTCGGTACCAATCAGTACCCTGGGATCGTCCCTGAGCATCGCTCTAGCCCCTCGATATCGACCGGTACGCGTCGCCTGACTCGACTGGGCATTGCTTGGCTTCCCCTCCGAGTCGGATCGATGGCCTCCTCCGAGATCGAAGCAGCGTACGGTGGACTTGATTCATTTCCCAACCTTCCTCTCGACGTAGATCTCCGAGGGCGTGGTCTCGACCTAGCACACGTAACGAACTCCGGTACCGGAGCGGACCATCGGTATCAACACCGGTATCGTCGGTATCGATGCATGGCGGTTCGGAAGGGCATACCGTCGGGCTTGGAACCTCGACCATGATCCAACTCTTCGCAGCAACGTATGGCAGACCGAGTGCAGCTTTGTGAGCCTTTTTCTATGGTATGGGCTGTCGAGGGCGTAGTATCGACTAGGTGTGGAGTATTAAGCGTCGGTATCAGGACGGGTGGACGGTACGGTATCGGTATCATCGGTATCGAAGTCTGGTGGTTCGGTACTATGATGGAAGACGGGCGTAGGGATTGGTGATTCGGTATTGGCGCAGAAGTGGACCAGTTCTCAATCGCTCTCAGCCTTGTCGAATCGCAGAAGCCTCGTACTTTGTTGGAACCGCAGGCGTAGATAGGACGGCAGAAGTACCGTGGTCCGAAGAGAAGTAAGAAGCGGTAGAATCGCAGAAGTATTGTTAATTGGAAGAAGCGGTAGAATCGCAGAATTAAGCCCATATCGATCGTAGCCTCCGGTATTACTCTTTAACGGTTACGGTTGAGCATTTCTTGGAGCGTCGTGGGTTGACCCATGAAATGCGGAGCTTCTGTGAATGGAAATTCACTAAAGACCGCATTCGATAAGCGGAGTTCGGCCGCGATTTCCGCCGGAGTATGTATCTGCTTCGTCGTGGGATTCAAAATCGGGAAGCCCGGGACGATGAACTGGAATGACTCCGTGAAAGGAGTAAATTCCACCGACGTCATAGCGTCTGATGTGATCCTGAGCTTTGCTTGTAAAGCCTCAGCCCACTCCGCTCCCATGTCCGTCGCATCCGGACGGGCGGCCACGTCAACCACGAGGAGTCCTTTCATCGACCAGCTCGCCTTAAGAACCGTCAGCGGTCCACCTTTCTTCGGGCTGGGCTTAGTCGCCCGAGTGTTATGCGAAACGAAAGGTTCGGGAGTACTCGAACGGAGTCGGGGTCTCTCACACCAGGGCTTAGGGTACGCTGCCTCAAACGTCGGAGACTTGTACAACGACGGAGACGATCACGCAGGCTAAGGGATGGTGGTGGTAAGAAGATATATTTAAGTTAGTACAAACAATGAGTAAATACCTAAGGGATGGTGGTGGTAAGAAGAATAGTGAGACGGGGTACAAATGAGTCAGACTATCTACTTATATACACACCAGACGTGGGGAGGTATTACTCTAAGAAGAATATTAGTAAGGGTGGGAATAGAATATTACGGAACGTTCCGGTAAAGAGCGACTAAGCAAGATGAATAATAAGAATGAGTAAGCATGAACGGAAAAAGGAATATGACCAATGAAGAATTAAGTAAGCGAAAGTAAAGGGAAAGTTCAAGTCCTAACACCGAGCCAGTACGTATACCTCCTCCCGCGAGAGAGAAGGGCGCGGTTTGATGGTGAAGCCCAGAGTAGTAGCAGTCTTGGCTTTCCGCATCCGGATGTCATTGATGGTGGTCTTCCTCTTCTTAGGGACCGCTCTGTTCAGGCCTGCGCCTTGTTGACCAGCGTTAGCCGCCTGTGCGTACGTATGACTGCCCGCATTTTTCCGCGTGACTTGAACGAAAGGAGCCAGAGCCGGAGCCGGGGCCGGGACATACCGGACATAACGGTCCGGAATGCCCTGAGCCTCGTTAGCCGAATTGATGGCATCGACGTCTATGACTTCGATAGCCTTTCCCTTACCCTTGTTTTTCGGCTTGGGAAGAGGGGCCTGTTGGGGGTTAGCGTTATGCACAACCTGCGCACCGGGGGCCGCTACCTGCACACCCGGGCGTCGAATAGGGGTTGTTACCTGGGGTGCTTTATGCTGTCCACCTCCCGGGGCAGCACCCTGCACAGCGGGGGGTTGTGCCCACCTAGACGCCTGAAGCCCTTGGCCCCCTGCAGTCGTCTGGTGGACGGGACTCGGCAGACGTCCCTGTTCTACTTTCTTCAACCGTTCTCCCAAAACGGCCAACTGCTTGCTCGTCTCCACGGCTTCCTCCCGTGTGCGACGGTTTGCTATCGTCTGTTCTTCACCTATCAATTTCAGCCGGTCCAGAATAGCATACATTTGTGGGTCGGCGTCCGTACCATGCGTTGGGTAGACTGCCGGGGTGATCGCCCACTCGCTGGCTAGATGGCGAAGGCCATCCTCAAAGGAGCCCGGGAACAGGGTCTCCTTGGTGTAACCATTCGAGAAGCCCCAATGGAAGCGGTCCATGTCGTCATTGTTGGCGAAAGGACCATTCTCACGTGATTGAGACAGGGCCGAGAAAACCAGGGCCGTGACCTTGCCGAGCGTGAATCCCAGCTGCTCGAAGTTGTGTGCGGAGGAGCCCGGTTGAGAGCCAGGTGACTCAGCTACAAGTTCCGGGACCTGGAGCTCCTTTTCCACCCGGTCGAAAACTTCGCCCACGTAATCGTACGTCTGGGTGTAGGCGGCCCGTGCGTCGTAAATGCTTTCCACCTCCATCTGCTCATCCCACGTTTTCTTCCCCAACGGAGTAGTCTCCTTAGTCGCCTCCTGAGACGCCTTACGCTTGCCCAGCCGTTTAGCGAGGGCGTCCTGTTCGTTCAGAGCGTCTGCAACCGCGGTGTCGACGCTGTGGCCGGTGGGAACTGTCCACTGGTCAGTCTCGTTGCCGTCCCAGCCTGAGTCCGCTGTGCGTGCCCTCAAGTCCTCTAAGGATTCCTGAGACATCTGTGACCTTACTAATGCAGGGTCAGGGGTGAACGACGATGCCCCCACAGACTGGGAAACACGGGCGATGGCGGGTTTTGGCGGCGCAGGGGGTGCCCCTTTGCTAGACAATGCAGCCTGAATTCGTTTGACACCTCCACGAGTTACAGATCGTAAACTACGAGACTCGCCACTATCAGACATGACGGTCAGAGAAAGAGGAAGGGTCATCGTTCCCGACTTCGTCTTCGTCACATGTGGATTTTACCACGCGACCGGCACTTTGCAACCTCCAATCATGTCTTCATGCTCAAGCAACGGCTAGTTTGCAGTACTTATAACTCACCAGCTCTTGGTCTCGCTTCTTTCTGGTAAATTTGCGGCTCGTAGTTGCTGCGTTTATTGCGTACTGACGCCTATGTTAGTTTCTTCACGTATCGGCAGCGCACATGCAAAGAATGAAATATAACAGTCAGGCACTCAGCTGCTCTGCGCAGCATTCTCATTTGTCTTTGCGTCTCTCTTCTCAGACCTCTTACATACTTTCTTCATTGTATTCTATTCTGCTAGCGAAGAAATCCCACTCTCCTTTCATTCTCCGGTCACTTCTACTACGGCGACGAGATGATCCTTAGGCTTGTCCTAATAGCTTTCATCCTGGCGCATGCTCTTTATTCAACTGCTACGCCCACTGGTGGGTATAAATGGAAGGTGTATAAAAACGGAGGCCAATGGCGCAGTTGGAAGTCCTGGCACTGCAGCAGCACATCACGCGAGTACTTCAGGTTAACGCTTTGGATGCCCCGACTAACACGAATTGCATTCAGCTGATAACTGCAGAGGTCCACTGGGTTTCACTTCGAGTACTTCCGACTCTGGTGGCAACATAACATCTCCCTCAGACACCCCAGACACTTCAGTCTTGTCGGGGTCGAATTCGGAGCCTACTTCTGGAGTGGATGACTCCGCTGATGAATCCTCTGCTACTGCTTCAGCGAGTTCTTCGGGCTCCGCTGAAGTGGATGGAGAGGCGCAAGATTGGCTTGACAATCACAATTCTGTAAGACAGCAACACGATGCGTCCGATTTAGAATGGTCTGAAGAGCTGGCTTCTTTCGCTCGATCCTGGGCAAGTAGTTGCGGCGACGGGCACTCCGGTGGTGAATATGGCGAGAACATTTATAAAGGTAGCAGTGCAAGTCCCTCGGATGCAGTTACCATGTGGGCGGGTGAAGTCTGTAAGTAGCCATCCATCCATATTATGCTGCTTCCTGACATCTTGCCAGCTCAGTACAATCCCTCCAGCCCGGAAATTTCCCACTTCACCCAAGTGGTTTGGAAATCGACGACACTTATCGGGTGCGGAATTGCAACCTGTGGTGATGCTTCCGTGGCTGTCTGTGAGTATGATCCACGAGGGAATCTGCTAACCAAAGAGGCGTTTGAGTAAGTGGTCATCTTCTATCTTTAAGGACTATCACAGACTGTTGCTGCAGCGAGAACGTGCAGGTCTGAGGAAGTCGCCGCCGCGCCGCGCCAGCTACATAAGATATTCTATGCGCCTAACTGCGATTATACTGCGAATCTGAAGTTTGATGCTAGTCGTCAACAGTGTTCTACGATCCTTCTTATGCCACGTTTGAGACCACAGTGGAGGAACTATGTATTTACAGTTGTAGTTGTACATACTGTGATCTTGCAATGCTCAGTTACCTTACATTTTGCTGCATCTCTGTACATTCTATGGATAGGCACCAAAGGAACCAATAAAACTTATTGTACTAGACGGAGCCTCAAGAAGACAGGCAGTTGATTATTAATATTACATAACAAGTTTGCTTAAATTGGTCGATGCAGCATCACGTGCACCTGAGTTGAAACCACAATACAACACGCGTCAGACACCAAAGTACTCTTCTGAAGAGTCTTCATTGCCTCCGATTTCTACATTCGACCGCTGGTTCCACCGACTTGCTGGTGTATGTCCGGTCCTACGCTCTAAGTGATGTACCACTCGAGAACGAAGAAGGTAACATCCTATGGTCGACGCGCCCATCGCGTGGTGGCAGTCTCAGATAATGGACGACTCGGCTCTGATATATTCTCAATCTCGAATAGAGACGGGGAAGATTCTCCCGACTCATACGACAGAGATTTCGGAAAAGACATATTCGCGCATCCGGCGAGATCGAAATCTTCTAGGACCGTCGTACCCGAAGAGAATGTATCCCGACGATCAGGTGCAACTGCTACTCCAAAGAAATCCCAAGGAAAGAAGGCTCTTGCAACGGGACTGTCCGCTCGTAAACCGCTCCGATCGTGTCAGGTAAACATTCCAAAATCGTCCACTGCATCCCCGAAAGCTCAACAGCAACGTGTCGGACACGGAACAAGCCTTTCGCCAGGGATGCGAAACCTTTCCCCGTACATTGATGTGGACATCGTTGTCCTCGACGAGAACGGTCGCCAGCTGAATGAGGAGCGGCGTGTCACGAAGACTGTGCAGCTAAATGACTCTGCGCCGAGGCCAGCCAGGCGCACGCGAGAACCTGCTACAGTTAAGAATTACAGGGTCTCCGCATCAGATGAGGACGATGAGGACGACGACGAGTATCTTCCAGCGCCTCGAACTCTTAAGAGTGGCAAGCGTTCTACAAAGGTCCCTGCACCGGTGTCGACATTACGCAAGAGCAGGGGGTCTGTCCGTAAGGTGTCTCTCGGCAAAGTGGGCAAACCTGTCCTGGTGCTATCAGATTCTGAGGCACCGTCCGGATCCAAGAGCTCCAAGAGAGCCATCCGTACCATCGTCCTAACCGATTCGGATGCAGGTTCCGATACCGAAGAGAAATTAGGGAGCAAGCAGACTCGTAGGGCGAGGACTACACGTCCATCCAACGCACAAGCCTCGCGAAAGCGTGTGACAGAGGGTGCAGTAGTACGAAGCTCGGCGGTTCCGAATTGCGGTTCGTCCCAGACTAATCAGACAACATCCGCTCCTAAAGTGCTAGTTATTCAAAACCTGCGCATAACAGATTATTCTCATTTAGATTCACGATCGACCCGCGCGATGAAGTCAGACTCGGTCACTGCAAAAGAGGGGAATGGGGCAATTCAACATGAAGTGCCGTCTAGGCCGCATATTTCCACTGTAGAGTTGGATGTGTCCGAGTCACAAGCTCGAGGGTCCATGCCGGCAAATCGGTCGCACTCCAAAGCGGTACTCCTGCAACAGCGTCCCACCAAGTCTAGTCCTTCACGAGGACCTATCGAAATATCTGATGATGAACTATCCTTTTCCATGGACGAGGAACTCGAGCTAGCGCTGCAGGCTGCGGGTCTGCAACTTTCTAACTCAGATTCTTCCTCCAGGACGACGCTTCCGGATGCACGACCTCTAGACCCTGGTCCCTCGAGCGGTCCTCAAAGGTCTCAGATACCATTCCTCCGCCCTCTTCTCTCCGAATGTGGTCAGCTCACCACGTTCGAATTTGTGTCTTTTATCGAAACCTTTCCTGCGGACCCAATAATTGGCGTGGCTGGCCTCCCAATGTCTTCGGACAAATCAAGTGGTCCAATATCCTTTAACGCATATCAGAAGGTCGGGGAAGCCTCTTACTCAGAAGTTTTCGGGATCGGGAATGTGGTCCTCAAGATTATCCCACTCCTTGACGAGGAGAACGACATTTCGGCTACTTGGACGGCTGATTGGGAGTCGCCACCTGTCAGTGAAGTGCAGGACGTACTGAAAGAAATTGTTGTGACAAGAGCGATGGGGGAGATTTGCAAGGGGTTCATTAAGTTAATCAAGGCTCACATCGTACAAGGCTCTTATCCGCAATCGTTACTTGCCCTCTGGGACAGGTACAATGCCGTGAAGGGCTCAGAAAGCGTACGGCCTGGTGAGTTTCATATTTGTGGCCCTTAGGATAAACTCTGACTGTGTTTTTAGATCACTTCACTGAGAAACAAACTTATGCGGTCATCATTTTGCCAAACGGTGGTCCAGACTTGGAGAATCTCTCTTTCAACACCCTTAATCTAATGGGTGGCAGCGGATGGCGCCAAGCCGGCAGTATATTCTGGCAGGTCGTGCGTAGTCTCGGACAGGCCGAAGAGCTTGTTCATTTCGAGGTGAGCTGCTCTGTTTCCTGGCTAACACCTCATTGAAGCTTACATCACTTAGCATCGTGATTTACACTGGGGTCAAATTCTCGTTCGGAGAACAATGAACTCGATACGGCCTTTCATCAGCAATTCCTTTGGCAAGGCCATGCTAGATGATCCATGGACTGGTGTGCAGGCTACAATTATCGACCTCGGACTTTCGCGCATCGACCATGGTCAAGGCGACTCATTCTGGACTCCCTTCGACCAGGAAATATTCGAAGGCAAGGGAGATTACCAATACGATGTTTACCGTATGATGAGAGACCATAATGATGATGAGTGGTGTTCTTTTAGACCACTGACCAACGTCATGGTGAGTATCTTGGACCCTAACACATCGGCGATGCATTGAACGCGATTTGACTTCAGTGGATCCACTACCTTGTTGATAAACTCATCCATCACAAACACCTCCGTCCTCTTTCGCCTCTTGTAAGCCAGGGCAAAAATCGGAAGGCCGCTCGTGGCGAGGCACAACTTGCGATTGCCGAAGCGGATAGGAGGGCCTACGAATGCCTCTTAGAAATGGATCATGTGCTGGGATTGACTATCACAACCATAGGTCTCAAAGTTGGTGCGAAAACATCCAAGAAATCGAGGAATGCTAGATATTCCTTCGCACTAGATTCGAGGACAGCAGTGATAGAGAGCGCTGCAGATGTCCTCCGTTACGGCAAAGACAGAGGCTGGATATTGTAGTTGTATAAATCGTTCATTTCCCCCGCCGATATAGACTATGTGAATATTGTTATCACACCACAGGTAGACATTGAGTTGCGCACCTACTACTATGTAGTAGTAGTACTAGTGGGTGTGACGCCGGTCACATGATGTTACCTGTCGCGTCGGAACATCACAGCTCTTCCACTCCTTTTCCTTTTCAAGCCAACCTAGACTCGCACCATTGAGTTCACTTTCAGAGAGCACGGTAATGGCGCTTCCAAACCAACTGAGGAGCTCAATGCTTCCTATCGAACTTGAGTTTATCGCTTCAGAAGAGCTAGTCGAAATTAAACCGACGGTCAAAATGGACAAAATACAATTCATTTCTGTAAGCCCCATCCACAGTGTGCCAATTCTTCATCATCGTCTGATCTGAACTCCTAGGGTCTGTATGGACCCTTCGCTGGTGGCCGTAGTGCCCGGGTCCCACTGTGGATTGCCGTGAACTTGAAGCTGAAGAAGAAATGCAATATCATCCCACCAGACTGGCTTACAATGGGTATGTGCTCTTTTGCGGAAGGGATGACGACATGTATCGAGTCTGAACAATTTTATGCGTAGAATATCTTCAGAATAAGCTAACGAATGAGACAGAAGAAAGGTTCAAGGATGAGTTCACGAGCTTTCCTTTTCGTTACGCGGAGATTGCCAAAGTTCTTCTGGACGTGTAAGCTACTACTGTGCCTCGGATACGACGTACCGCTTAATGACCTCCTTTGTAGAGCATCTGATGATATAGCCCAACCGGACAGAATACGAACACTGTTGAAGGATATACGAGAAGCTAGGCAATCGAAACTTCGGAACTCGCTCCTGAAACTTGATCCAGTGGCCTTGCCGGTGAGTTTTGATAATATAACATTTCAGTTTCCGATTTAAGCTGACCCCTTTTTGCCTCCGCACGCAAAAGATGAGCGGGGTCTCGGCAATGGAGATGAACGAAGTACGACCATTCTTCTCCAAAGCCATGAGTACTCTCATCCAACTCAGGACGGAGGATGTCAACATGCTCGGGGATAGAGAGGAGATGGAAGGGGAGTATGCATGAGCCATGCGTCCCCTACCACACCACTGTAGCACTAAAGGTTCTGTATCGGTTCTCAATTGATTCATCGGGGATAATGATCACTCGCAGCCAAATGGATGTGCGCGGGCCTTCATGGCGCTGATCACGGGGGAAATACCCACCGATGGTTTTGAGCTCCGCTTGATGGGAGAAGTCGAACGTGTGCAAAGACAGCGTGGACGATACCGTCTCTTATGCGGCACCATCAAAGCCGAATATGACATGATCTTACTTCCCTTGTAGATGGGTGATGATGTGACTTCGGTTTCCTATGGCTCTGTATAAATACCTCGGGTTCGTTTCTTCGACTGACAGCTGAAGCTGATGATGCTCTGGTTTACTGTCGTCGTCTCCTCCGTCTCGCTCCTTTCTGCGGCTCTCCCTAGTCGTGTCACACTAGAGCCTGATCCAAGCTTGTTTGAGTTTGCCGAGTTGAGTGGCAATACTTTCATCAACAAGGTATATCCAGAATAACTAAAATATAGCGCTTTCATTCAACTGAAATCTATTTCACTGTAATAGGGATTAGTAGCATTCGGCCTCATCCCCTCAAACTTTACGGAGTCAACAGGTTAGGCCAGCTACAATATACTCGACCCCATTTTTTCACTAACTCGAGAATCCGTTCAAGGCGATACTCTAGGTGGCATAGGTAGCGCGATTGCTTTAAAAGTAGGCACCTTCAGCAAGAATAACGACGGAACTTATTCTGGAACGCTCGTCGTTGAACCAGATCGCGGGTTCAATATGTAATTTCGTCACTACTCCATGTGCGCTAAAATTACTCACTCGACCCTTTCTTATTATTAGAGAAGAAACTGTCAATTATCAAGGAAGGCAGCATGATATTGACTTTGTCCTTCAGCCCTATTATGGAACGGCAGATCTTAGTTTCAGCGAGGCGCAGGACACGCTTACGTTGAGTTATTCGATGACTTTGCTATATTGGGACCTGAATAACGTTACGACCACTGGACTCGATGGACTGGGTGTGCGCAACCCCGTTCCAGGCTTCCCTGATCAACCCATTGCATCACAAGCTTTCAATCATCTGTCTGTTGACTGTGAAGGTCTGGCCCTTAACGCTGACGGCTCGTGAGTATTTTGATCAGTATACGAATAATTTCGCTAATACTTTGAATACAGTTTCTGGATGAGTGATGAATATGGACCTTACGTTCACAAGTTCTCTCCGACCGGTCATCTGCTTCTTTCGATTCAGCCTCCAAAGGCTATTCTTCCGTTCATTGATGGAAAGCTCAACTTCACTTCTGAGACCGATCCTGACACTGGACGAAAGGGAAATCAGGGTATGCGTTCACTAGGACTCCACCTCACCTCCATTCACTAAATGATAGCACTATTCGACAGGCTTTGAGGGTCTAACCACCACACCCGACGGAACCACGCTCTACGCTCTCCTCCAAAGCGCAACAATCCAAGACGGCGGGTCATCAAAACAAACAAACCGTTTCACCCGTCTCCTAGCCTACGACGTCTCAAACACCTCCAACTCCTTCCCACCTCTCATAGGTGAATGGGTCGTCCCACTTCCACAATCCAAAAAGGGTAAAACCCGTGCGCAAAGTGAGGTACACTACGTTAGTCCTGGAGTTTTCCTCGTACTAGCTCGTGACGGACATGGACACGGAGATGATGATAGTGAATCGAGTTATAAACAGGCTGATTTATTCGATATCAGTAATGCCACTGATATTCATGGAACGGTTTTCGATGAACCGGAGAATCCGATTGCGGTTGATGGTGTACTTGATTCGAGTATTATACCGGTTACGTACGTTCCTTTTGTCGACTTCTTGAACCCTACGCAGCTTGCGCGATTTGGGCTTCATAATGGCGATCCGGTGGACAATACGCTTATTGATGCGAAGTGGGAGTCGCTTGCTCTTGCTCCTGTCGACGATCCCGACTTTCCAGATGATTACTTCTTGTTCACCGCTGTAAGTTTCGAATGACCGAGTATAAAAATGAGAAAAATCACTACTGACTAGTCTTCTATGTCTAGGCGGACAACGATTTTATCAGTACGCAAGGACGTTTCAACGGTCAATCATTTGATGCCGGTTTGGATGTGGATAACCAGTTCCTGGTATTCCGAGTGACGCTTCCTACTGTTCCGAAAGGTAGCGTTGAGCAAGCAATTGGGATATGACAATTTTAATTTGAAGTATTATGGGCATGACATGAAAATACAACATGAAATGTTTCATCATCTTTACTGCCACCAGAAAATTAATCCAATTCATAGAATACGCATCGGTCCGTAAAGCTTCGTTGCAAAATCTGCACATTACTCATCCCTGTGATGGCACGGGTGTATCCTAGTCCTTCAATCTCCCGCACCAAGCTTCTGTGTCAGTACCTCTAGTTGCCGACGGAGTGCAGCTACCTCACGCAGGATGCTCGTATCCGCGCTCTGATAGATACAAATAGGCAGTCAAGTGGTGAATTAATACAAAGCTCAAGATAGGACCACATAGACATACCAACGTAGCGTCCGGGAACTCCCTAACAAGCTCATCAAACGGAATAGTAGAAATCTTCAACCCCTCTGGTTCGCTGATATCAGGATTTCGGATATCAGGATCATCTTCCTCTCCTTCTTCCGTCGGGCTGAACCAACTCTTCATATACTTATTCGTGCTCGCATCTAAATTCGTCTCCCAGAGCGCGATGATAAGGAGAGGGATGAAGAAGAGAACGCTCATCACCCATCGATTGTACTTTGCGTATGCTGTCGTGCTTATGAATGGCCTGTGGCACATTGGTGTCAATGGGCGTTAACTAATCACACTGAAGTAGATTTGGCGTACTCGAGAGGTGCAATGAAGAACATTTCGATGAGACTGAAGGGAGCTTTAAAGCAGGAATCATTGTGTTGATTGGGATGGCTTCATTGGATATCTTATATTGGACTGACCAGGATAGACGTATGAGTCGGGAGCACGAATCATGCCTATTGTCTTGCCAGCGAAGTAGGCCAAATATTGGGCTTCGGCATCGTCCACCACCTAAATTCATATTTAGTATATATGAGAGTGACAAATGGATGGCCCTTACATCATCATAAGCAGATGAGAAGAGAGAAATCAAGACATTCAGTAAGATGACGGAAGTAACAAAGTTCCACCTATTCATGTGGTTAGTGTTAGACTACTCGTCAACATAGAAATACGCACATATAGTAGAGAATGAGGCTTTCTCCACTGTCGACAAATTATGTTGAGCCGGCTGGTCGAATTGCGCTGAAGTATAGCTTACTTTGTCACTTTCTTCTCAAAGTCGGGTGCTCTATTACGCTCGACGTCAGGGAGAAGAAATAGCAAAGCTGAGAATCCTTACTGAAGCAAGGCTTGGAGTAAGGCATTGACCACAAGAGTCCCATGCTCCGTCTCGCCGTCTGCTGCATCAATAGCATATAGGCCCTGCGCGAAGCCAATTGCTAGAATTGAAAGAAGCTTTACGAGGAGAGTTGATTTAGCGTATCTTAACCCGACAAATATGCTGATTCCATACGTACGGCGAAGAAGATACCGGACTCTTGAAGCATGCGAGCCACGCATATCTGCATCGTACCGACCCACCTGTATGACGAGTGCGTTCAATTTCATGTGTCGGACATTTACCTGAGTACTTACTTGTAGCCATCGATAACGGTTATCAACTCTGGGTAGCATAAGGTCTTTGAACAGTCTGTAACCACAGGACAGTGATTCTAAACTCACTCATCCTGTACTTGCATTATGAGCCCAATATGAAAGATCCAGACGACAAGCTAACTCACCAGATGAACGGTGCCACATGAGATAGAACTTGGAAGCTACGGTAATGATAAAGGTCCGACCTAGGATCATCGGGAAGGTATATTCCAATAATTCGCAAAATAAGTGCGGTCACGAGCAGGGCGTCCGTAACGAATGATACTACACTCCAGAAGCCGAAAGCGCGCCAAGTAACAAAACGAAGAGTTTTGTAGAACTGCAACCTAATTAGAAACGGGTTTTGAACAGATCAAGAATCGACATTACCCTATGGACATCTAAGTTGAGTCGTCAGTTCGAATCTCTACTCGTTGGTGATCAAGATTGGTCTACCTTCAATCGCAAATGACAGAGAAAATATGTAGAGAACTACTTCCCAGAAGTCCAGACCCTGATGCGCGCTATTCAAGCGCTCCAGGGGTTGTCTCACTAAAGCAGCGTAAAGTACACAACCTCGTGGGACAGAAGTGGTGCCTACCCGCTTGAGAGTAAATTACGAGAAAGACAAGCCAGATTGAAACCCGAAAGAAATTCTGGTAGCTTCATTATCATTAGACAAAGCTGGTAATTGTTTAGCTCTTAAAAGCATACCGCGGCACTGATATCCGCGACGGGTCAAGATGATCGCGAAAATGTCTTTCGCGCGATTCGTCAAATGGAACATCTGCAATCAAACAAGCAATTAATTGTGTGTTGCCTTGGACCATGTGTTAGGTTGCTCACAATCAATGTCATGATGTGTATTGTTCCTTTGAACCCAGTCACCGCGCCAGAGACAATTGACGACTTGCCCATCGTCAGTAGCATGAGCTGTGCTTCAGAGTTTGCTTCTTACCATGCTGCGCCTCGGTAGAAGAAAGAAAAATTGTGCTGATACCTCGTTAGACTAGACGGGCTTGCATGGATGATAACCTTCCTTACCAATGCGTATCAATCGCCAGTTCCAGAGCACTTGAGAGGTCACTCTGATCTCCGTCCCATTCCAGATGGCGATATCGTTTCGACATGACGGTAGTCAAGCGATCTGGAGGTAGCCTGTGCACAATGAGTCTCGCAAGCATTTCACATGCAATCGCTGGGTATGTTCAATGAGTATACGATCGTAGTAGAAAGGGTAGCAACTAACCTCGACCATAATATTCATCATAGTCAGCAGCATTAAGATTAGCATCCCGCATGAAAGACCGACGTGCTTGAAGTAGACAATACGGTAGCTTTGTAACAGTTGATAAGCAAGGTGCGCTTTCTCCCTGGAATGCACGAAAGTAGTAACATACAGCCTCTTGAAAGTCACCGGCAGCTCGTTCATAGGCGCGTATAACGTGCGGAGAAAGTAATCTGCTAGTCGGTGTTATGAGTTCCTTTATCTCCACCTCGACTGGGAGCAGTTTCAATGTGAGCGCACGAAGACGCTTTGTCAATTCTAAGACCATGAAAGTTAGAACTATAGCTGCACCAAGGGGCAATATCACTCACTTGTGAGTGTATCTGGAGATGCGCGACATGATTTGTTTGAAAGAAGAGAGGCGGTTTCATCAGCACCGTTCGTTTCTGAGTTCATGGTTGGGATACAAGGAAGAAAACACAGGACGTCATCGGTTACCCTCGCTTTTCCGTTCCAATATTTCACGCGTCGCGTATTTCGCACGTGACAAAACTCTACCGTTGAGTGCTCGCTGCGGAGGGCGCTTCACTCAACCTATCATGCCGGTGAGCGTATCTTGTTCGGAAAAATGGCACAAAATTGCTTATATCTTCTCCAGGCCTATCACTCGTCGTTTAATGAGCTCCCCGACGTTCGTCAAGTGGGCAACATGTCCATTCTTCCCATCAGGACCAAGATACGTGGTCCTGCACCTCTGGGTGTGTATAAACCATCCCTTGTACTGTACCCAGTCCTCATCTTCTTGCAGCCGACCAAAATGAAGCAGACATCATCGATGAAACTCTCGATCTGTTCCGTGCTAACAGCCTCTTCCGCAACTTCGAAATCAAAGGTCCCGCTGACCGTATCCTGATCGTCCTCATCCTCTTCGTCTCAGATTGTCTCTCCAAAATCGGATCTGCACGCGTACCTCCTTCGTTAATTGAAGCGAATAAGACGCTCAATACGCTTGCTGTTGATAATTTCGCTATTCCTGGTGATGCTGGTTTCCCATTGAATGCGCACTATGCGCCTCCTCCGAGTAGGGCGGATGCTGGTGCGTCTTCGTTGACTTCGCTAATGACAACTAATCT
The DNA here is from genome assembly GCA_032164295.1 of Inonotus obliquus. NCBI lineage: Eukaryota > Fungi > Basidiomycota > Agaricomycetes > Hymenochaetales > Hymenochaetaceae > Inonotus > Inonotus obliquus. The sequence goes on from JAJHTX010000004.1 coordinate 1,471,296, forward strand.
AAGTATCAATGCATGCATAGAATACCTCCGTGGATATCTTACGCAAGCACGACAGGAACTCGCTGCGAGGCTTGTTGAACGTCTGTATGCTGATGGCACGGGTAAACCGAGCAAGTGGTGGCTGGCTTTCCAGAAGAGAAGATTCATGCATAGGAGCTTAGCTTAAAGATTATAACATTCCATTCCACTCCGAGAGTTATCGCCGTATTGTTGTAATGGAAGTTCGAGACTCTTTTAAATCAGCGTGCAGTACAACATTGGGAAAGCGCAGGAGAGCATTCTAACAACCTAATAATACAATATAGTAGCTTCACTTCTTGCGCCTTCGTTCGTTCGGATTCTTTCTTCCATAGCCGATGACGGGCATTCCATCAGGTCCAACAGCAGTCCGACCATCTGGGAACCGCCTGCCTTTGCCTCCAGCACCTACACTCAGCATCTCCGGAACCCAATCCGGATCCATCCAATTGCCAAGTTTAATTCCAGTATTCTCTCCACCTTTTGCGGCAGCCAAAGACTGTTGAACAATCCTCTTTTCCTCTCTCTGCCGTCGACCTTCTTCCCGTTTCATTGCACGCATATATTCTGTCTGGTCCTCGCGTAATATAAGACCTTCCCCTGTACCCTTCTTCGCAGAACCTGGTTTAGGGGCCGGGATAGAGTATTTCGTCCCTCGTGTACGATAGACAAAGTTCTTTTTGAGGTGTACTTCTAGTGCTGGTGAAGAATCGTCTGCTGTGGGTGATTTTACTGTAACGGATGTTCGTAAGAGCGATGGATTGCCACAGGTTGGGCAGAATTTCTTGGACGGGTCTGTACAGATTCTATGAATCAATTGAGTAAAAGCAGAACTTGCAATGACAGGAAGAGTTTCGACATACTTGAAACAAGCATGGCACCTAAGTACCCAGGTCTTCACTTTGTCAATCCTCTTCCCTTCGATTCCGACAAGATTCAGATTCATCTGAAGCAAGACGTTTTGCATTGCAAAGTCTGCAGTCATGCAGCCAACAGCAATCTGCTCTGGTGGTCCGTTACCGGCACCATTACGGCCGCCGTGTTTCCCTCGACCTTTTCCACAACGCTTCTTTCCAGGGACGGTTGAAAAGAGATCGGAAGGATCGGAAGACGGGAACAAGTCAAGTGCCCTGGACTTGTACAATTCAACGTTGTCAGGTGTGATCCATTCGCCTTCGCCATCATCTTCGTCCGAAGGATCATCAAAGAGAGGAGCCGCTTCGGCAGGTTTGGTGTCTGAAGAAATCGCCTCAGTTTTCTGGTCCGCTTTGGGATTGGTAGAAGTCGAATCATCTGAAATGGGCTTAAGAACGACATTGAGAGGGTCCTGTTGAACGCCGTCGTCCTCTTCCTCTCCCTTTGAGATGGATGGAGGAGGTCCTTCCGCATGCTCTTCAGTTGTCGCACCCTCCTGAGGTGCAGATTCATCATTCAATCCAGCCTCATCCTTCTGAACTTCCACTGTACCAGAGTCAGACCTGTCCTGCACCTCCGAAGCCTGAACGTTCGACGACTCTTCGCGCCCCAAGCCTTCTGTATGTTCTTCTGCAGCCTTCTTCTCCGACTCCGACTTCTCCTGCTTATCCAACGCAAGCGTCAAGGCAAGGACACACAAATCCGCATGGGAAAGCACCGAATAGTCTCCTGTCTTCTTCGCGAACTGTATTACTGGACACGTCGTCAACGGAGAAAACCTCAGCCTAATGAGACAAGCCTCGTACCTTGTGAGAGCGATGTAGCATCAGGTTCCCGCACCTCTATCTTAACGCCTGCCAGTAAACCCAGTTTCTCAAAGTGCTCTCGTGCATTCTTGTCTTTGAGCTCAGACAGAACTTGAGGAACAGTCAGATAACGTTCCGCCAATCCACGTAGAGGAGAAAGCGACAATAAAGGACCGGCATCCAGGACGAGATTCTTGCACGACGGTTCCGTCCCCATGACTCGAGAAATTTTTTGGACAGGTGAGTAGCGGAGGGATAACCTCAAAAACTATGAAGCATTGAAATTTTAAGTTTACGATCTTATTTTAGCATGCGTGAGAATTATTGATCTTTTTTAGACACAGAGGCTTTTTCTGTCTTTCGGGATGTGAATCCGAAGATTCGGAAGAAATGCATACACCCAGACTAGAGTGTTCGCTCTCTCCCAGTATCTCCATCCCTCTTCATCACCCTAAGCTATTCAGTACCCCCAATGTCTAAGAAGTCGTACGTACAAACGTCGCTGAAAACGAGGAATGATTTAAATGAATGGGTTCTGCAGGTTTAACATCGTCGTGCTGCCAGGAGATGGCATTGGTGTGTTCCAATGCCGTGAAACGCATGATATTACCTTAAAGCTACTCAAATAGGTCCTGAAGTTGTCGAACAAGCCGTTCGCGTGTTGAATACGATCAGCTCAGTTTCGTCGGAAGTCGAATTCAAGCTCTCGTTTCACGACATCGGAGGTGCGGCAGTTGACAGGATTGGCCAAGCTCTTCCAGACACCACCTTAAAGGCATGCAAAGAGGCAGATGCAATTCTTCTAGGTATATACAATGTTTCTATCACATAGACGGTGCCAAAACCTTATCATATCCCAGGTGCTGTCGGTGGACCCAAATGGACCTCAAGTCCAGTACGTCCAGAAGTGGGTCTACTCACGCTCCGCAAAAGCCTCGATCTCTATGCGAATATTCGCCCCGCAACGTTTATCTCCCGTTCTTTAGTCGAGGCATCCCCATTGAAGCCAGAAATTGCAGCTGGAACGAATGTTATCGTCGTCCGTGAATTAGTTGGAGGATTGTACTTCGGCGAGCGAAAAGAACAAGGCGCAGAACCTAAGCCGGATACAGCTTGGGATACTATGATCTACAGTGTCGAGGAAGTGAAGCGTATCACTCGTGTTGCTGCCAAAATTGCGCTTGCAGCGAACCCGCCTCACAAGATTGTATCGGTCGACAAGGCAAACGTACTCGCAAGCTCACGCTTGTGGAGGAAAGTAGTTACGGAGACTTTGGCCGAGGAGTTTCCTCAGCTGAAGCTAGAACATCAGCTCGTGGATTCCGCGGCAATGATCATCGTTGCGAACCCGAAAAAGCTGAATGGAGTCATCCTCACAGAGAACATGTTCGGAGATATGTGAGTAATGTATCCGAAAATGCATTTCAGACCTTGACTCACTCGCTTCTTCAGTCTTTCGGATGAAACAAGTGTGCTCGTTGGGTCACTGGGCCTTCTGCCATCTGCATCCCTCGCTGGTGCACCGAAGACCGATCTTGCAGCGGGCGAGAAGCCGCCGGCTGGGTTATATGAACCCATTCACGGTTCGGCTCCGGATATTGCAGGACAAGGAATTGCAAATCCAATTGGAACCATTCTAAGCGCTGCGATGCTTCTACGGTATTCGCTTGGATTAGAGAAGCAAGCACAAGCGATCGAGGCCGCCGTTGGTCGGGTGCTGGATGATAAGGCAAGTGGTGGACTTGGGTTACGAACGAAGGACTTGGGAGGGGAGAGCACGACGGGTGAGATAGGAGACAAGATTATTGAAGTGTTGAAAGAAATTCTGCTGTAGAGAGTAGAGGAGGATATGTATGCGGAAATTGAATAGAATAGGAAGGAAATCTCTTTGGCGACGCGTGGTGATCCGTGAATTGATCCGTGATGAGTAAAAGGCGTTTCGGGTGATATTAGTCAGCGAATTGTTATCTCCGCTGATTTGCGTGTGTGTGATGAGTGATCCTATGGTTGCCCGCCGCTTCACAGTTCCCGCTAGACTAACCCCAGTCGCTCTTTCCCCATCTCGGTCCCTTTTCTTCTCTCTCTACAACCTCAACTCAGTTGTTCAGTCTATTCCATCCCTTCCCCCCGCCAGCTGGTTCCCCTCCGGCATCCCGCCGCGGCGGGCAAGCTCTTTATTCACGATGCCCGTCATGCTCCTCGTTATACTCCTTGCTTTATTCGCCCTCCCATGTGCTCTCATGCCCGAACAGGTCTGGAAGGTTTTCAATGCTGGAGACGATGATTATGGTCTGCGTGATATCAACCTAGTTGCCCTCAGTGAGCCCTCCTATCTGGTCTCCTTGATATCTGGGCATCGTTTCTGAATGAATAATTCCTTTTCATCGTGTTCAAAAATCGTCTGACTATAATAAAAACTCAATCGATGCATATGCTTCTTCGCCTTCCGTTTCGCGCCGTTATCAGGGAATCCCGTGCGCGAATCTGGTCCCCCAGTTTGTATGGCAAAGTTGATTATGCTTCGGCATAAGGTGCGTCCTGTCGTTCGTTTCTCCTCGGTCCAATGATTCAAAGTTTACTTTTCAAAGATAAACCAAAGTGGTACTAAGAAGCGAAGTCGATCAGTTCAGCTACGCCATACTCGTTCTATCTCACGCATGAATACCATGCTTCCTCAACGACCTCGGGCTTTCTCGTGGATGAAATTCGGGAAACGAATGCATTGACGGGTGCGGTGCTCCGTGATACCCACAACACAGCACTAGCGATGTACTAGCAATCTAAAATCTGTTGGAATATAGGGATATTTGTGTTGTCTTTCAATGTTATTGGATTTATGATCAATTCTAATGAATAATTTATTCCGCGTCTCGAAAAAGCATGATATGTAGCGAAATTACTTGAAGCTATAGATACGTTGGAGATGGGATGGACTACAATGACTTCGGCCAGTCTATGGCGCGAAACGGCTGTGCCTGTCGGAGACAGATGCTAGTACACTGCTCATCTTGGTGACTTTGCGTCGGACGGGCTGCTTGGAATTGTCTTGTCGGCTCGACGCGCTCTTTAACCTAAGCCCATTATTGTGCCGAGGTGCCTTGGGTCCATGACCGGTGATAGCACCGCGCATACCTCCAGTGCCAACATTGCGACCACTCTGCTCTTTTCTCCATGCGGCAAGCTGGGCTGCTTGTTCGTCGCTTAGTTTGGTTGGCTTTCTCGGAAGCTAGATATTAAAGTTAGCTACATAACCCAAACAATGATTAGCAGGAGAGCATACAGCATCGTCAAGTTCAGGAACATCTGCTCGTCCAAAGACAGGTCGTCGCACAGCCATTCTCTTCGGCCTGTCATCGACCTCCTTGACCCGGAATTCATCATCACTACTTGCAAGTGCATCGGCCCATGTCACATCCTCAGGGTCAAACACCTGAAGTTGCTGCAAACTGGTCAGCTCGCAGGACATGTAAACAACTTAGGAAAACGCACATTAAGCCCGCTCTTATTCTGACGAGCAATTTCGCGTAACTGTTCCCGAACGTCTGTCGCTGAAACAGTTTCTGGTTCCTCAACCCCATCATTCTCATCTTCATTCATCTCATCGTTAGCCAAGTGCGAAAAGTCGTCGGTGTCCTCCTCTTGTATATCGCGCTGATACGCTTCATAAAAGACGCGAGATTTTTCGTCCTTTTCTATAAACAACGTCAAAAACATCAAGAGTTATCGGTAAAGTAGCTGTACGTACTCAGATCCTCGAGTTTATCGCCTTGTATTCTTCGCTTCTTGTGCATGCGCCGACGGAGTCGACGTGCTTCATCGTCTTCGTCTTCATCCGACTCGCTATCGTCCACGGCTAAACCACCACGACGTTTACCACGAAATTTTCCTTCAATGGCAGCTTGATGGTACTTCTCTAGAGCTGCATCGTCCTCCTCTAGATGTTCTCTTTTGACGACAAATGAGCATCAAACTTGCTCTGAAGGGCCCGCACTTACTTGACTTTCTCGAGCACTTTTTCTTCCGCAATAGCTTGAGCATCCATTGCAGCATCGTCAATCAGATTTTCCACGACTGCATCTGGGTGATCCTCATCACTCTCTTCGTCATCCTCTCTCGCGAGCTGCCCAAATCCAAACATCTCATCTTCGTCTGACTCCACTGCCTCTCCTTCGACAAAGTTTGATTTGCCGAGCTTTTTCTCCGTCCTCTTTTGCTTTCTCGCCGCTTCTAGCATCCTTGAGAAAGCATTGGAAGACTGGTCCATAGGCAGCGGGGAGCGCTGGATATCGTCAACAAAGGAATCCGCTCGACCCTTTCCTTTTATCAAACGGGTAAGGCGTTGCTGGGAAGGACTTATGGTTTCACCATCGAGAGAGAGCGTGCTGAGAGGTAAACGCTTCGTCGTTGAGGGCGGGAAGGCTCCCGCTTGAACCCGTGAAGGTGTCCAGGATCGATACACCAACGGAGTGGACCCTTCGGGTCTTGTCTGTGTCAACAGCCTAGAGGAACAGTAACTCAGCCAGGCGTGTGGTCTAGAAATGCTCGACGCACCCATTTTCAGAGACATAAAGCTCTTGCTTACTGCGAGAGGAAGTAGGGCTTAGACTGGCCTCCTTCATAACGAAATCTTGCTCCTTCTCGAAAACCGCATCTGCCCGCCGTCGAACCTGGGTTGTAACCTCGAGAGCGGGTTGCAGCTTTGTATCGAGAGTCAGGGATAGCTCATCATTGTAGACAAATTTCCTCGGTTGTTTCTTCAGAGTCATGCAATTGTGATTAGATTACGGATAATGAGTAGAAGAGAAGAGCCTGCCTTCGTCTCAGGCGAAACGCTACCGGAGTTTGGTCTCACTGATCTTGGTGGTTCCTTATTGACGCGTAGACGAAATGCTGGCTGAAGGGCTCCCGTTGAGGGAGCATCCATGCATACGCCCTCTCCGTCATTGAAAAGTTGCGTAAAGCCCCCTGCGCTTCCATCGAATGCCGGTCGAAGGGAGGCTGGGCTTGATCTAGCAGAATGGGAACCTCTTGATTTGGGCGTCTTAGGACTCGTGACCGAAGGCGGTGAACGAAGAACGAACAGATCATCAAGGTCGCTCATCCTTCTAACTTGCAGAGGTCTACGAACGCTTTGCATGCCATCATCCTCATCCGCAGCAGGGGACAGAGGCAGATGCCGACCAATGTCCTCAGGGCTGAAAGCTCCACTGCGCAGTCGGCTTCTAAAAAGCGGTCTAATTGATGGCACACGTTCGACAGGCACGGTGTTTTCTTTATCGTCACCGCTATCGATGGCCGGTGGTACGTTATTCTCTTTGTTTTCTTCGTCGAGTCCACATTCGGAGGACGGTTCGCTTCCTTGACCGATGCCGCCAACAATCAAGGATGTCTCTGGAACGAGAATTCTACCTCTGCCCTGCTGTTGCGTCTCTTCACTTTCGGAATCTGAAATAACTAGCAGATTATTTATTCGTCTTGCATGATGGGACGGGAGATTAAGGTCTTCATCCTCTGTGGCCTCGACCTGATCGTCTGGCGCGGTCACTTCCTCACTGAGTGTGGTAGTATCTTCCATCTTAAATGTAGAGTCCCCCGCCTCTTCCTCATCAGAATGCCTAACACTTCGATGACTAGAAGGGCTCATTGAGCCATATCGTTCCGGTTGCCACTCTCCGCCGTCATCATCTTCCAGATCTGAATCAGTCCGTCCCGTGTCTTCTCCGCGGTCCTTTCCGTCATCATGCCGTCTTTTAAGTGCCAGGTCTTCCGCAAGGTGGTCAAGTGAAAGAGGTTCACTTGAAAGAGTTGCACGTTGTTTCCCGATGAGCTTCCCTCCACGTCGCTTCCACTCTTCCTCCTTCTCCTTCGTCAGTTGCATACTCTGCTTCGTTGCTTTGCTAAGCATCACTGTTTGCAGGTCGCGGTGATCCAGAGCTGCTCTAGGTCGTCGCGTGTCTCGGTGTGTGAATACCGGTATAGCAGCTACCTTTAACGCAGCATCGCCCTGACTGCTTTCGAATACTTGTGACAAGGAATGTCTTGAAGATCCCATGCGGAAACCGGCAACACCTGCAAGGCGTTTTTCAAGCGAAGACGAGGACTTCGGCGGTTCAGCTGCTGTTACTTTAACATCTGCCACAATTTCGAGGTCGTCATCATCGGAACTGAAGGCAGAAGCAAGGGTTCTCGATGTCTCAAGGACTCGTCGCTTTGCCGCGGCCAAACGATTCTTGCGCTGAGCTTCTTCCGCCTGTTTCGTTTCGTTATCTACTCCTGTCGTTTGGCGTACGTCAAGCATGTCGTCGTCCGATGCGTACTGATCACGAGATGGCTCCGCCTTTGGCTCCATTTCTGTAGTTGCATCCACAGTATTAGGCGACGATGTGAACTCCTGAATGGGATCTGACGAAGCAACACATAATTTCGTTTCTGATAGCAACTGTCGTTGCCTGGATATTCACGTGTAAGAATAATGAATGTACCAGGCATGATGACTTACTGTACGCTCTTCAGAAGATGCTCTACTGTATACAGCTCAGCTCGCTTAGTTAAGGAAACCTTCTGATCAGCCATCATACGCGCGTGAGCTTTCTTTGACTCTTTCTCCTCTTTCTTGCTCAATTTCTAAGTAGCGCATGAGTTAACCCATCCAGAGCATGAGACAACGTCGAATGGTACCTTAATTTTGTTTGATTGTTCTTTCTTTTTACTGCTTCCGCCTTTCCGATCGATTTCGCGTTGTTTCATTCCCCCCATTTCATTTATCACACCACAGTCTTTATGAGTAGGAGACGAAATTGGTTTCCCTTCATGTACGTGTCCGTGTTCATAATCCGGAAGTGAAGGCGTTCGCCCAATACCAGCTTGAGATCCTTTAGCTGGACGGTTTTGCGCAGCCATCTCGGTAGGTGAGGATCCATCTACCAGCTCTCCAGCTTCAGCCGATTCAGAGAAACGCTGGAAAAGTTTTCCATTGGTAAACTTTGGTTCACTCGAACCAGGAGATGGGGGATCGGATTGAGACGACAACGGGGGAATCGAAGCTGAGAAAAGTGCTTCGTCACGCAAGCCTGAGGAATCATCCTCTGTAGACGGTGAGCGTGCAAAGCTACTATCTTTGTCAAATAGCTCATCTGCAATTTTACGCGTGGGTCGATTTGGCACCTCTAGATCCTCCTCATCGAACTGTTTGTCGATTAAAGCGAGCTTCTCTTTCCAGCCGAACGTGTCTGACGCGTCATTTGACAAACTTTCACCGGATTCGAGTCTCCCCACTACCTCCGAAGGTTCAAGACGCGTCTGGGGGAAAGTTATAGTGGGGTCCGTAACGATAGACGCGTCGGTGGCCTCCCTCTTCCTACCATACGTCCGCTTAACCTTGGTGACTGGCTCTCGCGATTCCTGATCAGCATGAGGCGAGCTTTTCTGTCCTTCATCCATGAGTGGAGAAGACTCGAGAATGTTGAGTGGTCGGGGTGGTATGTTCCTCAACGCGATTTGTTGGATGGATGGATGGTAACTACAATTACGTGACGTGCCATATTACGCGCCTTAGGTCATATATTCACACGCTTTAATCATTCATCATTGATCGTCAGCGCAAACGTCCTCAAGTTTCGTGCCAGCACCGTTTCTCCCATCTTTCTTTCCCTCTTCACGTATTTGACAATGACCTCTGTTGACCGGAGTGCACCGTCCCAAGTCTTTGATAATTTCGATGTTGACTTAATCGTCAAAGTGCTAATTCAAACGGTCTTCAGTTGAGCACCTTGATTCTCAACCGTCTTTCGAGCTAATCATGTATTTCGGTTCGCAGGTCCTTTTTTCATCTTCTTCATTCCAGTATTCTTCAGGTTTCAGGGCTTGGAGTTCAGCTCTCCGGTGTTTATCTATTCTGCTATTTATTTCATCTTTGTTTCTGTCTTCTGTAAGTGTTCAGGAGAATCGTCGATTACTTGGTGCTGACGTACCGAAGGGGCACTCAAATGGTTTTCTCGTCTATACAGAAATGGGGGCAACCTTTTCTTTGCTCCAGAGCGGTTTGATTGGGGAGAGCAGGTAGTGGTGATAACAGGAGGTTGGTTTCCGTTATTTGGCCTTATGAAGCTTGGCTATAACACGAAGAATAGGCTCGTCTGGAATAGGAGAGTTGATCGCAAACACGCTGGCCGTGCGCAACGTGACGACCGTTGTTCTGGATGTGAATCCAATTGTGACAGAAAACTGTGAATCCGAAAGTAATAACCATTTTGATCAATCTGACGGGGCTTTGGTAGATAACATAACCTTCTATAAGTGCAACGTGTCAAAGTGGGAAGAAGTAGAAGCTGTGTCAAAGCAAATCATTGACGAGGTATGTCTCTTTCATCTCAGCAAAGAAAGGTTAGAGCTCATCTTTCAAGATTGGACACCCTACTATCCTCATCAATAACGTGGGTGTCGTGCAAGGCAAACTACTTCTTGATTTGACTCCTGATGACGTGAAGCAGTATGCTCAAATATCAACCTTTATCAACTCGCGATGCCATCTAACCGTCTCCTTAGAACCTTCGATGTGAATGTACTCTCGCACTTCTGGACGCTCAAGGCCTTCCTTCCGGAGATGATCAAGCGGAAATCAGGGCATATTGTACGCAGATACTTGTCTATCTGCTGAGGCTTCGACTTATACCTTCGCGTAGGTTACAATGTCATCCGTCCTCGGCTTAGTGGGAGTTGCACAGATGTGTAGGTTCTTTTAAAATCAATGACTGAAGTGTACCTAACACGCAGCGTCAAATAGCCGATTATTCCGCGTCCAAAGCAGCCCTTGTGAACCTCTCCGAGTCGCTCCGATATGAGCTGGACAAACGGTGCATTGGACAGTTGACATGAATTCTGAATCTTTGTTGACATTCAGACCCGTTTACTAGATACAAGGCTCCGAATGTCAGGACTACACTAGTACTTGCAGGGCATACGATGACGCCGATGTTCTCAAAGGCAAACTTGCCTACTTCCTGGTTTCACAAGTTCTTCGCTCCTTCTCTTCCTCCGTACGCCATTGCGAAGGCCATTATTGCCGCTATCGATGATCAAGAGTCTAGAACGATTTTCTTGCCGTTTTACGCTCATTTTGTCAGATGGGTGACAGTATTACCAAGTTATCTTCGGGACCTGTTTCAATGGGTACGTGATTACTTTTTTTGTATGCGTTAATTGCTATTCACATTTCTGCGTCATCAGATGTCTGAAGCAGACTATGCTATGAAAGGGTTTGTCAAAGTATCAGGAAGGAGGTCGGAAGAAGGCCCACTTGACTCAGTTGAACAGGGTGACAATAAACGAGCAAAGTCCACTTGAAGACAGTCTCAAAATCAGGTTTGACATAGACAAAAACAATTCTTGGAGAGTAATTGTTGAGTAGTGGATAACCGGGAATGTACTGCTGGATCTAATTGTCGTATTGACTTTGAATGGTTTCGGACGAGGTGTAGAAGGGGCAATAGCTGTGCCGAGCGGTGTTGTGGTTGTGGCAATCAATAAAGTCACGTGAGACTGCCTTTTTCGATAAAGCTTCTCTCGTTTTGCGTCTCCTCTCCAACAAACATCCCTGCACTCGTCCGACAGTCGACTTCATAGGCGCTCATCCTTTGCGACCCAACTGCAGTGGCAAAGGACCAAGAAAGAACTTTAGCCACGATGCTCGCCTTAGCCGCACCGCCATTACATGACCACTCATCCTCTCACAACGCCCCTGTTACCACAGGGAAGACACCCATCGTCCGCTCAAAACTAATTGCACGTCGGGCTCCGTCATCCGCGTCTTTAAATTCTACTGGCCTAGTCTCCTCGACGGCACCCTTGTCTTCATCATCCGCGTCGACTTCGTCAAGTAGCACTGCTGTTCCGCACAACTCGCGGTCGAGTTTGGTCATATCGCACATTCGTTCAGAGCCGTCTCTCTCAGCAAAGCGCGGAGCTTCGCCACCAAAGTCTTCCCAGCCGAAGTTGGTTGACTTGGAGGCACAACAAAGACCAGTACAGTCGACTATCCCTTCGATGCCGGCCTCGTCACCGGCTAAAGACGATGTCATATCCGATATCCAATCGTACCCGACTCCAGAACTCTTGCGTGTGCTTGCGGCCCTCTTGACCTCGATCGCAACCGCGAACGACGGGCATCCATCCAGGTCTAACCAGACGGCCTCGCGTTCGTCGTCTAACGTCGACCATCCTCCAGTCTGGGAATCACTTTTCACCGCATCACGCACGGCCCTCTCAACAACTTCGTCATCTTTGACCTTCCACGCACGGAATATACCATCAATCTCACTCCAAGCATATTTACTCCGCATTCTTCGTTACTGTCCGACGACAAACGAGGTTTTCCTATCACTTATAGTATACTTCGACCGGATGTCTAAACTGGCACAAGAGGCAACAGGCCACCGCCTTGTCATTGACTCTTACAACGTCCATCGACTGGTGATTGCAGGAGTTACTGTGGCTAGCAAGTTTTTCAGTGACGTGTTCTACACAAATTCTCGATACGCTAGAGTGAGTCTTTTTTCTTACCCTGTTTACTACCCTTTATTCCTTATTTGTACTGTTTATTAAACGGGGCAAATGGCGGATTTTTCCATGACCCCAGCCACAGAACTATCCTTCTTGATGTTTACCTTACACGTGTGACAATTGAATAAATACTGACTCTCCCTTGCTTTAGGTGGGCGGACTTCCACAAGCGGAACTGAACCAACTCGAGCAGCAATTCTTGCTACTTAACGATTTCCGCCTTTCAATCTCTCCCGAAGAAATGAAGGATTATTGGCAACAACTAATGGACTTCTCTGAAATCCTAGAAAAGGCTGAAGGCCAAGCAGCAGCAGCAGCAGCAGCACAAGAGATCGCTGCCGCGTCGGGTGTATCCGTGTCGGCATCCCGACCTTTACATAGCATGGGTGCCTATGATGCTTTCGGAGGTCCGGTCGTTGGCGACAACTCTGATGGTAATCAGACACGAACTCAACAACGTAACACCACACCTAAACGTTATCGATCTGCTGATGTACAAATCGTCGAACGTCGTTCAACAACGGTTGAGGAACAGGAGGAGAGGGATCAGGAAAGTAGTGTTTGTTCGGAGACGGAGACGGATGCTGAGACAGACGATGAACCGACGATTCGCCCTGCACATTCGTGTGCTTCGTCTGATACCCAGAGTCTATTCAGTAATGATGCGAGCGACGATGGTGTGGATCGGGAGGACTACGGAGGGAAAGATACTGGATCGACACGTGATGAACCGCATAGTCGTCCGCCACATCATCATCGGTGGAATAGTACTGCATCTTCGGTGCATTCGTCAACAGACGGGGATAGGCTCATGACCAGCCCGTAGACGATAGAAAGCGCGGGTTCATTGGCCTTTTAGATACCTTTCATTCTTCTGTACGTCTGTTTGTTCTCTTCAATTCGTTCCTGTCACAAATCTTGATCCATCTCGATTTTATTATTGTTCACTCAGGCACGGCTTCTCTCTCTCTCTTTCATGTACTCATGTACGACTACTTTACACTCCTTAATGTGCATTCTATTCGGACAGTACATATATCCATATTCGTCACAATCCAGGTCTGCCTTCATGATGTACTGCTTTATGTATGTATCCTAGGCCTTCCTAACTTTGTTCTTCGTCACAATGCTCTTCAACGAGTGGATGCTTTGCGTGAGACTACAAAAAGATATTTTGCAACCTTATGAGACACATATGACGCGCAAGCCGCTTGAATATATCGTAGACCGATGAAAAGGATTGCCGCATCTTGACCCATTCAGCCGTCAATGTGTTGCCAAAAGCAAACAAGTCCGACAAGGGATATACACCTATGAGACTTTAAGCATGTACTCAGGATCAGAGAAACTGGACCCGTAAGACGAACATGCAACCAATTCTTCCTGTTGTTCCATTCCATTGGCGTTGTGACGTGCTTCACGTTCATGTCAATACGATCATGTCCACCGAAGCGTTTCTCGTCGCTCGTCAGGACGACGGAGTATTCACCGGCCTGATCTACACCGACGCGATAGTCGGAGAAGGAATTGGTAGGATGGAAGTTGAAGATGAAAAGACAGTCTGCACGCTCGAAAACAATGATCTTGTCCCCCTCATGTTTCAAAGAAACATATGCCTTACAAATGAGGTCAGTCCACGAAACCACCATCAACTTGATTGAAAAGAATTACCTGAGGGGCGGATAGCCAGCGATATTTTGCCTCGGCATTATTCATGGCGGCATCAAATCTGTACAGGTACTTGTAACGCAGCAAGTCGTCATCAACGAGGTTGAACTGTCTGCGGGCGTAATGGTAGGAGTTATTGTTCCCGGCGCGGGGGAAATCCAGCCACTGAATGAAAGGATGAGCACAAGGAGTTGATACGCAGAGATCAACTCACTTCAGGATGTCCGAACTCGTTTCCCTCGAAGTTCAAATAACCCTCACCTCCAAGTGAGTGAACAAGGAAACTTATTGGGAAAAGATGTCATTCCTCTCAACACTATACATAAGAACGATGGAACGCACCGAATCATTTTGTGCAGTGCAAGGCCGCGATCAATTACGGGCGTGAGCTCTGTCATGTCGGACATATTCGTATCTGGTCTAGATTAGCTGGAGTCACGTAGAAACTGAGCAGGGAAACAACGCACACATCTCTTTATCCATCAACCAGAATGCGATGGTTTTATCCCCAACAAGTGCCTGATCGTGACTTTCTGCGTAGGCTATGCTCTTTTCACCGTGGCGTCTATTGATAAGAGTGTGCACTATGCTCCCCATGTCCCATTCGTCATCCTTCTTGTGCTTGAGAATCTTGATCCACATGTCGGGAATGGCCATTGAAAGCCGGTAATCGAATCCTACACCTCCAACCTTGGACGAAACTCCCAGTAGAGGCATGCCAGAGACATCCTCTGCGATAGTCACTGCTTGTGGGTAAAGCTCATGGACCATATCATTGGCCTGGGGGCGTGCGTGTCATCCTGATGTCGCGTATAATAGGATTGAAGCTTACCAGCATCAAATAAACAACACCCTCTTCATCAACCGAGCTTCCAAAGTACTCGTGATAGCCACCAGAAAAACCAGTTCCGATTCCATGGTGAGTATACATCATACTCGTCACACCATCGAATCTGAAACCATCGAACTGATATTCCTCTAGGTAGAAACGCAAATTGCTGAGCAAGAAGCGCAGAACCTCATGGTGTCCATAGTTGAAGAGGCGACTATCCCAGAGTTCATGACGTCCTTTACTACCTTCATGGAAGTACTGGTGGTCGGTTCCGTCAAAATTATTGATTCCATCCAACACATTCTTGCAGGCATGGGAGTGGATAACATCCAGAAGAACAGTCAACCCCAGTCCGTGCGCAGTATCGATGAGTTCCTTCAGCTCTTCTGGGGTTCCGTAACGTGAGCTTGCCGCGAAAAAGCTTGTAACCTGGTAGCCAAACGCTGACAGAAATGTCATCAATCCTCAGAATGCTACAGGCATCGATCGAGACTCTCACAAGCATAGTAGGCATGCTCCATGACGGCCATCAACTGAATAGTATTGTAACCCAATGTTTTGATTCGTGGAAGGGTATTTTGCGCGAACTCCTTGTAGGTTCCGACCCTTCCTTCCGGGGTCGAGATGCCGACATGTGCTTCATAGATTTTTGCAGAGTCTGGCCTGGCCGGGCGGGGATTCTTAAAAACGTACTTCTCATTCTGGGGAGGATTCCAAAACCGTGCGTCGTAAACGGGGGAGACGGAAATATCCTGCGTAACACGCTTGATCCAAGCCGGAAGGCGTTCGATCCGCTCGCCGCTCGGGATAATCATTGAAATCTAAAGACATTTTTGGTTGTATTTGAAATTGACATTAACCAAATCATCAACGAAGCGCATATATTCAGCACAAGTGGCGCTCCGAGCGGTAATAGGCCGTTAACGCACCTTAATCTTAGAGTCGTGTGGAATAGCTGGCTGACCTGGTGCATTGGCCGGGATTTTTATCTCCCAAACACCAAACTGATCCTTTGTCATGGGGTGAGATGTCCTGTTCCAATCATCTGTAATTCCGAAACGTCAGTATTATAACGCGGTCGACGCGACGAGTTGACGAGACAAAGCAGCAATTACTCACTGAAGTCCCCGATAAGCACCGCTTCCGTCGCATTTGGAGCCCATTCACGGTATATAATGTCGCCATTTTCATCGACATTCAGACCAAACCTCTTATATCCCAGAGAAAACTTGTCATATCCGCCTTCATACTGCTGGATTGTGTCCCGCCACTGCTGAAAACGTCCATGGCGATGAGCGATAGCGGGTAAGAAGGGCTCAAGCCATGGGTCGTGGTCGATGACTGGTTTGGGGTCGAAACTGGATGCCTCCGCATTACCCATGCTTGTACGAGTATGAAGATGGTGGCAAAGAGTTTGGAGCAGACGAGAGGCGTTCAATTATGCAAGGACGAGACGAAGCGGGCGGAGGGAAGGGATGCGAGAGGTCTGCGATACGACCACTGGACTGATCAACTCTGAGGATACTGGACGGGTAAGGCCAAGGTGGTGGAGAAACGACTGGCGAGCGACGAGTTTGGTAGAAACGCGTCTATGATCGACGTCACTGCACGCGTACGTAATACTATCACATAATCATCCATCAGTCTTCGCATCGGGTCCCGGATGTCGTTGACTAGTGTCTGACTCTCCAGCGTCCTGAAGAGTGGTGTCGGAGGAAGCAGATAATCTACGTAGTTCGTGGATCTACGAGAGAAAACAAGTGAACATTGTGATCCTTGCATAGTCTGAGGTTCAGACTCCATTTTTAAAAGTACCTTTTAGCTTGGTTTGGGTTCGCATCCGTTTATTCTGACAGTGCACCAGCGGATTATGTTCGCCTGTGCCGCCATAGTCAAGAAATGGTGAAGTGAGTTATTGTTTGAAGGAGATTCTGGGACTCCGGCGATTTTGCGCTTGCTGAGAATTATATTACTATCCGGGTGTGGACATGCCCTACTGCACTTTATGTGATAAGGACGACTCTGCTTCACCTTTGCATGTAAACAAATTTGGCCAAAGTGCCATCATCGATAGTAGACTCTCCATTGATTGGTGGGTCGTTGAATAAGCCTTGCCCTCTCCTATAATAACTAGTGCATTCGATTTCCTGACCGATCTATGCAACCCTAACGAGGAACACATGGTATTCGGGACACCCTGGGCCAATCATCCTGGTGAAGTGTGCAATTACAGGCGTAATTTTGTGCAGTCTCGAAAACCGGATTTTCTGGCGCAGGATGAAGAGCACGTTGAGGGGTCTTGATCGGACTACAATCCAAAGTGCTGAAGTCTAGCCCAACGACCATGTAGGCTAGTTCAGGCGTCAGTCTGCACCATCCTTTTCGCGAAGGCAGGCGAAAGAACTTCTAAGATGCGGTGTGAACTACGCGGAGTAAGAATGAGGGGAACGTAGGCAATACGAAGCGCGGGCGAGATCTGGGCATTCCAGGTTCTTCGGCCTTAAGGGCATCAGCTGACGACCGCTGATGCAACGCGAATAGTCTATAGTCTGCTCTGTCAGTTGAGAACAGAAGCAGCTGATTGAATAGCCATTCAAAAGGCCTGTGATGCTCGGTCTCTGAATAAGGGAGATTTTGCATTTTGGGAAAGGTCGGTACAGGAAGGCAGCATGCAATATTATGACTGTGTTCTTACGTTTAACCAATGCTTGATGGGGCAAGGAGTGACCTGGGAAAGTGCAATCAACGCACAGGCAAGAAATCGGCTGATTGTGTGGCGACTTACAGAGAAATGCAATGCAACGGAAGGTAGACATCGGTCAGATGAGTCCTCTGCCGTGTGAGACGATAGAACGTGTAAAGAAATCGGGATCCTGCTTCTTGAAACGTGCGTACTACTTCAAGCCCAACATGCTGAAGGGCTTTTCCTCTTCATGTATCTGCTGGCTGAAATACTGAAAGAAGAAGGTCGCGGAAGAAGCAAGTGCTAATGGAGTTTGAGTGACGAGAGGAAGCGCGGTTTCCAGTGTAAGTAATGTGCTGAGATGCTCACTTTGCTGCGTCGGGCCGAGTGTATAGAGTTTTTGAATAAAGTTCGGCACATCAGCCGGGTAAATCCTATCCATCCCACTACTCTACATTTTTAGAGTCCTCTCTCCCAGTCTATCCCACATTTCCCCCTCCCTCGTTCTTCCACTATCTTCAATACCCCCCTCTCAACCATCTCGCCATACTATATGGACCACGAGAGCCATAATGTCACGACTATCACTATCCTCGACGTCTCTCTCTCCCTCGTGCATATACCCCGCTCTCGCATCCCAGAGCTCAACCATCCTATCCTTAAGCAGCTCCTTCGCAAGAATCCAAAATTTCTCAACCTCACTGCGAATGAGATAGAACTCAGTATATTTGCAGAGAAGGGTGAACTCGCAGTTTTCGAACCTGTGGCGCGGAGAGATAGGCAGAAGCAGCAGCTCCGGGATTCTGCGGCCGGTACACCTGGTCACCGCCGAAGACGCCAGTCTCATTCGTACGATCAACTTGACCCCGTCGAGATCTCTCTAGAAAACTGGAGAGTGCTACAAATCGACTCTCACGATGACAGCCTCAGTGCGTATCCTAGCTTTACTGCGTTTGTGGGTTTGCGGCGTGCCGTAGCATGCACTAGTCCGCATGCACTTTGACGTAGTATTGCCTTTCGTAACAACGACTCACTTATTACTCTTTCCAGGCAACTCGGGTAGCCGAGTCCGAGAGCTCTCCTCTCCTCTCGCCGCAGCGGGCATTTCAATCCTATACCAGTCCTCATACCTGAGTGACTTCATCTTCGTCAAGTCCACTCGTCTACCCGAGGTTATTAGAATTCTCGGAGCCGAAGGCTTCACGTTGTATAATGCAAACCCGTACGAACCATCCGCTTCATCTCTGGCGAATGTGAATGCTTCCACCCACGACTACGGAGAACTTTATACTCGTCCAACTAATGAGGGGATCGTTTACGAATTGAGTCATCCAGGCACACCCGGTACTACGTCACCCGCTGTATTTTCGCGCACGAGAAGCCCATCAATGGTATCTCTTTCGGCGTTATCCACTGCGATGTCGAAGCCAGGCACTGCGGAAGAAATAGCCTCCACGTTGCTGTTGCATAGAACGGCGAGGGGATCTACTACGAGCTCATATGCAACATTTCGCACTTCACGCACACCAAAAAAGTCGCTTAGCCCTGCTTCTGCCCCAGTAGAAGTTCTTGCTCCAGACCTGGCTTGTGTAGGACTTTCCGAGAGTGCAGCGGATGTGTGGAGCGTTAAGATCATTACCCTCGTTGGCTATCCTGAGCTTATCCCTACACCATTTTCAGAATCGATCCCACTCTCTTCGCGTGTACCTCGTGGAGAGCAGCGAAGGAACTCACTGGTGGAGTCGCTCTATGGTTCTGCACCAGATGTTACACGCAGGACTCCCTCTAGTCCGGTTGCCGGTCCGCTCTCGCCGAGCGCTGTGTTCAGTCATGTTCGAGAGGATTCAGATGCTGGAAGGGATTCCGACCGCGGCACTGCATCATCATCAAGACCCAGATCTTCATCTTCCTCTTCATTCTCAGGCAGTGATGGTGATGAGTACTTCTCGTCTGCTTCGCCATACAATCGGACAAGACCTAGTTCAGACTCGGCTCCTTCACCTGTAAGCACGACCTCTCAGTCTTCTGTCCGGTCACTTCCCGAGCGGCTGGATGCGTTGGAGAAGTCGGAAAGACCACACTTGAGCAAAACCGGACCTCTTGAATCCCTGGAAGAGGGTCGTTTGTCACCTTCGTACGGCAATGGCAAGCGAGCAGCGACACGCTCGCCTCGCGTGCCGTTCTTCTCTTTCACACGAACTGTGGAGGGTTCATCGCTCACCACCGACATCCGTGTTTTGTCTGCTTTGTTCAGGCCTGATGAAAGACATATGGTTATATGCTCGGGTACGCTTCTTGATGCAGGTGACGAACTGCTTGCACGTGCTGTAGCCGAACAGGAGCTCGGTGACGATGATAGACGAGAGCCGTTTGACGTCGATTACAATAACCTTGGTGGCGAAATTGCATCTAGACCTATGAAGTGCCTTCAGATCGACCTACAGAGGTTTGGACTAGGTCTGTAAACTTTCTTTTTATGGCAACCACTCTTTTGATTCACCGCATTCTATATTCAGACAAACATGGACTTGTTAATCGTTTCTCGCGAATTCTCGAAGAGAACGGCGTCAATCACATGTACAGTTCTACATATAAAACCGCCAATCTGCTTGTAAGTTGTGGTTAATCTCAAGGTGATCCTTAACTGATGGCTCATTTAATTTCCGCTCAGGTTGACAAAGGGAGCGCCGGTCGTGCACAAGCCCTCCTTCGATCTTGCTGAACAAAATTAAATCCATTTTCTTTCAAAAGGACAGTTCCTCACCTCAGATGTATTCTTCTTGGGCTTATGTAGCAGCGCATTTCTTGTTCACTAACCTTTTCCTTGCCTCCGCATACCCTTTTCTTTCACGGGTGCTTCACGTTCCATTGTATTTCAATCTACGAGTCCACATCACGGCATCTAGGGATAAGGATTTTTCATACGACTCATTCTTACGTCTAAACATAAAATGAACAGCCCCAAGCCTCTATATCGGGGATCCAGACTTGTGTATTATCAGCAGTAGCATGTACTACATGATGACTTTCTAACTTCTAGTTGTCTGTGAATCCGCGTGCGAGACCCGATGAGTGAGATTGAGAACGCGAAGCTCTTGGTTACTATGCCAAAGTGAAGAAGTTGCTGCTACCGAGATTGCACTAACCAAAGCTTCCCGGGACCGCGTAATCTCAGCAATGAAGATGGGGAATAGGAGGGAATAGGGGTTGATAGCTTAGACTTGGCGTATAGACAGGGGGCGAATGGAAACAAGACTATTCTAGGTTAATATTCATCTCATCAGCAAAAGAAAAGAAAAAGAACAGGGACCTTTATTGAAATTGATACTAGACGTTGAAGTCCCCGGTGCCATCTTTATTCCGGAAGAGGGGATTATAGTCTAGATGGATGTTGTTTATGCAGAGTGAGCGAGTAGAAGGTCAATAATAAAGTGAGATGAAGTATGGGAAGAAAATGAGCGGTCTTCAGCCAACTTGGTTGAATGGAGAGACTTTTAACTTGTAACCGTTTAATACTTATTCATGTATGTCCTCGAGTACGTGGTCGAAGAAATAAATATGAGAAAAAAAAGGAGAATATTGATGTGTTGATGTAAGGTAAGAAACTGAAAAAGGATCCGAAGGAATTCTCTACCGACGTCGCCGTCTACCGCCCTCCTCAAACAACATCCTCCGTCAACATACATCTACGAGATACCCTCCGCCGTTCCCTCCCACGTACTCCTATCTTGCTTTTCGTACATGATACCCAATGTCTGATTCCCCTCCTCCCTCTATTTCCCAGACAACATCTATATCCGCACCAAACCATCGTCTCCCGTCGATACCCTCCCTCCCTCCCCTCGACATCCCGCGTTCAAACCTCCACTCTTCCTCAGATGCTCTCGACACTAAATCTTCCTCCTTGCAACCGCAAGAGTCCGAAGACCCATCGTCGGCCAAACTATCTGTGTCTATAGAGTCGTACACCACGGCTTGCTCATCTCCGGTAGTCTCCGCGAACGCCGCTGACGCTGCGACCACTGACATGCAAGGCACACCAACCGCCCCGTCGCCAGCTACGCGAAGCCTTCCGAAGTCTCTTTCTGTAGATTCCTTCGTGAGGGAACAACACC
This sequence comes from Inonotus obliquus, assembly GCA_032164295.1. NCBI lineage: Eukaryota > Fungi > Basidiomycota > Agaricomycetes > Hymenochaetales > Hymenochaetaceae > Inonotus > Inonotus obliquus. The sequence goes on from JAJHTX010000004.1 coordinate 1,492,890, forward strand.
AGCAACGGGATGCTGTTCCTTCCGCTCACATCGTTTTCGCCGAATCGACGCGAACCGTCAGTCAGTCGAAGAGCCATTCACGTCTTCAATCATTTGATCCCAAGCTGGATAGAAGACAGCCAGATCAACCTCCTACGCGTCGGTCAACAGAGCAACCACCTCCTTTACCTCCAAGAAACTTAAGCGCCCCTGCGTTGCGAACACTCGCTCAGCGCGTCAAACGTCAATCCCGCCAAGGCTCACGCGTAAATTTATCCGAAGATGATGTAGAAAGTTCTCCTTACGAAGATTCTGAAGAAGTTGAACAAGGGCATTCAGGGGGTGGTAAAGTGATGACCAAGGCATCACAATTGCGTCGTCGTCTCACAGCACCGAAGCGTTCTGGATCTATGCCAGTATCGAGAGCATCCTCACAACTGCATTTACATGGCTCACGTTCTAGAAAGGCTGCTGTCATAACCATACCCACAGAAATTACAAAGATCAATACGACTCTAACTGCACAACCAACATCTACCACTATCGAGCGTTCTCCTCAATTGCGTACTAAGGCTTCGGCTCCCACCCCTCTTGAAGCAACACGACGCGGGCGGTCATTTAGCATCGGCACACAGTCCGATGATTCCTCGGTAAAGAAAGGAAAACCTTCATTACTCTTGCATATTGATACGGAACGCCCTCCGGTAGGATTCGCGCATTCCTTTGAATTTTGTTCAGCACCTAATTGATGTGTTATTACTGTGAAGCAGGATGCCGTTCTGATGACACTGGTCATTATAGGCTCGCAAGGGTGTGGAAAGTCTGCCTTCATGCGCAGGGCATGGAAGAATTCCTTACTTACGGAGGCAGCCCGACATTCGGTCTCGGTGTCCGTGGGAGAGAGGAGCAAAATCATTCACTGTATGTTCCACTGTATCTGGCTTATTCTCCAGTCTTCCCTCTCTATGATGTGATGTGCGTTGGACTAACACGTCTTCCCAGATATTACTCGAAAGGCCTACATGCAAGCCCATGAGGGTCGCGATTACTACCTGACTTTGATCGAACTGCCTGTCCAGGAGTTGGAGCATGCTGATGGAAATCTGCATGGTGATGTCTGGCCTACGGGTTTACCCAAGATTGACGGCGCCTTTGTTCTGTACGATGCCTCGGACGAGTCGTCGTTTAAGCATATCGAAGCACTTCTCCGTGAGTCTTACTTTAAGTGTCAACTACTTGCAAGATTTAATGTCATTTTGCGTTTCGACAGGTGGATATTATGCGCGTGGTATTCCATATATTGTTCTAGCCTGTAAATCGGATCTTCCTCACCAGAAGGAGCCGTCGGATGCTCTCCAAGTTGTAAAGAATTACGACGGAGGGATTGTCGAGATTTCCGGCCTTGATTCGGGCCGGGATAAGGCAAGGCGCTGTGTTGGTGTACTCCTCCGAGGTGTATTGCGAAGAAGAAGTGAGTTTCCCCTTTCTTTGTATTTGCTGTTGATTAAATTGAGGCTCTCGAAGTCGGCGATGTCGATCCCTCCGTCAATCCTTGCTCACCCATTCAGCACCATGGTCGTGGCCCGTCAAAGCGCGGGCGGACCTCACCTCTTGCAGCAACCACATCCACGCAAAGCACAACCACTCCCACCAGTGCAACCGTCACTGCTCCAAGCCAACAATCTCTCGACCTACCTCGGCAACCTCCACAAATGCCGCTTCCTCCTCCTCTTTCCTCCCGAAGCATCTCATCGTTAGCGGAACAGACTGCGCCTCCTGTGACACCACCAGCCATACCTACGAGCGTCTCGCCCAGTGTAGTTAATCCGCCTCAATCTCGACCACCTTATGCTCCTACTTCACCTACCCGTGCTCGTTCGATGGGTGATATCGGTTTAGTGGCTGCGCAACCTAAGCAATTGTCCGACCAGTCAAAAGAGGGGGAACAAGGCTTGAATCGTTCAAGAAGTATTCTCGACATGGCTCAGACGAACAACAAGAGTGCGGACAGCGTTAGGTCGCTACATGAAACTGGACAACACACAGACCCAGAGCCTGTGATACCGTTCAAAAAGGATCAAAAACAAGGGTGAGCTTTTCTAAGAATTTTAGCAATTTCATAACCATTGACAATGACAAAGTTTGGCGTCGCCTTGGGCGACTCTTGACGAATTGTTGGAAAAGTTGTTGTTCTTGTGTATTAGCGGCGATGGTGCGTATTTTTTTCCAAGATGCTTGCAGCCGCCTAACCACCGTATAGATCCATTCTTTATTTCACATTTCTTTTTGACATATCGACGATTTACTACCCCGCGACGCATTCTCTTGTGCATGCAAAAGCGGATGATCGAGTTGAATCAACCATCGGCTGACCCTACTCTTGCCGCCTTCGCCCAAATGCGGTATGGATGTTTACCTGCAACCTCACGTAATGCCCACTGACCATCTCTCCAATCTTCAGTATCTGCAATCTTCTTGAACAATGGATTCAGTGCTATCCCACGGATTTTGCAGTTCCCGGTTCGGCTGGTGCTCTAAATGCTCTTATCAAACAAATCCTCCGGCAAACGCACACTATTTATTACGGCACGGAATTCCTTCCTTTCCTCGAGTCGCTTCATACGATTCAGGACCCGGACAATGCGTGGGCCGTGAAAGCGGAGACTACGATTGACGAGAGTGACGAGTCAGACAGCAACTATGAAAGCGATTATTCGTTCGACCCGCCCCTGGTGTCATCACAGCCCACCGGTTTAAACGAAAAATCGGAAGAAACACTACGTCCATCAACTCGAGAGCGTAAATCAAGCATCCCGCTTTCAGCTAAGACATTCTTGCAGAACAGTATCCGAGCTCCTGGTGGCTCGACTGTCGTGTCCCCAGCTCGAGATTCCTTGCAGCGGCTTCAGAAAGTCTCAAACAGTCTGTTGCATTTTGATACCGATAGCATTGCGATGGAAATTACGAGGCGGGAGTGTGAGCTTTATATGAAAATCGAGCCCCGAGACTGGCTTCGACATACAATGGTATCTGGGAAGAAGGATCCGAACACAGATCGGATAGCACGTTTCAATGCTTCTTACAATGATCTGCATGATTGGTACGTCTTCTGGTTTGATTAGAAGGCCTTATCGCTAATCTGTTTGATGAACTTCATTGGTAGGGCGGCATCTATGATCCTCTGCCACGATAAGCCTAAAACACGAGCCCGGGTCGTCGAGAAGCTCGCGGAAGTAGGTGTCAAATTGCGTAATATGAACAACTATTCCGGATTACGGGCGATTATCACGGCTATAACGCAGTCGACGTATCCCAACGATGAAGTTATGGATATCTTCAAGCAGCGGATTGATCTGCATAAGAGATATCTCAGCTCTGATATTCTGATGCGGACGGCTGGAGCACATCAGTCTTATCGGATGGCATTGCGGAACACTAAAGGACCCTGTATACCATCTCTGTTCGTGTTGTTTCGTATCTCGTTTGAAATAACTGCGACTGACGGTTGTTTAAAGGGAAGTCCACACGTCAGACCTCAGACGTGCGCACGAAGGCAATCCCGACTACAAGTCGGATGACCCTACGTTGATCCATTGGGCGAAGTTCGACTTGATCGGTAAGCTCGTCAGAACGACGACAGAGAGTCAAGACGAATGCCGGGGACCTACCGGATACGATTTCCCCGTAAATCCTCAGATCGGACAACTATTCGATGTTCCATTGATGGACTACGATGTGAGTGGAGTTGATTCGGCTCTAAACTTAGTTTTACTGATGGAACTAACTGACGATATTTCTCAGTTGCAACAAGAACGTCTGGGTGATCCTCCAGATACAGGAGGGGACATATATTCTACTCCGATCCCACCGACGTTGGATCATCCAGCTCACCCGAGAGATCCAAGCATGATCAAACGCCTCTTCTTCTGGTCGTGATGAATGTTTCTACCCCTGCTCTGATGAGGATTGTCGGTAAGTCGTCATCTCAATTGTATATTACTGCTCATCTCACAATGCATCACCTTGCTAGATATCATCTGTTGGCCGCGTTCATGTCGTCGAGCAACGGAGGCGGGCAAACGGAAATTCCACGATCGTTTTCACCTGGCTTGTGGCTTGTAGATATTACTGTTCTGTTCTATTCTTCTTACTTCACTTCAAGTCGCTGTAGAATTTTCCACGTTGACATAGGATTTTACAGTACCAACAGTACATTCAACGGATTGGATGATTTATGCTTTCCTCTGCTCAACAAAGACTCTCTTCACATGTTCATGTCGTCGTCGCACCTGCGTTCAAACAAAATCGTTGATCAATCAGGACTTGGGAATTCTGATTTCTAACTCATAACCAGGAGTTGCGGTCTACCAGAAGATAATATTACGGAAGATGGATAGAAAAACCGAAAATGTGGGATACGAAAAAAGCAGCATGTTAATGAATAAAATATAGAAAACAGAACAAAAACCGTTAAGAAATAAAAGACATAAATGCTTGTCCTATAATCCGACAACATACATGTGAATGAAACGAACGAAACGGGTCACACTACGATGCCCCATACACATATGTCCTACATACATAACTACGTACATAACACAATGTAGAAAGAAAAAAGAAGATCAATCGGCGTACAAAGTATGTTTATCTGTTCCTTCCAACCATTCTTTCAAAGATTGATCATCATTAAGCCCCACAAAAGTATTGCTAATACTATTGCGGTAAGCAAGATGCTGTACATCATCGCCCAACCTCAACCGAACCTTATCCATTAGTTGTTCATGAGTTACACGAGGACTAACTCGTATAGCTATAAGATCTTGAGTAAGTCGATCGAAGATTTTGATTTTGATGAACGCGGTATTGGGGTTGTTCGCTGATATGGGTGGACTGTTTAGGGCGTTTGAACCGGAACGATTACGGCTTTTGTTTGACGCGGTACTGGGTGTTGCGCTAAGCGGTTGCGAGCTGTAGGAATGAGGGCTGTCATCGTCCGTTTTTCTCGGTAATATCGACCCGGGGCCCTGCTCATATTCGTTACGCAACGACTTATTTCGTGGAAGTGCCGAACCGGTTGACCCAGTATACTTGTGATTATTCGAGAAGGGATATTGAGATGATGGATAGGATGTCTCCTGGTAGTCAGTTGCTTGGTATCGCGAGCGTTCATAGCTGGGGGAAGCCGTATTAGACCTGTTCCCGCCATTAGCGCCGCCATTGACGCTCTTCGATGAGCTCGCATAACCACGCTCGTCGTAATTTGAATCATCACTATATCGATTGGTGTTCTGCTGCATTTTCAGTCGCGCAAAAGCATCACGCATCTCCTCCGTGTCGTCCACTTCCGGAATATACGGTCGAGTAGCCGCACGCTCCTCCAAAGTTCTGTAAGCTGGTTCTACTTCCTCCTCGATGTCCCCCGCTCTGGGTGCGAAGAAGTCCAGCAGTAGCCGATGACGCAGAATGCGCTCGCCACCAACCTCCCAAAGGCCACATAACTGACTCAGATACTGGTCAAGCTCATCCTTGCGAAGCTGTGTGACTTTGTCGTCCACTTGTTGACAGGGGCCAGGCATGTAGGGTAATATTCGCTTTGGTTCTCGTCCATTAGCCGATGGTGCTCGTCCAGCTTCCATTGGAAATGTGTCTAGTAAGTTAACCTGAAAATCGTAGAAATCGTTGTACACCCTGAACAAGACCAGTTGTCTTGCTGGGGGAAGATAGGCGGAACCTGGTTCACCGTCCGGTTGGAAGAGCGCATGGATTCGGAACCAGTACTCGTCCATTTCAAAATGCCATGATAGCACTTCACCCGATAGCATAACTCCCGGAGGGAGTGAGGGTGTGGGCGTTTTCATCCCCTGTAATTCCGGCTCTGGTTCGGGATACGCATTTGCTTTTGGCATTTCCTGAGGATTCGACTGCATATAAGGACTGTTTTCCACCATCCCACGCGAGCTTTCATCATCAAGAGTACCCAGTGAGATGCTTGTGGCCTTGTATTCGAGTATCGATTTCTTCCATTCGTCCACTCCGGGTATGTCGCCGCGCTCCATCAGTGCCCTCACTTCGTCTTCGGTCATAGTCCTCGCTGAAGTCGGGTCGTGGACGGCGACAAACGAGACGGGGATTAAACCTGGTCTCCCAAGTCGGCTAATGGGTTTCGCTACGAACCATTCGTAGTTTGACTGGGCCACGACGGAGATGTGATCACCGGCTTTAGCATCTAGCTCGTCAGCACGCTCGGCGATGAAGTCATGCTGAACAATGGCATAAAACGCCGGCTTGCGACGCGGAGCACCTGGCGGCGATTTCATACCTGGCGACATGGGCATGATTCGTCCTGCAGCTTGAGACATTCGGATACTGAAACGATAAGAAATCAGTGAGAACTCTGAAAATCATCCTTGCAGAGCAGATAAAAACTAAGAGATTCCCAAACGGGACTTGCATTATGCCACCTGGTGTGTAAGACAATGATACTTGTGGTACTCCAATGAAAAAGCTTTGATGGTAAAGGGCGAGAGACGAGAGAAGAGGTGGTACTCACGCAGCGTTGGATTTGTTGAAAACTTCAAACTTTGCCTTTGGGACGAGCCCTCGCGCGCCGGTCATAGGGTTGTTTGCCTCGTACCAACCGGGAGCCTGATCGATCTCATTGACGACGTAAAAAAAGTCCCCCTTCTGGAAGCTTAGCTCATGGGGCGCTTGCGGTCTGTGATCATCCAGGGCGCGGATGACCTTCTTGGGCGGTAGGATGGCAGGCGTCGGTTTTGACACGGCTGGGATCGGCGTGGAAATGTGGGGCATCGGTGTGTGCTCCTTGCCTGTATGGATCGATCTGCGAAGAAAGTCCATTGAGAAGGGTTGCAAGAGGGACCAAAATGAAAGAGAGCTGAGGTCGTGAAGGGATCGTGAAAGTCGAGGAGAAGTGAGGGAAGGGCGGGAATGGACAGGACAGGACAACGGCTATGTATGAGTGAGTGAGAGCTATTATCGCGGTTCACAACCGGCTCCTTACCGGCCGGGCGGGAGAACTCCGTGACAATGCTCGTGACGATCTGTGACCAATCACATGCCATCAATTTACCCCATTTGTAGCGTTATGTAACTCTTGTTTCGTAGCGGCCATGTCCGTGTCACGCTTTCGTCTCCAAATTGAGTTCTTCCCATCGTCTGTTCTACCTGCTGCTCGGTCTCCCTCGTCCTCCAACGCTATAATTATATTTGTCGTCCTCCTTCCCGAGCTGCATTCGCCATGGCAGCGCGTAAATTACATGGTTCGTCCCTCCCTGTGGCTTTCCGGTGTCGAACTATGCGTTCAACTTCCCCGTTCCCCAGCTGAAATCGAGCAAGTGCTCAAAAGGGTTTCCGAAGGCGTGAAGGCCTTTGACAACACCTACAAGAGAATGGAGGCCTCAACGAACGCAACACAGAAGGAGAAGCTGGAGGCAGATTTGAAAACACAGATCAAGAAGCTTCAGCGTCTACGAGACCAGATTAAGACTTGGGTCGCCAGTAACGACATCAAGGACAAGTCTCAATTACTCGAGAACAGAAGGCTCATCGAGACGGTACGCTTGAACTCAGTAGTGTCTGTGATGGGTGTCTGTGCTGACTAATGGTACGCTTGGGCACTATGTCACGCATATTTCCAGCAAATGGAAAGGTTCAAAGCATGCGAGAAGGAAATGAAGACCAAAGCATTTTCCAAAGAAGGGCTCATACAGGCGTCAAAGCTTGATCCTAAAGCGCAGGAGAAGCTCGAAGTCACCCAATGGTTACAATCCAAGGTGGAAGAACTCCTGTTACAAGTTGAGCAAGCGGAGGCAGAAATCGAGACTCTGCAGGGCGGCGCCAAGAAGAAGAAATCCGGAGTGCAGAATAGCCGATTAGATAGTTTGGAGCACCTTAATGAACGTCGCAAATGGCATATCAGTCGACTGGAAATTGTGTTACGATTATTGGACAATGGCTCGTTGCTTGTCGAAAAGGTTATCTCGCTGAAAGACGATGTCACGTACTTCGTAGAGAGCAATACGGTTCGTCCGATGGTTTGCTCAGTAGCACACCACTGAAACTTCTGCCTAGGAGGACGAATTCGACGAAGACGAAGGGATATATGATGAACTCAACCTCGATGAAGAGGAGGAGAAATTCGGCCTAGTTGCCGATGATGGTGACAGCGATGTAGTATCAGAAGACGAGAGTGAAGGTAAACGTTTTTTGCCATCCTCGAAGACGACAACATGCCTTACTGAGTTGATGCCTTTAGACATCCCTCCTCGAACACCTTCGAAGAAGGCGGATGATGATTCACCATCAAGTAACAAGCGAGAAGAACAAAGTCCTGTACAGAGAAGAGCTGGCGTTGCCATGAATATGCGAAGTAAGTCACGGTGATCGTCAAATTATTGGCGTACTAATTCGTTCGCTTTCAGAAGCCTCAATGACGGACGGTGAATTCATGTATGATTTTGTCTATCCTTCTGTACTGAATGGGCGTGATAGCACCCAAGCCACCGCCTCCAATATCAGCTTCTTCTCAGCCAATGTCTAGCGTGTTGAAGAATGGTCTACCTTCTCGACCACCAGTATTACCTGTACGGTACGCAACAGCTGCAGCTGCTGCAGTTGGAGGTGCTTCGTCTGCGACGATTCCAATACCGGCTACACAGAATGCAATTTCCGCAACTACTACTGCAGGGCAGTCAACATCTGTATCGAGTAATGGCATGCATCCCGCTACGTCAGCGTCTGCTAACGCACAACAAAATCTGCATGATGCGGCCACATCGTCTCCTAGTCTGACCCAAGCATCAGTTTCTGGTCCAAGCCCTATGATGTCTTCTGCATCTGTGTCAGGTCTGGCGGCAGATAGCTCCACGCACTCTTCGGCCCATTCGCCTGCTATCTCTGAGGCTGCACCGTCACCCGCGATTCCTCGAGCTGCGTCTCCACAGACTGCATCTCCGAGTCAGAAGGAGCCAACGACAGGTGGGTAACTTGATCCTCTGCATTGGTATCACTAAGAGCTTATCTGGTCTCGACACAACCGGCACACGTAGTACCTTCGTCTTTACCAGAGGTGAAAAGTTCTAGCTTAGCTCATAAAACGTTTCCTGACAGATATTCAGCAGCAAATCAGCATCCCGAGCGAACCTCAAACGGCCAATGGAGCGCAGCCAGCTGCTTCAGAAAGTCAATCACTTACTGCACCTATATCACAGCAACCGGCCCATCTAGCTTCCCCATTGCCCCAACAGTTACAGCAATTCAACAAGCCAACACCCTCGGCAACATCTCCCCTACCACTGTCACAGACTCCTGTATATCCTCCAGGCGTCAAGGTCGATCACCAAAGTCAGGGGATGACCGTACCAGATATCTCAGTACCTCCCCAGCGTATAGCTTCCGTATCTCCGTCAGTTCAACAGCAACAGGTATTCGGAGCTCAAGTACAGCAACAGGGACAGCAGCGCGGTACTTCGACGTTCCCTGGATCATTGTCTGATCTTGTGTCATCCTTCGAGAACGTCAAGCAGAAAGGTGAGTATAACGTACTTGATCAACTCTCGGCTTTTGATTCACTCTGTGTTATGTGTTTCAGCGCCGCATCGCATGACCAACCTAGATCAAGTGCATAAGTTACTTGATGGAAGTTATCATGGCATGCCGCAGCCTATGGACACAGAGAAGTACGCCAGGCCCTTATACTACCCTCGTCGATACATGTTAAATGGTGTGATTTAGGCCGAAGTACTATGTACCCAAAAACCCCTTCCCGACACCGCCATACTATCCTCAGTCTCCTCACCCGATACTGAGCTCTCCAACATTGTTCCAGAATCTCGACATAGAGACACTATTCTACGTGTTTTACTACCTACCTGGAACGTATCAACAGTGAGTCTTGAGCAAAGCTTGCTGTTGAACTTTTTCATGACTCCTCTATCAAGATATTTGGCGGCAAAGGAACTGAAACGACAATCGTGGAGATTTCACGTTAAGTATTTGACATGGTTCCAAAGACATTCCGAGCCTCAAGCCATCACCGAAGACTACGAGCAAGGCGTATACGTCTACTTCGACTGGGAAGGTTCATGGTGCCAAAGAAAGAAGAGCGATTTTCGATTCGAGTACAGATACCTGTCTGAGGATTAAGCAGACTGCAGCATTCGTTTTTTGTGCATGATAAAGCTGGGACTTTTATGCTCAGTTAGTTTCTCACCTAACATTCATTAATATTTTTTACGGTTTTCACTGCATATGTATGAACAAAGGTTTCGTTCGTCTGTTTTCCGTTTTCTTGATGCGGACAGTGTCATCGCCGTGATTTGGTCAAGTTTAGCATTTGTATAAGCAAGATGGTCTATTTCTTGCGAGATTAGGTGCTGGTAAGGGTTAAAGCTAAAGGGGAGATCATTCTAATGACACAACTCCTCCCAGAGCTTCAAAAGCCTTCTTCATCTTTTCGGCCTCTTCCTTAGGTAGGTTTTCTTTCAAGACCTTCGGTAATGATTCCACGAAGGCTTTGGCCTTCAGATTACTCTTGGTCAGATGCCAGCGAACAAGCCTTAGAAGAGAGCACGTACAGCAACAAGAGTGAGAGTAGGATTCATCGCCTTCACTTCACGAATCATCTTTGGCTTCGCAGAGGCGTCGAACGATTCGAGTTTAACGTTGAAGACGGTCTTCTCCTTTGGTTTTTCCTATTACACCGGGAACAGAGAGTGAAAGGAAATGTAAGCATGGCAGTTGGAGACGAAACAAAATATAGTACTGTACCTCAGCAGGCGCTTCTTCTGTAGCTACAGCTGCTACTGGCGCGGCTGCAGCAGTAGGCATAGCAATCTCCTGAATATTTAACCTCGACTATACCAAAGATATAACCCAACATCAATCATTTCTGGACGCGAAGGAGAGTTAAAATAATTTTGAGGCACCTTTAGCAATGACACCAAATCCGCTGCCTGAAGTAGCGTTAAGCCCGAAATGTCATCGACAATTTTTGATATCTTTGGGTCGGAGGGTGTAGATGGTGGCGGTACCGACGAGTCTAAGGAGGTAGAAGCGGTAGAGGAGGTTGCGGTTGCGAGATTTCGACGGACATGATGGCGCGAAGAAACACTTCAGGATTGTCAGTACAACAGACAGCAAGTCATACGTGAACCGTGCTCACAAACTTGAAAATCGTTGTCGCGAAAGAACGCGGAGACTCGTAGGTGTTCGGAGCTATACAACAAAACGCGATGCTACGTGAGAATTGGCTCACAGCCGGAAAGGCTTGCTTACACTCACCGCCATGGCACAGAAATGAACGTTGAGAGAGAGAAACTTGGACGAGACGCGACGAAAATCGCGAAGTGGGAATTACATAACAAACGCCGATCATAGAGCTATTTTTGAAGGCTATAACTTCATAACTATGGTTACATCTACATTACTGCAAGAGCAAGACTGATGACTGATACATATTCTCCCGAAGAACAGGACTCAAACACAGTCGTAAGTTCGTCCCATAGTTCGTCCCATTGTTCCAGACGAGTTTCACTCAAATGGCCTGTCCGAAAATCGTAAATGTCAAGTCCTCTCTAAGGACTGGGCGTGAAATATCCTTAGTCGTCAGACGACCAATGGGTCTACGCTCGAGCTCCTGTAAGCTTCTAGCCTTGTCACTCGAGGGAGATGATCCGCTTCGGCTTCGTCTCGTTAACAGTTCCGACGAACCCGTTTCAATTCTCTCGATTGTCATGGGCGCGGGTTGGCGAAGCTCGTCACGCCCCCTGCGTTCGATACGTCTCCAAAACATCCATGTTCGCAGAAAGTCGTGTTGGGTACCGAATACAAGAAATACAGCGGTTCCCACTAGATAATCGCTTGTACGTCAATTTACTGACTACCGTTCAACATGCCGGATTACTCACTGGTGGCTAATGCCATGTCCGGTACCGCACTTCTAGGGGCCCTTATTGCCAGACCACTCAAACTGTGCAAAAATCAGATGATCAATGACTCTCGAGAGCAATAGTGATCTTCTTACCCGATTCCTAAGAGAATCCAAATAGTGAAAGCGGCAATCCTACAAATGAGGCTCAAGTCCGTGCCAACATGTGCTGCCAGTCCACTGGCGCGAATCACACGCCAGTGCGACAGAATCATATACAATATCCATACTAAAACGTGCTTTAGTTACTCAGGGAGGACGAAACCAATAAGGTGGGGCGTACATTCAAGGCAGACTGTGATAAATAAGACACCGAGAGAAAATGCCGTTATCGAGTTTGTCCTTCATACCGAATGAATACATAAATTAGTTGGGTCGAGGGAGGATTCTCACAGCGATGAGTCTTTGACGGAACAATAGAAGAATCTTCGTTTACGAGTAACGAGGCTCGGATTGTTGTAACCCACCTACTTTATGTGAGAACATTAGGGCTGAAAATAATGACACTACTCACAAATGCGGTCCACGTTGCGAACAAGACGAACCCCACATACGGAACTACCAAAAGCTGTCGTACGGCCTGTCGATCGGATAATCCTTGAGAGATGCTAGCCTGATCACTTACAATCCACTTCCGCAGTGTACTACGGTGCTCCGGATCCTTTTCCTTGAATGCGGCCCACATGACGTAGAATACTTGAAATACAAGAGCGAAGGCAGATAACGAGGTTCTATGGGTTTACGTTAGCACACGCTTGTCCGTTGTGAGGGGGAAAGCGTATACAAGCCGGGTTGGCCATAAAGAAGCGAAGCCTGCGCAAGGCATAACATTCTGGGAGGTTCCGGTCCCGTTTGAAAACCTGCATATAAGCTGAGGAAATGGCCGAGGTCAACAGCGATGGAAGGATAGTTCAGTCCATATGCTTTCGAATGCTACTCACAGCAATGAAGACGAAAGTCCAACTATTATCCAAGTTACACATAGATTGATGAAGGTAGCATGTCGCCGGATATTCCTCGCGACAAAAATAGTGATAATCAAGAGTGGTAATCCGAGATGAGAAGGCCAAATATTCAGAACAAGCCAGGCAACTCGTGTAGCTGAGTGTCCCTGTACAATCTGCTCCGCTTCATCGGCGGTCTGGTCTGCTGCTTTAAGGAAATTACATCAGTCCTGAAAGTTCATTACCTAGTGAAGGTCAAAATACCTGCTCGGCAGATAAGGTTCTCAAATAAACTCATAAGGAGAGTATGGCAAGGGAAGGTAAAAAATGAGTGACGTGGACCAGCACAGACTAAGGGAGTAGGTAAAAACGAAGAGTCGGGACTGCAGAGGGGATAGACAGTTCATGGATATCCTCCATATTTAAAACCTGCGTGTACATGCACCAAGCTCGGAATCAAATTAGAAGGCTTCGCTCGTCGACAACGAGCAAGATAAGCCCCGCATCTGTCACACGACCGAGGGAACAAGAGTTCGCGGGAAAATAGGAAGACTTGATGATTCTATTATCGTAAGAATTTGAGCATGGGCATGGTTGTTGACATGGCTACAACTGAACGGATACATCTCTGTTCAATAGATTTGCTTACTTATGTATCACGGTCCCGGTTCCTTTTGAATTCATCGATCCAATCCTGCTCTACTGTACCCTTGGGTAGAACAACGAACGACAGAAATCCTTCTCGGATCTCCAGGCCATCAGGCTTCCCATCTTTCGTTTCGGCAACATTGAGCAGATCTCGAAGCGTCATCTTCATGCCCACTTTCAACAGTCTCTTCGAATGCGTGACCACGTAAATGGCAAGTTTCCCTAAAACATATTCACCCTTCGAGTCCCAATCCGGTGCTGGTACGTTCGGAGGGAACATGCTAGAAAGCTGATCACCAAACGTGGTGTTCTCGTGGAAGTTCGGCACTGCGTCAGATTGCGCATATTGGGGATATAGGAAGAAGCATGGCAGAATGAGTGAAGCCGATACGCTATCGTCTTCGAAGTGCGATTTATGGTCACCACCGACGACTGAACCTGAAGGATCCGGTACCTCAATTAGACCGCGCTCCTAAACGAGTTTCGTATTGGATTTTTGTTGTTAAAAGAGATAGAGACAATACCCGAAAAGCTCTTCTGAACCGTTCATTCTCCTTCGTTTCTTTCCTTGTTCGTTCCAAGCGTATTCTTTCCTTCTCTTCCTTCTCAGCTTTCGCTTTCACAACGCGAACTTGAAGTGCTTTTACACCAGAGTTGTTCGGATCGAAGTCTAAACACCGTCCACAGACATCAAGAGCCTCGTCAACGCGGCCTAGAGCAAGTAACGCTTGTGCAGATCGATAGTATGCCTTTGCACATTCTGAGTTCAGCGAAATTGCCTTCGCACAATCGCGAAGGACGGAACCGTAGTTTTCTGAGATTTATCAGCGTAATTCACGCTTTGAAGATGCGAGATAGGTACGCGGGTACGTACGAAGCTCGATATTGCATGCAGCTCTGTTGCAAAGCAGTATTTCCACGAGCTTTGGATTATCTGGTTTCGTATCGATACCCTGGTTATAAAAACCGAGTGCCTCCCTATATCGCTTCCCCAAGAAATACTCGTTGCCTTGTTCCTTGAAGCTCTGAGCAACCTCTACAGTGCGTTGAATGGATGTCGTTGGAAGGGAACAGAGGATACTCTTACCCACGTCCGGAGATCCTTCGTGAGCAAGGCTTTGTAATGCGCTGATGGCTGTATCGTCAACATCCTCATCCGGTCCAGGGAGCGTCCGCATAAACAATGGTACAGAGTCCCATTCTTTTATCTTCTCTTCGTAGGAAGGTGGCTGAGGAAATGCCATCGTCGACGGGGATGTGGGTGGAAATTATCAAAACGCTTATCTGCAATTTTCGAATCATACATCTACGCCGATCAGGTCGATCATGACGTATAACAACGAATCAATTATCATGTTACAGGCCAAAGGTTGTACTACTAATATGCGTACGAATAGACAATCAATAGCGATGCCTCTATGATGACAATAAAGCGAGGGAAATGTCCATGAACCAAGCGTAACGTGTATTGATGGAGGACAGTAGAGAAGATCTTTGAAGTTAACGAATGAAGAAACTGAATGCGACAGCGAGTCCAGTGACGGCAGAACAGACGATAAATCCCAGGGGATAACCAGATGGATTCCCGTCAACACTCACGGACCACAACTACGATATGGTCAGCAATGGGACGGCAAGTATAGGTGGGCGATCTTACATATCCACCGAGGACGGGCCCCAAGAAACGAGCGAAGCTTACGATACTTTGCGCAACTCCATTGGCGTAACCGAGAATCTGCGGTGGAGACACTGAAGGACCATTTAGACAATATCGTACAGTTGCAATGAGAAAGACACGAACTGTAATTAAGCAATATAGCAACCGCCGTGTACGCGAAAGTGATTCCGGCATAACGTAAAGCCCTGCATAGATGCGCTAGGTTAGCCCTTCTTATTCTTCAGGGGAATTGAAAAGCAAACATACGTGCTAAACACCAGGGCTAGAAGCAACACAGACTTAATATCAGCAGAGTACATGGGTGTCGGATCAGATGCGGACTTACCGGCCATAAGGAATATGTTTCCATCATCCCCAGCACCAGCAAGAGGACGGTACAATGTTACGGTTAAGTAAGCCGGAATGAACAAAAGTGATCCAATACGGAACATCGCCAGATGCGAGAATCGTCCACGCGGAGGACTACAAAGCCTTCAGTTTTTTCAACCATAGGGCAGCTAGCTACGACACGAACCCCATATTCCTATAGCAACGGGGTAGCTCAGTAAAGAAAGCATGGGTGAAAGGTTTGAATTACGCACGGATACAGATAGAATTGGTACGCAATTGATGCCAGGCTCATGAGGGCAACTGCAGACGAGTTGGTAATCAAAACAAACTTACATTCCAAATCACTTACTAAGTTGAGCGAAGTGGCCTGCGTTCAGATTGAGACCGCCGGACTGGTATTTCCTGAAGTACAAGGTGCACATCTGTCCAAACAAAGTCGAGATTATCAAGCACTTACGATACCAGGTACGATAGGAAGACTTGGTCGTGCGTCGTTGAATGCAACGCGAGTAGACCATACCTTCATAGAGCTATAAACATCGGTAAAGTTGACTAGCTAATAGGGATGCCTCACTGTAGTATTATCATGAGTGGCAGCTGGGAAAGGAGTGAGGGCTGCTTTTCCGATACGTCTGGTAGCGGCTCGTCTGACTCATGCTGTTCGCGACGAGTAAACACTGATTGACCTTGTCCTTCCATAATTGGAGCCAGGCCTCCACCGACACCGGCTTCCACATCACCTGGTTCACGAGGGAGCAGGGGCTGCGACTGAGCTTCATGTACAGGAGGAGAACGTACGCCGGTATGGGAGAAAATCGCTGGTACCGAACTCGAAACTCGTCTTGGTGAAGTGATTGCAGCGTCGGCCGCATGTCCGGGGGAAGGTCGGTGGTGCAGAAGGCGAGATGCCGTGCTAGCGTTGGAAGGTCTATGAGCAGCTGATACTGACGTCCTTCCTGCCCGGGCCGGAGAAGGAGGCCCTAACATTCGTGCAGTGGGCAAAACCAAAGACGGACGACCGGCACGCGTCGAAGAGTTCGACTCCTCGTTGTCCTCCTCGTCCTGGAATGGATTCTCATCTGAATCATCGATTTCTGTATCGGAGAGGAATACATCTTCGTTGTCAGCGTTGATGGCAGCAGCAACCCAAAGATCGGCAATGTTTGTCACGGCGAATTCGTTGGCCATAAGCAAGCGCTGAGCAAAATTGAGCTCTCCTCCTTCAGTTCCTTGAGTTGTTCCCGTGGTCCTTGCGCTCAGCGCATTGCTCTGTCGTCGACGAGAAATCGAGCTGGCTAAACTGCCTCGGCGGCCAGCTAGACTTTGACTGACGTTGCTCGCCAGTCTCTTTCTGTAACCAGAGCCGTAACCGTATGCGGAACCATCCGCATGTGGTGTCCGTGAATGAGACCGCAGACGAGCACTGGTGCTCGGCCTTGCGGGGGTTGACAGTCGCATAGGCGTGTCCCCTGTCCTAGTAGGCGAAGGCCTTTCGTGGGCATCCCGCACGCGCCTGGCAAAGTAGCCTGATAACTTTCTGGATAGCCGCTGTCTCAATGATTTGGCCGGGCTCGTCGATTCCTCCACAGGCGTAGAGGGCTCTTCCGGAATAGTATCAGTTGCTATTAGTTTTTCTGGTGGTAGGCGAATGGCGCCTTCGCGGGGACCGCCGTCGCGCGCGAGGAGAAGAGACAATGCTGCACCTGGACAGATAGTCAGATATATCTCATCATGCGCAGAATGATTGAGCTTGCCTATTAACGTTATTGATGCTGCTATGCCCGTCGGCAAAAGGTAGGGATACTTAACGAACAAGGAGACGTTCGCAAAGACGCCTGGCCACTTTCGCGCGGGATTTTCGACTAAAACATTTCATTCAGATTACAACAAAGCGGCAGATAATCGTAACAACTTACAAGCTCCTCCTACAATGGCCCCTGCTACACCTCCAAAACCCCAAGCGAACCTTTTATGCCGCGGTGTCATTCCTCGTCTTTCCCTGGAGTGCGCATGTCTCACTCACCCAAGTATTGCATATGCACGCCCCTCGTTACTGGGATCGGTAATCGTCGCTATGGTTCCTCTACCGACACCAATAGCACCAGCGAAGACGCCTTGAAGAAGACGTATGCACATAGCTTGGGCTAGGGTTGTCGAGGTACCAAACGCGAAGCAGGTCAAAGAACTTCCCAGCAGTGATACAAATAGTACGATTCGAGTTCCATGCTTCTCCGCAGCAGTCGCCTGAGGGTTGACTGATTGTCAAACGCGTAATCGCGACGAAAATAAAAGAAGAACGAACCCATAGCAGAGAGGTCACGAACTGTGTGATAAAGAAACAAGACACTGCACCATGTTAGGTCGTTACACAAACTAAACACGATGTGAAACAACTCACCAAGTATTCCTGTCCAATATCCAACGTCCGATTCATCCTGGAAGCCACCGAAACCTGCGTGATGTTAATTCAACAGAAACAGCACAGGACAGAGACGCACCTTCAACCATGAACAACAAGAAAGGGGTGGCCACGTTAGCTGTCAGGAATTCTCCTAACATTACCTTGAAGGTAGGTAGCATGAGTAAACGGAACGACACGCAAGAATACTTGCATACAATAGATAGCACAATCATCGGTATTGTAGGTAAAGGTGAGCTAACCACCTCTCCCGACGGCGCCAACGCGCTCGGAATGGGTGGTCTGTCCGCCGTAACTGATAGTACTTCATCATCAGGTAGATTCCTCCACAGAGACGCACGACTAGAACGTTGCAGTCGCGAAATGAACGACCTTCGTGGGCGAGTCCCTGTCACGCCGTCAACCGAACTCGGTGTTCCGCCGTTATCGTTGAACAAGGTTGAGTCATCTGGACAGCCTGGTTGAGAAGTGGAGATTTGCTGGCTTGTCTTTAGAGTCGCCATGCATACTTAAGCGCTATTTGGCGCCGAGCAAGTAAATGGGTCGAAGGTGAGAGATACAGTTGCTGTGGCAGATGCGCCCAATGGTTGAGCGCAGTCGGGATGTGATGCTGATGTCATTCCGCTTTATACCATCTTTGGTCATCACCGGCTTTCCACATCGCTGCTGCAGATGCTAGTACCGTACTATTGAGTTGAAGAGTCGCACTCTTCGCCGCGTTCGTTTGACAGAGCGGCAGAACGCTACGCGATATGCGCATCGCTGGTCTCAAGGCAGCCCTGAACTCTGGCAATCGCTATAAATATAGAGTATTGATCTCCCTTGAATATTAGCATCCCCCAATCCTGCTGATGTGAATGTTACGGTAGCCTCCTGAGTACCTAGTAGACCATTTAGTTATTGGAGGAGGTAGGTAATCAAGCAGCCATATGGAACAATTGATATTTTACTGAAATGAGCATTCTAGGTGTGGTCGGCTTGGCGGTCGCCCGTGCGCTGACATTGAGCTACCCTGACAAGACAACCTACCTCATTGAGCGGAATCAATCTGCAGGTGAGGAAACCAGGTAGGCTTTATCGCTATTCGTTCAGAGCCAGATGCCCACTATTTATATTAGTTCTCGAAACTCAGAAGTTATCCATGCTGGTTTGTGCTTTCCATCGGTAACATATTAGTGATATGTTCTTAAGATTTTCCAGGCCTTTACTATCCGTCTCATTCACTCAAGGAGTCCCTGTGCATACGAGGAAGGCAGCTTCTATACCAATACTGTGATGCCTCTTCTGTGCCATATCGAAAGACGGGCAAACTTGTCGTAGCTACCGAAGGTCAGAGATCATACATTGAATCCCTCTACAAGAGGATCTCGTCTCTGGAATGGCCTGTAGCGCCAAACAGCACGGGATACCCTCCACCAGGACCACCGATTCATACAGAACTGCTATCCGGCGCAAAAGCTCGAGAACTCGAACCCGACTTATCGCAAGAAATTTCAGTTGCCCTCCTTAGCCATGAAACTGGCATCATCGACTCTCACACCTTCATGGCGAGCCTCGAGAGAGACATCACGGAGTCTGACAACGGAGAGCTCGTTTACTCGACATCAATCGTGCGAGTTGACCCATACGACAAGACACGGTTATCAGCTGGCGCTCCCGATGTTGCATTAAAGGAGAATGGATGGGTGGTACAAATGGTCACTCGCAATGCCCAAGGCTCAGAGCCAAGAGAAGGCGACGCATTTCTCGCACGAACTCTCATTAATGCATCAGGTCTGTCAGGAAACCTGATACTCAACTCGTTATTACCCTTGGAAAATCGCATTCCAATGTACTTCGCGCGAGGATCATACGCTTCGTACAATGGGCCAGGCGTCAGCAACGTCAGGCGTCTTCTTTATCCTTGTCCCGATACTGGAAAGAAAGGTGGCCATGCTTTCCAGTCCCTGGGTACACACCTTACACTCGACCTGAATGGCAAGATCAAATTCGGACCAGATCTTCAGTGGTTTTCGCCAGTTGGGGCTTCCCCTGCCGTACCAGGAGCAACGCCAACTTCCGCTAGTAATACTTCCGGTGAAGAGACCGAGTCATTTTCTTACGACGAGAAAGATGTCGACTTCTGGAAACAGTATCTTGTTCCGGATGAATCGCACATCGCGCAAATGTCAGAAGCAGTTAAATCGTATTTGCCATGCGTAGACGAATCAAAGTTTAAGCCAGACTACGTAGGCATCCGACCGAAGCTCATACCGCCATGGGGAGGCTTTCAAGACTTCGTGTTCCGGAAGGACAAGTCAACTGATTTCCTGAAAAGCATCGGCACAGGGGACGATCGGGGAGGGGATATGGTAACGCTTCTGGGAATCGAGTCCCCGGGCTTGACTGCAAGCCTTGCCATTGCAGAGAAGGTCGTAGCGATGTTACAGGATAAGAGTAGCATTTAGATATCATGGATTATTGGATTTCACCACAAGGCAGGAAAACAGTTGAAGTCTATCCTCGAGAAGACACGGTGGGCTCCCATGCGTTGATCTTAGGTGCCGCGGTGTTGTACGACCTGTAGGCCCCTCTTGTCCCCGTTAAGTTCTCGATATAAGGCTTCCAATTGAAAGATGTCAGACAAAACACCCTTGACACGGAATTTGCGAGCTTACCGCCTTCCAAGCTGGTGTGGAGCTCTGCACTATTGGATCTTGCGTCGGAACATCTTTCCGGATGTGCGTGAGCCAGGAGTGCCATTCTGGCGGGACTTGTGAACCATTGAAGTTGTTCTGAACGAGTCTGGTTTAAGCGAAAAGGCTTGAAATGAAAATAGAGCAAGTGCACCTGGGAATAATCCACCCAGCGATGACGACCTGTTTTGTAAACCATCATAAGCCCGTGCCTCGAGACACAATAGCTTGAGGCACTCACCCGGAACCTCTTCTTCGGCGTTGAGATTCTCGAAATATTTGTTTCCGAATCTGCACGGTATGGGTGATTGAGTAAAGCAGACGGCTAGTCGAAATGACACGAACTGGTCCCTGCCAACTAGAGTACCACTCTTGGCGTCACCGATGCCATATTGCATGGCTCGAAACCATTCTCTGAGGCCAAGGCGGCGAACGTTCCCTGGATGTGTGCAAAAGCATGGATATTTGAAAGAAATAATGAAAAGGGATACGTACGGATGTACCGCGAAATTGAAACCATGATTGATGTAGTTTGAGAGAAGCACCCGACGCATCGTACAGTAACTCGGAAACAACCGGGCTCTCTCGGCGTTGTTGACGAACAGCACTAGCGTATCATCTCTGATTCTCTCTCGTCTCTCTTTTCATCGTCCACCACTGCACCGAGAAGTGCAATCATCATCATGCCGCCAGCACCTCGCGCATTCTTCAAGCATTGGTTTGCTATTGAGGTGTGTTCTTGCTTATTTTAGAAATGAATGATTCTTAACTAGTTGTTCTTAGGCTGTTCCTCTGTGTGTCCAATTGAAGTTTGCCACATTGTTGCGCTTCTAACCACAGTATTGTCTTTCAATCAAAGCTATGCAATCATTGGCTTTGCTATCGGCGGTGCAACTTGGTTCTCCGTTCGTCAGGCTCGTAGCCCAAGTAGTAAGTCTCCTTCCTCACTTTCGTCGCGTACCCACGCTGACATTGTTCGTCTATGCAGTCATATGGTCCAAGAGCAACCCGGAGCCGTGGAATACCGTTAAGCAGGATGAATCTATCAAGATGATCAATGTGAACCAGAAGCTGGACAAGAGGTGAGTCCTATTCTTCCCATTGCCTCTCGTCCCCCGACCTGGATTGATGATAAACCGCGACGTGCATAGCTGGAGTCGTGACAAGTGATGATTACTTCTTCAGTTTTAATAATGTACCCATCATTGCGCCATCGCGCAGAATCAGAACTCTTAATGAGTCGTTTTTTTGCTACTGCATACCTGAATGTGATTGGTTTCAGCCGGCCCGCGGCAACCCTTTCTCCCGTCCCGACCCAGCATGAATGCTTATAAGGCTAACTAATATGATATCTCTTAATCTTCGCCTAGCCCAAGTCCCTATCCCTATCCTCTTTCTAACCCCATTCGTCTCGACATGGTGATGCAACTGGACTCTCCACAACCTAGCTTCTTGCTACCCAATTCTTCAAACATAGATGATACTCCCGAAGAAACTCCGGCGGACGGACTGCCTCTGGTGCCTCCAATTCCATTTGACCTTTTGAGCACCCTAATAATCTCTTTTCAGAGACAAGTCGGTCCTTATGGACTTCCTGCGATAATTTTCGGCGGGGCAGCGTTGTGCAACAGTTATAACAATGATAGCTATTTGGAAAGGTATGCGTCCTTTAACTGGCTTCAACCTTTCAGTGTGGTCTGAGTAGCAGTTAGCCTCATTCCGCTGCGGACAGTGAGAACAGCTTTGCGGTGAGTTCGAAATGTTGAAACTTTCGAGCTAGCTATAACTGGGTACAACAGGTATGGAATCAACGCGTTTGACACTTCTGCATACTATGGTCCTTCGGAGATCGTTCTCGGCACCGTCTTAAAGGGCCTGGAGTCTGAGTTTCCTCGGTCATCATACAAATTGGTACTCTCCTTTTCACTCTAGGTTCCACCATGTTATTGACTCATACTACTTTTGAAAAGATAACGAAATGCGGAAGATACGGTCTAGAACGTAACGCTTTTGATTTTTCACCAAAGACGATCCGTCGGAGTATCGAACGCAGTCTCACTAGATTAAACACAGACCATCTCGATGTTGTGTATCTGCATGATGTCGAATTTGTTGCAGACGAAGTTATGCCGAGGAGATCCGGTGACCACACAACTGCACTCAGTTCGGAAGCTAAACTGTATGGCCTGCTTGAAGGTCAGGAGGCCAAAGTCTGGGGAGAAGGCGACCAAATAATCCTAGATGCCTACAAAGAGCTCCAGGCGCTCCAATCTGAAGGTGTGGTAAGGCACATTGGCATCACCGGTGAGCTGGGAAGTTGTTGTACATTTGACACACGGGATTCACCGAAGACCTCCTATTCAACAGGTTATCCACTTCCAACTCTCTTGCGACTCGCGCTTCTCATCCTTCATACGCCACCATTCAAACCTGTTGATATCCTCTTGTCGTATTCACAGTCGAACCTACAGAACTCTGCTTTCGCCGCTTTCGCACCGGCTTTTCGCGACCGTGCGCATGTTGGTCAACTGGTCTCGGCTTCCCCGCTCAATATGGGTTTACTGACACCCAAGCCTCCTGTATGGCACCCTGCTCCACCACCGCTACGCACTGTCGTTGCAGATGCTGGGAAGATGTGCAAAGATAAGCAGTGGACTGGTGGTCTGACCGATGTCGCTCTCGGGTATGCGATGCGAGATGGCGCCTTGTCCGATAAAGCGGGTGTCGGAAACACAGCGGTGAACGCCGGAGATGTACCTGTCGTCGTTGGATTGAGCACACCGGCTGAAGTGCATGAGGCGGTCCGAACATGGCGTGACGTGCAGCAAGGAAACGCGTCTGCAATTGCGAAAAGGCAGGATATTGAAAACGAGGTGATTAATATCTTCACAAATGCAGGTTACTTTGGATGGGCATGGTCTTCCCCTCCTGACGACGTATGAAGCTTCATGTACTCAGAAGACTTGCGGCATATTTGTATGCCAGTGCCTAGGTGTAAACTTCTTTCTTCTTAGTGAGGATCATTTTGGGAATTATAATACAGACTACATGTTGTTTGGAACAGGGAAAGTCCGTGACTAGTGCAACAAGAGAGCAAACTACAAAAAACCATTGCTACTACTATATCACCGCGTTCTGATGATGCCCGCGCTAACAAGTTTCATAATTTTGTCCCGGACTCCCGGGTTCTTCATATGTTCCTGCAATGCTTTCGGGTCTGATTGTGCCTGTTGCAAAATCGACTGCATCACTGGGTCGGTCATTATTTTCTATATGTGCGCAGCAAGGTTTTAATATCAGGGAAATTCAATAATGATAAATGAAATGCTTACTGCAATCTCTGGATCCCGCATTGCCCGTTGTACTGTCTCCTCCTCTGATTCGCCCGAGCGCTGCGCCAATAGCTCTTGGTTGCATTTGATCAGTTGTTGCTGGATCTCCTTTGCGTGAGAGCCATCTTCGTCACGTTCCGCAGCCTCCTGGACAGCGTCTATAGCTTTCGTGTACTCGCGCATTGAGTACAGCACGGTGCTCTTTCGGAGGTAAGCTTTAACTATCCGGGTGTTGATCATCACTCTTCTTGTAATTAACGAGTAACTTACCGAACTTCGGGTCCACCTCGATCGCCTTCTCTGCATCTTTGAGCGCCTCGGGTAGTGCTGCAAGCTTAGTGTAGCAAAGCGACCGGTTGTTGTAACCTCTCGGGTCCTTCGGGTCACGCTTAATGCTTTCGGTGTAGCTCTTCACAGCACCAGCAAAGTCGCCTGCTTTGAACAATGTATTGCCTTCCTCGCGAGCCTTCGCGCTCAGTTCAGGATTGATATAGGCCACAGCCTCTGCAGCGGCTTTCTCCTTCTCAGTATCACGCAACTTATTGAGAATGTCCGGAGTGCGATGCTCTGTCAGTGATTTGTTAAAGAAGCGGATTGCAGCGTCAAGATCTCCCTTGCGGTAGTGTGCGGAGCCAATGCGGCCATACGCTTTCGCGATAAGTTTATAGTCGGCGCGCAAGGAACGTCCCTCTTCGATCGCTTTTTCGCACGTGGCAATGCATTCATCGTACTTCCCTTGCTCAAATTGAACGGCTAAACTTGGGCATTAATTTCCATCTAAATGGCTAGGAGCGCGAAGCGCACGTACCACCCAAGTTGGTCAAGAATGTGATATCTTTCGGCCATAGATCCCATGCCTTCTGGAAAGCTGCAACCGCCGTCTCAAAGTCGCGTTTGCGATATGCATCACCACCGATCTTCTTCTGCTCCTCAGCAGCCGTCTTTGTCTTCTTCTCTTCTAACGCCTCAGGGTCCTCTTCTACTGGTTCAGGTTCCGCCATTTGAACGTCCTCTTCAGCTTTCGCGGAAGAAGATTGCGTAGTGGTCGAAGGACCAGCCGCTGGTGGAGGCGAAGACGAACTAGATTCAAAGGCCGCATCGGACCCTGAACCCTCTGGGCGATTGAATGCTTTCACGTCAATGCCCATCAAAACACCCATGACTTCGATGATTCGCGGATCCTGCAAAGCTCCTTGAAGTAGCTTAGGATCCTTTTGAACTGCTAGCAACTGGGGAACGAGCTCAGTTGCGTTCATTATACACATGAAATGTACTTACAGTGTTCATGAAGTTGGAATCCGCAAGGTACTTTGACGTCTTCGGATTGGACGCAACCTTGCTGATCAAGTTTGGATCGCTGAATATTTTTCCGACCGAGAAAGTTTCTGGGTCGGCTGAATCGGAGGCCTTTGCCTCCTCGACTTCCTTCAGGCCCTTGCGAAGGGCCGGACTATCCTCGAGCTTAAGACCCTCTTTGTATGCGGCGATGGCCTCGTCCCATTTGCGCACTCCATGCAATGCAGCACCTTTACGGGCATAACCCTTTGACCATGATGGATTTGCTTTTATGCACTAATTAAAGTACGTGAGCCCGCAGAAGCAGGAACCAGAACCGGAAGAAAAATGTATACATACAGCCTCAGCATCTTCTAGCGCTGGCTGCCACTCTTTCTTGCCAGCGTGTGCGGCGCTACGATTGCTATAGAGTACATGGTTTGAAGGATCGAGCTGTATTGCCTTTGAGAAGAGATCAATTGCCTTGTCATAGTCCTTCGCCGCAAAAGCCTTGTTTCCTTGATCTTTGAGAGAGTTGACGTCTGCCATTGCAGGTGGAATGTTGCGTTGAATACGATAGCAGCAGGCAGTAAAGCGAGTTTTGGTACTGTATCTCCGGAAGGTTCCAGAAAGTATTGAGTATTTCGACCTGTCTCGATTTGGACGTGTCTGACAATTGTGACAGTGAGTGACATACCGTGACATGAACGTTACTTGTGACTAGTGACTAAGTAAGAAATAGAAATAGAGTTTGTAGTTCTAAATAGAACTGGATTGTATTTATTGATACATAAACTCCGTAATACAGAACATCTCCAGCGCTGCCGCATTTCCCGGGACCCCTCCTTCTCCCTCCTCCTTCCCTCTCTGAGGCCCCTCACCAGAGGCTGCCAAATGCCTACCACAGACGTCCCAGCCCATATCCAGCCGCGTCTCCCTCCAAACCCTCGCCCAACCCAGCGTCTCAAGCTAGAGCAGAACGACGCAAATATAGCATCCGGGGACGATTCCACGCGCTCTCCCACCGTCGAGCGAGATGCTTCTCAGGCCAGACAACCAGCGAAGAGAGCCCGGAAAGCTATAAACTGTGAGCCTTGTCGTAACAGCAAGCTCAAATGTGACAGGTCAGTCCGTTTCAAGACTCTTCACAGTCGCTTCGTGAACCAATGGCCCGCTGTATTTCAAGAGGAAGACCGTGTTCGTCATGTGTACTCAGAGGTCCGTGTATGAGCTTATTGCCTTCTTCGGTGTTTCCTTATGCTTCTTCTCCCAGGCACGGTAATGTCCTGCTACCAGGGTGCCGCGAACGATCCCGCCGATGATAGTCGGTGCGTCCCTCAATTATGACATTCCAGTTCTTGGCGAAACATTAAATTCTCAACATTTCAGCAGCAACAAAATTGACCCTCATCATACGCTTGCTGATATCCGACAGGGATTAGCCAATCTGGAGGCGTATATAGTTCGTTCTGGTGCCGGGCCAGCATATTCCTCGACGGTATCGAGCGGGGTTGTGCACAGGTCATCCCCTTCAGAACCCGTCGAAAAGTCAGGTCCAGACATGCATGAATCTTCAAGTAAATCTGTACCTGGAATGCTGGGGCAAAAGGGTCAAGGTGGTCTCTACGCAGGCCCTACTTCAACGGTAACACATTTGCTGAGCTTCAGAACTCCGGAGCAACGCGAAGGCAGAGATGCAGAAAGCGGCGGGGAAGACTCACGTTCTGGAGACGAAGGTGCAGCCTCCCACCTCAATGATCAAATGCGTTCGTACGACAACGACCTACTGGAGTTGCTGCCACAATTACATATCATTGACGGTATGCCATCAGCGCTCTACTTCATATCTCAATTCAACTTAATTCAATACAATTTTGCAATCAAAACAGGTCTTGTCGATTTTTATTTCGAATATTGTAACTGGATGTATCGGCATGTCCACCCCCAATCATTCATTGCCGCATGGAGGAAATTCAAAACAGGGCAATCCTCCGACCGATTGGTACTGGCCACGCTATGTGTCATCATGGGTGTGGCTATCCGTTACATTCCTGCCCAGCATGCATTGTTAGCCTCACTTCCTCCGATGCACGAGCAACTCTGCGAGAAGTATTACGATATCTCGCGAGAGGCGCTGAATCGTTATCGAATGGAATCCCGCTCTCTCTCCCTGGAGCTGGTCGAGCTACTTCTTGTCCGCACACATTATCTGACCTTGTCGAAGAACGACGCAGAAGAGATTTGGGCCATTCGCGGTGAATTAGTGAGCATTGGTACTGCCATGGGCTTGCACCGTGACCCCGACAAGTGGAAAATGCCTCGTGAGGTAGCGGAGCGTCGACGTTGGGCTTGGTGGCATATTATTCTTCTGGAGCGGTTAGTCCTCATGCATTGGACAGGAGTCTTATTTTCTGATGTTCTTGAATAGCTGGCAATGCTTTCTGTTTGGGCGTCCACTCTCTATCGCATCGCATCATTTTGATACGCGTATGCCGTCTCACATTGACACCGAAATTGATCCAGACGGGCGTTTATTCCTTCCAAATCTGCATCTGTTCCGCTTGGCCTTTATTCTTGGAAATATCGTGGACGATGCCGTTTCAATCCGACCTGTTCCTTATGAGCGGGTACAGGAGCGTGACCGCGAACTTCTTGCATGGATGGACGACCTGCCCAAGGAACTGGACCTTGACGAATACCGATTAGCACGGTCTTTAGCCAGTCCTTTACCCGCAGTCATCCGAATTGCGGTGCAGAGCATTATTATTCGCACAAGCTATTACCATATCCGATTCAGCTTGCATAGGCCATACGCTGCCGCAGCGCACGACCTTCAGCGTCGTTCAATAAAGAGGAAAGGGAACACCAGCAATACAATGAGCGAACACATGTCACAGTCGTTGGACACCGCCGTTAGCGCCGCAGATAAACTGATTCAGCTCGTCGGACAAGCCCGTACTGATCCGCTTGCCAACTCTTCGCTAGCTGTTCCTGGACATGTACACTGGGGTCCCTTCCATTGTTTTAGCGCAGCCATGTTTTTCTCATTCCAGCTCATCGAGAATCCCGACCAACCAGGTGCGAATCTCTTTCGGGCGAATATCCGCCGAGTTACGGAGATTCTCAGGATGTTGCCTGGTGTGGCCATCGCGGATAAAGCTCTGGACATGCTCACCGCTCTTGCTCCGTTGTATGAGCCGACTCCACCTGGAGAGACCGCAGAACAGCGTGAGATGAAGAAAAAGCAGGTGTTGGGTAGGATCAAAGATCTTGCTTTTCCATATCACGATTCCCCTGCGTACCCCCGATCGCATATCGACTCTCCTAATCGGCGTGGTATGGCTGATTCACCACTTCATGTCAACTCCGTTTCGCCGCCGGCTGGAGCGCAAGGCATGCCTGCGGTGAATCAGGGCAGTGTGATATCTCCCACTTCACAACTACATTTACCCAACAATGTAAATGGCTCTCTTGATACCCCTATAGATGGGCATCCAACATTAGCACACAGCCACCCACCACCTTATGTACAAGCAGTCCCACAGGTACAACAATCAGTTCGGACGGACACACCTCCCGATAACACTTCGTTACAATACCCATCCCAACCTCCGCATTTTGGTTCTGGATTACCACAATATGTACCACAACTACAGCACCCTCGATTACCTCATCAACCCTATCCAATGCAGGCTCCCGAGTACGGGGAAGCAGCTTATGTCCAGGGCGCAAACGACTCAATGTGGGGAGCTTCCATTGGTTTTGGCCAAGGTGAATGGGTGCGTTTCTTAAACGTCATGGAGAGGCCGGATATCTCTTCACGCGGATAACGACTCCTTTCAATCTTTTGCTCTCAGAATTTTATGAAATAGTAGAACTGTCTTCGTTTTGTTTTACTGTGTTTTCGTTCCTCGCTTCGGCTTAGTCGCGCTTTCGTTGCTCTGAGGTCTCTATATCTGTGTATTGTATGTACTTCGGGTCTTATTTCTTTTCTCCTGCTTCTCATTCACTATGCAAAACGACTCGCGACAACGGACGAATGTATGATAAAAACCCTTTCTCGGTCAAGAACAATAATAATATGCACGAGATCAAAACACTACATGACGATCTATCAATGGGCAGTGGCTGTTTCTGCCTGTTTTCGTAATCGTTCGAATCGGTCCGACAGTTCTGTCTGCAATGATTGTCGTGTTTGTACCAGCTGGGGTGATTCATCTTTTTCAGTGGACTTCAAAACGGCATCAATAACCGTGTAGGGGATCCACGTCCATGCTGCTTTATCCAAAGTGGAATTCGACTAATACTGAGGTTAAAAACAATAAGATAGAATCGCGGACTGCTAACATACCTTCCGCACCAACTTCAATGCGCAATCGACCGCCTCTTGTACGTTCCCGAAGCACAGATAAGTTCGGATGAGATGTTCCGGGTGATGTTCCTTATTAAGCAACAGGTATCAAGCAATTAGTCAAATCAAAAGCACAATGAGCAAGGGAATAACCATACCTCAATGGTTTGCAAGAGCCAGGGTGGTGGTTGGGACGTGTCATTTGATAGCAATGTTTCGAGCACAGCCTTGCTATATCTGAAGTCCGTCTCAGCCGAATCGTACCGACTGAGACATTGGCGAAGGTAACGCCACGCTTTGTCGACTTGGGTGCCTGGCCATGAGGCGACTCTATCTGTCAGAAGCCAATCCGACGATGCGACTTCCACCCTGAATGTGAGCCACATCAGAACTACGTCAAGAGGAGACTCGCGTGGACCTTACAAGGCTGAATCTGGGCTTTTTGACAAATGCAAACACTGCAAAGCAAGTCTTTGGAACAATTCTGACATGTCGACGGACAGCATCTTTGCAGTGTACATCGCGAGGTCGCAAAGACCCTCCTGCATTAACCTGGTCACGGTTAATATTGGCGTAAGAGGTGGAGCTTGGTTGTTTATCAGTGACAAACTTAGTCTATGGGCAACTCTGCACCGTACCTCCATGGCGTATGATTGATGGATCCCGTCGTATCAGCTCAATTTTGGCTAAGAGATGAGCATACTCTTTTTCAATGTCCAATAGCTTGATGACTTCAACGTTCCGCTGTCTTGCCGTTAGTTGGTCATCAGGAATGTAACTTCCCAGTTTTCGGCGCTTGAGAGGCTACGCAAGTCAATGATTATATCAGTCGCGTGCAGAATGACGCTTACCGGTACGCTTGCTTCATATGTGGGAACGATAATGTACGCGTTCTTATTTTCCACGAGCTTTAAGGAATTCATTGCAATGCTCAGAGCCTCCGCCTGCTGCTTGATAATCAAGGATGACGTTGCTGCATCGCCGCGAAGGGTAGTTAACCTTCGATAACGAACGTACATCGTTAACGTCGCTGTGTAACAGTCATTCATCTGCATTAGGCTAGAAGCTTATTCACATACCGTTCCGATAGTCGCCCCGGATTGTGTGCCACGTGTAAAGGATCCGAGACCAGTTTGGGTGACCGCGAGGATCCGCGTTACGTGCTTTGAATGAAAGTGCGGACTCGACTTCCTGCACAAGTCCGCGGAAGTTCATGGAGAGAAGACGATCCAGCGCGTTCTTTTCGCACATTTTATAAACCAAGTTTGAGACGTATTGTTGCCTCCTAACAGTTCAGGTCATTTGACAGGCCAACGGACAGAAAACAGCTGTACTCACTGATCGCGATGAGGGGAGGAAATGAGATAGCAATATGCATCCTCGTATAAACCCAGATCCGAGTAACCTCTAATAATAGATGACCACGCGTTCACGGAGACCTCGTCCAGTTGCCCGCCCTCCGGCCAAACAGATAAGGCTAAGCGAAGAAAGTGTACCTCGTAGGACGTTATGCCGGCTCTCTTGAATAGCTCCGCAACATGTAAGTAGTATTCGCAATCTGAATGACAGCACCCGTTAGGCAACACAGCATCAAGGCCTTCAAAATCGTCAGACAAAATCACATTGCCCGGACCTACACGAGGACACAGTAAGCGCAACTGTGATTCCTTCCAGAGAGTCATAACTTACCAAAACTGCCTGAAACTCCTTGAAGAAGCAGGGCAGCTTCATCTTCTTTACCCACGTCTATCCATAAACGCCCATAGACGTAACAAACGGCCGGTGTTCGAGGTAGCCATGAAAGGAGATATCTTGCGCTTTCGCGGTAACCCATGAGGCGAAGCTTCTCACAGGTGACAATCTCGCTGCGAGTAACGTGGGCTGGGCTCACATTGTTAAGCAATCCCAACCGATCTAGGAAGTGATGAACGGCGGTCGGAATGTCTGGGGGGTGGCCGTATTCGGATAGGAGATGATGCGATAATGAGTAGGTGGGTACTGGATTCGTAACTCCTCGCGACACGTGCAGACTATTCAAACGAGTAGCAACATCATCTGTCGTTGAAGTTTCCTGGTTGGGTCTCATTCCGTCGAGGTCACCAGCAGGTTGCCGACACAGGTAGCGACACATTACAATGCTTCGAATTGCGGCGAATACTTCAGCGAGCAGGGCAGGGTCCTGTTCCCGCAGTCCATCTCCTATGAAGAGGAAGAGGATAAATAGTAGGAGGCAGATTTCATATCTCGCCTCTATCGTTTCCGTAAGGTATGAAGTTGCCAGTGCTCTCGTCCATTCCAGGATCACTGGAGGGATAATCATTTCAACCTCGTCTTCTTCCTGCTTTACTGCCTTATCAACTCCCGCTATGGCTTCCAGAACATTGCGCACCGCGATATCAAAATCCTCAATGACCTTCGATTCCCCCTTCACCCATTTCACGAGATGATCAATTGCTTCTCTTGCGAATAACCTATCCGCAGCTTCCGTGATGACGTCGGCAAGAGCATATTTGTACTCTTGGTGAAGTATCTCCAGCATCCGCGTTTCTATCCGACGGACAAGGGGCTCAGAGATTTTCGTCCTTATGCGCCGTGGCAATTCCAATAAGGCATACGAGGGATCGATTTCCGATAAAGAGAGAAGTTGCTGATGCAACTGTGTGGGTGCATCCTCCTCGACACAGGAGCTAACTCGCTCTCGTTCGACCACCAGGACCTGTTCGCTCGAGTCAAGTCCCAAACAAACCGGCCACCGTGCGCTTCGCTCAACTTCGGTGCACCGTGCCACAAACCCCTCCCAATCTCGTCGCAACGCATTCCAGTATTGGCTATGCAAAGTTGCGCCAGTACGAGGATCGCGAGTCAAAGAGACAGAGCACCCGACGACGGAGGCGATATTCTCGCTAAGAGAGGCATACGAAGCAGAAAGCGCCTTTGGATGTGGCCCTGGCAGGGAGAGATGGTGGTCTCGATAATCTTTCAACGCGGCTCGTAGCGTGACGACAGAAAACAAACCGGGCCGCATAATGGACTCGAGGTACTTATCCGTGAGGGACCCTGGTTGGAGAAGTAGCTCGTTCATAGCATCCTGGTTGATATTGCTATAATTGTCGAGTCTTGCCCTGCTCCAACCAGCATGTCGTGAAGCGGACGCTGATGTCCGCGATAGGTTTTTCGTATCAACGTGGATCATTTCTAACATCGACTCGCCATGTTTTTCCCATAATACATATAAAGTATCGTCATATAAGAGGAAATCTTGTAGCATGCAGTGCACGCTTTCCGCAGACGCGTTGATCGAATAGACCGAAATCCATTGATAATGATCCATGTTGTATATGCGAAAAGAACCACCAGACGCAGGAGAAGAGGGCGTAGGCAGGAAGACAAGGATGAAATGAGACTCTTCTGAGTTAAGATCATTAGCCTGATCGGCTGTGGATGTAAACACTTGAAGGAGCTTCTGGGGCCGGGAATCGAGAAGGAGGGGGTTCCCATCTGCATTGCTGGGGTCCAAGAGGATTTCTGATCGGCATCCTTTGGCCACTGTCCACCTTCGCAACATGCGATCACGGGAGATCGAGAAAATGTCCGCCATCTCCGTAGGTGCCAAAGCAGAACCAACAGCAACGATTTCCTCAGGATAATCACGGGTAGACATTCCGACTTGGATGAAAGCGGTGTACCAATTTTTAGACTTCCACTCGGTTTCTTCCCAGTTCACTGAGCAAACGGCTGTTACCACTTGGCACCCGAACATACATCCAAGTGTACTCACCTTTGTCGCGAACATCTACGCTCTTGCTTTCGAGCCGCAGGAATCCCCCTACATTCAGGGCTATCACAACGTCATGTGCATCGTGAACATGCACCAATTTGGGTTCAGAACCTCCCAGATTCCTAATTTGCCATTCCTCGCACCAATTCTTGGAAAGAGGACCATGCCAAAGTTGTCCAGTGTCGCATGGTAAGGCAATCCTGAATAAGGACCCTACTAACGTAACAACAATCAAATAGACCTGTCCTTCGTGGACCGCGAGAGCCGGGTTTGGAACAATACTCGCGGGAAAAACGAAGCGAATAGGCGAAACGCCGGACGACAACGAGACGAGCTCGACTGCAAGACCACCTTGAAGGACGCGTATGAGAACATCACCGATCTTAGCGGAATGAAAAAGAGACGAAAACGAGGCGTGTTCGCCTGGAATGTCCGAACGGGCTACTGCAAAGGGAATGTCGCGTCGAGCAGTGGGTACTACATGACTTGGAACATGCTGAGACGAGGCAAAGACTGATGAAAGGTGGAAAGAGGGTAGGACGTGATTATCCATCTTCCTTCTAAGTTTACGTCTTGGTTAATGTTTCCCTCTGATGAGGAAGTTGAGGGATTCGCAAGGAGGTGGGAAGATATTGAGGAGGGGGGTAAACAAGAACACGAGTAAGACGAGTAAGAAGACCGACCACGAAAGCCTAATGAATCCATCACGCGTCAACAAAACTTGGTTCATCACTCACGTGCTTCGTGCATCAAATTTGTGGCTCAATCATTGAATCAATTTGAATCCGTCTCCGACTCTGCAAATACCATTTACTCGTATGCACTTCCAGTTATTCTCGGGTTCTTCTCTGCTTTCCGTTTGCCTGCTTGCCGCTGGACATCGCTCCGTTCTCTTATGTGCGATCTCGGTCGGCGGAATCGGTCCAGTTCAGCTCGTCAACTTACGGTACGAAGACATAAGGGAGAATTCAGCTGCCTGTCCGATTACCACACTATCAACTCAAGTATATCCCTTCATTACAGCTTGCTTTGACATAGTGCCGTTGCAGATGCACACTCCAACCATGGTGCTGCAAGTCGGCTAATACCTGTAGCTTCAACTCGGCTCTGGTTCAAGGCGTGAGATCACGATCACTTCCCTTGCGAAGCCTAGAGAACATTATCTTCGCGGGAATACGGAGACATGAAAGTCTCGAATTAAACGCCTGGTGAACTTTGCTGTGCTTCTCGTACTTCGAGAGCTCTACTCCTAAGATTTAATATCCACAAGGTACTGTATGTATCTCCAGGGGCCGGAGAATTGGTGCTAAAATAAGGACGCTGTACTGCGGCTATGGATGATATAACTCGACTCCCGGTCTTCGGGAAGCATACCTCTGAGATTATGAACGAATGGACTAGACCCGGAGGTGAAAGCCTCATGTGCTTGTTGTACCCTTTCCTGGCTTTAGGCGTGCACACGGCGTTATCTGCACACGCGCTGCAAACGTGGTGCTCCATCCAGACATCCCCGAGATTCCTCTGGAAGAATGCAGCGGCAGATATTTTGCCATAAAAATCTTCCAAGCGACGGAACATTTCCAACCAGGACGGTACGGACCAAGATCGTCGTCTTGTCACGTACTCGAAACAATGGGGCAGGCGCATTCATGGTCCGAAGTCAGATCGCCCTTGTAATCTGATTTATCTCACTTACTCATAAATCATGACCGAGGAAGCCCAGCGCCACCTAACACTCGGCTGTTGGTGTTGCATGTAGGACAATCACGATGCCGAAGCGACCAAATAATGCGAGGAGGGATAACACACCAAATAACCAGGGTAACGGGGAATGAATTCTGACAAGCAGTGCAAGCGGAACAGATTCACCCGCGGCTGATCAAACTACTTGCCGCCAGTAAGCCATTTGGTAAGAGTCGACCATCTCTAGACTCATATGATTCATTCAGGTCATTGTCGTGTTGGACATCATCTGGGTTGGATTAGCGTGAAAATCAAATCCGCCTAGCGGGTCGCTTTGAATCCAGTGTGGTAACCGAGAGGAAGTGGACGAGGGTGCCAACTGCCATGCCGTCTAGGCTTTGATGCACGCACAATTGGGTCGGAGGGGTTTCGCACGAGGTGGTGAGCACTGGCATATAAGTCGGCCAAAAGATGGAGGGGCTTTCCCCATCGTTCCAGTCAAGTTCTTCTGTTTCTGGGTTTCCTTCTCTTTACTGCTAGACCCTTTTAATTGTCTTCGGTGAGCGAGCAACGTCCTTGGAAAAGTGGAGAAGAACTGACCAATTTGGTGTTTCTAGTGACTTGTTTTCTTCCTTCTTTGGGTTCCAAATGGACGACCTTCTTTCGTACGATGCTATTTTGTTCCCATCCGATGGTAGACCGCCTCAGGTCGTTGAACTTCCGACAAAGTGCGCTTGGCTGTCTGTTAGTTTCCTCTGATTATGATCGCTAAACGCACATTTCAGCCCATTGACTCGAACAAATCCGCAAACCGGCCAGCTAATCCTGGTTTCCGTAATGCCGCATCCGGAGGTACATATGGATACAATCGCGGATCTGCCCAACCAGCGTGCTTGGCGCGTACAGGTGAGCGGCTGCTCAAGACGTAAGTATCACGGATGATTGACGGCGTAACTAGCTGGTAGAGTCGCTAGAAGGAATGACAAAGTGCTTCGCGAATCCGTATATTGTGTTTTATCCAGTTGGTGAGTAAATTAAAATGACGGCAAGGATAGACGGCCGCTAAACTCTGTAACAAATGACTAGTGTCGAGGACCGGAGCACCATTACCCATCAACAGGGCGATTCGCGAGATTCAAGGATGCTCCTTCAACGAGAACAATGCCTGGCGGGGTAACATTGTCGTCGCCAAATATCGCGGTGGAGGAAGTGACCCCTTCATTTCGCTAATCGACATCAGCATGGCCGACTTCCCTATTTTGAAGAACTACTTTATGAATCATTGTCCGTATGGCCAGGTGGGCTCAAGTCCGACCGTTCAAGTTGAGTCCCCCCCTAACACTTCCTTCGAATAGAACTAGATACTCAAGCCGAGAAGTTAGGCAATACCTTGGTCGCCATTCCAGATCGCAGCACTTTAGTGCTTTGACGATGTCCACTCCTTATAATTTTTATGAACTGCTATTTTAGACGCCTGGTAGCGCATGTCAGTATGTACTACATGGTCATGTTTAAATAATATAATATCATAGCTCTTGATGCTTCGCTTGTTGCCCCGAATCCTTCGTTTGGCTATCGTCAGTTGATTGTTCCTCGTCCTTAGCTGCCCCCGATTCTTCATTGCATGGTGGTGGAATCGGGCTTAAAGGATCTATGGGGTGATGTAACACTCTTCCGATTTTAATGTACTTCTTGTGATTTGCAAAGAAGTTCTTCCAGTGTTCCAGGCCCTGTCCATAGTATAAGATTGCCTCCGCGAAATAAACAATGCACAATAGAACATGCCTTCAATTCTTTATCAGAAAGTCCTCGTATGTCATGAGTCTGGTGAGTAGCAAAGCAACCGGTCGCAAATGCCCTCGCAGCATCCCGCCCAGCCCTATCATACAAGATTTCAATTAAAGTAGATTATCTGACCCATTCCGACCTACATAAAGTGATATGAACCGCCTGGACCATATAAGCGTCCTCCCTCGGTGACATCATATACGATACCATCAATCTGTTAAATCGATGTAACTTCCTTTGCAGAAACATCGTCGCAAGAAACATGCTCACAGCCAAATAGATCGGTTTGTTTGAGTCACTCCCATCAAATTGCGCCAGACCCTGCTCGGAGAAGAGGCGTTCATTTGCCTGAATGTGAGGAGTATGATCAGAAATATCAGAAAAGATAGGTAGAAGCGTCCTTACTGGCCACAGTTTCTTCAATGTCGGAAGTTTGTCCTCAAGATCAAAGACAAAGCTCCCGGTGAAGAACTTGCTGACAAGGGCCAGGAATATGAGGCAATAGACGATGAACTTTAGGAGCCCAAGTAGTCCGACTTCTTCTACGGCTGTAGGATCTGGTTCCTCTGGTCCCACTTCTTCATCCCGTGCAAGCTTTTCTTCGCGCAATTTCTTCCGTTCTAGCCATTCATTATGAAGTCGTTCTTGTTCCTCACGATAACGAGTATAACTGTAAGACCATGTTTGAGACCCTGACCAAATCTATGTCCAGCACAGATGTCAGGCGTACGAGAGAAAGGGTTGGTTCGATTTCCTAGCAGGGACCATCCGACCGGAGTAGTCAGGAACCTGGATGGCAACATGTAAGCATTGAGCAGGGAAGTCGGATAACAACTAATATTAATGACCATTCTTTCTTCCGGTTCCTGTTCAGTTCTACGCGGGGGCTGGTCACCAGTGGGATTCAAAAGCCAAGACATGATATTTGGGTGATGAAGTATGAGTATGAAGTCAAAAGCCAGGCAATTTTGTGGACACTTGTTCGGACTTTCGAGATTCCCACACCCACACAAGAGCACCAAACACACGTGGTCCTATGAAACACGGGCAATTATAATAAGTACTGTTGTCGTAGTTGCTCAAAGATATTATTGGATCAAAATTGTGCAAGATACATACAAATTCATACACACACGCATCTCGCACAGGAATTAGTAGTAGTACTTTCCTCCCTACGATATTAAACTTCATATACACCCTTGAACTTGAGTATCATGGTTCGCTACCTGCTGTAGTAGGCACCACCATGATCACCCAAGAGTCAAAGGAAAGGCAGATAATGCTAGAAACAGAAAGTACGGAAGGAAACTGTACGACAGCTGGAGAAGAAAGATACCGGATTAGTTGATTCCCAAACCAGATACGCCTGCCTGATAATGGGTCGTGTAAGGTATCAAGATGTAAAATTACAAGGAAAGTGGAGGGCATGTAGTAGATCAAAGATGATGGCGAAGGGATAGATTCGCATAGACCCTAGTATTTTAAACGAGGCCAACAGGGAAACGGAATGAAGGTACCGGGCGAAGTGAAAGTCGTCGCTTGGAAAACCATATGCACATGCTACGACCGTGGCGCTTGTAATGGATACGCAATGCAGTTGCTCAGCAGAAACAGCGATGAAGAATGAAGACCAGAGAGAAGACGGAAACGCGTGAGACATGTCAGAGTGACAACATCATTGCTTGGCAGCAGGACGTTCATTTGTTCGACGCGGATGGTCATTCGCAGCCTGGGATTTCGTCACATGAACGCGCCCGACTTCATCATCAAGACCAGGAGGAACGGCAGGATTCGTTCGGCCTTGCTCTGGAGAATCCTCATCTGAAGAGCCATCATCCTCGACCCAAGCTTTCAACGCTTTAAACTCAGGAGTCTTGATGAACTGAAAGGGAAAGCAACTAATCAGTTAAACTGTTCTGTCGTAAAGTGACGAAAATTTACCTTCGGAACGGAATCTGTCGCCATCAAACGGAAGACATGGGTCTGGATACGATCATATAAACGAATCATCATTTGAAGCTGAGTTGCGTTGAGGGCTGCAGCTTGCTCGGGTTCTACACGTCCCTGGAATGATTTGCCCGTGATGTCCGTCATAACCTGGCTAAGATAGCCAACCAGCTCGCCCCGCAGACCATGGTCGATGTTCAGCTCGCACTGACTTGATGGGGCCAGGTAGGTGTTGTAGATGACAAACGCCATCTGAATGAGGCCCTCGTGATGCTTCTCCATCGCAGCTTGTCCCGGCGTGTTCTTGCCACGAAACTCGCTACCGCCTCGTGCACTAGACGTGGTGTTGAATTTTCGCTTGAAGTCCTCGACCTCCAGCCAGAAGGACAAATTCTCCTCGCAGAAGTTCGTACGGAGGAAATCCCGGAAAAGGGAACGCACGGCAGGCTCATTGAGGATGTACTTCAGGCGGTCGGTGTTGCTCTCCTTCACATTGCGTCGATTCACGTCGACAGTTCGCTCAGAAAGCGAAGCACGGCGCTGAGGCTTGGCTTCTCCAGCCGTGTCTGACTTTCCAGCGTAGGTGTGCTCGGCGACACTGGAGTCCTCCTTTCTTTCAAGCGACGTTCTTTCATCCTTTGAAACATTTGTCGTAGATGCATTGGGTGAATCGCGACGGCCGTGTGGCGAATCCCATCGTGCCACGCGACGCCCCTCGTCTGTAATTCGATAGATAGCCTTCGATGTGCAACGGAATTCTCCTTGTTGCTAAAAGCAAGCAATGTGTCAATGGCGAGATCAGCATCTAGAAGAGAAAACATGCATACCGAGACAGGCGAATTACCAGCGGGAGCGCTCCCACGTACTGTAAAGATGATTGCCGAGTCGTTGCCTTTACGCTTGTCGCTTACAAGTGCAATCAAGCCAAAGCGAACGAAATGAGCGGCCATTTCCGCGGCTTCGTCACGACCTACGATGGACGTAAAGTCGCAAAGCCATTCAAGCGCGGTCACGGCTTGAAAACAATACTTGAAAATATTTACATTGCTGCGCCCGATGATACCTTGTTGACGTTCAGAAACATCCATCAGAGGAATACCCTTTGACCGTTCATGGTACTCTTGTGACGGGTCGAGGGGCATGCTTGAATCGGGCATGTAATTAGGGCTTCGACCGGCGAAGCGGCGAAACAGGGCGGT
The DNA here is from genome assembly GCA_032164295.1 of Inonotus obliquus. Lineage (NCBI taxonomy): Eukaryota > Fungi > Basidiomycota > Agaricomycetes > Hymenochaetales > Hymenochaetaceae > Inonotus > Inonotus obliquus. The sequence continues at coordinate 1,532,863 of JAJHTX010000004.1, forward strand.
AACCACGGCTTGGGAGATAATGATCTCATCATCGGACGAGCGTCGCTCCAGATGCAGAAGCTTCAAGCAAATCGGCTGCGATGAGAACACCTTCGCCAATGGTTCTGCACTGATCCCATTCTTGGAAATGAAGCGCTCTAAAACGTGAAGACCCTTCGGAGTGAGAACGAACACGCCACGCTCCTTGAACAAGTTCGAGGTCCTGTCGGCCGCATTTTCAATAAGGCGGGCGTCCATGAAGTGCTGGCACATGGCTTTTGCCATATCGCGTGTCATCGAGAAAGTCGTGGTTGTGGTTGTGGTCACAATCCGCGAAGGATCACGGGGATCAGGGCCTCGATTTGACTGGGAAAACTTCAAGGCAGCCAGGTTTGCAGCGGCTTCGTCACTATGGAACCAACCATGAGAAAGAGACGGGAGGTAACAAGAGAAAACAGGCGCACGTTGTGAAAGAATTCGGAAATGACTTGAAGAATTGCTTGTGTGTGGTCAGTTCCAGCGAAACAACCAGGGTGGCGAAAAGATCCAGCGTGTCCTGGAAGAAACACGTCGCGAGGGGTAAAATGTGAACACCTTGAGCTGATGCAAGAAATGGGACATCTATACCTTAAGGAATGGCCGACCACGTTTTGTGGTCTTCATCATATGGGAAGAGGTGTTCTGCCCGGCGTTTTGATGGTTGTTTTCAGGCATCGCGGTGCTGATGTGGTGGGGAGGATGAATTAATTACGGTGACGATGAGCAGAGGGGTGGATAGATAGAAAAAATAGTTGCAGGTGTAAGGAAGAGAACAGAGATTAAGAGAGGAGTAGAGAGCAGAAAGCCACCAGAGGCGGTCTTCCCTTCGCCGTCGTTGGTTAAGGTGAGGAGGAGGAATGCGAGTTGGCCGCGAGACGAGAGCCTTGTGTCAACGACTCTGAAAAGGCACAGAAGTTCCCACGCTCAGTGTACGTAATTCATCACAAAACACATTGCAATTCTCATTTTCGTTTTATTTTTTCACATACACTAACTACTGTACTCCTCCGCCGCCGACGAACAATATATTGCGCTCGTTGTCAACGTGAATCCCATATTCCTGTGGGCATCTCTTCAATGGTCTTCCGTCTGCTCCTGCTGCGTACGTTTAGGTAATGATACTAGTCTCGCAGCCGATGACTACATATGTCGAAGTGACTTGTTCTGTTCCTTTCCATCGGATGCACTTTTACGTGCGGTCGCGTTCCATCCACTGAACTGCGAAATGACTTTCTCCGGAGATCGGACCGGCTGCAGACTTGCCTCGTGCCATCTTCATTTTGGTCTTGGATTGCGACTACAACCAAAGTTGAATGCATCCATCCTCTTTTGGGCCATCTGAGACGACCTAGTGCGCTCCTGTCCTGTGAGAGGTTGCCACAAGATGTTTGGTGGGACTTTGGGCGACATCGCAGGCAGGTACGCGAGGATAAAGGGTGGAAATTGCCGTTGTAGAGGGAGTGCTAAACTCCTCCGATGATATCAATTTCCGTAGAATATTTCTACCGATGCTGCATGCTGACGATGATATAACACCGCGGCCTCTCCGATTCAACATCGCCAGTGCAGCAGTGCAGAGAGGCATCAGAGGCATCCCAGCGGCATCCCTTGCGTCTTCACCGGCCCTCTCTAACCCGTTTTAATCTCTTAGCCGGCCCTGAGCCTGACTTCGAGGCGTTTCATCTTCTATGAAACTTAGGGTCAGAGTCCCTTTTTCCGGTTTGACCAACGCTCAACATCAATTCATCCTTCGCCTGTGACGCATGTAAGCTGTGCGCTTTGATTGCAAATTTACCTCTGCGAGAAGATTGTCCTCGCTTCTGCGCAGCCGCCGACATCTCCTAGTATGTAACATCTTCTACCCGAGTGCCACCCAACTAGCTCGACCCTGCCAGCACCTGTCAGGTGCACTTGTTCTAGTTTGTTAAAGCCGACGCAAGTCAGGTCCATGCTGACGACACGTTGTTTCCAAATTCTCCGTTTAGAAGATGGTTTGTCCAGCTAGATCGTCTTCGTTGCTATGTAGTCATACTTGAGTAACTCCTTTCGCCTCGTGCCTCAGTTGGGTAAACAACTTGAGTTAACGCAACCGCTACACAGACACAGATGGACACTCACTTCGATGTCAACATAACATAACTATCCGGAAACTTGAAAGGGGACAAGTGCCACTCTTGCGGTGCACGCTAGAGACAAGTCTGCAGAACATTACGGCACGTGTTCAGGTACTTTCCAGGTCGGGAACCCCTAGGGTTAGTAGGTAGGGAGAGCACAACAACCCTGGAGCAAAGGACCTGGCTTGTATGGTGAAATTTTGTGCTTACCTTTGTCATTGTTCCGGTTCTTGTTACGACTCGCCGGCTGGAATACTTTACTCTGGACAAGTAACAAGAGTGTCACAAGTCGTCGTCAATACCGGCACGTGACCGACCATGGCTTTCGTCACGTCAACTTGACCATCCAACTCCATAACGTACAGCGAATATCAATGGCTATTGATGGCCTCATCATCTTGGAATCCAACGGGTGAGCCTAGTCTGCTTCATATTCTGCTCGGGGTCCTACTTATCATCGTTGTAGGCGCCCTGTAATTGAAACAAACTTCAAGACGACATCGCCTACTTACCCGCTTCTCCATATCGAAGCGTTCAATAATGCACTTTCGGAAGCTGAGGACAAACAATTAGATCCAGTTATATATGTCCCTACAGATCAGGGACCTTCAGCCTGTTGCCATATGGTGTGCGGAGGTGGTTTGAGGCTGTTATGTCCTGTGAGAGGAGACAGTATGTGGACAAGCGTATTCCAATACACGGCCGGCTAACCTCGTTCTACCTAGTCGATGTGCTTTATGTCTTTGCCTTCATGCAACTACTCGTCGATACATTGCAGGACTACTTGGGAGAAGTATCCGGGTCGACTCTGCGTGACCACTTCGACATTGTGTATCAGGTACTTACCAATCTATCTCAGCATAGAGTCGAATTGACTTCATTAGCTCGTAGAAGAAATGCTTGATAACGGCTATCCTCTGACTACGGAACGTAGTGCATTGCGCGACATTGTCCTTCCTCCTTCGTTACTGAGCAAAATTCTGAGTGCCACTGGTGCTACTTCTTATAAAGCAAGTACGAATCCATTCGCATCCCCCATACCATGGAGGAAGCTTGGTGTCAAGCACGCTACCAATGAAATATTTTTCGATATATCGGAAGATATGCGCGCGATCGTAGACAGGTGAGTCAGGACTCATGTTACTTTGGCTGGCATAATCTTGAGACGTTAATGCTCAGAAACTAGGAGTGGCTCTGTTGTGTCAAGCCAGGTTTGGGGTGGCATTGAAGCGAATTCCAAACTATCAGGTTGCTCATGCTATACAGACAGGCTTATCCAGCTAACTCATTACCTCAGGTCTTCCCGATCTGTTGCTAACATTCGCCGATACTAAATTCCTTCAAGACTGTTCGTTCCACCAATGTGTGCGGTGAGAATGGCGTTCATAATAAACAGAACAAGACTGATGTCGTTTGAACAGGTTGCAGCGTTGGTTACGTGACAAGGCCGTTTCTTTTGTGCCTCCCGACGGCCGCTTTGTTCTTATGGATTACCGATACTCGCCAGTTCCAACAACGAGTGTGGTGAGCACACGACACATCCCAGTTCCATTCTCCCTTGCACCGACGATCAAAGTTGAAGAACATGGAGGTAATGATTAAACCGTACCACCGTCCTTGAATTGGGGCTGAAGCTGATTTGTCAGGATCTTTCGACCTGACCCTGACGTCCAGGTTGTCAACTCGCCTCATTGAGCGTCTGACTGTAGAATTGTACCTTGGAGAAGGTGCAACTGGAGCCAGCTGCACAGTGTCATCTGGAGGAGCATGGGGGTTCGATCCGAAGACCCGGGTACGTTGACAAGGAATTCTCGGGTTTATTACTAACCTGACGAACATGTATTCCGCAGATTCTCAGATGGGAGATTTTGAAAGCACCTCAAGGTGCCTCACATTCATTACGCGGGACATTCACGAGCTCGTAAGCTACTACACTCTTAACGTCTGAACATTTATCTATCGATAATGCTCCACAGTAAGCTGCAACCTGTCGTGTCAAGAGCTTTTCAAGTGTCATTTGAAAACACTCAGTATACCTTCTCTGGGCTAAGAATCGATCAACTGCGATTAACAAACGAAATGTACAAGCCATTCAAGGGCGTAAGGGGACGTTCGAGTGGACAAATCGAGTGGAGATGGAAATGATTACTGGTCGGATTATTTAGCAACTCGTTGGTTCAAATAGGGTTGTCTATTGTGTAATGTAACGCGTAACAACTCTGAAGCTACATGGGTGCCTTACACCACCTGCGAGCCTGAGCCCCCCCGGAACTTCGAGTATATTTTGTAGACCTTGTCCCAATCAAGCACCTGGAAGTATCGTCTGACATATTCCTCCCTCCCCCATACACCCAAACCGGCACTCATCCACGTATGCTCGAATAACGACAAACAGCAAAGTGGGTACAAGAACGAACCGTTTTGTTGAGCCCTTTGGCGTTCAGCTTCGGTGTTACCCCAAAGGGGGGCGTCGAGGTCTCTGACGGATGGATTCATACGGTTCATCGCAGTGACGACAGAAGAAGAAGATAAGGAACGAGAAGGAGTGTTCGGATTGAGCTTCGGTTGTGTTGATTTAATACCCGAGACGGGGGAAGACGATTTTGGTCCACCCTGTACGGACTTGGGAAGACCCTCTTCCAAAGGTTCGAGTGGTTTTGATAGCCAGTCAAAAGACTGTCCGATCACCGTATCTTGCTCATGCTTGTCTCCCCAGGATTCACGAGATCGAACGAGGAGTGTACCTGATCCAAACGTAGGTACAACTGCCAATCTTCCTTGGTTGTCCGTTACTAGCCAAAGCCAGCCTGAAGACACCATACCCGATGCTGATGCGATGAAACGTTCCTTCAAACCGTTAACGTCCCGGAAAGTTCTTGAGAGAGCGAAGTTGAAGTCAGGAGCTATCCTAGCTTCCGTTTCGTTTATTTGGTCCTCCTCGTTCCGTTCGGACTGTTCTGGTTGTTCTATCTCATCTTTCGGCTTCTTTGTCGGCGGTTTCTGTGCATCATAAAACCAGAAATGTCGAAGAATGTGTTTTGTCAACTGAATGATCATGAGGTGATGGGTTGGAAGCAAGGACTAACCAGACCGTCTAAGAAAAAGCTGTTGTTTACGGCAAGACTAGCATAGTTGAATGCACGAATATGCCCCGGATCACCAGCGCTTTGTTTAATTATATCCAATAGTATCGGTAACGCCAAACGCGTTCCTATGATCTAATGAGACCGAGCGTTCTCGTTCTCCGAGAGCAAAAAACAATCTGACACTCACCTCGTATTTGGTCATTCAGTCTTTCCAACAATCCATCCTGCCATTCTATGACCGTCCTGAGAGCGTTTGGAGGGAGAAAGTCTCCGACACCGTCTTCGATTGGATATTTTAATTCTCTGCGTGAGTGTACGGTATGGATCGACCTTCTACTGGAGGTGCCCAAGACTCGTCGGCAAACCCATCTGCTGCTTTGAGTCCCGAGAACGAGCCGCGTCAGTGTTGTATGACAATCACGACCAACGAGATTCATAACGCGTCCAAGGTAAACAACCCTAGAGTTGGTGTGTGGTGTAGAAACTTGACCGTGACCGTGAAAAGGTGCAAATCCGGAGACCTTTTTTTCATGGCACAGCCACGGACCGTGTCTCCACGTCACGGACCCGCGCAGCACGAGTTCCAACCGCGTCTTACAGTCAGTCATGCCGCCAGCACCCAAGAGTACAGCTGCATCGCAGTCGACAACCCCTTCAGCGAAGACCTCGACTTCATCGCTCACTACGGCCTTACAATCTCTCTGGAAATCGTATAATACGGATACTTCGCCTCGATTGAAGCTTGTTGATGCTTTCCTGGTCTTCATCATGCTCACTGGCATTGCCCAGTTTCTCTACTGCATTCTCGTTACGAACTTTCCGTTCAATGCTTTCCTCGCGGGGTATGCCTCCTTAAAGAAGGCTGATTTGAAGGTAGCTAATGAGTTTCATATTTCAACAGCTTCGCTAGTTCTGTCGGCCAATTTGTGTTAACGGCTTCACTTCGTTCGCAAGTCAATCCCGAAAACAAGCAGAACTTCCAGGTTATCTCTCCAGAAAGGTACGTGCCATTACTCCATTGTGTACAATTCATTCCAACCTTTCACATTCACTTAGGGCTTTCGCAGACTTTGCATTCGGTTCTATCGTTCTCCATTTCTTCGTGTTCAATTTCCTAGGATGATATTCTTGAGCATGTGCAGACTGTATATTCCTATTCCAAGACCGGCTCCACTACTGATCAATATGCCTTATAATACATGTTGAAACGCGGGCAATGCTGTCCGGTCGACATTAGTCCATACCTAGGATATCAGCTGTGAGACTTACTGTGAATAAATACGGATGGGGAGCTCCTCGATGTAAGATACTAGTCAGTGCCTTCTCTCAAAAGATGAAGACCGCTGGAGGGTGTAACGTCAGTATAATTATCTCTAATTGAAGAGTGGTCATACCCCAAAGACGACCACAGCAAAGTCGAAGACATATTCTCCTAAACAGGATGTTGGTGCTATTTCGTGAGAGGCTGATACTTAGACAATCATACCCATTTCCAAGTAGGACTTCAGAAGTTCTGAAATCATTAACGGTAAGAACTTGTAGGTGGATATCATGGATATAGGAGACGTACGTCGCATGTCTTTGTTGGGAACCTGCGACAAGGCCGGGCTAGGAAAAGATCAAAGTCAGCAAATCTATCGTCAGATAGAAAGGAAGGAAGGGTATGCACGTCAGCCCCGTAGAGCGCTTCACCCCCGCAAGAAAAGCGGATATGAGGATAGCATCAAAGCCAATATGAACAAGTTTTCCCAGCATTGTGGCGGTTGAGTGGGATGCAGAAAAATAGGAAGTAAGTGTTGCTTGAAGGACTGCGAGGGGAACTAGGGTGCAATGTAACCTGCGACAGGAGCAAGCATTGAACTTTGAAATTGAAGCAGCGTGCAAGTGATTGAAAGAACACGTGATTTATCATACAATTATAGAGCTACGCATTTATGTATGTTTTCTAAAAAAAATCAGAATACCCTCTCAGCTACTGGCGTTCGGTTTTGCCTAAGCCTAAGAGTGCTTGTACACTGTTCCTAGTCGCCTCGGTCTCCTCCTTAATAACCTGAGCAAACGCCTTAAATTCCGGCTTCCCCGCGTCGGCTGATAAAAAGAGGAAGTTAGTCATACGCACGGCACTGGATGGACAATTGAATGGCGTACCCATAAGCTGATATGCTACGCTTTCGCTCGTTGAGATTTGGGCGTTCGCTTGTCTCAAACGTTCTAATGCCAAAGGTACTTCCTCTCTATTGCAGCTCGAGACACCATCAGCGAGTATATGGACATCGTAATTGCGCTCCAGCAGGTCTAGCGCAGTCTGAAGGACGCATATATGCGACTGGAGTACACGGTAATGCAATTAGAAGCCGAACTCAGAAATGGATGGGGAAAGTGCCAAACCTCGATTCCCATCAGAACGACGGACTCGATATGAGACTTCTCATTCTCAGCATTAAAGACTGCATCAAGCTCTGGCGTTACCAAGGAGAAAAGAGTCTTCTCAATAGTTTTCCTATGCAAAGGTCCGATATGGGCAAGATCAAGTTGATCTACGGTCTTTCCTAGCTCTTTGTACGATGTGTGAGCGGATAGCCAAGTGAAAGCGAGGTGCAAAACGTACTGGATGGATTCTGTTCGGAGACAATAACTGGGATATTCAATAACTAAAGTAATTCCCAGTCAAGAACTGTTCGCTTGGAATAGTTATGGGAAGCGGGAACACTACTTTACCTTCGCAACCTTGAGCATCTTATTTGTTGTACTGACGACACGGTCAAATTCGTAGACTGCGGGACCTTGCTTGCGCCATGGTTCAGAATACGAATACATTTGATTAGATCGTGACGCTCACGAAATTTTGTCTGGAGATCGATGATGAAGAATACAGTGCTCTTTGGCACCAGCTTTAATACTTTGGATGCCATTAGTATAGATGAGGGAGAATGCAAGCAAGAGGTGGCCTTTGCTAGCGGGGAAGGAAGATCGTGATGAATTGATTGACCTCCGGATCTTCCCGTAGTAAATCGTGGGAATAAAGTGGTGGTGCTCATCGTTGCTTTCTCCCTCTTCTCAAGTCCTCCCTTGAGACGCGATCATCACTTCCCCCCCAGCCCCCTTCTCCTTCCTGTGCCCTTCCTTTCCTTCTACCTTGTCAGCTTTTCAGCACACACATTCCTTACTGTACAGTAAAAAACATCTTACATCTCCGGTCAATGGATTTTGCACAGGTTGGCGTGGAATTGTCTAGGGAGGAGGAGTTGATCTCCACCAAAAAGAGGGTGTGTGATTCTTATTTTTGTAAATTTTTGAGATATCTGACCGTATCCGGTTGATGATCTAGCTCGAGTCCTTTCAGTTTCGCCGAACGGGCATAACAGTTCCTGCATCCCCGCTTTCTCCTGCCTCTTCTATTGGACGTTCACATTCTCGACATGGCTCCGTCTCATCGGTCTCTCTTTCTGGTTCGATATCGACTATCTCGCTCGGAGTAGGTATTGAGCAGCCGTCCATGTCTTCGTCCGATTCACGGCCTTCCTCGTTCGTTGGTCGTCCTCGTCCTACGTCGCACCATCGCCGTCGCTCCTCCGTCTCCACGCGTGCTGAGTCTGCGGAAATGATGGGAATTACGCTCCCCGAGCTTCCCGCCTCTTCTTCAGAAGACAACATAAACTTCGGTGACAAAGATTCCGTGCGACGCCGAGCTTTGCAAGCACTGGAAGGGAGAAATGATCTTGGACTGTATAATAACACAGTCGAGATTCCGGAGTTTACTGCTCAGGGTGTTCCGCAAAAACCCTTTGATCGTGAATGTACGTCGGTGCATCAGTTACGGTTGAACTCAGAGCGCTCATCATTTTGACAGTCAAATTACCTGCAAATGGGCTTTCCTTCGGCTTAACTTCTCTTCCTGGTAAACGCGACTCATTTGGGAAGTTTATCTCTTCGACTAGTTCTCTGAAGGATCAACTCCATACCCTGATGGAAGAGGAAGAGGAGGACGAGGAAGAAACGACTCAGGGAAAGAACGAGAGGAACGTACAATCTACTGTCGATTGCTCGTCGGAGTTGACTCCAAACTGCGAAGAGAAGCCCGTAGGATCAGGTAGCGAACGGCGCAACGTAGCCGAACTGTCAGCTGGCATTGCGGAAGTATGTGCTTCATCCAGTGCACCTGCCGCTTCTGGTACAGGTCGCAGCAGACCTGCCAATTTGACCCTTCGGCCGCTGTCCTTGGTATCGAGTGTTTCTAGCCCCAACCTGCCCACCCCTTCCGTTACCCCAAACTTACGACCTGGCATTCGCTCATTCCCTTCGGTCTCCCAGCCCGATACGTCTTCTAATAGTTCATCCGAGAGCTGCGATACTAGACGGTTAAGCCATATCTGGAAGCAAAATACTGACATGCACTCAAATTCGTCGAGTCTTTCGTCGACCACGTCAAGTCATCAGTCGTCATCTGGTTCGAATCCGAAAAGACAAAGCAGTATCTCGTATATTCGTTCGGGTCCTAACCAGCTTCAACCAACAACGTTCACTTTCGCTAGCCTTCCCACTCCAGGTGCCACCCCAACATCTGAGAGACGACAATCAACGTCTTCCGTCAGCAGCTTTGGTAGCTTCAGCAACCAAGACAGACGTAACATGAGCGATGATATGTTCTTGCAGCAGTCTCACGCATCACTTCTGGCACGAATTGCTGAATTAGAGCATGCACTACAATGTCGCTCGCGTTCAAGGTCTATTTCACTCCATTCGGATGACAGTACGGATCCTTCCGAACCTCCTGATGATGAAATGCTCCGGCTAGTGGCAGACCTAAAGGTCGAGCGGGATGAGTTAAATAGGGACATCGAAGGTTGGCGGCAACGCGTCAAAGATCTAGAACATGCAAAGACATCGTTGGGACACGAAAAATTCGCCTTGGAACGTAGATTAGAGGCGGAAAGGCGCGAGGGATGGATCAAAGACGAGAAGCTTAACCTCCTGGAGACGGAGAAAGGCACGCTTAACCGTGAGCTTGTGATAAAGGAAGAAGATATCACAAGCATCAGTCGTAGACTTGAGTCTACACAGGCTCAGCTGCGTCAGGCTCGTCTGGAATGTGACTCACTGCGGGAGGACGCAGATGTTTCAAAGAGGCAATTGATGGAGGCGCAGCGGCTTCTTGAAGCGCGGAAAGGAGCTGAGGCGGAGCTTCGTCGAGTCCAAGAGGCATTGAGAGCTGAACAACTCTATAGGGAGAAGTTGATAAGTCAACTTGACGCGGCGGGTGTCCTAGAGACTCCAAGGGTTACAGACAGGACTTCTAGCGGTGCTGCAAGGTATATCGGCTTCATTGAACAGTCCAGGAGTAGCGGATTGGGCTTTCAAAGCATCGACTCAGCCTGCACCACGGTCGCTGCGGATGAAGAAAATCACAAAGCGCTGAGTGCACCCTTCACCCTCAAGGCAGTAGAAGAAGAGTCGGAGGTGCATGACGAGTATATTTCTGACGAAGAGGACGAGCTCGCCTGTTATGAGGAAGAGGATGACCTAGTGGTTGATTTCACTAGTCCAGCACGGTCAATGGCTTCGTCTAGCTCAGAGGACGATTTCCCTCGATCCTTGTCTCATCTTCGCCTTGCTGCAAATAGCACGCCAGTTCCGTCGAGTGATGGAGTGATGATGTCAAAATCACCCTCTTCTACCCCTTCACCGACTTCTTCGCCCTGCCCCACACCCATCCCTCCTCTCACGTTTGAAGTCAGAGATTCCAGCCATGCCAGTCAAGCTTCGTTGAGTAAAACCTGGACTTTCCCACGAGGTGATCAACCCCCTTCCCTGCGTCTCTCGCGTCAGGAAGTTGATCGATTTTTCGGTTGCTTGGACGACGTTGATACTTCACCTCCCGTTGGGTCGTGCCCGTCAATGGATGACAGAAGCATTTTCAGTCAACGCCTGCAGCTTGAGGGCGCAGATGATGAAGATTTACCTCCATTCGTCCTTCCAACACAGAAAGTTACGGGAGTTGGTAACGGCAGACTTGATGTGATTCTTGAAGAAGGCAACGAATCAGAATGTGACGGCGCAAGTGGCAGGCGTAAAATCTCGCTCCCGATCTCAGTTAACGAAGAATCTTTGAGCGGGATATCGTCGCCATTAATGGATGACCTGCTAAGAACGAGCTCGCTGCCTTTCGTCTTTCCTCCAACATCGACTCACGGAAACATGCTCCAGTCAATTAATGCATCTCCCAGCGTTCGAAATTCTGAAGTGATCCAAGCTAAGGGACCGTGCGATACCGTGAATAACTACCCAAGCGATCAGAAAGTGGCGAACCCACAGCCCAATCGTCCATCTCGAATACCGCCCCCCTCACCGCCTAGATTCTTTCAGGCGAAGACCGCCTCACCTCGCGGAACGTTTAGCACTCCGTGCAAGAACAATGCCTCAACACAGGCGGCGAACGCGTTTCCAGCTTCTCCTTCTCGATTGAAGCCATTAGGTGCCCCCGTAATTTCTCCGCGAGGAGTGAAGAAGACAGTGCCACTTTCTACTCACGGTTCGACTTTCATCCCTCAGCTCAAAATCACGAGTAGGTACTTATTTTTTTTCCTCGTGCTCTAATAGATGAGAACATTTCTTCTTTCTCACTTAGCCCAGAAGCCCAGAAGCGGACAGTAGGCAGCTCGCGGAGTACTTATAATCCAACTGTGAGGCACGATACTGATGCACCCTTCGAACAACATGGATCAATCAAGGCTCATGCGCTATCTTCTCAACCGTTACTGCAAGCTTTCACGACTTTCTTGCCCCTCTCACCTTTTTCATGGGCGAAGACTGGATCCGAGGCAGTATCCGCGACTCGCAGGTCTACTTTCGTACCGAAGGAAAGACAATTAGCCAAACTCCGAGCTAGTATGAAATTGGATCACAGAAACACCCTCCAATTTGGGGGAATTGCTCAATGTACCGAATGTGGAGGTGATTTGATATCTCTCTGACTCCTTGCGATGCATTACCCGGACAATTAAATTCCCTATCTTTTGCATTCGAACTTTGTATTGACGGTCTCCTGCATAACTATGCTCTGACCTACATCACGGAAAGCCAATGTTTTAAAGATGTGTCACAAACTATGAATCCCTGTTCTTGTGTTCTGTCTTTTTATTTCCTCTGCTTCTCATGTTCATATACCAATAATTATTGTTCCTAGGCTGGCTTGATGTCGGTCTGTATAGGACATACATGGTTGACAATGAACTGCCTGTATGTCTAATGTTGCGTTCCCATTACATGAAAATGATATATGTTTGCCATGAGGTGTGGTACCTTTGCTTGCCGTGTGAACTTTTTTTATCAAGGCGGCAGGTCTGTTAGTTCTTCCGACAGCGTGCCAGCTGATAGTAGTCCTTTCACTACTCATAGAAGTCGGAATCACAATGATGCTGATAACAAAGTGCTTCTCTCAGTAAGTTAAAAGGGCGCCCTTCCTTCCTCCTATCTTCGGATCGCCTTCCTTCAACATGTCAACTCTGCCAGCCATCCTAGCAGCAGTAGTTCTGGTCTTGCTTTATGCTATCAATCAAATCCGCAAGCGATATGAACCTAACTTGAAGAAAGCTACCCAATCAGCAACGAGACCTCTGAAGTCGACGAGGAAGCCTGGAGGTGAATGATTTCGGCTACAAACGGGAAGAGTCAACAATACCTGACCCTAGACTTGAAGAATGGATACCAGTGGAATTCACGTATCCTCCTTTTCCAACATGCGACAATCCACTTCAAGATAGACATCCTTCTCGTTACCGGCCCTTTAGATGGGGAAAATACAAGTAATTTCCATGTAGTCTGCGTGTTTGTCGTGACTGATTCTGCTAATGACAGTGTCACTATGGGCATACGTAGTATGCCTTGGGAAGACTGGGTGGAGGTGAAGAACGCTCTGCTCTTGCAGGTTACAATGCTTACCGAATGCCATAGGTCGACAATCAACTACCCGCATATCACGCAATTCGAGTGGACAGGCTTTCAAGGCGCGGAGAAAAAGTGGTTAATACTCTTCCATCCCGTCCGGGTGTCCCCGGCGGCGGACCTGCAGGCATTACCGGTTTCTCTTACATTCTACGTGTTCTGATACTTACGTGCTTGAATCCAGCGAAAGAACTTGTATATGAACTGGCTGAGTATCTTTCGAGGCGTTACCCAGACACATACCGCGTTACTCGCCATGTTTCCCAGCCGAACGATTTCGGATGGTATGGCGATGGTCAAATCAAAGAGATAACCATCTTGCCGGTCAATGTGACTTACAGCCTTGACGAAGAAGACCCAATGAAAGTATCAGGCTTACTGTAAGATCTTGACTGAGACCGTGACAGCGACCTCTCTATATTGTCTGATATTCTTCTAGCGTGGAAGATGACCTTGCGTTAATGATGGAAGGTTACAATTGGTACTAATTGCTGGAATGACTACCAACTCACCCGTTTCTTACTTAGGTGATGATGGAAAGTACTATTTCCAAGCCGGCGCTATTCTGGTCCCAGGTACGCCAAAAGATTGTCTTCAGGGATTAACAAGGGCGCTAAGTATTGCTCTCAGGCTTCTGGCGCATGATAGATAAGATTGGGATGCCCCTCGAAGATATCCACATCACCGGCTCAGTCCCGCAATGTAAGCAGGATGTGAACGCGAGAGGACCGGTGCTGATCTATGATCGCTAGTCCGTGAAAAGCTTCAGTTCAGTATGAACCGCTTTATGAGCAAGCTCTCGGTGGACAAACCGGTCGTTCGTAACAACTATTTCTTCCAAATTGTTCGACCGGCGGATGATCCAGCACGTATTGGATCTGTCGACCCGGACGAGCTTGCCTGGTCTGATACGACGAACGGCGATGAAGATTTGTTTGTGCATCATACTAGAAAACTAGATGGAGAGAGCCACGATAATGCTGAAGAGGCTCACGGTGCAACAGAGAAGGAGCTCAGTCTTAGGGAACAGAAACAGTCACTGGCGACAGAAACTGCTGACCGGATTCGCCTCAGGACTGAGAGACAGAGTCTTCGTCGACTCCCGAGGAGTGGGGCGATAGTCTTCACGATCAGGAGTAAGGCCCATATGCCATCTTCGCTCCCTACTGACTCAATGGGGTATCATACAGCATACATCTTCAATATCATCGATTTGGCGGAAGAGCCCGGTGTACCAGGTCGAATGGCGAGTGCCATCAGAAGCTGGCCAGAGGACGTGCAACTGTAAGTTGTTTTTTGAATATATGCTATGCTGGATCATTTATTGAAAAGTACTGTACGTCAGGTACAAAGGCGAAGGACTTTACGGTGAGACGATTCTGAAATTTCTTGATCAGAAACGCGCCGAGCAGGTTAAGAATGGGATTGTGACGGAGGAAGATCAGAGTTCCAATTATCCGTTTTAATTTCCGGCCGTTTTCATTAAGATTGTTGTGAAACTTGTAGAAACAGAGTCGGAAATAGAGATATTTTAGGTCCGGAATGGCAATCGGCGCGGAATCTGAATTTTTTTGTTGACATAAACAGTATTGGCTTGTCAACGAAACACTTTGCCTGTCATCAACCATGCCACTCCCATTCCTTTTACCTCTCCACTCCCAACATCTCCCTCTGCTCAACTTGCCTGTTGGTACTTGCGAAGAAAGTGTCACGCCGTATCGTAATGGTAAACCATGATCAATCCGCGGAACGCGATCGCGTGCAGAAGATTTCGGCTACAGTATCGCGTTCGTATGCCTAATTTTTTGTCTTTAATACTCTTTTCGTCATTCCTAATGTTTCCCCTCGTATGCCGAATGATCAGTAAACGATTTCCCCAAAGCTGCTTTCTCAGAACGGAGAGAACTACCTTGCACCCTGTCTCCAAGGTTTGCATTTACCGTCGTCGTACAATGGCGTCCCGGCGCCACTCTGGATGATGCAATCCTTAAATCAAAGATGGACCAAGTGAAATACCGAGCGTTTACGGTAGCACCAAAGAATGTATATGGTTTAGAAGGCGGTGCCATCTTCTGTTACTGGGAAAACGTGAAGGTATGTAGTGAAATTGATTTTGTCCATTCGGATACTGCTATGGGTACAGAATCAACACGCCGACCTCATGAAAGCTTATCTGTCCAAGAAAGCAACACAAGATAGGATGACAGAGTTGAATGTGTACGTCGAATACTAGCATGTGCGTTTCCCTCCTTGATGCTATTTGACTTTCAGGCTCTCCATAACTTTCCACGAAAGGTGAACGAATGCAAAATGCTTGCCCCTCGCCTTCCGATGCACTAATGTGCTGCTCGATTATTACTATAGCTGTCGAGTTCGTTTATCAGCTGAGCCCTTCCAATCGCGCGTTTTGGACGGTGGGAAAGTGACGACGTACCGGTCAGAAGCATTTTACAAAGATAATGCTAATGAATAAAAGTCTAATACCCTCACAGCTTCAAGACAGCAAGTGCACAAGACGCACATCCACCGGCAACGCCCGTCGTCAGGAATGTCACCAAACCGTATGACAAGTCAGAGCCTTCGAGCTCTGCAAAACCTGGACCTGTAAATGAGGCTCATCATGGCGCACCAACTTCTCAGGCTCTTTCCAACAGAATATCTCAACGAACTGAGTTTCAGAGATGTTTATTCTCTGATGACGCAAAGTTGCAAGACCGAAACAACCCGGATGAACGAGTTCCACCACGTGGTCCGCGGGCAGAGAGGGTTCAGAAGCAATATCATAGCGGACCGTCAGCTCCCTCTCCTTCTGTCGCATCCTCGTCGATACTACAGAAGAGACCGCGATCCTCACCCGATACTGATCAAAACGGCGTTGGCGGGAAACGGTCACGAAACGCAATAAGCTCTTTAGACAACAATGTCACGTCTTTAAAGCATATACAAAGTGACCTCTCTCAACCCCTGCAAAACTCGCATGAATTCCCGAATACTCGAAGTACCTCATGGAAGAATCGAGAGGATCTTCGGGTGGGGAATCGTGCTGCGACCCAGGTGCATGTTGACATGGAGTTGGAGTGTGAACGTGCCCGATCAGTGGAGAAGTATGCATTTGGGAGAAACGATGAGTTGGAAGACTCCGTAGATAAGCTCCGTGGTCGAGTTCGGGAACTGGAGGGCTTATACGAAGCTTCAAAGAAGCAGGTATCAAGCTTGCGCGAGACCCTGGAGGAAGCGGAATCTGCAAAGAAGGCTCTTGGAGAGAGTCTTCAAGCAGCACAGAAGGACCGTCAAGAGTTGCAGTTACGTGAGGCAGAACTCCAGCAAGCACTGCATGGTGTATTGCACGACCTGGAAGAAGCACGCAGATCAGGCAGCAAGGCTGAGCAAGAGCTCAGCAGAGAAAAATCGCTTGCTGTCGAGGCACGAATAATAGCGGAAGAAGACAAGAACGATATGATGGATAAGCTGAGGTCGGCAGAAGAGGCTTTAGCAGCAGAGCAGCTGCAACGTAGAGCAGCGGAAGAAACGTTCTTAGACGTGAAATGCGTGCTAAGTGGAGTAGATGTCTTTCGGAAGGATCGTGAATGATAGTGGTTCGTCATGCGGATTGAAGGACCCGGAAGGTAAATCTCAAAGTTAATGTTTCTGGTGGGCAGTTTGTACGTGCTAATAATTGTCTATGCTCTGAACAGGTTGCGCACCTTCCTACGTTCATGCAAAGCACTCAAGACACAGTGTGCATGATGATTAATATTACGAGCCGATACTGATCATTTCAAGTGGAGCTCAAGTTGGATACCTAGGTAGCAGAGGCTCCGATTTCAGATATCTGACCTGGAGAAATCGAGTACAGCTTCTTACTTACATTATGGGTGACGCCAGGTGTCACCATACACCGATTCTAAGCACACGCTTTTTCTCCCACAAAGCCTGCCATTCATCCCATCTCCTAGCAATGACATCGTCTAGGCCTTGAGAGATGTCCTTGTGCGGAGCAAATTACGTACACACGGAACGACTATTTTCGAAGGTCGTATCGTCTTCAACGACGCTGAGTCGTCCACCTTCCGCATACTATTGATCAGCGGACATATTGCCCCCCAGCCCACGTGTTCTATTCTCAGACCACACCATGGATCTTGAATACTTCGTCGATGGTCACGCGACTCGCGAGGAAACCTATGTCCTTGAAAGGTTTACGGCTGCTGTCCGAAGGAGGTGGCCATTACCCTCATCGGCCGATCTACATTTTCGTCCAGGTGCTTCTCGGTGACCCCGAAGGTAGTGGTCAACCGAAACGATGGTTGTACACAACATCTACCTCTTGCTTCCGTGACACTCATGTAGTGGGGCTGGCTGTCAACTTGCTTTTAGTCCAGCGTTCTCCTTGTCCCATACTTACGTGAATCCGAAATGAGTGCTGGTTGATAACAACTCTGGGAACTCACTCTTATGCCTGCCGCTTGTCCTTTCCTGCAATTCATTTCCGACCAGGCCAAGTCTCAGAGAATTCATTCCACCGCACTCGTGAACCATTCCCGTGATTTCCACGTGAGCTATCATTTGTACATTGGGTCCATTGGGGTGAGCTTATGGTACTGTCCTATCTATCTTCTGACATTTCGAGTCTTCTCTTCACGTACATCCACCTCTTTTTCTCACGATTCTTCACCCTCGTACCTTCTCCTCATTCCCGATTCCCGGTCATTCCTGGTCCGTGGTTCCAGTCTCGATCCCATCCACAAAAATTTGATAAGAAAACCGAGTTCCCCGCGTTCCAATCATTGGCCACAGGTCAGGCGTTGAATTGGGTCACGAGCGGGGGGTGCACGGAAGAACCAAGCTCAACATTGCCTTACCCCGGGCACCGCTTTATCTCCAGTCCTCTGTTCATGTTCAGCCTTTTGCGTTTTCGTTTCGTGTTGCTCGTGTCACACTTAACTCCTGGAAAGTATCTATTCCGTTCCTCAGTTAAAGCGGCAAAAACATAGAGTTTGATCCCGGCCGTTCACTTGTATCTACTCTTAAGTGATTTGATTCATGGGAAACAAACGTGTATGTGCTTGTGAAACGTAAAAGTACACAAAGGGACATTCTTATTATCTATCTTATACTACAACACGGTATCAGGCTTGATACTTTGGCATTCACAATTGTCGGGAACACTTGAAGTTGAAACAGAACAACAGACAAAGTAGCAAGGAGAGAAGATGTGAGATGAGGCACCTTGCAAGTTTGTCTGAGAACAACGAAAGAGGAATCCAGGCGCTGTCAGCGACCACAGGACTATCAGGTAAAGCAACACTGAAGAATGGTCAGAATTGAAAGTGAAATGGAACCGGCAACAGGATAAGGAAGACTCGGCAGAACAAAATAGTTCGATTGCGTGTGTGAAATCGGCGGACAATGCTCATGTATGAATGCGAAATAGAAACAAATCGATCGGACCCCATCGAATCGAAGTCCAAAGAGAACAGAGAAGGGCCAGGAGATAAAGTAAAGCAGCAGGTAATCTTCTCGCTACGAGACCAAAGCGAAAAGGTGGCGAAGGACCTGGTCAAACTCTCCATAACCGCTTCTGGACACGTCATTTTTGCAGGCGCTTTGACTAATAATGCACCTTCCAACCGCCGCATGACTCACGCTTTCCCGAATAGGAAGCTCTCTGCATGCATTGAGAGTTTGTTTGCTCGTGTACGGTACAACGGTGCGATTATCCATCACCAATAATGATAGGGGCCAAAATCCACGGGTTGGATAACGACGGCCAATGAGGAAAGTTAACCGACTCGAGCGCATTGCGACCGAGTTGCCGAACTGCCATATAAACGTCGTTCTTGATCCTGCAAACAACTGAAGGCAATGGAAATCTTGTAGAGCACCCCAACTGCAATCTCGCTTCCCACCAGAAATCGTCCGACACGGATGCTGCCCCTAAAGCTTATTACCTTCCCATCATCAGTGAGTATAATTGCTGCTCGCCTGCTCACCGTCCCTCCTCCCGTATTCTGTGCCCTTCAATACCCGTAAGTACGACCATTGACTGCGACTGCTTGTGGTGCATGTCCATGCACGTGACCCATGTCACGCTCACGCATATCCCGAGCGTAATCCCGCACCCCGTTCTCGCGTACAACGGACGCCGCCCCGTTTGTGTAATCACGCACGTCACGGAAGCTGCTTCGGCTACTTCGTCCGTCGGATGTCGGGCTATGAAGGCTCGGCGAATGCTGCGCCTGTTGCTGCGCGTGATGATGTTGCACGTGCGGTGACGCCTTGGTAGCCGTTGGAGGCGAGGTGGCAGTCGCGTTGATAGTTGAATTACCCTGTGCAAGGCTGACAGGAACTGCGATAGGGTGATGCTGCTGCTGATGTGCCAGAAAAGGCGCGTGGTGAACTTGTTGCTGTTGAACGCCCATGCCAGCTACACCTACCATGGGCACGACGCCGGAAGTTAAGCCTACGCCGGCGCCGCCGACAAGCTGAGAAAGCCGAGAAATCTCCTCTCTTGATGCGACCAGAGCCGCCGTGAGTCTTTCATTTTCGTTCTGTAGATATTCATTCTTCGCTTGAAGTTGTGCCAACCACTGCTTCTTTCTCTGACGACATTTCAATGCAGCTACACGATCCGTCCATGAGCGGGAAAAATCAACCAAGGAATTTACACTCACCCTGTCTGTTCCGCTCCAGAAAATTTCTTCTCTTTTCCTCCTCTGTCTCGGGTTTTTTGTTTTGCTTGCTGCTAGCGGATGTTGGTGAAGGTTTCTGTTGATCCTCGCTAGACTCTTCATCCTCATCTCCATCGTCCTCGTCCGCCTCCTGATTGCTGACGGTACTCCCCCGTCGGACCGCTGATCCGCGCGCGTTTGTAGGCGAGGCCCTCGGCTTCTTGGTAGATTCGGATTTGACTGACGTGCTTGACGTGACAGACCCAGTCTCGGCCTTGCGCTTCGAGCCGCGCTTTGGAGCAGTTGTACCGTTTGCAGAAGACTGGAACGAATGGCTCTGCCCCGCGGACCCTTTGCCAGCGGCATTGCCCGACTGCGCCATACTCTGTTTCTGTGCCTCCTCACGCTTAGTCAGTTCCTGATGAGCCTGTGAAAGTAAGAAGAGACCATTGGCTGCATGGTTGGCTGCACCAGCGGCATCGGAATAACCGTTGTTGTCGCTCCTATCAAAACGAGCATGGGTGAACCGGCGCGTGTAGAGGAAAGAGAGCATGAGGACCTACCGAGTCTGAGAATTCAGCGAGCCATTTTGATACGTCGTTGAGGGAGCAGCTACTTGCGAAGGTGCAACGGAAGTCGGAACTACGGCTTGGGTCTGCGTAGGGGATGACGCGGTTCCCACACTGCCGTTACTATTGTTTGCGGTGTTTGTTCCGTTACCAGCGCTAAATCCGTTTGGCTGCTGGGCTGTTTGAGATGGAGTGGCAGTCGACTGCTGGAGGACACCTGCGAGCGCATTGAGCGTATTGGGGGTAATTGTCGCAGCAGCAGCGTTACCCGCCGCACCCGAATTGACCATGGCCAGGAACGCCGCTGTATTGGGCGAAGGTGGAGGAAATGCAACAGGTCCACCGACAAGAGGTGTGAGGCCAGTGGACGGGGTGAGACCCGTTCGGAATGATCCCGACGGATCAAAACCAAAGAGCGGAGGATGCATTGAGCCAGCACTGGCAGCAAGTGCGACGATAGAGGCGGCTGGCTGTGAAGTTGTTGTCGGATGCTGAGTCTGGGGACCAGCAAGCATGGCAGGCGAGAGAGGACCCGCTCGAAGGGAATTAGTCAGGCCGGCGGATGAGAAAGCCCAGGCATAGCTCGGGTCGGAGGGGGAGGTGATTGACGCGAGTGGGGGCAAAATCGTCTTGGGTGTGTCGCCATTCGGGTGAGCGGGGTTGTTGTTCATCGACTGTCTCCGCGAAGGCGATGGGTCACGGGTTGAGCTCGAGGAGGATGACTTGTTGCCGGAGGACGAGGAAGGATCGCTTCTCTGGTTTGCGCCATGGCGGAGCGATGAGAGGGAGGAGGACGATACAGAAAATGATTGCTCGAATGGATTTGGCTCGAGCTCAAAGTTGTTGCGTATGGGAGGGCGGGGAGGTGGCTGAGTTGCGGATATATTGTTGGTGTCTGAGCTGTCTTCATCGTCTTTTTGGAGTCGGGAGTGATGAGCTCGCTTGGCGGCGTTGGCGGGAATTGAATTTGTCGAGGGAATATCATTAATGGAGATTTGAGGAGAAGACATGCTCAGGATGACACTTGAGAGTGAGGAGCGCAAGGATTTGGGACTGTAAGAGTGACGCAGAGAGGTCAAATCTGACGACATACGTATATCCTAGTTCCCACGTTTCAGTACCCCCGGTCACCCTGTCCTGATGTCGTCATTCATAACGTATTCATTCTTCTGAACTCTGTCCACTCCTCTTCCCATCAATTCCCCGCCCTCATCTTCCTCTGTCTATCGTCACTGTCACGCCCGCCTCCTCTCCTCCTCCTCTCCCGACGCACGCACACACGCAAGAGACCCCAACACATCCCGCCAGGCACGTCCCTTAACCTTCTAATTTCTCCATTCCCGTATTCCCGTCAGTCGTCTCCCGCCTTGTTTATCATTGTTCTTGTCCACGGTCTGTCACGTTTCCGGTCCGCACTTGGTCCGCTTCTCTATTTTCGGCATTCTCCCGAGGTGTTCCTCCTGCCTCGTTGCAGAACTTTCTTTGATCATATCAACCAGTATCTGCTTTGCTGCGCATCTCGACTTGGAGCTTCAAGTCCCGTTTGTTGGCGAACTGGTTCAGACCCTCTTCCCGCGATTGCTACTCTCCGCTCTTCGCGACAGGTAGTCACGTCCAGGCCTCGTTGGATGAATGCTTCTTCATTATCCCACCCTACCCTCAACCCACTAACTATATCGTGCTCATCACACCCATTGCGCCCAAAGTCCGAGACTCCGGACT
Source organism: Inonotus obliquus (assembly GCA_032164295.1). NCBI lineage: Eukaryota > Fungi > Basidiomycota > Agaricomycetes > Hymenochaetales > Hymenochaetaceae > Inonotus > Inonotus obliquus. The sequence continues at coordinate 1,554,984 of JAJHTX010000004.1, forward strand.
CCGGTCGTGTATTAATAGAAATCATTCCTTGCCCTCCGTGACTGTGATTATGGACCCGATCCGCTCCTATGTTGACCCACGGTCTAGGGCAAGGCTCTTTGCAAAACATGAGGTGGGTGTACCGCCAGATCGGGATGCCGTACTCTGTTCCTCATGGTCCACCTTCTGCCTCCGAGTTGATTATTCATTCGGATCGGATATTTCCAGCCTCACGTTTTCTTCCGGGATGAACCTGTATCCTGAAGTTTATCAGCGATCTTCCTATTTGTGTATTTGTGGTGCATTTTGCAAGTCAACACGTCATTCAAGACGTAGCTCGATGAGCTGTCGGTTGCGGCTGATACGCAAGCACTTACGTCGTTCGGTACCCGGGCTTATATACACACTTGGCGCATTCATCCAAATTGCAAAGGATTGACTGTTCTATAGTGGCAAGATCCCCATCATTGGCGCCAGCTGGAAAGCGACGTTATGCTTTACGGCAAGCACTACATCCGGTTCATACTATACTCTGGCGGGAACCACTTCGACGCAATGAAGAGCTGGTACATCGTGGTGAAGCCTAGGACAGAGTTCTCTATCTCACATCTCTTCTGCTTCTCAGCACTCCGCCTTGCTTAGCTAGGTATCCAGTGTCTCCTGCGGCTTCAATGCGAATCTAGAACAGACTTCACAAGTGCTCCTTGATTTCCTCAACGTTCATGGACTGCTGCTTTGTGTTGCCCCTAACCTACTCCAGAGCAACCTACCTCCATCCCCTGTCCGATCACGGCTTTCGTCTCTGGGATAACCTCCCGCTATCTAACCTAGTATAGCCTCTTAAAGCACTTCCTGTACTATTGACGTGAGTCACCCGGCTTTGCGTTGTTTGCTTAATTCTCACTCAGCCCCTGCTCTTCTAATCTGCTTGCGATTCAGACGTCCTTGAAGTATCTGGAGTCTTATATACACGCTACACCCGTGCTTGAAATGAAATGAGTGATTCTCATGTCGACTCCCCTCTAACTCCCTTTGTAAGCTCCTCCTTCTCACGCGGCCGTTAGAGGCCTGGGCCGATCTACTCACCGGCATCTAAGTAATCTAGTCACGGTGGAGGTCAGTTGGTTCAATGCAATGGCTGGATTGGTACGGATCTCACGTGATACCTCCCCGTCCGGCTTTCCCGGCCCGATATGTCAACTTCCGTTCCAGAAACGTGACTTGAACGGGGTATTTCTCCATCGTCTTGACTTTTATACTTTTTGTGCTTTGCTTACTGACATTGTTGCAAAGATTAGCGTGCGATGATCACCCGCACCCGCGTAGCGATACCAATTGCGGGAAAGGGAGGGGACGAGTCCATCATACTACTTCGCTTCTTTTCGTAGCGATGAAGAATGTATGCTTATGTGAAACGGTTAGTGGTGACCGGAACAAAGATCCATAATGCAACAAGCAAGCATACGCAACTTGTTGCTAGTAGCAGGAAAGCAACATTAATCATCCTATATCGCAAACTAAGACAGCACTTCTCTCGCTTACTATGTTCCCCACACGATTTGGATTGCTTGAATTCGCGCATCTGCTTCGCTAGCATCGTCTTCACACACCTCTCTATTGATTTCAGGGACGATGGGACACAAGCAAACAACTGCTGCCCGAAAGTGATTCAAGAGTCTCGCGACATGTTGGCTTGTACGTGCATGGATTTCCTTGGCCATCCTATTGGTGTTGTGGCACCCACTTCTTTGACCTGTCTTCCTAGATTCCTTTTCTCATTCTCTACTCACTTATTCACAGATTTGCTATACACCAACGTCTAAGGCAGGCGGAAATCACCTTTAATGTGCCTGAGCACGCTGTGATGATGATTCCTATTGTTCTTCTCATTCCTCCGCTCTAGTTCTCGCCGTGGTCTGCGTCTTCTTTCAAGACGGACATAGCCCACTTCGGGGTTTCTTCCTAGCGCCAGCAATCCATTGGCTACTTTACATTATCTAAACTACCATTACTCGCTTGCTATAAGGAATCTCCACCGGCAAGTTCCTCGCACCTAACCCACGTACTCATCTTAGGCAACTTCGTTGAATACAGCTGGAGGGTGGAACGTTCTTTTCTTGAGAGAAAGTATTTGGTCATCACGAGTAAGTAGCTTCTCTCGTTTCCTTCGCATCCGCGGAAATATGATTGCATCCTATAGGTCTTCTCGTGCCTGTATGCGAGGTGTCTATGTGCACGGCAGGCCGCTTCCGCCATTGGCATACTAACGCGCATATGCATCTCTTTCTTTCAGCACTACGTATCGAAGCTCGGCGTCGGCATCCTCGCTGTTCCCAGAATGATCCACGAGGGTATTGTTGTTTGGCCTATAGCATATATTGAGTTTAGTCATATATTGAGTACTAAACTCTTTCCCCCTCCTCGCAGGAACGAGCGCGGAAGATTCCAATCCAATTCGTCTCTAGGCACGATGCACGATGGGATTGCGAGCACCAAGCCAAAGTTCTGGTGCAGCTACTTTCTTCCGTTTCTTCCGTTACTTTTGCTTGCTTCCGGTTTCCGTAACTCCTTTGATGTGGGTCTCTGCCATTGGGCCTTGCTCCCGCGACGGCTGCTGCCCCAGGAAATGTTCGTCGGACGATTCAATTATAAAATTTGCGGTTACCCAATCAGTAATATTGCGCGGATGCTGCGAGGAAAGAAAGGCAATAAAATAGTTCTCAATCTAAATCCATAGTATCCCGAATCTGCCTTGAAAACGCGCATGCGACTGAATGCTCCAGGCACACTGAAGCACGTCGTGCTTGTCCTATACTTTCCACTTTCACAGACAGACCCAACTCGCCAATTCGCCAAGCATTCGGATTTTAAAGACTTCTCTTCCCGTCGTGCGTCACTTGCCTGACTTCCGAGTCCATCTTTGTCTCCCGTTTTTCATTATGTTACGGCATAGGTACGCATATTTTCGGCTTTCTTAATACATTGGATTATAATAGCGACATAGAAGGAGCCCAAAATGCCGAAAGTACCACCTAGAAACGGAGTTCAAGGGAAAGATACTAGAGAGATCAGATCGGGATGGAAAAACGAAATCATGGATGGTTGTCTGTCGCCTCACGGAAGGACGGAGATTTCATTTCACCATCTATCACGGCGGCCCGTTATGCAATCCGTCCAGTCACGAAGCGCCTCATCCAATGGGTAACGAATGTCACGTTTCGGACCGCCTCTTCCCCCGAGCAATGGCTGAGGACAAACAAAATCGAAAACGCTAGATTGCTTCGAGAGTGCTAAGAGCCTATCGAGGGCATCCCTAAGGACTGGGGTGTTACTTGGGGGGCTCGACTCAAGAACGAGTCTCCGTAGTGTGTCAGCCAGCATCCTCGGCCTCCGTCCAGACCCCGGTTGCGAGTGAACGACCCCGAGCAATAGGTGTTCTAACGCAGATACGGCCTCGTCGTTGATGAACGGTTCCGTCAGGCGAATATACGTAAGACGCGGGCAGCCATCAGCCAGTGCCCCGAGCGCGTTGAAAGGGGAAGGTGAAGTTCCTCCCGCAAGGAGTAGACGCCGGAGCGCAGGGAACTCTAGTCGAGAATTAGGTAAAGGTTGCACGTTGTCCCGGATCGTAAGCTGGACGAGATCGTAGAGTCGACAAGAGCAGCATTGCAAGGATGTTATTTACGTCCTATGAGCGGAATGAAATGAATCGAACGAACCTCTACGAGTAAAGGGAATGGATGCGCGAGTGACTCGGCTAGGCCGTTACCATTCTTGTCGTCATAGAGTCCATATAGGCATATTGACAAGGTCTGCAAGTAGGGAGATACAGCGCCTATAAACATATGTTACTCCACATCCCTTAAACATCAAAGACGTTACTAAAGCGCACCTAAGATTTGATGTATAGAACAACGAAAAGCAGCAAGTGTCCGCTCTCGTTCCGTAAGCCAAGCTTTCATCCGTTGCAATCGTTCAATCCGCCGTTCCCGAGAACGCGGACATTCAAACGCAAAAGCCGGAAGTACTTCAAGTGTGTCATCATCCGCTGAACTTCGTGGTTGACGACTATGGTCGCTAAGAAACAAGTGCTGTGCGTATCTCCCTAATTCCGGACGACATCGGAGTGTTCTTGAAAGAAGTGTTACTTTGGTACGACCGTCGACAAGGAGTCTCCTATACATTATCACAACGACTATCGAGTAAATTCGTCGCGAAACGAGGCAGAGATTGTATGCTGCACGATAGTCGGGAGTGTCATTATCCATATCCGCAGAGCAGACAAGCTCGAAGATTATGGTATGGAGCTCGATAGGTATCTGTTTTAGTGGCATTCTGGGATGCTCCAGCTTTGATACACGAGGCGAAGCATTCGAGTCGAGTGTGCCGCCTAGTAATGATGGAATTGACGCAAGGGTTTCCTTCGAGATAAGTGTCTTATACATACTTGATGACTATAGAAACGTAAGAGAATCAGGGAAACATGGAGGCTGATTTGAACGGAAGGAACTCACCTAAACTCAACTGTGCGTCGATCCGAATAGTACCATGGAGGAACCTCGGGGTAATTAACAAGCGCTATCCTACCTTCTCCAATTTGATTTCATCACCCCGCGGGTCGAACAAAAAATATGAAAGGAGGACTACGTGCTTATTGGGTGGTACACACAAAGTCTATTCGTAGCAAATGTGTAAGTAATACATATAATACTTAACTCGGTGGGGGGAGTGTCTTTCTGCAGGACAGGATAAAACAATTCGAATCTATGCCTTTTCTATTCCGTTCGGAACGGTTGGTTCGGCACCTGCTTCCGATACAGTCTGAGCTTGCTTGGATGCTTGGAGGGCACAAAGGGCGGCTGCAGCCGGGAGTTAGTATTTGGAGTACATACTATTGTTCGAACGAGTGTAAACTCACCCCCCACACCGCTCCCGTCCTTTGCCAGCCCTATCTCTGTCTTTCTCTCTGCTTCTTCTCCGACGATCACACGCAAGCTCTCACGTAAGTGAGACTCAAAATCAGGGTAATGTTGGATCAGACTGGGAAATTCGATGAGATTCGGACCAAAATAACCACATCAGAAGAATCTATTGCCGACATACCTTCCATCGACACCGACCGCGTACCTGTCGTCATCCGACGTAGCTCCGCCTCCGAGAGCGGCGCGGCCTGTTTGTACTAATACAGCTGCGACAGCACACCCACTAAGCTTCGCAGCGCGTGTCGCTACCAGTTTGCATATCCAGCGAACGATCTCTGCGTCCTGATCCGAGACCATCTCGCGTTCGAAACCGAGCTTTTCAACAAAAACATTCCTGATCTCTTCTAGAGACTGAGCACCTTCAATATCCGACATGTACGCGGTATCGAAGCCGTAATGTTTGTTGAGGGTTCGGGTGGAGAGACCGTTGAAAAGGACAGGCGGTACGGCGTCAACAAGCGCCAGAAGAACGTTGCGGGTTATTTCTCCCAAGTACATCCCACTTATGAATTTCTCGTATGCTTGATATCTCGGGTTAATGGATTCTCGGTCAACTTTGTTGTCGAACGGTGTCGTAGGAAGAACAGTACGCTTTAAATAGTCCCGTTAAGTAGCAGCTCTATTTTCGCAACCAGTACTTCATCTGCATACCGAATTGTTGAAAGCACCCCATTCTGTATTGACCACCATGGTTTTGGCATTCACTGGTGCATTGGTTAGCTTGCGGATTTTGTGGACGTCTTCGAAAAATGCGCCGTTTGTTCCGGTTCCGAAAATAGCACCGAGGAAGCAACCGCCCGATGTGTATGCTCGCGATAATAGAGCACCTACTGTCTGTACAATAAGGGAACTGGATTAATCACACTCAACCTTGCCAAAGAAAAACCCACATCGTTAACCAATGCCGAGCACTTGACATGTATATGTTTCCTATCAAATGCATCTTGAAGCAGCTTTACAACATCATTCCCAATGGCATTTTTGGCGGCAAAGCCCTTCGTCCATGTCAATAAGACTCCCTTGTCCAGTGCTGTCTGTTCAACTGGAAAGCTGAAAGTCAAACCGAGGTGTAACGCCTCATCATCGCCGTTGGGTGCGTGACCTAAGGATGTCAAGAATTCATCGACGGAATCCGCCAAGTAATCTACACATGGACGTCAGCGTTATTCAATTCCATGTCAAACGGAGACCATTTGACGACCTACCAAATAATACAGTGGCCTCCCCCGTCTTCAGAAGCTCCGATACTTTGTACTTTTGTTGTCGAAGGGTGAACTGTTTGTCTCCATGAAGCTCTACTTCGCAAACACGCCTAACCTAAACTCAGCGGCCGTAGAACGGAGCACATACTTCGAGCTCACAGATTCGTTCCGCCGAGGTCCAAAGCGAGAAACGTCCTGAATAGAAGCAGTTAGGAAAAGGCTTCATTGGATATGTATGGATGATGCAATACGTGCCCTTTCTCTGTTCCGTCGGGGACCCCGGTTACAAAGGTCGGACTTTGGGAAAGGTGGTCAGTGGCAACCACAACATACAGGAAGGGAGAGTGGGCCCTCACATCATGGCCATTGCCTCACCATACTGCGACAGGCCGGCATCAAAGTCATCGAGAAAGCGCCGAGTGATGGCGAGGAGTCTCTCATCGGAAAGAGTGAATTGCTCCTGGATTGTACTGAGGTACGTTCGTGCAGCTTCTGGGAGGCTTGAGAAGGTTGGGAACGACTGTGATGACATTAATTGGGATGGTGAGGACGAGAAAGAGTAGTGGTAGTGGACTGGTAAGAGAGAGACGGTGGCAAGCCAGGTAGGGAGGAGAGATGTATGGACGACCTGGCACTTGTGACGACGTCCATAACAGTTAATTCAAATAAATTGTATATGCAATCGAATTCTGCGCCAAATAAAGTTTCCCATGTGCTTCCGTCATCTACCATTACTTACCTAATCAGAAAAATACCTCCTAAGTTTCACCGATCCATCCCTTGCGTTACTTGACTTGATAAAGCTAGCAAACACAACGAGGTAGTCTCGGGATACTTGATCAATGCCATGGCGAAACTCAAACTCGCCATGGAAAATCGCAGGAGCTCACTTTATCTTCCCTTGATGACAGTCAAGTTGTCTGTAGCGGGCTCTTACGCTGGATGCTAATCCCGGGCTAGCTGCATTTACGATTTTTCTTTCATCCATGATCCGACTATGTGTCTCGTTCCAAAAACCCGTTTGCAAACTTGACTTCCCTCCATGGAGCTCCGAATGGTATTCTGCAAAGTACGTATCTTGCATACAAATTGTCAAGCTTTCGAACAGCGCTTCTGCAGGCGACCCACTTAGTCCCTCTCGTCCCTATTGTCGCCACATCTGCCCAAGTTAATCCCGGCAACGTGGCCTCCTTTATGTCCTTCAACGATCTTCCACCAGAGATACATTCCTTAATCTGCGAGCAGCTACCTCAAGAATCGAGGAAAAGTCTTATCTTGGTGAACAGGTACTTCAATGAGGTAGCAATTCCTTCTTTGTATAACACGGTATATCTACCTACGCGGCGCCGGGTAATCTCCTTTCAGGACGTGCTTCTCAATCGTCCTCACCTCTCGGGCCATGTTCGCCACGTACTCATATCTGATCGTAATCGCGATGAATTCCACGTCGTCCTACCGGATTTCATCGTGTACTGGCCGCAGACGCACTCGGAACGCATGCTACGTAGGCAGCGAATCCGAGAGTGGCTGATGGACCGAGATAAGGAGCTCTCGGCTTTCCGGACAGCTCTGCGCCACATCCTCTGCCTCGTCTCAAGACGACTTCAATCGTTGACCCTTCTTCACTATGAGCATAGTATCAAGACTTTGAAGGATTTACTTTCTTTTCCTTTCCCAGAACTAGAAGAGCTCACTATTAGGGGAGACTATCCGCCACTTCCCAGGAATCTCTACCTACCGAAACTTAAGCGGCTACACCTAGCTGCTGGAGATATGCCTAATCCATGGGCGTCATTCTCTGCACTTGCTGCAGGTTGTCCCAATTTAACACATCTTCGAATCACAGAGCCGTTATCTTGCATCTTGTCAGGTGCCGTTCTAGCCCAAGCTTTAGAAGTTTCATTCGGCGTATCCAACTACGAACCAGAAACGCTAGCTATGCCACTTGAACGTCACCCAGACGGGACGTTTCGATTTGCGCCAGCACCTTGCCTCCCGCCTTCTCTACGAGAGCTGCGACTCCAACCTTACCCTCCCGAGATGAGCACGTTGGGCATGCCATATCCAGACCACTCGGATATGATCGAACGGCTTAAAGCGCTCGAAGCTCGCAATGGTGTCTTCAAGCTTCTTTCCTCGAACAACGAGAACTACGTCCTTCCTTACTCTTTTGATGCTGCTCAGCGAGATTGGAGAAGCAGAATGGCCGGAGAACCAGGGTGCTGGGCCGACCCCAAGTGAATACTCTCGAGTTCGAACGGATCAGTTTTATTATATTATTTGGTATTTTGTAGATATCAATCCCTTGATTCATTATACTGTCTTATTTCTTGTGTCGACATCTCACAAATTGGATTTACAATGTTTTAATCGTGTGTGGGGAGCTATTATGTCCTCGGCCTCGGTCAAAGCATGCCGGAAACGGCCGATGCAGTTCTCACATGTGCGGTTCGCCTTAGCATTCATTTCATTCTTCATCCATCCAAACCGTCTCGTCTATCCAACGCTTCGAGGTGAGTTGCTTCCCGGTGAAGTCCACAAGACAAGATAATATTTCTCATGCGTTCTGTAGAGCGTCATGGCGTCAAAAGGAGCGGCTGTCGCCCTCGTATGTTCTGCCGTGTTGGCACTCCATTACTTCGTTAACCCGTTTCTAGGATTTTACTCGTATTTATTCAAAGCTAGGGCTCGGAAAGGGTGACTAGCTACCTTGTTCCCTTGATTTTGAAAGCTCACCTGGTTGTAGAAACGATTGCGTCGCTCAATGCTTTCCGTAAGCGCTACAACGACGCGAAGCGTATCCAAAGCACGTTGCAGTCCCAGCCGACCGAGGTCGACTTTTCACATTACCGCTCGGTCTTGAAGAACAAGGCTGTCGTCGATGAGGCTGAGAGGGTCTTCAAGGATTTCAAGCCGGTGACATATGATGTCGGTGCACACGTGAAGGCGATCGAGGCTTTTGAGGCTAAGGCGGTGAGTTGTGTCGATACAGTTACCTAGACTTTTGCGGAGGTTAACATCTGCCAAAGATCGAGAACGCAAAGGCGACTGAGGCTAAGATCGATGAGGAGCTTAAGGATCTGCAGGCTACTCTGGAGAACATCGAGAAAGTCCGGCCATTCGAGGACCTTACGGTAAGAAGTTATCCCTGGTTATTCAACACCGTGTCGCTAACTCTTTTTGTTAGGTCGAGGACGTTGGTAACGCCCACCCCGAGATCGTAAAGGCCGTTGAGACGATGCTCAAGAAGGGCAAATGGACAGTACCTGGTGCGTTTTCATTGCTTCTTTGTTCATAGCCGGTCGATCTGAATGAGATTTGTTTTAGGCTACAAGGAGAAGTTTGGCGACTTGTCTTTAATGTAAATGGCGTGCTGTTAATCATAGAAACCAATTAACTAGGCTTGCCTACGCCCACTATAAAGTGTGAGCACGTTCGTAAGACACGTTCGATCTGTCTAAGAAAGGGCGGTATATCGTGAAAGAAAGCAAAAGTGAACTATTGATACGTAAAAAGTCATAGTTCTTGGCTTGAACTTGAGCAGTGTAGTCCGTGATTCGTCACTCCGAAAAGGGGATGTTAGAATATGAGTGACTGACGGTCACGTAGCTCCTTTTCTACCACGCACGCGTCCGCTCCCGTGTCCACGCGCAACGGGCCACCGTAACGACAACGTTATATCCGTGCCACTTTGTCTCTCTCTCGCATGCTACCCTCCCAACCACATTCTCTCTTCGTTCTCCAGCCACAGTCAAGATGGTGAACAACTCTCCAAATGACCATTCACGGCCTCCAAGCCCTCCTCAGCGTCCCGATACTCCAGGTCTCGCGTCTAATATCAGCATGGGCTTCTTCTCTGTCCCTTTCGAACGCTTCGTCCGTGATGACATCTCGGAGTGGACAGGTGCTTTCACGCTTCTCGGTACGTACATCTGTCGTGTTTTTCTCTGTGAATGTGGCTGCTCAACGTTTTGGGATTGAAAAAACTAGATACTATCGAGACATTCTTCGATTCGCGTATGGACTTGCTTGAACGACGTTTGAAGAAACACTCCGATAGACTCAAGATGCGTGCCGAAGAAGCATTCAAGTTCAAGCCACCCTCTGGAGACCTGTTCGCTGGGAAGGAACTAGAAAGAGAGGTCCAGAAGTTCAAACTCAAGGTATTCGGTACAGCATCGTGTAGAAAGGGGTATAATTGACCAGTATGGCACTTCGTATAGTTGTCAGGTCGAATGACCTCTTTGTCCAACGCATGGCAGTCTGCGAAGGTCGTTCGAACGCGAGAAAAGATATCTTTCTTCTTTGGCGTCCAGTCGCTGCTCATGACAGCACTCCTATTTGGCATGGCCCCTCAGTGCGTACATGAATACCCTTCTCTGAGGGCCACATTTCTCACAATTCAAAATGCACGCGTCTCTAGGTGGTTACACATCGCGTATACGGTTCAGGCTCTGTACCTTCTTCCGCTTCGCGCATACCATTATAAGAAACGCGCGTGGCACTATTTCCTTTTCGACCTTTGCTATTATGCCACTATTCTCAACTTCATTTTCATCTGGCTTGCCCCGTCGAGCGCGACACTTTGGATTGCTTGCTATTGCATGTCCCATGGTTCACTGGCTAGCGCTGTCATTACCTGGAGGAATAGTCTTGTCTTTCATGATTCTGACAAAGTGACATCGCTGTTCATCCATATGTATGCGCCGTTGGTGTTTACTGTCATTCGGTATGTATCCTCGCGAATTCGAAGAGATGATTCTCACAAGGCTTCTTAGACACTACTACCCGGACGCAGAAACGCGATTCCCGGCTGTTTCAAAGGTCCCTCATTTGGACCCGGTGAAAGCGTTCGGACTGAGCGCTCTAATTTGTCAGTCACTTTCATTTCGCCCCGTCTGGCGCTGTCTGATTTATCTTGAAATGCAGATGTCATTTGGCAAGTTCTATACTGGAAGGTGTGTGATTAAATTGCATCAAGGTAATCCGCGATTAGGGATTAATCTATCCTTTACCTAGTTCGTCTTGGTGGATCGCCGGAAGAAGATTGAATCGGGTGAACGAACGACGTCTTTCTCCTGGATGCTGAATGACAAAAGAGGAGTCATCGGCCGCATGCTTGCTCACGTTCCATCGTCATACAGAGAGTTTTCCTTCATTTCAGGACAGCTTAGTGAGCCCATATTCTTTTCCACGAGACTTTGACTGATCAGCCGTCTAGTCTATACCCTAGCGGTAGAACTTCCGGTACTCTTACTGTACCGGAACCCGTTCGTCAGCGCGTCCTTCTTGCTTATAATCTTCTCCGTGAGTGTATGGAACGGAGCAGGTTTCTATATCGAGGTCTTTGGCAGAAAGTACGATTTCGTGTATTGATACTCATCGTGCAGTCTTTAATCAACCACTTGGCTTGATAGGTTTGAACGAGAACTGGAAGCATTGCGCAAAGAGCTTGCTGAAGCGACAGCATCGCGATCCGGTATGGCGACTCCGGCCGGGCCTCAAGGCGAACTCACCCACTCGCGCAATGGCAGCGATACAAACTTGTCTTCGGCAACAGAATCTCCTGTGTTTGTAGCCCAAGACCTTCCTGTTAACGACCTTACCGCTACACCATTAAGCAGAGCTGAGTCCATGTCCTCTCAGCAATCGTTGTCCACGTCGTCGGAAACGAAGAAGGATCGGTAGCAAGTGTCTTGATTGTTTGCGAGTCGTTTCTCCTTGCGTGCCTTTTGTTTATTCTTACCATTTTATGCCCGTACACGATATTGTTACGCTCACATACTCCGTCTGTCTCCTGCGGTTCTTTATAATCATTCAGAAATACGACTTTTGTGATCTAATCTGCAAATTATTCTTCCTATATACAGCTGATGCGGATACAATTTCTTTATTCTGTTCTTTTGTATTCCGAAAGCATCCAGCAGCTACGGCAATTAAGCCTAGAGTAACATTTGTTTCAATCAAGTACCTGGATACATATGTATCGAGTGTCGATTCAACTATTGATCAATCTTTTTTCCGTTGTCCCTGGTTCCTCAAGCTTGCCAGCGTTCTCAGGTAGGATCTTGCCTTCCACATCGAAGGATTCCCATCTCTTTCCGCTGACGAGCCAACCTGCAAATGGGCCATTCGGTCCTTTGAGACTAGCTCGGGCAGTCTGGAAGGTTGCACTTGACTGCTTTGCGACGTGATATGTTGTTCCGTGACTTTCAATGCCCTTATCAATTATGTGAATGATTAACGGAAGGAAGGTGCATACGGGAAAGCGGGGATGCCAAGTAAACGTGCCGTCTCGTCATATAACCTGAATAATTGCAGCTTGCATAATCTCGGCCTGAAATGAACCATTAAGTGGTGTAAATCAATCCGAGGAAGGGGGTAAAACAATGAACGAACTGAAATTTCTCTAAACGACGTTGCTTCGTTCCGATACCACGTCGAATACCATTGATGATAACTTCTTGACCGTTTCCTGACAATGAATCTGCAAACCAGCACAATGCTTCACAGAACCACATAGGTCAAGAAGTTAATACTGCTGCAAAAACGAAAGGAAGAGGTGGAGTACTTACATTCGTTGCTTGATTGGGGAGGTGGTTTGTCGGGATGTAGAGATTGTAGTGATGAACGTGAATATATGAAATCTATATTCGTGAAGTGGATTGTAGGTTTTGCTATAAGGTACGGTTCGGGTAGACTTCCTAAGTCAGGAAAGAAAGAATCAGCCGACTATACATCCATTTCAAGTGGGGTTGGATGAAAGATAATGACATACCTTCAATCTCATTCAACCTTCCATAAAACGCGCGTTCACAGTCTTCTTTGACAACACTTCGCATGTCTTTTGGAACATCTCCTATAAGAATATCGTGGACGTAGATAGGGTTGAAGATGTTCGAAGCTAAAGATCCTTGTATGCCAAGAACATTAAACGCACTACCAGAAAAAAGGAACAAACACGTATTCAGAAATCCATCCACTTTATTCAGTGAAGCACGAGGGAAAGGGGGAAGAAGGGGAGATGATTTAATATACGTACGTACGCGATTTTATCACTACACGACATACAGATTGTCGTGGGTGAATCCGCTCGTCCGGGTTTAGTTCGAAGTACACCATATAACGAGTAATTATTCCGACCACGGGAAGTTGAACCTTGTGGAGGTGAGATAGGAGGAGATGAATCTTTATGTGAAGCCATTTGAGGGTCTTGAGAGGATGCGAGGAAACGTGTTGACGCGTCTCCGCCTGTAATTTATTGTCAGAAGTGGAAGGTGGGTTGGTGGATTATGGACGTTTAGGAGGACAGGACGCGAGCGGGCGTATGTAACAACGTAACGGCAAGTTAGGTGAGGAAAGAGAAAGTAGGTAAAGGAGGTCCTTACAAGGAACGGTCGATATATACATAAACAACTTTACACCTTCCTTCAATCCCCACGTCCCGTCCTTCCCATCCTCACGCCGTCCAAGTCGTTCAATCCATTCCGAACCCGGGCCCGAGCTACACTGATGTCCGTATCCGTGTATAGCACGTTGAACTTCCTCATAAAGCCACCTAATAAACGCACGACGAGCGAGTATCTCAGCATGACTATCATGTACCGTATCTCCTTTTGGTTGGTATCGAGAAGTAGGAAGACATTTAGATCCTGTTGCGAGCGAGATGACTTTGAAGTTTTCTTGACTTGACGAGAGGGGCGAGCGGGACTGAAGGACGACGAGGACGAAAGCAGCTAGAACTGTATACTGATAGCCATTAGATGGATTAAAGTTACGCGAGCGGTATTCTTCATGAACACGCGTCACAACCGCGTCGTCGACAGTCGTCATTGGTTGTGGCAGTGCCCCCGCTTACTCCACATAAGCACCACAACACAACAAAGCCAAATTTCTACTTTAGGCAACTTCGTGGTATCCTTACCCCGCTCCTGAACTTACACCCATTTCAATCCTGTATAGGTATCTGTATCCACTCAACTATATGTTTCCGTGTTGTATCTTGTTGTTCTCAAGGACAGCCTTTCTTCTTCCGATCCGGTGCTAATTATTAGTGACGTAGAGAACTCTATCCTTCTCGAGGTTATAAAGCGAAGCAACAACCTCGAATTGAGCTTCATCAGTTTCATCTATTCATCACCACATCACATCACATCAACTGAAAGTGACTCTACATACTACTCGCACAATGTTTGGCTCTTCACGTAACTCTCGTTCCCAACGAACCACTGGTACAACTCCTCGTAGCGGCGGTCTCTTTGGCTCTTCACGTACTTCTCGCGCCCAACAAATGGCAACTGGTAATGGCACTAGTTCTACAACCTCTGGTCAAGGTCTCTTCGGTAACCAGGGTACACGATCCACTGGAACGAAGAGTGGCTTATTCAGTCGCGCTAATCCCAATCGTCAAGCAGGGGGATACAAGTAAGCCCTACAAATCACTCGCTAACTTCCCCCCACTCATTTGATACATCTGTTTTAGATCTGCACTACATAACCCTAATACCACTCGAGGTGGACGTAGGAATGCGAAAAACGAGCTTGGAATGATGGTACGTACCTTCTTCATCAAAGTCAGAGGAATGTCCAGTCGCTGATGAGCTGATTGTCTGTCATTTTAGGGTCGCGGAAACGAGGCTCATGGTAGTCCAAGTATGACATCCCGATTCAAAAGCATGCTCGGAATGAATTCTAATTCTAGAACATCTCGGTCGGGATACTAGTAATATTAAAGTTATCGTCACAAGAATGATACCCTTCCGCACTCTGGTGGACTGCCCACATCCTGCCCACATCCTTCTGTATATCATCGTATATCATATCATGTAATTTAATACCACGCACAAGAAGAAGATGGTAGTAATCACCGTCTGCACGAGTTGATTGTAAATCCCTACCAGCAGTCGCCCAACAGAACAATCTTCAAGTTGAAGGCTAACAGAAGAACCTGAGATTGACCGAGTAACAAGAGCTTCGAAGTGATTTGGTGGGAACGAAGAAAGATCACTTGAACGACGACGCCCAAGAAGAATAATGAATCTCTCTTTCCGTTTGTTTGATAATTGTCTCCCTCGTCCTACACTTCAAAGACTTCTCGACCACCACGGAACGCCTTCGATTTCGACGCCGATTCGGGTTTGAAAAGGTTCCCGACCCATAGTTCTTTCTTCTTTTCTTCCAAACCTATCATGATCTGTATCTGTTGTTAGATGGGACGATGGACCAACAAGTGTCTCCATGGACTCACAGACTCGCGCAAAATGATCCTCGGTGATACAAACTTATACAGAGAGACATTCTTTTTCCTGGATGACGAGACGCACGAGCGTCTTCGGAGCCTGACCCCTGCGAAAAGAAGCGTCGAGATCAAGTGTTGCCATAAATGCCCTCGACCGACTACGGGTTGCCTAGAAACTTCCGAATCAATCTTTCTATCTTTCTTGGTCCTAGTACACGTATCAGAGCAAGGACTCGAGACTCGGAGACGGAATCAAACTCGCACCTGGACCTGGACCTGAATACTCCAAAACCAAGGGTCCGTCGTCCGAGTCCGCACTGGCATCACCGAAAGTAGAAATCCAAAGAAGTCTCGTAAAGTAGAAGCAATAGGATCATAATACATGGCTATGCTGCTTTTGCCGGAGACTTGGTGGAAATGCCAAGCCATGCTCGAACACCGTACGTAGCAATCCAGCAATCAACAAATACGGCTCACTTACCAACTTGCAGAGTTACCGTACTCGCAAGGCACTACTAGTAATCATTTCAACAAGCTTCGCGAATCCAGGACCAAGACCAAGACGAAGTGCGAAGTCTGAAGTAGTGTGCAGAACCGTCACGGACTACATTACATAATGCGTTTCGTTTACGACTATTGTGTGTGGCAGTGCATTTGCTTACAATCAAATTTCTTATTTAGGAAAGTGGTGTTTACAGTAAGGAAGGAGAAATTGGTGTGGTGCTCTGTTACCGCGCTCACCCTGATGAACTCCTCTGAACTTAAACCCATTCCATCTCCAAAGATGCATGATGCATAGGATTGGGTACGGATTGGTATCCACTATCCACTCAACTAAATGCTTCCGTGTCGTATGTGGTGGTGGTGAATGAGAACTTTTTGTTTGATGATAATGACGTATGTAAAATATACGCACTCCATCCTCCTTGACCTCGACGATATAAAGAGACTCGATAACCTCAGCTCGAAGTTCATCAATTTCATCGGTATCGATTCACGGAAGCAGCATCACAGCTATCACATCACCTGAAAACAATCAAATAACTCCTGCTCTCACTATGTTCGGCTCTTCTCGCACGTCTCGCACGCAGCATACCACCAGTACTACGACTCCTCGTCGTGGTTTCTTTGGAAACAGGAGTACACGTCCTAGACGAACAGCAGGAACGAGACGTGGCTTATTCCGTCGACCTAATCCTAATCGTCAAGCAGCAGGATACAAGTAAGTCCTTCGAATTGGCACTCAGTAAACTTCCCCTCACTCTTTTTTGACCTGATTGTTCAGAGCTGCACTTCATAACCCCAACACTACTAGAGTTGGACGTAAGCATGCAAAGAACGAGCTTCGAGTGATGGTACGTGCTCTCTCATCATCAGGTCGAAGAACTTTCAAATGCGGACAAGTTGAACTGACTGTCCGTATATCATTTTAGGGTCGTGGACACGAAGCTCACGGTCGTCCAAGTCTCAAATCCCGCCTCAAACGCATGTTCGGAATTCGTTCTAGAACCACCCGATCTCGCGCAACTCGGTCGGGATACTACTAAAAGTTATCATTATCATCCCTGATACGGTGACATAACCCCCTTTGAACTCACTCTGATGGTTTGTCTATTATTCCATCACGCAAACGTCGCAACTGTATGATGCTGTATGAAATGGAGCATGTAATGTAATATGTAATATGTATCCATACTTGTCCATACATGAAGATAATCAGACTCACCCAATCTGATTTGGAAGGCATCGAAAGTCAGTATTGGGAAAGAGATTGACTTTCCGGAATATACTTCCCTTTGAGTAAATTTAGACTCTGATGTAAACCCCCCCCCTCCTGATGGAGCGACTCTCACCGGCTAATTGTAAAATCCATAGACGAAAGTCAGTGGGTCATTCACTACCGCGCCCAATAGGAGACTAGTAGTAATCACCGTTTGGACAATCTGATCGTAAATCCCTACCGGTAGTTGCTCAACAGAACAACCTTGAAGGCCAACAGGAAGCCCCGAGGTTGACCGAGTAACAAGAATGATCGAGGCCAGCACATCGTCACGGCAAAGCCTAACATATAAAACAAGAGTAACTAACTTACCCTCCTTCAACGAGTCGTTTGTCCGCGGAAGTGATGCAACTGGGAATCGTCTCTAAGATAGGAGAAGGAAGAAGGAAGAAGCACGACCGCCTCCGTTAACAATCATTCGCCGGACTCAACTTCGACACTTCGACGATACCAAGCTACCAGGCCCGAGGACAACGCCGCTACAGGGCATCGGGAAGTGAGAAGTGAGACCCACGGTAACTTGATCATCTTCACCGGGAGAAGCATGGAAGTATCGGGTCGGGATGCGTATACTACATAGTACTATCGTTCCCATCACACCCCCGTGATCGGAATGACGTTTAATTCCCGGTCTGCCCTTCGAATGTGCCGCGATCAGTGACTATAGGTCGGCGCACGAGAGTATCCACCCCGAACCATGTGATGTCAAATCTTCCATTCGTTCGACTTCAAGTTGTTCTTCGAGATTCACAGGGAGTAAAGAAATGACTCGGAGTGGGCGTGACTCGTGAGCACCTTCCCACCAATGATAGGAGGTTTAGAGCGCCACGATACAGGAGGTTCCTGGAATATAGTCTCCCAGACGGCGACAGCGTCAACTCCTTGTACTACATTGAACGCCGGAGGAACACCAGAAGCAGCCTATGTAAGAGTGTCCATAGTCCATAACCAAGGTTACCGATCAAAAGAGCAAGAGAGGTACAGACTAAGAAGGATACGCCACGGATGAATATCAGAGATATCTTGACGGAACTGCGGAGGTGTTTGATGCTTGATATTCGATACTGTATACCGGTATCACTTAGCCTAAAAAAGTATATCAAAATTAGAACACATCAGGGGCACGGGCGCAGATGCATTGATTAACCTTTCATAGGTATGTGGCTAAGGATCCTCAATCCAACATCTCCTAAATCAATCAACTGAGTGTCTTTGGGACTCGTATCAGATGCCTCGGGTGCAGAAAGGTCAAAGTGAAGAAGCTCAAATACCGCTCTGCGCATTGAATGATTTTCAAATTCACCTACGGAAAGAAGTGAGTTGGTGGGATGTTGGACCAAAGAACAAAGATAACGACGACGACGTTCAAGAAGAATCAATCTCCTTTTCTTTTTTGTTTGATGATCGTTACCCTCCTCCTACGCTTCCAAGACTTTCTCGAGCACGTAACGATTTGAAATTTGACGCCGACTCGGGTTAGAGAAGGTTTCCAACCTCGACTTCTTTCTTTCTTCCAAGCCTACTAGTATTGTATCTGCATCTATCGTCAGTCGTCAGCCTGTGATGGAGCAACGAATGTCTCCATGGACTCACAGACTCACACAGAAGGATCCTCGGTAATCCAAAATTATACAAAGAGACATTCTTTTCTCTATGACAAGACGCATGAGAGTCTTCTGAGGCCCTTGCAAAGAGAAGCGTCGAGATCAATTAAGGATGTGGTTGCTTTCGCCCGAGAACGGGTTACCTAGAAACATCTAAATCAAATCTATCTTAGTCCAAGTACAGTACTATCGGACCAAGGAAAGGAAAGGGAATCAAACTCGCACCTGGACGTAGACCTATTACATGTACACCAAAGGAAGGGTCCACATTCACCCGAAGTAAGAATCCAAAGATGTCTCGTGAAGTAGATAGAAGCAATAGGATCAATGGCTATGTTGCTTTTGCCGGGGACTGAATGGAGACGTTGAGCTGCGCTCCAAGTCCGCACGTACGAATAAGTAGGGTTTATCGACGAGGAGAGTTACCATACTCGTAGTAATAGACACCAGGCACTGTTCATTTCAACAAGCTTCGCGAACCAAGACCAAGACGAAGTGCGAGGTATTAATGTATACAGTGCAAATAGAGGTGAGGTGACGAGGCGATGTTGTTATTCAGTTTCTTCGAAAGCTAAGTTTGATGAGGCTGTGCAATGTAATTGTATGGATGCAACGCGGCGCCGCTTGCCAAAAATGTGACTCAAAATCGAGACTCGACTTGGATGGATAAGCTCTGCACCATGAGCCATACCTGTGATAGTGAATGGAATAACACGCTGGAAGGAGTCAGAGTCATTACGGAAATGTGTACGACTCCGAGTCACTGACTCACGGCTGTTCATCCAAAGTCGTCGTTCGTGGGTGCGAGATCGGAACGGAGTCCGAGTCCGTTGCATTTATGAGTCAATCCAGTACATGAGTACATACACTTTTCATTCGGGAGCCAGGACGGATATCGTGAGGTTTATTGGTTTTTTACGCACGTTCATTCGCGTTTCATTCGTAGAATGCATACCTTTTCCACCTTTCGCCGGGTCAGGTCGGAGCCAAAAAAAAAGCATGTGAACGAGGTATAAGGCGAAAGGCGAAAGCGGCAACATCCGGTTATAGAAGAGAAAGAGAAGCTCCGTCGGTTGCGGTTGTCGGTGGAAATGTGCGTGTGGAAAATGCAACGTGTCATGTGTACGATAAGACATGTCTATCCGAGTCGGGGCGTACATGTCGCGCCGCCTACTGCCGTGCCATAGGACGGTAGTTGTCCAGGACAACATAGCACATAGCGCATAGCCGAGGCGTGCACTACACTGTCTCCTGTCCATGTCCACTGTAAACGCTGCGCGCGTGAATGCGTAAAATGACTCTGGAGAGTTCCCGCTGCGGCGCAGGTAACGCCATATTATGCATGCATGCACGAGTCCGAAGTCTTCCTCTTGGAAATCCGAGAAGCGAACGAAGGGCGCAGTGCATACTACCATGTGCGCAGTAATGAATAGAATAGCGTCGAGCTTGTCCTTACGTTATGCCGAGTCGGGGGTTGAGTGTATATTGGGTATTTGACCCAATTTGGTCACTGTCCAATCGCGGGTCTGACCAAAGGTGGAGAGTTCTTACTCGGTCCACTCGGTTTTCCGATTCTGCCATGCATATGCTCGCCTCTCGGCAACTGCGATGCCCTTCTAGTCCTATCTCTCTCTATTGCACTGCTTGAGCTCGCACACCCACGTCTTTATTAGCCACATATATCTATATTTCTTCTTCAATTAAATTGGTACACCTATACTTGTCTTCTTTATAATGCAATCGTCGTAACAGTCGTCAATGCGGAAATTGGGGCAATGAATGCGGAAATGAAGGGGTAAAGGGCTACAATTGCAGAGGGGGAGTTGCCATCTCAGCTGAGGCAGAAGCAAACAGAAAAAAAATATTGAACTCGTCAAAATAGGCAAGGAAGGTCAAAATAGGCAAGGAAGGTGTGACATAAGGAAGCCTAAGAAAAGGGGCGTCCCAACTGAGGCCTCAGCGCGTGAAAAGGGTGAACCGGGACGCCAGAATGGAGAGAAAAGATTAAAATGAGTTGCGGTGTAAAAGAAGTAAAGTACAGACAGCAAGATAATGAGGACCTGGGAAGTGGGGTGAATTGCAAGAGACGGTGAGAAAAGAAATTGTATCAAGAGCACAAAGAGAAGTTTTTAACGGGCAGAGAAGAAATCGCATATTTTGATGTTGATGAAGAGAACCCAATGGGCTGCGATTGTGATCAATGTGCGGCATGTCATTGCCGCAAGGAAGTAGATGGTATCGAAGAACAGCGAAAGGAAGTATAGTCCTTTAGCTTGACTCGTCCGCTAGGTGTGAAGCATCACAGACAGAAGCGTCGGTGTCAGAAACCAAGAAGCTGGTCCCATCAAATTGCGAGTGAAGGCCTCGCTCGTTCGATGTATGCTTATCCGCGAAACAACAAAAGTGTGTCGACAACGTCGGTGTGTCGTTGTGTCCTAGGCTAGCACCACGTCGGCTAGCAGTCTGAAACGACGTTTAGGAACTTGAAAGAGTCCGAGCGCTCAAGCAAAACTGTCTGGCGCGGATCGTCCAATTCAAAGATCGACGTAGCGCGTCACCCATCGTACCGCGACATGAATTCCTCAATCTGCTGCCAGTCGATAATCGTCTCCTCGGAGGGAGAGGTCAGAAACACCGCGGGAGACTCCTCAATGTCCATCTCTGCGTCAAACGGGAATTGCTTCGATAATCTTGTTGGTCTGAATTCAGACTGAGAATTCCGAGAAGGTAGAGACGCTGACGATAGAGGACTAGCGCTCATCGCCTCTTCATAGGAGGGAGGCGGGGTAAGGTCCTTTACGTTAAGTCGTAGAGGAGGGGTGGATTTGAGCGGCAGGGTTGGCGGCAGGGCGGACGTTGTGGAGTAGGGTGAGCAAGGTTGACTCGTAGGCAGTGTAGGTAATGGACGGGGTCCACGAGGCTTGCCAATGCTACTGCGCTTACAACGCTCGGATGGATCCCGTTCCGTTGGGCTGGTACGGTTGACGAAGGAGGAAGAAGAAGCCATGGATGACCAAGATGTGCGACTTGAGCTAGATTCTGCGGGTGAAATGGGAGAGACGAGCGCGTCCTCGTCATCAAAGTCGTGAGCACGGTCCTCTAGATCCAGAGAGGAGTCATCCGAGCAAATAGAGGAGGTGGACCAGATTGAAGCCGGACGTGGTCTCGGGCTGAGGTAGCTTGAGGAGGAAGCGCAAAGTGCGTCGGAGGGATGAAGAAGAGTGTCGAGCTCGTTATGAGCAAAGTTGTAGTAAGAGTACGGGTCGTAAGAGACTGAGATTGTTGGAGGGTAAGCCATTGTGTGATAAGCGGGGGGAGGGCAGATGGGAAGGGGTGAAAGGATGTTGTATTTGTAGGAGAGGGGAGGCGCAGTCATACCGTCAAGCACGGACGGAGGGACAAAAGAGAAGGCAGCCCAATAATTTTAATTTACCGCTCCTGGCACTAAGTTACTAGCTTCATTACATAATCGAGCACCGATCGGCCTTCTACGTGTCCTCTCTCCTTTTCCGGTAGTTGTCTGCTATGGATATCGTACAGTCAGACAACGACGCATTCAGCCTGCTCGGTGAATACGACCGACTACTTCCGCCCCAGCCACAGTCGCAAAGAGACATTATTACCCAACTCGACTTTCCTCATGCTGACTCAACAGACTTGGTCAACGTCGTCCTCCGAGTAGACGCGTCACCAGGTAATATTATCCCATCCATCCCTTTGACCATTTACCTAACCACTTCGGTACTCAGGTTGCGGAGGCATGGCGTGGCCAGCAGGAAAAGTCTTTATTATTCCAATTTTCCCTCTTGTCTTCTCGCCGACTTAGTCCACATTATTTCCACCCGATCGCCTCCCAGGTCCTCAGCTGTTATGTCGCCCGTCGCGCGCGAAGCCTAGTCGCTGGCAAGTCTGTCATCGAACTCGGCAGTGGCACTGGACTAGTCGGTCTCGTTGCTGCGTCAGCCGGAGCAAATCACGTCTGGATTACTGATCAATCGTCTGTCCATTCATTTCCGATTACACAATCCTCACTCTCACCCGCCACCATTAGTCCGTTGCTTGATATTATGCGCGCAAATGTCGTGGGAAACGGACTCGGAGAAATAGTCGATGTCGTTGAATATAACTGGTTAATTGATCTCATATATTCCTCGTCCAGAGTGCTCACATCCGACTATATATCGCAGGGGATCTCCAAAGCCGGACGAGCTACCTTCCAACGCCGATATCATTCTCGCAGCTGATTGCGTCTACTTTGAGGTTAGTTACAAATTACAGCTGTTATCCGATCCATTTCTAACTTCATTCCTTGCGTATTTACTTATGTATGGAATTCTCCAATGTCATCTTCCATGGAATATAGCCCGCATTTCCACTTCTCGTAACGACGCTATGTGATTTAGCACCGTTATCCGGTCCGGGTGCAGAAGTCCTATTCTGCTATAAGAAGAGAAGAAAGGTACGGCGGACGAATCAAAATTCATAGCAGCGGCACACACGCGAGCGCGGGATGCTTTGCACTGCATCATCAATCAACCCGAGATCTCCTTGCCCATGCAATGTCGATCTCGGATTGGATTACGCGAAGCGCCCGCTGCTCGCGCATACTCCCTTTTTTTTCAAATTCATCGAGTCGAGTGATGCAATGGGACGGACATTAATGATTTTCGACCTTTTTTTTCTTTGGCAGGCAGACAAACGATTCTTTGCTCAGTTGAAAAAACACTTTGAGTGGAAACAGGCACGTACCTTTTTTTCATCAGTTCAGATTGTTCCTTTTGTATTGTATGATGTGTCCTTTGCTCTTCACCCCTCTTTCACGAAACCGGTTCATGCAACGGTTGCCTTTAGACCCGTCTGTGACATGTTTCATCTCGCGCCTTGCGCTCGGGATTTTCAACTTTGCGGAGGGGGAAGCATTGACGGGGCGGAAATAGTCCACATTCGCAATCCGCAATCGTGGTTGATTGTATTCTTTCTTGCTCGTCATGGGGCGGCGACGGCAATAGTCATCGGGACCACTTTGCCTTGTCTTACGTTCGCAAATGGCCTGCTTCGGATATATTGCAATGTTATGCCCCATTCGAAGAGATCTTCATTCTTACTCACCATCTACGCCACTTTTCTACCCAAGGCCAAGGAAGCATAAACGGAGCTGACATGATAAATCACTACACAGGTTGACGATGATCCAGACTATCCGGTTTATTCGCGGGAGGCAATTTCGCTCCTGCGTTTAAAAAGAATACGTTGACAATTCCTCGTCCATTATGCAAGGTGGTCCGTGAAACTCGTCCTGATTTAGTGGGGCAGGACATGGATGCTATAATGCGTCCGAATCATGGTTGGGTGGGCCTTTTTTTTTTGGTATGTGTATATCAGTTTTCATATAAGAGGAAATCGAAGAGAAGAACGGAATCAAAGGAAAGGGGCAAGAGACAAGAATACAGGACGACAATTGAATAGGCATGTATAGGTATAGAGCGCTAGGACGCAAGTGTACCATTCAAGACAAATGACAATATATTGTCGCCCATACCATACTAACTACCTCATGCCATTCAGTCAGGCAAAGAAGAAGTTCGTTAGGACCTGATACTTTCGACCGATTAAGCGCTTTCATCAACCTGAATGCTGCAATACATTGCCCAGTATCCTGTTCGATATTTTACACCGGAAGGCTGTGTGATGGGTTCTATGAATACTACTAGCCCATGTCCTTGTATAGAGTACGTATGTACGTACGTACATACGGCGAATAATCAATCCGACAATACTAATCCGACGTGTCCGGCGCCGCTGCCAGTGTACTGTACGAAGCGCTACGATAGTACTACATAGTACTAGTGAGGAAAAGGAATAATAACATGCTTTTGTGCTTCTCGCACATGAGAATGCGAATACTTACTCTTTTGATTTTTTTGGATGGCGCCGAGATCACAGCTTTTGCCAGTAGGCGCTATCGACATTTGACATATACATAAAGGTATTCGGGATCTCGTTTATTCTGCCTTTTCACCTTTTTCTTTATTCTCTCATACTCATACTAGAAGCTTAGAATTACTGGTTCTACGGCGTCCGATTCAAGACGCGAGACGCGGAAGAAGCTTTAATGCAATACTGATTCTTCACTTCCGCTCCGTAAGACACGGGAGAATACGAGAATACGAGAACACGAGATTACTACATATTACCACATATGACCACATATTACTACATAATACTCTTTATCTCCGACTATCCAACTTTCCGTACATGCAAGTTTGGTCTACCTACCTATTTTCCGAGTCGAAGGTCGAAGGACCTGAGCGTGAAATAACTGAGATGAGATGGGAGGGGCGCTCAGGTACACAAGGACCGGGCCTAGAGGGCCAGTGCCCAGTAAAGGGACAAAGGGACAACGGAGCGAAGGGACTAATATTTACTCTATGTACATATATACACATATGCATATATGAATGATACATGCGGATATTGACCCACTAGTACCTAGCCCCTCTCCTCTCACCTTTGACCTGCTAATTTCGATTTATAATTGCTATCGATGTGAGGAATGTGAGGAATGTGAGAATAGGACTCACCGCGGACATATACATAGACGCTTGAGTACGTGTACATGACGAGACCAAAATCTGAAGACACCGATCCATATGCTAACTTGACTTGAATGCATAATGCACATCCATCTCGACCAATCCTATATTTCGTCGTTATTAGTATACGGCACGCGTCTCGCGCTCGGCTCCTCTCGTAGTCTATAGAACCTCTCGAAGGGACGAAGGGAAGCACATTCTCGTCACCCGTGGATGCTGAACCTCCGTGAGTTAAGGAGTCTTGTAAATCTCCGACCCTCTTACTTGCACTGTAGATCCTTTTTGAGCGGTTTCGGCATCGTCACTTATAACCGAACCGTCCTTGTCAATTTGGTTTGAATGCCGGAGAGACCAATTCACCGACCGATAGCCGACAACCGACAACCGCGGCTACTATTCCCGTCAATTCGATACCATACCATAAGTACATGTACAAGGCGGCTATGGTTTTTAAAGTTCTATGATGCTAGGTGAGACTCGACGCATCGGTTTCAAGACGGACTTGAACTTCTTCCCAGTCTCTTATCTCTACTCCGAATTCTAGTCTCCGACGAATCAGGAAATAAAGCTCAATACTAACGGCACTCGGAAGGAACGACAAGGACGGGAAGAAGGAGTAGCATAGGAGTTAGAATAATGTAAGAAATGTCTTTCTCCAGTTATCGGTCGGAGGTAGCACTTTGAAAAACGGATGTCCGTTCACCTCGCGGCCGGGTTTCGATTCTTTCGACGTCATGCGCATATAGTCGGATGGAATAAGAACAGGCCGCGAGGAGCGAGTAGCAAATGAGATCGACTTCTCCGGCGATACTACTCCTTTCACGCATCCACCAAATCTGTTTCCTAAATCTGGATAAATGCGAATGCACTGAGGAATCGGGCTCTTCAGGGGCCTCGAATACTTTCCCTCTCTGGTTATGGTGCACGTGTAACCTGCTTCCGTCGACGTTTGCTCCTTGGCCGACACCAGCGGGTAAGATTCTTCTAGACAAATATCAACTGTATTGCTAATTCGTCTCAGTAACGGTCGTGTGCAAGGTTATATCGCGCAACTCACCCAGGCTTATTGCACTAACGTCCTTGTTAGGTAGCAATGGTTCGGCCACTTGGCGGATGTAGGCCCAGTCCCATGAGCTTCCCGCTTCTAATTGTGTGCTGTAAATACTTCATAGCAACCTATTTCGCATCTGAACTGAGATTACTATCGGAACCTGCTTGCGCACTCCTCATGTTTTTAGCCCGCGGTTTTCGGTATAGGTTGCGGCGAAAGCTCATTTTCGTAAAGCTTCGTTCATTCTGGTCGACTCGCGTTACACGCGCCACTCGAACTGGTCGGCGCCCGCCACACACTGCCACACATTGGCAAGTATGCCAAGGTCCTAAAAAGTCTGCAAATAATGGAACTCCAAAGCCATCTCCGATATCCATCTCTTCCCTTCCGTTTGAGTGTGCGCGCGCCTCGGTTACAAGCGGTAAAGACTCAGAAGAAGAGTCCGAAGCCCTATGAAGTGCGGCATCAGCGCTTGCTACGGAAACGATCGAACTCCCCGGCTTGGCGGCACGTACGCTACGTGTACGATATTGCGGGCGATTGTTTGCTAGAATGGATGCTTACTTCTCAGGTTACGGCAGTGTGCGAAAAAATACCCAGAAGCCGATTTCTGAGAATGCAATACATGCGGACATATGTAGGGGATGGTTGGGGAACATTACGATGATTAGGAAGCCTCGACCGCCAAGAGCGCACGCAGGAATTGTACGAGATTTGCCGTCTGCAGGTATCGAGATGTTTAAATGCCTCCGTGAGAACTGGCAGCTGGCAGAGCCGGGGCATGAGAGCTCTCCGAAAGCCAAGCGTTTCCATGCCCCATTGGCCATTGAAATTGACTGATCGCGACGTTGGTTTTATAAACTGCACAAGCCGATGCGAGCTGCGACGAAGCACTAAGTCTATGTAATTCTGGCGATGAATAGAAGGACAAGACCAGCGGCGTTCTGGACTTTTCGGCTGAGTTACGCGTTTATTGTATGCCGCTATTTCGACGTCGATAGAAATGCCACGACTTTGAGGTGTCTCATTTGTTCTTTCTTGTCGGAACGGAAGGAAGTTCCATTTCATCGACATTTAACGGAAGCGATCTGGTGAACGAGATAAATCAAGATGTCTCGTTGTGTATCTCGGCGTGTATGTTCGTTAGAATCCGTCTCTTGTTTCATAATAAACGAAGCGTAACCATGGTCTCTTTGTTTGAGTTGAATAGTTGTGCATGCGGTGATTC
Organism: Inonotus obliquus; assembly: GCA_032164295.1. Taxonomy (NCBI): domain Eukaryota; kingdom Fungi; phylum Basidiomycota; class Agaricomycetes; order Hymenochaetales; family Hymenochaetaceae; genus Inonotus; species Inonotus obliquus. Next base: position 1,582,641 of record JAJHTX010000004.1, read on the forward strand.
TATATAGATGCTGGTGAAAATTGAAATATACATGTCTTTGTGTTCGATGAAATGGCGGGTGAGATAAAACGACACCAGAACTCACAATTGTACTAAAACAACGATACACGGATACGCCATGCTTAGATAGATGCCTTCTATTCTTTTTTACTTGCGTCAGTGTCGGGTATTGTTTTGAGCTGTTTCCGTGTTGGTCAAAACGATTCCAGAAAACTCAATCCTTGGAGCTCATACCTGTAACCCATGAATACCATCAATCTCCTCCTTCAGTGTTTTATTCACAAGCCGATGTTGTTGCACCATTGGAATATTTGCAAAAGCCTCGCTAGCAATTGTTATTGCGTAGAACGTGCCACATCCACCTAGAAGGTCGAGAGAAAAAAAGTCAGCATATGGAAGGAAGCAATAAGACGGCTTTGAATTGGAGAGAAAGGGAAAACTAGCCTGAAACATCTTGGACTTGTAGTCGTGAAGGTTTGAAACGTTCTTGTAACTTTGAATATATCAAACGTTCTCCTTCGAGTTGAACTTCCTCTGACTCCGTTTTAGTGGAGTAGCTACGCGGGAACGATCGTCGACCGACAATCGGTAAATTTTGTTGTCGTCGGCATTGGCTTGTCGAATAAAGGATAGCTCTCGTTGCCCGATGCATCGTGTGTGTTCAAGCAAAACGCTCGACGCAGTCTCTCAAAACTGCACAACGACATCAGCGAATGAGGATCCTTGGCTGACAAAGAGAACCTCGAAAAAAGGTTGCGGGCGGTCACGGGACTCGAAACGGCCAGTCCCGATACCGTGTCCTCTCCTGCATTTCGTCCACTGTTCACCGGCAGCCATGCATACACTTTCTGCAGCGCCCTTGTTGGCGTCGCTTGCAAGGTCATGCAGGCAGGCAAGCTCTCTTCGCGGCATTCCGAATCATTCAAAATTTCCGTCTACGTTTTGCGGCGCATCTTCAAGGATTTCGTATATACCTGTACGATACAAGTCTACATACCTGCCGACTCGTACATGGAGCGCTCGTCCAGAACTCAATAACAAGACTGCGAACCTTTCCAGAGCATACTCGGCTCTTCACTTTCCAATATTCAAACGCGTCATTCAACCACGTTTCTTCTCCGCCAACTCTACCATCCAATTCTCACAAGCTCCTGCTGGGAATGAGGAGAAGACTTCCGAACAATCGCCTATCCTCACACCACCCTCAGTCGGCTACTGGCTTATGTTTACTACCTTCCTGGTCTATGGTGTCATCGTCGTAGGAGGCGTAACGAGACTTACCGAATCTGGTCTGAGTATCACGGAATGGAAACCTGTATCTGGAATCGTTCCTCCTCTGTCCGAAGCAGAGTGGGAGATGGAATTCGAAAAGTATAAAGCGACCCCAGAGTTTAAGATGTAAGGCCCATCTTCTCATCTCGATCTTATCTGGTTAGAGCTTAGTTCTGCATTGATAGGTTGAACTCGAATTTCGCCCTGGAAGACTTCAAACGCATCTTCTACATGGAATGGGGTCACCGTGTCCTCGGACGCGTTATCGGCCTCGCATTCGTCGGTCCTTTAGCATACTTCGCTATACGGAAGAAGATCACACCAAGCATGACGAAACAATTCATCGGGCTCGCCGTACTCTTAGGACTTCAAGGAGCCTTAGGATGGTTCATGGTTAAATCCGGATTGGAAGATTCAATACTACATACTCCGGGCGCCGTTCCGCGTGTATCTCACTACAGACTAGCCGCTCATCTAGGAGCAGCGTTTGTTCTATACTGTGGGATGTTTACCACGGGTCATAACATCCTCCGAGATTGGCGATATGTTCACAAGGGAACGTGGAGTGGGCTTGGTGGCTCTGCTTGGGAGAATGTCCTTCGACAACCTCTGGCGAGAAGTTTCAGGACCAAAGTTTGGGCTACTACGGCGCTCATATTTTTAACCGCGATTTCTGGTGAATACTAGTTCTTCCTCGCACATAAGTTGTTATCTTTTATCTTATTGACGCCTTTTATCAGGTGCATTCGTAGCCGGATTAGACGCAGGACTACTTTACAATGAATTCCCACTAATGGGCGGCCGTCTCGCACCTCCAAGCGACGAACTCATGAATCCAGTATATGCGAAACGAAAGGACAAATCTGACATGTGGTGGCGTAACATATTCGAGAACCCAACAACAGTTCAATTCAATCATCGTGTTCTCGCGATAACGACATATACTGCGACTGGTATACTCTGGGTGCTCACACGACGACCGGCTTGTAAAGCAGTGTTACCCCCGGCTACGTTACGTGTCGCGACTGGGACTTTTGCTGTTGCGAATATTCAATTATTGCTTGGGATTAGCACGTTGTTGTATTTGGTGCCTGTTCCGTTAGCTGCTGCTCATCAAGCTGGGAGCGTCGCACTCTTGTCGATGGCTATGGTACTAGCATTAACGCTTCGCAAGCCAGGTGCTGTAGCTCAGCTTTGGAGACGTAGATTAACGTCAACCGCAACAAAACCACCTCATTCGTAGTTTACATTACTATCTGGGTTATCTGTGCAGAATTTTTGTATTTGCATTTCGTTTTACACTACCTAGTTTCAATCCCTTCTCAATGGAACTCTGGATATAAAATATTGCATAACTATGCACACATCTACCCGGACATCTGAACATCCTCATCGCCAGGTGGAGGTTCCGTTGAACCCGCAGCACCCAGGGTTTCCGCTGAAGCCGCGGCTGACGGTCGCGTCGTGCCTGTCCTAACAGGAAGTCTACTAATGTACGGCTCAACCTTTTCTTCCTCTAGCATTCGGAAGTGACCTTGGGCGGGAACATCTGTCTCCAGTTCACCAGAAGGACCGACTATACCGACAGTGGTATTGTGAATCGTGAGCTCCTTGTCCTGTTGAAGCGTCTCCCGCAATGCATGCAAGCCGTGTTCTATCAGTTTCTCAAGCGTGCCTGATTGTAGGCTTAGAAAGATAGCAGTACAGAATCGTAAGTGAGGACTCACAATCTTCGAATTCCTCGAAATGCTTTTCTAAATACGTCTTCGCGCTTTGACTCCGAGCACCAATCGACATGGCGAAGTATTCCAGCGAAATGCCCGACGGGGAAAATTCAAAGAGGAGTGGGCCGGACGAATCTTGGCCAATGATGAGGAATCCGACACCGTAAGGACGTCGTCCGTATTCCTGAGTGTTTACCTGAGCCTCTGGAATATACTCAGACTCCGCGTCTAAACATGGGGTAGGAACACGTACTGTCGGCAATTGATGTCACAATGCGATTCACAGGTATTGGACGGTTGAATACCATGCGTTCGCCCATGGCCTGCTGTCGCATGAAGTTACTGAAGTACGGAGCGCTTGAGTTCATGTGCTTGTAACTGTCTCGATTTAATTGCTCACCTCAAGACTCTTGCATCTGAAGTCAAACCAGCGATCCCAATTCCAATATGATCATCGATTCTAAACATCTTCTGTTGGTACGACGACAACTCTCCAGTAGACCGCTAACAGCACAATCAATCACAGCGCACTCAAAGAATCTAATATCACCACCTACCTTCAACGCAAGAAGAATGGCATGCTTTTTAGATCGAAGACCAACAACAGCAGATCCTTGCTTGACGGCTTCAAGCGAATATTCAACCTGGTGGATGCGGCCTTGAGGGGAGAAGACAGTGTTGTCTGAGTCGTATGTATTCCTAAACTACAAACACGCTTACTTCTGCATTGATCGTTCGATACTCGTGCAGAAACTCACCATGGTTGTACAGTTCAGAGTAGATGCGTGACGCGTCCCTCCACGCGTGTCGGAACTCACGACACGGTGCATTACATAATCACATAAGAAGTCAGACGAAAAATGCTCTATTTTTCATTTTCTTAAGTAACAAAGAACAAAACTCTTTCCCGGGCAAGCAAACGTCTATGCTACAAGAGAACAGTCTATTTACCTACCTCCCTTTTTTTCGGCTCTCCACTCCTTGAACATCCCGTCCAAGCTTTTGTAGAGAAGATGTGAGGGCAAAGACCGAATGATTTCTCCAACACGTTCATCCACCTGCTCTTTACCCTTCCCTTCACCTACTGCTTGCTCCGCATACTGAGCAGCAAGGCGTACGATAGCCATGACCGCCAAGGAGACGTGTGTCTGTTGTGCGGCATGCGGAGACGACGTGTCCAACGCTGCTAATAAAGGTCCCTGAATTGAAGGCGCAGAAATAACCGACGAATTCTGAGAGAACGGAGTTGCCCTTTCACCCCGGACAAGTCTCAAAAGGATCTCCAACACGTTGATTGCCTCCGTCATATGTGTCTTCACGAAACGCGAGCGCTCAGAAGCCATTCCAACAGGTGAGTTATTAGCCCAGCTCGTCAGGACAGTCTGAATAGTAGGAGCCTGAAGCCATCAGGTGAGACAGAGAATGCAAGGATCATTGGGATAAGAAATGGAACCCACAGGATCGGGGTAGCGAACTTCAATCTTCTTCTCCCATCCAACCGCTTCACCTGCAACCCAAAAGCGACCACCAAACATATCTTTCAACCAATCTTGCACGTCCCCAGTTTTCACCCACTTGGGCTCCGATAACGGACGCTCCTTGTCCAGATAAACGCTGACGAGAGCGTTAGCTCCTGCTTCCGCCTTCCAGAACGGTGGCAGGGTTGAGTCAGAGTTCAAAGTTTCGGAAAGCTCGGCAATGGGAGCATAAGTCTTGTTCTCTTTGAGAGTCTCAATCTGAAGGGAGGATGTTGAGAAGGAAGAAAGAAATGAAGGAAAAGAGGAGAAGTACCAGAATTCCTTTAAAACCGCCCTCAGCTCGCTCAACCGTCATATCAAGGTCAATCCGGCCTTCAGCACGGAAAACAATCAATTTCTCCACCACATCAGCATCGATAATCAGTCTCCTGGAACCTGCTGCATATGCAACAGAAATCCGATTGGCTGATGCAACTCTGGAGACAGCTGCAGTAGGCTTTATAGGAAGATCAGGGTTTGCAGCAACGGTGCTCGTAGATGAACCAGAAAATGCCGTGTTAGAGGTAGGTGATGCCGGAGGCTCTGGGAGGTGGTCGGCATCTGCAGCTGCTACGGTATTGTCCGAAACGTCATTTTCGATCTTACTGGAAGCCTTGATAGGCTCTGAAGGCTTTTCGGTATTGGCATGAGAAGGTTCGTTTGATGGGTCAATCGAAGAAACGATCAGTTCGAAATTCTCATCTTTCGTGACAGAGACCTTTCCATCTCCATTGGAATTTGTCACCTCCTTAACCTCAGCAACAGAAGTTTCGGTGCCTTCAACGCTTGTGCCCTGAACGTTGGTGACATCAACAGGATGCCCTGATCTAGCAGCATCACCATCCCGCGCAGCATCTGTGCGTTGACCAGCGCCAGCTGCACCGTCATCAACTTTCGCCTCAACACGTCGTTGTTGAGTCTCCGACTCAACCATGGTCTGGTCAGTCGCGCAATCACCTTAAGAAAATCAGCAGGGCATAGATGTAAGTCTGTGTGGACGCCGACGAGTGAATGTATCAATCTCGTCGAAACGTCCACCTGCGGTCTATTCATCAACAAGGATATGAAGCTCACCATCATCTCCGTGTTCTTCGACATCACCCTCGACCTGAGTCCCTTCATAAGCGTCCGTATCTCCGTCACCATCTCCGTCACCATCAGTTATAGCAGCCATTAGCCAGTCTGCCTCACTGGCCGTTTCAGCAACACTCGGAGCAACACTGCTGCGTTCGATACAGGTCTCAGACTCGGCTACATGCTCTGCATCATTCGACTGATCGTCAATAGTTTCACGTCCAGTAGGAAGAGGCGGGGGAGGAGGCGGTCTGACTCCATCCTCGAGATCGCCTTCGTCATCGTCCGTCTTCTTACGTTTGCCCTTACGCAAGTCGGAAATAGAAGAGGTTGGAACAATAGGGCGAGCATCATCCGCAGAAGGAGGAGTGTGGAAGTAGATCCTCATGCGCGCAGCTGTAGCTCCGTTAGAGGCAGATTGCGCAGTCTGAGACTCATTCGGAACAGGTTTTTCAGAATTATCAGCAGGCTCCTTTTTTTCTCCAGCCAGAACTGCAAAATCATCCGCCGATTCTTCTGTCTTCACATTCTCCACGCTTTTCGCCTTGGTGTCAGATTCGGAAGGAACACTTCCCCAGTGCCAGTCCAGGCTCCGAATTTCCAAGCCAACAATTTTGAAGTCCGTGAGCGTTCGTCTATTCTCGTCCTTCTTACCAGTATTAATGCCTGAACCTATGGCCGTATTACCGGAACTGCCACGATGGAATCCATCTGACCGACCACTCCGACTGTGGGCACCATAGCTAGACCCACCACCGGTACGGCCGGAACGAGAAGAGGAGCCATGGTGGTGATGAGGACCGTTATTGAAAGAATTGCCGCCTCTTCTATTGAAATTATTGAAGCCTCCGCGGTCTCGAGAATGATGACCACGCATCGAACCGCCGCCAGAATGGCCAAGTGCACCACCGCGCCCTCCGCTAGTATGCATACCACCGCGGCCACGATTCATCCCCGCGCCTCTATTTGCTCCCATATTGCCGCCTCGACCTCCTCTATTCATACTTGCGCCCCTTCCACCACCTGTGCCGCCCCTTCCAGAGAAGCTACCTTGTGCCTGCATCTGGCTAGGCTGTGAAGGCAGACCCGATAGTCCTGACTGTTTACTCGGGCCGGAAGGTACTCCTTGCATTGATTGCGTTCCTTGCTGGAAACGTGGTTGCTGAGGACTCGATTGATGTGCATTGTCAAAGCGCGGGCGCTTCGCAGGCGGCATCTGTTGATTTGATGGGGCATGCTGGGCAGGATTTCCTGGAGCTCTCGACTGCTGCTGTTGCTGCTGCTGAAAATATTGTTGTTGTTGATGTGCCTGAGGTTGCATAGGCCTGAAAGGCTGCTGAGGTTGCGCTTGCACCTGCACCTGTGGCTGAGTATTTAAGTACGGTTGAGGGGGCTGGGAGTAGGTTGCCGTGCTCTGGGGTTGATATGGGTTGTATACCTGAGGAGGGACAGGAGGAACGGTAGTAGGGGGCTGAGCATAATGTTGCTGATGCTGCTGCCAGTGATTAGCTTGATGACCACCATAACCATAGTTCGCATAGATGGCTGCAGACTGGTCCGCTGCAGGTTTGGGAGGTGAAGCGACCTGACCTGGCTGCACAGCGGGCCATTGTGGGTTCGGTGCAGACCATTGCGGATTGAAAGCGGGTTGTGCACCCGACTGTTGTTGAGCCGCCCAGTATGCAGAGTAGTCTGGCTGAGCTGCGGGTTGAGGAGGAGGAGGTCCCGGAGGCAGAGGAGGTTGTTGATGGGGCGGATATGGTGGCGGAGGAACAAATGGATTTTTGTTCATTATTCTGGACGACGACCGACGAGACTTGGATTGAGGGACGGGAAGGGAACAAAGAGGAGGATCAAAATTGGTAAGCAACAAATTACCTAATTATCGGCGATCGCCGCGAGAAGACGTCACGTGCCGTTTAGAAGACGGATGAAGATCGGAGAAAGGCTCCAGTTGCGATCAAGAAGTACGTAAATTTGAGATAATTTGTATGTTTTTTGGAGATGAGAGATATGGGAAGCGATCAAGAACTGGAGTTGAGCTTGGGTTGCAAAATATAAAAAGAGGGTAGCTCCAGGCAAATCGAGGTTGAGTATATAAAAGGAAATGTTGCTCTGTTTGTTACCACACAAGAGATCGTAGTTGTTGAAAAAGGTAGTCATCATGTCACAGCATTTGCAGAATTATCTCCATCCACTCCATCCTTTACCTACCTCCTCATCCCACACCGTATGGCATGGCCCAATCAACTAACCCACGCCTCGATGACTTCCTTTCCTCGGCAACTGACCAACAAGTCCCTCCTTACCCTCCTTACAGACGTTATCCCACTAATACTACAGTAATATCTTCCGCACCTCCTTACACGTCCCAAGCAGACTTTATGGATGAAAACCCTACTTTGACTAAGCGCTCCTCGTCCGATGATAAGCTAGATGACAAGGAAAAGCAGCCTTCTTCTTCTGCAGACAAGAATAGCGACGAATCTGGTCCGACTAAGCCCTCCCACACAAGAGCCGCTGTTCACTACCCGGACGATGTTCTCAATAACACAGAACCAACCTACACCACTAAACCTGTAAAGTTCGATACGTCTCCGGGCCCCTCAAGGCCTCCGTCCTTGGCTCCCTCCGAGGACGAATATCAGGAGGACGATTATGATTGGTCAACTGAAGATGACCAGGTTGACGAAGAAGAGAAAAAGTTCCAGGAGAAAATTGGCGGTAAGAAGGAGAGGGGAATGTGTATGAAGTATGTCCTTTTAAAACTTTCTGTCTCTTGTTCCGCGATCGCTTGAGCGCTGATTTATCTACGCGAAGAATCATCGCATTTTTCCTTTCAACGTTAGTCGGTTCTTTCGTTACCGCCGGAATCATAGTTGCCACCGCGATTGCCGTTCGCTTTTTGTATTTGGAGCGCAGCAGTGACGATGACCGCGAACACAGGCGATATGTAACCCAGAATGTTGAAGCGTGGCTTTACTGGGCAGCGTCAAACCTATTGGTCTCCTGGTTCCTCGCATTCCTGATTAATATCATTCCGGGTGTTGTCACCTGGGTGATATTCATCGTATGGGGCCACATTTCAGAGTCAATGAAGTCTCGCGTGGAGCTTTACCACTCGTTAAAAGATACTATCAAACCCGCATTTTATGGTGGATCGGCCTGGGTTAGCTGGTTTATACTGTTTGAGGTCGTCTACGACCTGTACGATTCCGAGGATGAGTCGGCGAGCCGGGCGTCATATACTCCCAGAGTAGGTAGTGAATAAATTGTGGCATAATCTACTGCTAATCGTGTCCTCAGCTGTACCAAGTTATCCAATTCGCATTCTTCTTCCTGCTTGTGATAAGTATACAAAAGATGCTGTCACATTTCGTCGGTATGTAATATACTCATTCATTTCGAGCTCCGATTCTAATGAGTTTGCTCCATAGCCTTTGCCTTTCATAAAACGGCGTTCAAGGAGCGTTTGGATACCTTGAATTTTGCGCTCAAAACAATTGACCATTTGAAAAATTACAAACCCAAGCACCGTCCAGATCGATCGAATAAGTTATTTGGCACATTCCCCGTCAATGTCAAGGTGCCATTCAATCTTCTCTCCGGCTCTTCAACCCCATACGACGAGAAGTCGCATTTCATGTCGGGCTCGTCTCGCGTTGCAACACCGGATCCATATGACGACGGCCACGCTGGTGATCTAGAAGATAACTTATCTTCGTCAAAGAAAGGCAAGGGCAAGCAGAAGCGTGCCCGCCATAAGGGTACCACATCAAGTTCACCTATTGACTCGCGCCCCGATTCACCCGCACCCGCAAGTGCATTATCTGGCCATGACAACCATACGTATCCTCCAAAGTCCGTTACCCTTGACTCAAGGCCTTCGACACCCGTACGCAGACACTCCCATTCGAGTGATGAACATGCTGTATTGCAAGCTGGAAAAGCTCTCAAGAAGGCAGTGTTATCGGACGCGAGGAATATTACTGGGAAAGGTGACGATGATGTAGCTGGCCTTGGGTGGACCGTGGGATCTCCCCAGGAAGCAAAGGTAATCGATCGTTCGCCTTTGTGGAGATTACACATCCTTATCCTCTATCCTTCACAGAGAGTGGCCCGCTCAATCTTCCTTGCGTTCAAGGGTGACAAGCGCCGACAATACCTTATCCCAGAAGACTTACATCCGGCTTATCCGAACCACGATGACGCACTAGCGGCATTTCGAGTGTTTGACACTGACCATAATGGGTTGAGTATTATAACCATGCACTTCTACACATGCGCTCACCTTACGGTTTGATCGATAGTGATATATCTCGCTCGGAAATCAAGCGAACGATAGTTAGGACGTACCAGGAACGCCGCTTTCTCTCGCGTAGTATGCGGGACGTGGGTCAAGCTCTTAGTTCACTCGATAAAGTTCTGCTCGCCCTCGCACTAGTCGTTCTTTTCTTCATTTCACTTTCCGTGTTCCGCGTCGAAGTTGGCACTTCACTTTCATCTGTCTATTCCATCGGTATTGCTGCTAGTTTCATCTTCAAGAACTCGGCAAGCAACATGTTCGACGCGATTATGTTCCTATTTGTGACGCAGTATGTGGTCTTCCTCTTGGAACATGAACATCTAGGCACTCATTCACACCCAATATTGAAGCCCCTATGATACGGGTGACCGGTGCTTTATTGACGGCGAGTTGGCAAGACTTTCTCTATTAATTAATCCATTAATTCTCCCTCACAGAGGAAAACCTCGTTGTCAAGAAAATGACACTCTTTGCAGTGAGTACATGTCGCTTGCCTTCGGTAATGACATCTCAATGATCACATCTAGACGGTCTTCACTCGCGTGGACGGAACCGAGACGTATTATTTCAATAGTCAGTTATTCAGTAAGATGATGTGAGTTGCTCATTATAATCAAATCCTTATCAGAATATTGAAGTCCCATCAGCAGGAACGCTCGCCGAAGCGGGGTACGTTCCAAGTTAGTTTCCTTGTTTCTCATTAATAACGTGTTGGCTATAGAAAACGGCAGAGCTATGTGTACTCTTCGTCGATTGGCGGACTTCTCTCGAGAAGCTCGATGCATTGCAGAACAACCTATGCCACTGGCTGTCTACCGAGGAAAATAGATGGTTCGAACCCTCTACGAACATAGTCCTCAATAGGATTGAGTATATGCGATTCATGGAAATCTCCATTGGTATTCCACATAACGGGTGAGTTCTCCGTTCATCAGACTGGCGTTTTCGTTGATCAGGTTATATTAGGACATGGCAGGATTGGGGTCTCCGTGTTGCGAGAAGGACGGCCTTCTACGCGGCAGCAACGTATTATTGTCGTCAGCTCGGTATTAAGTACGCCCACTCGCCTCAGCCGCTTACTTGGGCTGGTTATCACGATACGGCTCCTCCCCCACCGTCACCTACAACCTCCGTGAAAGACTCCCCTGTGCGGGAGACTCGAGATACCGAAATGTCGTACAAGGACGATACGAAGGACATGAAGCCCATGCTCGGTTTCTTACCTCCCCCGGATAACCGTGATACTTCCTTGCTACGCTCCCGTAAGAGCCGGGCAGGAAAGCGCGGTACATACGGTGTTGTCGACGCTTAGAGAAGTCTGCTACTCCGGTAGCCTTTCACATACTCCCTCGCACTCCTTGATAACCCCGCTCATTCATCTGCTGATTTGAATACGTCGTTGATATCTTGAAGATGCCTTCGACAACGACTGTCTTTGTATAACCGTCATTTGTCCATTGGCTTGATTTTTTCACCTTTGTTCCCTTTGTTTCTCCTACTATAAAATTAGATAGCGTAGTTTAGTAAGGGTATGTAGATACATGTCGGTTGCCTGTTTGAATCATATTAGATTTAGATGTCTGGTTGCTGACTGAATTCGGTGGACTGTGATTGGCTGACCGCACTTTGCTATGTATGGACTCTTGCATTCGATCGACGCTCCTACTCTTTCCGTATCCCGCCAGTGACCGCAACGCAACGACTTCAAACGTCCGGATCATGCTGGCGGCAGCACGTAGAGCAGCGAGGTGCGCGAGTACGCAACGTGCTACGTCCTCACGACGACTATTATCGACTTCTGTGGCTCGTCGGTCGGATGCTCTGTTTGTGGTGAGCAGGAGACAAAATACATATGGCCTGAAGCCTTCACAGCGTAACCAATACTCACGTCATTTCCTCTTCACCCTAGCACCGTGATACGGACTACAACAACCCAAAGGTGACCCACTTTACCACTCTTCATCTATTGAACGACTGACAGTATCATATGAACAGATCCCATTCGAATTCAGCCCAGAAAACCTAAAACGCGCACAAGAAATCATCTCTCATTATCCACCTCAATACAAGAAAGCAGCCGTTATACCTTTACTTGATCTAGGACAAAGACAGAATAAAGGATGGACGAGTATAAGTGTTATGAATTATGTTGCGAAGTTGTTGGAGATGCCACCTATGAGAGTGTATGAGGTTGCGACGTTCTATACGATGTTCAATCGGTGCGTATTCTTTTTCTTCTTTGCCGTATGTGTGCCATTCTCATTATTGTTCATTTATATGTAACTTGCACTGAAACAATAGCTCTCCCATCGGCGAAAACTTTGTTCAAGTGTGCACGACGACACCATGCATGTTGCGTGGGTCAACCGAAATCCTCAACACGGTCTGCCAACACCTCGGTGGTATCAAACCAGGCGAAACAACCAAAGATGGTAAATTCACTGTTATCGAGGTAGAATGCCAGGGTGCTTGTAGCAATGCCCCGATGCTGGTTATCGGCGACGATTTCTATGAGGATCTCACGCCAGACTCGACTATCAAAATCTTGGAAGTGTTTGCGAAGGGTCAGAAACCTAAACCTGGGCCGCAGAGCGGCAGGCAGACGGCTGAGAATTCTGCTGGCCTTACAGCACTCACTTTGAAGGTGAGTTTCATTTTTCTTGGTTGTCACATTAAGCTACTTGTTAATGTGCTCCATTTCATTCATTCGCTAGCCGTATGGTCCTGGGCAGTTCTGCACACCCGAGTTCTCATAGATGCAGAGCGAATACTAAATACATTAATATCGTTCAGTCGTTCATGCATATGTGGAGTGAGAATAGCAAGCTTGCGTGTCCAACATAATGCAACAAGTTATGATGAACCTCCAGAAGAATCCCAGCTCATGACTTCAATCATCGCCCTCACCATCGTCATAACCCACCGCACCCTCTCCACCCTCAGGCAGTCTGACAATAATGAAACTAGAAGGAGCGGGGCCATTTAGTGATGTAGAAGTAGTGTACCTTTCACACTTACTCGATTTCTTCCTTGAGTTCAGCACAGAAGTTATCTATATGAAAGTTCATGAATGAGGTTCGCATGCGTTGAGGATTCGTTCATACCTAGTGGAAGGTCCGTCTTGTCCGTTCCTGTGTAATCACGGCTTTCAGCACGCGGATACGCATGAAGGTATATTACAGAACGTACCAAAGGGCATTTCGATTTCATTCGCGATTCCTTCAATCCCCATCAACGTGAATGCAACCACTGTAACAATGGGAATCATTTTCCATTGCAGATCCGCCACGAGGACGAACGGAAGCGCAAAGAGATACAGAGTAACACATTGCTTGAGATGGATTCCGTCTATACTTTCTTCATCAGCGTTTGCTTCGTACAATCGGAGAAGAACGCACAAGAAATGGGGATCGGCGTGGTTGCAATACGCTCCATGTTTGTGAGTTGCACAATCATCGATTGGATGCTACGAGGTAGTTTAGCCCACTGGTTCTCGGAAATTAGGAGGAACCACGCACAGCGTATTCATTGCATTTGTACCAGCAGGTCCTACTGTCTCTAAATATCCGTCCCGCTTGAAACAAAAAACTATTCGTGCGAGCTCATGCGTAATTCTGCAGAATTGTTAAGCAAACTTTCGAGAATGAAGGAAAAAAGAGAACACAAACACAAGAGGCAAAGGTGTCTTTGAAATTGACGCATAAGGATGGAAGTGCACAGTCCGATGATTCTTGCTAATAAGTGGGGTGGTTGCAGACTGGTTGTCCAGAGTCATACTAGCCTCGTGGAAGTAAATCCCATGGGAGTGCTCCTGCCCATTTTCCTGGTCCAGTGACGAACTGCCTGGACTCATAGCGCCATTAGACCGAGACTGAAATTGTTCTTTCCGTCGTTTTGGTTTAGGAGATAGTGTTCCGGTCGCAAGGTACGACTCTGAGTGTTCGACTGGCGATGAAGACATCGAGCTAACTCCAGCTTCCTCGTATCGCACTATTGATCGAGGGAGTATGCCCTCATAATCTTCATAATCCGTCCCATATTCCCCTCGAAGTCGATGCTTGACTGAATACGCAAAAGCAACTAGTAATTTCAGAGCATCTGCCTTTGCCTTTCGCAACTGTGAAGGCGACATTTGCTTCTTAGCGGGACCTGATTTAACGCACTATCAGCAACGCCTTGGCCAGTTCAGAATCATTGTCACCTTTTCCGCCAGCCTCGGCTTCCGGGTGAACCGCTACATTCACCCAAATGAATCGAGATAGATTCCTGATCTAGAGCTGGGTATCAGGCCATAGGAAATGTGTGTTTCTACTGATGGTGCGACTCACATCGGCGACCATTTGACCAAAATCCTTCCGTCCTTCGTAAAATCGGTCATATGAGGTACTATATACAATACGATCATTCCGAATACAGTCATCTCAAACTGAGCTTTGAAACTTACGAATTCCTTCAATCAACTGATTTAGCTGGTATGAATCCTTGATATCACGGAAGGTGCTTACCGGAAGACGAGAATTAGACCGACCTTTAGGTCATAACTTAAAAGGTAAAACTAGTCACAGTTGTGATGAATTACTTACGACGACTGCCAACAATGGCGAAACGTTATTGGAAAGCCGAATATCGTGACCTTTGTACCAGACATAGGCCACAATTGATGCGAATGCCGTGACAGTGAGCACAGGACCAAGGATGCGAAGGGTGATCTAGAAGGTTGCGGGAAAGCAGTCGTGGCGCGACGTAGCTGGAAGTTGGCATTTCGTCGCATCGCGCAGGAAGGAGAAGAAACGTACACTTCCATCGAGCCTCAGAACATCTGGTAGCCAAGAGTACTAAGAAAGCGGGTCAGTTAGGACCAGTGGGGGTGAACGACTAAACGAACGCGACTGAGATGCTTCCGTGATATCTTCGGTTTCTACAAGACCAAGTTTTGTGAATATCTAGACTTCCACTTCGAAATAGAGGGCACCTTGATAGCAGAGGTCAGCGAGCTAACTGATTTTATGGTGGACATGGTTTTGCCGTGAGGAGATCGTTAGTTCGTCGTGAGAGTGGAATTCATGGTAAGTATGGTGACATGCAGCGAAACATGAAGGATCGACGTTTTGATGGCAACATTTTTCCGCGTATTGACTGTTACCAAACGTGTCCAAATGATCGCCCTGTGTGCATTCATTTCTTCATCCAAACATCCCTCTATCTGTGTGAATAAAAGGCATATACTTAATGTTCGTTCATACATCAGTACTTGGGACTGGACCACCAAATGAGCTTCTGCGATTTTCTACAAACCAAACTTGTGTTTATCTAACAGTTACTTTGAGAATTAGAGAGTACGAAGTATCGTCCATATCATATTGAGTGAAACAATACTTGATACATCACTTCCTCGCCCATACATCAGCCCAGACTTAGTCCTCGACTATAAGCCCCGCGACTTTTAAGCCGGTACAATAGGGTGCCAGCTCTTGAATAACACGCTGGGATCGTACTTTCGCTTTAGCTCTCTCAGCCTAGGGTAGTTGCTCCCAAACAGTTCCGCCGAGCGATCCGGCGCTGCGAACTCGTCGTCTGAATATTCTGTGAGTATACTAAATCATTAAGTGGAGCTCAAGACTAGCCATAGTTTCCGTATGCACGCTTCTCGGCCGCATCCGAGTCGTTCGAGAATTGGGTAACGAGTTTTGCAATGGAGCGTACCACCCCTTTACCAGCCTCTTGGTTCTCAGGGGTATTGACATCCCACATGCATGTTGTCAATGCATTCAACTGGAACGAACGGTTGTTCAAGGCTGTCGCGTCGTTCGGAACGGCGTTGACTTTATCCAGTAAGAAATATTCACAAATAACGGCGACACGGAATGCATTGTCTGTGGATGATTCCGCGACCTTCCCTAAAAGCGCCTCTGCATCATCGGGACTCAAAGACGAAAAGGTCACACCCTTCATATAGACACATTGACCGTGATAGAGCTGCTCATTCTGTTAGATGATTGAATAAGTGGTTCCTATGCAGATTTCCTCAAGGATATTCATACCTGCATTGAATTCAGCTTTTCATATGGTATCTCGGCTGTGTGGTCCAGTGGTTCTGTTACAGTGTCAGTCCATTTGTGTAATTCTGGCCGGAATCATCTACTTACTCAGATCCAGGAATGACTTGAACGCTTCCCTTCCTTCTTGTTCCGATCCGTTGTAGAATATGAAACAGACGGCACAGGGCTGGGTAAGGGGTGATTCAGTACAAACCCATTTCCATCTTACAAGATGTCATTGCTTACGAGATGATCAGGCGGCGGTCCGCGGGTGAATACTTGAAGCATTCCTTCCTTAGAGGAAGGTCCCCTTCCCCACCATTCTTTGGTTACTTGTGCCAGTTGCTTGACAAGGGATGACGGGAATATGATGGGGCCGGCATAAACTGTTCTGCGTTGGTCATGCAGCTTGTAAACGAACTCTGTAACAACACCGAAGTTACAGCCACCACCCCTAATGGCCCAGAATAGGTCGCTGTTCGACTTCTCATTAGCTGTTAAAATAGACCCATCGGCAATTACCACCGTTGCCTATCGTTCATCAGTCAAGCTTAGGGGTGGTTTGCATTCAAGTCAATGGATGATACATGCCTGAACAAGATTATCGATAGCTAAGCCATGATCGCCAGAAAGCCATCCATATCCGCCACCTAGAGTCAACCTGGAACAAATGATCAGTACAAGCACATATTGGGGTTTCATGTATGACATGACTCACCCTCCTACGCCCGTCTGGTGAGATCAATTCCCAGTCAATAATTAAGATGATATGGCAGTTCATGGAATGAATTTACATGATTGACTGTGCCGCCCACAGTTGCAAGCCCATGTTCAATCGCCGCTTTATCAACTGTTTCCCAAACCGCTCCTCCGCCGACATAACCTAGCTTGTTCTCTGGATCGATCCTAACTCCGGCAAGATATCTTGATAGATCGATGACGAGACCGCCTGACGAAGAGGCTCCGGCAACGTTGTGACCTCCACCTCTAACTGCGAAAGACAATTTCTCCGATTTGACAAAGCCAAGTACTAACTTGACATCTTCCGAATCTTTGACGAATGCTACGTATTTGGCGCGTCTTTCGGCATTTGCTGCCCAGCGCGCAATAGCCTTATCATAGTCCGTATCGGATGGGGTGAGAATATCGCCCTTGAATGCCGCCTTGAAGGTGTCGTACGCAGACATTGTCGAGAGAAAGATGAATTGTAATAAGCCAGAGGACGATGTTGATGGCCTTTTATTTGATCTTCCGGTGCCCTTGTATCAAACGTTTGCTCAATTCGATGTAGATAGGTGGCGCGATAGCCGCCCTGGCAATTCCATGGTATCCGGAGTACTATGTAGAGCATGAGAAAGGCGTTTCCTTGCTTGTAAGCATAATTCGTGGAAAAAACTTGGCGCGGGAACCCTACCTTTTGCCCAATCGTTGTTCGTGATCCTAACCAAGTATTCCGCGATCAATGTGTAAAACGAGCTGAAATTGCATCGAGCTGAGGTTGCATCGCGCTTTCTTGGCACGTTGGGTGGTTTGGGTGGAAACAACAACGACCTTTGCAACGATTACGTTATCGTTGTCATTCCACAATATTCCCTGTTTTGGGTCTGTCTTTGATTTGAACACCAACACAGACCTGGTCTCACCACGATAGTGCAACGCCTGGCTATGTGATAGGGGTTAGCGAGCCAAGGCAGTATTTGATGCTACTGCGAGGATCCGTAACGGAACCATCAATTAATCTTCACTTTACGGGTGTTACCTCTACTTAGGGGGTTTCTCAGTAAAGGGTTATCCCACAAGTGAATGAGCTCTGAGATGCTCCGCGCTTCTGGTCTTCAATTCGTTATGGGTGGTCGTTTGCCAAACCGATTCTTCACCGCAACTTAATACATCCGCTTCGTCTCTCAGGGCACTATCGCTTCTTGGAACTCTTCGAATCCGCCTCGAGGCAAGGGTGAGGTTGCTATTACACACAAAGTCACTCAATTCATGTCCGCATGCTCATTCATGGGTTCAGCACAACATAGTGTGAAGTACTTAATGGTAATCGCGTATAAAAGGGGTGTCTTCTCTCAAGACTCGTTCTTGCGATTTTCCGCTCGCCTATACTCCTTTCGCGTTCACTTGGTTTCCTGAGTTCTTGAGACAATGGCCTACACAGGATACGCGACTCCAGCTCTTACACATACTTACTCCAGCAGAAGCGGCTATCAAACGCCTCGTACGCCCGGCCCAGGCTATGATGATTATGGACGTTATCCTTACGGTGACCCTGTCTACGACGACACAACAGGTTATGCGGCAGGCTATGGCGATGTAAGCAAAGGTCCCGTCTGTTCAGATTTCAACGTTTTACAAACTTTATAGCAACAACAGCCACACTATTCTTCTGGTTACTCGTCCTACGCGACCCCACGTACTAATAGTCACTACGGAGGTATATGACTGCGCAGTCTTTCCAGAGCCTTATCTAACCCCAGATTTTCCTCCTTCTTAGCCTACGATGACCTCGCTCTAAACAGGCGCTCCTCCTACTATGGTACAGACCTCGACTACGCTGTTCCATTCGCAGGTTCATCCTACTCTGCTGGGGCAATGACCCCTTCTCGATCACGTCACTCCTCGTTAGTATTTTCTGATCGTCCGCCGTTTCTCGGACGTCGACTAAGTACACCGCATTTTGACAGCTACGGATATGACTACGGCGGCAGAGTACCTCGTATCAAGTTCCGATCCAAGTATACGAATTCAGGCATGTCCCTTCAAGAAGCTGTCAGTGGTGTACGACCAATGGGCGGAGATACGTACAAATGGCACGATCTTCATGCGGACAGAAATGGAGAGATCTTCCTGAGGGTTGCGGTAAGTTGGCAGACATTGACTGTGAATAACTCCGCTTCGTTGTTCTAATTTTGGTCTTTTCAGTGGACCGGGTACAGAACCATCACGTACAGAGTCCCAGTTGACTGGTACGATGGTCGTGTCAGACTCTCGTCTCTCGTAAGACGTGTGGCGAGGGCATGTATCCACTACTTACAGGTAAATCGATGCTTCAACGGCTTCAGAAACATCAAGCTAATCAACCTCACTTATAGTCGAACGCCATCGCAATGCCTTGGGATCAAGTGAAAATACAAGCCATCGAGGAAATCATGCATGGAACGTGGCAGCCCCAACTCACTGTGAAGCAGTGGTGAAGGGTGTACAGTAGTTTCTCAAGGACACGACGTGGAGGGGCAAAAGGGTTCCTCCACTTATTCATCAAGTCTTCATACTTTCCATGCCGTTTTGTTGTGTTGTTCCGCCCTCCTTTGTCACTGACACATCATCTCCTGTCTTTTGCACACGTACGTTCCACATCTTACCTGCACGTATCTATTAGCTTTGCATTAATGAAATAGCCTCACACTTTCCATGTCCACCCCCTGTTGTAACACCACCTGTACCTATACTGTACTATTGTCTGGTGTCATGATACTACACTTATTCTTCTACTTGTGGCTCGATGCGCGCAAGTATCTAAGTGAGTTTGAATTGGCGGTGCAAATGATTGGCTTCAGGTGGAATCAATTGTTTAATTAAATTACGTATAGTTAGATGGTACTCGTCAGCTGGCAACAGGAAGAATCCAAGCACTGCACTGGAGATACCTACGGAGAATAAGAATCAAACCTTAATCGTATTGGGTCGAACACGAGGGGGTCATATCTATTCTCGAATAACTAATGCCGAACAATTCCAACTTCTCCCAGAAATACACTGGTCATCTGCAACAAAAACTCACAAAAGACACCAGAGTGGTAGAAGCATTGCAGATAAGATGGGGTACAACCGGCATTACATTCAGAATATCTAACAATTAAGTAAACGAATCCGGAAGATAGTAATTACACACACCATATTCTGAGGCTGGGGAGGGGAGGGGTCGCCGTATAAGATAGAGAAGAACATGATCATGCCAATGCAGAGATTCGTTAGATGCTAGATAGATGCAACGGTATTACAAAAGTCCGAGGGTAATGATGTAGGTCCATAAAGTGTGGGTATAGAAAGTGAATGAAAGCATTGAGCATGGGATGGAACAGTGAAAGTTGCTGGGTATACATAAACCCAGTCATCTGACGGGTCTCGTGAAGCCATCGCCGCCACAGTCAAGTTAAAGCGGCAACCAAGCATAAAAAGAGAGAGAGATCAAGAAAGAGAAAGAGAAACTGAATCTCTGACTCTGAGATATCAACTCATCCAAGCTCAATTACGCGCGCACATAATCACGAGAGCAAAACACTTCTCCGTTTCGAAGCCGCATTAAACCGCGCATTATTGATAAGGACGAATCCATCAGGTAACACGGATGCGCGTTCGGGTTTACGCGTTGCTCGTGATACCCGTTTCCAGACTCTTCGGATATATCTGATATAGAGCGAGCCGACTGGGTATGAGGATGATCTGGGATGGGTTCTGGGCAACGTTTCCATTGTTAGATGCTGAACTTCCGCGGACTCGGAAATGGTATGAGACGTACTTCATCGGAGTCATGGAGCGGAAGGAAGGGTCTTGAAAGTAGCTATACGCCGTCGTGTTCGAGGAGTAAGATGAACGTGCAGACGCGTCGGAGTAAGCAATAGCGGCCATGATTGGAATTATCAGAGTAGCAGAAAGGTGTTGAGAAAGTTAAGAGGTTAGAACGTCAAGGAAGGATATATGTACGGAGCAATCGTTCCAGACGAGTGATTACAGTCCAAAAGAGAGTGGACGATGGTCTAGTTAAATAGTAACGACTTGCGGGAGGGAAGAATCAGGTGGGTCGGAAGGATCCAACACGGGGTGGTTCGTCTTAAGCATTCCAATGACCAACTGCTTATATACACCGTAGAAGCCAGCTGCGCAACCTGATGAAACAATTGTAAAGACGGCGCCGCTCTGTTTCCACAAGCACAGGAAGGTTAAAGAAGTCCATTATTGTTCTCTTCCGCACTGAGGGTATCTACATCGATCTCCATAAGCAGCGAGAAAAAGAATAAGAGAAGGTCCTTAAAGCACTTGGCTAGATCCTGAGGGATGCTTCTCGTGTCTCCAGGGTTCAATGGGATGGACGCAAGGAGTACAAAGAGAGGTGTTGTATTCCTACAAGAAAGGAAAGAGCACCAAACAGTGCGCAAACAGTGCGTGGTAAAACGCTAATCCTGGATCTGCGATCGGAACAAATCTAGTAAATCTAGTCATTAGCTTCAGACTTCAGAGTTTTTCAGGACAGCAACAATAACTATACCTAAGTAAACGCAGATCCAACAAAGCAGCACTATTAGCCTACAGTGGCACGATCTGGATCCAATAAGAGAACAGTATATCTGGGTCATACTTTTTCTTAATTTGCTGTAGCTTGGAATAATTGTTGCCAAATATTCTGCGAGATCTGTCCGTGGTCAGATTCTCGTCTCCAACTACATAGGTGAAACCCCAAGTAAGCTTCCCCATGACAAAAAAGACACCGGGCAAGTTGAAACGCACTATAATTGTCATAGACTTTAACGGGACTCGACTCTTTGACTTGTTCCGCTTCCGTTAGGACATCTATCAATGCATGTGTAGCCTC
This sequence comes from Inonotus obliquus, assembly GCA_032164295.1. NCBI lineage: Eukaryota > Fungi > Basidiomycota > Agaricomycetes > Hymenochaetales > Hymenochaetaceae > Inonotus > Inonotus obliquus. The sequence goes on from JAJHTX010000004.1 coordinate 1,604,165, forward strand.
TTTTCCGCGCAAGGCAGCTTCCGGTGATTCATTAGTCCACAAAGTGATGGTGAAAATGCCACTCTCCGTTCCGCGTAGGTTAAGTGCCATCGCGCCACCTGTAGCACCCCTGGAAGTAGTAATTCAGCCCATGAGGAACGTCCGAATTTTGAAGAGCATTCATTTGCTCATGCGGAATTTCTCTGGTGGTATCATCGGGGTCTAGAAGTCGTTCGGTCATAGAGCAAAATCGCAGAAAACCTCATACGGAGTTCCAGGAAGGGTTTGAATATTTTTCCTCTTCCTCTATGCCGCAGCTATAGAACAGAACAATATGAACAACTGGGTAGAACAAAGCCCCGTCAGTCCTCATCGACAACCTTCACAGCTCCACAAAAGACACACCTAACAAGACGGGAAAGGCCGCCGTGTGGTGACCTGTAACAAACACGCATTCGGGTCCGACTTCCTCTTCCACCACTAGGCCATTACCTCAAGGAACTGGTCGACCAGATGCTGCAGATAGACCAAGATGCCTAAAATACAATTGCACGTTGTTCGTGGAGTCGCAAGGCGAACTCAATGCAAATACCAAAGTTACATCCTATTCCACAGAATAAGTCGTTGTTCTCTCTCTCGTCAGTGATTATGATGGAACCGTCCGTCAAAAGCGTTGTTGCCCAGTATGCTCCGTTTATGTATCAGTGCTCAAAGGAGTGTTGAGTTTGATCAAGGGACAATTAACACTTGTCCCAGTGAGGCATGCAATACATCAGCTTATCATAAAGAAACGATAGTCAGCATAAATCACTCACCATAATGTAGACTGAGGATACTTTTGCTTTCGGAGTTTAAAGATAAGTGGAATCAAAGAATACTTCACATAAAAGCCGAACCGATTGTACAAATACACGTGGTGATCCGAAAAGTATTGGTCAAAGAAGGTCAGTGGTCATAGAGAATAGAATCAGCCCTGTGTGTTCGTCCGTCTACATCGGTACAATTTGGAACCAATTAGAAAATAGCATGTCCGGATCGTATTTCTTCTTGATGTGTTGCAGCCGAGGATAATTATCGCCAAACAATCTCTGTGCTCTGTTTGAGCAGAGCTTATCCTCTCCAACTAATCACGAAATACAGTCAACAAAGTTAGTACCAAGAGGTGTAAGTTTGAATGGACACATACCATAATTTCCGTAGGCCCTTACGCACCTCGATGCTTCAGGTCTTCCTTCTGCGATAGCAATGATATCCGTTAGTGCGTACGCGGCTTCCTTTCCGCGTACAGCAGCTTCCTGAGAATCTTGATCCCATGCGGCGATGCACAAAATGTTACTGTCTAGTCCGCGTAGGTTGAATGCCGTCGCGTTGCTCGCGACACTGTTGATCTTCTGAAGCGGGAAGAGCTCAAAAATGAGAGTTACCACAAGGTCCTCCGAGGATACTTGGCACATGCGCTCAAACACCTGGTCAAGAATGAATCTGGGCCCAAGCATATTGAAGGGAGTCCCCTACCGCTCTTGCTACTGTAGGAGAATAATTACGCTGGATGGCGCCACGCATATAATAATTTCGGCCATGTGGAACATTAGGGTTCTGAACGGCATTTACTTGCTCATAAGGCATTTCTCTTGTCAAGTCTATCGGGCCTAATAATATGAAGCAGAGTTAGATCGGAGAACAGCAAAGACTAGGCTTTCGCACCGAGATCGAGGAACTCTTTGAATGCTTCCCTGCCTTCTTCCTCCGGACCGTTGTAGAAAGGAATGACTACAACACAAGGCTGCGGAGTGTTTAACATTGAATTGATGCACTAAATACACTTGAAAAACTAACCATAAAGTCTGGAGGTGGTCCTCGGGTGATCACTTGAAGCATGCAAGATTTATGGTCGAAGTTGCTCTCCGACCACTTCGCAGTGATTTCGACGAGATTGTCGACCAGGGGGGGTGGATAAATGAGGACCCCAGAATACACGGTTGGCCGCTGTTCGTGAAGTCGAAAAACGAATTCAATGCAAATTCCGAAGTTACAACCGCCGCCACGAATGGCCCAGAAAAGGTCACTGTTCTCGTCTTCAGAAGCTGTAATGATTGAGCCATCTGCCGTGACCATGGTCGCCTGTTATGAGAGTTAGCTCAGCTCACTCTGGATTCGAATGCTTTCCGCTCACTTGCACCAGATTATCAATAGCAAGTCCATGAGCGGCAGAAAGCCATCCAAATCCTCCACCTAACGTAAGGCTTGGCTATGTCAATGTCGGATCCAACAGACTCATTGATTCGACTTACCCGCCCACTCCAGTCTTTACGACGGAATCTCATCAGAAAACTAGCTAATGAAATGCACGATTATACTGACATGATTAACTGTTCCTGCTACTGTCGCGAGGTCGTATTTGATCGCGGTCTCATCGACAGTCTTCCAAAGTGCACCTCCGCCGACATAGGCGAGTTTCTCTTCTGGCTCGACGTGACATTCATTGATGTACCTCGACAAGTCAATGACGATCCCTTCGGATGATGAGGAACCTGCAGGGTTATGTCCACCACCGCGAACGGCCAGAGGTAGACCTGACTCCCGGGCGTATCGGACCGCAAGAGACGCGTCGTACGCGTCCTTGACAAACGCGACTATTTTTGCGTGTTTAACCGCATTCTTTGCCCAACGTTGGATAGCTTCCTCGTAGTCGGGATGGCCAGGGGTGACGAGGTCACCCTTAAAGTTCGCCTTGAGAGCGTCAAAGCTGGACATTGCGAATATAAGAGAACATTTCGAGATTGGAGCATGGACGACCATATTGTTGAGGATGAGATGATGGTGAGTAGTAAAGGGAGAAACTGGCCGAGATACGACTGCATATGTCTGGCGGCGATTTTGAGGTGCATACAGTCACAGATGATGAGAGTGTGTTCAATCTTGCATCGTGCTATGTCTGAATATGTCCCACAGAATGCCCATTTCTAGTAAAACAAGGTTCGTCTTTGACACAGATGTCCAATCAACGGCTTTGAAAAAGACTTTTGGAAATTCCTCGCCGATAGCGTTATATAGAAGACATAAATGAGTAGTTCTGTGACATGGAATAGCAGGAGAACATTACCGTAAATAGGAAGTAAAAGTTACGAGATCGCGGGAGGAACGAGGCGTCACTTTGTCACTTTGGCCGATTTTCCGCCCTCGCATAAAATAATTGAATTACACTTCTCGGCTTGTAGCCGTGCAACGTGCCTCGGCTTGTATCGCCTCGTGTTCTGCTCGCTGCCAGTCCTATAGCCTCCCTCAAAACATCCCATCCTTCGTTTTCAACTTCCACCACTATCAGCTGCGTCGTCTGTCGTCGACCAGGTAAGTTCGATTTTTAGCCCTGGCGGAAATCAGGTCAGGGCTCAAGATCCCCATTCGTCTAATAACCCAGCGCACTTTTCTCTTAGCTTCTCATCCTTTTTTCATCTTCCACGACCGCCGACGTTCATCTCGTCTAGCTTCCTATATATCCAGTTTCTTCTACTGTTTTATTTTTGAATTGTGCCGGCATTCGAAATGACAGACACGTACAGCCTCACTTTTAACTGGTACGCTTCATTTCGCTTCCTTTTCATTTTTATGGCATCCATTTCCCTGACTGTGATCTGCGTATAGGCCTCATTCGGACCCACAGTCTGTTATAGTCTCAGGGACTTTCGACAATGTGCGCGTACTTTCGTTTGTTATTCTGTTCATCATGCATATCGGACTTATCATTCGAATTACTAGTGGAGCTCTTCTGTTCACCTCCGGCGAACAGAATCTGGATTCACCAGCTCAGTGGCGGTTCCATGGGATAGCAAGATCTTGTACAAGTTCATCGTCGATGGCAACTGGGTAACTCACCCAAATCAACCAACGGAGACTGATGGCTCGGGATTTGTAAATAACGTCGTCAACACTCCAACGAAACCAGCACCAGCACCAGCACCAGCACCTCAGCCTCCCAAGCCAGAAGTGGCGGCTTCTGAAGAAACCAAGAGGGAAGTGGTGGATGAAGAACATCTGGAGAAGGTACTTCTTACCGTCGAAAGTTACGAATGACAGCTTGAAGCTGATTGGTATTGAAGATCGACGAAGCACCCGTCGAAGTGGCTCCCGACAAACCAGTTCCGATTCAACCTATCGTCGATGGCAGCACCGACACTACGGTAAGAAACCTTTAATTTCCTCCAACCAATTCTAACTAGCTCAAATTTCAATTTATATCGTCGTTGATGTAGTCCGCGGCGAAACCTGTCGCCACCGAAACTGAAGCGTCAACTCACGAAGCAGTTCCAGCGCCAACGCTGGAGACAATCCAAGAACCAGAGGCGGTACCAGCGGCAGCACCAGAACCATTAACGCCACCACAGAAGAAGTCCGATCTCCCAGCTCTAGCACCCGTAACACCCATCAAAACAGACTACACAGGTCATGGACACGCTCGCACTTCAACAGGCACCTCGACAGCCCCGTCCTCCTCTGCTCCTTCCACACCTAAAACCCAAATGACATTCCCCGCTATCGAGGGAGAAACTACGGATAGCCCTGATAGTACGAACGGTAAACGTAAGAAACGGTTGTCATTTATCGATCGAGTCAAGGCTGCCATCGGGAGTCCAAAGCGTCACGGAAGGAAACATGGAGAGGCTAGGAGTGCTTCACCTTCGCCAAAGAAGAGTGGGAAGTAGTCACTTTCTATCGCCCCTAGTTTGCGAATCAGTCAATTCTGTTCTATTTGTTTCGCCCATCTCTATTGTTTTCCTTCTGTTGTGTCGCTGTCAGTGTTTGTTTTTGTACCCGTGTTCGATTCATGCGTGGTTTCTTCGCGATACGATCTTGTTCCTCCAGGTGTCCTTGCTTGCTTATGAAACTATTAACCTTGCGATACGAAATTCTCTTATGCCCTTCATGCTTTCATGACTGTTTTGCTCACTGATGCTTCCGACGGTTATGGTCTCCATCTTTCTTCCTATTTCATAGACTAATATTTCTCCCCTCGTTTCCTCTCTTCAAGCCCGGTTGTCCATTTCAGTTGTAAGTTTATTTGCTTCCTTCTCATTATGTGCAGATAGCTATGTATTTATCAGTTCTGTGCGATACATCAATTCCTTCTTGATTACATTCCGTCGGAAATCAGAGTTCTCTTTGGAAAGCCCGTTTCCGATGTGCATCCAGCTCTCACAATCACTTCGGATTGACTTCGAGAACAATCCCTATGCAATGGTAGTTAGTTTCGTTATATCAATCTTCAGGATGGTTGCTTCTACCTGCTGCAATTGTCTCGCCGCCTCGACGAAGTAGCAACCGCCCCATGTCTTTATTAACGGCAAAAGGCTCGAGCGGAATGGGTTGCGCTCGAGCAGTCGGACCTGACATAGTCGATGTGCGTAGAGAAATCTTCACCTCCGCTGACGCGCCACGATTGAGTACCCTAGGGTTACGCTTCACAACCGCTCCCGTCGCTCTGTCCAGCGTCGCCATGATGGCCGCAATAGTCGCAGGTCCGTTGTACGAGTGATGGAAAAGCTCAACGGGGGTGCCGATGGTGATTGGAAGCTCGGTGTCGAAGACGATGATGCGTGCCGTGAAAGTTGTGGTTAGTGGTACTGTGTCAGATGGGGGACATAACACAGAGCCGATGCTTAGATGTATTGGATCGATGTTCGTTAGATATAGCGTTGCGTTTGAACCTGCGGCGGCCCATGGTCTGGTTTCGTCGTCAACTTCAATCACTAAGAGAACGGATAAGTTCATAATTCAAGGTTGGTCATTAGCACGTACTCTTCACGACGGCAGACTCATCGCCAGGAAGAATGCGAAGTGTTTCTCCGACTTGGACAACACCACTACATAATCTACCCGAAACGGCGATACCGCTAGAGGTGACTCCTTTGAAGACATTTGAGATAGGGAAGCGCAACGGCGCCGTAAGTGCTCGAGTCGGCGGTTCCAGCTTTTCTGCAATGATAGTTGCAATCAGCAGAACTCGACGGTGTATACTCAGACTTACCCAGCAGATCAACAAGTGTCGGACCTTTGTACCAACTTTTCAGAGCGTCTGACTCGTCACCATCTCGATGCGCAAGGTTGATGCCACTGAGCGCGCCTACAGGAACAAACGCTGCTCTAGATGAGCTGAATCCCGTCTGCGTAAGGAACGGCTTGAGTGCATCGCATATTTCCTCGTAACGGTCCTTATCCCAGTTGACCTGGGATAAAATCAGTCAAACGTTTGTCTACGCATCTACAACATCAACGAAGCTTACTTGATCCAGCTTGTTGACAGCAACGATCACCTGGGTAACACCGAGGCTACGAACCAATACGAGATGCTCCCGAGTTTGTCCGCCTCGATCGAAACCAGCCTCGAATTCACCCGTCGCGGCATCGACGACAAGAAGAGCGCAGTCCGCCTGTGTAGCGCCGGAGATCATATTCGGGATGAAGTCTTTGTGTCCAGGAGCGTCTAAAACCGTTATGCGTCTGCTGGGCGTCTCTAGGGTTTGTTGTGCAATGTCCATGGTCACTCCCCTTGGCGTCGTAAGCAAAGTTTCTGAAGACATAGGCGACTGAGGTACCTCGCTCGCTCTTCAATCGTTCCATCCATTTCCCAAGCCCATGAAAAACTGCTCTTTCCTATCTTGTTGCTTTCGCGCTCATTCGCTAACCTCTTCCGTTCGTCAAGGAGTCCAAGTTCATACAATAGTCTCCCCATTAATGTAGATTTTCCCGCATCGACGTGTCCTACACGAATTAACTTTAGAGCTTGATTATTCCGCACAACATTAATATTCACCGATGACGACCAGACTGACGTCCTTCTTCGTCGTCGTATCTAATGTCTTGCGCGCTTCTTCGAGGACCTTTTCGCGTGCAAGTGAGATCTTTGGTGGTGGCTCGATAATTGTCCCGCCAGTATCGGGAAAGTCGAGGCGAAGAGATGATATGTCAATCGCCTGCTGGTCTAATGCAGACCTTTGCTGTATAGGCTTCAATGGAGAGCCCGAAGCAGCATTCTTCTGCGTGGTTCCGGCTTGCTTTGATGTGGCCTTTGAGGGGGAAGATGGAATAGGTGAGGATGCGCGAGATGTGGAGGTAGATGACCCGCCAGACTTCAGTCCTTGCAGCTGTTTGTTTTTTGCCTTCTCGCCCTTCTCGCGTTTGAGGGCAGCTTTAAAGAGCAATCAGTACTCAGATAGCAGGGCATGAAAAACACAATGTGAACTCTCAAAAAGTACAACACGAAATAATTGAATTGCCAAAGCAGATAAGTTAATGCAATGAAATGTCTTATAGTCCACGATAAGGTCATGCTGCGGAAGGATGGGTGCGGATATCCTTCGATCGTGGCATGTTGTGCCGCGCGGCACCGAGCGCCGTCCCTCGTCGGGCATTCGAGACGACATCGTCAGGACTGGGAACATCAAACGCAAAGGCCGTCGATTTCAGCACGGCAGAATTCAGCAAATGCATTGGAAGCAGGGCTTCTTTGCGCATTCTTCGGAGCAAGCGTGCTTCCGCTTTCTTTTCCGCTCGCCGTTCTGCCTTCTGCTCAGGCGATGGTTCACTCTTCACTTCCGGCTGCTTCACATAATCGCGGTCATTCACGAGGAGAGAAGCAAAGGACGAAGGCTCTGCTCGCGACGCTGACAAGTTCCCGCCGTAGAGCAAGCTTTGAGCATGACTACGCGCCCTATCAAGTGCCTCACGCTGAGCATCTTCCGCAGATGCTGCAGGCTTCTTGTGAGAGCCTCTCGCCTTGAGTGCCAACTTTGACTGTTTCCCTTCTAAATTATACGACGGTGGCAGGTCCGCACGGGACATTGCGACCATATTGTCTACGGTTTGAGTGTACGTCGTTATAGCGGTAGTCATCGAGGAGTTGTTGTATGCGGGCTTCAAGTACTTCGTCTCTGCGAATGGCGGGTTAAGGATGCGAGGTTTTAAGATCTGCCGGCTAGCATGTTCGCGGTTGGCGGCCTTCGCTTGGGCCAGCTGAGCTAGTTTGGACAGCGTCGGCTTCTGCGCAACCGATGTTGGTTTATCAGATACAACAGGTTCATTCTCAGGCGCCGCACGTTGTCCCTCTTCTGTCACTAGTTCTGCCGTCACCTGTCCTGCCTTTGCCTTTGGTGTTGAAGAGGCTTCTGACGGAATAGATTTGAGAGAAAGTACTTCGGTTTGAGCAGGGGTCGAAAGCGCGGGTGGTGGAGGTACTGGTAGCGCAAGGGGGGACGGATCTCTTGCTAACGCTAACAGCTTCGACCTCTCCTTCTGTCGGTCGAACTTCGGTGATGCGTGCACCTCGTCTTTAGGCTCTGGAATAACGTTTGAAATTGAGGTATGAGAAGTGAGGGACCGAGGGCGAAGTGCTGGGTAAGTCGCTACCGTGTCTATAGTGTTGGTGCTGGTCGTAGTGACTGAGGATTCGCTAGGTGCCGCTTTGGACCTCCGCGAGCTAGCCAACGAAGCGAGCTTAGACTTCTTGGGAGTAACTTGCTCCTGGGGGAGCGGGTCTTTCGATGTAGGCTGAGATGCACCCATATCAGACTGACTGCGTGTAGACCGCGGCGTTTTAGGAAGACTATGTTCGATGTTTGCTTGAGCAGGTTGACGAAGGGCAGAGAGTGTGCTGATGGATGAGGACGATTTGACCCCATGACCCCGGACCGTATGACCGGGTGCTTGGTAACCCCTCTGCTGTGGCGGTGCATGAATTGTTGAAGCAGAGCGGCTTGGTGAGGGACTGGGTGTCCTTATCTCTAGATGGCGGATGGCTGAGAGTGAGGGGGAAGGATGAATATCGTTCGGATCGACGACTCGTTCATTCTCTATAGGACAAAACGCCAGTAAGTATTGAGAAGGGGATTTTAAGGGAAGTTCGAACTCGCCTATGACCTGTCCATAATCTTCAGACATAGTCTCTATCGTTCGCGCATCATTTTCCACGAAGGACGTCTGTCTGAGGCCAAACGTGCTTGCGGAGGGTTGCAGAACTTGTCCGTACGAGCTTGTCGTGGGTGTAGATGGCGGACGGCGATTGGCTAGGAGTTCCTGGCGGGAAGGCCAAGGTCCACTATGCTGGGACGCGGGAGTTCGCTCAGTCCTCTCAGTCCGTTCGGATATTGTAGAAAGCCGGCTGGTAAACGCAATGCCATCTGCCGGACCTGACCGAGAAAGCCACACGTTAGCGGAAGAATGTCAAAGGGCGTGGCGCAGCAACAGCAAGAAGATGACAAGCACCTTCACGTTCCCCGACACGATGCTCCGTGCAACCATGACAGACATTGCGTGATAGCGGCAAGGGGAAGAGGAAAACCGAAACAAGACGAGGGTCAATTGGAATACGAGAGCTTACCTCTTCGCGCATCCGCAGCTTGTCTACGGTAAATCTCATCTGCGGCCAATTAGCGAAAGTAGATGCACCAGCAAAAGGTAACCGCACCCAAGCTTCCATTAACATCAAAAAAGTTGTTGTATACAATCTCCTCTATCTCAGTATCGGGAAGGCCGGAGACGGATTCGTAGCCAACAACATCATAGACTTTATCCAGTGCGTCGTGAAATCGTACTGAAATGATCAACTCGTCAGCAAAACGTCGATGGCCAGAGTCATAACGACGCACTCTCATCCTCCGAACTTAATTCAAGGCCGTATTCCTCTTCTTCAGAGAATGCGCCGTCATCCAACTCCTCTATTGGCATAAGTGTCAGTGCAACCAATGCATGCACGTCTGTTGGAACGAGTACCATTGATGTTCATGTTTCTGACAGCACGGTGGCGCGACATGGTGGTATATGTACAAGGTCAGCGATTCGGTTACCTTCGATTGGAGGTTAGACGGTGAATATTGCTCCGTGACTGTCTAGTAGAGGACTGGGTGATGAGAACAAACTCAGTGCTACTTTAATAAAAAGTGGAAACTACATCACGTGAGGTCTCATTACATTATCATGATAAATAAAAAAAGTCCTTAGGAAGCGCTCTGAGTTGGTCACTAACTTCAAGACAAATTCAAGACAACAAGAATCCACGCTCGCAATGTTTAGTTTTGCTCGTGCCGTACGCGTCAATGGCATATCCCAACGCGTATGCTTCTTTTCCCAAGAAAATGACACGGTCTGACGTTTAGCGGATAGTTTTTCTCTACTACTGCGCGTCGCTCGCACGACGTTGCCAAACTGACTCTCGTCGGTCGACTTGGAAAGGAGCCTGAGACAAAGTTCACAGCCTCCAACAAGGAATATGTCACGTATGTATAATACACATTTACTTTTATTGTGTTATCTGGTTGATTTACACGGCTGTCTATTCAGCTATACTGTCGCAACTACGAATTACCCTCCGCCGCCTCCCAATCCCGATGGGTGTGAGTCTGCGATACATCCTCTTTATTCATGTCATGAAAGCTTATTGTTTGCTCCCGGAAGCCCGTCCCTCTGCTAGAACAAGCTGGCACAACATTTACTGCTTTTCGCCGGGTGCTTTTGACTACCTTCGTTCCCTGACGAAAGGGTCCCAAGTATATGTCGAAGCTAACTATGAACTGCGAGAGCCCGAAGCTGCCGCAGAGCCGGGCTCTCCCCAAGGGCAACGCCAGATCTTCCTTCGTCACGGTAAGCGGTCACTTGCTAAACAACGATGTCCATCTCTGATCGTTCTTTCAATGAAGAAATGCTTCGCTTGCTTGGAGGTCGAAGACAGCACTCAGAGGTGGAAGGCGAAGCGGAAGTTTCTGAACAGTAGATGCTCCCCCTTTTCTAATTATCTCTTAGTGAAACATTCGCTTAATTGTTTACATTGAATGTCTGCTGAATCGTATTCTTAATTTGATTATTTGTTGCTGATACCCCCAACAAAACGACACATAAACTAAGAACATGCAGACAAGCAACTCATTCTCCGTATTCTTCGGGCTCAAACGGAGACTGTGCTCGCATGCTGCGTGTTGGATAGGCTTCCGCCATAGCGTGATTTCCTACCCACTCCTGCAAAAGCAAAGTGCGAAAAAGCGAGAATGCGTAGTGAATACAGAGGTGGTACAATTAACTGAATCAACAAAACTGGCTATCGTACCATGCTTCCTCGGCGACCGTTTGATGGCCCCAGTGAGGTGGACTGAGTCTCCGTCATATCTGGCTTGAAGTTGTATGTTTTGGCAAGATAGTCTCGAATTGAAGTGACGACCAGCTACAGCGGAATGATTAGAAACCATTGTAAAACGCCCAGTGATGACGGATACGTACTCGGTGATCCTCATAGCTTGATCCACCGTAGGCTGCTACAACAGCTATAGGACAAACGAGACAATTCTATGCCCGCGATTGAGATATTATCTGTCCCACGATGGGTTGGTGGAAAGTATCACCTGAAGCCATATCGGAAATGCTATAAAAACGTTCAGCTAGCCGTCAATGAGTGGTTACATCGGAACACGCACCACCCCCGTTTACTGAATAATCTCCTCTTATTCCAATGTCTTTAGGCGTTTTTCCTAGCACAATATAGGAGTAAGCATAACGAGGACGTAAAGTTTCAGCCCGAATATGTACCCATTGCACCAATTCCCTTTTCAACATAATAACTTGAATGACCTGTACGCCGTACAACATTGATCATTCCTTCCACGCTCGCCCAAGAGTCAAGGCTAACATCTCCCAGAGAGCTCGCTGCACCAAGTTCGCCCACAGTACAAGAAAAAAGATCATGACCAGCAATGGTCTGAATCTTAACTACCAGCCCCCGTCCCTTTGCAACATGTCGCGAAGAACCACGAAAACGTTTTCGAATAGACAGACCAAGAGTAACAGCATCATTTGAAGAGAAACTGGGAAATCTATATGTCTGTGAAGCGTGATATTAATGAGGACGGGCAAGTAAATGATGGCGCATAATAGCAGACCGTTTCTTCGGACAACGTTTGTGCGGCCATCTCGGCTTCACTGGGGGAATTATGCTGAGAGTATAGTCCATTAAACATCATGCACTTCGCTATAGGGAAGAAAGCAGAACGGAGAAGAGGGGTAGGAGGGGAAGCAAGAGAAGGTGAGAGAGGGTTAGTCGAATGCGCACCTCATGCAGGACACGCGTTTGTCCATCGCGGAAGCCAAACAGAAACCTTCCGGCGTAGAATTTTGAGTCTATCCAGGCGACCCAAACATTAACGACTGCGACGACACACGTCATGAGACTTCATTCTCCTGGACACCAGTTGCGAAGCAGAAACCAGACGTTGTGCTGGGTGTTTAATTCTAAGACCCTGCAGGTTCATTGACGCAACTACGGAACCAAACTCATCGGCACTGAATAGGAATCACCTGCTTCGGCACAGCTCTCACAACAACCTTCATCTCAGGAAATCAGGTAGACACGGCACGGGTAATGGAGTTTCTCAATGATATCGGCTCAGACCCTGCAAAACCTTCGCTTTTCGAGCTAGTTGCTCAGGAGCAGCTACGAGACCTACTTCAGCCGGCGATGAAATATGTATTGTCGGTGAGTTTATTATCTTTCCGTGGCCGAAAACTGTCTAACGAGACTTAGGTGTTCGCACAAAGATACCCTCGCTATCTCCTACGCATCGTAAATCGACATGAAGAGTTTTATGCATTGCTAATGTTCTTCGTCGAAAGGCATTACCTTCGAACCCATGGTTGGTTCACTGCTTGTCTCCTTGTTCACTTATTGATATACAAAAAGCTGCTTCATTCTCCGAAAATTTCTATGGATTGAAGCGTAGAAGAAAACCATTGTTTGAAACGAGCAGAGCTAGGGCTGCTGTGGGCACCTCGGCCAGGGAGGGAGAGATGAGAGACCAGGACATTCGACGATCTTTATTCTTTCTCGTGAGCATGTCGTCGCCGCGGTTAAAACATGGTCTTAATGATGCTACAGGTCGCTGTGCCCTATCTTCGTTCCAAATCTCAAGACTATTTTGAGGCCCTAGGTGGTGGTATTGATCCATCGATATTTGAAGACGACCCCAATCAGCAGACGAGGCTGCAGCAGGACAATGTGGTGAATCTATCCCATCAGTCTCATCGGGGCTTGCGCTGACTGCTATAGCCTTTCCGAGCACGTTTCAAGGAGATTTACAGGCGGTTGTATCCATACCTGAACGTGGCTTTCGAGACTTGGTTGATGTGTTATAATATCGCGTACCTATTTGAGCGTACACCCTATTATCGACCCTGGCTGTCCTGGATGAGTGTAGACCTAAGGCGTATAGGTCCAGAGGACCTGGTATGTGATTATAGCTTATCTTGAATTGCACTAACGTGCAGTCCAGCGACCGACCCCGAAGAAGATCATAAAGGCTAACGCACTTGGTCCGAAACCGATTTTGACCATTGTTCGTCACCTCATCTTGCGTTTCCCGCGACTACTACTGGATTCCCTCAAGATCTTACTACCGACCGCGATATTCTTCATCAAATTTCTGGAATGGTGGTATTCACCCTCATCCCCTGCACGAAGCGTCTCGACTGCACCCTCTGGGCCACGAATACCGCCTCCAAAACTACTTAAGCCTCACCCTCAGGGCATTGTGGTGGATGCATCGAAGTATGGAGAGTGTCCAATATGTTTGGGCCCGATGGGGAATGCAACCGCTATTCCGTCTGGATATGTATTCTGCTACAGATGCATTCACCAGCATGTAGAGGAACATGGACATTGTCCAGTAACACTCATGCCTACAGCTGTATGGCAGCTAAGAAAGATTCTGATATAATGTTGTACATAATTGAAACAAAACAAGTATGATTACAAATAAGGCTGCTAAGCGTGACTTTGGAAAGAGGGCGGGTCAACTATGGCAGATTGCACGTTCGTGCCAGAAGGCAACGAGAGTTGACCAAACTCGCTATTAGGCACAGATGTCGTTAATTCCCCTCCTCTCTCTTCACCACTGACGCCTTATCCTCTGTAACCCGTTGCCGACAGTGCTCCGGGGGTAATGAAGGTTTGTTCTCAGCTCCCACTACCATTGGCTCGTCTCGCCCTCACACACATATTCGTTGCAGTTCGGAAAGCAGATTCTTGCCCAGCAAATCCCGGGATGGTCTCAATACTATCTTGATTACAAGGGTTTAAAGAAAATTGTCTCGTCGCTCGTGTCCGGTCGTTCCGGCGCTCCATCTCTCGGTGTTGTTGAACATGAACCCGCGACGACGTCTCAGGCTTCGGAACTTGAGGATGGACAAGCTCTAGTTCTGCTATCTGCTTCGGGCAGGGATGAGGATAGGGGGCCTCTCTTCCATGCTCATAAGGCAGCCTTCTTCTTCAAGCTTGAACGTGAGTTGGAAAAGGTACTGTGTATGCCACTTCTTCATCCAGAGGTGCCGGCTAATGACTTCAATGCATAGATAAACTCATTCTATCTGCAGAAAGAGGCCGAGCTCAAGCTTAGGTTGGAAACTCTGTTGTCGAAAAGGCTGGCCGCTGCTACAAGATCGCTTCCCGCTGCTGGGGATGCTACACCGAAGGATCACGTTGAATGGAAGGCTGTTGAGGAAGGATTCCGGGTTCTGGAGCGGGATCTAACGAAATTGCAGGTAGGCTAACTTCCCTCATCCCCATTTGGATTGCGTTATTGAGATTTTGCCAACAGCAATTCGTAGAGATTAACGCAACTGGCTTCCGAAAGATATTGAAGAAATGGGATAAGCGTTCAAAATCGACAACAAAGGAATTGTACCTTTCTCGTCAGGTCGATGTGCAGCCTGTGTTCAACCGAAAGCTCATCGGGGAGCTGTCTGATGTGGTTGCGCAATGTTTATTGGATCTCACTGATCTGACAGTCGGCCTGAATAATGAGGGATCAATGGTTAATGATATGATGTTAAGCCATCAGATCGCCTTGGAACGTAGCTTGCACATGGGACCATTCCGTGATTTGGAGACAAGCCTGCAAAGTGCGGTCAAGGCAGGAGATGAACGGACCATCCAGGAGCTTATTCAACAGTCGGACTCGCTGCTGTCTCAGCCGGGGAGCAAAGCTCATGTCAACCGTGTTCTCTGGAAGGTTATTATCGACGCACCTCTTGCTCTAGCGGACTTCATCCTATCATGTTCTCGCTTTGATTTCCACTTTATTGACGATATCAATGGTCGGACATGTCTACACGAGGCCGCCATTTCGGGTGAGGAACGTCTTGCTACAATGTGCATGGCCAAGGGACTTGAAGCGGATCGCGCAGACGTCTATGGTGATATTCTTCGAGTTCCTATCTATCAATGTACTGATTTATGCGATAGGAAGAACTGCACTCCATTACGCCGCAATGAACGGCCATGCGGCCATCTGTTCCAGGCTCATTTCTATTGGTCTACCCACATCATCCCTAGATCTGGACAATTGCACACCCCTAATGTACGCCGTGCTCAGAGGAAATACAGAATGTGTGGAGATTCTCATCGTCGAGGGTCACGCCGATCTTGGCCCTCCTGCAGTATCAAATGATCAGACCCCCTTAACTCTTGCATGCCGCGTTGGCAATGTCGAAGTGGTCCGATTGCTTCTACAGCACAACGCGAAAAACATACCCAATACGAATGGAGAATTTCCTATCCATCTTGCTGCACAGGAGGGACATGCTGAGCTGTGTCGATTGCTTCGAGACTACGAAGGCTGGGATGCTCCGGACAAGTACAATGAATGGACCCCTCTCTTTCATGCCGCCAGGCACGGGCATGAAAGTTGTGTGCGAGTTCTGCTCGAGCTTGGGAGTCGGGTAGACATTACCGACGAAACCGGAAGACAAGCAATTTTTTATGCTGCGTGGTATGGCCATCCCTCGTGCGTTGGCCTACTTTTGGAAGCTAGTTTTAGGACGGCAGGGGCAATGTTAGGTGCAGATGTCTCCAAACCACTGCCTAAATCGGTAGAGCAAATCGGTTCAACAGACACGGACTTCGATATGATTCCGTCGTTGTCGCTTCCTCCGCCTATCATGCCGTATCGCGTCTACGGTCATAATTTTCTTGACAAGGCTTATCTGATTCACATCTCCATTGGGCATCCATTCTCTCAGATGTCGAGCAGTGAACCAGCCGTTCGATTATCACCGCGGGTTATGAAAGCTTCAACTACTCAATACCCACTTTCTTCCCCGCTTTTCAAACTTGTGGTGAACTGCCGGCCGGACGCAAATGCAGCTCCGTACAGCGTTTCTATTCCGCTGCGGGATGAACGCGACTTCTTCACATTCCAAACAGTAGATCTGGATGGTATCTCCCTGGAGTTCTCTATATGTCCCAATTTCGGAACCAAAACTATAGGCCGGACGATAGTTCTTTCTTCTATGTTGTCAAGCAATGCGGACGCCGCCTTCGTTCTCCCAATACTAGACCATCATCTTCATATGATTGGAGAAGTAAGCATTTCAATCGGAGATTCTTGCGAGCTCATGATAGATTAAACCCCTAAGATACGCTTTGAAGCCAGGGTTATCACTCCTCTCAGAGGCATTACGCTGGAGGTTGGAGGTGCAGTCGAAACGTATTGGAAATCACTTGCGACGCCAGATGCAGCTCCGTCCCAAAAGGTGCAAAAACCACCATCAAGGATCGCACAGCCATTCAGGACGATTGGATCAGTTTATACGTCGCCCGCAACTCATTCTATCTCTGGCAACAACGGACATACAGTCATGTTTTCTTCGCTTCTTGGAGATTACGTCCACCTCACGATTCAAGTCACGCGCGATCTCCAACCTGTCGTATATAACAGATGGAAGCTCCCGGTATCCGACTTCGATCTAAGCGTATCCGATGTACCGTTGGACCAATTGAAACTTTTGGCTTCTCGAAATGGCGGAAGCGGTGCAACAAGCTTCTCAAGTTATAGAGCATCTTCTCCATCGCAATGGCATAAAGTTTTATCCTCCTCTCTACTGCCGTTGCAAGAGCTAATCAAAGTGAGTACTGAGTTTTCACGTTATTCGTGTATATCAGGGGGCGCCACGCGGTCGAAAACTGCTCTACTGATCCGACCTTCGTTTTAATACTAAAAGGATCTTCCTTCGTCCCTCGGCTTATACCTCGACCTCGCCTTCTCTTCCTGTACCTCGCGGGAGCGGCGTAAACTCGCTCCCAGGCATGTACTCGGCTTGAATGACTTTGTCGATTCGGTCCTCAAGGCCGTGTATAACTGCTTACCATTCCAGCCACGCAGGCGTATCGTATTCGGCTCCTTCGACCCAGATGTTTGTGCCGCCCTGAATTGGAAGCAACCCAATTGTAAACATCCTCTTCCTGTTGCTTGCGTTTCCTTTACGAGGTACTAACTTCGTACAAAGACCCTGTATTTTTAGCATCGGAGTGTGGTGTTCGACGTGCCCGTCCTTCGAGCCAGATCGGACTTGGCCTAGGCGATGTGGATGATCGCCGATTATCGAGCATCAGTGCGACAGTCGACTGGGCAAAGGCAAATAATCTCCTCGGTATCCTCCTAAATGCAGATCTCTTGGTGAGCACCACTCGTTACTGTTAGTTGTTCTCGTATGTTTATTATGTCATTCCATTCAGATAAAAGTACCTTCCCTTATTCAAGGGCTCAAGGATACAAGCATTTTGCTTGGTGTATATGGAGATCGTGATCAAACGGCATCGCTTAGGGATTCCCCGGATGCAGACTCCACTCTTGTCGACGCTTTCTTCCATGACGGAGTCGTATCTTTTCTTGATCACTCTACTCGAGGTCTAACATGAAAAAAGGTGAGTGTGATGCATTGCCATTTCTTGTTGACCAGGGGTACAATACACAGTAAATATGATATTGCGCATGGAAACAGTGGGGTGTTCTTGATACAGAAGGAGGTGGTCTGATGTTGAGTCGTGTAGCGAAAGATCATGATCTAATGCAAAATAATTACAAAGCATTTTCGAAAGCCGAATGGAAAGCTGTTGAAGTCAAAGGATCCAAAGAGAGAAGTACGAAACACTCTATTTTCACTCGCTTTGGTGTGCGAGAGACAGTCCACGGGAGAACGGCGTGTAATTGAACAGGGCCAGCCTCCTGTTTAATAAACTGTCGAGCGGTAAAGTGATGCGTAGCGAGATTCGGGTCTCGACATGAGCTCGTCGTGCGTCCCGAATTCGGTTATTGTCTGAGATGAATTAGACTATGTTTATCCGAGCAAACCAAAGGACGTACTCCATTTTCAAACATGGCAATCTTGTCTGCTCGCTTGGCAATCGACAGCTGATGGGTTATGATTATAACTGTCTTGGTTCTTTTGCCAGTAACCGGGTCTCGGCACAGCTTTTCAACAGTCTCGAGCACGTTGTTTTGGGCGTGTGCATCGAGATGAGATGTAGGCTCGTCTAGAAGCAAAAGATCGGCAGAGTGCGCACGCATGAATGCCCGAGAGATTGCAACACGCTGCCACTAAGACGGTAACGACTTTAATTGTTTATTGCTAATGAATGGGCCTAATGAAGGACTGACCTCTCCCCCTGATAACCCTTGTCGCCCATTCTCGATATTGCCACCCATAAGTGGAGTTGGACCTAGTCCATTCAGACCCAGGCCCATACAGTCCAAATTTGTGTCCAAACCATGCGGTAATGAACTGATCAAGTGTGCAGCACCAGCACGCAATGCTGCCTCGCGGATAGGGTGGTCTCTGGAGTCGAGCTGATTATCGTGGGGGGCAGTACAGTTGTCATGGTTTACCTACCTGAATTGGCTACGGAGTTCTCCAATTCCGACATTCTCGCGTACTGTCGCGTTAAGCTTTGAAAATACCTGAAAGAGTGCCGTTACGTGCCGGTGATAATCCGCGGGAGCAATACGGCGAATATCAACGTTGTTGATGAGCAGTTGAGCTGGCTTGTCCGGAGAGGCCGAATTGTCAAAATCAAATATGCGCAGAAGCACATTCGAAAGCGTCGTCTTTCCTGAGAAAGTGGTGTCAGGCCTAGAAATAAAGCGTGTAGTCGGTCTCAAGAAACTCACCAGAGCCATTGT
Organism: Inonotus obliquus; assembly: GCA_032164295.1. Taxonomy (NCBI): domain Eukaryota; kingdom Fungi; phylum Basidiomycota; class Agaricomycetes; order Hymenochaetales; family Hymenochaetaceae; genus Inonotus; species Inonotus obliquus. The sequence continues at coordinate 1,623,130 of JAJHTX010000004.1, forward strand.
AGCCAACTATAGCTAGCGTTTCACCGGCTTCAACTGTGAAGTTTACATCCTATCAAGAGAGATGAACAAGAGTTTTACTCCGTGCAAGTTAGCAACCAACCTTCAACGTTGGTTTCGCGCTGCCTGGATAAGTATAGGAAATATGCCTATGGTTGCAAAGTCAGCTCAGTGCACTCCGGTAGGAAAGTGGGTCTTTGGAAAACATCGGTGGAAGCAGAACAAAATATGCAGTAGTCGAAGGAATAGGTGCAAATCTCACCTAGCCTCAATTTTCATTCCTTTGCCCATGCTTTCGTACTTGACTTCTCTTCCCGGTTCAGGATTTAACCTGAAACAACGGAAGTATGAGTACCCGACACTTAGAATCGCCGCACTACGTACCGAGGTTCAATGTTCATTGCTGCAAAAAAGGCACCCATGAAGAAAATCGACTGAAAGGCACGCTCGCAGGAACACATTAAAGACCGTATGTTAAATAATAGGGAATGAACAGAATTGCGATAAAGCGCGAGTGAACCGAGTGAGGTAGTCGAAGAATAAAGAAAAAATGGGAGCTATGGAAAAATGTCAGACAAATGTTCCGAAATCTAAGAGAAGTTAGACTAACGTTCTGAAGCATAACGAGCATCTCTGATACGTTCGCTTGAGTCAATAGCCACCTGAGACCAGCTCCAAGTCCAATTCCAGAAAACAAATCATCGCTCTGCGCTTCTAGTCCAAGGATGCGTTTCCGGGCAGAAGACCAGCTATCTAGAATCCAGGGGGCAAGCCCGAAAAGGGCAATTTCGGCGCGGAACGGTTCCGCATGGGCCATTGAGCGCATTCGTTCTGCACGCTCCGCTTCGTGAGCCTCTGCTGAAGAATACAATGTATCTGAGGGGTTGCAGTCGCTGTACGAGAAGGGAAGGCGAGGAAGGAATGACGCAATCAAGGAAAGGAGAGAAGGCAGCAAAACGGCGCCAAAAAGTGGCAGATGGGAGACTGTATGACTGCTGGAAGGATCCGCGGAGAAAATTGAAAAGAATGCCGAGGAAGACACTCTAGAAGCGGAGTATAAGACGAGGAATTGGCTCACGAGCTCTGCAATCGAAGATAGAGCTCGCACGAGATCAAGAGGGGAGAAGAGACCGAAGCCAAAACCGAGCCCTGTGAATGATCGTACGAAAAGATCAGACTCGTGAAGTAGATCACGAACACTCGGGTCGGATAATGTTGGCAAGTCCAATCGCAGACGCTGCTCTAATTGGCGCTGCTCCATAAAAAAGCGCATGGAGCTATGTACTATGTTCTCGTTATGATTTCTTTGTAAAGATGAGAACAATAACGACGGCATCTCAGTATTAGCGTCGAAGTTCAGAACATAATTATACATACGCAAATGAATCAAAGAGAGACTCAGCAAGCATTCGGCAACACTCCCTGAGAACTAGACGCACTAAGCGGCTGAGCCGCGCAGAGGCGTAGTCCCCCGAAGTGATTACAACTTGCAACTTTATTTTTGTTCCAGGCATCAGCTTGATATTGGGCCACATAAAGAAAAGGAAGAAACTCGCCTCGTCTAAGATTAATGCCTGGGAGTATCCCCGGAAAGCAGGCAGTAAACCTCTCACAACAGTAAGAAAAACAAGAGCAGTTGTCCGGACAGGATTCAAGCTCCATAAGAGCGACAGCATGTCCAAGAATGTCGCCTGAAGTATTGTGAATGCCAAAGAGATGTTGACGAGGTTACATTTCCGGCGCGAACCTGGCATAAGAGGCGCGGTGGCATCCTTGCCGACCTCGCTAGATATGCTGGACTGCCTAGACGCATTCCATGTCTCAAAGAGAAAGGCGGTGGACTGATTCACATCGTGTGGCTGACCAAGAAAGGGAAGTGAAAGAGGGTCATCCGAAGGAGAGGACATATTGATGATGAGAGCTGGACGCGCGATACGCGGGCAGAGAAAGCGAGAGAGGAAGAGCATTACTGGGGGATAGAATGGAGAGAGAACTGGTATTTGAAGGGCGAGCGAGATGGGCCGCCATTTTGGAAGACTTTCTGCAAAGATAGTAGAGTGCTCGACAGGACTGGAGGATACTTAACGCTGGGTCATTCAAGCCTTTCGCGCGCGAACACGTGACACAGCCACTGCTTTGTCCGCTTCCATCCGCGCGTGTGTTAGTAGCCGTAAGAGTAGTTTCGACCCATCACTCCTCGCCCAGTCACACCCAGAAATAAAATAATTTCGGAATGGAATGAAAAAATTCCCGGACCTTTCATCCCTTTCAGCCTTCCGCTTTTGCCAGGTCCGCGCCAGACGTCTTTTTCTCACGTTAAGCTTTTGCGCTTACCATATCGGTACCATTGTTGTCTGCTTTTGGTAATACATACATGTCACACAGATCGGCGTAAAAAAATTTCACAACTCTCCTTTTCGGTCGGGTTCGCGTTAACTGGTATATTTTATTATAGCACCTCGTAGTACTACTAGGCATGGAAAGCCACGACGCAGTCCTTAGTTCGCTTGCAAAGCTGCGCATGCACGCAGAGCAACAATCATTCGATTCGCATGAGAAGCCTCGAGGCCGTGAACACAGCGAAGCTCTAAATCATGATGCTCACGACGACGGTCAGCTATTCCAAGCCGAGCAGCAACGCCAGGAGCCGCAGTCAGAATTGGATCAACAGTCATCGTCAATTGCAACTCCTCATGCCTCGCACTCAAAGCATGTTCATCGCGAGGGCTATGGTTTCCGTCCAATTTCAGGCTCATCTACCCCTCTTATGGTTAATGGCACACAGTCTCCGCTTCCGGATCCCAACGGACTAGGTTGGCCCGCAAAATCGACTCTCTCGCGGCTTTACTCCACCCCAGAACAGCGCTTAGCCCGTGAACAGAGGCTTGCTGACGCGGTTCGCACTCTTCTCGAATGCATAGGCGAAGATCCAGACAGAGATGGTCTAAAGCGTACTCCTGAGCGCTATGCTCAGGCTCTCATGTGGATGACTCGCGGATATGAAGAGCGGTTGGCAGGTTTGTGCTTCCCTTTCGCTTGTCGTTGCCCTGCGCATCTCATCTCTCTTTGTTTTCCTTCCCCAGATGTGATTAATGATGCAATATTTCCCGAAGACCATGATGAGATGGTTATTGTTCGTGACATCGACATATTCTCATTATGTGAGCACCACCTCGTGCCCTTCACAGGAAAAGTCAGTCGGTCTCCTTAATTTCGCGTACACTTTGTTTCATCTCTTTCCGAGCAACGACTTCATGTTTCTGCTGCACTTGAGAAATGGCCATTCCTCGGCCAATTAAAGCTCCACCCTGTTACCTGGCCATGCTTTTCGTGGCTCTAATTCACAGCCTTGCAAAGTCCGGTTCTCATGCACTCTGCTGCGGATGCTGACATGTTACTTCGTTCAGGTCAGCATAGCATATATTCCTAGGAAACTTGTGCTTGGCCTTTCGAAGCTCGCACGAATTGCGGAGACTTTCAGCCGTCGGCTGCAAGTTCAGGAACGGCTCACCAAGCAAATTGCCGTCGCTGTCGAGGAGGCCATCAAACCTCGTGGTGTGGCCGTCGTCATGGAGGCAACGTGAGTTCCTCCTGTCTATAGCTCTTCATCACTCTGACGCACAACGACATAACAGGCACCTGTGCATGACTATGAGGGGTGTACAAAAGCCTGGTTCAGCTACCATCACATCATGTATGCTTGGATGCTTCCGAACGCAACAGAAAACCCGTGAAGAGTTCCTTACTCTCGTGAACTCGAAGACGCGTTAGAGACGTAATAAGTGCTTAAAGTTTTTTTGATTCCGAGTTGTTTTCTCTCGGGACTCTCTGTCAAGGATCCAACTCCATCACGGACGGATTAGAGGACCACTGGTTTGAACGCCCGCATTACACATTCCATCAATCGCATACGATTCAACTCGCCGAATTCCTGGCATATTCATCTTACAACTATTGTTTCCTCCATGTCAATTTTCCCACATCTCAACTTGTCACGTTTACCAAATGGATACTGGATAAACGAGCAAAGTGTACTATATGTGTATTTGTAATTCCCGTACTCTCTGTAAATGTAATAATAACGGTGATCCTGATTGTTGCCGTAATTCACAGTTCCCGATAATCTTGAAGAGATTTGTTTAGATTCCAGTACATGTGGTCCGGTATAGGTAACTATGCGACTGTCTTGGACGACGTCTCATAATCACGGGTTTCGGTATCAATCTACCCGCCGCGGATTTGACTGCGTTGCACAGGATTTGGGCCCAAGCACCGAAGCCACGACGCTTCTTGGGGCGTGCCTACGGCCTTTTGATCGGAGATAAGTTAGTGTTTAGATTTGAATGCATGTTGCCTGAGATCACGATCACGGCGCCGAACGCACTGTACTGTACGAGACTGTACGCGACGGCATTACGATTTCTCATGGTCAATGAACGAAATCTGGATCTTGAATGAAATCGTGCAGTACGCGAGTATTTTCCGGAATAGACGCTTTTCAGAGTTCTGACAATGCATGGGACTCTTGGCGTCGCACAATAGCGTGAGTCGTATCTAGTCATTGACTCAGTTTTCTGACAATATAGATGGCGACTGCGATCATAGTAAAATTTGAGTGTGCTGGGATCTACCTTGCTCTTACGGTATTGCATCAAGGTAGTCGTATCGTGACGTAAGGTCATTAATGTGATGGGCAGCGACAACATTGACAGAAAGAGAGAAAAGGAAGGAGCCATCCCTGTGGTTGCTAGGCACACGACCTGGAAGTTTGGAGTTAGGGTTATAGAGGTGACATTCATGAGTATAAGCAAGAGCAACGATTATGATGCGCAATTGTTCGTATTGCGAATGAGGGTTCAGATAATCTACAATTGGTAGGGTGTCTACGAGCGCAGAGCAAGTTCAAAAAAAAACACGAAACGGTCAGCCGATGGCGAATGCCTATAATTCCAGATGCCATCATTGTCTGAGTGTCCTTCTGTTTGAGCCGGAGGTATCACCACCACCAATTCTTGACCGATCAACACGGATCCGCTTTGAAGAGCCTTTGGCCGGTGTGGGGGTGTTGGATATGGGCGATGTAAGGCCTTCTCTATCTCGTTCAGACAACGAGCGCTTCAATCTTTCACCGTGCTCATCACGACTATCGTCTGTGGCTAGCCCGCTACCTGGAGCATAACTGATTCGGTCCCGGAGACTTCCAAGTGAAGGCGAGGGTGCAGTTCCGTTTTGTGGCCCTCTGCCAGGCCCTTCTTTCCATTCCCTCTCGCCTTTCTGACCCCTATCTGGCCGTTCTCTGTCCCTGTCCCTGTCTTCTCGGTCTTTCAGCTCGGGTTTGTCCAACCTGTCATTACGAACATCTCGATCCGGATGCAACCGCTCTGTCCGGATACGATCTGAACGTTCCCTGGCACCCCGGTCCCGGTCTTCTTTCTCGCGAGTTGCTACTGGGGATGTTTCCCCATGTCCTGATGCCCGTGGAGATGGACCGGCCATCGCTCGTGGTGCTGATGGAGGGGGCGCGGTCACCTTGAGCGCAGGAGGACCAGTCGCTTCATTTTCACGCGAGCGATCGTGGGGCTGCTTAAGAGATTTGGCTGAGAAATAGAGTCAAAAGAATGAAGATAGGGAATCACTTTGTCTATCTTTTCGCCCTTTGCGTGTAATTCATCTTCCTTGGCATCCTGTTCCTTGCGTTTTCGATCAGACTCCCGGTTCGGTTCACGGCTAGCCTCTTTTTCCGAGGGCTTGCGAGAACGTTCGTCTCGTTGGCGAGAAGACCGCTTAGCACTTCGTTCCGACTTGCGAAAACGTTAGAAGAAATAATTCAATGAAAGGTCCTGTGTTGCTTACCTCGTCATCAGGAGTTCTTCTACGCTTCCCAAGGGTAACATCTGTCTGAGATGTCTCCGTATGCGTCCGGTGTCGCTGCCCATCAGGACGAGCGGGTAGTCCATGATTCACGCCAGCATCCGACTCCTTGTTTGAAGCGGATGCTTTACGCTCACGCTCCCGATCCTTTTCCTCACGGCGGTGACGATCTCGTTCCTTATCCCGTTCACTCCTGTCACGATCTCTGTCGCGATCACGGTCCCGGTGAGATTCTCGGTCGCTACGGTGACTCTTCTCCCGTTCACGTTCACGTCGATCTCTGTCGCGATCGCGCTCCCGCTCAGAGTCACGCGTGCTACTCCCGGGAATTCGATCCCGACCAGATCGCTCGGAACGCCCGTGACCGTCACGATGAGCACTACCGCGCTCCGCTCTTGAAGGGAGATCTGTAGTTGTCGAGCGCTTTTCATTTTCTACGTTAGTTTCTGAACTCTTCTCGCGCCGTGTTCGCTCGCGCTTGCCGTCACCGCTTGCTCGGCTATCTGCGCTCGCATTTCTGGTTCCAGGTTTCGTTGCAGGCGATGTGGACCGGCGCGAAACACCACTAGCTTCTGGGCGATTCTCACGTGGACTGCTCGATAATTTTTCCACGCGACGAGAGTTTCGTAGTTCTTGGGCATGAGGAGCCTGACTAGGCTCGGTCGGAGGAGCCATAGGTGAACCTGGATCCCGGTCGCGGTGTCGAGGTGATGACTGGGGAGACTCTTTGGATCCATTCTGTGTCACAACAGCTGTGGAAGATGACAGTGGTGTCGCGGGCCGTGAGATAGCACTACCCTGCAGGACTTCTTTACGTAGGTCATTCGATAATGTGGATACCGGAACTCTTGCGAGAGGACGTGGAGGCACAGATGGATGGAGCGGATGCACTTCTTCCTTGGACCGAGTAGAAGGATGCCCGACGGTCGGAGCCGACTTATTCGCAACTTGCTCATTACCGTTCAGTTTCTGATCCACCTGCATTGGTTCCTCTTTCCTTGAAGATTGAACACTAGCCGGCTCAGAAGGTTTGGCATCCTTATTTCGTTTGACAACCTCTGGCTTCGGAACACTGGGGGGAAAAGAAGCCGCTACGTGAGGATCCGCCCACAAAGGTAATCGTCTTCATCACATACCTCTCGAGAGCAAGTTTGGCGGCGGACGAGGGGCGTTCGATCGGAACGGTAGACGCTTTCTCTGCGCCTGTTGGAGTAGGTTGAGAGGCTCGTGGCCCCGTTGGAGGATTGGCAGGTGCAGGGTTTTCAAGTTGACCAGTGGAACTCGAAGATGCAATCTTTGGGAGCGCAGAATTAAGCCACTTGGATAGTCTGAATGACGCAAAGAACGATTACTCACTTTTGCGGACTGAGTATCCTTTGCCATGGCCCATAGCTTCTCTCGTTTCTTCAGACTTGAGTAATAGCTAAATTGGATTCAGAATTAGATACGGAAGTACGCACAAGTCCGAAATGTGCTTACGCCCTGGCTAATATCTTTAAGTCGCCCCTTTCCTCCGTCTGCACAAGTTTCTGGATCTCTAGATCGATGCTTGAGCCTACCACCTCATTGACTGCGGCAACCGGGAAGACTTCAATGATCTCCTTCAGTACCAGCACAGCGTTATAGACATGCATAAAATCGCCCGCTTTTATGCAATCCGTGAGACACTGATATAAAATTGATTAGCACGAGAACATGAGAAAGGAAGGCCGAACATCTGATGAGACACTGACTTGACCGAGCTTCCGGTGGCATTTCGTAAGGAACGACCTGAATCCAGTCCACTTCAAAAGGGCATCCAAAGAAGATGGACCCTCTTTGGACCAATGGAGCTGTAGTCCAGGGAGCAAAACGATTTTCGAACCTTCCTTCCGGTGAAGACTCGCTTCGTAGACCTTTTGATCTCTGTGCCACTCGTAGAGATCCTGTAAGATGCCTTTCAAGAAACGACCTGAGGCAGTGAAAAAGTGAGGTGAGCAAAGACGATCCCCTTGATCACATGTTTATCGCCTAACCATAGTTTCTTGCTTCGTTTTCGCTGCAAGAGAAGATCACAACTTTCACATGGTCGCCAAGTAGCTGTAGCGGGTTGAGTGTAAGATAAAGGGGAGGTGGTGAACCATTAGACGGACCTTATCGTAACACATAAGTGTATGAAAGCCCGGCGTTCCTCGATCATGCAAGGTTCGTATGAGACGTGCACAGTAGACGGCATCCATGGGCGAGAGAAGACAGCGTGGTTGTATGCAATGTTCAATGAGGGAGCGTATGAATGACCCGCTTTTGACACTACCCGACGCAACTGTAACAAGTAATTAACATAAGCGATTGCCTTTCGTGATCAAGTGATACTAACCGTGTGAGAACCAATGTTCTTTTTCGCGGTCAAGTCGTCCACCCTTCTCTGTTGTAAACCGATAAACGGAATCTTGAACTGCTTTCTCCTTGCGCAGATCAGAAATTGTCGAAAGGTACCGTTCACGTTGAAGTTTGAGACTTGTAACAGAAGCTCTGGTCGACCGATCCGTTGACCGATCCGCTTGCCGCGCCTTTGCGTACAGTGATTCACTAGTGGCCAACAGAGATCGTTCCATTTCCGTGTACTTTTCCTTCGGGTAGTACAAATCGTAGCTGGACATCTGCCAAAATGAAATATAGAAACCGGGGCTGATGCATGCCATTAGCAAAAGTTGTATTCTTCCAGTGAAGAGACGAACCCGATAATATCAGAGGAATTTCCAGGTGCAATTTGCCGACAATCATCGAAAAGAGCGTGAAGTTCCGGGACCCAAGGAGCCTGGCAATGCCTGGCTTGAGTCGTCGTTGCGTGTGATATCGATAGTACTTACTGGTGAATCTCGAGACTCTTCGGTTTTCTCCTCGGCATTGGGCTCTGCTGCGCCTTGTGAACATTCACCAGACATTTGGTCTGTGGCATCGATCTCCATTTTTTGAGTACCTGATTTGATCTGGGTAGCAGGTTCGGCGGGCGCCGCTTCAGGTGTAGCTGTCAAGTTGTTTGCCGGTTCTCGTTTCGCTGCCAAGGCAGCCTTTAGACGTTTCTCCGCGGCCTCCGCACGTTCGATTTTTTCAGCTTCTCTGGCCTTACACCATGTGCTCGCGTGCACCTAGAATCAACATTTGAGCCGTTAACGTTAATCTTTTGGAGAGGTTGAAGATACTCACAGCGATAGCGTCGCTAAGCAGTGGACGTAAAACCTGCATTGCAACGGGTGGGTTGACGCCATAGACATTTACCAACTCCGGCAACGGAGGTATAAGCTTGCGATAATCATCCAACGGAACCACGGTAGGAGTCGTGAGCAGATCGAGGTATTGATTGAGCACGCCGTGTGTAGCGTCAAATAGGTGAGCGATTGATTTTAGGTGGGCATCCCTTGCTTTGAAGACGCAAGCCTGTCGTTGTTGCGCCACCTGTACGAGAATCGGAAAAGCTAACTTCGTGTCGATCAATGTCTTTCCGAGTCGCTGAGGTCCCTTGGTTTGTGCTTCAGAGGAGTCCAAACCAGCACCACGTAGCTCGGAAGCAACTGCTTCAATCCGTAGCGTTGGTCCACCAGACATCGCAATGATCTGGGAATCGGACAAACTCGGCAAAGGTTCAATGCCAGCCATTCGGTAGATAAGTTTCTCCAAAACGACAATCTCGGAGGTTTGACCGTTGTAAAGCTGATGCACAATATACTTCAGCAACGATGATGAATCCGTGCTATAGCGACGGAAAAGTGCACCGCAGAAAGTTGCGAGACCTACAGAAGGCATTCAAGATGCGGACAATGGACTTCAATGACAGAACTCACTTTGAAGCCAATCAGCCGCGTTAGCTCCATCTTCCTTTACGCGATCTTTGTGAGGATTGGCTAAGGCATCGATGACCAGGAAGACAAGAACGTCAAAGCCCATGTTAGTTGCGAATCGTAGAGCCTGTATAACGACGTCTGTTAAATTGTCATACGCTTGTATCTGGTTTACGGCGTTCGTAAAGAAGATGCACGGGTTTGTATGCGCCATTTTCGCGACAGTACCAGATAGGGACTCGACCGTTTGTGAAGAGAGACGCCGAAGAACACCTTTCGCCTCGCGCTCTCGAAGCACTCGCTGCGCATTAAGCTCCGGGTGCGTCTTGTAGGAATGATCTCTCCATTCGCCATACAAGCGCCATCGAACAGTGAGGTCGTAGAATCGAAGGATGTTCCATACTTCAACCGTACAGACGGCATTGCCAGGCATCATTGAGAGCGCGGGCAGTAAGTATTGGCGCGCCATTTGAAGCCAAAACTCCTGCGTGCGACTTTCGGGATCCGTGATGCTTGGTAGCGGTTTCTTGTTCTCTTTATTCTCCGATTCTACGGCAATCTTCGGACCACGAATGAGCTGACAGGTCTATTGTTAAGGAATAATGTGACATACGGATTGCATGAGATGAGACCTGCCGATACGCAGCAATTTCGTAAGGAATAGCGGGTCTCGGCTGACGTGGACACCAGCGAACCTCATCAAGGGCTCAACGATGTCGATAATGTCGTCCGGTGTGTCGCAAACCGGTACCCAATCAGACCATCTGGGATAAAAGAATACAAAATCTTGGGTGATCGTACTGGGCGGAGGTGGAGCACACAGCGTGAGTTGCGGTTTGCGCGTAGGAGTAATGAGCACTCCTGGGGAGGAATAACGGGGGCGAGCTTGCAAGAACCCTTTGCTGCGCTCTTTACTGAAGAGCTTCTCGAACAGCGGGTTTATAGAAGTCTTAAGGACTCGCAACAGCAGGTCTGCTAGCTCACGATGAACGTCGACAAGCCATGGATAGCGAGTGATGAGTGCTAACGCCGGACGAAGGACGCCGACAGAAAGAAGCGCTACGGTGAGCATTGCTTTCTGAGCTGGGGGTTCCTTCACTTCCGGAGCAGCCTTAGAGTCAGCGGCGGGCGTTTTCGCCCTTGTGGAAGAACCCATTGATGAAGATTCGAGAGGAGCTGCCATGGAAAGCAAATTGTTGGAAGAAGATTTGATGCGGGTCTGCACATCGGCTAGATACTTCTCATGAAGCTTCGGCATGTCCTCGTCGGATGGACCCAGCTATATAATAATTCAGCATTAGGAAACCATAAGCAGAGGGAATGACCAGGTCGCCAGACACGTACATGCGGATAAAGATCTTCTAACATAATGAACTCTTCGCGGATAAGCAAGGCCGCGACTAGGTATAAACCCCTAGGACATGAGGCTTTCGTCTCTGCTAACTAGATGGATCGAGAAGGGCAGAAAAGGCGCTCAGCACGAATCACCGACAAGTGATAGAAGTTGTGAAAAGTTACTAACTTGGTAATGGCAGAATTTGAATCCCAGTACTTGAGCAAGTACCTTTGGCTTCGACGGTCCATCAAGCTTGACAGAAATGGCGCTCCCTTTTCTCGTAATCTCCGCCAAAGACAACACGTCATCTAAGCTCTTTTCACGATACTGGTCAGGTTGGTTGTCCATACTGATACCTTCGGACCAGTCCCTGAGGTTCGTCCGCTCTCCGACCCACGGTGAACACGCTAACAATGCCAGGAAGAACTGCCAGTGCGTCGCAATGTTTACAGAGAACACGTCGAGGATGATATCTAGTGCTCGATTTGGATCGAGGTCGAAGTAGCCGATCAGGCTCACTACGCGCTGCCAAACCGAGGCAGCTCGGGCCTGGGTGGCTTCGAAACTTTCTACAGGAGTAGCAGTAGCGGGATCATTCGGGGGGCCTAGGCTGCTGATTAAGTCTGTTGTAAGCTTCGTGTAACCTTCCGACTGTTCACGAAGCAGATTGAATTTATTCTGCTTGTAGCTGGAAGGAGGACATCAGCAAACCTGCCTTACTTTCAGAAACACATTCTGACGCACAATAAACCCGTCCGTGTCCTTATTTCTTTCTTCTCAAACATGACCTTGTCCGCAATGAGGCCAGCCGAACTTAGCAACACCAAGTCCAAGCGCTCCCTACACGTGTGTGATTCTACGATCCCAGCGCTCTGTGCAAATCAATTAGAGTCATTCGATTAGTTGGATGAACAGACTCACAAGAAGTAGCTTCAATAACTGAGAAAGAGTCTGCTTGTCGCCTTCACCAACCCTCTGTACTTCAGCGGCCTTCGCAATATCGTTCGCTGCATTCTGTCCCTTTTCAGTCTCAGCTCCGTGGCCCGAAATGGCACCCTTCGCATCAGCAATAATCTCGTCAAGTTCACTGTCGACCGCCCAGATATTGTCCACGAGCAGTTCACCGAACAGAACGAGATTTCGCGAGCGTTCCGCAGATGGGGAAGACGATGACGGCAGTTCGGCCAATACAGATTTGATAAATGCAACAAGACCTTCAACAGACAGAGACGGCTTGGAATCAAGAGACTTGATTCGCATGACAGAGTGAATAAGCGTCTGATACACTGTCGCCAGGATATCAGAGAATTCTGGGTCCTCTACATTGCGGTGAGGTGATGTGAGCAAGGCCCGGCTATAGTTATTGCGAGTCGTGAAAATGTATTTAGAAAAGTTGTGAGCACTTTGAAAGTCTAGCACTGAGAGACAAAACAACAAACCATTCAGCCTCGCCTCCGTTCGTCCATTTGTCCAAACACGTCTTCACGTGCGCCACGACGTCCATGGACGAAGAATAGCACAAGAAAGCACCAAGAAGCGTCCAAGTAATATGTGGCTCACCAACGAAATCGACAAGTCGGTACGAAAGTAAGCCTCTTGTTCTGACGTCCTTACCTAACCTTGCAGCCTGAAATTACTTCTTTCGGAAGAAGCCTAAGTCACGTGCTCATCGCGACGCGACCTTGAGTTGAGTTCACGTGCCGCCATGACCTGTTCGTTCGTTCAGTTAGCGCTTCACAGACAGGAATCTCCTTGAAACGCTCGCTTCCACTTTCAATGCCTGTCCCGTCGTGGCTCTTGGAGCGGAAAGAACGTGAAATGTATGTCCTGCGTAATATCGTATCAAAGCGGCTAATGGTGGAAGTCATTGCAGACAACAAGCTCTTTTAAACCTTCGCACCCTCCCAGACGTCAAACGTAGCGAAGTAGCCGATGAAGATTCATGCCCAATCTGCCTTCTACCCCTGGAGTCCATATTCGAGGAGCATGAAACAATCGGAGGAAAGGAGGAAGGCTCTTCTTGTCTATCCTCAGATAATGCGAGTGGAACGGCTCTACCGATGACTGGTGTGGTGAAGTTGACCAGCTGTGGTCACTTTTTTTGTCGGAAGGAGTGAGTCTGAAGCCTTGCCTCACGAACTGCCCTAAACTGACTCTACTATATTGCGGAAGCCTTGCTGAGTGGATGAAGTCTCATGTATGACATCGTCCCACCATGACTTTCAGGCTCCTGATATGCGCTGTTTCTAATCTTTCTAGCATGGATGCTGTCCTATCTGCCGGCGGACGTTCTTCGATTTCACTCCCGTCGATGAAGCGGAATACGAATCATCTGACGGAGGGGAATATATTCCGGAGGAAGACGACGATTATGATGTATTCACAGACGAAGCTGACCATGACCTCGTAGCGTCCAGTGATTTCGACACCGAGATGGACGAGTACGACGAGGAGGAAGAAGATGAAGATGACTTCGAAAGAGTCGTTCCACTTTCCCAACCATACCCAACTACGGGTGCGAACGTAGATGGCAGCACTAGTATCCACAACCACATTTCGCTCGCTTATTCGCCGCATCCAAGCATTAATTCACGCTCCTACTCTTCAGAACTCGAAAGTAACGTTATTGAGGCCTGTTCTGACGGCCTCGAAGAAGCGGGTGAGCTCTCTTACGGTTCGGACTCACCTTCATCTGGTGGCTCGTCCTCCAACATCGAGGATGGTCCTGAAGGTAGAGAACAGTGCTAGCTCTTTGCAGACAAGGGATGCTAACTCTGTTTTTGATAGCTTGCGTTGCCGATATTAGTTTTGCTTCAGATGATTTCGAGATCAGCAACCAAATGTCACGGCACGTCCGGCATACAGAGGTTAAATCGCCCTCAGTTCATGGGACTGAAGCGTCCGCAGCTCTAGATAATAATGTCTCGCATCAGAAGTAGTCACCGATATTTCGTACTTTCTGGTCACAAGTTCTTTCACATCGAGCATTTTCTTCATTCTCACATATGTCACATTAGTTTATTTGCAATGTTCGTTAGCATCTGTGCTCTTTCATCACATAGTAGACCATGATATACACGATACAAGATTCTTGAGCCCACCCACACTTATTCCTATGGTATCCTCCGAACAGCCTCTACGCGGCCTCCTTACTACACGGTCTTCAGGACTTCCTCGATGATGGCACCTTCCTTGTCCTCCTTCCACACTCCAATCCATTTGCCACTCCAGCGCACACCGCGACCGCCGCCCTTCACACCAAGCTGTGTTTTCAAAGTATCTCCGGCTGTTTTCGTTCGTTGATCGTCCGATCCCAATACGAGCACGGTCGTCACGTTCGTGCTTCGTCTCTCCGCTGGCGTGGATGTAAATACTAGCGTGTATGGAGCTAGTGACGAAGTGACATCCGATGAACCGGCACCCGCTATGAATGCTGATGCTATAGATTGCAGTAGTCCGAGAGCGCGTGTGGGATCATCCGTACGATGGTAATGTTTCACGAAGATAGCCTTGTCACTGTTCCTAAGCTCATTTACTAAACCTTCGGAAATTAACCGTGCCAGTTCAAACTCGAGCTCCTCGGCACGCTTCTCGGCACGGCGTCGCTCCTCCACGACTTGCGATACACGGGCCGGTACGAGTGGTGTTCCACAGGACATGATCCCTGCTACTTCTGTGAGAAGACCGTGAGAAGTTGCCAGATGGGCGTGCAACCGTGGTCCACAAAGGAAGAAGAGCCGAGATGTACTGGTGTTTCCACGAGCCACGGATTCAGTCTGAGGAAGCAAGAATAACTGAAGGTTGTGTAATGAGGGGAGGTGGGTCCCACAACACCTATTCCAGGTCATTCAACCAGTCAAGCAGCTTAATGTATGCCAATGATACTAACGGGTTTCTGTCCACGCCATCGATGATCACGGTGCGCTTAACGCCTCCAGTATAGTCTTGTGGCAGAGCCTTGCCTATAGTTCTTCCTCCTTCAAGGGTTGCGACGCCAGGACGGTTCTCGGAATCCAATGGCTCGACTTCGATATGAACTCTCCGCCCCTCATATGCAAGTCTGTGCGCTTTAGCTTGGATCTGCGTTATTTCTTCGGGTGTAAGTGACCGTGTGAGCTCAACGTAAGATGGAGTCGGGTACGATGTGAGCGCCCAAGAAAGCGTGTGTAAATTTAGTTCGGATTCCAATACTGCCGAAAGGAGATGCTGCGACGTGTGCATGCACATCTTGAGTCGATTATGAGTTAGATATCTACGAACAATAGGATGATAGGATAACCTACGTGGTCGAGCCTTCTGGCGTACCCGTCCTCCCCGAGTGCAGCAGTGACATGCGAGCCAACTCCCAAACCACTAACTTGATCATCTTTGGCCTTCACAAGATGCACAGCATGGCCCCCGCGTCGTCTGACTTCAGTAACTTGATACTCCCCTCCATCCGCAGTCCTGATAGTACCTATGTCTGAAGGCTGGCCGCCACCTTCTGGAAAGAGGACAGTGTCATGTAAGATTACTTCAAAGAGCTTGTCTGACGGTGACGGGGCAGACGACTTTTTCTTCCTATTATTCGCCGGAGACTGTTCTGGTTGGTGTACATTGCAGCTGACGACCACTGTGGCAAGTTCCTTGAGTAGTGGGTCGCCTAAGGGCCAGAGTAAGGTATAGGTTATACACGGAAGCTAATCAGAGGACGAACGTTGGCAAGCTAGTAGACCCACCGGAACGGGGAGCGACTTGTCTTCTGGTATCCTGAGTTTACCGGACAGAATTCTGTGATAGTCAGGAGGCGTTATTGGAACAGCAGGAAGGACGAGAGTCGCAGCCGCCATAGTTTCTACTTGTGCAGCGTTGAAATAGAGTTCCTGACTGAACTATGTAGTACGGTTGGATTGGTCAGAAATACGATCGACGTGGGATTCGCGTCCCTGGAATGGAAAGCTGGGCAGCGGCTATGACGTAGCCGTGGGATTATATCTACCAGATAGAACTACTTGCTTATATATACCAGACTTGCTGTAGCTATATAACAGACTTGAATGTCAGACCTACTTTCTGTCTACCACTACCAGTCACTGTCTTATTACTAGTATCGTAAATGGCCCCTAAAGTCCTATTCGTCTTCACTTCTTGTAGCCAGACTCTCACCGGAGCACCAACAGTGCGTATGCTCACCTATATTCTCACTCATTCCTCAGACTAAACGATATGGCGTAATCAAAGGGCTGGTACTTACCTGAAGCAGCTCATCCATACGAAGTTCTCTCCCATGATACCAAGATCGACTTTGCCTCTCCCGCCGGTCCAAATCCTCCCGTTGATCCTGGAAGCGTGGAGAACTTTACAGACGACTCAAGCGTCAAGTTTCTGAGGGACAATGTTGTGAAGAACAAGCTCGAGAACGCAAAGAAACTTGCTGACGTGAATGTCAGCGATTATGACGCGATATTCTACGTCGGGGGACACGGTCCCGTTATCGACCTAGCATCGGATCCGGTCAACATCGAGCTTGCTAGCGAATTTTACAAGCAGAACAAAATTGTCTCTGCCGTTTGTCATGGTCCTGCGTATGTCCTTGGATGCATATAGTTCCAGATAAGCCCCTTCTAATTGGAATTCTGCGGCTAGTGCACTTGTCGGAGTTAAAGGAACCGATGGACAGTCCATATTCTCCGGCAAGGAGGCTACCGGATTCTCAAACGAGGAAGAGGAGCAAGCCGGCAAGGTGAAGGTGAGTAAGATAAAACATAGCTAGAAACGCTCGGTCAATACAATCCGTGATCATATAGGATGTTCCATTCTTGCTGGAAAGCCGCATCAAGGAGCTCGGCGGCAACTACGTTCGTGCAGAGCCGTGGGGTGTGAGTACCGGTCCGTTGCTTCTAAAGGACTCAGTATAACTGATTGTCAACCGGGACTTTGCGATTGTAGGTAAAGGTTGTGGTCTCTGGTAATCTCTTGACTGGACAAAATCCAGCATCAGCTGGTCCATTAGCGAAAGCGCTCAAGGATAAACTGCTGGCATGAGGTACCAATAGCAGATAAGGGAGTGAGAAATCTGTGTAAGGGAGTATTGGCCAGAATAAGTATGAAAGAATTATTAGTCCTGTTAGTTATCCATTCCTGAATACGCCCAAGCTCGGGGGATGACCCATGTACAAACGGGCCCAGCCTTGCCAGATAGTATTAAAGCTTTGGATTTTTATACGCCGTTTACCGCGACATCAAGACAAATTTCCGAAAAGTCACTTGGTCTTCACAATTCTTCACGTCTGCTGAGTAGACGCACACCGGCATACTAGCGGTACGTATGCGGCATTCATACACAAAAGGTCTTATGCCACAGTATCGATGTCACGACCGCAACGAAAGGATGAAATGGGTGGTATCTCCCAGAAGTGGATTATTCGTACCAAATTCTTTCTCGCGAAGCGGAAATTGAGTCTGCTTTTTCCGCCGTCCCAGATCGTCTTATCAGCGCAGAAATATCGACGGATGATGAACCGAATGCTAAACTCCTGGAAGACGAAGTTGTGAAAGGCGAGCTCGACAAAGAAACTTTCCGAGAGGCATGCCAAAGGTTATGGCGCGACATTTACATCGGTGGACCTGTCAATATTGACCTCGTTACGTACCCGGTAAACATCTGACTTGCGAGCGAACAAGATTTTTTCTGCCATTTTTCATGGCATTGGGTATGTAGCACTGTATATCCATAAATTCCGAAGGGCACCTTTTGGAAGTTTCCTGTGAATTTCAGGAGACGATGGACAGTCTATTTTGTTCTGCGAACAAGTCCCAGTCTCCCACCCAGGATTCTCGAACGTAGAAGAAGAGAAGCTCGCCAAGTGCAGAATAGACATGACCGAAGAGGTTTGGCGGCAGGATCGATTCGGTGATTATGCAGGGCGTTCTATGTTTTGCTGGAGACACGTATTGAGAACGCAGTGGCAACTACGTTTGTGCAGAGCCGTCTGGAATGAGTGCCAGCCTCTCGTCTTTGATGCAGGTCATCATAACCTGTCGATTGGAACTACGTAGGTGAAGGTTGCGGTCTCGGGTAATACGGTGAGTGGACAATCGTGCATCACGTAGTAGGCAAAGCTACTGAGATGAGGTAGCCAAATCACTAGTACAATGGTAAAATATAATAAATGATGGTGTGATAAAAGTGATCGGCGTGTGTTGCGAACTCCCACCGTCGTGATCAGAGAGGCTCAGGTCAGCCTGACGCTGCCAGTGCTTCAACTAGCCTCATGCAATCCTGCTAGCCTCCTCCTGCTTTCTATCATCGCTCTCAACTTATTCCCCTGCATGCTATATCGCGTTTTAGAGTCCTTTTGATTCTAACTTCCCATAGCCACTCTTGGCCACGCGCAGTACTACCCACTGCGCACGTTCCTCCCACTCCCTTCCATGAATTCCCTCTCTTACCTCTCCCGTCAGTTCGACGTGCTCGCTTCGTCTTCAACCCCTCTTACCCCTCCTTCAACTCCAACAGGCGAGATTGTTCCAAGTGACTTGGAAAATCCGCAGAGGTCATTGAAGCGCATCCGGACGTGGACTTCTGCACGCTCTTTCTTCTTGCCGCAAGAGTTTACTCCGAGGCGACACACTCAGCCGCCTGTGCGTGCTCGTAAGCGCTCAGGATCCACTCCGAATAGCTCGCGTTTTCAGCTTTCACCATCTACACCCGTCTCCAGTCCAACTATAGATGCTACTCTCGCCACTGAACCTGACAGTCTTATACCTGCTTCAGCACTGACGCAGTCCATGTCCTCCTTATCTTCCTCTCAGTCCAAGGCAGTTCAGCCCCAGGATTTCAGTTGGATTCAGAAGCTGTACTTTCTTCAGGTGGTCTGCCTTTTCGCGAGTTGGCTTCGCACGGTTTGGAAGGGTCTAACGCGTCATCTGCGGGACGGGCCTCATATTGCAAAGGGCAGTAGAGAAGAGTCCTATTCGAGTACAGATACAAGTAACGATGAGAAGGAAAGGGATCCTGATGCCGTGCGCGTTCGTCAAGCGAGATCTAAGGCAGGCCTCGATAAAGCTTCGTACGTCCGGGTCCGTGCATCGTCGATCATAAACATTGCATTGCGACCTCAGACCAGGACTCCTTCACCGTCTCCTCTAAGTCAATCGAGCTTAGCTCCTCCTACCCTAAACCTCATACCCCCAGATCCACATGAAGAGGACGAGACTATTGGTCACTCAAACAGGTCAGATCCTGTGACTCCGGCACTCTCTCCACCTCGCACGCCACCATCCAAGGCCGCGGCTCGAGCATCTACAACCCGCCCTTCGTCCCCTGCAAAATCCACTCCCATTCATACCCGAAAGACTCTCGTTCTTGATCTGGACGAGACGCTCATTCATTCTACTACCCGACCCTTGTTCCCTTCACGGAACAGTTCCGGATGGTTCAACCTTGGAAGTCTTATCGGCTTTGGACGTAATAGAAAGGCAGGACACATCGTAGAAGTGGTAATGGGCGGAAGGAGCACGCTTTATCACGTGTACAAACGACCCTTCGTCGACTACTTCTTGCGTAAAGTGAGTCGATTCGTTCTCCCAATGTGATCTCTTACATATTTGAAATTTCCTTACTAGGTCTCAACATGGTACACGTTGGTGATCTTCACTGCTTCAATGAAGGAGTATGCGGATCCTGTAATTGATTGGTTGGATGCCGGTCGAGGTATTATCTCACTCCGATTCTTCCGTGAGGTCAGTGAGATATGCTTTCGCACCGCGTTTTAATGTTCAATGCGTATGCTGTTTACCAGCACTGCACGCAACTGCCCAACGGCTCGTACTCGAAAGACCTTTCGGTCCTCGATGAGGATCTCGCTCGAGTCTGCCTAATAGACAATTCGCCTGCAAGTTACAACATCAATAAAGGTTCGATCTCCTTCAGTCGTGGGTATTGCTCGAATCTGAACTGTATACTATCACACACATCTAGCAAATGGCATTCCCATCGAAGGATGGACACATGATCCTAATGATGAGGCATTACTGGATTTACTACCTGTTCTAGATTCTCTACGTTTCACGGGTGATGTGCGACACATCCTTGGTCTTCGTGGTTTCTAGACTGCGTTTTCCATTCATATGCATTCTTTGGGATCCTCGTCAATTCTCACACGCTGCTCTATTCCCTGTACTGCAATTACTGCATCATGGCATGCTGTGTCACCCTTTACTTATTTCTCGATCTAACTTTACAACGCATTTTTTCTTCCATGCTTGGGACTTCTCATTTATAATAGCACTGCTAGTAGTCGCCCATGTCAATATTGTTTCGTATGTATTTCTAGAGCATTAATGATCTTACCTTTCGGCAACAGCTTTCGGTCGTCCCGCTATTGAAGGAATGTGAGTAGTATGCAATGGGAATCATTATTAGAATCCTTGACTCTTCCTACGTGGTAGATTACAGTTCACTCGGGGTCTCGGCTCATGAATACAAAACACAGCAGATTGGGTGGACATGAAGAGAGAAGCAAAGGAAAGGGAGAAAAGGGATGACACAAGATAGGAGTATAGGAAGGGAAATGAGCCCGAAAGACGAGAGAAATCTACATAGCCAAGGCTGCTTGTAACTCCTTGAGTTGCGCATCTTCGTCCTCTTCCACTGCCTGCTTCCGAATCGCTATACATACATTAATGAGCTTGGACATCCCAAAGATACGACAAAATGACTCACGCTCTTCCCTAGCACTTGGTAACGTTGTGGTGGGTGCCCGTTCTGCACCTGCCAGGCGATCGTTCAGCTCCTCTTGTTCCAGTTCGGCTAACTCATTCTTGAGGACATCCTACACAAAAGGGCATACGCTTTAGAGGAGATACGTCCGTATGAGTTTCAGTGGAACACTTGCCTCATCAAGATCTATACCAGCGTTCAATGGATTTGATATCGCATCTGAAATCTCGTTCGCAATCTCTCGTTGCTCGTTGATGGATGCCATCGTAGCGTCCACCTTATCCGGTGTTCTAAAGGGTTCCCATACATACGAATGTCACAATGAGTCAATAACTCCGCAGCGATTGAATAGCTAAAGGCAGAAACGCACAGGTTTCCATGAATATCCTTCAGCACTTTGGCACCCTTCACCATCGCAGCCATAGTTTCTTGGTTGAAGTTCGCCGACTCCAATGTATTGACTTGCATTTCGAGCTGCAAGCGCGTCCCTGCTAATCGATCGAGCTCCGCTTCGGTAGCCTTCTTCCGTCGTAAAGCAGCAGTGGCGGCTAATCCAGCATCAGTTGATTCGCGTATAACGCGTTCATGAGCGCAGAACCACAGTATAGCGTGGTGTACATACCCGCTTTGTTGGTAACAGCATTGGCTTTCGCTTTCTTAAGTTCCTCATCAACCTTCTTCTGTAGATACTCCTCCTTCTTGTCCAGCATCTGTAGCTGCTGGCGAAGCGTGACAATGGCTTCACGGGTGGACTGTTTAGTGTCCTTTCGTCCACCGAAATAGCTCATGAATCCAGACATCATCTTAGTGGAGGAGGGGATAACGAAATAAGATAGAGAGGATGTGTGACTGTGAAGACGCCTGTGGACACTCGGTCAGAGCAATTGACATGATCCTGCGGCTTATGTTATCAGTTGCCCATTTGGGACAATCAGGTACAAAGGGTAAATCCAACTTCAACCTCAACTAACGAACTTGTAGCAGTACCGCATTGCATCAATCAAGGATAATGTTCGGTATGCAAGGACGAATGACTTAAATCCTAGCGTTTATTGTATCCACCCGTTCTACGGGTGTAGTCCACTAAATGAATATGATAGAAATGCGGATTGTACAGTTCTGATCCAGAATAACGACTATTTCACCGATTGTACTGCAGCAAGGAGAGCAAATAACGAGAAAGCAACTCTGAATGGGAAGCGGTATCCCCAGTGACGATTAAAAGGCATGAGATGAAATAGTGAAGCGCTTGAAAGTGTAACCTAAGAATGCCAGATCCTTGCTCGCGTTTCCAGCTTCGGTCGAGGCCGGCTCCTCTGGAACTTGTGGTAGCTCGTCAGTCGGGAAGTACGATGTATCAGTAATAGAGCGCAGGTGTGGCACAAATGGGGCATCGATCTGTCTGATGGTTGCCCAGTCGACACCGTAAAAGAACGGATGTGCTTTGATCTGGTCGACGTTCATGCGCTCCTCCGGTGAAGTGATCAGGCTATTCAAGATCGTCAATCAAAGCACAGAAACGCAGAGAGAAAATTTACCGTCGGATCAAGTCTTCAGATTCACGACTCAAGTGGACATCATCGGGAAATGCTAGGAAATTTCTCCAGTTTACAATTTTCTTGTATGTTTCGTGTGGCGTCTCCGAGCAAAACGGAGGATAACCGACCAAACATTCAAACATAATGGCTCCAAGGGACCACCAGTCGCATTCGTTACCGTACCCGTGCATGAGGAAAATTTCGGGGGCGATATAATCCGGAGTTCCGACAGTCGAGTATGCCTAAAAAGGTGGATCATCAACATCAACATGCCGTATATATGCTTCCTTTTTCTTACCAGCTTTCGCCTATTCGCTTTCCAAGTTGCAATTTGGTCTTTGCTTGACATCGTCAGATGAATAGCGTTAACCATAACACTATTGCGAGCCGCGGTAGTTGGGGAATTGACACCGTTAGCCTGATCTAGAAGTTTCTGGTAGTACTTAGAGTCATGCTCCCGATGGAAACCAGTAGATAAGCCGAAGTCAGAGAGCTTGATATGTCCATCCTTGTCTATTAAGATGTTATCCGGCTTAATGTCCCTGCGTATACATATTATTGAGTACGAGGCGCCGATGCACGAGTGTTCTGAGCGTACCGGTGAATGAAGCCAAGCTTATGTACGGCCTCGATCGCGAGTACACATTCCGCTATGTAAAACCGCGTAACATCCTCAGAGAACGTATCGTACTTGATGAGCATCGTCATCAGATCGCCTCCAGGAAGGAACTCCATGATCAGATACAGATATGAGGAGTCTTGGAAAGAGTAAAACAGTTGAACAACCCAGGGAGAATTTGATTCCGCAAGCACATCTCGCTCGGCACGGACGTGGGCAAGCTGAAAATATGTATCAAATAACGCTCTTCAAGGTAACTAAAGTGGACGCACTTGATCTTTTTTCAGCATTTCATCTTTTTTCAATGTCTTCATGGCATAGATCTTGCCCGTATCCGTTTTTTGAACAAGACGAACCTAATGGTACACTTTCGGCCACCCATGTCATATCCAAGAAATCAAGCTCATACCTCCCCAAAAGCACCTTTACCGATGACCTTGACTGTTCGGAAGTCATCAAGACCGAGTTTCGTGCGGCGTAATCTGAGGAAAGTAGATTCCTTCTTCCCGAGCTGCTGAAGCTGACGCTGCTTCCGTTCATCAGTCATAGTATTATCCGTTTGCAACCTTCGCTCGAGCTCAACTCGTCTGTCAAGATGATCAGGATTAACTGATTCACAGATGGTAGAATAATATACGCACCTTTGGTTACGCTCGATTGCAGACTCGACGGCTACCTTGTAGAAGTGCTCGAGTTTGAGTTGGGCCGCTTTGGCCTTGGGAACCGCCTCCTCAGAGAAGCCTGCTGTCGTTCGGTCAAAGTAGACATAGTCCGGAGACTTGGACGCATTACTGGCAGAGTTTTGGTTGGTAGGCTGTTGTTGAGACATGTAAGGAGCAGGGGAGCGAAACTGTTGTTGAAACTGTTGTCGTGGCTGGTTGAGATGTGCCATTTTTTCTGTCTTGAAATAGGCGGAATATTTACGAGTGCCGCTTAACGATCATGAGGTTTCCGGTGGAAGCGCTGGTAACGAGCTAAACAGCCTTCCTTTTACGTAATACACCGCCGATCACCACCTTTCTTCCGTCTTCTTCCTCAGTTTGTTCACCAAGGTATCTCAATGCGCTTTCGGCTGGCGACGAGGCCTCCGCTTGCGCCATTCAAAGCATGGTTCGACATTCCTGATGACCGTTCCATCATTAACGTTCAAGGCGTGAAGGCACAGATTTGCTCTCGCTTGTCGCAGTTAGTCGATGATGAAGGAGCCGGTCTCTCGTCTGCTGGGATTGGTTTATTCATAGACGATTTCGAGCTACTGGACGATTCTGGTCTAGATGTCATCAAGGAGAATGACCTTGTACAGTACGTCGTTACCATATTGTCTATGGCACGTTCTCATCGTGCATTTGTCAGTATTACTAGAAAGCTTCGTTCGTCGAACGCTAGAAAACGCAAGTTCACCGCGGACAGCTATGCTGCGAACGGTGTGCATTCCCTCCCTCATTCGAAAGCATGTCCTTCGATCCATTCTCATAAGAAGCGGCGCCTTTCTGGTGGACAGCATTCCAAAGCAGCGGCGAGTGGATGGGAGTCCTCCAGTCCAGACAGCTCAGAAGATGAAACTACCAGCTCGAACGATACCGATAGTACTTGCTCCGTTGAATCTTCCTCCTCCACCTCTTCCAGTTCGTCCAACTCCGAGTCTGACGCATCTTCCTCATCGTCTACCGACTCATCTTCCTCAACCACATCTAATTCATATTCTACCTCTTCCTCTACCCCAAGCTCGGCCGTTGAATCTCATCCCGCAATACCCCCTACCTTGGTCAAGACGACTGTCGCGTATGTACACCACCAGAAAATTCTTTCAGAACTCCACTGATCATCTATATGATAGCAACGTTCGTAATGAATCAACCGTCCAGCGAGCTCCTCCGGGAAAGGGTAAACCAGAAACACGCAACAGAAATGCCAGGCGCAGAATTAGACGCTTGCACGAGAGGCAACAAAAGCAGTTGGAACAGGCAATAGTAAATGCTCTTCCCATCGAGTCAGTCAATGCAATACCTCTTGGGAGCAAGTGTGACACTGTTCATGAAGCGCAACTTGGAACGAATATGCAGTCTGATGGGCCAGCGGTTCTGCATCCGCCCGAGCAAGGGTCGCCACTCGAGGTGGAAAACATGATCACCTCATTACGGAACAAGAATAAGAAAAAAGGCTTCATGAAAAGCATGACCGGCGTCACTGCACATAGAAT
The DNA here is from genome assembly GCA_032164295.1 of Inonotus obliquus. Classification (NCBI taxonomy): domain Eukaryota; kingdom Fungi; phylum Basidiomycota; class Agaricomycetes; order Hymenochaetales; family Hymenochaetaceae; genus Inonotus; species Inonotus obliquus. Next base: position 1,648,212 of record JAJHTX010000004.1, read on the forward strand.
GACATTTGCCGCAGATGATTCCGGCCCACCTCCAGAGTCAGTTTCGACACTTCAATCCGCTGCGTCGACAACGTTGGCGACACCGAAAGCAGCTGCGCCTCGGCTTATCACGCCTTCTGAAAAGCAAGCACGAGGCCTTTTACCTTCTAATGTGTTCGTCACATCCGTCGAGGTCGAGTCGAATAGTTGGGACAGCAAAAGGAAAAAGAAGCAAAGAACGGAGTACGGTTTGAGTGGTGGAGATGGGTTCGAAGCAGACGGAGCCTTGTTAGATAATGATGATACGACGCTTAATTATGGAGAGCCCGAAATTGACTGGGCATCGGTTGATAGAGGCTATGAAAAAATGGCGGCAATAGAGAACGTGTCATTGTTGGATGCAGGTGCGATTGTTGGTTGGAAGGTATGCCCCAACGCTAGACTGTTGGCAGCACCACTGAATGTTATGTGATCAGGAACTCTCAATTAACCCGGCGACCTTCACACCAGATTTTCTCGTGTATCTGGGGCGGGTCAAGGCGATCGAACGCGATACATCCTCGATTATCATCGAGCGTATACTGAGGCCCGGATTAGATAAGATCGCATTTGGTGCATCCGCTCGTGTCGCCGAAGAAGCTGGAGGTGGGGATTCTCAGGGGGAAGCTGTCGAGGTTGAGACATACACCTTTGAACAGGCATTGAAGGCGCAGTGGAAAAAAATCAACATCTAGATTGAGGGGCTATGATGGAACAGCAAATGAGCTTCGCGTTTATTGCGTCCTTTCTGTCTACGCTGTCTTCGGCGCCCCTTCTGCATTTCTTCGTAGAGACTGTAGAAGTTCTTGGAAACGTTTTCTCAGTCTTGTTGTGATTTCGCTTTCGTCGGGAGTCGGTGGTGGCTGGGCAGAACGGAATTGAGTGGTGCTTTGCTTTGAAAGGTGGAAGTGAAATAGGTTAAATACAATTTGATCCAGAATATACTTGCATATGGAGCTTAGATCAGTTCCACGGAACTTGGGCGCATAGATGCAGACCTGCCTACCTCCGCCTCCTCAATCGTCTTCGTAACATGATGAATTGATGATGAATAAGTAATCTATATTGGGCAGAATCGAGGACTTACAAGTATTATCGGACCCCTAGGTCCACAAAGCGTTTATCAGTACAGAGAAAATGCTATTTCGAAGACCAGAGGGATTTTACCTATTCATCCTAAGCAATATTTAAGTTGGTGCAAAAGTCGTGTAAAGGGCGGAAGGGAACCCTGACTAGCTGGCGGCGATCACATTGGCAATTGGATCAATTTTAGCTAGCCTGTGCACGTGATGAAATATGTGTCCACGTCGCGCTGGCACTCGACGTGCTTGCTTCTCTTGTCTTCAACGGTCCCTACGAGCCTTAGCAGATCCAAGAGCGGGAGGCTGCGCTATGGCGAACTACCAATATGATGAGGGTGGCAGCATGGCTGCCTACTTCCTCCTTACTTTCCTTTCCCTAATTCTTATACCCATCACGTTTACTTCATTCAAGTCATCGAGTAAGTGAAGTAGCTCTGCTTGGTCTTTCAATTACTGAATATCATCTAGAAAGACTCGAACCCTCGGGTTGCGAATGTACAACGTGCTACAAACAGCACCAACGTATAAAGCAGAGAAATAAGCGGTCGTTACTTAACCCGAAACTGGGAGTAAAGTAAGTATTGCCACGTATGCTTGAATATATTCGAGCTCATGCCAGTCAATCAGAACAGTACTCTTGATCGGAGGGTGGGCACTCTTTGCCTTCCTTACTTACAAAGCTTCGACAACTCAGAATGACAACAAACTATATGACCCCTTCGAAATTCTGGGTATCCGGACGGGATCTACGGAAAAGGACATCAAGTCACATTACAAGAAGCTCTCGCGAAAGTTCCACCCAGACAAAGTCAAACTGGCTGCAAACCAAACTATGGAGATGGTTGAAGCATACTTTGTAGAAATTACGAAGGCGTACAAGAGTTTGACGGACGAGACCATTCGTAAGAACTGGGAACTTTATGGTCACCCAGACGGACGTCAGGAAGTCAGTATGGGTATCGCCATTCCGAAATGGGTCGTGGAAGGCCAACACAGATTGTGGATTCTGGCCGGTTACTGTGTCGTCTTGGGCGGCTTCTTGCCAGTCATCGTTGGGAAATGGTGGTTCGGGAGCAGGATTCGGACGAAAGATGGTGTACTTGCAAACTCGGCTGAAATAATCTTCAAGAATATCAAGGAAGATAGCTCAATTCACGATTTACTCGGTTGCCTTGGCCGAGTTTTGGCAAATGAGCACCCTGCAATAAAGACTCCAATAGGTGATTTGGAAAAGAAGGTTCGATCTCGCCTGGGAGGCAAATACGATGGCTCGCCTCCTCAAACGTTACTTTACGCGCATCTTCTTCGCATTCCCATCGACAATGTTCAATTACAAAAAGGTATTTTGCGTTTTGTTATTCGTTGAGAGACAATATCCAACAGAGTATTATTTAGCCCAAGATGACGTCCTCCTTCGTTCCCCATCCCTCCTCACATCTCTTCTAAACATCGCAATGTCTCACAACTGGTTAACCCCAACCCTAAATGCAATGCGCCTCCATGCATATGTCACTCAAGCGGTTTCTCCATTTTCCCGATCCCAGGACACGTCCGTTTTCACTCAATTCCCCAACATTACTGAAGATGAAGTGAAGGAGGTGGTCCAAAAGCTCGACGAGCGTGATATTAAGGCTTTCATTGACCACCTTGAGAGATCTAACGATGCACGGGCAAATGAGGTTCGAAAGGCTGCCGAGAGTTGGGGAAAGATCGAGCTTGTCGAAGCATCCTTCAAAGGTATGAGTTTTCTTCCGCGTCGTGAACCCTTCCGTCTGAATTGACCCCTCAAATAGTCATCGGGGAGCGCATCGTGACACCATTATCCATTGTTCAGCTTGTTATCAAGGCGCGAGTATCTCCTCCCGGACTCACCGTCAAGACGGAACCGAAGGAAGAAACTGACGTGGATAGAATCAAACGATCGATAAAGGAGAACGAAGAGAAGGATATGGTGTTCTTATCATCGAAACGGGATAGCGAAGAATTGACGAATGGGTTAATCATTGCACGGAGAGCTCATACCCCATTCTGGCCTGCAGTACGCCTTTCCAACAAGCTTTCTCTCTCCAAACCTTGCTCAATTTTGTTTTGTATATTAATAGCCACGAAATCCAGCTTGGTGGATACTAATCACAGAACCAAAAATCAATCGACTCGTAATGCCTCCAATGCGAATTTCGGATCTACCCTATTCCGATCCATCGAAGGAACGTAACTACCGGACATACAAATTTCAGTTCCAAGCTCCGCAGAATGTAGCTGTGTGCAATTGGAAGGTCCATATTGTCAGCGACACGTTCCTAGGTGAAGAAGTCGTTCAGGATATTGTGGTAAGTGTATTATTTCTATTTCCCTTTCCTATGCTAGTGATTAAACGGTGCTGATTGATGTATAGCTCAAAGTTGACGACGCCTCACTGCTCACCCAAGACGAACAAGGCATAGAAGACGAAATTTCTGAGCCAGAGGAAGATTCTTTAGCAGGCCAGATGGCCCTCATGAAGGGTGGGAAAGTCAAGAAGTCTCCGGTGCACGACGATAGTGACGATGAGAGTGGGACTGATATCGATGAGAGTAGCAATGATGATAGCAGTAGCGACAGCGACTGAGTTCATAATCCCTTCATGTAATGCTTTACAGTCCTGTCTGGAGTTTATTCTGAATTTGCTGTGATTTGCGCTGGCGCGTATTAGTTATTAGATCAAGAGCAACGGTACCATACATAAAATTGCTAATAGTAATTCTGCATGGAAGGAAATTGCAGTGGCAGAACTTGAAGTCGAAGATTGTCCGCCAACTGTACTTGTAGGTTTGCTGGAACCAGATGACTGTGAGCAATTTACTAAACCCGAAGACAGCAGTTGATTTCCGGCCATGACGAAGTAGTAGTCCCCTGTTAAAATGCGATTAGCATTGCGTCTATTGTGCAACTTAAGCAAGTCTACCGTAGATAATTCCAGTGTTGTTATTTGGAGGGTCATCACGGTTGTCTACTGTCCCATTGGAGAGAAGGCTTTGCCATTAGGGTTCCCAGAATGCTGAGGTAGTGTTTGCAATAACCTACAAATATGTTACGAATAAGCTTGCAGCGCAGTTGCCTAAGATTATCAGCACTTCCTACCTGAATAGCCGAATTCTGCCAATACTCGACCCCAGAACTATTAGGCGGTGAAAGCGACTGCTCCAAGTCAGCCAGCAATAGAAGTGCCGAAGCTGCTATCATAGCAGCTGAAGAGTCTGCTGGCCTTGAACCGTCATCTGGAGCATTAAAATCCCTTGGGGCGTGTTCAGTCAAAGAATGCTAGATGGAAAGTCACAGACAAACCAAGGGACTACTCCTGAAACCGGAATATTGTTCGTAAAGTATGTTGCCATCCTTCGCGAGGTGTCTAAGTAGCTCTGGTCACCAGTGTTCTGATACACTAGACAAGATTCCTAAATGACTGGTAAAAAACGGGCCAATGGAAACATACTCAGTGCGAAGCCGTAGATCCCCCAGCTCTGCCCTCGAGACCAGGTACTAATCCCGTAGATTGTCAGTTGCGAGGGAGGGAGCCACGATAACCTCCACGAACCTATCATCGGCGAATCCCTGCGCGGTCCTTCGCCGAATGACGTCGCCCGTATTTTCGTCATATTCAACGACATGAAAGGAGGAACCTGTTTTGCGCATGGGCCATGAATCATCACAGGCAAGGAACCATACTCACCATCTTCGCGGACATGGTTCTCCATCGTCTTATCAGCATGAGACATCGCTATTTGCCGCAATGTGTCGTTCCCAGTGAGGTTGGCCGAGGCGAAAAGGACATTCAGATTCATCATGTTGTCGATGATCACCTACCGATCTGCTGTCGGAAAATGCCTTGCCACCGAACGAACCACTCACAGTGAAATCCGAAGGGTTTTCAGTGTCCCAGCTTCGTGTGCATCCGACAGTTGGATCGAATCGCGCAGCTAAGTCATTAGCGAACGCGTTGACAGCATCTTTAGCAGTTTGATTTGAAGAATTCCTGGGGAATGTGTATGTAAGTGAGTAGCATCTTCGGTTGAAAAACTCACATCAAGAGCTCCTGTTCAAACGGAAAACTGAGAAACCCGACATCATGACCTTCTTTATTACGCGTCTCCAACGGAATCTCAGCGGAGCTCCATTGACGCGCTTGTGAGAGCCAGTCAGTTCCTTTCAGGCTGTCGTCACTGCACAACCCTGCTCGCGTACTGAGGGCGTAGAGCATCGCAGGAAAGAAGCCGGTGGTCCAAGTATCAGGATCGAAGTTGATCCACTTCCCAGAAGCATCCGTGTATTCTGGATACAGCAACGGCGAAGACACATTAAAAGTCATCTGAGCCACCTTCCGTGCAATGAGAGGCGAGAAGAGCTCCGGTGGAAGACTTGAAGCGGCAGCGTGCGTTACATAGTTTTCAACAAGAAACAGTAAGACCAAGCCATATAGACACAGTTGCATAGAAGACATTAGTGCCTCCTGCCCGCACTGGCACTGTGCTTGTCGAGGTGAGGGACGCTAGTAGACACATGTAGTTGTTCAGGTGTAGTATTTATAGCCGGTATCGGAAGTATTTATTTTCATCTCGGTGATGAGGTTGATCCGTTTGGTCTACTTATACTTTTCTCACGATAAATTATGTAATGAAGACCTATTTTTATATCCAGCGGCATACATTGTACATACGCGAAGATACACGAAGATGAACAACGTTGAAGACAGACGTGAACTACAGCGAACGCGAAAGTAGTCCGATACCGAAGAGAGGTATCACACGTACTGTTACAGTGGTAGGATCCTATTAGAATGAACGAACAGCAGTCAAAGCATAAATACTAAAGTAGATGCTTCGGCTTTCGAATTGGCATAGCATTGTGCTCAACAAGAAAAGTAGGAATAGAACAGTAAGTTACTTTCACCTGTTTCATCGGCTTATTGAATAATGTTGTTGAAGCAAGGTCTTCAGGGGCATCACCTAACGTGGGTAATATTGAGATTGGTAATGAGGATTGACAGTCGACCAGCGCTGGCTGTCCCCGGGCTGGATTGCCGACATCGGGCGGGTATGAATCTGTTGTGTTGGGTACTGGGCCGTTTGCGGATATTGTGCCGTTTGAGGGTACTGAGGAACATGGGTAACTGAGGTTTGAGAATACACCGAAGCACGGCTTGCTGCATAGTCTTGCACTGCATAGAGAGGTTTTGTCGAAGGGACATTTTGATATTGCTGAGGTTGTTCATACTCGGGAAGAGAAGTGATTGAGGGACTTAAACTGAAGTCAGCCCCGAGCTGAACATAGTATAGGATAATTGAATACGTACGCATATCTTTTCACTCTGGGAGCTACTGGTCGAGGTTTCTGCGCAGAGAGGTGCGGTGCGACTGCGGAACTAAGAATGACAATTTCATCGTACCGCATGCCATGGATCAATCACAATGGCTTACCTGTAAAGCGCAACGGCATTGTAGCTTGTTTCATGCATATCCGTCGGCAATTGCCCGTACACGGATGGCTGCGTACCCTCGTAAGCGACGGATGGATTAAAGTTTACTCGAGGACGAGGGCTAGGAGCACCATAATGCTGTGGATCAGCCGACCGTGGCCTTGGCACGGGAGTCCTCACTTGCAGGTTAGTCTGCTGTGTATGATGGTATAAATTATGTCCAGGGCCAAATTGCGAAGAAGCAACGCGCTGCCGTAAATGCGTCCCTGATGATGCACGGTCGGCAATCGGAGAGTGGGGAGGTGATGGTGGAGGAGACGCGTGATAGTCCTCCCCGGTATATCGAAGAACGACCGTGTTACCCGTGCGCCGCCGCCGTGAGCCGGTCGATGCGTATCGTTCGTAAGCAGGTCCGTCCAGTGAGTTATCAACATCGGCGAAGGGTGGAGGTGGGAGTGAACGATCGTCTTCTGGTTCTTCAGGTATGTTGGTATGACTCGGAATTTCATTCGACTCGCGCCTGTTTGCGGTTACGGGCAATGGCCGACTCGACCCGCCCAAGTTTGAAGTTGAGGGACCTAACTGAGCATCGTCAAACCAGTTTGGCCGCTCTTTGGGTTGATCTGACGCATCATCACTTCTTGAGCTGTACGTCTTTTTCTTGAAGGCCAAAGGTTGCACAGTCGAACCCTGGTCGCCAGAATAAACAGTACCAGTTAGGTCTGATTTCAAAGACGCATCGGCTTGGCTAGTCCCCGGCGATACACCATCTGCTAGGTCAACTTCTGCGCGATCGTGTTGTTGCTTGTTAAGATCAAGGGAACGTTCCGTAGCGATAGCGAGTTTTTGATCAAAGTCGTACTGGGATACCTCATAAGCTGGCGGAGGGGCCTCTATAGGACTCGGAGTCAACTCCGTCATGGCGACAAAGGATGGAAATGACTGTGGATCCGAGGAGCTGTTGATGGGGCAGTGATGAGGAAGAGGGGAGACGGAGAGCTTGAGTGAGGGGAGGGGTAATGGATGATAAAGCCGCTCTTATTTGGGCATCGAATATGGACTTGCAATTGGACACCGCATTCAGGGCAATATACTTCGTCCCGTTCATCACTGATCCCTTCTCAGCCTCGTAGAATTATACAGCATCCGCGATTCCGTCCTCACACTCTTCCCGACACCGACATTCCAGATAATCTCTTTCCGTCTTCTATCGTAATCTACAACTCGGTTACTTCTACCTTCCTACTCTACGCTGGTATATACCCCAATCCAATCCTTATCTGCAGAATCATGTTGGTTGAATCACACCTGCCATAAATGGCATAAATCTAGTTTGCTATCATCCGAACTTGGCGGAGGACGTCCGTTTCTCTGACGAAGGCAAGCAGCAATTAGTCAAGACATCCCATTTAGATTCCTTCCAAATTTGTTCCCTAAACGTTCAAGAGCTGAGCGAGAGAAATGACTTGAAAGCTCGTCGACTCAACTCACCAGTCTGGGTAACCTCAAATATACGTCCGTTCCTGACAGTCGAACTCCGTTGAGCTCTTGGTTGGAACCAAGCAGAGATTTCACTCACCCCAGCCATCGAGAGAGACCAGTTCTAGCGAACCTCCAAAATAACTATCAAGGAAGCAAGATAAAGAACAGACAGGAGAGAAGGGAAGGGAAAGAACAAACGTTGCAAATATATTGCTCATAGGCAAGCCAATACCGAGTCGAGTGTGCACTCCCACGCCTGCCTTTCGCTCTGGAGTGTTCAGGTCCTTGATTTCTTTCCACGCCTCTATTTGCTCGTCTACCGTGGCGCGCATGCCCTGCGGCCTTGAGCTGACTGACTTCAGCGCGGTTATACGGCTCGTGTCAAGCCTCGTCCTATTTCTAGCGTGCGAAAAGGACAGCAAACCGGACGGGGAAGTTACCTCGGGCTGAACGAGACCGCCACCTTGACTTATCAGTTATTATAAGGAACTGTGAGAAGACTAAATCCACCTTGATCAGAGATTCGAAGTTGGATTTCGTCCGGGCCGGCAGCGATAGTCGCGTGTATGTTAGGAAGAGAAGTAGAGGCAGGGTGCTGCAAGCTCGTAGCGTACATGGCCTGTTGAAGTCTTTTAGCTCTGCGGCGGCTTGAATAGCATGGACAGTACATTTTTCAGCAGCTCAAAAATGATATATCTATGCCATGGATGAGTATGTACTACCCAAAATGCTCTTGTGTAACACTCACTCAAATTGATCACGAATATAAGCAAACTTCGTATCAACATGCCCATCTACAATCACTCTAGGACACTCTAGTCTGACGTCCGCAGCCCGATCAGGATCAGCAAAGACAACATTTCGTGGAGAATTCCGTAGTAATTCAGTACATTTCTCTAGACTCCTCCTTGGGCTTAGTTCGGTATTGATAATCCCGACGTGTACTGAACGGCGCGTCTGATTCGAGCTCTTGCTGCTCCGAAGGAAGTCTTCGGTAATCGCTATATGATGCTCCGCCAATACGCGACGTGAAATGCGCGAAATAAGCATGCGCGTAATGAAGGCATCCAGTTGCTCCGGCTCGAGGTGATGGGATGAGAGTGATAAACCCAGTACTAATGAAGGGATTATTGAAGCACTGAGGACGAAACATGAGGTAATGATACGAAAAGTAAAGAAATATATGCTCACTGTTCGTCAAGTAGTGTCCTAACCTCCTTACAGAACTTCAAGTTGTCAGCCATAGTCTTGATTGGCGGGAAAGCCCGGAACCTCTCAGAAAAAAGGTATTAGACTTCTGACCTCGTCTGCGTCGCGTGCAATGCGGAAGTCGCGAGGTGAATTTTCTTACTTGTCAAAAGCGGCCCAGTATAGCTAAACAAGCGAGTTGTTAGGATGTGAGGAATTGAAAGCAACCTGCACACCTACCTCGTACACACGCGCCACCTCTTCTTGCGTTACCACAATGAATGGTAATGTTTGCATGTCCCGTAACCTATGCGCTATGCGAACCGGAAGCTCGGTTCGGATATAGTTGGCCGCCTTGGTAGAAACAAAAAGTCGTCACTACGGTCATTAAACAACGAGAACATTTCGAGATCTCTGACGAACCATAATTAATCGTTGCTCGGACATTGAGCGACCATAGAATATCTTGAGTGTATCAAGCGCGGGCCGACAGAAAGAAGGACTTGATTTCTCACCAGTTGTCGTAAAGTGAGGCGCTTTGTCTCTCGCGCGGCATAAATATCAAGTTGCTTGTTCTGGTAGAAGTGCAGCGCTGAAGAGAGTGATGTTGAGTTACAGCGAGCAAGACCGTGACGCGGTCCGATGTGTGCCAAGACGTGTTGCGGATTCAGAATGCTCCTCCTGCAATAGGACGAACCGAGTCGCGATCGAAAGCAGGACTGTGCATCCACGACACTCGCCGGGAGCGCGATCATAGCAGGGAGGTGAGCGGCTGCTGAGTCCAGCCAACTCAACTGAAGCAAAATTTAGGTTGACTCAAAACGATCGACGCTGTATGGACTTACGTATTTAGCAATTTTATCACCCGATTCCTGCGGATCGTATCAATAGTACTTTGCGACGAAGTTTAACACAGAAGAGATAGACGAGTCGCATCTATTACATACAGAGTGGTTCCGTACAGCGGTTAAATAATACTGGTATACATAATTTATCTGTGCTCCTGTGGCTTGGATTATTGAGCTTTGCCGAACCATTTCTTCAAACTGGTTTGGCCAATGCGATCTACTACGGCCTTGATATCGTCTCTCCCAACCGCGCAGCGGTACTTGACGTACTCTCTGCTAAGGCCCGCGGTAGTTGAAGCTGCTTGTACGAAAATCTTCATTTGAACCAACTCTTCAAATGCCTACGTTAGACAGTAAGGGTCAGTATGCGTTTTCGAAATGCTATGCGGAAGACTTACCCCAAACATGGACCGTCTGCCGAGACTGGTCATCCCGATGCTACCACCACCCAGCATAACAGGCGCGGCAGAAGACGTCCTAACTTGCCTGGCGAACATGTCGTATATTATCTCAAAGGTGAAAGTATCTTGCCCTGCGGTGCGGGCATGTTCGGCCGCTATACACAAAGATAGCATCGGATAGCTAAGTCCTTTGGGGGGAATAAGATGAACTCCCGAGAAAAGCCATAAGAGAGGACGTCGAGCTTACTCATTAATGAGGATGTCCGAGGCTTGTTTGATTGCATCTCCAGACATTTTTTCAAATTTTGTTGAGTCAAATACGGAAAGGATGGGTTCAAACGAAGAATTGCACTAGTCTAATCCATAGGTTCAGCCAATAGTGCGCATTCGTTGAGATCAACACGTACCATCATTCTGCGAAGATATCGTATATCCCTGCTGATGCCATACATGTCTCTGAGACTCTCCTTCACAGACCGATCCTGCAGGAGCGTCTCGACACTACGTTCCCAGATTGAGGGCCATTCGGTAATGGTAGCGTCATTCGGCCGACTAATATTCGCACACAAGCAGCTTCGAAGTAGAGACATCCAATCCTCAAAGGTACCAGAACTTGCAGTACGGAATATCCTATGGGAGAACCGACTCTTAACACGTTTCTCCAGGAAGTTGACTACGTCAAGTCGAGAAGTCAAACCAATGACAGCAAGGCCTCGGTTAGTTGAAGATCCAGCACGGCAGGATTGCACCGTATCCAGAAGGCAGTACAGAAGTGCCTGACGTGGTTGTTCTGTGAAAATATTGAAAGCGTCAAGGAGGACCACGACGGGCCTTGGAAGGGTTGGCAAGGCGGCAATAAGCGATGGCAAGTGAGATGGCGGGGGGAGAGAACCGATGAAACCTCCGACATCACCATCGTCGAATGGGTTTTCATCGTCGTCCAAATTGAACGACTCAAATGTTTTGCTCCCGGTCTGCTCGACAATCTGTCTGGCTATTTCGCGTAAGGCTAAGCGATCTGTATGCTGGACATGCCCGTTCAGGCGCACAACAACTGGTCGATGCTCCTCTTCATATCTGCGCAGGGCTTCTTCAAACACCTATGAAAGAGAAAGATGGTTGTCAGATGCGAAAATAGTCAGGGTGACTCGACGTACTCTAGATTTCCCGCTTCCCGCAGGGCCAATAAGAAGGCAACTATTCCCTTCCCCGCGTTCCATGCTTCCTCCAAGAATATCTGTGAGCTGCTGTAGAGCAATTGCGTTTGCAGAAGGTCCAGCCTCATTCTGGCCACGATCATCGATACGGAGGTTCACCAGAGGTGGATCATGGAAAAGATTCAGAATTGCTTGCTTTTGCCTGTCCAGGCAGTCGTGCAAGTGTACGGGGAGGACCTTCGGAAGCTCTTCCACAACCATAGAAGCGGGATTGTCCTTTCGCGCCGTATGCTTCCGGCTGCTTAAGATAGGAGGAACGTCCGCTGGGGGCGGGAGTATAGTTGGTAGTTCAGTGTTTAAGATAGGTTCCGGAAGCTCGCATTGATCAGCTTCATCAGAACGCGACTTTCTCTTCGTATAAATTTCGACTGAGCCGAGAACGGCACGTCGTCGCGGCTTCTTGGGAGTACTAGTGTCCGCGAGATCAAGGTGCGACTCTTCAAGGCCTTTTTGTTGAATCGTGCTATCGGTGCGTTTGTTCGCCCTGCGACCATAAGTGCGTTTGGAATTTGGAGTTTGCAACTTCGAACTGTTTTCGACTTCACTCCCGGGACTGGCTGCACGACGTCGCTTCCGGGAAGGGAAATCAGAGCCACTTTCAACAATGTCGACAGATCCGCTGGTCACTGCAGTCGAACGAGTTTGACGCCCAAAGCTCGTGTGTTCGTCATTGAGCTTTTCAGCTGCCCGTTTTCGAGGCATGCCGGAAGGAGGAAGAAAGTGAAGACAGGAGTGATTGTTTTGGACTCAGAATTCCTTGACGCGACGCGTCACAAGTGGTCACACTGATCGATACCGAGGCTCTTGTCATCATGCTGTCTTTCTCGCCAAAGACCATCAAGCCATGGGATTCACAGGGTGAGTAGCTCTCCCGGGGCTGCACAGACACCCCTGCCTCAGATTGCTTTGCTTATATTTAGCTTGGTTCGGTGGGCGAATGCCCCGATGACTGGTCTTGACTTGGTGAAGCAAAACATCATCCGTAATCATGCTGGTATCGGTGCGATCGTTCACATCTGATGCTATTTAATGTGCTTATGCGTCAACAGAAAGGGCGAAATGGTATCTGACTGTTCGTTTATACCGGACTTCGTCTGGACCCATGCATGGCTTTCATGCGGATCGCTCGATGTGGGTAGTCACAATGAATAACGTCTCCTTCGTGAACCTTGAAGATCCAGCTGTACCCGCCATCGCTGATATGGCCGCACTCGCTCAGTCTTCTGGAGACCCACCAGAATCTGCAACGTCGCCCGGTGGTACCCACGGAAAACATACGCACTCTATCGAGCCACCACATTACAGAACGACGTTTGTAACTGTCAGTCCTTCTGGAGCTTTGGAGACCCTGCTCTCACAATTAGGCTCTCGATGGGCGTCAACGCGCCAAGCAGGATCCGGTACAAAAAATCAAATAATCAACAGTGGTAATCAACTAGTCGTTGAAGGTAGCATATTTAGCATCGGAACCGATTGGCTAGTGCGTGTTGGGAATGTGCATCTTGCTGGTGGGGCTGTAAAAGGGATGTTGCTGGAGGTGAGAATAATGGTAACATTGAAATTCACGCCCTCGCTAAATCATGACGTAGGCCGAATATCTGCCGTTACCGAAACTTCAGTCTTCTCTACAAAATAGTACTTCGGAGCTTCTTTCAAACTTACTCGTTTCGATCATTCCCTCTATGCTCATGAACAGTGCCAGCGGTCCGGTGGCTGTCAGTATGGATGACTCCTTATGGGATGAGATGCAATGGAACTACAATGAGCCGGAAGAAAGTAACACATCGAAGGCTACGAACCAATCCAACGGTACTAGTCAGGGGGATGATGACGTTTATGTATATGGAGATGAAGAAGATCCGTCTGCAAAGCAGAAAGGCGACTGGATGGGCATTGACAGAGACAGAAGATCTGCTTTCCTTATCATAGGGTCACTCAAATCCGAAGGAATACTGTAAAAGCGCGTTCTACGGGGCATCTTACAAACCATCGGCGTTCCCATCATGTACTTCTTCACTTTCTCCACGCAAAAAGTTGAGCCAAACCCAACCCATCCCTCTGGCCTCCATGTCATACCACCAGTTCAAAGCGATGGTTACACCCCTTTGACGGACGTGGTGCCACCAACCGACAGGGAGATAAAGAGTGTCGCCCGGGCTCAGGGCAACGTGGATGGGCTGTGTCCCAGGCGGGAGATTTTCGGGATTAGTGGGGTCCAAAACAGATGACCAGCGTACTGGGGACGTCGACGGAGACGATGGTGTTAGAACAAGTGGAGAGCCTTGCTTCGGGCGTGTATATTTGGCGTGTGGATACATCCTCTCTGGTTATTGCGGTCATCCCTTTGCAAGCAACCTATCTATTGCATAGCGTACCTTGTAATAGCCAACCCTCCGTTGGTGGAAACAATGTGAACCGTTTTTCTCCCCGCACGACAGTGTATATATTCTCGTACGGATCTATGCGTCCTCCCGTTAGCGGGTAGTCGGAGCATGGAGCGTGCAGAAGCGACACACCGCTATGAATGCTGGTAATGCTCCTTCCATCCCCTATCCAGATGTTCACTGCGTCCGGGGATGTGCCTAACCAACTCTTGACTCGGTAATGCATGGATCAAAGTATACAGAGCATACCCAGTGCTCCGGTGGCCCAAGAAACGTCCTGCGGTACGTCAGGGCGCAATTTGTCAAACTCACTAATCGCCTCTTCCCCACCGTGAGATGTATAAAGATTTCCGTTCTGTGATTGTAAATAGTAGACCTCTGATTGAGTCGCTTGAGTTCTGTCAAGATCTATCGCAGAAGAACGGAACATTCATGAGACTATGGTGGTGCCCGGTGAAGGAAAGCAGCGAACCTTGCTTTCTCAGGAGAATTTCAAGCAACTCTTTCATACTGAGGTGTTCCACATGTGGTTCTACGAAGTATCGGCGAGCATCGCTATTGGTTACGATTGCATCTGCGTTGCTAAATTGGCATGGAATTGGCATGAGTTTCCGCAAGAGAGACGCAGACTACCTATTTTTGAATTTACTCGCCCATCAGGAGTGACCGCTACAGTAATAGAGGATTCCCCCATCTTTTCAATTAGATATTCGTCGGTCCATTTCTCGAGAGCCGGAGTTCTAAAACCTAACAGAGAATACACAACATCCGCGGGAGATGGTAGTACGATTGACAAACCCTTAATAATGACTGGCCTCCCGATTCGTACAGCGCGGAGAAACTCGATTGCAGACGGAGAAACAAGAGTTTCGAGGAACGTGCCATTCAGCTCTGCACCAGTGTAATTTCGTGTGAGACGCAAGCTTGTTCATTGTAGTTCCAATCACTCGTGCACCTTGATATTCCAAAGTAAGCGACTTGAAAATGTCTTTCCGCGACTTTGTAGAGTCGGACATTATATGTTATGCAATGAACCGGAGGTGATCAGAGGAGAGGAGGATCAGGGATTGGCACAGCAGAGCCGTCACGTGAAGTCGCGACGCGACGCGTGTCAGCTGGTCTAAACAGTAAACTTCTCCACTTTGTGCTCAGTGCATCTTACGCTCACTCGAGGGCCTTCTATATGAGTCGATATGAGGGGGCAAGTAAAATCTGTGAGATCTACCTGCACCCAGCTATTTTCATTTCTATCTATTCGAAATTGACTGACGCTCTACGAGGCAACAATAGGGAGCCAGCCGAACCTTTTTCATATGTGGAATACGAAAGCTCCAAACGAGGAAGGATCTCTCTCTCGTCGTTGTGTAACGGATGCTCTCTCTGAGCCAGACCAGGTACAGCAGGTAGAAGTTCTGGATGACTCCCTAACACCGCCATTGGTAGAATATGGAACGGGACAAGGTATGTTCCCCTGGTGTGCACCAGGGATTAAATGAAAACTAGCGCTCAAAAGCCACTTAATCTGATAATAATTTTATAACACGCTTCGTGTATGGCTTTCTAGGTTTAGAGCATCACACTGAAAGATCAACCACCGGCGGGGGAACGCATCAACCTCGGTCTCCCGGACTAAGGGTGACGACTACGAGCAGGGAAAGTGAGCACGAATTATGCTTCTAGGATGATATTCATAATGAATCGAAAACGTTTATCCAGACGGAAAGGGGTCCGCTAATGGGAAGATGCGATCGCTATTTCCTATCTTTGGAAAGCGGGGCCAGCAGCACGTAGATATCTCCAATCCGGATTTCGAAAAGACGCGCGAGAAGGAGGCGAGTGGGCCTGGGACGAAGAAGACAGGAAGAGCAGATACGAGGCCAAACAGGACGAATGCTCTAAAATTTACGGCCAGCGGGGGCAGTAAAGCGTTTAAGCTTGAGCCCTCGTGCAATGGCACGCTAGTCGGATCGTCCCCTCAGTCACTATACTCCGATGACATTATAGAGTACATTCCCGATGGAAACATACCAGGTCCATCGACTCCACATATGGCCAAAGGGAGCCAAGAAGAGCCAATTATCATTGAGTCCTCTCCGGTTAGGGACACGGCAGAGCACGAGACCCTAGTTCATTCTACATCACCAACAAAACTACACCGACCTGCCCGCGGCGAAGTTGCTAACGAGTTTTTCGCCCCACGTAAACGATGTACTTCTTCGACCACGTTTAAACGCCGAGCGAAAGACGGCGAAGGCGGGCACGCAAAGTGGCCCGATAAGGATAATCAGCACGTCCGCGGAGCTCAGACATCTTATGCTGGCCCATCTACCATTCCTCCAGGATCTCGTCCCAAACCGCGAAAGGAGGATCCGTCAGTTCCTCTTTCAACCTCAATTAGTCATTTACGCATTGACGAAGCTTCGCATCGCAACTACGAGCCGAGGTACCTTGTCGAGGCCATAGACTCTCAAGCGGAGCGGCATGCTAAATGTGAAAACGTTTTACGTTCAAGCACATCATGTCCCGCTATCTCACGATTCCTGACATCCAATTGTGATGCTACGGAGTCCTCCTGGAATGAAAAATGGAGACCGAGACGCGCCGATGAAGTGATTGGAAACAACGAGTCAGCAGTCTATCTCAGGGACTGGCTCGTTGCGTTGGAGATTAGGACCGATGGACAAGCCCCGGCAGACGATATCGAGATACCGGCGGGAAGCCGTAATAAGGCTTCACAGGGTATCAAGAGGCCTCAAATCACCCGGTCTGTTGACAAGCCGCGGAAACGGAGGAAAAGGGTTGATTCAGACGAAGAGAGCCTTGACGATTGGATTACGAGCGACGAAGAGGACACAGCAACACCAGCGTTCACATTTATTGAAGAGGTAGAGGAGGGTTTTTCTGATGATGACACTGAAAGTGGAAGTCCATGGAAACCTAAGCTTACTCGCCTTTCCCGCCGGCGTCGACCCGACAGTGGATACTCTGACGATCAGGCTAATGTTAACTCATTCTCCGTACCTAGACAGGCACATGACTTCTCAGAACGTCTCACAAACGCTATTTTATTAGCTGGTCCAACGGGTTCGGGAAAGACAGGTGCAGTTTATGCATGCGCCGAGGAGCTTGGGTGGGAAGTCTTTGAAGTATATCCAGGCATAGGGAAGCGAAACGGTACCAGCTTACTGAGCCTCGTTGGCGATGTGGGCAAAAATCACATAGTGAATCGCGCATCTCGCGGGGCGTCCAGTACTCACGAGAAGCACCTTCCAGCTTCGAGCATGTTACGAAGAGTGGCCGGAGGAAATAAGAGTGCCAGTCAAGAGACCGCGTCCCAAGTCTCCACCTCTTTCTTTAGCCAGTCTCACGAAGCTTCTGTGGGTTCTGGTGGTGATGGTCTTCCGAAATCCGAGTACCTGCGCGTCGATTTGAACGCTCAACGAGCTTCCCATTTACCAAGCGCCGCACCCATCCGCACTTCTCCAGAAAGTTCTGTTACCAGAAACCGCTCAGCGACACCACTAGAAAGTCTTGAGTCTGGACAAATCGGTGCCCGACAATCTATCATTTTGCTTGAAGAAGTTGATATCTTGTTTGGCGAGGACGTCAACTTTTGGCCCACGGTCGTAGCTCTCATTAGGGAATCACGGAGACCGGTTATCATGACATGCAACGGTAAGAAACCAAGTATAATGATGTTCTACTTGAAATGAAACTAAAATTTCGCCATTCTCAGACTTGAGCCTTGTTCCTTCGGATAGTCTGCCACTGCAGACGATATTGACATTTAACCCTTGTCCTCCTGATTCCGCAGTCCCCTATCTGCAGTGCATGACGCTTTCAGAAGGTTACGCGGTCCCGGAGACACACGTAAAATCACTCTACGGGCGCCGCTATTATCCTGATGTACTTGATAAACCCAACGACTTAGTACGGACGTTGACCTGCCCATCATCTCCACCGGATCTTCGCCGTGCGATCAACTCATTGCAATTTTTCTGTCAGGGCTGCCCTGAATCCAACGACATCGAGCCTCCACCCAGCTCCACTACCTCGAATCAAAGTCTATCTACTGATTTTGTCCTGGATGAGCTTTGTAGTTGGAACTGGTGTCAGAAATTTACGTCGGATTTCCTGCCTGTATGCAGCGAGCAGGCGGACGGACAGAGAAAACATGCACATGGGATTACTCGCCTGTGGCAAATCTCCGACTCTCTGTCCATGATTAATAGCTGTCTTGCGCGGAAACCTTTAGCAAATTTAGAGGTACGGGTTCACATTGTAACGAATGACATGGACAAGCTCAACCTGAACTGCCGGATAGTTGCACAGCTACTCAACGGGGTCCCCCTCCGACACTGAACTGGGCTACCAGTACCTTGAGTTCGCGTCGGACCCTCCTCATCTTCAAGACGGCATCGTTCAGTATAACCTGGACGAGGTCATCGCAAGAGAGGCCGCTGAGTACGCGAAAAGAGCTGCAGGGAATAATGCGGCTATCCTCGGGACCGGATTGATGGGAGAGGTTCGGACCGATGAGCGATGGAAGGGGACGAATATTGAGTTGCTTCTTGAGTCGACTGGACACTTTGCGCGCGTGTCCGGTGTCCTGGAGAAGATCGTCCCCGTGGCCATTCGGCAGAGTGTGGACGGACTGATTTTAGATTACGAGTCGTGGGTACGCATGATTGATCGGAGTGACATGGAACTAGAGGCGGCGGCTGTGAAAGAATCCGAAACGCGGAGAGGAGCGCGTGGTGGACGGAGTACGCGAAACAGCCAGCGGGCGCAATATCAACGGTATTTTGATCTGGAGGAGGAGGAGAGGAATGTTTGGCAGGCGAGTGGGCTGCCCTGAATGCGATTGCTGGGCGAATGCGAATCCTGATAAAGTGAGAAGCGAAAGTTGGATAAATTGACGGCCTAGCAACGAGCTGCCCGGGAGTACTATGGATGAGTGTTGACTGTGGCGGGGATGAATAAATGTACTGAAAAAGTCAAAGTCGAGGATAGGATAGTAGAGTGAGAGTTTTTAAATAAATTTAATATAAACCGTTGGTATGGGTGGGATCTCGTCGCCGCGGCTCAGTGCCGGTTCAAGTCAAGTCAATCCTCTCCTCTCTTGCTACTACTAACTACAGAGTCCACTCCTCCGCCTATTCAAAGTCCACAGCTTAGCTCGTCTTCCCCCTTCCCTCCCTCCCTCTTTCCTCTCCACTGGCCTCGTCGCCGACAAACGCGAGCTCTTTTATTCCGGCTATCCGATCGACAACTCAGGGTTTCCTCATCTCCTAGCCGACGCCGAAATCATGGACCAACCAATGGCTGCTTCGGGCGAAATCTCCTCTCGCCGTCACTCTCCTGCACCTCCTCTTGCTCCTCTCGAGTACCTTCAATCTCAACGCAGAGGCTCTCTGACAGACCCATCCCTTCACGTCGGCCCGACCGCGTCCGGCAACGGAAACCACTCCTCTCAGTTCAGACAACACGACCTACATTTGTCTGGTCATCCAAAACAGGGCGAAACGCGCACAAGAAACGCACGTCCTCCTCCACTCGTTGCCCCTCCTGCACCCTCATTCAGCTTCGGCGAATCCTCTGCACAGTCTCCTTCATCTTCGACCCTGTCTAGTCGGGTTCAATTAACTAACGACGTGAAAGAGCGTGGGAAACGTGGTGCGCATCTTACCTGAACTGAGAATCATGCATTAAGCTCATTTTGACACAGAAGAGAGATCTCGATCGAGTAGTGGTCAGCACTGTAAGTCTACGTTCTCAACGCTAGTGGACACTATTCGTACTGTCGTGAACTTACCTGCATGACTTGCGCAGCACCCGATCGTCAGTCTGACGAGATGGATACGGATCCTATCCGAAATCCTACAGACAATAAAACGACCGACGAACAGAGGTTACCCTCGAATTTTGATTATACTATGCGTCGACATTCTGTTCCGGGAGGGCCGCAGCTGGGTTTAACTCATTCGCGTGGCATTCCACCTTCTCCTTCTCAAGCAGGCGCGAAGCGGAAGATGTCTACTGATAGAGCCCAGTTGCCGGTTGTAGGCGAAGAGATCGATCCTAAACTTGCTGGGCCGGGTGTCCATACTGGTACGGAGGTCGATCCTGATCAACCCGCGCCAAAGCGAAGGAACTCTGCATTTGAAACGCAAAGAATGGCTCAAATGAGTTTGTATGACCGAAGAGACTCCCTGGATTCACGTATGAGCAGTGGAACTCCAACTTCCGCGTGGTGGTCGAACGATAGGCGAGACTCATCTTCATCGATGTTCTCTGGTACATCTATGGGCAGCAGCGCGGGCTTCAACTCCCCGGCCTTCGCCGGAGATATGCATGGTAGACAGCCCAGTAGCATGACTGCATTCGCGTGGCCCCAGAACCCGAATACAGGTTCTAACGACGCATCGGCACCTCAAGGCATGCAAGTGGCATCTCCCTTGGAATCCAACCTTAACAGACAGTTCGAAGCCCCCGTCCCACCTCACTCTCTTGTACCCTCCAACAATATGCCAGTTGACCGACGGATGTCTGCTCCAGACGCTATGGCTCTTAACTCTTCGGTCCGGCCTGATCGCTCTTTGCGCTCCCGCTCCCGTCCTCCCTCCCGCTCTGCCATTGTCGCCTCTCGCACGAGTGAGACCAGTCCCACGAGCCCCGACATCTCCCCCTCCAGCACCCGACCAGAAGAGTCCATTTCTTCGGCTGGCTCTACCACTCAGAATCATGCATCATCCCCAGACAAAACATCGAATCATACCCCGTACTCTCGATCACCGGAACTCCGGGTATCCCATAAGCTCGCCGAGAGAAAACGAAGAAAGGAAATGCGAGACCTCTTTGATGAACTGCGGGACCAGCTACCAGCCGATCGTGGCATGAAAGCAAGCAAATGGGAAATACTCAGCAAAGGTTCATCCTTTTCATGTCCTCCATAGTTAATTGTTTTGCTAACAATACGATTCTTCCAGCCATAGACTACATACAACAGATGAAGGCAACTCAGAACGACATGGCGCGCGAGATTGAAATGCTACGGCACGAAGTAGAATCAGTACGCGTTGGTGTACCTTACGGCCACCATCCTGCCGCTCCGCACCCGGTCCTGTATCCCCCACCTGGCCATTATGTTCCGCCCGCTCCTCAGCCGCCCCCACAGCATCAAGTCCCTCCGCAACAGTCATTATCACGCCCAGGTTCCTCGCATAATGCTTTTGTCCCTCCCGGGGGTCCAAATCCATCGGCAAACGGCAAGGCACAATCATAGGCATGTGTAATGTAGCGGCTGTAATGTAGCGGCGTTGACGTCGTTCCAAACCCTTTTGCCACATCGCTGTAGTTTTACGTGTTTATCTGCTTTCTCGCTTTTTTATTCGGTCACATTTTTGTCCCTTAGGGTTGATGTATATTCTCCTTTCTCAAGGGACTGGTTCCTTCGCACGGAAGAACGCTAGCGTATTTAAACGAGACACGGTCCGTCTCTACATATAGCCTTAACAATTACCACTGCCACTTTCCATTGCCGTGGAGTGAATAGATAGCTTCGCGAATCTGATACTACTACAACTCAGTACTCACAGTTAGGGATTTAAAGAAAGCATTCTTATTATCCGAGTGACACATGGTGGAAAGGAAGACTCTGTTATTGGTGGGCTATAGTAATGTTCCAGGTTATGTTCTTTGCGGTGGGTCGCGAAGTCTTTACGGCCATAGTGCGTTCATAACCACACGTGTCGTCGGGTCAAGTCAAGCTAACGCTAACGAATAGCCAACGCGAATGGGGTGTGGGATACAGGTGCTTCTTGCTTGAGTTAGTCATCACCAGAGTCTATACCAGCTCGATCTTCATTACCACAAAATATCCGTGTCTGTATGAAAATCGCGTGGAATGAGGAATCACAGAAGGTGGTATATTAAACGAGAAGACTGATAGAGTCTCCTTCGCTTGGAAGGCATCTCGAAAGGGTCGACTCTTTCCCGTCCAGTGAATTGAAAGATCTGTAAGGTTCGGTTCTCAAAGCTACTCCAGGACAGGAGGTGTACCTACAAACATCGAATTCATGTTGATACAGTATTCGTTCCCCCGTCACTCGCTTGCTCTTCAGTTTGTTTTTCCGCCTTTTCCGCTTCCTCCTTTTCGGCCCGCTCTTCTGCTTCCACGACTTCGACATCGAGAGGGAACGTCAAGATAGCCGCAATCCCAGTCAACTGATTCAACTCTGCGGCGGTTGATATATTTGAGGTGAATGGGAACATGAAAGACGGAATTACTGTCAGTTGGAGATGAAAGACGCGAGGGGGAAGGGCATGCTAAAGGTGTCGTGGTACTCACGTTGTCCCGACTCGTGCATACTCGAGAAAATCAAGACTTCCGCGCCTTTCTGCCGCACGTATTCCACGAGTTTGACGTACTTCTTCCGCAACACGGGGTCGCTTGCACTATGGGTGAAATGTGAATTTGTTCAGAAGGGAATGAATTTGAATAGGAAGGGAAGGTGACCAGAAACCCACCGAAATAGCTCATCGGAGATAAGCAAGGTGCCAATGGCACCTCGGTATGCGGCAAGTGCCACATGGTCAGGACCATACCATGCCCGCATTTCGTCGACCGACAGCATTTTGTGAAATCTAGGAAAAAGTACAAGGAATATAAAACACAACGACAAAAGAACTCGGCAGGTACTTCCAATACGTACTTATCAAGCATAATACCTTCTCGCGCGAATTTTGTCTCCTTAAGTTGGCTCATGACCTAATATATTGACAAGTCGTGTACAGTAAGAATGTTCGTGCCAAACAAAACGGATCGGAACTATTCACTCGCCTCAGGGCTCTTCATCACTTCCATCAGACTATGAACATGCGGACTACTGACATGAACTCTCAAAAACTTGTTCTTTGCTTGCAGTAGCGCTTTGTTGTTCGATTTGGTTGCCTCGGAGAATATGTAATCGTAGAAAGCATCTTTGACGAAGCCAGGACTGGCAAGGACAATTGCCCGTAAAGACGAATAAGGTATGTGTCGGAGGAAAGACTGATAAAGAGTCTCGTAGAAACGATCTAATCCTTTATCGTGGAGGGTTGTTGATCCCGTTCGTTTTCGCGGAACAGTAACTTCCACGCGCTGGCGAATCACAGTCATATGTTCGGAGAGAAGGCAGACAGCCGCCGTGCCTACAGACGACGTCAACCCAGTAATGCGTAGCGAAACCTTGTCGCCCACCTTCACCACACACGATAGCTCCTACCTCAGCTCCTTTTCCTTCATCACACGCTTCACGTACCCTTGACAACGCAATACTGTCCCATTCGGCCTTCACAATACGCACATCGCGGTTGACTTCAAGGTCAAGAGTGTGGTAGGCGCCCATCTTGACGAAAGGATTCTCCTGTGTGACTTGACCAGATATGGATAGGGAGGCGCCTTGAGATGAAGAAGCATTCTCTGATCCTGCCGAAGGGTTGCTATTATTCGAAGATGATACCGCCGAGGAAAAGTGCATCTTCTGCACGGACAAAGTGAGTGTTGTCCTGACACGTTGTGAGCTGGTGGATCCTGTGGCTGACTCTGACTGGACGCGACTAAAGCAGCATAATTCAGCATCGTTGCTGAATGAAATAGAGATTCACTTCATACCGGATTGCGGGAGCGCGTACCTCGTCGCCCTACGATACGCATGAGACGGGAGAAGCGTGACGAGACGGAAATATTCTAACTTCTTGGATGAGATTATACAAATGCCACATATCCTCGTCTTCTTCTGGACGCAGAGTAACATAGCCCTAAGCAGGCAGTGGAATACATATCAGCTACAAGATTGTGAGTTGTTCACGGTAGGGATACTCACAGAACGATCCTTTTCAATATGTCTCCCTAATTGTTTCATTGTTTGCTTGACGGATAGCGGCCCTTCAATAAGAGCCTTGCAAGTACCGTAGACGATTCAACCGACGTTATATCCTCAAGTCTTGAGACAGAATATAATTTCACGGATTACGTCATGCCTACAATGAATGAAATGAAATCGACGATCACTAATTCACTCCTCTCACGGGCCCGCTGTAGTGCCTCTTTTTCTACCGCAGAGTCCGCGACTGAAGAAACTGAGCTAGATTATCCTTAATCATGGATATTAAGGACCAGTCCCATTCGTCCCATGCTATTGCGCCAAACGAACGGCCGGAAGGCTCGAATACAAGCGACGACGAGATCTTCGAGGAACTGGAACGAGAGATTGAGGAAGACTTTGACATGACCGCCTTCAGGGAACAGCGGTTAGAAGAGCTGAAACGAGAGTAAGTCGGGATTCTCGTCTATCCTTCTCACTATTTCCATTTCATTTCATTAAAACTTAGAATGAACACCACAAGAACTATGAGAGAACAAGGGCATGGTAGGCTCGAAGAGGTCTCAGATGAAAAGGAAGTGATACGGATTAGTGCGTGAGTGATTTCATAGAACTTGAGAAATGGTTGCCAAGCAGGGAGACTCAAGGTCCGAGAAGCGTTGTGCCATTCACTTCTACCACCGCGATTTCAAAAGATGCGAGATTATGAATAAGCATTTAGAAGTAAGCAAGCCACATAAGATAGGGAATGACTCCTTACAACTTTCACAGGTGCTTGCTCCAAAACACTTCGAGACGCGCTTCCTCAAAGTCTTCGTCGAAAATATTCCATGGCTCGTCGAACGTCTACAGATCAAGGTGCTCCCTTGTGTGATCTGCTTCATCAACGGGGAAACAAAATACCGGCATGTGATAACGTGTATACCTCCATGAGTTGTTCTGATCTTCATTTCCAGTCTGGTTGGATTTGAGGAGTTCGGAAATTCTGATGCGTTTGAGACTGCCGCGTTGGAACTACGTCTCCAAACGTCGGGTATGTTGATAAAGAATTGACTTGTCTTACCGGACCTCACTCGTAACCGTTAGGGATTATCGACAAACCAAGCTTGCCATCAAAGCCGTTGATGACCATGTATAGCTCCTCGTCCAGCAAAATAAGCGGGCGAGCTGATAGGGATGATTCCGATTCAGACTAGTGATTATCGTATGGGATGATCGGCGATCGCTTGGAGGATGACGAAGAAATAGAGGTCGGGATCGGGATCGGGCGACGTCAGCCTCATCCGACAGCCTGCACTGTACGCGGAATTAGTGAAGAAATAAATTCCTTCGTGTCCTATGCGTTCTCGTCTCAGGCCCGCTTTCTCTCAGCTTGTGCCTCGCAACGAGCGATTCTTTTTGTCCCATTCTTTCTCTTCTGTGATGGGAAAGCGTTCACACTCCGCGGAGGGTGGATCCACCAGCGATAGCCACAGGGCGAAGAAACCCCATGTTCAATTGAACCTGCTTTACAACAAGATAGCCACAGCTGAGAATGCCGCTGCTGTCGGTGAGAACCCTCCTCTCTGGATACTGCTGGATGCCGTCAAGACCGGTCCGAGCAAACTAGAAAAGGGGGATTCTGTTGTATATTGGATGAGGATGGAAGACTTGAGAGGTCCGTTGGATTTCTACGTGGTAATGCTGTTAAATGAATTACACGTGTTTGACAAATCTTCCCGAAGTTGCCGATAATAGGGCTCTGAGTTTAGCCTCCAAGCAAGCCCAGAAGGACGGCATCCCGCTGCTTGTTTTATTCGTTATTAGTCCACAAGACTACGAAGCTCACGATCGCGGCCCGAGACGCATAGATTTCATGCTTCGTAATCTCAAGATTCTCAAGGTGAGACGCGTAACTGAGCCATTTTCACAGCAGACAACTTATCCATTCCACCAGGCATCTCTTTCCAATGCTCATATTCCCTTATACACCACCACAATTGAACCTCGGCGGTCTATCCCCGCGAAAGTCATGGCATTGCTTCAGGGCTGGGGTGCCACTCGATTGTTTGCAAATATATCATACGAGGTTGATGAATTGCGGCGAGACATTGAATTATGTGAGCTCGGGAAGGATGCGGGCATTAAATGTGACTTTGTCCAGGATAAATTGGTAGTCAATCCTGGGGTAATTACGACTAAAGACGGAAAGGCTTATGCGGCGAGTACTAATCAACAAAATACCTTCCCATACTCATTTAGTTTCAATTAGGTTTATTCCCCATGGCAGAAGAAGTGGGCTGAATTAGTCAACAAGAATTTGAACTGGATTGACGAGGTGTCGGAGCCCCAGGCAAACCATGAAGGAATACGAACCTCCAAGCAATTTGCCACCTTGTTCGATTCGGATATCCCTGAGTTCGTTAAGAGATTTGAATGTGCAGATAAAGACAACATGGCAAAGTACTGGCCTGCTGGGACCGACGCGGCATTGCAGGTAAAGTGTAGTGATTGTCGTTCTGGACATTGTTCTTAGAGAAATGAAGATGTTGGACCGTTTCTTGCATACGAAGGCCCGTTCGTGCCAGATCGGAGAGGTCTCACCCTTGTCAGAGGGTGCCGAGGACTCCGAGAAAAACAGTCGCATCAAAGAATACATCACCGGGCGAAACCTCGCTGACAAGGATACAACTTCGCGATTGAGGTGACTCACACTAAACAGCCTTCTTGAACAATGCTGAACGGAAACTTTGACAGCCCGTATCTTGCTTCGGGTGTTCTTTCAGCCCGGGCTTGCGTGCGCGCTACAATTGCCTTCCTCAAGAACAAGAATGTCGAGGCCAGTAGAAATTCTGGTGTGGGAATGTGGGTTCAGGAAATTGGTGAATGCAATAAGAATTCCCTTCGGATCGGATATCGTACTGATTGTGATAGCCTGGCGAGACTTCTACAATCATGTTATGGTAGCCTATCCCAGAGGTACGACTTCCAGCAATGGGTTTACTTCCTTGCTAATTAGCCGTTGTTAGTCTCCATGGGTAGACCTTACCTTGAAAAATTTTCGGATGTCAAATGGGAGACGAATAATGAGCATCTCCAAGCTTGGAAGGATGGTAAAACTGGTGTACCAATAGTCGACGCGGTGAGTGGTTATTCAGTTCTGATGCCTTCGATTGAACGAATCCTGTCCAAAGGCCATGAGGCAATTGAATGAGTTTGGTGCGGGTGATGATAAGTTTGCGATATTCCCACCAGGCTGACTTTCGGTTTGCTAGGATGGATGCATAACCGATGCCGGATGATCGTGGCAATGTATCTGACGAAAGATCTCATGCTTGATTGGAGACTCGGCGAAAAGGTGGGTATTTCGGTAGCCGTCTTCTGATGAATTTGTGTTCACGACTTCTTCAGTACTTCATGGAGAACCTTATTGACGGAGACTTGGCGTCGAATAATGGTGGTTGGCAGTGGAGCGCAAGCACTGGAACCGATCCTCAACCGTACTTCCGTATCTTCAATCCTTTATCGCAGAGCGAAAAGGTACTTACGCCTCCTGTGATGGCGTGTATAATGTTTACCTTACGGCGCTACTTGATAGGCGGACCCATCCGGAAACTACATTCGCCACTACGTTCCAGAGTTGAGCAAGTTGAGCGGCAAAGGTATTAATATCTTTGTCTCTCGTCTCGGAGTCATCTGATCCATTCTGTCACTTAAGCTATTCATGGACCTTCTGCAGAAAGTGCTAGGAAACACGGATATCCCATGGCACTTGTAGACCATAAGATGGCGAGAGATAGGGCGCTCAGGCGTTACAAGAATCCTGGAGAGGAGTGAATCATCTTTCTAGGCACCTGCGAATCAGTTCCATTCCCGTGCTACGCCCATATGCAATATCTGTATAGAAATTAGTAGCACAACCTTTCATTATTATGCAGCAATGTCTTGGCCACGTAGTCAAATTTTGTTACGTACAAGAACATGGGAATGCGCGGAGCTTGAAGTTGTGACGCGACGCGTTTGTTTGTTCGTACTAAATAAAGAGCCACGCGTCTTCAATGCACCTTACCTTCTGACAATCAACATGCTTTATCACTCGCGATGGGCTCCCTCGCGAGTCGACGAGAAGTCTGCTTCGTATGCAACAACCAGTAAAGATGACGATACTGCAAAGCATCAATCGTCTGCTTCAAGCACAACGATTGCTGATCTCAAGGACTTTGCTCAATGGTCCGACCCCGCACTCCGGTTGATCGATGAGGAAGCAAACCGGATGGATGTCGATATACAGGTTAGCTTACATGCTACTGAGCTTAACCTGCATAACGATGTTGCGTTCGTCAGTAGGCTCCGGCTAGTGCGGATGGCGAGACGAATTCAATCATGGAAGCCAGTCTTGTCATAGACACAAATGTCCTTCTTGGACACCTTCAAGTGCTGCAGCAGTTCGCGCAAGACTTGGAAAAAGAGTCTTTACCCATATGGATAGTCATTCCAGGAGTTGTTGTAGAGGAACTAGACTAGTGAGTGGAAATGCGGGTTTCTCATCCAACGGCTAGAACACTCATCCCCTCCAACTTCCGTGATTCTAGTCAAAAAAATGACAGGAACCGGCAACTATGTTGGGCGGCCCGACTGGCTTCTACATGGATTCTTACAAAGCTCAGAGAACGCAGGACTGTCCGGGGACAGGCATACCAAGAAACCCTCCAGCGTTCTGGCAGCTGGAAAAGACGGGATCCCGTGAGTGTAAGAATGAAATAATAAGGAGCATGCTCTCAGTAGGACCACAAGGGCACGACAAACGATGATCTTATTGTAGACTGTTGTTTATATCTGCACGAGAAACGGCGTCATACGGTACTCGTAATCAGCCAGGATAATAACCTATGTGCGACTGCAGAATCTCAAGGTCAGTACATTATGTTCTTCCAGCTATTTTCGCTTATAGTTCTCCGTAGGTATTCCGACGCTGAACCCAAAGGGTTATGCACGGTGGTCAAGTAGATCACTGGCTCGATTGCTCTTCGGAGATGACTATCCGCACCTGAGTAGTTATGCGGACTACAGAGAGACTTTCCAACCTAAGCGAGTCCGGGAAGCTCTTAATGATGAACTAGGAGAGCAGGGCGTGAAAATCACACAGCAAGGAGACGACGGCATGGAGATCGACGATGATGGTTTCATATACACTGAGCCCCCTCCACAGCATCTTCTGGACGATCTTCACGATCAAATGCTGGCACATTTCGGCATCCTTCTCTGCGAGCTGTTGCAGCGTGTCGCTCCTCCAAGTCTGTTCACGGAAGCACGCGCGAGGTCTGGTGCGGCATCCTCGAGGTATGCGTCCTCCATTTCGTCAAAGCCCGCGAAAGACTGGAAGCCGAATGAAATACTTTCGTATTTGTGCAATCCGCGACGTATTCCGCGCACAGCCTCTGCTGCGGATGTCAAGGCGCTGACGAGCGAGACGTCACGGATGATTGCTTTCTTTACAAACAAGTATGATTCGCAGGGCCGCAGCGGACAGCATTGGGCGCATGCGGACTGGGTTGCATGCCTGGAGAAACTGGGAATACTGGCTCGAGTATACGAGGATCAAGGAATAAAGAATTCACTTGGGCAACTAGGACCACAAATGGAGCTCGTGTTTGCAAGTCGGATGCGACCCTCGGGTACGGGGACATTTTGATTTTATGTTTGTTTAATCGCGGAATGTTATTATATAAGGTAGATTAGATAAGTCATTTCTAGTGTGACACTGTCACTGATTGCGTCGTTTGCATCGGGACTCGGTTGAGCGTGGGAACTGCCTTTCTTGTACTGAAACTAACCACCGGTGCTACTTAGTAGCAGCAAGAAGCTGTGCCTTATCCTCTCGCAGCATAGAGGGCGTATCTCTCCTTTGCCCCCTTCTCCTATCCCCTCTTTCCCCCCGACGGCAAACACTATATGGCTTCTCGTCGTCGGATTCTCCAGATTTTCCTATGTATTCTCGCCATCGTCCTTGTCGGCACAGTCGTAGTCCTCTCCTCTGTCTCCATTTATCTCAAGATTGACAATGCCGCATACCTCACAGAAGAGGAGGTTGGCCCTGTTGAGGAAGATGCCAATTGGAACGCCACTGCAGCTGGCAAAGTCGAGCGCATTCCGCGCATCATCCATCAAACCTGGAAAACGGAGACCCTGCCTGACCGTTGGAAGGACATTTCTCAACAATGCAGAGACATGATGCCAGACTAGTAAGCCTTCCGTGTCCTTTGAACTCATTCGCTGGGCTCGAGATTGTCACCTTTTTTCAAACATTTTGCGCATTTTTCCTTCTGTGATAACGTTCGCGCGCATTGGTCACGACCCCGCCTCGGTTGCTTTCGCGACGCGTATCATGATGCTGACCATGTGCTTCTGATAGTGAATATATTCTTTGGACCGACGCTAAATCTCGCGAGTTCATCGCCAGAGAGTATCCGTGGTTCTTGGACACTTTTGACTTGTACACCTACCCAATCCAGCGGGCGGACGCGATTCGGTACTTCGTGCTCCACCACTATGGCGGTGTGTACCTTGACTTAGACGTGGGATGTCGCCGAAGACTGGACACACTCCTCGTCTACCCCGTTATCCTTCCCAAGACTATCCCTGTTGGGATCTCTAATGATCTCATGTTCGCTGAGAAAAATCACCCGTTCATGGCGCAAACTATTCATAACTTGGTCACGTTCGACCTTAATTGGGTACTCAACTATCCAACGGTGATGTTCTCCACTGGTCCCATGTTCTTGTCTGCACAATACGGCATTTGGACGTCATCCCATTTCCCGACACCAGATGCTCCAGGTGGAGAAGTTCGTGTCCTTCCCAAAGCCTTGTACGGCAAGAACGCAAAGGTCGAGGATGTGCCAAATTCGTTCTTCCTTCATTATTACGGGAGCAGTTGGCATGCAGATGATGCGGCGTTTATTGGCTTCTTGGGTAAATGGGGCAAAGCCTTGATGTGGATAGGTTTCATCTTGTTTGCCGTCGGAACAGTACATTTATTACTGAGGAGAAGAAATCGCAAGAGGTCGGAAGGATATCAAATTTTGCTGCCACGGGCGTATCAGCGAAATGGGCGATGGACGGTCGATTTGGGATTGTTCACCCTCAATTCAAGAAGTTGGTCGGGTAGCTCACCTTCATCATCTTGTCCGCCTACGCCAGGTGCGGATGAAGAAAGTATGCCGATGCTTCCATTACCTTTCGACGTAAGACCGCCATCACCTTCCGCTTCAGAAGCTTCAATCGAACGACGAAAGGGTCTTGTTGGTGTGCTAACACGATATCGAGTCTGGATAATGACGACCATTACCGGTGGATTCGAACGACCACGAGGACGCACCGGTACTGTTGGTGCTGCTTCTCCCGCTTCCCGTCGCGGTTGGCCATATCGCGGGTACCTCTTCTTCCTTCCAGCCATCTTTACTCCGAGCACTGTACCTATTCCAGAACAAGGATCTCGCCGGCCGAGTAATACGCGCTCTGCTTCCGCATCTACATCCGCATCAACTTCATATATCAGAAATTCCACGCATCCTCCGGGAGAGAAGAATGGCTATGCGGACGATGATTTGGAAGATGCTGTTGTATATGGAGCGTCTTCGAGTTTACAACCTACTGTAGACGGGCCGGGTCAGGTTTTTTCCAGACCTCCAACTCCTGGAAGTTTGGGAGGCGCGCCGCCACCTTACCCAGGAGCGACGAATGACGGTGGAGCAGTAGCTTTACGAGTAAGGAGCGCAGATGGGACGTGGGGCTCATGGGAGGCGCACTAAACATGAAAAAAAGAAAAAAGAAAAAGAGACGATATCTACACGTATTTTTTCGACGTTTCCCGTGGTAGCCTGCATGCTATTACACCTACAGTGCCCACGCCAACGTTACACGACTCACAGGACTACAACTCAATCTTTCAACTTTTCTACGTTGGAGAGCTTTGACAGACTGGGATTTTTTGCTTTACTTTTACTTTCGTTCCTTTAGTCTGATACCCTCCCATTTCGTAGCTTCGCATTTCTTGCATAATTCGCGTTATGTAAGTAGAGACGGATTTTTTTATTTCCTTGTCAGTCTAATTTACGTGACGTTGTCCTACATCTAAAAAGAAATAAAACATGGAATACGATCCAAGGTCTTTCTTTATTCGAAAACTCGATTTGAGATTGTTTTTCACTGGTGAATTCCATTTGTAGATTCAATAGAACTAGGGCAAATAATACAAAAGTGAATGGCTGAGATGAGAGTTGAATAAGTTACAGCAAACAATCAAACTTGGTTTAAATACGTCTGAGATAAAGGATCAAGCAGAATGAGGTTTAACCGCAATAGGTCTCATCCTTGACGAAAGCAAGAACATCGCGACCCCAGCAACAGCATACGTGAAAGACGGGCCGACGGTCCAGTACGAAGCACATGCTATTGACGAGAGCGGAAGACGGTCAGCACTCATATCAGTCACAAGGGTAAGTGAACCATAGAAGCCTACCAAGGAGTGGTCCTATCGCCCTTCCAAGCTGTCCAGAAGACCTGAACTGACCCAGGGCCTTACCCTTAGCAAGTTCCGGGTGTGCCACATGCGGCTTCCCAGTGTCCGCATCCACGGTCTCATCGCATTGTAACGACGCAAACGCAGTGAGTGCATTGACAACTGTCGCGCTTGTAAAGGCAAGGCACACTGCGGCAAGTCGTAGAAGAAGGATCGCCAGTGAAGTGCGAGTTGAGACAAAGTGTGGTAAGATTGCGAGAAAGACGAGCCCGAGTGCGCAACTTGAGACGCCTCTGCGCGCCATAACGCCTTCGCCAGTCTTGGACATAGATCGCCGTACGTATCCACCCTGGAGAAGGGCGCTGATAATACCGATGAATCCAATAAGCATTCCGTTTTGTGAGTTCGTCCAGTCGAACACTGCATAGGGGGTTAGTGACCGGGAGGTACTCCTCGGAGAAAGAAACAACGCACAGTCAAATGTTAAGAAAGTCAAGGTGAATTCGACACCGGAGAACAATCCAAGGAAGAGGAAATGCACTCGCTGCAACGTCTTAAGCAATTTAATCCTCCTCTGAACATCTTCCTCCCGAGTCAACTTAGGCTTCCCATTCTGCGCAGATCCATTACTATGTCCATTTGCTTTCCCATTCGTCTCCTTCTCCGGGGCAGTCTTAACAACAGTCCCCCGCGTCTCCGGTAGAGCAAGAGCCAAGAACAATGTTTCCGCGCTAAGCAAGACAAAAGTCAAGAATGCAGGGACAGCATAGACGTTAAATTCAAAGCCACCGGCAGTCAAAGCAGGTGGAACTGGTCGCGACGCAAAGTATGCGCCGATGGGCGGGCCAATGATAAAGCAGATTGCGAAAGCAATTCCGACGTGTGCGAGAGCCTTGGCACGGTTTGCGGGAGTAGTTATGTCCGAAATTATAGCGCTAAAATCAGAACGGAAAGACAAGGAGCCACTTAGCACACTTCCTCCTCGATATAAGACGGATTCCGGGACTCACATGGCTAACTGAACATTTCCTTCACTTAATCCTCCAATAGCGCGTGAGAGCGTATACGAGACGAATGACGTTGACTGAATCCAGCTATTGAGTTAATGAGACCTCGCATTTACCGGGGAATTATGATTGCCACGTACACCAAAGCACTAAGGATATTTCCTGCCATAGTGAGCAAAAGGATCTTCTTCCTCCCATACTTGTCCGAAAGTGAACCGATGTGAGGTGAGACAAGGAACTGCAGTGTTCTGTTGCAGCGCGCCGTACAAAGGGAAAGTTGTTCAGAGACTGATAGCCATGGAACAAGTTTGACATACGAGAAAAGAGATCCCATGAAGCCACCTAATAGCACCACATCCCATTTTTGTGAGCTTTTCGCTGACTTGATGAATAGACTTCGGAAGGCGGAGACGAAAGCGAGCGTGCGAGAAAGGAAACCTTTAGGGTCGGATGCTTCGCGCTATGAATTTCGTTCAGTCAGGATCCTCACTCTGTGGCACGGCTATGCATGCGAGGAATCAACTCACTATTGTATACCATTCAATTATACGTGGAAAGAGCGGTAGAGGGATCGTGAAAGCTGCAAAACGCCAGTCAGCATATCGTGCAATAGTGTTCCGCCACAAGGACATACCAAAGAGATCCAGAACGAGGGAGAGGAACACAATAGTCTCAACTTTCGCCATAGCGAAACAGCAGAATACACCAAGTACCACCTTGAAACTGAAGAGAGCCGGCTCTCGTAGAAACGCAAAAAGTCTGGTTAAATAAGAGAAGAAGAGAGACTGTGTGGGATAATGTTACGAGCGACGCGACGTGTTCCAATGCATTTCACCGCTTTGACCGCCAATCGCGGCGGCCGTGACTCTAACACATGTTCTCAAGCCGCTCATCGTCAACCCAGTGCTCTCGCTTCACTCTCACACAGATGTGAACTTTCCATGTTCTCACACCGGTACTCAGACTGCTTAATATTATTAATTTATTTTCTTCGGCATATATGCGCGTGAACAAATTTCGGACCCGCGGTTCTCGTGGGAGATGAACTACGTTTCCCTATCGTCGGTACCCTTCGTTCCCCTATACGCCTGGTCCTCCGAAGCAATCGTTAGGCTCGTCTGGTAGTGCGAGCTCGTCTCCGTCTTTGTAATCTCCCTCAACGCCATCGTCGCATACGCAGCTGTGTTTAACTGTAGATTCACTTGCAACGCCACGAATTTCCCATTCTCAACTATCACAGGAGGCTCCGTCCCCAGTAGCTTATCCTCGTCAGATTGAGCGAGAGGAACATCCGGATCAGTGTACCGCAACACCTTCCAGGAAAGTTCCTTCGGCTTCAGGATGATTTTCCTGTAGGATCCACTCAAATTGTAATCCCTGTGAAATAAGAACGTTAGATGAAATTCTCGTGGGAGATACCGCACGTACTTATGTTTACTGGTGAAATTGTCCGGGTCTAGTCCATCCATTTTTAAGAACTCCCGGTACCGCTCTCCCAAAGTTCCACCGGGAAAGGCGACATCCTTGCCGGGCAGTGGCATTATAATATCGAATATCGAATATTTGTCGATGTCTTCCTCGGTCAGAGTTTTAATGCGTGGTGCTACCCAAGGTCGTCTCGGTTTCTTGTGCGAAATTCCGATCGGCGCATCTGCAAGGAGCATTGTTAACATGCAGAAAGTTCGTCCATCTGTGATACGGACCATCTTGATCTTCGTCGAGTATTTCTGCTTCTTCGAGCTCGTCATCAATTTTTTGTCTACCGCCCTCCTGTTCGTAGACGAGGTCGCCAACGACTGGCTTCTCTGCACCGAATAATTTTACGCGCTCCGAAACGATGGCATTCCAGACATACGATTGATATGCATGCACATACATCAATCGAAGGTTTCGAGGTATCTTCAATCTGTCAGCTGTGCATTCGTGCGCTGCAGTAATGAAAGTATCGTACTGTTGATAAGGCACCCATTACATTCCGCGTATCACCTTTCATCTTTTTAAAACTCTCAAGAATACAGCGCTCCGCGACTACTCGGCGTGGCAAGAGCTGCAGAGCCTTATCCAGATTTTTTTCAACTAACCAGGCGTTCCGTGCTGCGACGACATCTGGGTGCTCGCCTGGTCTATGACTGAGAATGAGGGATGCGGCCTTTTGCCAATCGCATCGGAGTAATGCCAAGCCAATTGAATGTGTAGGAATGGACGAGGTGCCGAAGCGTTGCATGCCTTCGGATGACATGTCTTTTAGATTTAATTTGTTTGGTAGAGTGAGTAGGAAGACTCACCATAATAGTTGATAAAGCCCTTGTCTTTGAGAGACTCCATGGCTTTCCCCAATACATCAAGGGGTTCGACGCGGACATTTCTATTGCATGTTCAAATCAACGACTTTGAGACGAGATAATTTGCTCACACCTCAACGTAATGACAAAAGCGTTGCCCTTCAGCATTCCTAAATCTAGCCCAGCGCGTCCATACCTGAAGTCCGTGATACGCACACCGCGCTCGCCACGCTGAGTGACAGCTTCCTCGTGGGACCTACGTCCTGGGACGCCATTTGCTAGTTTCCACACATCTTCAACAGTCTTATTACCTCTTCGGAGCGCCACACGCTGGACGGTCACTCCGCGCTTATCCTTCGTGCCTGCGATGGAGAGATCTTTAATGTTGCAGTGTAAAGTCCGCGCAAGGTTGCTTAGTGCATCTTGGTTATCACGATTAGTCTTCTGCATCGTGAAATGTATGTATGGCGGGTAATTTCCACGTTCAGGTTTGTTACCTCGATCCCCTGGATACGACCACTGTCAGATCGACACAAAAGGACAGGGTCAATGTTATTGCCCACCTCGACCTCGACCAGCATCGCGTCCTTGACCACGTCGTGCCCATTTTATCACGACGCGGCCCTCCTCAGTCGAATTACTCGTATCCGTCTCAGTCTCGAGCTTTCCGCCGAAAAGCTCGCGAATAGTCTTATGAAACTGCGTTCGAACTGATTTCGATTCCACCGGCTAAGGAACGGGTCAGAGAAAGAGCTTGATGGTAGCATGAGTGGTACGCACGTCGGAAACAACTTTTCGAGTATCTTCGACTTTACTGTCGCCCTTGCGACCTCCTCCACCTCGTCCACGCCCACCGCGATCCTTTCCTCTTTTCCCTCTTCGAGGTTTTGATGAAGACTCGATCGGTACCTCCGCTTTTTCTTCTCCGTTTTCACCAGAAGCTTCTCCATCGCCAGACCCCGGCACTCTCGCTTGCCGTCCGGACCAGCCACTGTCACTGACGAAAGGAGGTTCTGGGCCTTCGATATACAACTGTTTCAGCTGGGAAATTAGAGGCTCCGAGAGGAAGGATGCGAGAGCGGTATTGAACGTTTCTGGCCATGGTTCAGAGTTTGAGCCTTCGGGTTCAGTCCCATCCTTCGTATCCTCGTCCACGGTCGAGGATGCTGCATTTTTGTCTCCCGACTCAGTTGACGGTTGCTCGACTGGAATATGTTTCCCTGTCGATTCGCCGTGTTCTTCGGTGTGACTTGAAGTTTTCACGGCGTCCGGTTTCTTCGCTTCAGAGCTCGGCATCTCCAAGGACTTAATATGAATGACTTCTCCATCCAGATTAACTTCATATACCAGGAAATCAGCAAACCTTCATAGATAGCCATCAAAATTATTAACCCCCATCAATATAAGCAGTAGAAAGCACGAACCTTTGCTTAATGATAGCATGTATAGGAGGCAAGTCTCTCGAGATATACTCCGAAATGCCAACATCATGTTCGAGTGTGTGTCCGGCAGAGGATTCTTGGGCATGCGACGTGGGAGGCTTCCCAAGTAAGACACGACTTGGTGGGAGCAAAGTATCGACCATTGGTGTAGCGGAAGCTATGACCGTCTTCTCACTAGCCGCAGCTGCTGCGGTTTCTGTCACTGTGATGGAATCCGAGCGTCGTTCGTCATCCACATCTATCACAGATTCTTTCTCTGGGATCACATCTACGGTTGAGTCATCTTGATTCTCTGAGGCATCCAGCTTTTGTCGCTTCGCCTGGGGTGCCCTGATGGTATCATTATCTGACTCTCGTTCTTTACTGGCGGACATAGCGAAAGGAGACGATGATGGTAGCCCCACATGCGTCGATCATCATTGTGTTCTCCGATCGGCGCGGCTACAGCAAACTGAAAAATTTCCACGTCCTCAACCAGTCGAGTTCAAGGACCCGGTATTTAATCAGAGTCCATTCTTCTGTACTTATGGGCTATTCATCCCCTGATAGACTATGTCATCCGTGCTAGGCTTAACGTATGGCGAGCGCGCCGCCCGTCACCCAAACCCAGCTGCAAAAGCTCTCCTGGAGACTATAGAGCGGAAAAGGTCTAACCTCTGTGTCAGTGTTGACGTTTCAAAAAAAGCCAGCTTTCTCGCTGTTATAGACGCTGTTGGACCGAATGCGTGTCTCATCAAGGTGTACAATGTTTCCTAGCTGTTTCATACTATCTGTGATGACTGATCTCGTCGATTTGCTTCCTCCATCGCATATATGCGCTATTTATGGAATATCGCTTTCGATAATTCGCTAAGACCCACATCGATATCATCGAGGACTTCGATGAGGACACTGTCAAGCAATTACAAGCCCTCAGCGTAAAACACGACTTCCTCATCTTCGAAGATAGAAAATTCGCAGACATTGGTGCGTTATCGCGTTTCGTTGGTCATTCTAATGAACACAAAGACCGACTTACATATGCCGTGTACCAGGAAACACCGTCGTATTACAGTACTCCGGAGGCGTTCACCGTATAGCTTCTTGGGCTCACATCACAAACGCTCATCCCGTCCCCGGCCCTTCTATCATCTCCGGACTCTCCTCTGTCGGCCTTCCACTAGGGCGCGGCCTCCTGCTTCTCGCCGAGATGAGCACAAAGGGTTCACTAGCACGTGGAACGTATACGGAAGAAGCTGTCCGTATGGCTCGCAAGAATCGCGCGTTTGTCTTCGGTTTCATCGCCCAGCGACGCATGGAAGGTGTCGGGTTACAAGCCGAAGACGGCGAATCGCTTGATCAGAACGAAGACTTTATGATACTTACACCTGGCGTAGGATTGGAATTCAGCGGTGACAATCTTGGACAGCAGTATAACACGCCGAGGAAGGTTGTGCTAGAAGCTGGATGCGACGTGATTATTGTTGGCCGTGGCATTTATGGGAAAAGCGACGCAGTCGATGTTGCAGCTGCGAGGACACTGGCTGGACGTTATCGAGACGAAGGCTGGAAAGCTTACGATGAGAGGCTGAAAGCAAATAAATAATAGGTTTCCCTCACCAAGATCATACAAAATATGAAGACAAACAATTATTATACTCTTTTAATTTTGAAAAAATAAATTTATTACACGCGTTAGTGACTGAGCCGCAAGTGCGTGGCAGTTTACTATCTACGCTAAGTACAGAGCGAGGAGGCTTTATACGAGGCAGATGTTGTGGGAACAAAAGTTGAGAGGATGAGGTTTATATTGTGCCCCGCCGTATCCATGGACTCGTCGAACGCGATTAGACTGAGAAAGAAAACAATTTTTTATTTGTTGCGCGTTGTGTGATACAGATGCTGCAAGTACTAGTGTGTACCAAACTATGCTAATGTATGATCCGTCCGGGAGAGTATCTATAATGAACAAAGAAAACACGAAACCATCATAAAAATAAGATAACACCAAAATGTGTTGCGTATCGTCCAAGACATGCAAATTACGTGATCCAGTTCTAAAGTCGAAAATGGTGCACTGATGCAAGCCAGCAAGAGCAACGATAACACTGCAAGACAATCAACTTCAAGCAGCTGACAAAACAACCTTTTTCGAGGGTGGAGTACCGGTCATGGTTTCTAAGCTTCCAACATCTTGAGAGCCTCCTTCCGCTTTCCTCTTTACACCGACAACTGACAATGCATCTGCAACCAGCGTCCTTTCGGCGGAAAGGGCCTTCGGTGATTGCGTCTTAACCTTTTCGTGTGATCGCGTCGGCGTCGAGGGTATAGTACGTTCAGGTGTGCCTGATCGACTTCGCGAACTTCCAGCTGCAAAGTCATCCGCACGAAGCTTGGAGGCAAGAGTCGTTGAAGTAGACATCTCGGCATGGCAAGTTGCATGATATATCTGAAGAGATATCATGTAAGTGTTTCGGCTAATTAATAGGAATAATTAAGAACCAACCTTATCCTTAATCCTGATGGCATTGCTCCAAACCCATTCCTCGTCCTCTTCTCTGAACTCGCTTTTCAGTGATTCTTTGCAGACGGG
Source organism: Inonotus obliquus (assembly GCA_032164295.1). NCBI lineage: Eukaryota > Fungi > Basidiomycota > Agaricomycetes > Hymenochaetales > Hymenochaetaceae > Inonotus > Inonotus obliquus. Next base: position 1,687,953 of record JAJHTX010000004.1, read on the forward strand.
ACAACTGATACTCTTGGCTTCGTCACCAGGAGGAACAACAACTACTGAAGCCCGCAGCTCAGCATCACGTTTGCCAGCCTCGCTTGCGGTGGACTCAGAGCTATTCTTGCCACCCGGTAGGGCTTCTCGTCGCTTGCCCTTCACATCAGCTACAGGCTCGGCTATCCAATCCTAATAATAGGAGTCAGCCTGGAATAATCAGACATAGTAATAAGCTCACTTCGACACTTATGAACCAGCTCCTGCTATGGCCACGACCGGCCACTTCCTTCGCTCGACGATTCTGGCGGAAATGCATGTCGAGATGGTCCTGGAACTGCTTCTTCCCAGCCGAGTCATCACGGAAGCGGAAGCCACATTGCTTGCATTGAACGGGCAGATGCTCATAGAGGAGCGAAATATTTTGAGGGCGTTGCCTGAAGAAAGAAGTTAGATCATTCGGCGACAAGATGATGATTACATACCTTGCAATGTCTGCCGTTGTTAAGCGAATGTTCATCCCAAGGATCTTTCGGGCATATGATTTCTGAGCTGCAAGCCGATCATCCCTATCCTTTTCTGCCTTCGCCTTTGTATCATCTGGTATCACTGATAGTGGCGGAGTTTGTGTACTCATACCTGCCCCTAGAGGGGTACTGCTTGCACTCACGAGTCCCGCCTTTACAAGTGAATCAAAGAGACTTGATATTCCCGAGGAATTAGGAACCGAAGATGCTGCTGAGCTACTAGGTTGTTGATTCACAGTGGCATTGCCAGTATACAAACCAACAGGAGACGAGGAAGCAGACAGCTGAACAGGCTGAGCAGGCGGAGGGACATTCGGTGTTGCATTATAAACGGGGAAAGGCGGAGGAGCAACAGACTGAGGAGGCGGAGGCGGAGGAGCTGGTGTGCTTTCCCGACTCATCGCACGTAATTGGGAAAGAATCTGTTGTAGCTCTTCCTGGGAGACGCCATGCTCGACCATGCGGCGAAGCTATGAAGCAGGACAACGTTAGTGCATGTCATCCACAAGGATAGACCGAAAACGAACCTGTCGAAGTACATTGGCCTGATTGTTCGCGAGAGAATCATAGGGATTGATGTTGATAGCCTGTTCTTTCAAAGCAAGAGTAACATCAAGCTCAGCAAGAACCTGTGACTTCGTTATTGCAACAGGATGGCCCGAACGGCGCGAAGACTGTCGAGTAGATGAATGTTTCAGCATCCGGCCAACCGGCCGTATGAAAATGTCACATACACTCTCAGCGACAGCTGAAGGGTCGTTTCCCCATATCTGGCGTTCAAGCGAGACCTGGGCAGCTACGCCGAATAATTCCTTTCCTGAAGGAGCTCCAGTGCGCCACGTGACGAGCATTTCTTCCATCTTACTGCGGGTTGGAGCATCAACCTGGTTATACGACTCCAGAAAGAGCGGAACGACAAATGCTGCAAACTTGGATGCATATGGTTCATACACATTCTTTGAGATCGCGTCGAGGACGTAGAAAGCGGGGAGCTTCATCCAAGCCGGTACCTAAATCGGGAAAGGGGCAAAGCAAAACCAAACAAATGAGTCAGCGAACATTCATCGCATTCCTTTGGGAGGACAACAAGAAGACAGAAGCATTTGAAGTTCAAGAAGGGAAAGGCCGTCGTCAGTCTGATAAGGACACGGCGAGGCGGACTAAACTGGCTTTTCGTGATCATTCTCGCAAACGGACATGCTGCGTCTGGTCCCAGGGAAAGACCTCAGAGCACATCTCTTTTCTCAGCTTGAACGAAAGGCCTATCTACTATGTGTACATGTACATGCATCTTTGATACCATATATACCCAAGTACCAAGATATACACTCCACCGAGTTCAAGAAATAAAAAGCCACAACGCGGAGGAGCGGGGAAACAAGGACCTTGAGGAAACACTCACCCTGCGAATGTGGGCCTGTAAGCAGTCGGCGACGATATCAGAGTGACGGAGGAAATTTTGAGCCATCATGGACAGATTCTGTATGATAGGTCTCGAGTTAACCGTTAGTTCGGACAGTCGAGCAGCGAAATCTCTCCGGAAAGAGCTTGGGTCAGGGGGTTGCATCGAGAACGTCGTGTGTGGATACGGATATGCAGGCATTGGGTACTGCGCATGCTGTTGAATGTAACTGTGTTGTGGATGAGGGTAGGAATGCCCAAAGGGTTGAGGAGCGGCGTGCTGGTACATCGACATGGTTGTTGCTGACAGTGTACTTAGAGGTGACGATGACACTCAAAAGTCCAGCTAACGGCTATACTGCCACAGACAGTCGTCGTGGGACGCACAACCTAGGTGGCGAGCGGGACGCTAACACTGAAATGCACACCAATAAACGCTAGAAAAAGTCTCTGAAGAGACCTGGTCAACGATCACACTTGATGATGCTGTTGGGGGGGGGGGAAGGAGGTGGTGGTTCTCAACAGAGCAGAGTGAAGTGGCACTCGTGCGAGGTGTTCCGACCTTATGTAACCAACCGGATTTTCAAACTCCGATGTCAAAGTCTCTTGAACGCAAACTTAGCAAGCAAACAATCGTAATTTATTTATGGCTGTCTAGTATGGCATTCTCTATAAGTATTGAGGCCTATACTTAGACCAGCAAATATATTTATCTCGCATTTTTTATGAGGAAGACTCTGAACAAAGGTTGGCCTCTTTTTTACGTATACGGTATCTAGTTCCCACGGATACTTCTCGGCAAATTCCGCTCAGGACAACTGTGTACGCAAAGTCATCAATTGCATAGTCTTGCGATACCAGACCGTCTCGAGACCGACAGTAAGTACTTTAGTCCTTGGTAAAGGTGCTGGACGGACGGAGACCATCCCTTCTCCATGTTTGTGCCCGAAAACCCGCCATTTGTAGCGTTCGTTGCGGTGGATTGACTCCTTCCTTCGTAGATGAAGCACATCGTAGAAACTGAGGAACTCGACGTGCCAGAAGGCGTCACCGTCTCAATCGTTTCACGACTTATAACCGTCACTGGTCCTCGCGGCACTCTCAAGAAGAATGTGCGCCATACTCAGATGGACCTCCAAGTTTTGAAGGGCAAGAAGGGCAAAGTCACTCTCGCAGTGTGGAGCGGTGGAAAGAAGCACAACGCTACCCTTCGTACAATCCGATCTATCATCAACAACATGGTCATCGGCGTCACGAAAGGGTTCCAATACAAAATGCGGGCCGTTTATGCCCATTTCCCGATCAACTGTATCATTCAGGAGAACGGGGCTGCTCTCGAGATTCGCAACTTCTTGGGCGAGAAGGTGGGCGGCATTGCACGGCTGTTCTACCGAGGTCAATGCTCACCCTTATTTCTGCCAGACCGTTCGAAATGTACAAATGCTCGAGGGGGTAAAGGTTTCGGAATCAAAGGCGCAGAAAGATGAGCTTATCCTGGAGGGGACGGACATTCAAAACGTCTCGCAATCAGGTATGTCATTGATTAATTGAAGGCTATAACACCAGCTCATCTTCCTTCAGCTGCCTCAATCCAGGGTATCTGCAGAGTTCGCAACAAGGATATCCGAAAATTCCTTGACGGTATCTACGTGTCGGAGCGAAACACGATCGACCAGGAGTAGTCCGTCTGTTCTTGTTGTTTCCTTCTCTTGCACTCTTAGGTGTATGTTATGGTGATTACGCTCTGTTCCATACGCTATTTAGGACAAAATCAAAATGCAGAAAAACCGTAACAAATGCCACATCATGCCGGCGTCAAGGAATGAAAGGAATCTTCGTCCCAACCTTCTTGCTGTAGAGCACATACTCGTTTCCAAAGAAACGGATGAGCGAGGCTTCTTCCACTGTTCAACAATGTCAGATCAGCACTCCACACTCGGATTAAAAAAGGCATACCTCGAATACGTTGGCTGAAGAACCGCCAGAGCAGGATGAGGTAGAGAATGAATGAAATCGGATTTTGCAGCACAAGCTGCGTGCCGAGTGCCCAGTAAAAGAAGCCCGCATACGACGGATGACGGAACCATCTACGAAACGCGTTGAATAGCATATTCTTCGAGTGCGCAATAGCTTACGTGTAAATCCCATCCGTAACAAGTTGATGCCTCTCTTCCTTCTTGTACGCAAGGTGATGCGAAAAGTTACTTGCAGCGTGTATCATCGCTGCCGAACGGAGAACTTGTCCGATTACTGTTACGATGATCCCTTTAATGGGTCGTTTTAGGTCTCATCTGCGAGCAGAAACGAAACAAATGGATACCTATGACGGAAAAATATGGAAAGGCCTTCGAATTGGGAAAGAAGTACAAGCTCAAAAAGTATTCTGTGAGAGCTGTCGCGTGTGCAACATGGTACATTGCACCATTATCAAGAAGAAAAGCTCGAAGCCAGAGCTAATGAGCCAAAGGAGGTGATACATGATGATAGATGGACTTACAATCAACGCTGCAGTTCTCCCTATTCCATCCAGCAGTGACAGCGAACTCGGCCAAGTGGAACAAGCTCCAGGCAGCAAGGAAGAAACCTAGCTGAGGAGTTGCCCACCACCAACCCTTCTCAATAACAGATCCTCGACCAAAGCGACCAGATGCAAACAACTTAGAGACGAAGACTTGAAGCGACAGGAAGAAGATGCCCCCGAGAAGGAAAGAGATCAGGGAGACTGAGCATGGAGTGTTTGGGATCCTTTCATGAGGCTGAGAAGGCCCACTTGGGCGCATCTCTAGCGCACCATTAGATGAGATAGCTTCATTGAGACCACTTGGTCGCATGAGGTTGTTGCGTTCGTTGAGACGTGCCTCGAAGTCAGAGGTGACAACGTCGTGTTCGATGACGCCGTTCATTTCGCCCTATAGCGAGATATTGAAAGATGAGAATGAAGTCGAGTTGAAGCCTACGAGGAACAAAAGCAAGCAAGAAGCGATCAAATAATGCTTAGAGTAGAGTTCTAGTTACAGAGTGCTCATACTGGTTGGGACGAAGACAATTGCGAGGAGCGGTCGCGTCGATCACTCAACCTTAAGATTTCTTGTTTGCAATATTCCATGCTCTGGCTACAGAAAGACCTTGTTGACCTATCGAGACTGGATTTTTGAAACACCAGTTCTGTCATGACATGGCAGCTCAGGTTCTACCATAATCCCTTGTCTGTTCTCAGGCGCAGCAACAAGTTCCCTCGGTTATTCTGGTTTGTGCCTGTGAGAGGTTGTGGTAGAAGATTTGTCTCTACTACCTCTATGGGCAATGACGGCCCAGAAAAGATACGGAATCTCGCCGTCGTAGCACATATCGGTACGTCCTCTCGTCTGAAATTCTATCTTTAAAATCTTAATAAATACCTCAGACTCCGGCAAGACGACCTTGACCGAGTCGATTCTTGCTCGCTCTGGTTACCTGTCCGCGCCAGGGACCGTTGACACCGGTTCAACCACAACTGACTTTCTCCCCGCCGAGCGCGAGCGCGGAATCACCATCCAATCAGCAAGCATTCCCGTGAAGTGGAAAGAATGGACGTATAACCTTATTGATACTCCCGGCCACGCTGACTTTGGCATGGAGGTTGAAAGCGCAAGTCGCGTTGTCGATGGTGCCGTATTGCTCATAGACGCAGTTGAAGGTGTGGAAAGCCAGACACAGGGTGTCTGGAGGCAACTGGATAGGTAGGTGAGGAGTTGTCACTCTTTAGCTGTCCTGTATAACTCATCACGTTGCAGATATGGCGTACCTTCTCGTATAGCCTTCCTCAACAAATTGGATCGTGTTGGGGCATCGTTTCGATCGTCCATGCGATCTTTGCTCAACTATCGACTTCATCCCAAACCTATGGCTATCACACTTCCCGTCGCGTCCTTCGATCCGCACGCGTATACCTCTGCGGAACCAGGCATCCAAGGTATTATTGACCTCGTTCGATGGGAACTATGGAAATGGGACGAGGCTACCACACAAGCAAACGGAGAATCCTCGTACACGCGAATCCCTCTCCCTACTCGCGCCGAAGATCTCGAGCAGAGCCCACTATTCCCACCAAGACATCCAATAACTAAGGAACTCATCCCAGCACGAACAGCACTACTCGAAAACCTCTCGATGTTCTCAGAAGACCTCATGAACAAACTACTTGAGCTGCCTGCAGATCCATCTGCATACCTCACCATTGACGCGAAGGGCATCTTGCCAGAGCTTCGTTCGGCAACGTTATGTAATGAGGTTCTACCTGTGTTTTGTGGTTCTGCAATGAAGCATATTGGGACGGACCTCGTGCTGGATTATGCTGGGCTACTTTTAGCTAGCCCTTTGGATGTTCCGGAGAATATGACACTCCAGAAGTCTGAGGATGTCCAGGCATTAGCATGGAAGGTCTCATGGGACAAAAGACGGGGCTGGATGACCTTCGTACGGGTTTACTCCGGTGAGTCATTAACTTCTGCGTTTTGGCAACAAACGGATATTAATCACCATTATTAACAGGGAATCTGACGAGACATATGCTCTTATATAACGTTAACCGAGACCAAAAGGAGAGGATCTCCAAACTCTTACTCTTCTACGCGTCTGAACCTGAGGAAGTCAGCATCCTTACTTTCGGCTCCGTTGGAGTTATCCTCGGCCTCAAACATACCCGAACAGGTGATACCTTAATTTCACCCAATAGTCGAACAGACGTTCAGACTTCCGGAGATGAACAATCAGATTCTAGCGTCCTACGTGAAATAACTCCTCCACCAGCCGTCATATCAGCAAGCATCATCCCTCAATCCAACTCCGACCTACAACCCGTCCAGGACGCTCTACTGGCACTAGCGCGTACTGATCCTTCCGCTCGGATCGAAACGGCAGACGGACAACTTCTTGTGCACGGTCTAGGAGCACTGCACCTTGAGATTATTGAGGGTCGCTTGCGTGATGAGTGGGGTGTGGCTTTTGAAGCTGGGAGAAGACGGGTAACTTATCGTGAAGCTTTTCCTGCTTATGATGAGAATCAGATTAGTGAGGATTGGTCGACGGAAGTACATGGGAGATCTGTTAGCGTGAGGATAGAATTGGAAGTTCGCGCGCTCGGGCCTGAAGAATCGGGAGACCCTCAGTGGGATGGAAACGTCGTACTTACAAGAACACTTCGCCCTCTTCGTGCACCTTCGACGGGTGGAACCTCGAGCGCAGCTGACGCTCTTAATCCATTGAACTACCTTTCTCAGGGTCTAGCTAGTGCATTACTTTCATCGCCACATACGGGCCTTCCAATTTCCCGCACCCGTATCGTCCTTCGTCACTTCTCCATGAAACCCGAGAACGCATTTATCACCGTCTTTGCAGGGGCCGCAAGTGTAGCATTACGACGTGGTCTACAGCGTGCAGGGATGGGTTCATTGATGGAGCCTTATATCCGACTTAAGATCACAGTTGGCGAAGATCACCTGGGACGAGTCGTAAAAGATCTCACCGAACGAGGAGGGGAGATTCTCGATCTTGGAGGACACACGGCCGGGACCGGTGAAGGCGACTCGCAGGAGGGCATACCATACCCAGAAGCAGGTGTCTACCTTCCTCCAGATTGGATGTCACCTTCAGCATTCTCCGCTTCCAAAGCAGGTGGCAATTCAGGTTCAGGCGGATTCATGACGAGGTCTGTTCACGCGGTTGCTCCGTTAAGTCAGATGATGGACTTCAATAATCGGTTACGCGCACTTTCTGGAGGGCAGGGGACGTTCGAGATGTCTAGTGCTGGGTATAGGGCGGTTAACGAGGCCAGGAAGATAGAAATTCTTAGAGAAATCGGAAGGGCTTGAGCTTTCTGTGAACACTCGTCGGAATCCACGTGCATAGACGCATCATACATAGTTAGACATAACTACAATACATCCCCAGTCAAGGTTATTGTAATCCATATCTTACTTAGATAGCACCCCGAATTTCATCAGCATCTCCATACAATGCACCACCATCCATTTCATCATCCTCTTCCGCTGCACCAATCCTATCGCCAGAAACGTTATTAAGGACTTGACTGAATGCCATCATACCAAAGTCATCGTCATCATCAATTTCAATCAGATCTTGAGCGTTGTCTATGGCATGGAGTGACGTGAATTCACTTGGGAAACGTACTGGAGCGGGTGTGACGCTACGATCTCGTCCGGTTGGGTCTGGGAGGAAGAGAGGTGTTGGTGTCTCCTCTCTATCTGTCCCGGGAGGAATGCTGAAGCGGGATGGCACTGCACTCAACGCTCTACCAAACGACGATCTTTGAACTGAAGGACCAAGTGAAGTAATATGTCCTTCCGGCATCTCCTCCACCTCCGACTCAACGTTGGGGAAATTTGAAGGTGCTGGTGTTGGACGAGTAGAGTGAGCAGGGAGAGCAGGCCAAGGTTCCACAACCACGCATAAACATCTATCGTGCATGTTGAGACTGCGAAATGATAGTTGAATCACCGGTTTAGACTTCTTTTCTTCTTCGTCGTCGTCAATATCGATGCTGAAATTTGGTGGTGGAGGTGGAGCGCTGGGGTTGGGATCGAGTTGGCCGTTATTAGCATGGTCGTTTGATGTATCATCCATCAAGGGCGCGTCCTCGTTCATTTCTTGCTTGACTTGCACATCTCCGTCCTCATCGACCTCGCCATCATCTCTACATTCATCATCTGAAACCTCCCTATACGCGGTCCTTTGCTTCTTCCTGCGCGTCGACCTTCTCGGAACGATTGATCCCTCGTCGTTCACTCGTATCTCGCCATCAGAATCCAATTCCGACAGGGCAGACTCTTCCGCGTCTTCCTCCTCTGAAGATTCAATAACTACGGTAGGAATTGCCTTGCCTTTACCTTTGTTATTCCCCGCTAGTGACTTCTTTTGAGGCGCTGCTTTCCGAGGTCGTTTTGTTCCTTTGGCCGCCTTGCCTTTATTTGCTCGAGTATTACTAGAATTCCTGGGATTCTTTTTTGTCTCCTCCGCTTGTGTATTCAAGGATTGTTCAGTTCGATTAACCATAACGTAGTTTCTAGCCTGTGAATCGAGAGTTATTCGGATTTTTTATTCCGTAGAACGTCGTGTGGTGTTCCCACCTTGAACATGATATCATGAGGTTCCGCTTTACGAAGAAAGTATGCAAACTGATACGAGTCTGAAATTTCACAATCAAGAATGAAAAACATGTTACCTGATTGAACACGGGCAGAAGAAAGGGAACCCACCGCCTCGATGAACCTCGACTGTTCCTTTTTTCGCGTTGGCCGACCCTCCAGATCCAAAATGTGCATTACGTTCAGCTTCAAGTTTGGGACCTATCCTAAGCAGGATCACAATGAGCACTTTGGACTTCTGAAGAAAGCGTAGGTTGGGTTGCTGACAATGGACGAAGGTCGGTCACTACCGCTTGCAACATCCTTTCAGACATCCAGTCGACATGCCTTTCGTCGAGATATAGCTGTAATTATGTTGATGACTTCAGCGTGCAGATACTAGCGAAGTGTGTAGTATGAAGCTCACGTATAGAGGAATAACATCGCTTGAGGATAATCTGAGATAGAAGAGGTTGCGTAGGCGAAAGCGCATGGGTGCAAGGAGTGAGAAGCCGATCGACGTGAATATGGTTATCAATATTACCAACCAAACAACGCGTCAACAACGCGTCAATGCCCAGCATTATCTTCATCATGTTTCGTCTATGCAAACTCATTGACATGAAACAAACCAAGAAATAACTACAAAATACAAAGCGCTTGACCTCCTTTACCTCTACAAAGAATCTATTCGAAGTAATAATCACCACTCCAAATTACTGCTATTTGCCTTCGCCTTCGGAGAAACAGGAATCTGTCCTTTATACCCGAGCCCATCCAACCACGGCCACACTGCGCTCCGACGCTTCTCGAACTCCCTGATGGCATCTGACTTCTGTAACGTCAATCCGATATCATCCAAGCCATTCAGCAAGCAATGTCGGCGGAACGCATCAATGCTAAACGACACTGGTGGTTGGCCGTTCGGTCTCCTGATCTCGCTCTTCTCGAGATCGACTTCTAGCTCTTCTCCTGTCGTAGCGTCCTCCGCCAGAGATCGGCAAACGTCTTTTGGTAGCGTAATCGCGAGCATACCGTTTTGCAGAGTGTTGTTATGGAAGATATCTGCAAAGCTGGGTGCTATGATACAGCGTATACCGAAGTCGTTCAAGCTCCAAGGTGCGTGTTCGCGACTGCTACCGCACCCGAAGTTCTCGCCAGTACAGACGATAATCTTCGACTTGTCGAATGGTGAACGGTTAAGAATAAAATCGGTTTCTTCGCCGGTGTTCGGGTCTTTTCGCAGGGTGAAGAAAAGAGCGTTTCCGAGGCCGGTACGTTTCAAAGTCTTTAGGAATTGTTTCGGAATGATCATATCGGTGTCAACGTTCTCAATTTCAATTCGTGCTGCGATGCCCCTGAGGACTGTGAACTTGTTCCTCGCAGACGGTGTCTCGGCAGGAGGGAGATCGGCTTGTGTCACGCCATTTGATTTCTTTCCTTGAGGTTCTGGTGGTGGAAGGACAGGGTCCGTCCAGAAAGTTGACGCGTTAAGCTCTTTGATGACCGATACACCTTCGTTTACATCCACACCGAGGAACTTGCGAACGTCGGTCAAGGAACCGGTCAACGCTGCTGCAGCTGCCATTGCGGGGCTGAGCAAGTGAGTTCGCCCTCCAGGACCTTGACGTCCTTCAAAGTTCCTATTGCTGGTACTCGCGCATCGCTCCTGAGGTCTCAGCTGATCTGGGTTCATACCCAAACACATTGAACAACCAGCCTCTCGCCAATCGAAACCTGCTCGCTTGAATACTACATCCAAACCTTCTGCTTCTGCTTGTTCCTTGACGAGACCGGAACCTGGCACTATCATGGCCTGTACATGCGAAGCGACCTTTGCATCTGGGCCTGCAGCAAGGACAATCCTTGCGGCCGACCTCAAGTCCTCAATGCGGGAGTTCGTACATGAACCGATGAACACCTTGTCAATCTTGATCTCGTTCAAGGGCGTATTCGGAGTCAAGCCCATGTATTGCAATGAACGTTCGACTGATTTTCTTCTGACCGGATCTTCGATGTTGGCTGGGTCGGGAACTTTGCCTGTGATCGGTGCGACATCCTGGGGTGACGTTCCCCATGTAACGGTGGGAACAATGTCCTGCGCGTTGATTCGTACTTCCTTGTCAAATACGGCCCCTTCGTCTGTATTCAGCGTTCGCCAGTATGCAACTGCACGATCCCACAACTCTCCTTTCGGTGCAAGGGATCGCCCCTTCAGGTATTCAAAGGTGATGTCGTCGGGAGCGACCATTCCGGCTCGTGCTCCAGCTTCGATGCTCATGTTACAGACGCTCATCCGGGCTTCCATACTAAATCCGCGGAACACAGAGCCAGCGTATTCAATCACACAGCCTGTACCACCAGCGGTACCAATCACGCCAATGATGTGCAGAATCACGTCTTTCGAGGTCACTCCTTCATGAAGATCTCCGTCGACTGAAATTCGCATGTTTTTGCCCTTCTTCTGCGGAAGCGTTTGCGTTGCCAGGACATGCTCTACCTCGGATGTTCCGATACCGAAAGCAAGTGCACCGAAGGCACCGTGAGCTATTCGCGAGTTAGCAAGCAGTCTTACATATATTCCGAGAAGAGACCAACTTGATGTATGTGAATCACCGCAAACGCAAGTTATTCCGGGCAGTGTAAACCCTTGCTCGGGCCCAATGATATGTACAATACCTATTAATTCGAATTAGCACGTCGATCACAAAATTACTGAATATATGCGCACCTTGGCGACGATCCTTCATTCCGAAGTACGTCAAGCCAAACTCCTTCACGTTCTCCTCGAGTGCGAGACATTGTGCTTTCGAATCTGGTTCGGTGGTGTAGTCTTCTATCTTCGAGTAAGCTTTTCGAGGTGCAGTCCTATCGTTCTGCGTAAGACGAGCGAGAATTGAACCATATATCCACAGAGTGCTCACGGGACGTTATGATCAACTGTAGCTAAAGTGCAGTCTGTTCTTCGGACTGGACGGCCCGCGGTTCGACTTTGTTTATAGGTTAGGATAAACAAATAGGTCAGAAAACTGATAAGCGGCACCCACAGTCCTTCAAACGCTTGCGGGCTGGTCACCTCATGTACAAGATGTCTAGCAACGGTCGAGCATACTCAGGACTGGCATGTTTCCGCAAAGTATGTCTACGACGGACCTATCAATGTAGAGAAGCGTAAGTCCATCCTCCTGGACATGTCTGTATTAAATCGCGGATGAGCATCCAACAACCCACAAGATAAAATAAGTACACACACGACATGGTCATCCCAGACTTTATCATAAAGCGTGCGGGGTTTTGAGACGGGCGCTGGCATCGTAAGGCTGCAAATTCTATGAAGCAGACGATAGGGAAGAAGAGCAGGGATGGGTTGCAAGTGGCAGAGAGTTTAAGTAAATCAGCCAATTACCCTCCAGCAGCAGAATTTGGAGACTAGTGAATGTCGGCCTTCTTCGGGTTTAGACCTCGGGTCTCCCGGAGATGCCGTCGGCTGTCCACCATCATGCGGCCCAATCCGAGACAATCCATTTCATCTTCTATTTTTGCAATCTCGAAGCAAGTTGTCTGACTAATGTATTCCGTTAACGGAGTTTATAGTCGTGAGAAGTAAATACCAAAGTAGCTGGTACAACTGCACAGTTCATCCGGCGTCGTCTCAATCTTCCTGACGCGTCCAACGAAGGAGCAAGGCAGAGCGGTAGAAATGGCCAAGTCAAAGAAGTGAGTCCTAACTCATGGTTCTTGATATTGTGAAGTTGATAGGCTTTGAACTTACTGCAAAGCCATACGAATCACAACCAAAACAAAAAGGCTCACCGCAATGGTATCAAGAAGCCCAGAAAGACGAGGACTCGCTCGTTGAAGGGGGTGAGTACCAGTTCATACTAAAGTGCGCTGAATTCTGATGCTTTCCTACAGGTTGACCCCAAGGTATGACGGTAGTTTGGTCTCCAACGCTGATGTCTGTGAATTGATTTGCTGTATGGTGATTCAGTTCCGTCGCAATGCTCGTTTTGCTCTCGTCGGTTCGGTGCGTGTGGCAAGCATGCTCCTAAACTGCTATCTCACTAATCAATACTTCTATGCGTTGCTAGCATCGAGCTCGTGCGGAGCAGAAGGCACAAGCAGCATAACCCATTCCGAGCACGAAAGAGCTCAGCCCCTCCTTGACTATGGCAATAAAACGACATTTCCATGTCATCCTCTATCACCCATCTGTATGCCTTACATGCACCAAGATTAAATATACATAAAAACTCGTAAAGATCTCCGACTGGATTGCGGGTGAACTATGACCTCATTTTGTTCAACACTCCTTTGGTTGTACTATCCAATTTCGCGCGCAGACGAACAGCCTGGGTTTCATAGTCAATTAGAAGTCTCGCAAGGCAAGAACAGGCGGCACGTACAGCGGCATCTTCAGCTCGAATGGCCCCTTTCGCCATATTATGTTTCCTTGGTTGGAAGACATGTTTCCGGGCCGCAGAGCGCGAATCTTGGTTGGACTCAAGCAATGCTACGCACTCCTCGTCGCTCGGAATGTGCCCTTCAAGCAACGCAAAGAACTTGTGTCTGAGCACAATTTTGATGCGTTCAATCGCATCTGTAGTGTACCATCCGTCGCGCTCCTATCCATTTCGTCAATGAGGATATATTAGATTCACCGGTGAGATGAGATCATACGCTGCATTCTTCCCGGATCCCTTCCTCGTCCTCAATCAACTCTTGGAGCATGGGATCGGTAATGTCACAAAGCTGAAACGCAGCCGTTTCTTTCGTGATATGTATCCCGTCAAAGATATGTGAAGGTGGTTCGTCTTCTGAGGCACCTGCACCTTGATTAACCACACGAGAAAGGGAAGACGTGGAAACTTGCTTTTCCAGGCTTCGCTGGTCTTGCCGACGGGTAACGACAGAGGCTCGCACGAAAGGATGGTTGACGTTACGGAAATAGAGTCGCTGGTAGCTGTAACGAGAGGTTGAAAGACACCTGGTAAAAAAGATACAGTCCATACGCACAATCGAGCAGAAGGGTCTGTCCTTGGATCGTAACCAAACTTCAAATGGATATCTCGCCATGGACCATCGGCAAAGACGTATGCCACCAATGGAAGCAAGTACTTTGAGCTACACGCACGAAATAGCTGTAAGTTCGCAGTACAGAAATGAAGAGATGACGCGCAACGTACTTCACAACTTCGCGAGCATCTTTAGCGTCAAACTGGTTGAGAATGGCAACTTTTGTCCAACATGGTCGTTCTTCAAATTTCTAGTGCATTCATTCAGTAAAGAAGAAGTGGTTCGAACAAGGGACAGACCTGCTTCAAGAGGTCTAAGATGCGCTTGTTAGCCTCATTAGCAGTCTTGAGGACTGCATCTGGAGGTTCCGTCGGCACCTTCAAAAAAGAGCAAATCAACCTCTCTCTGGGACTGGAATTATTCTCCATCACGCACCGTCTTGTCAGAGTAGGATATACAAGCGGGACCGTAGCCTTTCCATCTTGATCTGTTAATAAGACGCTTCTTCTCTTCGCCAGTCTCGCCATCGACGTATGTAGTAGTCACGGACATCGGATTCGCTTTATAGCTGTGAGAGCTGTCAATTACCTTTCCTGAAACGATATCAGAGGATCAATATACTTGTATATCTGAGGCAGAATCTGCCGTGTGAAGACCGGCGGAGGTATGAGACGCAGATTACTTCTGCCTGGTTTCCGAGAGGGCCCAGGCTGGGCACCGTCATCAACCTCCATGTCGTCCGTCGGCAATTCATAATCCTCCTTCTCGGGCGGGATCTCATAGTTTCGTATGTACTCGACTACATCTCTGGGTGAGATGCACGTTTGGCTAAGAGAGCTCCGGAAGCTTACCATCCATGCGGTCCATAGCTGACCGGAATTGTACCACAGGATCAGAAGGGTTGGGACTAAACTGGAAGTCTGCCATGCCTGCAAGGCATCTTGAGCAGGGAATACTCTAGCAATATGATACCGACGTACTTCTAAAACGTACAGTCTTAGCTATCACACCAACAGCCTCAGCAACGAATTCTCCTTCTGGTACAGGCAGTTCCACCCCATTCCTTCGTTTTCGTTTCCTCTTCGTGATCTTCAACAGGATATTATTCGCGTGCACCACGCCTCCTGGTACTGGGTGCGAGAAAGGGTTTCCCGGCCGCCAGTTGAGTTCAAGGAGTGAATCAACTTTTGATGCGTTCCGCTTGAATGCGCGTCCGATGGCTGCTTGTCCGCCGAGGTGCTTTATGGCACGGTCGACAGAGTCGGAGCCATCCTGCACTATGCCTGGGAATTCGATGGCATAGAAGTGACTCGATGGGAGCGGGTGTTCTGCAGCCACTTTCTTTGCAGAGATAGCTGAGGATGGACCAGCAGCGGTAGGTTCGTCCATCGTGGTTAAGCGGAAAGAGCAGCAGGCATCTATTTTTGGACTATGGTACCGACGATCACTTACCTAAATGATCTCTCAGATACAACAAGACCTACAAGACCGTCCGTCGTCACCCACGAGCCTGAGGTCCTTTGACCTGTACGGTCCGCCAAACTCCTACTCAAACCAGTCCCTTTTCCAACTGCGAAAGTGCTCCAGTCCGATTGGCCTGTAAATAAGTCACGGCGTCTAAATTTACTCTAGAAGGCACCAATTTAGCTGCATTGTTCCCATCCCTTTACTTCGTCTCTATTCAAGAGATGGCTTCAATGAGAGGCTATAAAATAGCCAGATGAGCACATGTTCTCTAGAGAATTTCAGGCCCAACGTATTCACTAGTCAAATATGCCCGCACTTGTACCAGGACCAAGAACGCTTTACGACAAGATCTGGGACGGGCATGTCGTGTAAGAAAGTCTCGTGTTTACTATGACTTATAATATTTGCTGATCGACGGGCTTATTAGAGATATACAAGAAGATGGAGTAGCTGTTCTCTACGTCGATAGGTTCACACATTGGTCTTCGTACTGGGAGGAGCACTAAGTGTTTCTTTCGTTTGAAGGCACCTGCTGCATGAAATAAGCAGTCAGCCGGCATTCAAAGGACTGTAAGTAAGCGTGTGTCGCATAGCAATCGGTTTATCCCATGCATTTGACAGACGAAATGCGGGCCGGAACGTACGCCGAAGGGATCTTACGTTGGGAACCATGGATCATAACGTCCCGTAAGCACGAGCCCATATTCCACTATGAAGAGTGACGCTCACAGTAATACAGGACATTCCCAAGGACACGGTTAAACCGTATCGAGGATTACATCGACGACCCAGACGCGAAATCTCAATGCCTTGATATGGAAAATAACGTGAAGGATTTCGGTATAACGTTTTTCGGCTTGAAGGACCGCAGACAGGGTGAGAATGCTTCCTTGTATTGTAAATGAGCTGTTTACTGAAAAGACCAGGCATTGTGCACGTTATCGGTCCGGAGCAAGGCTTCACCCTTCCCGGAACTGTCTGCGTGTGTGGTGACTCGCATACCTCCAGTGAGTCCTTATCTTGAACGTCATGAGTGGCCCCTTTACTCAGGGGGACGACCGAATAGCCCATGGAGCCTTCGGTGCGCTCGCATTCGGTATCGGAGCGACAGAAGTTGAACATGTCCTTGCTACACAAAGTATCCTCCAGCGAAAGAGCAAGAACATGAGAGTTATAGTCGATGGTGAACTCCACGAAGGCGTTAACTCCAAAGATGTGATACTGCATATCATTGGTGTGATCGGTATTGCTGGTGGTACTGGTTGTGTCATCGAGTACGCTGGTTCGGTCTTCCGTAATTTCAGCATGGAAGCCCGGATGAGCGTCTGTAACATGAGCATAGAAGCTGGAGCACGAGCCGGAATGGTCGCTCCCGACGACACTACCTTTGAATACCTGAAGGGGCGATCCCTTGCACCGAAAGGAGAGCTGTGGGATCGCGCGGCTGAATATTGGCGAGCACTCAAGACGGACGAAGGAGCGATATTTGACAAGGAGGTCCGAATCAACGCGCAGGATATCGTTCCCACTGTTACCTGGGGCACCTCGCCTCAGGACGTTGCTCCTATCACAGGAAAAGTCCCAGATCCATCAAAGATCGAAGACGCGGACAGGAGGAAATCAGTCGAGCGTTCGTTGCAGTACATGGGTTTGTCTCCAAACACTCCCATGACAGAAATCAAGCTCGACAAAGTTTTCATCGGATCGTGCACAAACTCGCGCATTGAAGACCTACGTTCAGCAGCAAGGATAGTCCTCGCCGCAGGTCCAGGTGCAAAAGTCGCTTCACACGTACAAGCAATGGTCGTCCCCGGCTCTGGCATTATCAAGCAACAAGCAGAAGCAGAAGGTTTGGATGTCATATTTAAGCGAGCTGGTTTCGAATGGCGTGAAGCCGGATGTTCCATGTGCATCGGTATGAACGAAGACCATTTGAAACCGCAAGAAAGGTGTGCAAGTACGAGTAACAGGAACTTTGAAGGACGTCAAGGTCCTGGAGGTCGGACGCACCTGGTTAGTCCGGCAATGGCAGCAGCAGCTGTGCTAACTGGTTATTTGACCGACGTTCGCAAGTTCCTCGGTGTAGACGTGCACCAAAGTACACCGGCCCTCAAAGAACTCAACGCATCAACATTCTGGACAGACCCAGTCCCGACACTCCCGGACCCAGAAGTATCGCTCGACAATCTCAAATCCAAGCAATCCCAAGCTCCCGAGACAGCCGTTCTCACCGAACGTAAATTTACCGCTTGGAAAGGCATAACAGCGCGCCTAGACATGGAGAACGTCGACACGGACACTATAATCCCAAAGCAATACCTCAAACTCTCCGACTTTAGTGGCTTAGGCGATGCACTATTCGAGCCGCTTCGCAAAGATCCAGTAACAGGCAAACTCACCGATTTCGTACTCAACCGTCCACCGTTTAACAAAGTAAAGATTCTTATATGTACCGGGGAGAACTTTGGTTGTGGAAGCAGCCGCGAAAATGCACCTTGGAGCCTTAAAATCTTCGGTATACGTTGCGTCATCGCGCCTAGCTTCGCGGACATCTTCCGGAGCAACACATTACAAAACGGCATGCTAGCCATTGAGCTACCGAAAGACATCTGCATTGCCCTCGCAATCGACGCAGAAACTGGCGCAGAACTGGAAGTCGACCTTGAGAAGAACGAAATTCGTAGACCGAATGGTCAGGCGCCTGTCTCATTCAGTATTGATCCTTTCAGGAGACATTGCTTGTTGAATGGGTTGGACAATATCGAGATTACACTTCGGAAGGCGGATAAGATTGGAGAATACGAAGAGAGGCACGAGCTTCTGTATCCGTGGTTATACACCCTTCGCCGTAAGGGTGGAATGACTGGAACAGCTCAACCTCAGAGTAGCTCGCTTGATTGGTAGTGCGGTAAACACTTCTTCAAGAAAGGAGACGAGACGAACTTGATGATGTATTGCTTGTAAATGTCAATTGTACTTGATTGAAAATCCATTGCAAGAATGCGGGATACAATGCGTAATGCGAATGCCTTGCAGAAACAGTAGGAGATACAAATTAACTCATTAGCTAGAAGGTTTCTTCATGCCAAATAATTCCATAGCGTTCTATCAGAAAGTACTCAGTACCAATTCTTTTCTGCAAAAGTTTCAAGCATAAGACTAACCTCCGAATTAATATCAACTCCAGCCTTCCTTAACTCCTCCACAACACGCTTCGCACCTTCTCTAAACTTTGGATTAGAAGCAAGTTTGAACATCTCCATCATTGAAGGTGGTTTGTCGGGCGATATTTGCACGTCTAAAGAGCCATAACATGTTAGTTTGCGGAGTTCCTCTACAATAGCAGAAGAACAACAAATCTTACCACTCTCTTTAATGATATTTGAAAAATCGTGTAACGCCTTCAACGCGTCAGGTTTATCAGCGATCTGCCTTATTAAAGGTGATGATTGCAGTTGAGAAATGATAGATTCCGGGTCTTCAGCTGCTTCGCATCTGGAGGATTGCGAGAAATTTCGATGTGAACTGTGATCATGGTTGACGGCGCGGTACTTGCGGTCTCGCAGTCGGTGTCGGATGTGAGAGTGGACGAGAGGATGAATTCGCTGAATAAAAAGACATTTTGCTGCCACACGGAGCTGGGAGGGGATTATGGGCATTGGCAGTGAATGTTCTTGTGGGAGAGAAAAGCAGGATGAGGAGTGATGTCAATGCAAGCGACTTAGGAAGAGGCGGGAGGGAAAGTGTAACGCAAGATGCCGAGACGAGTTGAGTAGCGCGTCGCGTCGGCAGTCGGCACAACTATAGACACACAACGCACACGACCACCGCGGTAATGGAGGAAGATTACTACTCAATCGAGGCCATCCTCTCTCAAAACCAAGTGCGTATCAACTCGAATATATGAGTACCGTTTCTTACCTAAATTACTGTAGAAAGTACAATGTACGTTCAAGACCGACATTCCGGACCTTGGGTATCTCGATGGTGGTTCAGACCGCAACGTACGTGATCACTACGCTCATTCAAGGCGATTTGAACGCTTAAGACGCGTCTTTTTCAGATCAAAGCATTAAGCAAGCTCCAATTACCCTTCTGGCTTACACCAATGCTCCTCGTGTCGTACGTACCAACCAATACCTTTGCGTAACATTTCTTTGCTATCGTCTAACATCCTCTCAGCGACTTTGCAGATTGCACGGTACCACAGGCTTTTAGCCAACGTGTCCGGAACGCTCTCAACGCAGATTCTAAAAGCGTGAAACTATCCGGTTTAGTTGGAAGTGGTGGACCGTGGTATGCTTTCGGGAAAATGGTTGCTGGATTGTAAGCTAGCAATTATACTGAATGCAAGATCGATACTGACTGGTGGTATAATTTACGCAGGCTAGATGATGAACAGGCTCAGGAAATAATGGAAATACTCTCTAATGTACGAAAGCCACAACGTTCTCATATTCAACTTTGTTGAACTCATCCCTATCTCCAGACTTTCAAGCAGCGAATCGTGGATATCATGGACCAAGCTCAGCATTTTGGAGCACTCGGTGCTACCGCCGGGGGTGCCGGACATGGGCAGGCAGGAGAAGAGTTCAGGGAAGGGTTGGACGGACTCGAGCGAGAATGTAAGTCTCCGTTTACTGTGACTTTTTGGTATTTGGGCTAATGTTTCATCGGTGTAGTGTTCGCACTTGCACAGGAACATGCGAAATTAACGAAGTTGTGGTACGAGAGTAGTGATCGAGCTAAGCGATGAGCTGCGTATAACTATCAGTCTAATAACGAGATGGAATCGCGAATTGTATACGTACCTTGTTGTAGCCCTTATTGTGTTTTCCGCGTTTCTTCACTCGACGTGGGTTCACACTGTTGATTTTGCTGAATCCGAGCGCGTTCACGTTCGAGTTCATTCACAAACCTGTAATGCCGGTTCAACCTCCCATAGCTCTTGTTTCCGTATCCGAACGACGTACCATTTAATGCTACCCCATAAGCATAACTCAATGACGATAAGAAATATCATGTGTACTGATCCGGAGAGCAAATACAACAACGTGACGAATATTCCGAGTAAAATGGCGAAGGCTCCATCGAGGGCGAAAAGAAATGTTGGATGAAGAGAAGAGCCTGGCTTGAGTAAACTCGAGAAGAAGTTGTCCGACGATAAGTCAGTTGAGGACATATTAACCGCCAGGCAAGAGTGGTGGACGTTTCGGTACAAGGCGGCGGAGAATATGGAATGAAGGAACTTGGAGGAAGACGCGTCTCCTTGCCATTTGCCAAATGCGCGCTGACCCCGATGAGCGTTCACCCATTTTCAACCTACGTTCTTAGAAAATACTACAAAGCAACTGGCTGGAATGAAGATAACTTTTACAGTAACTTGACACGTTCTAACGATGGTATGTTCTCTCGCATTCACCTCATCTCGATACGCTCAGGCTCACGTTCAACAATATCGCATCTATGCAGCTCTTCTGGAATTTACAGTCCCCAAAGGTCTCCAATTCTCCATATCCAAAGCTCCCAATGCTCTATTCCGTACAACCTATTCCATGAATGCCTTGCCTTCGCTAAATGGCTCTGTTGGATATATGTTCTCTACCTGCGAGCTTGACCTCAAGAACTCAGGGAATGCAAAATTTAAAGATGTTGTAGAGAGATTCAAAGTACATGGAATACCTAAGAGACCTGAAGGGAAAGAAGAGGTTTGGCTTGGTGGAGAGCGTGTGGATAGTCGAGGTGAGTTTATCGAAGCTCAATCTTCTCATTTGGATGTTATTGACACTTTAAATCACTCAGACTACTTGCTCTCTGGATTATTCTACATTCCTTCCGGACAGCTCGACGCGTTCTATACAACTCGGTGGTCGGCGACGACCCAATTCTCTGCAGCATGTATCCTAACACCATCATCCTCATCAACCACTCCTGGGACATCAACAACTTCCCCTTCATCTCTAACTTCACCAGACACGATACTAATGAGCCTCCAACATGACACCGGTAGATGGGGGACAGAATATACTTGGCAGGCTGAGAGTGGCGGGAGTATCCTTGGTTTACGCGTCCTCCGGAATTTTGGAAGGGTTGGAAATGGGATTGGGGAGGGTACGTCAGGGCCAGGGATAGAAGATAATAAAGAGTTTTCAGTGAGCTCTGCACCGAAACGTGTAGATGAGGAAGAAGCTATGGAGGGTGGGTTGAAAGGAAGATTTTCTGCCGGTGCTGAGTTTTATGTGAGCACTGAGAAGAGTGTTGGAGGTACTACACTTCGTTCTTAGTGAGCTGTATCCTTTGCTAATTTGTAAATTGGCAGTCTCTGCCGGGATCCGGTTCGCGACTCTCCCAAACTCCACTCTCCGATCCTCGTCCCCCTCCTCCTCGACCTCCTCGTCATCATCGTCCTCTCCCTCTCCCTCGTCAACAAAACCAATACTCTGGCAGCCCCCAACGATCTGCACCGCAACCTTCTCACCCATCACAGGCCACTTAACATCCTCCTATGCCTCCAAGGTCTCTCAAGACGTCGCTTTGTGCTCACGTTTTACATTCAATATTAATAGTTATGAGAGTGAGTGGACCATGGGTGGGGAGTGGTGGTTAAGGAAGAAGAGGTCACCAACTTCTGCTAATGGCAGTGGCGGGATTTTGGAGGAAGCTAGAGGATCTGGGGAATCGCCTTCGACGAGTGGACAGGAAACGTTCTCTGTCTTGGAGAGCACCGAGCCCCCATTACACCAGGGAGGAAAAGGACAAATAGAAGGTGTAGTCAAAGCTCGATTATCCACCTCCTCGGTAAGCTCAGATCCTTTCAATCAAAATCAACCGCTCTTATTCCTTACCCCTACGATTTCTCATTTCTCATCTCTTCCAGGACTTGGCATTCATGTGGGAAGGCCGACTAAGTAACGCCCTGGTCAGCTTCGGTGTCGTTTCAAACCTTGTTAATCGTTCGAAACCCATAAAGTCCGTCGGTCTGGAACTTTCTTATTTTAGCTCGGAGTAAGATATTGCAATGGTAGTCGTAATGGAACACTTGGGTTTTCCCTAGACGACGAGAGCTTTGTGTATTGTTTTTCTTCGTCCAATGGTTTACAGTAATCGTTCAGTCAATTGATTTACTGGAAGAAAGCAGGAGCTGGGGTTGGTGTATATTCCGAATAGGATCTCGTCCAGACCGTATAAAAGTACATACAATTGCGAATGAGAATGTTAGTACATATAACATATAAGTAACATAGCGGTAAAGTCAAAGGAACTGAGTTCCACAGGCAACTCTGTTTAGAAAAATTCAAGTAGTTAGGCGGGACCGACGGGAAGAGCAAACAAGGAGGAGAAAGAATCCTTCAATAAGATAGATATAGCTGCAACAGAAGTAGACCAATGGTTTCAACGAGAAGAAAGATGTGAGATGGAGATGGAGAGTTAGATGGTATCCTACAATACAAGACACAGATCGTCAAACAAACGAGAAAAGATGGTCGCATATATAGGTGTCAGTAAGACAAAAATTAGGATCAGAAGACGTGTAAACAAAAAGTGAAAATCAAAAAGATCGTGTAAGTCATTCTCGTTTTCTATCGCAACTTCACAGCCATCACTTTATCACGACGCCTCACCAACTTTCGTCACAGGTGGAGAATCCCTCCTCGGAGGCGTAGGAGACTCCCTCAAACTGCGCGAAATCATCGCAAGAGCATCCATACGAATAACAGGTCTAGTAGCATGTTGAGGACGAGGTCGTCCTGTCGGACTACCCCCACCTGCACTCCCACTCCAGACATGAGGCATAGAGTGATTACGAGGCGTATGAGACTTGTATGGTGAACGATCACGGCGTCCGGAACGGGGAGTAGCATCACCTGATAAAGGACGTTGAGAGCGGAAACGTGGACTGGAGTGAGTGCTAGCGTTTGATTTCGTATCGATGGCCTCGACAAATAGTTTGGGTTCCGTGATAGAAGGTGAAAGGGAAGAAGAAGTAGGTGGTCTAGGACTGTGAAGGGGTGCTGGTGTGGTAGTGACAGAGGGTGTTGGAGGTTCAACGTCGACGGAAAGACCGTTTGGAAGTTCATTGGGACCAGAAGACAGTGGCTCTTCAGACCAGTCGAACGAGCTCGTATTCATAGCTGGGACAGGTTCCTGCTTTTGTTCCACAGCTGGAGGTACATCAACCGCCTTTTCCTCACCGCTCAAATTTCCTCCAGTAACCTTCTCACTTACGACTGAATCTATACGATCAGCAACCTTCTTGACCTCCTTCGGAGCGACCGAACGATTGGGCTGTTTATTCCTCCAAGATTCCGAAGGCTTGTTGGGTGAAACTGGTTTCTTGGGAAGACTCGGTGGCTTGGGTGGGAGAGAACTATGCATGGGCATGTTCGGCTCTGACTTGGAGGTATTGATCGTGCGATCCGGGGTAGATAGAGTAGGCGCAGAGTCTTGAGGAAGCAGCGGAGGCCCAGAACGAGCAGGAGAGCTCATGCGCTCGAGAAGACTCTTCTTCGGCGTCGTGATCAAAGGTACAGGTTTGGCATTAGATCCGTTCGCTTGCGAAGCAAGCAATAATTTCTTATCCTTCCGTCCTCCCCGTCTTCGTTCACGAGTCCTCTTCGCGGGCGCAGGGGCCGAAAGCGACAAAGACATAGAGGATTCAGTGGGACTCTCCGCAGAGCTTTGACCTAAATCGACAACTGTGGCTTGTCCGTTGACTAGTTCCTTCAGCTCCACCTTCTCGGAAATGGAAGTAGACGTCGTATCAGCAGGAAGCGTCTGCGTAACTGATTCCTGTTTGTTCGTAGTCTTCGCTGATGGCTCTCCAACATCGCTGACCAGCTTCGAGCTAATTCCCCAATCATCCAAGTCAGGCAGACTATCATCATCCTCACCCGCCCAATCGATATGTGTAGCGGGAGACTTGGGTCTAGCACCATCCATAGCCATCGTCCTTACGCGATCCACCAAGTCCGTGATTTCCTGTCGAAGATCGTGTACGTGTGTCGTCCCATCTGTACCTTGATCTTTGTGCGGAGGTGGATCCCTTGGATCCTTCGTCGTGAGCATGAGCGGAGTCGAAGGAGAGACCGGAAGACCGTCAGGAAGGATTGGCTTAGGTACCGAAGCAGAGGCTGCGCGTCTATGGTTATTTCGCCCAACACGTCGCGCGGGTTTATTTGGTGAAAGCAGAGAGTCCGACGATTGCGCAGTCTGTCCGTCCATGTTAATATTAGGTCGGCTCGGAGCTTTCGGAAGTTTGGGTGGCCCAGCGTTATTCTTAGTTACAGCCCCTCCAGCTCCGGTAGTAGCACCGGCCTTCTCTGGTAGAGGAGGCCGTGGTGGTGGTGTGGATTTCGAGATGTCCATTGGTAGTCTAGCTGACACGCTTCTGCCTCCAGCACCGCGACCGCCTCCTGGTTTCCCTCGAGCTGTGCCACCCCCTCTGCCGCGATTGCGCGATGTTCCACGGAAAGCCGCATTTGGATCTCGTGTCGCTCTCCAGGATGCGTCGGAATCTCCGCGACGCGTCCAGGCCGGTGCGTCAGTTCCTTTCGGCGTAGGTGTAGATGAGGACATGAAGGGAGCCTTTGTATATCAGGATAGGATGAGGAAAAGACAGATGCGGGTCTGTGTGATGTACAAGCAAAGATATGATGAGGTTGAAGTGTTTTAAACGGAGTCACTGTAATGTGATCGTGGCGGCGATGAAATAATAAGTGAGTCGAATACAAGAGAGCAAGGACAAATTGCGACTCACGAACGAAAAACAAGACACGATATTATTGACAAGATAGAGTAACGTGGAGCGTATGAGGTTGCATGGGGCATGGACGTGGCCCCGAGTGAGTGAAGAATGGAGGACTGTGAGTTGACCAAGTTTAGGTTGGGCCGTTATTGCCTTTTACAGAAAAAACAACAATTCACTTTGGTCAGTCACGTTCCAGTCTCATCTCACTCACTACTATCAGCCATGTCGAAAGCATCTAACCCAGAACTGAAAAAGGTATCTTATTCATGTTATGAACTATATCCTCAAGTGTAATATCATTGTTTCTAGTTTATGGACAAGAAATTGTTCATCAACCTCCAAGGAGGTCGAAAAGTCAGCGGAACCTTACGAGGCTATGACATATTCCTAAACCTCGTTCTTGACGACGCTGTCGAGGAAACAACTCCAGCGCAAAAGAACCCGATTGGCAACGTTGTACGTTTGGTCTGACTTCAGTTGGCACAAGCTATGCTGACGAATTGTGACGGATGATGCTGGTCTGGTTCTGTTGCAGGTCATTCGCGGTAACAGCGTAACATCGATGGAAACTCTAGAGGCCACACGATAACCGTACAATGACTACGAGAACTCAAGAGAGTGGAGGATATTAGATTCATTTGGCAGGCCGTGTAGCCTTGAGCTGTCGTTCTGTTCTAGCCCAGCATCAGTTCACCGAAAAATACAAATTCATCTCCGATATTGCCTTGTCCACGATACTCCTATTTTCATGTCATGCTGTATAGATATGTGTTTTGAAGTACAGAAATCAGCGTCGAACCAATCTGCTTATCACACGTTGAACTTCTATGTGCCAGCCAGCCTTTCCTCCATTTGCTTATGTAACACGCGAAGGATAGACACCAAATTCAATCGCGCTCTTCCAATACCTAGCTCAACAACAACATCAGAACCAAGACTATGTCACGCTCAATACCAACAGACACACTCCCACCAACCGCACGAAGTATCGCACTTCTCTTAGCATCAACACCAACAATTCAAGACGCCCAACCAGGTGTTCTTCACCAATTATTAGAATTCTCACATCGTTACACTTCGCAAGTACTATCTGACGCGTCAGTTTATGCTGAACATGCAGGGAGGGCGGGGAAGATTGAGATGGAAGATGTTGTTTTGGCGATTCAGGCTCGTGTTGGGTGGGAGTTGGGTGGTCGTGTACCTAAGGAGGTGAGTAGTCGTCTAGAATGAATCCTTCTCACTCTTCCAACTTTATTGAATTGACAAAACGCACGACCATACAGTACATGCTCTCCTTAGCCCAACAAACAAACGCCATTCCCCTCCCCTCCGTCCCAGAAGTCTTCGGCGTCCGAATCCCTTCCGCGCCACACGTCCTTACACAAGTCGACTTTGACCTCGTACCTAATAAGCCACCACCAACCGTCAAGCATTACGACGAGGAAACTGAAGAGGTTGAAGAGGACGGATCAGAATATGAGGAAGAAGTAAATGCGAAGCCTAAGATCTACTTTGCCAGTACCCCGTCAGACGCGGAATACGGGTCTTCACCCTCAGATCCTATCATACCAAATGCGAATCCTCAGACCTCTCGAGTACAAGATGCTTCGAATGCCGCTACCAAGTGGCCTAAGACTTACTTTGCCAATACTCCTTCAGACGCGGAATACGGTTCTCCACCTCCCTCAGATCCTATCGCACCAGCTGCACAACCCGGAGAAGAAGGAAGCGATGCTGGTCAAGACGACGAGAATGGGTTATTTGGTGATGATGATAGTGATGGGGACGAGGGGATGGAAAGTGTTGAAGTCCCTGATGTCAACGCGAACGCTAACGGTATCAAACGTAAATTGGTTGAAGAAGATGACTATGACTAGTTTGCTGGTCTTGCTTTCCTGTATGTACGCTTTGGAAACGTGTGTAATAATATGTATTATCATACCATAATGCGAAAAACGAACAAATGTGGAAGTCCAGGTCCAGGTATGCTGCGCGGAAACACACATCGTGCATATTTCCGAGCACCCCTCTGGGAAGCTCGGGCTCTGGCTTAAGTTCAGAAGTCAGAGCCCGAGCTCTCCAGAGGAAACGACATATGAGATAAGAATAGATAGTAAGAGAACTAAGACGGTGATGGATATAACTTGTGGGACTGTCCATGCTATTCCGAACTATCTCAGTACTCTTCAACATGCACAAACAAAGGGACTTACTTGTCCCAGCTAGCCCATCAGGAACCGTGACAGCCCGTATAGAGTTATCAGCGCTACCCGAAACAAGAAGCTTCGAAGTAGGGTTGAATCGTAGTACAGTTGGTGGGAAATCATGCGCTTTAAGGACTGATAAGAGTGGCTGAAGAAGCATCTTAGAACCACAGTCAGCCCATTCGCAATGTACGACTTACAGCTAAAGTTGTCGCATCTAGGATTCCAATGGTATGATCTGCTGCCCCGTATGCAACGAATCGGCCATTAGGGCTGGAAATCGGTTAGCTAAAGAACCGAAATCCTCTCAAGTACTCGTACCTGACATCAAAGCAGGTAATGCCCTTCTCTCCGATCTTTTTTATCTTGACTACCTTCCAAGACTCCGTGTTCCAACGACAAATAAAGCCTTGCTTAGGCTTTGTTTTTGAATTTCGCGTTCGGGGACCTGAGGTTGTATTCGAAACTGTAAAGACAACGTCATTCGCCGAAGGAAGAAATCTGACCGCAAAACGTCGCTTATTAGTTGACTCACGATACAGGTATAGCCTCACTTACCGTACGGCACGGAACGTGGCAGACACCTCGTCCAATCCAGGCAAATCTGGCCGCTCGACACTGTTCAAAAGCTGCAACTCCTTCGTCTTATCTACGCTTCCCGATTTTGCTTTCTGCTTCTGTTTGTTCTTACTCCTGGTCTTCGGTCCGGAAGTGGTAGGAGCACTAGCGGTCGGTAGGGAATAGACAAGTAACCTTTCCGTTGTCGCTACAATCAGCTTCATAAGATGTGAGTTAGCCGATTATGAGTGTCAACAAGATCGATTGACTGACCGAAGTAGACGAAATCGCCACATCGTAGATTTCGTGCTCTGTTTGTATAGGCTTCGCTGCTGGAACGAGCGATGGATACGAAAGAACAGACAGCTGGAAGGGAGTCAGAAAAAGAAGAACAAACGAATGGTTTGGCTATGGCTATTCACGTCTTTGGTTCCTGCGGCAGACACAAGCGTCCGTCCAGGAGATAGAGCAGTAACTTTCTGTGGCGATTCTATTAGAGAAGGATTTGCAAAAGGAATGCAATACGGCTACCTGACATTCCTCCATATTATCTCTCGTCACCTTCAAGGTGTTGGCGGTACCGACGAGCTTGAATCTTGTTGACACGTCGGATTAGGGGTGAAGATGAGAGAAACTAAGACACGCGCACATATCCTTCTCCGTGCTAAATATCCTGCAATTCTGGTTGATGCCTTTGTCTAAATCCTCAGTGGCACTGTTGATTCCACAAATGATCCGCGAGCCCTGTTATTTTAAAATAAGATATGTGGTAAAGGAGAAGTAGTGCAACTTCATACTTCTGCATCCGCTGCCATGCTCATCGGTACATCTTCGTCCTTTTCCAACTGGAGCTCTGACAGTAAATCCAGTACCTGGTCATTTGGAATGTTGTATAACCTCTGTTCAAACGTCAGTGACCGCTCGCTCCGAGTCAAAAATAGGAAGCACACCAGCTTGTTCTTTATACCACTACGCGACGACCCACCGCCACCTCCGAGAACGAGCTTGTTATCCGCGACGAATGCGGCAGAATATACGGGAAATGAAGGAAGACTGTGTTGAGTGTGGTGCGTTCGCATTGTTGGTCGAACTTGAAGATACGGCAGGAAGGAAGTGCTGGAAACGAGTATGGCGTAACCAAGTTGAACTGGATTGAAGAAAGACGAAGGCGAGAAGCTATTCGGAGATAAAGCAATGAGAGTTGTCTAATTAGAGAGCCAAAACGGGATGCATGTTATAGAATGGCACACGCGTTACGCGAGGCAAAGAGTTCAGACTGACACGACGCGTCTCGGATGGTAAAAATGTACGTAATACGTAAGCTCGGCGCATCGGACTCGGAGCCATCACTGCAGCACACCACACATATAGTGTTGTTCACCTTTGCAGACCAACTTTGCACAGATCCTTCATGGACCGAAACTAGTCCTGCGCTCCCCTATCTACATACCCTGGCCACGTTTCGCGACAAACAGTTATGGCCGCCTTCACAGTCAACTACGCATTCCATCTTGCGTACGACGATGAGGATACTGACTACACCGCAACCCTCATTGGAATCATCGCTGCAATATCAGGAAACGTCCTTATTTCTCTCGCTCTCAACTGTCAGAAGCTAGCACACAAGAGACTCGATCGAGAACGCCGCTTGAAGCATACTTCGAATGAAAATAGACCGAGTCAATCACTTGGATCACGAACTACAGGATTAGATGATGATAATTGGATCCAAAGAGGAGAAAGTACAGATATCAGAGGAAACACGGAAATTCACGACGCTGATGCAGACGATGAAGATGATGACGAACGAACACGGGTAGGGGGGTCCTCGCAGCACCACAGCCCCGACAGTGACGCCGAGAGTGATTATAATACACCTGTCCCTTTCCCCGAATCCAGTTCCGGGCCCGGTACCCCTTCACCCCCTCCTCGAGGCACCTCCTTTAGTGACAGGGCGCGCACGCTTCTAGTCGAGACGCAGCCGCTCCTTCTTGTTCCAGGTCGAGTCAATGCGTCGAAGGGCTCAGTACGTGGCGGATATGGGGCAGCAATTGAGATCGGGGCCAGAAGTCGAGGTACCTCAGTCGAGACAGGCCGGGCCCCCTTTCACGAACGTGCAAAGCGCACGCGAAGTGCCCCGCATCTCCTGACACGATTATTCTCGACGACTGGCAAGTCGAGAGAAACCGACGATGCTGACCTGGAGGCGACCGGCATTCCTGTAGATGTCCGTATGAATGACCAAAACAGCGTCTATTCATCGCCTAGCGGGCGACGCTCTGTTCCAAAAATAAAATTCGCTGACCCGATAGTATACGAAGAGAATGAGACTGAGTATCTAAAGTCGAAACTATGGTACGTCAAGTAAGCCCAAACACCGATCAAATTCTGATTCATGGACAGGTGGCTTGGCTTCATCCTCATGGTCATTGGAGAGGGGGGCAATTTTATTTCATACGGTTTTGCCCCCGCGTCCGTTGTTGCGCCACTGGGTACTGTGAGGGTTCAGGATTTCCTGCATCGTGGCGGATCTAACTATTCTCAAAGTTTGCTCTCATAGCCAACTGTTTCTTTGCACCACTCATGCTAAAGGAGCGATTCCGAAAGGTAAATATTACCCGCCGTTTGAATTATATCCGGATGAACTGACGGAGAATGTGTTAGCGTGATCTTTTGGGAATTTTACTCGCCATACTTGGTGCAGTCACGGTCGTTTTGTCCGCGAGCTCGGAAGATAGAAGGCTAGACCCTGATGGTTTGATCCATGCGATCACACAACGAGCGTTTCTGGTTTTGTCGTGCGTATATGCCGGTGGCGCCGCTTTGCTTGTGAGCCTGAGCTCGCAACGCATCGGGAGAGAGCACGTCTGGGTTGATGTAGGCGCTTGTGCGCTGTTTGGGGGGTTCACTGTGCTGTCTACGAAAGCAGTGAGCTCACTGCTGACGAGGGAGTGGGTCGCACTCTTCAAGGAATGGATTTCGTATCCAATATTAGCAGTGAGTATATGCAGTACTCTGTAGTTTTTTTTATCGATGGCTAAACCTCCCACATGATAGGTTCTGATTGGGACTGGGATTGGCCAGATAAGGTACCTGAACCGGGCATTAATGAAATTTGACTCCAAGGTTGTTATCCCTGCTCAATTTGTTCTTTTCAACATCTCCGCAATCGTTGGTTCTGCGGTATTATACGGAGACTTCCGGAGAGCAACGCTACACCAGATGGTCACTTTCTTATATGGCTGTGGGGCGACGTTCGCAGGTGTGTTCATGCTTACGTGGGGCACTGGCAGCACTGGTGCGGAGCATAGTAAGGGGAATGCGCGTGTGGTAGAGGGTGACCGGGATGAAAGGATGAGACGAGGGCCGTTGGTGGTGCCGGGCACGATGACAACTCCCCGACCTGCGCCACTAGTAAGGGCCAAGACGAGCTCTATAACACTATCACCTGCTCAGCGAGCATTGCTTGTACGGACGCTTTCAGAGGAGGCAGACTCTTCGGACGAAAGTAGCTAGACGTCTAATATTAGTATATCGTGTGAAAAAGGAAAATAGTGGAGTGACGCCGATGACGAGCGTGACAAATCGTTTATTGTAATGTGAGTGGCGTCATAGGTCCCAGCTCGGAACAGGGCATGCATTATCATCCTCAACTTTGCTGTAGCCTCGCTCGTCTCCATTCCCTCTTATACTCGTCCCTTCTCAATCTCAGACGCGTCCTCGCACGCTCTCAATAATGCCTTCCACAGGCGTAATGGAAACCTTCAAGAGTACGTTTCCTCTACCGACATGTGCCACCCTCATTTCCATCTCACATTTTTTCATACCAGACCTCATTCGACATGGGAGGCAGCATCACGACCAGCCAAGAGCCCATGATACCCAATCAACACGTGAGAAGACCGCGTCAGGCTCGCAGACCCATCGAGCACAACGCGATCAACGCGCCGCGAATCATGGTCAGAATCTACATGTAAATCAACAAGGCATCCCCGTCAAGGACCAGCCAATGGTTTCACCAAATTACATGCGAGAGGCAGAGCTCATCGTAAAGGAAGAGAATAAGGCCAAGAGCACTATGCCCGTGTACAAGGGCCTCGAGAAATACAAACTATTGCGGAAGATGGGCGAGTGAGTTCCTTCGCGTCATCCTTCTTCCAAGTGGCATATATTCACCTTTCCCAAAGTGGCGCTTTCTCGAATGTATACGAGGCCATTGATTTGACCTCCGGCGAGAAAGTAGCAGGTGAGCTCCCTGTCGATACTTCCCGGTGGATTTTACTTATTTTGATTTCAACACGCACGCAGTCAAGGTAGTCCGCAAATTTGAACTCAGTGCATCACAGGTCAGAACCTTGTTTTAGCATAGCTCACCCTTCGCTCCACAGCTGCTGACTCCATGCTCCCTTTTTATCCTTTCACCCGCCTTACTGTCAATACGGTGGCATGCTTGATGCACTCAGGATGGGAACAAACATCTCAACCCGCAGTTCAAAAAGCGTCCCCGTGTTACTGAGGTGCTGTCTTTCTTCGTTATCCTCGCTTCTCGTTTCTTCTCGTGGCATACGTGTTTCTTTATCTCAGCCATGGGATTATTTCATCGTAATCTAGCTGCCGTTGCTGACACTTGGTTCTGATTTATAGCGCGCAAACATACTCAAAGGTAAGCGCTATTTCGTCCCTTTCCGAGTGTGCCTGACTTTATTCTCCAGAGGTGCAGATAATGCGGGGTATCAACCACCCAGCGATAGTGCAATTACATCAGTTCTTTGAGTCAGAAGAGCATTATTTCTTGGTATTGGAGCGTACGTCCTGAAAAGATGCTCGATTGATTGATTGCAAGGCTAACCTGGGTGGAATAGTCATGGAGGGCGGCGAACTATTCCATCAAATAGTGAAGCTCACATATTTCAGCGAAAATCTTTCAAGGCACGTCATTCTTCAAGTAGCAAATGCCATTCGATATCTGCATGAAGAGCGGGGCGTCGTGCATCGGTTTGTAGATCCGAGCTTTGTTTCTGATCGTTTGATGACACCTTCTTCTTAGAGATATCAAGCCTGAGAATTTGCTTTTCGAACGCATTCCGATTATTCCTTCAAAGAACCCTATACATCGACCATATGACGAGGAGAAAGAGGACGAGGGAGATTTTATTCCCAGCTGCGGAGGTGGTGGTATCGGTAAGGTGAAGATTGCCGACTTCGGTCTTAGTAAAGTTGTCTGGGACCAGCAAACCATGACGCCATGCGGGACCGTGGGTTACACAGCACCTGAGATCGTTAAGGACGAGCGCTATTCCAAGAGCGTCGACATGTGGGCACTGGGATGTGTTCTTTATACCTTACTCTGTGGCTTCCCTCCTTTTTACGACGAGAGTATAAATGTCCTCACGGAAAAGGTGGCGCGGGGATACTATACCTTCTTAAGTCCCTGGTGGGACGATATCAGCGCATCTGGTGCGTGACATGGCTTGCATGCTTAATGAGCTCAGGCCAATTCCTGTTTTAGCGAAAGATCTGATCACGCATCTTCTCTGCGTCGATCCTGCTCAACGATACACCATTGATCAGTTCCTGGCACATCCATGGTGCAATGAGAAGCCGGCTCCACCTCCACTGCCAACCCCACTGACAGCGCCTGTTGCTATCGATTCACCTCTGTTGCAATCCCTGCGTGGAGGCCGAGAAGCCAGGTCACCAGGCTTGGCCACTCTTAAGGAGGCGTTTGACGTCACTTATGCGGTACATCGCGCACGGGAAGAAGAAGAGGCTCGGCGAGCATATCGTGGACCAGGTGGCGCGGGAATGGCAGGATTCCTGCATGACCTCAATGAGGCTGATGAAGATGAAGGCCAGGAACAGGTCAATCCGGCAAACACCAGCGACAAGCGACGCTCACGATTGAATGACGGAAGAGCTGGCATGCGCGATGCCCCGCGGCATGGACGTGAGAGTGCTGGCAAACCGTTTCAACTCGACATCGATAACGCGACCTTGCTCGGTCGTAGGCATCGGAGGGGGCGGACACCTGGTGCCCCCAGCCCGCTTGGGCAGCAATCCATTGGTGAAAACTATGATCCATACGTGGCGCCGGGGAGCCCAATGCACATCGGCTGAATGAACGCTCCGAAAAGGTTTTCATTTTCATGTTTTCCTTGCAGACTTCCGCACTGCTCCACTTG
This sequence comes from Inonotus obliquus, assembly GCA_032164295.1. Classification (NCBI taxonomy): domain Eukaryota; kingdom Fungi; phylum Basidiomycota; class Agaricomycetes; order Hymenochaetales; family Hymenochaetaceae; genus Inonotus; species Inonotus obliquus. Next base: position 1,722,156 of record JAJHTX010000004.1, read on the forward strand.
CAACCCGATATCGGTACTACAGGATGGAGCTCCCATAGCACTCTGTTCAAGATTACTGGCATTATACAAGACATACCATCGATGGATGTATACTTCTTGATCCACATATCTTCTTCGCTCCCGAATCTCCTCATTCCATGTATATTTATCCCTGTATCGGTTATAAGCTCTTTTCCTGTTGTATCGTACTTTTGCTTCTCCAAAAACTGCCTCTTCATCGCCCACGCGATGATGTCATGCAATAGCGATCAGGCAGGTACTAATTGGGATTTGCGTGATCTGCACCATTAATTCTTCGCTCTCTTGGCTGGAGTACAGTATGTGTTCGTCCACAAAATGAGCTTACACATATCCATTCAAAACTAACTAAACAAGAATAACTAAGCGAACAAAAAAATCTAGACTGGCTTTCCAAGGCCACGACGCAAAGCATTCATTAAATCCCACTGGGGAGTATCACCCGATAGATCCCACACAGCAGTACCAAGGATTTGAGAATCTCTCGCGAATTGCGCTTTGAGACCAAGAGAATCCGTATCGTCATACGTCACCACCTGATGGACGTATGGAGAAGTGAGGTAAGGTGTGGTGCTACAATGATCCCAGTAACGCGTGAACCCGCCAACTGAGACAAAGCTTGTAGAGTCAGCCACTAGGGTACCGTTGACTGCGCGAACGGGGATGAGAGCGCCCTGGTTGACTATGGAGCTGAATTGGATTTGACCGCTGTCGGTTGTACCTTCACTACTTTGAAGGAGGACTAGTCCTTGAGCTGTCGCTTGTTGTGTCTGTGGTCCTCCCGCTTTATTCGCTGGAGATCTGAATATGGAAGCGGTCACGTTATACACGATTCCAGGGGAAGGTGAAGGAATAGGGACGCTGGAGAGAGGCAAGACCGACAATGCAGGTACATCAGAAGAAGCAGTCTGAGTTGCACCTGAGCTCGAGCTCGCCGAATTGTTCTGAGTTTCGCCACCAACTTGTCGGCGAATGAGAGACCGTTTCTTGTGTTGCATTTGTGTGGCATCAGATGGGTTCAAGTAACCGTAGAAAGGGACACCGAGCATAAGCCTATTCGCTGGGAACTTGGCGTTTGTCCAAGCGTTGATGGCTGCTTTTGCGTTAAACTGAGGTTGTGAAGAGTCTTGGCAGCCATTGTCTAGCGGGGCGTTTGGTCCGGGCTTGGGTAAAGCTATAATAACATGAGTGAGAGTTACAGAAAGAAAAGACTAAAACAGACGTACAACCAAAGACATCGTAATTCATGATGTTAACCCAGTCCAATACGTCAGCAAAGCCAGAGACGTCACTCATCGGACTACCATCCGGTCCTGCAAATGGTACGTCCTGAACTGCGGCAGTGATTACTGCACCACTTGGCAACCTTGAGCGCAGAAACCTGAGCATCTCCAAAAAGTTGGCGCTGTCTTGAGGACTGACACCGTTATTGCTTTCACCTTGTTGACCAGGATACTCCCAGTCAATGTCAATACCGTCAAGCTTGAACGTATTGTAAACGTTGACAATGTTGTTTACAAGAGTCGCCCGGGAGTTTGCATTGGAGCAAGCGGCGGAGAAAGAACTTGACAGGCTGTTAGACGCTCGAACTAGCGAAGTAGGGAAGGAAAGAGACGAACCTGCTTCCACTCCAGCCTCCGATACTAAGCTTAACCTTAGTCCCCGATGCATGAGCAGCCGCAACAAGTCTGGACAGCATCTGCGGTGTTGAGTTGGGATCATCAAAGCCGATACTAAAGTCCTGGTCCAACACGCCAAATGCAAAATCAATCCAATCCAACCGGCTCATGTCAATATTCTCCGGCGGCATGGTAGACGTGACCCAGTCAGGATAGTATGCAGAGAGAAGCGGGCCACTGATATTGACGGCAGGCGTATGAGCAGCGGGAGCACCGGCGCCACCCGAGTATGTAGGTGCGGTGTCATTGGAATTTGTCTGAGAAGGAAGCGAAGAAGGATCCGAGTTCGAGCCGTTGACCGAGTCCATTGGCATGAACAAGACACCTTGCGCATTAGAGTCTGCATCATTCTCAACACGGGAGCCCGAAGGTACAACCGGTGCAGGAAGTGTTGTCGAGGCCGAATCAGATTGCGAATCAGTGCTAGAAACATCGCTGGCGGTAAAGGTCTCTGTTATAGTCTCAACTATTGTTCCTGAAAATACTTCGGTGCGAGTTTCTGTGACGACAAGGTCTGCTGGTTGTCTCTTCGTCCAATGAGCATAAGGACGATGTTTGTCACCGTGAGAGGGCGCGGCCTGCGCAACCGCGAGTAGAGCGAGAAGAGCAGAAAGAACGCGGAATGCAGAAGTCATATCCAGTAAGCCAGCTGGGACACGTTAGAAAATGAATGGAATTTTTCACGAAGTCGCAATGCCGCGCCGCGGGTGGAGATGAATGGGAAAGATAGGGAAGCGACCAACGGCGGCGAGCAGACATATTTATTGTGTCTATGGCTGTCTCAGAGGGAGGACCTGCCAGCCACTGAGTGGAAGACAATATTGACGAAGACGCGTTCGGAACGTGACTACCAAGTCAGCCGTGACCGATGTTATGGAATACGATTGAGGAAATTGCATTTGTTCTCCGCGGCCTTGATGAGGGAGAGAAGACAGGCAAATTGGCCACTGACAGGAGAAGCAATTGGATTGGCATTATTCGGCTTGTCGTACCGATCACCGAGGAGCAAATGACTCCGCGGTCTAGTGATGTGGTGGGGAGTGCGTAGAAACAGTCATATTAACTTCTACCTTGATCATGCGCCCGGAACACGTCGGAATCTCCGACTTCCGACGGTCTTGCATGCACACCAGTAGGAAGCGGATGATACCAAACGTGTCGCAACCCAACTTCTCCGGCTTGTTCTTTGGAGCGGAAAAGTCAATTTTGATTTGAGATTCATGCGCGAAGGTTATGTAATTCGATCATAAAAAGAGCCAAAAAATACCGAGATGACCCAGAGAGGAAATGGACATTGCGCACCGGCGGAAGGGGACACTCGCTTCCATGGCATGGTCAGGACAGCCAAGCGTTGGATCGGACATGTTGGTGGGATATCCGGTCCACGTTCCGGAGTCTGTTTCGATAACACGCGTCACAGTTACGCAGACACGGAATTGCCGTGTTTGAGGTTTGGACAGTTATGTTGTGGACAAGATTTTCCCGGATCTATTTTTTTTTTTTGTGTTTGTTCAGGGACAGGAAGCCCATCTTGGAAGGAATTGCCGGAATTGCCGCGTTATCTACCTGACCTTCTGTGTTCCTCGCGCGAAATTTCTCTCACTAGCGCTTGGCTAAATTCAGCCTGTCCAATCGTCATATCCAGATCTCTGATATAAACCGAACTTGTCTGCGCCTGGTCCCTCCGCTCGTCGTCCTCTCCTTTTCTCGATGGACTACTCAAGGTCCTACTCCCCTGTCCCTCCTCCATGTCCTTCCCCACAGCTCAAGCCTCAGCCCCTTCCGACGCCCCCAGTCTATGCTCGTCGTCCCAGCTTGACTCCCTCCTCTTCACTAGAGCGTAATCCTCCGCCCAAGCTCAAAATGAAGCCAAGTGCCGCCGCTAGTTCAGAGTCACTCGTTTTCTCTCTCAAAGACGCGATAGTCGCTGGTAGCCCATCGCGTCGTCGTTTCTCAGAACACGCTGGATTGCGCCATCCGACCTCTTCTCAGGACTCTTTTGATCGCCGACCTCGGACTGCAGAAATCAGTCGTCCTTTCATTGATATCCCATCCCCCGCCTCCTCCAGCTCTTTCAAGCGGAAGTATCGCCAGTCAGAATCAATAACACAAGCTTCGGAGATCTATTTTCCGCCCTCGAGCCCACCCTCTCGCTCCCTGGCAAGAAAGCGCACTCGCTCACCCACCGGTGGTCCCGTCGCACCCGTCGAACTGCCCCCGCCCGTACCACCTCTGCCCGCAAAACGCGGAGGACGGTCATCTTCATTGTTTTCAAGGAGACTGCCTTCTCTACGCATTCCGGAGCTGGGGCTTGGACTAGATGAGAAGCTGCGTTCGCCACTCTCCCCTCTAATATCCGGAACACCGTCCCGGAGGCGAGAAAGCCACTCGAAGGCTGCGCCACCCGAGGCAATGTCATTCCTTAATATGTCTCCGAAGAAGCAGGTGAAACGTCATCCGGGACGGTCGAGTCTGGGTGACCGTGACCCGCTAACGCCAACTGTCTCCATCTCGATGCGATCGACACATTCCCTTCCGGATATGAAAGCGGCAAAACGCAGGAGCAATCCCTCCTCGTTTACCAGTCGCATATTGCGACTCGGTACTCAACAGATGGTACACTAGTATCGATTACTTTTTCCTGCCCGAAAGACGGGACGTGGCCGAAACGCTGGCTTAAAGTTCTGACGCGTCGAGGGACTCTCGGCAAGTGACAACGTAATTTCGGTATTTATTTGTCGCCCCACTTAGGGCTTCTCTACCGAACTGCTTGCCTATGACCGGCGCGAACACGCGTTGATCTAGTGGGACCACTGGTCGACGGAAGAATAGTTCTGTGCACCTGACAAGCTTTCTTCAACAACGTAAAGTCGATCGCTTCCGAGCATTTGGCTCTGAACTGTCCTTTTCCGTCCGCTCGTTCAGCGGGACACAAACGATAACCGTCTTTTGTGATGGCGCCACCGCTCTCTATCCTTTTTCCGTTGCCTTCCACACTTCGGAGCGTTCCCGCTCATTGGGGATTTTAAAACCTCCGCTAACGTGCATAAAGAATCCTTTGACATTCGATTCTACCCGTATTCGACTTTCATATTCTAAAGTTCCTTTTTTCTTTTGGTTTACCCGCGCTTCTGCGCAGTACGTACACCACAAAGTATATCTCTTTCTTACCCGATACCAGATACCAGATACCCCCGACTGCTTTGTCTTCTTTGTTGTCCCATCGTGTGTCTCTAGCCAATCGACTCCGAGTCGTTCGTATTCATATCACTCGTTCATACACGCATTTAACCACACACCCAGTCACTCCCTCGCTTATTGTGCATTACTACTGTACTTGTTGTAAACCCACAGCTCTCGTTCTTTCTTTCCCCCTCTCATTAACCAAGAAGAAAAGTCGTGTACTGATAGCTGGACTAAGGACAAAAGGACCATGCTCTATCTAACTAAAGTAGCTTTCGTTCTTGCTGTACTGTACGGACTCGCCATATATTCAAATAATCTCCTTATCACTTTATTGAGACTACTATGCTGGGGATCCTTGCCTGGACTGCCAATAGCAAAGCGCCTTCTCCAGGATTACGTATCGACTTAGGGGGAGAAGTGGTCAAACTAACGTACTATTCCAGAAAGAGCTTTCTTTGAGCTTTGATTGGGGTGTGTTGCTCATTGTTTGTTTGGCGTTGTGTTGATGTGGCTCAGCAACTTCTCTTCCCTCTCTCAGATCTCCGATTCTGGCCTTCTGACTTCTTTGGTTCTATTCCATTTTTAAGAGGGGTGGTTGCAAGGTTCTCGCATTCGCATTCACATTCGGTATTTTGAATGGTAAATTCGAGTGAATTGTTAGCCAATAGTATTATTAGGTGCGTTCTTATCGGTATCTGGATCACGGTATGTGCCGGATTAATCGTACAGAACGCCCGCTGCGGATTCTGCAATTGACTCTATCAGTGATATGAACGGAACTATAATCTAATCGGACAGCGGCTTGGCGACGCGGAAGACCAATGAATAAGATAAGAAAAGACTCGGGCGCAGTTGTTTCAACTGTGTTCATTTCTTACCCTGTTCTCTCTATTCAACAAACATCAAAGAACATCAAAGAGTCAATTGTATCTGACAGCTTTAGGGAAAAGATCAAGATTAAAATTGATGTCTGTCCGAATCTATTGGAAATCAAATCGGCTTATGGCGCTACTGTTTGGTCTAATGTTGGTCACCAGATGTAGCGCTGCGGAGGCAAGTCGGCTCGGGATTCGGTTTCAACATGGCAACCTGAATATGAATAGAAGGATGAAAGGCTTAGCCTTCGTACCTGGAGAACTGTCTACATGCTGCTGCCGTAGCGTGCCATTGCCATTGTCCCTGTGCCAGTGGCGGTCAGACTAGACCGGGTGAGTAGTTTTCGAGGAACAAACTTACTCCATCACTGTATTTAATACATAGATGTAAGGCTGAATCGAGTAGACAGAAGTACGGATCTCAAACTCCTCCCACGATGTCTGACACTTCATACGAGCAACATCTGACATGAAGTGTATTTTGAACTTATAGGCGCTGCGAGTCTCCTTGAATATTCGCGGATCGGTACTATAGAAGGAGATAGTACTAGTACCTTTCGCGTTATGTCAAGGCTGCGCAACCGTTTGAAACAGGTGAAACAGGAGCTACTCGTCCGGGCCGTTCTCGAAATATAGCATCTATCCTCGTGTCCAGGTTAGGTGAAGAATGCGGACATCTGCATATTGCCACATAGTAGTGGAACACTCCACCAGTGACCTATAATAGTCTCGGGCGGGATTCGGCTCGAAGCGAGCGGCGAACAAATCGGACATCCACCCGAAAGCAAATAGAAGAGCACTTGAAACGACTGTTTCGAATTATTCGGAGTCGGAGTCAACTGATTCAGCAGTTACAGCTTAGGCGACGAATAACCACCTGCGATACATTCGCAGTTCCTTCCCCCAGAAGACTGGGACACAGATTCTGTTCCAACGATTTGATGATTCGATAGAATGTGAAGGTCCGACGGTATTTCCGTTCATTACGGCGTCGGCGTCAAAGATCTGCTGTATCATAATTGTTTAGTTCACGGACATATTGTCGCAGAAAAAAGGGATATTTGCTCGTAGATCTTTCCAATGTGGATAATGCTTCGTATTCGCCAGAAAGGACCTTTGCTCCACGAATCAATTGGCTAATTTATATGGATCCTCACGCAGTACGGCATTTCGAAAGAGCAGTCTTGATATTCATAGACGGTGCTGATCACACAATTCTGCTGCTTCGGTCAGGGACTGTTGTACTTGCTAGTGTTGACCCGAAAGAATGTACGTGTCTCCAGCACTTGCATAGATAGAGAGCTCGTCGGCTTTCCGGGTAGCCAAGTGGCCAGAGGAGTTCGATAGATTGAACTGTTAGCCACTAGGAACTTTGTTCCACCATTTGGACACGGACACCCAAGTCTAGTGTTCTTGCTGAGCACAATTCCTCAGACAGGGATGAAATCTCTCTTGGCTACAGCTTCACCATTCGACGATCCTATTTGTAAAGCCGTCAGCTTTCACAGTAGTGGAATCGAACCGCTCTTACTGCTCAGATTCATATCCACAGATCCTTTCAACCCCAGCGGTTCTGACATGTAACTCATGTTACAAGGGCGATCTTTATGTAAAGTCCGATTGTTGTAAGTTCTGGACTGTTTAGGGGTTAGACGTCTTTCAAGACGGGCCCCAAGTTCTGCTTCTCATCAAAGGAACTGAAACGCGGAAGCTTACGAAAAGCTCGGATCAAAATGCTGAAGAAAGAGTCAATGAAGCATGGTCACGGTGATGTGGAATACGGAATGCAGGAATGTGGGAGTTGTAACTGAATGGAAGACCTGGATGCGGTGATAAAACGAAGAAAATGTAAAAGCGGAATGACTAATGGAAAGTATCAAACACAGGCGATGAGGTGTATCGATCAGTAAGGAAATGGTGCTAGTCAAGTCGAGAGGAGTTAGTCGTGAAAGGCCGTAATGTGGTATGATGCGAGCTGATAATGCAAGAATAAAAAGAAAGGTAAAGTAGAGAAAATGAGGCCACGAGAGAGATGCAAGCACGTATTGAAACATCTAAGACGAAGAGCTTCGGTACGTCCGAGCGATACGTGCGGAGAGACGTCGTAATGATACAGATGTGAGATGCAAGTAGCGAAAAAATAAACATACCCAGTAGTACACTGCTATAATCACAAAAGACGCCAACAAACAAATAGCCACGTTATAAGCGAGATTCACATCGACACAGAATCGAATAGATAGATAAGCCAAGGCACCAAAAGGAACCGGAGTTTTGCATGCGCTGTGAGAGCATCTTGTGCATGAGTCGGAATACATGTCTGCTTCTTCAAAGTCCCATGCGTTCTCTAAGTGTTCGATCGTCCTGGCCGACGTTACCACGTCCGCCTTTTCGGATACTTGTGTTACCTCCACCGCCGCTTTGTCCCCGGCCGTTTCGACGTGTACGGTCACGATCATGTGCCCTGTCTCTGTTGTCTTTATCTTTTACCTGCTCTCTGTGTCGAGAACCTTCCCGCTCCCGATCGCGATCACGATGATCACGCGGTCGTTCCCGCTCAGGCTCTCGCTCTCGGGGTCTATCCTTTTCTCTATCTCTATCCCTCTCCCGAGGTCTGTCCCGCGACCGGTCGCGGCCCTTCTTAACATCCTCGTCTACGTCCATCCGCGCTTCTTTGAATGGCGACCGACGACCATCGTTAACGAGAGGAGAACGATCGCGCCTTGGGGCGCGGGAAGGAGGGATGCCAAGGGGAGTGGCGTTTGAGTTTGAAAGCGAAAGTAGTAAATTGGCAGGCGAGCGAGCGGGAGAAGCGCGAGGTTCTGCGAGTCTAGGCTTCTTGTGTGCTCGAGGGCCGGTCGGCAAAGGTTTGATGTCTCCATTATGACTGGCGACTGGCGACTCCGCGCGGACTGAGAGGCTTCGTGCCCGGGGAGGTGGAGAGCGCGACTCGCGCCGGTCCAGGTTGTTTAACTTCTGTTGTTGGTGATTAAGGAACACAGTATAGGACTTATCCAACTCTTCACTACAGGCACGCGATATTAAATTATTAATAAACTGCAGAAAACAAGCCAGACTCACGAAAGTGATGAGACTACTCCGTGGGAGTCTATGTGGCAAAGATGAACAGTAAGAACGCGAGCCAAACGGTCAGACGCGTCGCAGAGTAATCACCTTTTAGCGCCCCATCAAGCCTGCTGATAGTCTTTTTCAAGGAGCGAACTTCCTCTTTGAGCTGACCAGTTTCACTGACACGAAGTAGACTATATAGTTCATCATTCTCTTCTTGCAGGATACGTGTCCGTTGCAGAAGAGCGGCAGTCATAGTAGTTGAAGCTGAACCTTGCGCATTTTGTGATGTCTGGTTTGGGATAAACGACTGCAATAAAGCTACAAGAGCAGGAGGGAGATGAAGAGGGTCCGAACGAGATGGCGCTGGTTGTATGGTGAGAAATTTTTTCAATTGGTTGACTTCATCCTGTAATAAGCAGTGAGCCGGGGTGTGCATAAGGATATACGCGGCGTACTGTTAGTTCTGCCACTTGAGAGTCACGCTTCCTGAGGAGAGTCTCGAGCTCGAGCTCGCGTAGGGATGGCAGATCCATGAATGGATGGGGTTGAACACGACGCGGGGAGGGTGGAGAACCAACGCCGGTCACCGTTGAGCAGTAGGAGAAGCTAACTTGGCTGTGACGGGCTGAACGGTGAGCGGCGTCTCCTCGCGTCTCAGTTCGGTAATCACCAAACACGTCAAAATACGCTAGCGACAAACAGGTGGCAAACGCACCTACTTACCATCTCTGGCGTCACCCACGACCAGCACAACTGGCTTCGTCGTTTTCAGAGGTCAGTAGCTTTTTACATTATTTATTTTCGGTGATGAGAACTGTTTCGTATTCACACTGCGTGATCACCCGCTCTGCGGGTGAAGTGAACGGAATTTTTTACTACAACGGTAGCTGAGCTATCCTTTCCCCTTGTCCGTCGCCTCCACGATTCTCGATTTTGCATACTGATCACATCATCTTTCTAGGCTGCCGAGCGTGTGCCCGTATTGGACTTGTGGTGGACCTGGATTGAATGTAAAATATTTTTTGTTCTTCATGTCCGCCGTGCAGAATACATGTTGTTTCGTAGATGACCATCTTGCGTGACCAGCTCTAAATATCGACCTCAAACACCGACCATCATGGACGCGGCCGCTCAATCATCGACGGCGTGGTATCCACCCTCCATAAGTTTTTCGAGTCCCGCGCAAGTCGTCGCAGAGGGCAGTCCGCAAGTGAATGAGGAATACCCAGAAAACTTCTTCCGTTGTGCGAAATGGTCGGTCCATTAAGTTCCTTGTGAGAATAATGTGGTGAATGTAAATCCCGCAGGTGTCCAGACGGAGGTTGCGCTGTTGGTCAGTGCGAAGATAGAACGTTGCAAGTGTTATCGTAGGCGATTTCGGTGGTTGTAAATCAAATAACTCTACACTGACTTCTGATGCAGTTCCATGGAAATAACTGAGAAAAAGAATAATGGTCAGACTATCCGTAAGTCCTTCTGCGAATGACACGATTTGCTGATACGAACTTTGTACAGGGGTGGACCGAGTGTTCCAACAACCATCTCCTGTCGTTGATTTTGCGTGGTACCCTGGCGCGAGCCCGTCAAACCCAAGTTCGTTCTGCCTCTTGACATCTGTCCGGGACTGCCCAATCAAGCTTCTGGATGCTGCAGACGGAAGGGTATGCCTCGGGAATTTGTTAACTTTCTTGGCTTCAGTTTCATACTTTCATTTCCCTTAGCTTCGTGCATCTTACAGAATTGTCGATCATCGTGAACGCCAAATTGCGCCACACAGTCTCGCATTCAACTGTTTTTCAACACAGTACGTGTGGCTTGTCTAGACCCGTAATGCATAATTAAAAATCTCACGTTCGTGTTCTTAGTGTATATTGTGGTTACGAAGATGCTATAGAAGTCTTCGACTTCCAACAACCAGGCGAAGGCACTAAGTTACCCACAACGCCGTCAAAGAAGAGCCGAGATGGGATGAAAGGTCCGTTTCGAAATGCAAACTTCTTCTTGCTTGCCAATTGTTGGAAGTCCAGGAAGCATTGCCAATTCAGTTTTATTGCAACAAATTACTTAATATTTGCTTTTCGAAGGAATCGTATCGTCTATCGCTTTCTGCCCGGACTACTCGGGTCTGTATGCAGCTTCGAGCCTGGCCTCTGCGATTACCTTGTTCTCAGAGGAGACAGGCGCGGACCCCGTGGCATACCTAGACGGCATGACGGTGCCCGTCACACAGGTGAGCCCTGGGGCGCATCATTATCCTTGATGCCTTCTGACTATTTCTGATGATCACTTCCCGAAACTTTCTTCTCGCATGATTGCATATCTTATGACTATGTGAACCATAATTCTGATATTCGGAATTGTGACGACGCCTCGGACTATCGGTATTATGGGTTGCCTACTTGATCTGACTTGCTGACTTCCCAATGTGCGCATGGCCGATCTTAGGTGAAGTTTGATCCAGCACGGGCGCACCTTCTTTACGCGGCCCAACGCCGTTCGAACGAAATACTATGTTGGGACGTACGTCAGCCTTTCGAAGTATTGCGGAGGTTTACCCGTAAAAGCGATGAGACGAACCAGAAATTGCTCTTTGATATTGACCCGGCGGGACACTGGCTTGCTACGGGGAACGAGGTAAGCTCGACCTTACGATTTATACTTTGTTGGTCTACATGTTTATGGACGATCTGTGAAAAGGATGGGTGTATCTCGATATTTGATCTACATGCGGAATCAGATGAACCCGTAATGAAGTTCAAAGCGCACGATGGTAAGTCTCACTCAGGCAAAATCATATGGACACCAAGAACTGACACCACCTATACTCCAGACTCAATAGGATCAGTCGCTTTCAATCCTATTGATGCAACACTTCTCTCAGTGTCGGGTTCGCGTCACTTTGATCACCCACCTGCGGCATACCGTCGAGCTGATGCTTATGAGTCCCCCATTTCATCCGATGCATCGGACACAAGTGACGACGAAGAGGAGGGTTACGTCCACCGGAGGCGTCAGCCCATTCATCCTCATGTCCAAGATTCTTCTGCGAAGCTGTGGAAGTTTTGTCCTGGAGAGAACACCCTGCAAGCCTACGCAAGCACGCAAGACCAAACCATGGCCGACGATATGTCCACGATTTAGCTGTTTGTTAGTAAACACTTGTATAAATTGCTACATGATACATTGCTACATGATTCCTCTTGTGATACATGAGTACGTTAAGTCCGTCCTTCTATATCTACTCAGGTAGTCCGTCACAATCACGATTCGGAATAGTCCATCTTCGTAACACAACAATGTCCGTCTCAAGATCAAAGAACGAACCGACCAACCAAAGGCGAAGTCTGAATGGCCTGAGCAGCGAACAGCCTGTTGAAAGCACGTAACTCTTTCAATGTGCTGTCCCAATCGAAAGGTTCGTTATCACCGACGGGATCCCGTTCTTCAGTAAGCTTGGGGACGCCTTCTGGGGCTTGTGAGGCATTTGTCTCCGGCGTGATAGGGCCGGCACACTCAGGGCTTGAATCGGGGCCATCGTGCGCGCCTGCAGATGCGAATGGAGTTCTACCCGCGCTACTGTGATGCGTAAGCTTCAACTCGGCATCCGTCTCGTTGTCGCCGCGCACAGAATGCTCGTCATCGTCGAATAGTTGCCCGTCATCGAAGTCGTTGCAATCCGTGATGTCTTCCGCGTAGATATTCTTGAGCGCTATAATAGGTATCAATTCACTAGCGACAAGGCGTGCCGTATTGTCAGCCATCGCCAACTCGTCGTCAGTCATGTAGAACGTCTCGATCTCACAAAACTGCTTTCGCAAATCCGAAAGGTCAAGATTGTTGCCGTGGTTTACAAAGATCTCAGCCAAGAACTCGTACGCCGGGATGGAAATGGGAAGCATTTGTCGAAGCCACATATGGTCTTGCTCGAAGCGAGCGAAACTTGTGTCGCTAGGCACAGCAGCCTTCCAAGGCGTACGACCACAGACGAGATTAATGAGGATGATACCCAAGGCCCAGATATCCGTTGCGGGACATGAATATGCTTCAACACCAGTGCGGTCTACACCTGCGAGGCATTCGGGCGTCATGTAATAGTTGCTCCCACATCCGAAGGTTAGTGACTTCCCCGCCTCGGTCGCTAACCCGAAATCACCCAATAGGACGTGGATCATCGAAGATTGTCCTTCGGCTACGGACTGAGGAGAGTTCAGACAGAGTATATTCTCCGGTTTGAGATCACGGTGGGAGATACTTTTGCGATGGAGAGCAGCAACGATGTCGAGTAGCTGGAGGAAGACGGTCTTGATGAGCTCATCGTTCCCTATGAATAGGTGCGTATCCGTAATGACACTGAAGAGATCGCCGTGTGGGCAATGCTCAAGGACAATGAAGAAGAGACCGCCTTCCTCGAAAGATTTATATATCTTGACGACGCCCGGTACATGAGCAGATGCGCGTTCATGCAGCGCGACCTCCCGCTCAAGCTTGAGTCTTCGGTGATGGAGGACACATTTAATTGCAACATGAGTGGGATCACGAGAGCCTGGACGGGCAAGCAAGTCCTTTGCAAGGTACACTGTAGAGTAGCCTCCGGTGCCGATGCGCTTTACGAGTTGGAAGCGGTCATTGTCGATCTTTGTGTTGACAAGGCTGGGGATCTTGATGCCTTCGATTATATCGACATCGAACTCCTCTGCCATTGTTGTTGTTGACGAAAGTCGAAGATTGGGTTGGGGGTGGGATTGGTGGTTGACGTGGATCCAAGGGACACCTTGTGATTAGCGGACTCATTATATAGACCATGGAGGACGTCAGCCTGTACTCTCGCGGCGGGTCAGTCTGGACGAGAACTGCGGCGGGAGAAGGAGGCTGACTTTGATTTTGTCTGATGATTTTGATCGTCGATCTCGTCGATCAATTGGATTTGTTGGTCCAAAGGAGATGACTATATGCGCTCAAATATTCCCTCTCCTGTTCCGATCCCTCCCATGTATCCTGTGTAAGTAATCCAGTTCATTCCGAGGGTCGTTATAAAACGAGTGCGAGGCGAAAGAAAGACCGAGGTTGTCTCTCAAGCGGGCCGAGCTACCCAGGTACGTCGATGACCTCCTGACCTTAAATATCACCAGTCACTCATATCCTTGGCCATCTTTCCTCTTCTTACACGCAGCTTCCACCATAAGTAACATCACCAATGAGCGAGAACAAATCATTCATCCTTCGTGGCATAAACGATGTCGTCTATGAAGATCGGCCAGTTCCAGAAGGTAAGCAGAGTTTATCAATGTTCACTCCGATCTATCTGATTATATACGATCAGTCGGTGACGATGAGGTCCTCGTCGAAGTTAAGAAAACAGGCGGGTACTCACTTCATATACGGTTCTCTTTCTAATAAGCTGTATGCGCCACAGGCATTTGCGGTTCAGATGTAGGTCTTGCTTCAACATTTTCATCCATCCTCCCACTGATGGAGGTCCGTTCAGGTCCACTATCTCGTGGCGGGTAGGATAGGCGACTTTATCGTCGAGAAACCCATGGTGTGCTTCGTTCTCTTATCCTCCGAGTATTGACCGCTCTAAGGCATACTATCTAGGTTCTTGGCCATGAGTCCTCCGGTATCGTAGCAAAAGGTATGACTTTCAACCATTCAACCACCTAGGTCCGTAGGAATCGAAGTTGATGCTTCACCCGAAGTTGGCCCGAAAGTGAAGCACCTCAAACCAGGCGATAAGGTGGCGATGGAACCAGGTGCGACGTGTCGTACGTGCGAGGCGTGCAAGAGCGGCAAATACAATGTTTGTATTTGACTAACATGCAAGATTTTACCACTCATTGAGGTCTGTTTGTTTCGATAGCTCTGCCCAGACGTGGTTTTCGCTGCTACTCCGCCCTACGATGGTACACTCGGGAAATATTATAAAATTCCCTCTGATCTGGCATACAAGCTACCGGATAACCTTTCACTCGAAGACGGTGCAATGGTTCGATCCTTCAGTATCCCAAGACACTGGTTGTATGCTAATGATCTTATCTCAGATGGAGCCCCTCTCTGTCGCAATTCACGCAGTCTCGACCCTCGCACAACTCCGTGCAAGCCAAAATGTCGCAATCTTTGGATGCGGACCCGTTGGACTGCTCTGCATGGCAGTGGCTAAGGCACTTGGTGCGACGCGTGTTATCGCCGTCGATATTGTTCCCTCACGCGTTGAGTTCGCGGTGAACTATGCTGCAACGGAGGGCTTCATCCCACCTCCGTTTGAGCCTGGTGAGACGAAGATGGCGTACTCGCGCCGCGCTTCGAGTGTCTTGAAGGAGAAGCTGGGAGTTGAGGACCGTGGACCGAAGGGTCTTGACCTCGTTATTGATGCGAGCGGTGCGGAGGTGTGCATCCAGATGGGTCTGTTCCTCGCGAAGTTTGGCGGCACGTTCTTGCAAGTGAGTATCAAGGATTTGCCATCATTGATTAGCTTGCGTCCATTTCTGTTCGGGAATCTTGACTGATGGTTTGACGCGATGCTATAGGTCGGAATGGGCTCCTCGGAGGTGCAGATCCCAATCACGCTTCTGCTCGTGAAAGAACTGAACGTCAAGGGATCGTTCCGCTACGGCGTGAGTGGCACTGAAACAAGCTCGTAATCTTATCTCTAACCAGAACTTCTTCATGGTGGGCATTAGCCGGGTGACTATGAGCTAGCTATCGCGCTTGTTTCGTCTGGGAAGATTGATCTCAAGCCGCTGGTCACCCATAGGTAAGTTCCACTTTCCTACCTTGAGCATAACTGACATTTTTCGCGATAGATATCCATTCGAGCATGCAGTGGAAGCGTTTGAGACCACGAAGCTTGGGAAGAGTCCTGATGGGAAACCTGTGATCAAATGCATAATCTCCGGGATTGGAGTCGCAGCGGAGGATAAGCTCTAAAGACGTTGTGCTGTAGAATTACAGCTTGTATAAAATCTGAAATGTATTTAGAGCCACCGTTGGTCGAATGGAATGTACCCCTACTTGCGCACTGTAGCTTTGAATGGAATAGATTGGATATTCGGATCTGCGACTCGGATCCGCAAACACAAGACGACGTCAGTATAGTCAGGGCGCGAAAATACTCGTTTATTTACTCTGTATCCACTTTTTCTTCGTCTTACTCCTTGGGTATTCTCCATTTATCTTCTTCCCTTCCTACACGCCTTTGCATCCGCAAAGCATGACAACCGCTGGCCTACCTGGTCGGTCTAGTGTAGTGAAATTATCAGTGGACTCCGCGTCCGATGTCTCACATTCACTCGGTACCGAAGATTTAGAGGACGATTGGGATGGTTTACCACAAACTCACTGTGAGCCTTCTTCCTTTGAAATAGTGTTATTTTTTCTTCTCAATATTTGTAACAACGCATATATCCAGTACGTCCAACGATTCTGCGACGCGAGACCAGCCAAATATTGTCATATTACCAGTCTGAAGACGCGGGTCGTTCAGAGCCTGAATACAGGTATCCTACCCCCAATATTGACTCAATTACAGAGCCTTATGCTAGAGGACGCAGCAAAGCGGACACACGCCACAACCGAGATGCGCCAGGCCTAGAGTCGCGAGGTGTATCGCCATCGTCTGGTTATTCAGACACATCTGTGTCAGACTACGACCCTCCTAAAGCGGAACGCACGTTAGGAATGTCGGAACGAAGGAGTCAGCAGGAATTGAAATGGAATGGGGACAAGGGTCGGTATGGCAGCAGGAACGTGGAGGATGGGGCAGGTGGAGAGACCAGCACCGACGTGGACGTGCAATATGGGATTGCCATTGGTAGCCCCAGCCGGAACGCGTCGCCAGCTGTGTTTGATGCAAATACGAATACGGAGTCGGAGACGGAAATGGTCAGAAACGGGACGAAGGTGACCACTGACGGCATCCTCTATACGAGTACGGACGTTGGCACTGGTTATGGAAGCAACCCCATCACCGACCAATTTCGGCCTAGTCACCGGCGCGCAGTAGCCCCTCCTCATCTCAATCTCCCTTTCGACGCGCCTCATCTACCTCGACCATTTGTGCAAAGCAAGTTGCAGACCCAGGAGCAAAGTGCTGACACTAATAATCTTTCACGACAACTTGAACCAGCACCAGTTGCAGTATCGACCGTGGATTCGTTTTCTGATCCCAGTCACGCGCCCGACGGGGCTCCTGGCTTGCGACGCAAGATGAGCTCGCACGGAGCGTCAGACAAACGACGCGTCGCTGTTGTTCAGGTTGATTCTGAGACGGATGTTGAACACGAGGGAGCTGCCGGTGGAGGGGGAAGTGGTGAGAAGCTAAGCGACGGATTCGGCCGAGGGGAAGCTCCAGACAAGCAAGAACAACAACAAGCACGCGCTCAATATTCAGTAAAGCCCCTGCCCTTTTCTAATTCTTCTCCTTCTTATTCATCACACCCCCCATCTGCGTTTTCCGCGAACGCGGGGTCGAAGACAACGACAGCGAGCGCACTTCTCGCGCGACGCGGCATCGTCGGCACGTTCGCATTCCTTGCACCTCCGGACGCGAGTCCGAGCGCCTACACGAATCTCGGCTACTTTACACCTCCACTCTCCGCGCCGGCTTCTGCGCATCCGACACCACCATTGCTGGTGCGGCATGAGAGCGCCGAGTCTTCGACGTCTGCAACTTCAAATACCACTGCTTCTTCCAGCAGGCGTCAGCACCAGCGTTCGCAGTCCGAAGCCGTCCTTACAGGCGCTCACAGCACTATAAATCGTGCTAGTCCGAAATCGGATCCAGACGCAATCTCAAGTGAGTCGTCGAGCAAAGGAGGGAAGCGTAGGTACGGCCATCGATTGAGGAAGAGCTCGCGTGATATTGGAATTGTTGGAACAAGCACGGCCGTGTCACCGACTTCAGGGACAATGAGAACGGAAGTGCATCTGAGCGACGAGACCAAAACGCGCACCGCCAACTCGTCAGAGCACAAACCCGCGCAGACTGCTCAACTATCACCCATATTCCAGACTCCCTCCCGTTCACAGACATCTCTTATTTCGTCTGACGGTGCCGCTGAGCTTGGATCAGACAAGACCCGTGCACAGTCGCCTCCAGCCTCTAACGATTCGAGGCGATATTCACAACAGCATACGACCAACGGTAGCGGTCACAGCAACAGCATCGGAAATAGCGCGATCAACAACAGCACGGCTTACCGCAGCCGGCGCGAGGAGCATAAGCCCACCGGTGACAGGTCTGACTCCAGCTATATGTGGCATGCTTCCAACGTCTCCCCTTCCTCCGTCTATTCGACTAACTACGCCTCTAACGGCGCGACCTCGCCATCCTATTCGTATTATACCATGGCAACAACTGCATCCTCATCTTCATCACCGCCCACAGTATTGACAATGCCCGTCTCAGCTCCTTCTCCTTACTTGTATTACCAGCCCGGCATCCATGCTACCGCCGGCCCATTACCTTCACCTCCTCGACAGATTATTCCTCCTAAACGCGACTCACCTCCACCGCCGCGCCCGCCACGATTGCACGCGCCAAATTCCGGTTCATCCTCGCTTGCTAAGCGAAGGTCCGACACGTCCATCACATCGAAGCAGGAACGCGCCTCTGCACCTTCGCCGGCTGTGAGGCAGACTGAGATCGCGTCGCCTACAATGACTTCGTCTACGTGCGTAAAATCTCACCTGTTTCCAAATAAAAATGTAGTTCTAATTACGTTTCTATACATAGCACCTCATCTACTCTCGTCAACTCGCAGTCCGAAGGCTCTGTGAAGAGCATGGGTCACACGCGAGAGGGCGCATTCCCGATCGACTCGGTTATTGTAACGGATGCCACGCATGCCCGACTATCTATGAAACAGGATCAACAGGAACAACAGCCCTTGAAACGCAAAAACACAATGGACGACCTTGTCAGGGATGTGACAGCTGCCATCGACGAGGCGACTGGTCTTGTTCAAAAGACTGGTGCAACATCCGCACCGGCTGCAACTGCTTCACCTGGGAAAAAGAACGAGCCGTCCCCACCTCCGAAGCCCAAACTGCTAAATTTGCAGGAAAGGAGATCTGGTATGGACCTTAGACGAGAAGAAAGTCGATCCACGTTCAAGGGCGGCGAACCTAGTTCGCCTGCTAGTCCGAACTCTACCTATTCTGACGACGACAACGTAGCAGACATTACAGTGACTAAGCCACTTCCGGACCCACGTACGACGTCACCACACTCAACGCATCGTACAGAATCGCAGGAATCGGGACATGTTAGCCGGTCACAAAAAATGCTAGACATTGCGATTAAACGGTTCTCGGCTCTTCCTCGCCCGCCCTCGAGGCTTTCTGCTAGTCGCGCCTCTCCACGCAGCAGCGTTTCTCACGAACGACCTTCGCAAGATCGCTCAGATACTGGGCATAGCGCCGGACATGGAAGTCATTTGGGCCATGAACAGCAAAGTAGTGCACCAACCCGGACAAGGCCGGTATATGTCGTGAAGATTCGTTCAGTATGGCCTGACGCGATGTATTTTGCTGATGTTATGGCCAAGAGAACTTCTAACGAGCGTAGTCTGGGCTATGCGCGGAAGATTAACGAATTGGCAAACCATGACCCTGGCCTTGGAGATTGGGTCGCCACGACAAAATACAACCGTAAGTTCTTTCCATTACTATTATGAACTAGATATTTACATATACTATTAAATTCAGTCACTGTACCCGGAAAGAGCTCAAAGCGAAAATCGCTATCCTCTGGAGCTGTCAGGAGTCCCAGCGGCAACTCGTTTACCTTCCAGCCGCGTCAGACCTCCAGAGGGTCAATAGCGTCAGAAATGACATTCCCGAAACGCGTGGACGCGTATGTCGCCACTGATCTACTCCCCCAGCGATCTGAAGAGGACGCGCTCCCCCGAGGCCCACCGCCAACTTTACCATATCCTACGCTCGCTCAAGGACCACCCCCACACCAGCAGCAATCTATGCGTTTGGGTATAAGCTCATCAACGCGTAGTAATACATCTTCTCTGGGAAGCAGCAAATCAACGGGTGGGTTCTTCGCATCCATAGGCCGTAAAGCAAGCGTGAAGAAAGATCGTCCAACTATCTCGGCTCCTCAACCTAATAAACTACTGAGCAAACGCCAACAAACAACGCCCGCCGTCGCTCCTCGACCGGTTCAAATCAATGTAGCTCCTTCACTGCCAGGAGGTCCTCGAGCTCCGCCAGGTCGTGTACAACGCGCTCAAAGCGTCATCGCACCGAAGTCCACTCCCTCCGAAAGCGAGACTGACACTGCACGACGAAGGTCGATCAAACGTAGTCCTTCGGTGGCGCCATCCCTTGCGCAGAATGGGGCAAACCAGATCCCGGAGTCGTCCTCTGACCTTGACGCAAAGGTCAGTAGACTCGCAGATCTGTTGCCTCATGCGGATAGAAAGATACTTGCTGGCTATTTGAGAAGAGCTGGTGGGATGGACATGGTGGCCATTGGACGATATCTTGATGATGAAAAGAACAACAGAATTTTGATTCCAGAATGATGCTGTGGATTTCTTTCGTTCATGATTTTTTTACATTCCTGCACCTGCATATGACTGATCATGCACAGCACCTGACTTTCCTGACTGAACTGGCATTTACGCTGAATACGATCATTTTTATTTAAACATATTGTACGCTGTTTCTTCGATTATACGGTTTGTACTATAGTTACCAAGGAATATGAAAATATGAACAGTAATGCCGGCAAGCGGTGGATCAGCACGTTTTCTTTGTAACTCTTTCAACGAGCGCCCGCTGGTCGAAAGCCTTTCACTCGTCTAGAGTTTTGCTGCATGCCGGGCGCTGAAGAAACTGTAAACAATTGCTTGTGCACGATTTAACGTTCATCGAGTGGCCCACCTGATTGTCTCAGTAACATTCTCGTATTGTATTGCATTGTATTATTCGCTGTACGAGGCATGAACTGACGACTCATTTGACGCGAACCACCGAGGATATTTTCGACTTCGTCTGCGCTTTGATCGGATGCGCTAGGAGCACGAAAAGTAGCCATGTCATGGCGACCCATAGATTGCCAATCGGTGGCATGGTGCCCGCTTATGCCACTCATACCACCCCGCAGAGGCGTTCTTTGAATCTGTTCAATATTACGTCAAATACTCTCTGGGAGGAGACAAGGAAATATGCAATACTCCATTTGCTTCCATCCCACCTACCACGGCATTGACACCACCCGGATTAACAAACATATTACCTCTGCCTTTGTTTATGGACCGTTCCGTGGCCATCTGGGTTTCATTCGGTACAGACATAGGAACCGCAAAGCCATCATTTCCCAGTGCGTTGGGCGCCAAGAGAGTCTTCCTCTTGATCTTGTCAAAATGATTCTAATAGACAGCTTCAGGCAAATGAGCAAGGCGGCTCGGTGTAAACAGACTTTGAGTTTCTGATATTCCTTGTCCCGTTCTCTTGTGGTGTCTTGCAGTTCACGAACTTTTCGTCTTTCCATCTCGAGTTCCTTCTCCAGTCCTTGCAGCTTGTTGCTCATCAGACTAATCTCGCTGTTTGCTGGGTGTAATGTAAGCAACTGGTTGCGAGTAGCATATAGTCAGGTAACCTTCTCGAATAATGTTGTCAAGTTGTTTTTGTAGCTGAGCATTACGTTCGTTCATATTCTTAAGGACGGCTTGCTGGAAGGAGCTGAGAGTTTCCTTCAGAACCCAGAACTAGGCTGATGGGATAGCTGGCATACTATTCTTGATGAGTTTGATATTGCCAGAACGACAAAGCTCGCCCGCAGATCTCGAGTATGAGAGAGGGAGCCAGACCCGATAAGACTGACTATGGACGGCAATTAAAAATCTTCAATAGTTTTTAATCTGGACTGACCGTCTTGTAGTCATTGGACGGATGTAGAGATGAAACCTACATGGGATTCAGCAATGCCCTGAATAAGACAAGACAATGACACGTACCACAACGTCGTCCCTAGATCCAGGAGTGCATGTGAGGCCATAATGTAGTAGCTAAGACGTACTTACGGTTCGGATAAGTGAGTTTCACAGGCTGTAATTTTTTTAATAAGATTCATGTCCGTGCCACTCAGACTAACGCTTACCGGGACAGAGCTGAGCAGCGGTGAACAATTCGTTGGCACACTCCACTAAATCCACATTAGCAACCGGGTGATTCGTGCTGGAGACGGGATCTAATCTACCGCAGAATATATGGGAGCCTGGAAGGAAAATAATGATTCTGTTTGGACGTCCAGAAATAGGTGCTCTCACAAGTCGTCTACAAGGTCCATGCCAAGGCAAGAGTGAGGTCTTCATCCTTCAGATGACTGAACACGGATTCCATGCTCACCACAACAGCCTTGTCGACCACAGCCTTCCTACACGAAAGATGGTTGCACTTGAGGTCCAAGTCCATGGTGCCTGACTGGGATAGAAGTCAGGACTCTATTCAACTCATCAAATGACTCAAATATATATCACATTCCCACGGTCATTGCCCCCAAAAAGCGTCCATTTCAGGTTCAGAGGTTCAGAACTATTACTAATCTAATAATAGATCCGAGGTATGAAACACGGCGCACAAAAAACAGCTACCTTATAGAAATCAGGGTAGGAGGGCGAAAAGGAAGATATCGGGATAGGCGGAGTCGCGGGGAAGCTTCTCCTGTAGATTGCGGGTCGAAACGATAAGAGGGGGGGGAGTATAGCGTGTACGACAAAGAGGGCGATGCGAGGGTTGGAGAAAGTCACAGGAAAGACGGGTTTATGCCTCCGGAAAGGCGGAGATGGCTAAACGATAGCTAGAGGCAGGATGCAGTAGCGTTATGCGAGGCAAAAAACACAGCCATGCTCGCGAGAACGCCGAAGTGAAAAGAAAAGCGAATGAAAAATGCGGAAGAAGGAAAGGTTCTCTTGCGTGAATTTGTCTCTTTTCCGATTTTTTTTCGTCATTTGGCGATAGTGTGTGTTTAAGGATCAGAAAGAAAGGGAAAAAACATATCACAGAACAAGGTGGACCTCAACAAAATTAGTGCATCGAGAATGAGATGAAAGCAGCGGATACTCCAAAAGGGAGCAGGGAATTCCAACCCAACGATTGAGCATGCATGGGAGGAATGCTGGCAAAGTCCAGCTCTGCAAAGGAGTACGCATGTCAAGTGCAAATACAGCTAGAAATGGGAGGCGTACGATACAGTGAAGCACCCAGAAGTGACGTGTAAGATGAGTATAGAATGAAACGCGGAGGCGTGATTATCACAATGAGTCCCGAATTCTGACGCGACTAAATAAATGCGTGGAATGCAAGGAGTAGAATGAGCGATGATTCCTAGGGCGGCGGTAACTCCACTTGCGTGCAAATGTGAAAGCGGTTGAGCCAGTGATGTCCGTATAGCAATGTTGATAGATGGAATGTAAGGACACAAAGGAAATGCCAAAGTCGGACAACGAAAATCAAGGGATATTATCTCAGGTGCCCTAAGATAGGAAGCACGGTGGACGAAAAACCAGAAGGGAAAACAACGAATCAACGATCATCAGCGACCGAGGCATCCGTTAATTAATCATATCTTGAGCCACATAGGTTGGAAGTAGCCAGCGTTTCCCTGGACTTGGGAAAACGAGGAGGGGTGTTCGACATATCGAGAACACGGCATTGACGTAGGAATGCCAGTGTCATTACTGGCGACGTGAATCTGCGAGTAAGATCGCGTGTGTCCGTGGGCTTCATGAGTGGTAGAACCGGCAGAACACGATGAAGTCCTGCTGTGGCCTGCTGACGACCAAGGAGCTGGGAAAGCGAGGCCAGGTCCAAAGAAATTGAATTGGACGTTAGAGAATTCCGGATGACGCGGCAGGAACGACACCGCATTATGCTTGACTTCGGTCTGAGCATCCCAAGATGCCAAGTGCGAGTGGGCCTGCTGCGCTGGACCTCCAAGGCAGACATTCCCAGCGGAAGACATGGGTAGGATGAAAGGCATCCCGCTGGATTTTGCGCCTGGCCACAAAGCACAATCAACATGGGTACCCCACCCAGAAGAGCAGTGCAAGCGAGGAGATGTGGTACAAAAGGCGCCTGTACCAGCGGTGTTCATCTGCCTTGTCGCACTTGTCTTTGGAATGGTTGACCTTCGCTTTGGAACGTACTCTTCCCGAAGTGGACCATCCTCGTCAAGATCAATCTCAAAGGGGTCAAAGGATCCGCTTTCATGAACGTCATCCAATATTTCGACGTCTACCACAAGCAGGGCACTGAACGCTGGTTGTTCAGGGGCCATCGATGGCACCCTTGGTGGAAGATGATCATGTAGCCGAATTAGGTCCATAACCATCTTGCGAGCAACAATGTGTGGGTCTCTCACGATAGAGTGAGAGGTAGGAATGAGAGAACGATGCAGCTGCGCAAGCCAGTTTTCCCATGCCTTGGGCGTGATCGACAAATCATGTCCAAGCACTGCGAGAGCAGCTAGCTCCAAACGATTAATGCTTTGAATGGGTACATCGGAGATGCTATGCCTAAGCATGGCTAAATTAGAGATCATTGTACTTGGAGGTATGCTTGCACAACTTACCAAGTCTTGTTCGAGAATGTGTGATCATCCAGCCACTTATTTGCCAACATGCAGCCTAGTAAAGCGACTCTAAAGGGGGCTGCGGCTTCAAACTGACTTCGTTCACCCAATGCTGAGTAAAGATGGCCTTCCCCATATAGTTCCTTCCTAAACTGAAGCTCGGATGGCGTCAGGTTAACATCCAAGGCCTGCCGCTCGAACAGAACTGGCAATCGTGTGATGTACCAAAGAGCCAGGACGATGGCCGAAGGCTGTAGAAGTGTCGAACATAGTATGGAATTGATCGATTTGGCGAGAGAAGGGGACGGAAGCCCGTCATAGACTCTGGATGCCCTAAAAGAAATAGGATGTCAATAAACTAATCGCAATTGTACAGGGGAGAAAAGCGTACCCTGTACCAATAAACCTTCGCGGAAGACAAACACCATCCAAACAAACTTTCCAGACAAAATCGGCCATCCATTCAGATAAAGGTTCGGCCATTGCACGATATGTCCTAATGTACGAAGGGTTGGATAACGGCGTCGTGGACGCCGACTGATGCTGACGCGAAGAAGCGCCGATAGGCGGGAGTAACGACGGACTGTTTTGTGATAGGTGATCATTTCCATGAGCAGCCTCCGTGGCGACAACGCGATCAACGAAGTCGGCAAAAGGCGTGGTGGCGGGATGAAGCAAAGTGTCGTAAACGCCATCTGCGGCATTGAAATCAAGGCGCTGGAAAGGCTCCCAAATCGAGAGTGATTCCTGGCGATACGTGTCTTTGCTCTCTGAATCGACACCAGCATGATCCCGACGGGGACCAGGAGCACTTAGCACACATTGCTCAGTGGGGTGCTGCAGACCCATGGTGATCCGACCTGCTTGCACCGGCGAGGGACACGTTTTCGCGTGAACAAGCTTGCTGATCGCTACCTCGTCCGCAGGGGTCAGCCCGTGACTTGGTTTCAGCCACTCACGGGCTACTTCTGGCCGCAATGCAAGACGCGGATTGTCTTCAAGGCAAGAGGGTGCGAAGGATGTCCAGTTCGAATGTGTCTCTCGGAGATAGGAACGGGAAGGAATTCCAGCTTCGATAGCAGGAGGTTGACCAGCCGAGCGAATTACGTAGTTAGATGCGCCGTTGTAGACGGAGTCAGGATCGGCTGAATTGGTGGCTGCTTGAAAGACGTTCTTGGGCTTGACACCTCGATGTACGGAAAAGGTTTCGTACACGGGAACAGGGACTGGCATCTGAGTGGCCAAGGGAAAGGAGGAGCGAGCTTGGCCAGAATTCAAACGAGTCAGTGGCGGAACTTCGGCCTGAAAGACGTGGACAAGGTATCTAAAGTCAAATTGATGAAATCACTGGGGAAAAATCAGAGGAGTAGAAAGAGAAAGAGAAGAACGAGGAGCGAGAAAATGAGAAAAAAAGCGGGGGAATTGTCGTGAAAAAGTCGTAAAAGGATGAAAGAGAAAATCGATGGAAAACGATGACTGGCAAACGCGCAACGAAGGCGTGCCTTTTGGAAGCAGAGGTCTCTTACGAGACTCTAGGAGGAGAGGCCAGGACAAGGAGAGCGGCCGACGTCACAATCGAGCACAGAGACAGCGATCGCGACGACGACTTGTGGTCGAGATGGTCGTGGTGAGAGTGAGTCCCAGTTGATCATTCATCCACTCCATTTTCCCTACGAAACTAAAGTCACGTGACACTCCGGGCGGACCTCGGCTGCAATGTCTCTTCTCTCGTCGCAGTCGATGACTCGAAGAGTGGACAGAAAAATTCAATTACATATTGAAACTGGTCTACAAATGTAACGATACATCTTTTGCTGCCATTGTCCATGTCTTCGTGTTACGCCCTCCTGTCTAAGTTCACAACAATGAATGGCACCTCGACATCCTCCATTTCCTCATCCATGGCAATAACTTCCAGAATCAGCTGCGTCTTCCACTCCGGGATGGGTTTCTTGCTTATCATCTCGACAACCTCGCCAATCTTCTTCTGCAGTCTCTCACCAGTCTATGATGTTCATCAATCTCAATCCTTATCACGATAACAAGCCACAAACCTTCGACTTTGGCAGGAAAGAGCTCCATAGCAGACTCGTGTCCTGGCTAATCATGCTCAAATCAAGATTATACTCCTTCTTGAAATGATCGATGAATTCCTGCAAGGTTGGCTCGGTTTTGAACTCGATACGGTCCCACAGCGTCCATTCCGTATCATTGTATTTGCTCCTCTTCGCTGCAATGGGCTCGGAGAATCCGAAGAAAGGCAAGGCCAGGTTCACAAACCCATTTCTATAATCCTCCAGCTTGTTCTTGCCATCGATGATCTTGTAAAGCTCCAAACACACCAGCCCGGTCACCAGTGACGTCGTTGTCGCAATTGCAGGAATGATTTTCCCTGCAATCTGTTTGGTTTGATGACGAGACGCGATCGGAATATTGTAGTTTGTTGCTCGAAGGTTCGAGGCTGCCGTGATGAAATCGATGTGATGATTTGTGTCGTCATCCTTCTCGAACTCCACCGGACTCAAGCGATAACCAGCGAAAGTTGAAGCAGGAGGGAGTTGTTTCAACAAATTACTGACATCATCACCTATATGAGGGTTAGTAATAGAAGAACCAGAGTCAAATGATACATCTCACCACCACCATTGTCTGGAGTAGGATCGTTATCATTGATCTGAACCTTCACGCCACTTCTTGGAACGAATTTCGGTGGAACGATAGCGCTTGCCACCTTCTTGAAAACAGATCGGTCAGTCTCACCTCGTAGACCATAGTTGTATGCATGCAGGTTCGCAGCAGCAACAATGAAATCAAGGTGTGTCGGCTACGTCTTTCGTCAGCAAGTCGATTGGCCAAATCAGGTTTGCTACTAACATCGTCCGCATTGAACGTCAAATGATCTGGTGCTCTCTTTGGCCCGCTCCAGAAGGGCTGTCCCGAGGAAGTAACAGCATCTTTTGGCAGGCTGAATAGCAGCTGTTGGATTTCGTTGTTAAACTTCTCTTCAAATTGCATCCGTGCCCAGACAATGCACTCCTCAAATGTCAATGGCTTGTTCTTCACTAGGTACGACGTAATTTGCGCCACTTGCTCACGCTGCTGACCGGAATGCTTCAAATCCTCTAGGTAGTTGGCCTCGCTGAGGTATGAATTCACCGCCTTTACGGGGTCCACAAAGAGGCCATAGAATAGCATGCGACTCCACTGGGTGATATTCCGTCAGAAACACACTGCTTGAAACCTGAGATACACTTACTTCAATCGTGTGTTCGATAGCATTCGGGAAATTTTTCACAGTGCAGACAGGGGACTGTTTCTCAGGCGGATCCTGCGATGATGAATAGGATTCCGTCAAGTGAGGTATGATAACTTGTGCGTTGCCTTTCGTGCCAAGAGTACCTGACTCAAGGAGGGGCTTTTCATAGAACACGCAACGACGATCCATGTATTGTCCTTGGGACGGGTTATTAGTTTTTTTAGCAGGAGAAACCATAGATGCGACGTACGAGCTTTGACATTGTCCAACGCATTTGTTACTCCATCCAATTCGGCGAAGAAATTCTTCGTATAAATATCTGACATACTGTCAGGCAGTGGCAGTTGACACGATAAAATAAGTCTCACTCTCGGTACTTTCCCCAACAGGCTCCTGCTTGCAGACAATGTGTTCCCTCAGGCTGGGATTCATCTCAGAGACGGCAGCTGCAGCAACCTCTGATTTGAACTTCCCAAGATCTTTTGGTCGGAAAAGGAACTGTCGGTTTAGGTTACTCTTCTCGATGGTATCGAGGTCTGTCACATAGACGATACCCCTAGGTCCAGTTGCAAGCCCCATCATACTCCAGTTCTTCAGCATTTCGCACCCAATAGCGCCAGAGCCGACGAGAAATTGCCTATGATTTGAGATTCTATCTTGAAAGACTTGGCCGAAAACGGCGATTTGCCCGTCATATCTACTTCCGATTGGTTGACAGTCTTCTTCGCTCGGTAAATTGGATGGGAGTGATTCCAGGGAGTCGAAGTACATGTTCTGAACCATTGGGTGGAATTTTGCCGATACGCCTTTTAGAACCTCTTGGGCTACAAATGCCCCAATAACAGAGTTTATGGGAGCAAGGTCTCCTGTCGCCTGGAACGCCAACTCGGATAAGGTTTTCTCGTCTAAATCGGAACCGAGCTTGTTTGCAATTGCGATGAGCGCGTTTGCGTCGTCTCGATTGCGAGGGCGCGGAAATCGGTTATGTTGAGCACAATACTCGGATAGCGCCTGAAATCCTGCGTGAAGTGTCGCGGGCCGATCAAATTTAGCAAAATCCGTAACAAATAACTCAGGGGATTGGAGTGTTTCTCGAAGAGATTTCTACGTCGCAGTGAATACTTAAAGCGTCTCCGTTATTCCAGCTAAAGCAAAAACTCACAAAGTTAATGATTTTCGGCATCTTTACCTGAGTAAAGATACCCCCCGATACATAATCGCCAAACTTAGAGGTGTCGCCTATACTGAAGGTATAAGGCCCCTTAACGGTGACCTTTAAGGGTTTGCAGCCATTCAGCTCCTCCATGCCTTTGATCTCAGAGAATGTGACGAAATCCCCATCCTCAAGACCATGGCGAGTTTCTTCAAGACACGTCACGATACCATCGTTGTCCTATTCCAGGTATACTTTAGAAGGAGTCCTATACATGTCACAATCTTGCGTGTATTTACCTTGTCTATGGATGCAATCATACCGCTCAGAGGCTGCTCGCCAGTAGGATCGACACAGGTGAACTTGGGTCCGAAATCGTTAAAGACCGTTCTTGGGGGATTCAAACAAGTCAAATAAGATTACTCCAGACATGCCGACACACTGCTCACCCAAATAATCCACGAGTCTCTGCTGAAATGAAGTACACGCCATTCTCGTGGGTCCAATCGTTGATCTCAAGCTGCCTTGCGAGCGGAACGCCGCACAATACAACGGCCTGAACACGTCACATAAGTAAGTAGAAAGGCTAGTAAGAGTAATCATACCTGGAATCCCTTGACCAGATCCACCGAAATCTCCTGACCCGCTTTGCCCCCAAGGTTACGAACGGGTACGTATGCATTCAACTCCGCTAGACGAGGCACAGTCGCTTCAGCTCTAGATTTACCGACATCTTCCTCTCTGAGCAAAAACTGCGGAGATCAGTCAGCATATATGCATTCGAAAGTGGCAAAATAGTTGAGCGAACCTGTGAGCTCAGGTCCTGTACCGTCACAGGTTCCGGATCGAAGATGGTGACAGATTTGACGCCAGCGAGAACAACGTCCTTTGCTGAAGCGTAAACCGAGTCATTGAGCACACGTCGCCACGATTGAGTCTAATCACACACCAATCTCGGCGCCTAAGCCCTGAACCCCAACAATTAGAACATTGGAAGATGCCATCTTCTTCATGGCTACCGGAACGAATTAGGGCGCACGAAATGATATCGATAACTTCAGTGAGACTGCTAACCTTCATGCCCAAGAACATATCTTGAACAGCGATGATGAGTACTGGAAAGAAGAACGCCACGAGACTTACAGTTGTCTCGAATACAAGCCCTCATCGATCTTGGTTTCGTCTACGTCCATGGCGGCACCGAGATTGGACATGATCTATTCTCAGTGGACGTGTTCTAAGCAACCAGCAAGTCGTAAAGTGGGAGTCCAAGCAGTGGTGTAACAAGTTTAAGGACGGATTGGATCATGGATGGGATGCATTCTTAACAACTCTAATTACATCATCATGAATCATGTGCACTAGCATTATTACATAAGCAAGGTTTACTTCCGATAGAACTGCCGCAATTAGTCAATATTAATATCAAAAACACGGGAAGCACAAAATGACTCACATTTCTCCTGAAATTGAACCATAAGGAGAGGCAACCGCGGTCAAAGCTACTGCGAAAACCACTAGAACGGGACATGTTAGCTATGGAGAAGGAATAAGAATTCGAGACTTACCGTTTATGTGAATATTCCCAGTCCCGGTTCACGATTCGGAAAGCGATATCCTCATACGGAGGACCTGCCGTGAAGTATAATAGGACCGTTTCATCATTTCCAGGCTCCTTGACAATTTTGTACGTCGGTGCCCTGGACTTGTCGATAAGATCCGGATAGAAGATATTGAACTGGACGAGTATGAACCCACTGGACACGAATAAAATGATCTGACATACCTTGTATCCTTGTACGACTTTCGGTGGTGGGTTGTCGGTGCTAGACACGGGATCAGTCAACGAGCTCAAGTCAGTTTCGGACCGGCTTACTCATAGTGCGTTTGATTGTACTTGTTCCACTCGTATCCAGTGTGAACACGATTGAAATATTTCGGTTTGCGAGGTCGATACTTGTCTTCCCAGTTATAAGTTGTCGGATTAGGGATGGCCTCTTCGAGATTAAAGAGCTCCTCTTCTTCGTCAAGTTCCCTCTCCGCCTCGGCGCGGTATAAGGCTTCGGAATCCAGATCAGCACCACCCGGGACCTCCGCGCTCTGCTCCTCCGGAGCATCCGTAATTTGTTTGGGAACAAACCGCGATGCAGCGACATTCCGCCGTAGCTCAAGCTAGGTGCGTCCTCTCAGCGATCAATTAATGTAGTAATCAGAGGCACCCTTACCATGGATTTACTATCTTCCTTCTCTGAGACCATTCGAATCTGCCTATCATCGTAAGGTAACTTCCTGATGTCGAGTAGAATCGGACTCATTGAGCGCTCATACGACTCAGGAATTTCTTCGGGTCCAGCATTTGAACCCGAGGTGTGCTGTACCGTGGGTTCTGCGCGCAGATCACCTCCCCATGGCCTGGCAGCGTTCACGGTGACTCCTGCGAGCAGCTCTTGTTGCGCTTGAAGCGCCTCATCGCGTTGACGCTTGCGTAGTTGCTCCAGTCTATTACGGACCACGACTTCATGAAGGTCCTTCAGCTTCGCCTAGAACGAAAGTGAGAAGCGAGAATAATTGAGGGCGAGTGGTCCCACTGACCTTGGCCTTCCAGACGAGCAAGTGCTTCAGCAAGCCTTCCCAGTAGTCAACATCAATGGGCTCTCCGCTCTGTAGCTTAGCTTGTATCGATCGTTGAAGCTGCGATAGCTGCTCAATGGACTTTTCATTCAGAATTGCAGCAACGTCACTCTGAACGACGGCCACAACGTCAGTCCCCCTGTCACGGCTTTCTTGAAGCCTTTCGAGCCAATCTTTAGTAACTACCATCATATTCTTCAGAATCTTTGTCAGTACGAAACGGGTTGGGCAGCGGAGAACCACACCCACCGTCCAAAAATCAATATTGGTATCAGACTTCTCTAGTGCAAGGTATCTCTCAATATCGTCATGTAGTTCTTGCGTCTGCTCAAGAGATAGATTCTGCGGACAATCTATTAGCAGTGGGTCAAAAGAAAGGACGTGGGACATACCTCAAGAATAGTATATGGCTCGTCAAGGTCAATCTCCATACCTGCCTCGTCAATCCCGAGACCATCGTCCGCATTGTCGGAGGGGTTTACGTATTTCAGATTGAGAACTAAAAAATCCACAGCTTTTGCTCGTTTTTCCTTCAGTCGAATACCGGCCCTGCGCTTTTCCTGTTCCAGCTGGAAATCCCCATCCTTTGCAAGCCACTCGGACATTTGGGCCGATTCTGCTAGTCTCTGCATTCTGATCTCTTCCTCCTCCCTCAGCTCCTGCTCCTTCTCTCTTTCCGCCCTCCTCCTATTTAGTCTTTCCAGTTCTTCCTTTGCCTCTTGCCTTCTGGTTGCATCACGTCTCTGTGCCTCAGCGGCAGATAGACCCATTTTCTTCTCTTTCTCAGCCTTCTTGTGCCAGCGAAATTGCTGCCCGAGATTGACGTCATGGAAGGGGTTGTCTGTTGCACTGTATACACTAAGTTCCGCTACTTGACGGGCTTCCTCCTCTTCTTTCATTCGTTTTTTCTCGGCCTTGCGGGCCTTCCGCTCTGCGGACTTGTCACGCTTTCGTCTAACACTTAGCTTGTGTAAGAGAGTCAGGAGACCAGGGCAACTCACTTTTTCTCCTTCCGAGAGTCATCACTAGAGGGGCTTCGACTGCGAGTCCTCCGTCTATCCTTCGTTACATCTCGCTCTTCGTCTTTCTTTCCTCTACTCCCGCTTCTTCTTCGTTTCTTGCCATCATCCTCGTATCCGTTATGCCGCCGAGATCGTGGCGATGGTGAGCGAGTTGAAGTACGGTAGCGACCCATGGGATACAAGTGGTGAAATCGCGAGTGGAAGGGATGATTCCCAGGGATCAAGTGTTGTTTGCGAGTCACGTGTTAGTAACAGATTCAGTGCAGCATTACAATGAAATAGGATAGGCTTATACTCCTCGCTCGAACATGCGTTATGGTCTGGCGAATACGACTAAAGTACTCTAGCACATCGCATTACCGCGGTGTCTCAGTTCTCGGCCGTCGTTTACGTACCCAGGCTCGTTACGGACACGATGAACGAGAAGATTTAGCAGAACCTACTCATTCATACCCTATATCCGCTAGCCTGTCTACTCCTCGCCAGGTGATTGACTCCAATCTCAGAATACTCAAGATCCACATCTTACGGATTTCAGTTAGTACAATATCTGGATGAGTATGTCGTTGGCCAGGAGAATGCAAAGAAGGTCCTTTCGGTGGCGTGAGCATGCTCTCCAAGCTTTCTATTGTCTCTGGTATTCAATGAAGTTCAAGCGTGTTCAATCACTACAATCGAGTAAGGTCCAATCTATCACAGATGCACACCGCAGACTCTCAAGGCGCTTGGGGTGAACAATCTTCTGATGGTACGGTTTTATTTCGCACGTATCCTGCTTAGGATTTTTCTGACAGGCATGGCTCCCACAGCCGTCTCGTCCGCTCAAGTGCTACCTCATCCGTATAGATCATTAAGCACGCATATCTTTCCGCTACGGGGCGGAGATTATCCACCTTTATTCGAGAAGAGTAATGTTCTAGTAATGTGAGCGATTCTCATAGAAAGGCGCCGTCCTCGTTACTCAGCCATTCCCCAGAGGACCAACTGGTTCGGGTATGAAGCCATATTATCCAGCAATAGGCATCTCGACTAACCGTTGGGATAGGGAAGACTCTGCTTGCTAAGACACTAGCAAGAGTGCTTGATGTTCCATTTTCCCACAGTGATGCAACCTCTTTCACGCAGGCGGGATGTATGCAGGTCTATGACTGTGGCTAGGCATGGCGGCTAACTACGTTGCAGATGTAGGAGAAGATGTAGACATGTGCATTCACCGCCTGGTCAGAGGACTTGCAGAATTCAGGGTGTTTTTACTCATGCTAGCGGCTTAGCTTATTGCATCAGGTTGGGACGAGCGACGAGCTGGCGCTGGAATCGTATACATCGACGAAATCGATAAGATTGCTCGAAAGGCTGGAGGCATGGACGGTCAACGTGATGTCGGAGGAGAAGGTGTTCAGCAAGCCTTATTAAAGGTGATGGAAGGATCAAGCGTCACAGTTCATGCGAAAGTGGGTCGTTGTTGATAATCCGAGCTCCCGCCGAAAACTGATCGATATCATATTACGTAGCCCTCCAGCTCTGGGTCTGACTTGGGCCCAATGGGTGGAGATGCTCGTTCAAGACCTGGTCAGCGGCCATCTGCATCGCAACGTCAGGCTCCCTGCATTTCTCCAACCCCGTAATGTATTTGACATCTTATCAGCGCGAAGTGATACGTATTCGATCGATACATCAAACATCTTGTTTATACTCAGCGGTGCATTTGTTGGACTGGAAGATATTATCAATCGGAGGATAGCCAAGGGTGTGAGTATGGCAGGCCACTATCGTTGAACTATATCTGATGACCGGGATCAGTCTATAGGATTCACCGCGAACCTTGCACCATCGGACAAGAATTCTGGAAACTCTGTTCCCTTCTTCACACCTAACCATAAAGCGGCATACGTTTTGGACATGGTTCAACCGGCTGGTATGGGCCTTTGCATGCGTTTCATCACCTTACCTGTATCCTCTAACATGCTTTGTCTGCTAGATCTCATAAAATATGGGTTCGTATTTTCAAAATAAGTCTCCGCTACGTAGCGTCGTTATTTTTTATGGCACATACAGGCTCATTCCGGAATTCATGGGAAGACTTCCGACAGTTACAACATTAGCTCCTCTGACACCCACAGATTTTTTTCGCATCCTTACGGAAGTCCGTGGTTCACTGGTTTCACAGTACACATCTCTCTTTGGGTACTCTGGCGTTGAGCTACGCTTTACGACTCTTGCCCTCCGAGAAATTTGCCGTCAGGCTGCTGAGCGAGGAGGAGGTGCTAGAGGTTTAAGAGGCATAATGGTTAGTGTCCTGTCTTTTAATACCTGGAGAGTATCTATTTAGCACCAAGTCTTTATAGGAGAGTCTCTTGTTGGATGCGATGTATGAGGTCCCGTGAGTGACTGCTCTTCTTTCCATAAGATCAAGTTGCTAACGTGGCACACGAATGTTTTTCAGAGGCTCGGTAAGCCGACTTCTACGATGGTCTTCAATAGTGTGGATCTTGTTGACTATTGCTCTTGCCAAGAACATCCGGTATGTATTAGTCAATGAAGCAGTTGCTCGAAGAGATCAAGGTGCTCTCTATTGGACGCGTGGAGGAGGGGCTGCCTTTTGGGCTGCTTGGGCAGAGGAAGAAGGCCCTCTAGAACAGGAAAGCACGTAATCAGTTCGGATAGCACAAAGGGAACAGTTTGCCGATGTAATCTGTACTTTCTGCAATTTTGTCCTAGTAATACTTCACAAGACCACTATTGTTTCGAGTGTTCAGTAACATCAGTATTCTGCGAATACGTTTTGTGTACTAGCATACATGTGTTCAAATCCTCCACTAGAAGAACAGCGAGATAAACCGTACAATAGGATTCTAGTACAACACAGCGTGACATGTCCGCTTCAATCTTCCCTCATATACAGCCTAAATACTAAGCATCGGTCTTCTCAGTCTTCTCCTCGTCCTTAGGGCTCTCCGAAGCAGCCGGCTCTTCCTTCTCGTCCGCCTTTTCTTCGTCCTTCTTCTCCGCTGGAGGCTCGGCCTTTGACTCCTCAGTGGGTTTCTCGGATTTTTCTTCACTGCTGCCTATGGGTGCTCCGGCGGGAAGAAGACTTGCATTGTTACGTTGCCCATCCTCGAAAGCCTCCTTGAAGCTATTTGCATCTTGGCACACGAGTCAGTACTCAGATTACAGAAAAAACTTATATTGAAGAGGAACGTACTTTCTGCGTTGGCGAACCGGATAGCTAGTGTCTCTGGTACAGGTGAACCATCCGCATAATCCGCAGGAACCTTCCAAACCCAAGATCTGTCCGATCCAATATTGGGCGTAAGACGCATATCAGGAGTAACTAAGTTACACAACTTCAGAGGGAAAATATTCCATGACAGCAATGAAATAACGCACTCAAATGGTTCGCGCAGACTTTGAGGGTCTTGTCCCGTCGCATAACAAGTCTGACCTTGTGCGTCTCTCTGTGCTTCAGCAATCGGACATCACCAGTTCCACGCTCCTTCCACTGGTTCTCGGTGTTGTCAAACCGAAAGAGCTTTGCGCGCCTGCGTGACAAGAATATTTATTAGAACGATGCAATCAATCTAGCAGAGGAGAAATGGAATAACGTACAATTTGAACAGCACGTCTTCGTCTTCCTCCATAGTCTTCGTCTCGACTTGCTCAGTGAGATGGATGACTGACTTGAATTCAGCATTGGGTTCATCCTCGGCCTGTGTCGACGTAGATTAGCACACTTCCGTCTCATTGCAAGCGATTCGCCATGATCAAACGTTGGTAGCGCATACAAGGAGCCACTACAACAGAACTTTGATCAATCGACGCACCTTGGATGCATCGTTCGCGGGATCCAGAACAGAAGTCATTGTGAACTGAAGCTCTGTAAGCGTAGGTACGCGTAGATAAAAAAGGACTGGATGCGAGGTAGTCGAGATGAAAGAGGAAGAAAGAGGATGATTTGTGGTTTTTTACGGAAAATCCAACGCGCCCTAGCCCTACGTCGATCATCCCTTTGGGGCTTATTTTCTCAGCCTTCTGACGCGCGTCACGAGACTCACGACACGTAACTTTAGAGACAGAGGTACTTACTTCCTACACTAGCAGACTTGGAAAGCCAGCATGACGCGATTATTCTCTGCATTCTCTTTTCTTACTATCGCCACGGTGTATATACTATCATGGAATCTGACTGCTGCACATATGATCGAAGTACCTGCGTCCAAGAAGGAATGCTTTTTTGAGGACCTCCACAAGAGCGATCAGGTCGGTTCCGAGTCTCAGTAAGTCTAGGTGGTCAATACCCTGTTCTAATACGTTGAATAGATGACCGTAACCTACCAAGTAGGCGGTGGCGGCCATCTCGATATCGATTTCTGGGTTCGTTGATTCTCTGCTGCCCTCGTTCCGGATGTGTGACAAGCTTAAGATTGTCTAGTTAGCAGATCCGGACAACCTTGCCCTGGGTAAACATATAAAACAATCGACTGGTTCCGTCTCGATTACAGCGGAGAAAGATGGACGATACGAATACTGCTTTTCAAACCAGATGAGCACGTTAGCTGATAAAATAGTAAAGTAGGTGGCCATTACACTCATTTATTCAGTAAACTCATCTCCACACAGCTTTAACGTCCATGGGATTGTATTTGTCGTTGAAGATGGTGCGGCAAAACCAAGACTGTCACGTAGTGTATTTGGAAATTACCTCTGACTGAGTATCCGTTTAGAAACGATTGCACCAATCGAGCGCGAAATTCGTTCTTTGGCAATTGGTCTTCAGTCTGTGAAGGATGAGCAGGAGTACATCGTCGTCCGCGAACGTAGGCACCGTGACACAGCCGAATCTACAAACTCCCGCGTGAAATGGTGGTCGATACTCCAAACTATCGTTCTCTTTTCGGTTGTTGGCTGGCAGGTGTATTATCTTAAGGTCTGTTTCTCTTCTACTCTACCTACGTTATCATACTTACGGACAAATCCCAGTCTTTCTTCGAAGTCAAGAGAATAATTTAAGGAGTACTTGTCAAATTTACATACTAATTATACAAGCATACACTGGATCCAAGAATACCAGTTCGTTCTCTTCGTACAAGCTATTAAGAATGTCCAAGACCACGGCATAATTCAAGATTAGAATGGCGTATGCAAGGGAAAGATGACGCACAGGGCATTGCCAGAATGCTGAAGGCCGAATAAGTAAATGGATAGACGGAGAAATGAATGACACATTCGTGGGACGTGATAGGGAGCATCTATGGGACAGTCAACGCCAAGTTGGCTTTGTGGCCTTGCCGGTCATCTCTCCGCTGCCATTTGGGTCCGAATATCGGGAGCCTGCTGTAAGTCTTGACAGAGTAGGTGTCCGTATAGATAAGGCTGTCCTGCCGCCATGCAACGAAACACGTTTCGAGCGTTTGGCTGGTGTGCGAACGATCGGTACCCGGCGAGGTCCTGACTTTGGCTCCGATGTATTTTCTTCCTCATGATCCGCAGTGGCGGATGCTGCTGGTGATAGAAGGCTTGAGCGTCGCCGCTTTTTCTCACTACGGAGTGGTCCGATGTTTGATTGTCGACGTCCAAGTATCTGGGCACTTTTTGACGTAGTTTCGGGAATGCTTTGGGTGCTTGTTGGTCGTGCGGGAATTCCTTCGCCTGTGGGACGAGTAATCCCCTTTCCGCTAGAATTGCTCGCAACAGAGGTGTCCAGCGGGGTCTGTAGGTTTATAGGGCGGTCCGTGAACGGAGTAGGCCGACTTGTTGATTCATTCGTCTTTGACTCGTCGTCTTCTGTCAGACAACTGAGAGAGGATGATACAGACCTAGCCTTTAGGAAGGAAGGACCGAGGCGGCTTGGTCGGCGCGGGCCTGTCCTTGCCGATGGCACGTCAAGATCCGCTAAAGCGGAAGAGTTCAAGCTTGAAGAGCTTTCGTCAGTTTTCTCGTCCTCCCAGTCACGTTCAGAAGCTCGAGAACTCGGACGAGCATCAATCAGCATGGGAGATGGGTCCATTCGACTCCTGATCCCACCATCAGGGAGATGCTCTTGCTCAATCTCGTCTTTCCAATGGACACCTTTTTTCTTCTCTGATGGCTTGATAGAGCTTCTTCTGGAGTACAGGCTCCTTGACACTAGGCTTGATCGCAGTGACTTCCGAGGGGAACGATACGGTCGGTGACTCATGCTCTCGGAGACACCAAGACTGGCCGAAGAGGTACGGCGAGAACC
Source organism: Inonotus obliquus (assembly GCA_032164295.1). Classification (NCBI taxonomy): domain Eukaryota; kingdom Fungi; phylum Basidiomycota; class Agaricomycetes; order Hymenochaetales; family Hymenochaetaceae; genus Inonotus; species Inonotus obliquus. The sequence goes on from JAJHTX010000004.1 coordinate 1,760,854, forward strand.
TTTAGCTTGTGTTCGAGAGGACATGACGTTCGTAGTACTCGAGAGACCCTTGCTAGCGGCGGGTTCACCAAATGTTAGGAGCGACGACCCTTCTCCAGGCACGTGTTCGATCGACCGTCCAAGGAGGGCTGCGAGAGTGGATTTGTTGAAGCCAGCCAACCGGTGAAGCGATTCGGATACAGTTCCGGTCATTTCCACGAGTTTGTCTGGTTCGTTGTTCGCAGCATTTCGCAAGGTAGTGCTTCCATCTTCAAGCATCACAGTACATCGTGTCATAGTACCGGCGAGACGCGCCACCAGCTCGGTCTGCAAAGCAAAGGCCGCTTGCAAGGCATCTCGTTGAGCCTCCGCCCTTAAGCGGTCCATATTTACCTTCTGGAACTGTGCATCGAGGCGAATATTCTCAACATCAGATTCTTCGAGCCTATCAGAACGCCTTTCCGTCACGGCGCGGAGCATTGCTTCAAACATGTTACTGGCATTTTGGGACTTCATCAACTGCGCCTGAATATTCGAGTCCGGTTGCAAGTGCGAATCCTCCGAAGAGACAAGATACTCTAGCATTGTTTGCTCTGCCACCAAGTCTGACGCACGGACGCCCGCCTGGACTTCGGCTCTCGAGTTTGTTAATGCAAGGGTGTATGCCTGTTTCTTTGAGCGGGTAATAGCTAGATTTACCTCACAGCAAGCACCAGCGACAATAGCAGGTTTCGTTTGCTCGGCCTTCCTCTGGATATCTTCCTTCGCCCGATTGATTTCTGCTCTTGCTTGTTCCCTCCTCCTCCGGACGATCTCGGCCTCGGCGTTGACCTTCCCAGCAAGCTTCGCTTTCAACTCAGCAACCTCCAAGTTGAGTCTATTGATCGCCTCGACATATTGTCCAACATGGCGATCGACATTGACCACGTTACGTGTAACGACCTTCGTCTTGATCTTTGACGCCCGGTCCGCATATAGTAGGGTATTGTGCGTATCATCGAAATGGTTGGATGTTGGAGCAATGCAGACGATCATGACCGTTTTGCAGTTTCCTCCGAGCGAAAATTTGAGTAGACGTGTCAATTTGCTGTTTCGATAAGGAACATGCCGCGTTGAGCCCCCGCTCGCGCATAATGCATTGATACAGTTGCCAAGCGCCAGTAACGACTTGTTTATATTGGCACCTTGTACATCATCTTAGCACTAGGCCTGACTGATATAACGCTCCATCTCATACCTTCAATCATACGCTGTCCCATGTTTGACGTAGCTGCCGCACGTTCACTGCCGGCAAGGTCGATTATGGATAATGTCGCCATTGTACGTTGCTCCGTAGTTGATGCTGTCCTTGGTGACGTTGAAACATGAACCTGAAGTACAGCATGCGAGCGAGAAGATGTTTCGTTGGCATGAGTTGGAGACTGGGTCCGACGGCTATTTCCCAGCAGGACAATATCCTTTATCTGGTCTGCACTGGTTGGATGAAGTTCAACAAGGCCCACGACCTTGACCGACTTGTCCTCCCGAATTTGAAGCCCTCCTCGCGGAGTAGGAGTTCCAGTCTCAGCAAGGAGGTCTCGGATCTCTTCGTTGTAGATCTCGAGAAACGTGACATAGATGTCGATGTTAAAGTCGCTACGCCGTTCCTCAATTTTTTGAAAGAGATCCGACATCGTTAGATAGATGATGCCTGGGTCAGTATCAGTTCCGCTGATAGTGTATGTCTTGCCGCATCCAGTGGCCTGTATCGCAAGGTTATCTATGATGAAATAACATAGGTGTAAAGATGCCGTAACGCACCCCGTAGGCAAAGACAGTGGCATTAAAGCCGTCCAGTAGACCGCTTAAGAGCGGTTTGCTCGTAGCTTCGTATACATCAACTTGCCTGGAGTCATAGTCAAAGACGCGATCAAACATGAAACGTTTGTCTTTGTATCGTTTCGTTCCCGGAGGGAGAAAGCCTCGTTCTGTGAAAGACCTGACCTTGTCCTTCTCTTCCGGATCGAACAAAAGGATTCGGTCATCCACAATTTTGACGACCTCCCTGATGCAAGATGACGTGAATGTTGAGCGGCCTGGTGCAGATAATGCGCTATCCGTTCTTATGCCTGTGTCGTAAAGGGGCTCTGGTAAACGAGCAAGCTCCCATGAAGTTGGTGGCCGGACACGGACTGGAAGAGAGGAGCAGCGGCTTCATCAGAGAAAGTAAGATCATATTGGCGTGATGCTAACCTGCTACTGTAATAGAGCCGCTGTTGACCATGATGAGCGGTCAAAGGGGGGTGCGTATTACACCTGTAGGCGTCGACGTAGTGATAGTGGCAAGCGCTCTGGTCTTCGCGACTGTGGCGCGAAGACGAACATACCACGTGATGGCGTCCACTTGATTTGCCTTTCAAATTCCCATACGCATACAAGCTGCGAGCATTCCAGCAACTCGAATAACTACCCCAATGGTGACCACAGAATTGCGCGTTAGCTCTCCAGCGGACTTCCACGTGCATTTAAGACAGGATGAAATGTGCAAGCTAGTCACCCCTCTCGTTCGGTCGGGAGGTTTTCGTGTAGCCTATGTCATGGTTATTCTTTCCTTGGTTTATCTAGTTGCATTGGTAGAGTTCTCATGACTTTCACGTAGCCAAATCTCAAGCCACCTATTACAACAACAGAAATGGCCCTGAAATACAAAAGCGAGCTACAACTTATCGAACCGGGTGTAGAATATCTCATGACTCTCTATCTTTCTCCTGAATTGACACCCAACGAAATACGGAAAGCAGCGAAGGCTGGGATAGCAGGTTCGTATAGTTTCAGGACCTAGGAGCTTCTCAGGCTCATGCTGCTCGTTTATTTCGCCCATGAAGGCGTTAAATCGTACCCAAGAGGAGTTACTACGAACTCCGATGGCGGCATTGAATCCTATGAGGCATACTATCCCGTCTTTGAAGCAATGCAAGAGGTCGGCATGGTCCTTAATCTGCACGGTGAGGTCCCTTCTGACCATAACACAGTCAGTGTAGGTTCCAGAGTGATCTATCTTGATCTAACATGCCATGTCAGAACACTTGCGTGCTGAACGCCGAAACTAAATTTCTACCACACCTTAAAACTTTACACGAGCGATTCCCAAGGCTCAGGATCGTACTGGAGCATGCTACAACTCGCGCTGCTGTCGAGGCAGTCAAAGCACTCGGTCCCACCGTTGGATGCTCTATCACAGCTCATCACCTGTCGCTTACTGTTGATGATTGGGCAGGTCAAGGATTTCACTTCTGCAAACCCGTTGCAAAGTATCCTGACGATCGTGAGGCACTCCGTGAAGTCATTCGTGAGGGTTCGTTACTGCGTTACGGATGCGTTCAACCACCTCATTAGCATCCACAGGACATCCACGATTCTTCCTAGGTTCTGATTCAGCACCTCATCCTGTTGAATCTAAGAGCACGTCTACACCTATCAGCGGATGTGCTGCTGGAGTATTCACTTCACCAATCCTGCTCCCATTAACAGCGCATCTTCTTGAATCATTCGGCGCCCTTGACAAGCTGGAGGCCTTTGTTAGCACCAACGGACGAGCGTTTTACGGAGTGCTTACCAGTGTCGAAGAAAGTGTAACCTTGCGGAAGACGGAAGGCAGAGAAGTAGATATGCAGCTTTCATTAGGTAAACAGACGGTCGTCCCTTTCATGGCCAGCAAGAAACTCAGCTGGGAGATAATTGATTAATCCTAATGTTGGGTATGGGCTCGCCTGTATATAGCAGAGATAATCATGAATCATACACGCAGGTATCCCTTAACTCCATGGTGCCGTAAAGCCGCTATGCCGGGTGAATGGATTCAACCGCCCCCACGTAGGGCATCAAGTTCTCTGCCTTCCTTCTCTTACTGTAATCAGCGTTCCTTGTTCAATACAGCCACCGAATACCTTTTCGTCTGTACCCTTGTTCTAAGCGCCCGCCAGCTTTCTCTTCACGGTCATGCAAACTAGGTACCTCATGTTATCCAGCCTAGAGCGTCGCTGAATACACAGAACGGCTGCAAGTATATGGGACGCAGAATAACGGTCGTACGCGTGCCCAGCTTATTCACCGAACCCTAATCCCCATTACCTCTAGTTGTCATCGGGCAGGACAACGGTAGATGGCAAAAAAGAACAAATTCCGCACGCGAGTAGAAAGCATCAATGAAGAGCTACCACCAAACGCAGGTTTGTTCCGATTTGCTTCCGTGTTTCACACATATAGATTCGAAGACTTTATGCTGTACTGGTTAAACTAACAACTTTGCATACAGGGTGGGGCGATGCATCGGGCGCCGGATGGGATCAAGGTGGATGGGGACAGAATGAAACCGATCAAAATCAGGATGGATGGCAAAATGCTGCCGCTCGCGATAACTACGTCCAACCTGGAGACTCCATCTCAAACGCATCTTCAAATACCGACTGGGTATCCAACCCACCGACACCGCCAACCAAGGACGTTCAAATGCAGCCGCCCGCCAATGGGTGGGGTTGGGGAAATGCGACCAACGAGCCAGTTGGAAAATTAGCTATGAAGGGTCGAAATCAGAGATCGAGCGCTTATGGATCTCCCGTTGCTTTGGATATGCAAAGCATGCTCAGCGCTATCGCAGAGCAGCGCCAAACGCAGCACAATGAACTAACAGAGCAAATTCGTCAGATGCACCAACATGCACAAGACCTGGCTTTTGCACAACAAAACGCGGAACGTGGACGTAGCAAACATGCTCGAGAGGGAAGCACAAGCTGGGGAGCACAGACATCTGATGTCGCAACCTCGCAGGGTAACCGAGCTCCCGCCGGGACGCACTTGGGCAATGCTTGGGGTAGTGCTCTCGGCAATGCACAGAATGGCAATGGCAGCTGGGCAGGGGCAGGAGAAGGACTCGGAAGCGCGGCTACCAAGTCAAAAAGGAGACGTTCCAAACGTGGGGTAACACAAGCTCATATGCCTCCCGGAGCAGAAAGCAAGAACGATGCGTGGGGCAATACGGCAGGTCAAGCATCATCATGGGGAGCCGCAGGAGGATGGGACTCTGCTGCAGTAGCGACATCGGTCACTCCAGGTGGGTTCGGTGCAGGCACGGATGGATGGGGTAAGGCAATGGGCAAAGCCAACTCTCAAGCACCCGCATTAATCCAATCTCAGAGTTGGAACGCTTGGACGGATAATGGCATTCAACAGAACGAGGTGAAGGAGAAGACTCCAAAGGTGACTATTACAGCGCCTGGCTCTACTGGTGAAGTAACAATCTTATCGTCGAAATCTCAGTCTGGCCTTTCTGGCCTTTTCTCGCGTATTTTCGGGGGAAAGCGCAAAAAGAAGAAAAAAGAGGAGAAAAAGAACGAGAAGGAATTGGAGAAGATCGTCTGGGCTGAGGACACCAAGGCTAAAGGGAAGAAGGCGAAGGAAAAAGATGTTCAAGAGGGGAAGAAAGGCAAAGTTTTGAAGAAACAAAAGTTTGCTGAGCCCGAGGTGCACGATGAGGGCGGGGTCGACTTTGACGAGGATACTGACGCTGGCTGGGAAGGCGGGGGTGATGGATGGAGACACTCAGGCAAAGGCTGGGGCGAAGGCTGGGGCGAAAGTGCTCAGGCGGCTGCTGCTCCTAAGAGGACTTCCAGAGCGTCCGACGGCCGGAACAACTTGAATGCGTGGAGCGATACACCACATATGAAGACGTCCAAAACACTCGCTTTTGCTGCTGATGAAAGACATTTCGATGTGGGAAGGCCTCGGAGCGGCGGACATGTAGCGGAACACCGAATTGCGGAGTCGCATCGCCAGGCTCTGACACCAGCCTCAGCTGCATTATTCTCGAAAGAACGTCTGGCCAGAGATAGGATACTCTGGTTCTTTGACCCAGGCACGTCTTCACGGCAAACTCGATCATCGGCAATTATCTTATCCATTATTAGGCAAAGATCAGCGGGTTTCGTCTGTGTTAGAATGGATACAACACATGCAGGTCCCATTGGCCATGTTCGGGGTTCGCTTGGTATTTATATACAACTTTCCGCACGTCTGACCGCTCTCGTTTGCGTTCTCCATTCCTTCAGTTCAGCAAGTTCTTCGAAACCAAACAGCGAGGAGCTTTATTCACGAATGTGGAGTTCAGATCTCCATCCGCACCTCATGAACCAGCATTTGACTGGATCACTTTTGATGAAATCCAAGCGACAATGGACAAGATCTTTCAAGAATCACTCGCATACTACGATCCGGCCTCGCAGATCATCGTTTTCGTCTTCCTCCTGTCGAAATCGGGGAGAAGTATGGCCGTTTGGCGACGGAAACTACCCTTACCCGAGATCATACGCAATACCTATGGAACACAGATTGCAAGTTTAGTCGGTAGTTTGAACAGGCCGTATCCAATACACGTGGACGAGTTGAGTGTCCTCTACTGGTCGTCCTATGATAGTGCTTTCTAATAAATGCGTTCGCGTTATAGAATACCCGCTGTAGCGCCCGGTAATCGAGGCGCATCGAACACGATGAAAAAGTGGCTTGCTTGGGGCAGATGATGGTTGACAACATCCTTCGTCGTGCATCGCTTGCTTCGAGCGAACCACTCACCAATGTAGCTCATGTTTTCCCTTAAGTTATCCTTTCTGCGTTGCTCTCAGCTATCTGACCTCTTGTATTTCTTCTTATTTTACCTTGTATCTGCTAGTTTGTCGCGTTGCTTGTATCCGTCATTCCAACATGTTCTGCATTGTATCAGTACCCGCCCAATCTAGATCCTGTCTATGTTTTGACAATGCTTTACAACTCACAATAAAGCAATCTCCGGCTGGTATAATGTACCCTGCTGCTATTTCTCTACATGCATGGAGGTCAACATGCGGAAATCTAGTTATGATGGTATACGTCCATATTTGCGTAGTACACGGAGTTCAACATCCGCACCGGCCCATTTGTACAGTCCGTCTGCAAGTGCAATATTGTCGCGTTCTGCCTTGAAGAGTTTTGAGTAATCCTGAGGTTGACCCGCCATTGCACCTGGTGCGGCTGCATTGGCGTAGGGAGAGACCATTGGGTCGGCTTGGACGGCAGCTGCTCAGATTCCATAGTAAGTGGATATGGATCAAGATAAATAAACTTCGAGGATGACAGGGCTATCAAACAAGGGAATACGCACCATTGTCATTACCGAGAATGAGGCGGTAGAGTCCATTGAGACCAAAGAAGTTGAGGAAGTACCACGAGAGAGACGACACCCAACGGACGTCCATGTCTGGTGTTTCAATCCCCCGCTGCAACATAGACTTAAAACCCAGAGTTAATGGGAATGGAAGTTTAACTGTGTTGTTGACATCAGTTTCTCTTGGACAATTCACTTGTAAGATCGGAATGGATCGAGACGTACTAAGCACGAAGCCCTGGAAAAAGAAATTGATCCAGCCCATGAGTATCATTTGCGGCACCATCATCACCGCTTGTGTCTTCAAGCCGCCCATCATTCCTTCCATTGCATTCGGGTCAAATGGATTCGGCGGCGCAGCGTCTCTTCCATCCTTGCCGGAGGGTGGGCCATCCTTCAAGTAGGTTCCTGCCTCGAAAGCTTGATTTAAATGGCTAGATATCGATGTGTAGAAGATGGGAGGAATGGGAGATGAGGCAGCGCTTTCTCTCAAAATCTGGGACCGAAGCAGGGCTCGTCTAACGAACAAGGATCGGAAGACGTGTCAGCACGAAGGGAGAGGACATACTGTTCACGAGTCGCAGCGCGAGAAAGCTTTTTGGGAGCGGATTGAAGCAAGAGGGCGACGTTATGCCGTAATATTCCTACCAATATCTAGGAATTGCATTAGAACCAGCACGACTATTGATCCCAAGAGAGCTTGTTGGCGTACCATGACGAGCGTGATGGGAAAGAGCACCCAATCACGAATCTGAGGATCGAGATACAACGAGACCCTAGAAGATGATTCATATTGTTCGTCAGTTTTTCATGACGGTACGGGGTAGAGACGACGCACTCCATGTTGAGGACAGAGAAGAAGGATCCAAGTTGCTCAAAGCTTCACGTATGAACATTCACGATCGACGGATCGACGCGTCATGTTTTGGTTTTTGGTCACGACTTCGGGACCGAATCACGCCCACATTGACTCACTCCTTTCTTTCACCTACACCTCATCAAACCAAAAATATGTCAGACTTTGAAAGGCATCTCAGGAGTCTCTCCGGTTTGATAGGTCCTGTCTCTGGAGATGATCGACGAGCGGTTGATCTATGGACAAGTTTGAGTATAAGGTGGTTTTTATTTTACTTGTCTATATTTGAAGAATGAACATTAATGTTTAATGTGTTGATACTGTGCATATCGTACTTAGTAGATCAACTGAAACTGGTGCGAGTATGTATGCAGTATGACTCGGTCTCTTTTAGCAAACCCAACCATGGTTACTCCCTAGGTGCAGAAGATGCAATGGATATTGGAGACTTGGATGAGGAATCACCTCCGCCGACTATCCTGGATAGATTCGCTCCTTCAGATGTACTAGAATTGAATGGTTATGAACCTCAGAGTCCTCTCCACCGTCTCCTTTCGTGAGCTTTCTTTCCTCGCGACCTTGAATTGAATCACTCACTCGCCTTCTGTGGATGGATGGAGCAGGAGACCAGACATGTCTTCTATATCCCTTCCTCTACACTCGATTTTGTCTTCTGCAAAGTCTGACGAAGTGGTATCAATTGAACTAGCGGAACTGATCGGCTTTGAACAGGTCGATCTGGTATCAGAAATTATTGCTCAACGGCAAAGCTCTACGTCTAAGGTAGGCTATGCTTCTCTTTTTCTCATTTATGAGTTATTTATCCATCCACGCCTCGCACCCAGCTAGGTAAAATTCTGTCGGGCGCGTGCACTCCTTCGCATACAATCTCTGGAGGAAGTCAACTCTCTACACCTACTGCTCAGGGAAAAAGAAGAGGAAAGAAAGGGCAGGGCTCCAGGCGTTCGTTCTTCTGATCGTGGATCTGTTGAGTTGCTCATGAAGACATCTATCACAGCCGACACCCCAGTCATAGATCTTGATCCCGCTGCCGCACAACGGCGAATTGAAGAGACGCTCCGAGCAAATGCGGCTCGGCCCCTCTTTACGGGAACAGCTGTACGTCTGACTCTCCTCCGGCTTCGATGCTACGGAAATCAGGATAATCGTTTCAGTACCAAGCAGAGCAAGAAGTACTTCCACATGTCTATTCATCTTCTTCCATGCGTCAAAATATTCTGTCGGAAATGGGAACGAAATATCTTCTTCCTGTTGATACTGAGCGTCACGTATATGAGGTAAGCTTGGCTATGAAAACCTCGCATTTGTTCCTGACTCGGACTCGGGACTATCAGGATTATGAAGAGGTAATATTACCTCCGGCCCGGCCTGTGCCCCCTCGGGCGATGGAACGTCTGGTACCCGTATCTGAGCTGGATGAGCTCTGCAGGGGCTCTTTCCCAGTAAGTATAGATTTTTAGTAATCTCTCATTTACTAGTTGATAAATAAAAATAAGGGCTACACATCGTTGAACAGGATTCAGTCAATCGTCTACCCTACGGCTTACAGCTCAAATGAAAACATGCTCATATGCGCGCCGACTGGTGCTGTACGTCGCGACTAAGACACGACCCCAGTTCTACTCATGAAAAATGACAGGGCAAAACGGACGTAGCCATGCTCTCTATTCTTCACGTTCTCAATGAATTCAGGAAATCTCAAAATTCGAAGATGCCTCTTGCGGCTCAAATTCAGAGGGACGACTTCAAGATAATCTATGTGTATGCCCCCTTGTCCTTCATAATACGCATTGAATTGACCTTTGCAGTGCACCGATGAAAGCCCTTGCGTCCGAGATTGTGCGCAAACTTGGACGGCGTCTCAAATGGCTGAACATAAAGGTCAGAGAGCTGACAGGTAATTACCCGCTCCGTGGGTTTACAAGAATGCTTTCTGATTTCTGCTCGTAGGCGATATGCAGATGACCAAGGCAGAAATTGCTGAGACGCAAATTATTGTCACGACTCCAGAGAAATGGGATGTTGTCACGAGAAAGCCAACCGGCGAAGGAGAATTAGCCACTGTAAGAGACCGTGCCTTGTCACGTCACTCGCGCAACTCATGAACCTCATTTAGAAAGTAAAACTTCTGATTATTGACGAGGTGCATCTTCTGAATGATGAACGCGGCGCGGTAATCGAAACAATTGTCGCCCGGACACTACGTCAGGTACACATTCCAATTCGCTTGCATGCACATTGTTTTTCATCGGCTTTCACTCTCAGGTAGAATCAACACAGTCAATGATTCGTATCGTTGGACTCAGTGCAACACTACCGAATTTCGTCGACGTTGCCGACTTTCTCCGTGTCTCACGCCAGACGGGCCTCTTTTACTTCGACTCTTCCTTCCGGCCAATCCCACTGGAACAGCATTTTCTTGGATTACGCGGAAAACCTGGCAGTGCTCAAGCGCGCAAGATCTTAGACACAGTTACGTATGAGAAGGTGGTCAAGCTCGTGGAAGAAGGCCACCAGGTGATGGTGTTTGTGCATGCTCGTAAGGAAACAGTCAAATGCGCCTTGACTCTACGAGAGATGGCAAATGTGGAAGGTACAATCGACAGCTTCAGTTGCCGGGATAACGAAAGGTGGGAGCTGTTCCGCAGAGAGATTGGATCCTCAAGAAATAAGGAGATGCGAGAGCTATTTGACTACGGGTTCGGAATTCACCATGCAGGGATGCTGCGATCAGACAGAAGCTTGATGGAGAAGCTTTTCGAAGCGAGAGTTATCAAGGTAAGGTGTGCACTCTTGGGACTAATAAACCCGGTGTTGAGTGCGACGATGAACTACAGGTGCTCTGTACTACCGCAACGCTAAGCTGGGGTGTCAATTTGCCTGCTCATGCTGGTAAACGGGCCATACTAGAACCGAGTTATCTTACTGATTTCATATTTCTCTAGTCATCATAAAGGGGACGGAAGTTTATGACTCGTCACAGGGTAAATTTGTGGACCTATCCGTTCTAGACGTTCTTCAGATTTTTGGAAGGGCGGGTCGACCAGGAATGGAGACCAGTGGAGAGGGTTTCATTTGCACAAGTATGGAGAAGCTCGACCACTACTTGGACGCTGTCACTGCACAGGTGATTTTCCGAGCTGAGCTCAAACTTGTGTCTCGCTGACATATTCTCACCGAATAGCACCCGATAGAGTCGAAGTAAGACAAACATAATTACATCCTTTTCTATCTAAAGTGTCAAGTATTAACCTTCTCTATCAGGTTCGTGGGAGGAATGTCAGACGCTCTTAATGCAGAAATTGCGTTAGGAACGGTGACAAACGTCGCTGAAGCTGTACAATGGATCGGTTACACTTATCTCTTCGTTCGTTTGCGCAAGAATCCTCGTTATCACGGCAGGTGTGAACTATGTGATTTAGAGCCGTAGCTCATTCTTGCTACAAAACAGGTATCTCATATGAGGAAGTCATCGATGATCCCCAGCTGGGACGGAAACGCCGCGAACTCGTGGAGAGTAAGGCTGACCAACTGGCCGAGGCACGCATGATTGTATACGATAAAGAGCACGGCGCATTTGCCAGTACTGACCTGGGTCGGATTGCTGCGAAGTACTACATCCGTGCACTGACTATCGTCAGGTTCAATGAATCATTCCGCTCAAAGATGAGTGAGGCGGACATTCTTCACATGTTATGCAAGAGTACCGAAGTGAGTTTAGGGACTGTCATACGAACGCAATAACAGCTCTGACGGTCAATACAGTTCGACCAGATCCAATTCCGGGAAAACGAAGCTAAGGAGCTTGAAAGCTTCTTAAAAGACGAAGGCGTTGTACCTTGCGAAGTCAAAGTGAGATAACCTATACTGTTTAGCTCGACAGTAGCTCATCTTTTTCAGGACGGGGCGAACACTAGTCAAGGAAAAGTAAACATTCTCCTACAGGCCTACATCTCAAGAGTATACCCAGAAGACTTCGCTCTAGTCTCGGACATGTCATACGTCGCTCAGAATGCCGGACGCATCATTCGCGCCTTGCTAGAGATTGCCATTAGCAGGAAATGGGCCAATGTGAGCGCCGTGCTAATGTCTCTAAGCAAAGCTGTCGAGAAGCGTCTTTGGCCATTCGAGCATCCATTCGTTCAACTAGGAGACGTCCTCAAACGAGAGACTATGGGAAACCTGCAACGCTGGGCCGACGACTATACTGTTGGAGAGCTAGCACAGATGACCGCACGTGAGCTTGGAGAGCTAATCCACATGAATGATGCACACGGAGCAGCGTTACTCAGGGTGGCCAAGGAGTTCCCAGCTCTCGACATATCATATAAACTACGTCCATTGACTTCCGATCTTTTACGTTTGGCCATACGTGCAAAACGCGCATTCGTGTGGACATCGAAAAACAAGGATGGGATTGAACCGTTCTGGATCTGGGTAGAAGACACGGATAGTGGGGATATCCTGCAACTCTCGCACGTTATATACCGTAACTCAACGGAACACGTTGATATGGATTTTGTCATCCAGATATCTGATGCAAAAGCAACTACCGGCTTGACCATTAAATACGTCTCGGATAGATGGATGGGCGCCGAAGATGAAGTAGTTGTGGATCTAAATGATCTAGTCAAGCCCCAACCCTTTGAATCCTTTACTCCGATTCTACCACTACCATTCTTGAATCTAGACACTCTCGGAGACGACATCCTCATATCAGCATTCAGCGCAAAGCTCCGGAATTTCAACGCTATTCAGACACACAGTTTTTGGAGCGTGTTGAGTTCACAACAAAATGCGTTACTGTGTTCTCCTCCAGGATCAGGCAAATCCACTCTTGCACAGATGCTTGTTGCGTAAGTGTTTCACACCGCCCAAAACATTCGCATGGTCCTCATACGATTTCCTTTGATTCCAGAAAGACGCTCCAAAAGGCCAAACCCGGTACTTGGGTCCTAATCGTCGTACCCAAACGAGGAACCGCAAGGAGTCTCGCATCCGAGATCCGCCAGATTCTCAACCCGTTGGGTATCCCAGTCCACGTAGACAACGACGGAACCACATTCTCACACGACAATCGAAAGACTGTCCGTATAATGCAACCTCGAGCTTTACTAAACGCCTTGGATTATCCATCCTGGCCGAAAATGATGGAATCCCTTCGACTCGTAGTCTGCGAAGACCTAGAACTTCTCGACGCCGAATACGAATTAGCACTTTCCCTACTCCTTCATTCGACCCAAGCCCAACCTCAACCGGTACGCTTCGTAGGACTCTCAGTATCCATGATAGACCCTTCCGGGTTATCATCCTGGCTCCGCGTACCAAACTCATGTCTAACATGTTTCCGACCAAGCGATCGAGAACAAGATGTCCGAACTACAATCCAATCCTTCACCATCCCCCACTCAACAACACTCTTCAAATCCATGATCAAACCAACCCATTCCGCAATCTCCTCCTCAGGAGACAGCACCTCCTCCTCACTCATCTTCGTCCCATCCAAATCCCACTGCAAACCAATCGGAACAGACCTCATCACCCAATGCGCCGTAGATCTCAAAATGCAGGGATATCTACCGTCAACTATTTCTAGTAATAACCTCGAATTATATATCACGCGGTTACAAGATCGATCGCTTACGGATTATATAACAAGAGGGATTGGGATTTTTCATGATGGGATAAGTCGATCGGATCGTGCGCTTATTCTGGAGCTTTACGCGGAAGGTATCATTCGAGTTCTTATCGCACCACGTGAAGCACTCTGGTCTATACCGATGCGGGCGGGCGTTGTAGTAGTAATGGGTACGCAATTCGTTCGTCTCGACTCGGGCTCGGACACTCCACGAAGGAACGAAAATTCCACCAATCACAATCGACAAATAACAGACTACCCCCTCCCAGAAATCACACACATGCAAAGCCTCTCAACACGTCACTCCTCCCCCTCCCAACAAGGAGGCCACTTCCACCTCCTCTGTCAATCCGAAACCCGAGAAACCCTCTCCCGTTTCCTAAACGAAGGCCTACCACTCGAATCAACCTTACACGAATCCCCCATTTTCACCGAGTGGCTTCGTAGGAAATGGCAAAGTGGCGGTATACCTCGTGAGGATAAACAGCAGATGATGGATATTTTGTCTTGGACCTATCTTGCTCGACGTGCGGAAAGCAATCCCGTGTATTACGATATCGTTCCGGGCGATCTGAGCACGTCGTTGTCGAGGTTAGTCGATCGTATACACGGGGAGGTTGCCTAGGGTTGTTGAGCTAGTTGTATCCATGGATTGTTCCAGGCTATCTGGACGCATGGACTTCACGGGGAGTTTTCTTGCAAGCTCGTAGAATAATACAATAATATCCATAGACACAAACAACACGGTTCTTGTAACAAAACTGTACTCTAACAATCTATAGAACAAGGACCACATCTATTCACCGTAAGAACTTCTTGAGACCTTGGAGACGCTCAACAGCTTGCTTTAGCGTATCAATATCTTTGCAGAACGAGAAACGGGCAAATCGCTCTCCGAATGCTGTGTGTTCTGCGCAATAGAACTGAAGAGGTTGTGAGTTGAGAAAATAAGATCGTATAAGTGTGCCCTACCTCGCTGACGGGTATGGATGACACGCCCAGCTCCATTGCTATGAACCAGCATGCTCTAAGAAGAACAATTCAGCTGCGATCAAGGTATCGGAGGAAGATCTTACCTGAAATCCCTGCCTCTCCCCTCAATGCTTTTCGGGAACGGATAGTCATCCTTCCATACCAAACTCGATATATCCTTTGAAACGAATCCTCAGTAACCCATAAACATCCCCCTATCTATGACGTACCAAAAGCACGAAATAACTTCCTTCAGGAAGAGTGTACTTGAGGCCAAGCCTGTCAAAACCCTCAGTAAGAACACTCCTACGTTCCTCATATTCCTTGTTCTGTGTCTCGAAGAAGTGTCGTTCTTCAGCTTGTTCCAGCCCAGCGGCCGCCGCTTCTTGCAACGGTGAATTGGAGCAGAAAACTATACGCGTGCAAGCTGCGAGGGTCGGTGCAATGATGTGCTCCGGTCCGATCAAGTAACCTATGCGCCACCCGGTTGCAGCAAATGCCTCTGACAGCGGCAAAACGATGAATGAATGGTCCAGTTAAGTTATGCTTGGCAAGACTTACTTCCTGCGGAATACACGGAGACCGTACGCTCCCACATACCGGGAAGCGTCGCGATAGGGATGTGCTCCTTTCCGTCAAAGACAAGACAATCGTACTAGTTTTGGTATTGCTAAGATGAAGCAGAACAGAAACAATAACATTTGAACGTACGACTTCATCGGACATCACCATGAGGTTATATTCCTTTGCGATGTCTGCAATTTTCTCGAGTTCTTCTCTCGTAAACACTTTACCAACAGGATTGTGAGGTGTATTGATGATAATCATTTTGGTCTTTGGGGTACAAGCTCGCCTGCGAGAAGCCGATGTGAGTAGCAGTCCCTAAGAATGCCGTGGATCATCTACCGTAATTCGTCAAAGTCAATTTTCCAATCGTTACTCGTTGTGTTTATCATGTCCTCTGGTGGAGGGTGCAGAGGAACATACACCGGTTTTCCGCCATTGAAGACCACGGATGGAAGATACTGATCAAAGTATGGCTCGAACATGATTACTTCGTCACCCGGATCCAAGAACGCAGTAAAGACAGAGTATTGGCCTACGTTGAATAAGCTACATGCAGGCAATAAGATAGGATCAGCGAAACGGACCTTCATTTGCGCCGCTCGTAACCTGAATTTCCGTTTCCACATCAAGGTCTCTCTTCAGAAGTTTGTCATAATGTTTCTTCACAGCCTGTCGGAGCCTTATGCGTCCTTTTGGGTGGGAATAGTGGTTGGCAACCGTAGTGTTGAGAGCCTCATCCGCAGCATCCTTGACCCATTGTGGAGGTGGAAAGTTCATGTAACCTTGACCCAAGTTGATACAATCGGGTGGCAGGTTAGCAGCACTAAAAGTCGGAGGTTGAGTTATTGTTTTAGTATATGCGCTTGAGATGGACTTACTTGAAGATGGACCAAACATCCTGGACAAGCGCTCGACCTTCCTGCAGACGCGCAGCGAGTTGAAAGCGGACAGCAGGTTTGATTCCGTTAACGTGACCATTTACGCCGTTAGTGGCCATTGTCCTAGAGAAAGACTTGAAGGATCTCAAGAGGAGTCTATTCAGGTTGACGGACGCGGGGATTATAAGTGAATGCTGTTGGGAAGGCCGCTGATGATGAACTGAGTGGCGGGCTGGAGCGGGCGAGGGCTTGAGGGTGGACAGGCAGGGGAGGATGTCACCATTTTGGCGTAACCGCAAATTGATTGGCTCGATGCTCAATATTTTTTCCAAAAGTGGTAATCAAACGTCGATCCTGTCCTTTGCGGCCGTCGTGACCGACGAGCATTGTGTACGGTCACGCTTTTGTTTTGATTTATCAATTACAAGGAAGACCGAGTCTTTGCTTCAGCGACAGGCTCTTCAAAGCAAGCATTTTCGTCGAATGCTCTTATCTGAAACGACCATGTGTATTTGATGAACGTCGTTGAAAGAGGCTCGACCTACGGATATACTGTTGCTTGAAGAAAAGAAAGTGCGAGCTGGCGGCCGCATCTCCGGGGTTGCTTTGGTACTGACGTGGTCAAGATGCTCTGGACTGTGCTGATCTCGTCCTTGTGCTTAGTGCCGTGTGTATAGCCTCGCCTTATCTTTTGTTCCTCTGCTCGTCGTCTGCCAGTATCAGGAATCAGGTGGAGCAAATATCGGAAGTAGTACCGCCTTTTCTTGATGACCGTCACAAGTCTGTGGCGTAGTAATAATATGCCTTTGGTGAGTTTTCATCGTTATCCTTGGGAAATCTATTTGACTGTTTATCATTATAATCACAGCGGCGTCAATCTCAATGATGTTGACAAGACGACGGGGTCAGCCCAAGCGGCGTCCTTCTGCTGCAGTGGCCAATGTGATTAAGTAATCCGAAATGTTTATCAAAGATGGACCCTGCTTCCCGACTGTCATCCGGTTCCCCGCCGAAGCATCCCCGACAGGAGCCGTCTGGACGATAGTCGGACGTCGAATGATATTGCTTCGTCATTACGCGGGGATCAGCTAGTCTGTGCATCCGACTTGTCGTCCATTCTTCCCCACATGGTCCTTAATTGCAATCTATATTTTTGTACAGCGGCTTTGATCTCCTCCTCCTTGTATGCTGACTGGACACATGTACGGTCTCAGACATAACCGGTATCCAGCCTCCCACACCCCAAGCTTTAAAAACTCGACTTAATCTTGTACAATCGTATACCCCCACTCACTTGATATTCCGCTGGAAAGATGGTCCATTCTTCCCCACCATCCATCTTCTCTCGCTCACCAACTCGCGCCCAGATAGCTCAGAAAGCTGCAAGGGACGAAGACTCTGTCAAGCAGCTATGGTACCTCCTAACAGCCGTAATTGGCTTACTGACAATATTCAACTGGTCGACCCGTCTTTACCGTCTTCTCCGTAAGCCCAGACGAACTCAAACAGTAGTCGAGAAGGACGCCGTTGAAGCATCCTCTCCGGGGAAGACTGGAAACGCATCTCTTCGTCGTCTTCCCCTCGCATTCACTAGCCTCTTCCGAGTTCTCGCATTCAGAACCACAGTACCCATTGGACCCTCATCCGTCATGTCCGTCTCTGAATTCGTCTTCATCTTGGCTTATGTCACTGCGTTACTCGTCTGGCTATGGATAAACAGTACGTACGCAAATTCAGCGAGAAAGGCCCGATGTTCAACGCGTTTTTACATAGCCCATATGGAAGCATTCTATTTCCAGGATCGCTCTGCGCATCTTGCCTCTTGCCAACTTCCCCTGATCGTTGCACTCGCTGGCAAGAACAATATCATTTCATGTAAGACACATATTCTCCTATTTGTCATGTGCTTATGTCGTCTAGTCTTGACCGGTGTCAGTCACGAAAAGCTCAACGTGCTTCACAGAGCAAGTGCCCGTGCTTGCCTCGTTCTACTGTGGATACATGCGCTTGTTCATGGAATATCAGGGTATATTTATTCTTATTTTTCTATATTTATCAACTTATTTTTGGTTAGCCTTCCAGAGAAGTTTGATCTCAGTCATGATTGGATGAGGTGGGGCGTTGCCGGTCTTACAGCCTTTTCGCTGGCCACTCTGTTGTCATTTCGCCCCATCCGTATCAAGTTCTTTGAGTTTTTCCTTGTCTCGCACATTGTCCTTATATTGTAAGCAGCTTAACTCAGTGACGTGTACATTTATTGACGACATTTATAGCATATTCATCCTCGGCGGATTTCTCCACGCCAGATCAACCGGGTAAGTGACTTCTTAATCAAACGGAGCTTTGAGTCTAAACAGTCTCTTCTAGATATGGTGATTATTTCTGGCCTGCTTTTCTAGTCTGGGGTTTGGACCGTGTCATCCGTGTTGGCAGATTGGTGTGGAACAATCGTATCTGGTCTAGAACGTCTCGAGAGGCTCATCATGCATCTATCGAACTTCTTACATCGGATACCGTCAAACTGACTCTCCGCCGGAAGATGAACTGGGCTGCTGGTCAACATGCGTACATTATCCTTCCTTCCGTCAGCAAAGTCCCCTCGGAGGCGCATCCCTTTACCATAGCCAGTATCCCACATTCTTTAGAAGGGCTGGACGAAAACCCAGTAAAGGAGGTCGTTTTTCTTATTCGTGCGCAGAATGGGTTCACCGAATTACTTCGTAACCATGCGTCAACGAAGGGGAAACCAAGTTCTGTTCCGGCGTATATTGATGGACCATATGGCAGTCCTCCGAATCTGCGAAAGTTTTCCACGTGTGTTCTTATTGCTGGTGGTTCTGGTATTTCCTATACTCTACCCCTTTTCCTTGATATCATTCGGTGAGGAACCTTGTTTTCGTCCCTGTGCCAATCGCTCATACCTTTGTTTAGGAACGCTCGAAATGGTACGAGTTTATGCCAGCGTGTACTATTCGTATGGATCGTACGACACTCAGGTAAGTATTCTACTTACCAAAACTAAACTCGATAAACAGCTGATTTGTCCGCCCCTAGACCACATGAACTGGATAACAAAACCATTAACCGAAGCTCTCCTCTCCACACCCGCCTGTCTACGAATCGAACCCCGTATCTTCTTCACACGTCCCAAAACCAAGTCTTCCGATACACTCGTAACAGAACTCATCGCAAACAACGTAAACAGCACAGACAGCACGGACAGAGACAGAGACGCAGAATTAGGATCCCCGTATTCTTATTCTGGAAAGTCTTCTGATACGGTTATAACGATGAAGTCGTTAGTTCAGAGTGCTATCAAGATGGA
The DNA here is from genome assembly GCA_032164295.1 of Inonotus obliquus. NCBI lineage: Eukaryota > Fungi > Basidiomycota > Agaricomycetes > Hymenochaetales > Hymenochaetaceae > Inonotus > Inonotus obliquus. Next base: position 1,780,261 of record JAJHTX010000004.1, read on the forward strand.
GAATGGACGTCCGGATGTTGAGAGACTTATTGAAGACGTTGTGTCTGTTTCGACGGGTCCTGTTTCTGTTGACGGTAAGATTCCTCCTCCCCTCTCTGTCTCTTTGAGACATTCCAAATTACTCATCCTCGACTCTATTTTTTGGGGGTTATTCCAGTGGCAGGCCCATCGTCACTCGCATCAGCAGTCCGAGCAGCTACTTCTTTCGAGAATACGAACCCGATTGATATCCTTAGAGGTCGGCCGACGGTTACTTTGCACATGGAGACGTTTGGGATGGTTAAGGCGTGAGGCGTAAGCTTTGATAGTGTGACTTTCAATAGAAAGCTTTTTTTCGTTTTTTTTCCCTTCTGCTCATTGACTTGAGATTTGAGACCTGAGACCTGAGATGTATCCCTACCGATCCCCCCAGCCCGCCCCTGCTCCTACTCCTACAGCCCAAGACGATTTTTCTTGATGTATCCATTACTTACCGATTCCGATTCCGATAAATAGATAGAATTGTACATACAGTACGTTCCAAGTTTCCAAACTTCCATGGCTTTTTGAACGGTGAAGGATTGTGGGTCCATATTACAAAACTAAAACCAAACCCAAATAAAGTAAAGATTTACGTTCGTGTCGATCATCTCCCGAGCCAACCAAATACTACCATAGAATTGAATTCCCATTGCAAATTGATCCCGAAACGGAAGCAAAAGCTAAAGCACAGTAAACGAGACGATTATGACTCATTGGCCCATAGGCTCATAGCAAATATCAAGCTTTAAGTATCAAGAAAACCTGGCGGATGACGGATCGTAACTAGTCACGAGTCGCTACTGGTGCTACAGCATCGGAAAGTCTACGTAAAAAAGGAAAGAAAGAAATCGTAAAGGCATTTGTGTTTTTCCATCCATTCATTCATTATTTTTCGTCTCTTCGTCTCTTTCTTTTTCGTTTTGAAGATTGAAGATTGAATGAACAATGCACCCAACCCAACCCGACCCCACCCAACTCAACGAGCTCCTCTCTAATCCCAAACTAGCGATTCAAATCACTCCGCGCCCTAATCCCCTCTCCACAATAATAAATCCAAATCGGGAAGGGTATCCCGATAACAACAGCCAACCCCGCCAACAAACTATACCCAGCCCCATTCCCCAGCGCATCAAACATCTGCTGACCAAATAACGGAAATACAAACCCCATAAGCGATCGGAGAACGGTCGCTGTTGCCATGGCTGATGCTGCGTAGCGGAAGGAATCGACGAGGTAGAGGGTGATGGGGAGGAATGTACCCATCATTGCGAAACCGAAAATTCCGGCTCCGATTATGGGCATTATCCAGTGTGTGTGGGCTTGGGCTGACCAGCCGTACCAGCTATTAAGGATAGGATGTCAGTGGAGTGTTGAATTGGTGGAAAGGGAGCTTACAAGAGGCCGACGGGGACGAGGAAGCTGGGGACGATTAGCGCTGGGATACGCATCTCTGGCTTCCCAACCCCTCCGTTCTTTTTAGAAAGCTTTGATGTAGAAGCATATTATCAATCCATACGTTCTGAGAATATATCAACTATGCTTACCCTTTGGTAAATCCAATCAGCTACATAAGCACCGTATAAAGTCGACAAACAGAATCCGATTCCTGGTCCTACGTAAGCCTGAGATTATTCTAGCAACTGCGTCAAATATAACTAGGGAGATGAATACTTACGAGACCAGCGAGACCTAGACTGAATCCATATGATTGCGGGAAGAGTCGAGGGAACGTCGCGTTCATGAGGTAATAGTATCCGTACGTTCTAGAAAGAATCAATACCATCGTCCTTTGTAACAGATGATATAATCTTACAACCCCATATACAAACTCAAAATAAAACAAATGAAACTCTTGAACAACAACGCGAAAGGCCTCGTCATGCTAACCCACATGACCTGAGCGAAATCCTTATGTTGATCGAGTAAGATATCGTGTTCGATCGTCTTTTCGCCCGATAGTTTGATTTGCTTCTTAGCGCGTCTTATTTGAATAAGAGGAGCGTACGTTTCCTGTAAGAAGATTATACCGAATACACCGCCGACACCGGAAGCTATGGCGATGATGATGAAGATCCACTTAAAGCCGATCGTTTGGGCGACGAAACCTCCTGCGACTGGCCCAACCGAAGGACCCAACAATGGTCCCAGTGTAAATATTGCCATTGCTGTGGCTGAATAAAATCCATTTCAGTCAGCGTCGACTGTACTAGAGCCTAATCCACATACCACGATCCCGTTCTGAAAATAGATCGCCGATGACACCGGCGCCGATGGCTAATATATCGTGGTGTTAATTATATCGACTTCCTCGGAGAAGAAAAGGAAAGTGATTTACCTATTGGCGCACTACCTCCGAGACCGGCAAGAAATCTAAATCCGATCAACGCGCCTGACGTTGGAGCGAATGCACAGGCCAAATTGAATATGAGAAAGGCTATATTCGACAAGTGTAGTACCTGAAATGTAAATCGAAAAATCAAGGCTCGGCCATGACGTGCCCGGAAATGTAGATGCTCACCCATCTCCGGCCCGTAACTTCGCTGAGCGGACTTAGGAAGAGGGGGCCGATGGCATAGGCGAGGAGGAAGATCGTTAACGACATGTTCAGCTATTGCAGAGTGTTGGTTAGCATAGTACGATATGTGGAAGAATGTTGAGTTACAATCGTAGGACTTGAAATGCCATAATGCTCTTGGATCTGATGCAGCAATGGAGTTAGCGTGGTGCCCAATTCGTAGTAACAAAAGTAGAGTACTCACGCGGGGCAATGCTGGAGCCATCATACTACTCGACACAGGGCTCACAAACGTGTAGAACGAAACCTAACCTCCTCGCATGAGAAAAAGCATACCGACGGGAAACAAAGACTGAACCAACAACACCAGCCATTCGCCACTTCTTCCAGAACTTCCTATACGTACACCATCAATCAATACATTCCTCAACATGAAGTACTTGGAAGGCCTCACCAATTCCTAGGATTTTCAGGGTCGTGTTGCCAATCATGATTAAGCCGTTCAAGAGCCTCAATCCGTTTATCTTCTGGTATGGCTGATTCTCCTTCACCTTTTCCAAGGTCAATTCCTACTTCCTTCGGTGTCTTTCTATTGGCTTCCAGGTCTTGTTCAACAACCGTTATACGCGACGAGCGAGACGAGTCAACGCATGTCTTCATAGGCTGAACAGCTTTGTCCGACATTATGAACGAGTCGGTGGAGTGCTTAGCACTGAGTGGCACCAGAGGAGGTAGAGGAAGGGCATTTTTGCCAGCAGGCTGCCCACGGGATATAAATATAAAGCTGCGGTGAAGGGTTTCTCTCTTACACTCGTAGGATGAGGTCAGGCCATATTACCGAACGAAGCGGTCTTTTAGTTCCGACATAACTTCTTCTCACACAATCCCATCTACGGGAATACATCTTGCCTGTTTCATCCTCTAACCGGCCATTTGCGCAACATTTCAGTCTCAATTTTGCACGGCTGCTTCAACCAGTGAGTATGATCAGTGATAGAATATCCTATCTAGCACCCACACTATAGAGACTACAGATCAGATTACGAAAAAGAAGCAACGTGAGTAGAGATCGGGATGAACGGACTGTGCTATGCCGAGCTAGCCGCACAACCTAGCCCTCGTGAATACTCACTTACTTTATAAGAATGTTCCTGCTACTATTTTAAACTACACTGTAACGACCCGAAGTTGCTGATGGGTTGCGGTACTCGGATTGCAGAGCCGCCGCAGACGCTTCCACGAGCAGACGCTTGATCTCCCGCACCGCTTGTTCAACCTGAACAAGGCGATTAGCATCAAGCAATTTCAGCTGAACGTAAATGCAGTGAAAACCTACCCTCCATTCTTCATTAGATTCGACAAGCAAATGCAACTTGGGAGGTCCATCCGGCGGAGGCTCCTTCCCGGCCTCGTAATAGATACCTGAGACAAATAGTTAGTATTCCATGTCTGCCGTTGTGGGATGGGCATACCTTTGTTAGTAACCGAAGCTCCGGTTTGGTCAATAAGCTGTCGTACAAATGTTCAAATCACGACTCCACGGAGGCGAAAATGGACACGAACCTGAACCATCGTCTCCTTGTTAGTAACTCGCCACCTTGCTTTCTGCGGGTAATCATTGATCGGAATGATAGCGTGGAAGTCCGTTGCATCTGGGTCTTTGACCGAGCCACCTTTCGCCTCGAATGCGGTTTGACTCTGAGCAACAAGCCGTGCTACCCGAAGCTGTGCATTGAGCTTCGCTACAACACTCTGAGCTTGTTTGTATGCTGCAGTGTCCTTGCCAGCTCTCGCAGCAGCCTCTTCTGCAGCCCGAAGGGAGTTCTGCATTTTCTCCTCCTCCTTCGCTTGTGCAAGTCGTCGAGCAGCAGCAGCAGCACCTGCAACACCAAGCTGACCCTTTGAAGAATCTGGCGCAGGTCCTCGTTTTATCTCGACTTTGAAGTTTCCGAAGCTCATGTCATCCTTAGATTCCGCCTTGGAGACACCAGGAGTGCCAACCGGACCGGCCTCTTCGACCTTCTCTTCCGGTTTCTCGTCGCCCTCGCCATAGGCCTTACGCTCAGCCTTTTCTTTGGCATCACGCTCTTTGTCTAGCTTATCGAGCCCCTTACCCCCGAAGCCTGAGCCAGCCACTTGGGCCTTTCCGGCTTTTACTTTGTCGAGGAAGCCTGAACAAGTTAAGTGCATGAGTAAAGCTGCATTGGGATAGTATATTTCAGGACATACTATTCTTCAGCTCTTCGAGCTCCTTCGGGACCGATGCATTGCTTGCTTTCAGTGCCCTGAAGATATCGACAGAGAATCTCTCTTGCTCGGAGGTGATGAAAGTAACGCAAGTTCCTTTATTTCCTGCCCGACCTGTCCTTCCGGCGCGATGTACGTAGTCTTCCATATGATTCGGAGCATCGAAGTTCACTACGAGCTTCAGCTGTTTGACATCCAGACCGCGGGCGGCAACGGACGTTGCAATCACTATAGGTACGATGCCAGCCTTGAAATCAGCAATCGTAGAATCACGATCAACTTGATCCTTCCCGCCGTGCAGACTCATGCAGAGATACCCTTTACGAAGAAGTTCACGCAAGAGATTGTCCGCGGCTTCTTGGCGGTCGACGAAAATGAGAGTTCGGCATTCAGGATCCTCATTGTACATCTGGCCGAGAATTTCAAGTAGCCGATGGAATTTTGTGTCTTCTGCGCGCACTTCCACGATTTGCTCTATCTCCGGAGCGACTACTGAACGCCCACCGACTGTGATTTCAAGCGGCTTCTTGAGGATCTTTCGAGCGAGCGCATCCATCTGCTTGGGAAAAGTGGCAGAAAAAAGTACGGTTTGTCGATCCGGTCGAATGTTATTGACAATTTTCATGACCTGAGGCTCAAAGCCCATGTCGAACATTCGGTCCGCCTCGTCAAGCACAAGGTACGTCACCCGCTTCAGGTTTGTAACCCTACCGGAGTTTGCAGCAAGTAGATCAATCATGCGTCCTGGAGTGCAAACGATGATCTCTGCTCCCTTCTTCATCTCCGCGATCTGGTCCTTTATAGGAGAGCCACCGTATGCACAAACAGCCTGGATAGTAGTTCAAAGATCTGCGTTTCGGGAGAATAAGGCATGGATTACGCACCCGTAAGTTAAGAACCTTCAAGAAAGGCTTACATTCACGATGAATCTGAACCGCCAGCTCGCGTGTCGGAGTCATCACGATTGCCATTGGTCCTTCCATGGGTTCTAAAGGACGTTGGTCTTTAATATGACGGAAGAGCGGTAGAAGGAAAGCGATCGTTTTCCCGGATCCAGTCTTTGCAACGCCAATAACATCACGTCCAGACATAATAGCAGGAATGGCTTGGGCCTGGATAGGCGTCGGAGCCACGAACCCAAGCTTCTTGATGACGTCCAAGCTACGGACAAAGTTTAATAATTTTAGGATCCAATAATAAAAGGACGAACCAGCTTGCAGGTAATCCACAGTGACTCCATTTTGCAATGGGCCTAGGGCAGTCAATGCCACGGATTTTGATGCCGTCTAATTCGAGACGCAGGAGGTCCGCTTGGTCGTCCGTCATTTCCGCAATTTCGGGGGGAGGATGGTAGAATTCTTTGCGGAAAGGTTCATACGCAATTCGAGAATGGTCCACCGTCGGAAGGTCTTTCTTCTTCGCTTTCTTAGCAGCAAGGGCGAGAATGTCCTCGGGATTGAGATCCGTGGTGTCAAGTTCGTCTGCAACAACTTGAACATCCTCTTCATCTCCACCATCTTCACCAATGCGGTCTTCTAGACGGCGTCGGTAATTAGGATCTTCTATCATCTTTTTCATGTCCAGTTCATTGACCTTCTTTACCTCCTCTTTCACATTTGTCATGAAGGCATCTAACGGATCGACCTCGTCCTCCTCAGCCACAACCACACCAGCTTTTGCTTGTGCCTTCCTTTCCTCATCCAACCTATTCGCTTCCTCATCGTCATCATCAGCTTCGAGATTCTCGCCGACGCTCTCGTCGTTAGGCATGCTCATGTCAATAGCAGGCATGTCTTCGAGCTTTTCGAGTTTCCGAGTCGTTTCCGTCGCATCGTCCATTAAAGCAGCTTTCGTGTTTTTCCCTTTCATCAGCTCTGGTTTCAGGGGCAGTCCCTTCAATCCTAGCCCACCGAATGCCGCGCGATTGAGTTGCGCACCAGGTTTTGAAGACGAGGCTGAAGTAGTAGTGGGCTCTGGCGTAAGAAACCAAGTGGGATCAAATCTAGTTACAGCGCGGGAGGGCAGGGACAATCACTTACGAGGAGCAGTCTTTCCGGCAAGGGCCATAGCTTTCGCTTTTGCCTCGTCTAAAGCTTTCTTTGCCTCCCGTTCCTTCTTCCAAGCTTCCAGACGCTCGCGTTTCGCCCTCAATTTTTCATCTTCCACCGGGGGAGTCCCAGATGCTGGAGTTGCAGGTTTCGAGCCTTTCAGCTGATGGGACGTCGAAGCCTGCCCGTCACGCTCGCGCTCGCGATCCCTGTCCCTTCGATCCCGTGAGCGAGAACGAGGACGTCGGTCGTCCCTCCGATGAGTTTCACGACGGTCGCGCTCATCCCGGTAGGGGTCCCTTCGCTTGTCTTCCCTGTACCTTTCGTCGCGATATCTGTCTCGTTCTCTGTCTCTGTCCCTCTCTCTGTCACGTTCACGGTCCCTGTCGTCGTAACGCGACTTGTTATCACTGGGTCTTACATTCCGCCGAGTTGGAGAAGGAGACCGAGGTGAAGAACGATAGGATGACCTTACCCGCTTATTAGCTGCGTCCGGTGAATAGGAGCGCTCCCTACGTGCCATTGTTGTTTTCGACGTCACGGTTGTGAGCAGACTTCAAGTAATAAAGCTGAGGCTGTACTGCACAAAGATCACGGGCAGCATTACATAATCCTTATATAATACCTTGTCATACGCATACGCATACATCGGACACCTCTTTACTCTCTTCCAGCCATGTCAGATATTCTCGATCCAGCCGCGTTATTATCTTCACTATTAGGATACTTGCCCGAGTCGAAGTCGCTGAACTATCCCCAGGATGCGATTGCGGCGCTCATTCATACTGTCTTCTCATTGTTGGGCTTTCGACTTGTCGGTGTCGATGAATCATCATCTTCGGGCTCATTCGCGAATAATACCTTACCGGACAACTGGAACGCCAGCGGTCCTGGCAACTACGCATTTCGGTACCGCCACGAGCAGAGCAGTCTCGAATTTCTAATAAAGATCACGAAACTTGGTACCCGTACTCTTGTCAATGGTATTACTACTGAAGTAAGCTCTTGCTTGTCACATACAAAGTAGCTTTGTTTTCCTAATGACGCCTGTAGACCGAGAAGACTGCATCGTTGGATATCTCAACAAATGATTTTGTGTCACCGAGCTTCTTCCCTTACTCAGCGGGAGTGCAAGACTCTGCGCCGCTTGTCCACGGTTTTATCTCTTCAAACAGAGTTGCAGACTTTGTGAATCAACTCAAGCTCGCCATCGTTCAAAAGCTCATTCCAGGTTTGAGGAAAGAAGGCTATACGGAAATCGTAGATGAAGCGTCGACGAACGCGTCATCCAGCACACGACAGCAGGCTCAGGGAGACGCGCAAGCGGGTCCATCGCGACCGATCATGCCTCCTGAAGTACCTCGCCGTCCTTCGGGCCTAGAGTCGCACATCATCCCAGAGAACCCGCTTCAGATTGGAAGAAGCGATCTGGATCCCCTTCCGTTACAAAACCAGCCGAACCCATTCGCGCCGCCGCCACTCTTCCCTCACAGGGGTGATGGTATGTATGTGGGGCCTGATCACCCGATATTTGGTGGTGCCTTCGGTCCTCGCAGAGGACTAGGGAGTCCACCCGACAGAGGGCCATGGGGAGGGGATGGCTTTCTGCCACCTTTGGGTGCACCTCCTGGGTCTAGATTTGATCCCGTTCTTCCGGGACCCACTGGTCCTGGTGGCAATCAGCCCGGTGGGCAAGGTCCACTCGGCTGGCGTGGCCCTCGTGGCCAGCGCAGTGGCGATCCAGATAACGACGAGTTTATGCCTCCTGGCACGGTATGCCGTAACTCTTTATCCTCTATCCTCTGCATCTTGCTGATTCCATCTAAATTCTAGCGTGACATGTTCTCCTGAAAAGGCTTGCCTAGAAGATCATCTTTACCTGGCCTGAAACTTGTAGTCACGAAAACGTTCATTGTACATTGTATTTCTCTCCTCTCCTGAGTCCCCTTCGTTTCTGTTTTATGAATGAAAGTGAATGAAAATTAAAGATTGTCTTCCGATCCGAGTCAAAGCTCAACCATTACTCAATGCAGCAATTAGTCACAAGACCACAGTACATAAGTTGCTATTGTTGAATTTGTTACCTATTCTAAGCCGCATCCTACACTACACTTCATAAGCCCTTCCCGTTTCCTCGACTTCTTCATTCACAACCGCCATCATGTCGTACAACAAAGTCAGAACTAGCAATACCGCTATCCCGGGTTTGCGGCCTTCTCCCGGAGTAAAGCAGGCTCAAATCGAAACTATGAACGCGGAAGAACTCCGTACTCTCTACCGCCGAAATGAAGAACTCTTGCGGACTCTGTGAGTTTTTAATCCCATTTGTTACTGATATTTATAGCTCAATACTACTTATTAGAATAGCGTCCTCATCGACGTTCGTTGCTCGAATTGAGGCGAATCAGGCGAAGGTTCGCGACCGACTTGCAGAACTCGATGCGATGGAGTCCATTCAGCGTGGAATGCGGCACACAACGATCGGCGAGGATAGCCCCATGTCGGTTGACTCTGAACCAGAGAAGTTCGTATCTGATACCGTTCAAGTGAAGAGAGAAACTATTGCCGCATTGGTACGTATACATGCAAGTGGTCTGCATTTCGTTCCAAAAGTTCATTTGTGGCTTCCTTTGACAGGACAAGAATAGCAATCTAAATCAACCTAACGGACGACGCAGAGTGGCCACTATAAGTATGGCAGAAGCGATCGCGCTTGAGCAACGGCAGAACGCTATTGAGCGTGAACGGCGCGAGCGTGCCGAAGCTCGGCGAGAGAGAATGACCATGCCGTCGACGACGACGGAATCAGGTAGGAAGCTTACAAGAGAAGAATATGAAGCGAAGGTCTGGGCATTTATGAACTACAAAGCAACGGACTCAGATCTCGAAGATGAAGACGAAGACGAAGACGAGGATCCGGCCTCGTGGTTCCACGACGACGAGGACGATGGCATTAAGGGTCAGGACATTATTTATCCTGATCCTGAGGATATGGCAGACGTTATACGCATAGACGAGAGCAAGCTACATTACAGCACGTTCTATGAACCGCGCGACGAGGATTTTCAATAATTATTTCGCTGTATCTGCTGTAATTGACCATGTGAATAGATGCGATATCAACCTCTAGTAATGCATTAGTCGTGGATATGAGAAGGGTTTGATATGTGAATTAAGCCAGTTTAATGTTAATGATGGATAACATGTCATGAGCATCGTGATTCTCATTCGGAGGGTGTCTCCAAAACAATCTAGTTGTCTCTCGCATGGACTGGGCACGATCTACCTCTCTGTAACCAAGCCGATAAGCATGCTAAAGGATTGGAATCAGAATACTACGCGTGCTAATATGGTAAAATGACATACTGTTGTGGAAGCTACACAGACAGCTGAGCCGAGCCACCATTGATCCTATAAATGATTTTAGCACCAATACCAATGTTATAATAAATCTTTTAACCTTTGACGAATTCTTCCAGGCAGATGACACCTGCAAATGATGGTTAGCATAGCTAGTGTCTCATATTCTGGCAACCTACATTCGGTGCCAACCAGAAGGCTCTCTCCTGGTAATCGATAAACTAGATATCTAGCTGGTTGTTGAATGGTGCCCGCACTGCCTTCGAGACAGTTCTTGACATGCATTTCCTGTTCTGGAGCCGAGCCGAATTCGGAGAGACCGCGACCACATACAGGACAACTATTGCAACATCAATCACTCAGCCTTCGATATGGTACGGTAGCTACTCACTCTGCCAAATCGCTGAGTTGGGAGCTCGAGTCGGACCGCCGTGGTCCCGTAGGAATGGCAAGTCTATCCTCATCAATCACTATGCTTTGCATAGTGCTACTAGACGAGCCCTGGAAACGCGTTGGAACACTGGAGCTCGCATTCGTTTCCTCAAAACACGTTTGACAAACTCGTTGGGGTGTGTTATACGAGATACTACCTTCTGGAAGTGCGGGATCGTGCACGATATCCGCCGGATCAAGAGTGACTCGGTATGACGAACAGCGGTCGCAGAAGATTTTCCCGCAACGTCGACAATGCTATTAATGATTAGTACAGGTCGATTACATATGATTGACAGTCTTACATGCTATATGACGCGATCAGTATACCATTCAAGTAACAGACGAAAATACACTAACCTTCCTAAACAAGAATGTGAACCGTCTCCTGCACTCATGGCACTCGGTAACAGCATCATCGCGCTCCCATTGCGCATGCAACGTATGTGGGGTTGGAGTACTTCTACGAGAGAGTACGACCTTTTGCGGAGCTTCATGGGTGGGTACTCTGAACTCAGGTGCTTGAGAAAGATGTGGTGTCAAGTCGATGGAAGTTCTTGTTATCGTCGGTCCGCTGAAGTAATCCGTATTTTGGGATCCCTGGGATCCGGAAGAAGGAGGTCTGGGCAGCGTCGACGCTGTCGGAGACGAGCCAGGATAGTGGAAGCTATCATCGTCCGAATACTCCCCGTCAATTCGTTCGTCGTCAGCTATGTGGGAGTTAACTAAGAGGTGTATACTGTTTTGGATCTATTGTACTGACCATCGTTAGTTAGAGTTATTCCAGCCGCTCCAGCTGCGAGTCTTCTGCGTTCCAGCTCGCGACTGTAGACATTAAGAAGGACCTCCGCTTGTGTCCGACGATCATGATCTTCATCGCCTAGCATGCCCATTCGGAGTTCCATGACAGCCCGTTCCAGCTTTGCGATAGATCGACGAACATCTACCGCCGAAACAGAATTCATGGTAGGATCTGTAGCTGATGGCGTGCCTGCCAGATATCGTGATCGAGCTACATAATCTTGACTCATAGACAGCAACGAAGCTGGCATGGCTCCTAATTCGTGGCCATCGACTCCATAAGCCTCTTCCTCGGGATCGATGACATAAGGTACAAGCTTTCCATCGTTTGACAGCTGGTACATCAGCCCATCAGGCCCGAGATACGGGAGGGGAGGAATATCTAGTCGACGTCGCATGACTCGAACCCAACGACGACGCCGTACCCAAGCCTGTGTTGCTGGTGCCCGTGCTGAGGAGCTGGAACGACTCGAGGAAGCACCTAGCCCAGCCGTCATAATGCCCGAGCCTGAAAGCAATCGTTCAAGCGATGGAGGAGGCTCCGCACTCCATTGGTCTTCGACTGTATCAAAGGAATGAGAGTACTGCCATCCTTCATTCGCATCCACTCGCGGATGGGTGAGATCCAGGGTCCAGTCGGAACTATGAGGGGAGTTAGGTACAAGTGACATTCTATCAGGACATTAGGACAAACTCACAGCCAGAAGTGACTTCTTTCCGCTCCTTCTCGTGATGGTCTATCTCGGGTAGATGGCTTCGGTAGGGTGAAGGGATCTTCGATGAAAGGTAGATGCACATCACTACGCCAGGCAGGTATATCAACCTTGCCGGTTTCTTCGTCTGGCTTCGGTAATCGTAATTCAAAAGGATATCTGCGCCCTTTTCTCCCGAGACCGGTCACAGAGAACTTTGGTCTTCCGCCATTTACAGCAAGCGTCTTCAGACGCACATCAAGACACTGATTTTCATACACTATAATGGGGACTGTGGTATGCACGGCCAAGGGGTCATACCGTATAGTAGTATTGCGCCATTTCTCGGTTTCCACCCGCTGAAGGACCTGGGTGTAACTCAATAAAGTCATAACTTTCCTGTAGAAACTGAAACGAACCAACCTCGCATATCCAAACTTCGAAGACAGCTGCCGCCACATCATACGCGGTTTCGCCCCAGTCATTACGAACCAAGGGGTCAGCCTTCTGCTTTGAAAGAAGGTACAGGACAACGGGAAGATGGCCCTTGGATGCAGCGTTCACTAGTAACGAGTCAAGTATTATATCCCACATACTTCAGTAGCATTACTCACTTAGAGGTGTCCAACCACCTTTGCTACGTGTATCCACACCTCGAACGCCGTCGACCTCGTTTGCTGCTCCGGCTGTCTCACATAACCATCTTACGATGTCGAGGTAGCCCTAAGAAAACCATTAGGATTCACCCTCGAGATAAACTATCTCATGTACCTTCGAAGCGGCATTGTGTAAAGCTGTCCAGCCATCACCATCACGGGCATTAACATCGGCACCTCCACCGACAAGACAAATCATGACGGGAAGTTGCCCGTGTAAAGCGGCTTTATGTAAAGCTGTCTATCCTGAGTTTAAGCGGATATTTCAAAGTGTTGCGAAAAGGCTCCAACCTCTCCCTCTTTGTCTTCAAGATCAGGAATACCACCGCATTCTTCGAGCACTACGACTCGCATAAGATTCAATACAGGTATACAAGAATAACCACTTACACCATCTGACAATCTCAAGGTGGCCGCGGCTTGCTGCAGCGTGTAGAACAGTTAGTCCCGTGCGTGGGGACGCGTCATTTACGAGAGCGAATGTTTCTAGTTGACCAGACGAAGTTGATTCGGCTACGAGCTTTTTCAGCAAGGGTAGATTGCCATTCAGACCTGCATTGTAGAGCGCATCAAGCTGAGCCGGGGGAACGTGGACAGCAGGCTTTGGTTTCAATTCCACCTGCTGAGGCGGCTCAGAGGAGGGCGACATAGCGGAGGATCCAGGTTCAAACTGCACCGGTACAGCAGCCGGCTCAGCTTCTTCTGCCGGGTATGTGAATTCCTCCTCATCAGACTCTGCAGCAGGGGCAATTGGCGCGTCATCCGAGGAAGAAGCGTCATCTACTTCAGGATACTCGAATGCTTGCTCGTCGTCCTCCACGTCAACATTCAACCCGTGGCCTTCTGCGGGCGCGTTGGCGGTTGGGACACGTTCCAGCAGTTCTGGTCTGCGTAAGATAAGAAATGAAGTCGTTTCCTACATATTAATTGCAATATTATCACTTACTGCAATCCATCCGCTCCATTCGGCCAACTCATCTCTGGAAGCTGCTTTCTGAGAGTCGAATAGGAAGAAAGAAGGTGGTAGGACTGACCTGGATAATATGTCGCGTGCGCTCGGTCTTTCCCGTCGCGTCAAAAACTTTGTCTCCATGTTTACTTTGATACTACGGAGTCAAACGCATTCCGCTCTACTTGTTTGCATCCTCTTCGGACTCGGGACCTTGTGAGGACTTCATTGCTCAAATGAACGTAAGGCTTAGCGATGCCGTCGCTTACTTTGCAAAGCACGAACCCGCTCTTATAGCTCGCGCGACCTGTCCTGAATCACTCATACTCGTCAGGACGCTCCCGAATTGCTCGGATTTTTGAAGAACCTCAATTTACTCTTCCTGCAAGATGGATCTGGGAGATGAACATGCCCGGTTGCTTCGCCGGGATGAGGCGGACCAGGATTCTGGTTCGTACGGATCCATTTCAGCCACGGGAAAGAACTCCAATGAAATCCGGGAGAAGGGCATCAAACCTTTCTCAACGCCTTTACCTCTCAAGCAGCTCATCGTCGTCTTTATCATGCGACTCGCCGAACCAATAGCGTATTCTCAAATATTTCCCGTTCGTGTTCTCATCTTCCACAGTTTCCTACAAATTGGTCACTTTTATCTCTGTCGTTTTGCAGTACATCAATGAAGTAGTTTCTATCAATTCATACAGAGAAAAAAGCATATTTACATTACATTATTCTGCTTAGATGATGGAGGACATTGGCGTGGTGAACGATCCAAGACAGGCTGGCTACTACTCCGGCGTCATGGTCAATTATCTCAGTGACATCCATAAAATCGAAGTTTACTAATACAGTATACTTCATAAACCAGGAGAGTGCGTTCGCGATTGCAGAGCTACTGACAGTCATGAAATGGGGAAGCCTCTCAGGTGAAGACTTACGGGATGTCATGTACGTTTCTAACTCAAATCGTTCTCAGATCGAGTGGGCCGGAAGCCTGTTCTCCTGCTTGGTCTCACTGGTGCCATGTTTTCGACTCTGATGTTTGGTTTCTCCAAGTCTTTCTTCTGGGCACTCACTGCACGCTGTCTGGCAGGTGTTCTATCGGGAAATGTTGCTATTCTTTTAAGTGTTGTGGGCGACATGACTGACGAATCGAACCAAGCAAGAGCATATGCTATCCTCGGGGTCGCGAATAACATAGCACAGATGGCAGGGCCTTTCATCGGGTGAGTTAAACATTCTCTTCGCGAAGGGTTGATCCTCATCGTCACTCCGATCTAGTGGTGCATTCGCAAAACCAGTGCAGGCTTTCCCAGACTCCTTCGGAACCATCGGATTGTTCCAAACATTCCCCTTCCTCCTACCATGCTTAATATCTGCACTAATCACGCTTATCGCAGCTTGTTCCTGCGCCCTATTTTTCAGAGAAGTGAGCAATTGCCGAGGAGTTTCGCTATGCTTCATGCTCATACTTGTCTTGTCAGACACATTCATGGGAGCCTTCAAGAACCACGCCAGAACCTATCACGCTGGGAAGGCGCGAGCGAAGCGCATGGAGGATCGCAACTGCGCCGATGATGCTTTCTGTTCTAAGACCTTTCTTCCTTCTCTCAATTCTCAACACCTCTCTCCTTGTAGTATTCAGCCTTTTCTCATATACTCCGATCTCGTACGGTGGTCTCTCTCGTAATGTAAGAGGCTTACAACCCATCTGTGTTCCTAATCAGACCTGCCTCTTCGCAGCCCGAAGAAATCGGACTTGCAATTGCAAGCGCTGGAGTAGTCGGTGCCGTCATTCAAGTGGTCATACTCCCTGAACTACAACTTCGCTACGGAACACTCTTGCTTTATAGGTTCTTCATGGCTTTATGGCCTGCAATTTACGTACTCTTTCCAATACTCAATACCATAGCAAAATACACAATTCATGAGATCCAGGGCCAAGCAATCTGCTTTTCGTACTCTGAGAGTATGCCCATCTGGGTTGGAGTTGCTATCTTGTTGTCGCTCAATCGAGTGGCGTCCATGTCTTATTCGTGAGTTTTTGATCATGCTTGCTGAGTATCGGTAATCTCACCTCTGCGTAGATTGAACCTGATCCTCACTAAAAACGCTTCACCATCGCCCGATATGCTAGGGAAAGTCTTTGCGCTCAATCATTTTGTCAATTGCGTCGCGAGAGCTGCTGCTCCCTCCTTCGTCAGGTACGTTTGTTTAGCACTTCATATAAGTTTTGGGAGTCAAAAAGTTAAGCGTATGGACCCAAGTTCATTGTTTGCACTATCCAAGGAGCAAAACATGCTCGGTGGAAATTTTGTCTGGGTAGTGATGAGTATTATTGCACTTCTAGGGATGTGGGCGACGTTTAAGGCGAGGGATGGATCATTATACAGGGATGCATAAATGCCGATGTGCATAACAATGTCAATGTTCTGATAGCATAACATTGACTGAGAGCAGCATGGTGATGCGAATGAATTAACAGTCATGAGACAAAAACAAGAATAACTGTGAAGTCAACGACCCGTCACCTCAAACCGAACCCTCTCGACCCTCTCAATCCACTCGATCTAGCTCCATTTGCCGATACGGCAAGTGAACCCGTGCCACTGGTGCTTCTCGATCCATTAACGGATGCATCGCGCACAAGCCTCTCAACATCAGTAACCTTACTCTCCACTTCTTTCACGGAACTATCAATCCACTGCAAACTCTCTAGATGACTGCTCAGGATCTGCGCAATCTGCTCAAGTGGAGCATCATTCCTCGTCTTTGCGCCGTCGCCGTCGTTGTTTTCCGG
Organism: Inonotus obliquus; assembly: GCA_032164295.1. Lineage (NCBI taxonomy): Eukaryota > Fungi > Basidiomycota > Agaricomycetes > Hymenochaetales > Hymenochaetaceae > Inonotus > Inonotus obliquus. The sequence continues at coordinate 1,796,782 of JAJHTX010000004.1, forward strand.
TTCTGAGAGCGTATTAACGGACTCGATCATTTGCAGTAATGATCGAGAGAGGTCGTCCAGGTTCGCGTTCAACTCAGCCGCCAGTGTATAACTGGAAAGGGATGGTTGACAATTAAGCTGATACTGATGGTGATGCTTAACTCACTGTTTATCGCGCTCTGCATCAGCGGGTCCCACGTCAAGAGCGCGAAGACCGCTTCCCTGAGCATCGAAAATCTCTCCTGCAGCCTTCTCGTACACTTCAAGGGTGGAAGCCAACTCTTTTTGTTGGTCCTCGACGTGTTTCAGTGATTGCTCAACGTCGGACTGCTCCCTCTCAGCCATCATGACGTGTTGAAGTAGAGCGGCAATCTTCAACTTTATTGGTGACTTGGGTACGTCCAAACGATTGATGTGACTTACCGTGTTTCCGTTATCTATCAACGCTCGGTCCCATACAGCGATCTCTCCAGCGAGTCGATTGAATTCGCGGACATGTGTCTCGAGTTCAGATGTCCATTTATTGACGATCTCTTCAATCGTTTTCCCTCGCAGCATAGAAGGTGGAGGAACAGAGAACGCGGGTGGTGTTGGAGTACCAGACCCGACTGGCTTATCTTCACGAGGTGTGAGAGGCAGGGGAAGAAACGATGAAAAAGGCCATACCTGAGGAAGTGGTAGGAGCAGATGTGTCAGATGGAACGAGTGAGCCCAGGGACTTCCAATGAAGTTGATATAACATTACCTGTTCCATCCTTTTTTTCACCTTCTTGACGATAATTAACACTGTGTATCAACCGAGGTAGCTAATGAAAAAGATTAACATACCTGCAGGCGCATCCTTCTTTTGGCCAAACAGGTTAAATGCTGATCCAGTCGCTACAAAACGCGTCAGGCTCGGCGTCTCAACGAAGATATATGACATTACCAGCTGGTGCTTCTTTATTTGCGGCAGCTTGTCCGGGCGCCCCCCCAGCTATAAGAAAAAAGCAATGAGTGAATGGCTCAAGAAGCAGACGAACGGATGCTCACAAGGCGCTGGAGTTGATGTAGGCGTCCCTTCCTTTGACTTATCTTTGTCCGCATTGTCGTCCTTTTTTGCCCCAAGGCCGAAAATGAGAGGAGGAGCAGGAGTAGTTCCGGTTGTATTCGTAGCTGAAGGTGTCGGCGTATCCGGCTTTTTTCCAAACATGTTACCACCTCCAAAGAGCGAGGCACCCGTCGAGGCACCAGCTGCAGGTGCGGTCGTTGATGTATTTTTCTCCACAGGCTTTCCAAAAGGATTTGCTGCGGCAGGAGTCGTAGCAGAGGCCGTACTGGTCGCCGTTTGAGAGCCTATCACCACGTTAATCAACCGTCACCAACATCTAACCTATGCGCACCTGAAGTTGCTCCTCCGGCGCCACCGAACATCGCTTCAAGAGACTACAGTTAAACAAAGAATGCGTAGCGACTGAATAAAAGCCTACATGCTGTGTTGAGTTGCGGTGTGGACGACGCGCCAGTTGCATTCGCACTCATCGATTGCTCTGCAGGTTTGGCACCAAACATTCCGCCGCCAGGCGGTGGTGTTGAAGCCGCTGCAGGTGTAGCAGATGTATTTTGCACATTCGCGTTTGTTGATTGGTTCGTCCCGAATCCTGTGAACGCATTGCTTCCACCTCCCGTAGTCGAAGTTGTACCCGCTGGTCCTGCACCAAACAGTGGCCCAGAACCAGGTTTTGCTAATCGTGATTCGTCAATTGAAGCCTATGGGAACGCGTAGAAGATAACCCGCCTCCTATATTCGCAAACATGTTGCTACTACCACTGGTACCGCTCCCAAACGCGTTCGGTGTTGCCGTGGTTTGCGCATTCGTGCCAGTGTTTGCGGTCGACGCTATGTTACCAAATATATTCGCTGGTGGAGGCGTACCGGTTGACCCAGGTGGCTTGAATGGCGTGAAGCTGCCGAATCCGCCTTTGATTGGTTCTGACATATCTTGAAGGACGTGGTAGACTGAAGATAGACTGAAAGTAGGGGGACTTTGTATTCGAACGTGACTGGCACGCGTCGATCGTCGACGCGTCTGAATACATTTGCAGTGGTCACAACAGTGACAAACAGAATAGATTGAACAACGACTACATAAGTAAACTCCTACTGAGAAGAAGGGGGATTCAGGCTAATAATCTCCAACTTCTTCGCGAGCTTTGTGACTTGCGTCATCGCCTCCTCCAGTTTTTTCGATCTGCAAGTGACAAATAGCATATGAGTGAAGCTTCATCAAGACAAGACAACAAAGACACCCACTCAAGTTTCGACATCTTCTCGTAAGCCTTTGCGTAAGAATAGCCCGCCCCAGTGCTCTGCTCTTCGAGGCGAGCCTTCCTCTCTGCTTCTTCTCTTGCTAGCTTTTTCAGGGCTGGCGTTAGTCGCTCAAATTCAGCCTGTAACTGAACCAAGAATAAGGTCAGATCGGCTTCCCCTCTTTGAAGGAGAGCCTCCCTACCTGCTTGATTCGAATTCTCAGGCAGTCTGGATCATAACGGCCAACGCCAAGAACCTGAGCCTTCATTCGTCGAAGCTCTTCAAACCATCTCGTCTCGTGCTCATTTAGCTCAGGCGATGACTGTCTAATAAGAGCGTGGAGCAATCTGTCCATCCTTGACAGTAACTTGGTTTGCTCAGTATGTACGGTCTTCAAACGTTCTTCAAATGCAGCTTTTCGGATACCGAGAAGAATTCGCGTTCGTTCAAGAATTTCCGCACCCTTCTTTTGAAGCCGTTCATATTCTTGCTTTTGCAGCTCTCCGCGACTTTTCAACGTGTGGCATGCGATGAGCGCTTCGTGTATCTCACTAGCAATGCGTTCTTGAACATTTGCGAGGTAGCGAAGTGCTTCGGGAGTGAGTTGAATTTCACTAGTCGCATTGCATGATTGAGGTAATGGAAGCTTCGCGATGGTTGCTGGACCCATTGGACGGGTTAAAGCGGGAGGAAGGACAAAAGGTTCGGCGGAAAGCAAGGAGACGTGAGCTGGAGGCCCGGACGACTGAAGGAGAGTAGGCAGTTCCAGATAATTCTGTTGCTTGCCCAACGATTCGAATCCATCGGCACTCTCGGATCGAAGAGTTAACGGGAAAGCGACTGCACGCATGGCAGACGTAAGAATGAAAATGCCGTACGTCAGGTAAACATCGCTCGATATGGCAACACCATTAACGGGACGTGCGGAACTTTGATGCTATTCAATGCGGCAGCATGGGAAAAACTGGAGTAAAACTCACCGTTGTTCAACGGAATAAGTGCTGAAGATAGCACGAACACTGCTATGAGCAGATTCCTGTACAGTACTCTGTAGAGCCTTTTCGTCGCCTTCCTTCATTGCGGCAGTCAGGCTCTGAAAAATCGCATTAAGGTTTAGGACGTGGACTCCGAAGGCGCTATATGAGTATACGGTGTCGTCGTGAATGGGATCCGAGTAGAAAGTTATGTTATTTTGTTCGACCAGATTTAATGGCGAGTTGTCAGAACGTCCCGCACTTGATGCAAGTGTGGTAATTATTCCGAGGTCAATCGTTTCGTATGTTGAAAGCGCCGGTCTAGAATATACAGCAGACTCAAGGGCACATTAGGTGGGGACGACAAACACTTGCTGAATCCGCTTACTTCTGTTGCATCCCACATGCCCTCTACCTTCTCTAGATCCAAAAATACATCCACTTTCCCATCCTGAAATGCTACCAATATCACGCCAAGCCTCTCGCTCGCCAATGAGGACACTTCAGCACCTTCCTGGTCCTCTGAGGCTGCGAAAGCGCTTCCGAGGGTAACATACGTGATGTCCGTCGCATCAGCACCAGGGCTATCCTCTAGCTCCGGAGGCGATGGTTGGAGGAAGAATGGACCTTGTCGAGACGGAATTCCGGGAAAACCTTCCGGTGAAATGATGGATACATGGCGCGAGGCGGACGAAGCTAATCTGTCACCTCCAGGTAGTTGCCCAATCAGGCTATTCACGTATTTTCTCTGATAATTATATAACGTAGAGAATGTTTCGTCAACCTCTCCATTGTTTCCAGCGACAAACTCTTCTTTAGCCAGAACGAAGCATTCCAGTGCACACAGATACGATGACGGAACTGAGCTGGAACTGAAGTGAGTCAAAGAAAATGGTATAATAAGTACAAAGCTTACGCTTTTTCAGGGAGATAGGGACAGATGGCATAGATGTCACCACTTTTCATCACCGCGTACAAGGTCAAAGGGCCCCAGTCGGCCTTTCCTTTTCCGAACGTGAATGAAGCAACTTCTCGTTCGGAATCATCGATGGCCGCGAAAGAACCTTTCTTCCTCTCAGCCACAAAGTCTAGAGTATTTCTCGGTTCGTCTGGGTCGAGAGAGACATCGTATTCTCGCAGCTTGCCGTCTACAGTCATGACGAGCAACGTTGATCCTGCCTCGCCCCATGGATGCCAATCAACCTTAACAACTGGTGATGATGGATCTGTATGGTGACTCGCGCCTATCTGAAGCGACCTATTCAGAGAGAAGTCAATCGGCTTTGGTTGATGGGGCTTGATGCATACGCTTACTTGCAGTCGATCCGGGACGTTCCCAGCTTCGAAAATCCGGTTCGTGGCAGCACAACTACAGCCACTTGGAATGCTCCAGCAACAGCTAATAGCTTCCTGTTTGGATTCAGACAAATCTGGTGTATGTCGAATCTGATATTCGGCGTGTGTAGCACCTACAAATAGTCACCTTCAGTGGCCACTATGAATGAATGACTGAAGATATACACACTTTGTATAGTTTCTCGGATCCACCTGAAAGTTTGGCATCGCTTAAGGATGTCATCCTGATCTCGGAACCGCAGGCGACGATGAGGTCCGAATCCTTGATGCACATAAGCTGGCGCCTACGGCTGTCTTTGCTCTCATTGAGTTCCTTGAGAGAGCTGAGAGAGACTTCAGGGTGATTCTGACTTGATAGATTGTCCGGTCTAGAGAATATCGGGTGGTTGTCGAGGAATGATTGCCAGTTGATTTCTGTTGCCATGATTTTACAGTTATGGGTCTCGCGAACGTCTTGAAGCGTATTACATAGTATTACTGCCACAAACAGTACGAAGGAACGACACGCATCACGTGCACATCTCGTAAAGGCATGGGGCTCACACGCCTACGCGTCCTGGCTGAGAGTCTCGAATACGCGTACACCTACTTCAAGACTATAATGACCTCCATCGGTACAGGTTACGATCTCTCGGCGTCAACTTACTCTCCAGATGGTCGTATATTCCAAGTATGCTCGTGCTAGCATTATTTGGTGCTTCACCTATCTCACTCCTCCTCTCTAGGTTGAGTATGCTGGTAAAGCAGTTGAGAACTCGGGGTCGGTATCTAACATCGGATACGTACACTCATGCTCACGATATGTTTTCAATTCATATAGGACGGCCATCGGTATCTGTGTTAAGGATGGTGTCGTGTTAGCGGTTGAGAAGCTCGTACAATCAAAGCTGCTTGTACCAGGCGCCAATCGACGGATCCAAACGATTGACAGGCATATTGGCATGGTACGCAAAAGCAGACCTTTTCAATGGCACCGCTAAGATGAGTGGGACCGATACAGGCAACAGCCGGTTTACTCGCAGATGGCCGCCATCTCGCCAACCGTGCCCGCGACGATGCTGGGACATACCGTGACAGCTACCGGGCTCCACCAACACTTAAGGCGGGTGTTTTAATCGTCGCAAAGCTGCTCAAACTCACTAACGCTAATGATAGGCGGTAGTCGACAGATTAAGTCTATATGTTCAAGCGTATACCCTCTACTCCTCCGTTCGTCCCTTTGGCACAAGCAGCATTCTAGGCGCAGTAGACAAGGATGGTCCTGCACTCATTCTTGTTGAACCTAGTGGCGTGTTCTATGTTCGTTCTTATCACTGAGTGCATGTTCGGACACTAATACACCTCATGCAGGGCTACCGAGGTGCTGCGATCGGAAAGGGTCAGCAACTTGCGAAAACTGAACTAGAGAAACTCAAGTTTGATGAGTTAACACCGCGTGAGGCTGTCATCGAAGCAGCTCGCATGTAAGTACGCATTATATAGGAAGTTAACTGTTACTAATGCAACCTGTTTCTGTTACATCAGTATTCATATTGTTCATGACGACGCGGCGAAGGACAAAGATTTCGAGTTGGAAGTATCCTGGATCTGCCCTGAAAGCAACAACAGACATGTACAGGTACCTTCCAGCCTACTGAAGGAAGCAGAGGAGACGGCCCGTGCGGCGCTAGAAGACTTTGCACCGGAGTAGATGTATCATACTGTTCTATCTTGACGATTACGTGCAAGCATCACAAAAGACATAACGAAGTCCAGAATATGTACAAGTAACAATGCGTCGCTACACGATTTGCTCTAGCTCCCTGGCGTACGCAAGATTGGTGCTTATGAGCTTCGCTGTTGGAATTACGACTTTCTCTTCATCTTTCTTTTTGAATGAGATTGTTTCATCAACAAGATTGATCTGCCAACCCCGCTGTAAATCATCTCGAGTCAGTTATAAGCTCCGGTACGAGCAACAGAAACACTCCTCACCTGTTGAGCGAACTCTAAGAGCTCATTGCGGTTCGTGAAGAAGAGTAGCGTAGCAGCGTCTTTTAAGGGTAGACTATCATACGCCACTTCCTCGCAGCTTGCAATTTCATTTCTACAATGTAATAAATCAGTTTGCCTCCGAAATGGACCATTCGCAAGGAATACATACCGGATGGTGCCGATTAGGCTGTCAACAAAGAAACGATATTCCTCAGCAGGAGCTTCTTCTCGTGCACTCCAGACCTTGCTATAACTACCCTCCATAAGCCAACGTTCTACTGCAACGGGATGGGCAATGTAAGGAATCTCCGCAGTGGCTTCAGGTGACAGACGAATTGCCTCGAGTGTTGTATGGAAGTCGGCGATACGATTTTGAGTGAGCAGGCGGATAAGATTGAGGCCTACGAGAGGGTATTCGCGTGGTGACTGTGGGAGGACAGTGCTAAGGATCTGTTCAGCATTCAAAACTATCAGCGGAGCAAGAGAGTGATTTACCTGTAGTCATTGTAGAGAGTTTGCAATTGCGCGAAGTAGCGGTCGAACGAAGGAATATCCCTGCTTCGGATACTCCAGAATGCCCCGATCTCGAGAATGTTACCTAGTTAACCATCATTAGGATTGCACAACCATCGGAGCAAGGGCGAATGCATACGGACGACCACCAAATCTTCCACACTCGATTCTGACCTTGGTAGTACTGGAATAAGTCCAGCAGTGACCAGTCCAACCTAGATGTCAGGGAACATGAGGAATCAGTAGGGTTTGGGTAAGACCACTATGCAAACGCACTTTTAGTCGGGTCAGTAGTTCACCACATTTCTTCAGATTACATGGACGACTCTCGAAGGCCCGTACGAGGTCATGATAGTATTTCACCAGCTGCTGAGAAGGAGCCATAAGTGTTCGTAAGCTGAAGTATAGGAATAAGTGGTGATAGCTTTCAGCGAACGGTTGTGCACAAGACGCGCGTCTCGACGCGTCAGCTCACTTCGCCACTCTCATCGACGCGTGACACCTGACCAGCACACATCTCGTCCTCAACTCAAACCATATAGTACTACGCTATTCAACTATGCAGGTCGACATTCAGCATCTGAAGAAGGGCGAGGTCAACCTCGGTGTACGTAACTCAACTTAACTAGACAACTGCTGGACTAACTAAATGAGATATGCTATAGACCTCTATTATGGCCGTCCAATTCGATGGTGGGGTCGTTATCGGTGCGGATAGTCGAACAACTTCGGGCAGCTACATCGTGAGTCATTGTCTTACTAACACGAATAGCAGAGCTCACTGATGTTGTATTGTGGTTGGTTCGCAGGCCAACCGTGTCACTGACAAACTAACGCACATCCACGACCGTATATACTGCTGTCGTTCCGGTTCCGCCGCAGATACCCAAGCAATTGCGGATATCGTTCACTACTACGGTCAAATGTACAGGTGTGACCATTCCTTTCTTCCCATCCCTTCCGAAACTTGATTCAATGCACCGCAATATTCAGTCAAGAACATGGAGAACGGCCGTCTGTTCACGCAATTGCCACTCTATTTCAGAGAATGTGCTATGGCAACAAAGACCGACTGAGTGCTGGGATCATCGTCGCGGGATGGGACGAAACAGTTGGACCATCCGTGTACAACATCCCTCTCGGTGGTGGTTTGTTCCGACAACCTTGGGCTATTGGAGGTTCGTACTGTCCCCTGCTAATGTTCTTTTGTGAGTTCTAATGTTTCAATAGGTTCCGGTTCAACGTATGTATACGGTTATTGCGATGCAACGTACCAGGACGGCTGGGGACGTGACGAAACCGTCAACTTCGTAAGGAACAGTAAGTTATAGCTGATTCCTTGTCTGATGTAACCTCGGAATCTAATGCGTCGGCTGGTTAGCCCTCGCTCTTGCCATGTCACGCGATGGCTCTTCTGGAGGTGTAATTCGTATGTGTGTTATCACCAAGGAGGGCGTTGAACGGTTGTTCGTTCCCGGGAACGAGTTACCACGATTCTGGGAAGGCAAAGAGGTGCTTGAAAATTATGGCCAGGCTGAGCCTCTCCCAGAACCAATGGCGGTAGAATAGTAGTCAGATTAGCAATCCCCTGTACTTTTTCAATGCAATTTTGATGTTGATAGTGCATGGTAGATGTGAACGTGTTTGTAATACACATTTTAAATGATTATATGTGAGTAGTCTATGGGGGATAAATCTAAGGTGGTCCGCGCAGAATCCAATGACAGTCTTCTAGGCCTTCTCCCTCCCACAACCGTATCCGCCACAGAGCAATAGCCGACGGGACCGTGTCAGCTCTCGCAACTGTCTTCGCATTCGAGAAGACGACAAATGCATGACTTGGTTTCTCGTTCCGCAAATGCTCGTCCGTGCGTTTCTTCTTCTTCCAACGGACTCTACTTTCTATGTCAAGAATCTCGCAAAGCTTCTTGTGAAGAGCAGCTCGTTGCGATTTCGATGGGAAAAGTGAGAGTCCGTTGTATACGGGCACGCTAGGATGTGGTACATAGGAATCTTGGATGGGAACCAGGGGTTCCTCGTAAGAAGGATCTTGGATGGGATAGAGCGTAGATACAGGTGGGAGGGGCGGAAGGGTCTTTTCGCTAGTTCTGGGATCATCATCGAGACTTTCTGGCGGAATATTATCGTAATTAGGTTGTGGTCTCTGTTTCGTTTGAGGATCCCTATTCACGGGAGGAACGACAATGACACAAACGGCACCTTCCCATGGTACTTTGCCTGTAGCCTTCATAGTCGACCATTCGGATCGAGTAAGTCGTCGTATTACAACCTCGTCACCCAACGCGTGAGGAGCCGCTTTCAATCGCAGCGCAAGCATCTCTAGCTCTTGCAACACGCGCAGTCGAAGCTGATGAGATACTTGCTTTGCCAGAAGCGAGTGTGCAGTAATGGTTGGTAGAGGTCGCTTGTGTTTATCTTTCATATTTCCCGTTAGACGCATTCTAACCTTCTTGGATATTAAGACGTACTCCTTCTGAATAACTCCTCCAATGTTTCCTTCCAGCAACTTAGGTAATAAACCACTCCATACATACGCCTGGAGAATTTTGGGTGCAAGATGCCACTCGGGACGAATAATGTCGAGGAACGAAACCTCCTCGTAGAATGCAACCGTACAGCTGCGAATCGAACCATTAAGTCTACAATACATTTCGTCAGACACAATCCCAAAGAACAGATGATGAGAGCGGAAGCAGACTGACCAGAAGGCATAAGCTTCCAAGAGCATACGCAAAGACGCACAGGTGATGATAATATCCTTACTGCAGAGTTTCAGATGATGACACTGACGGATTATTAAGTAAAGGGGGCCTACAATATGGACTGGACCACCATTGCTTCTCCTGCTCCGTCATCTCCCTTGGAGAATCCTGATTAACAAGTCGGCCTTCCTGCCCTCTCTGGAGCCTCACGACAGGAGGCAGCGACTTGTGCCTTGCGGTCTCCCCTTGTTTGCTAATCACGTCGACATTCTCAAGTAAAATTGAACGGTGTCGGTTCCGCACCGTAAACGGTTTACTCAGCTCTTCGGCAGAAGGGGTTGGCCTCCATAGGGAACGTGGTCTCCTATTTCGCAGCTCACAGAGTGGACCGCGATAGCCTGGTTGTGAGGGCGGATTGCGTTCAAGCCATTTTACTAGTCGAGGAAGAAGTCGCGGCATGCAGGGCTTTTTTTGCCTCCGTCACGAAAAAGTTTTGAGCACATCGCGTCCACGTGACAAGTTCGCCTTTCTTGGAACTGACTTAGAATCAGATTATACTGTAACTGTAATTTACACGCGTTTGTTCTGTGTTCAGGCAGTCCAAGTCAATATACATGTGTATTTTCTTATTATACCACACAAGCTGTTACAAGAACAATTTCTTTTGTTCCCTGCAATAGTACTAATCCCACCCGTATAATGAAACATCTTCCACGCTTGGAATAGTAAAGTCCACACTCTATCAGTTGTCGAGCTTGGCCGTTAGCTCAGGTTCTAATACGTCCTTTATATATAGGTCAGCTTTATCAAACGAAACGAATTCCACAGGCTGGTGCTTCCGTGACAGGCCCGCTGGTCGCTTGAACGCATGATTGGTTGGCCCTTCCTCCTCGGGAACCGTGAACGCATCAGCCGTCTTTAGCGAGACCTCCACGTATGTGATCTTTGTTTCATCAGCCGATTGGAGGGTCTCAACGCGCACGAGAACACTCTGCCCTTCCTCCTCTCCTTCAACTCTCTTTTTCCTTCTCCTCCTACGCTCGACATCCTCAGCATTGCTAATCAATCTAGTCAGACGTTTCGCAGTATCTGGTTCGTGTGTAGCAACTTGGGAAAGAAGGGACTGCAAGCGGAAAACTTCGAACTGTATAGGAAGTTTCGTATACTTGATGCCTACGCCTATGCCATTAAGGTCATTCATCGGATAGCGGGCGTCGGAAGGCTCTGCCTTTTCGTCGGAAACCTTAGAATCACCACCGGAAACCTTAGAATCATCACCGGAAACCTTCGAATCATCACCGGAAGCCTCAGAATCATCACCGGAAACCTTAGAATCATCATCGGGAGCCTCAGAATCATCATCGTCCGACTCTTCTTCATGTACTACCCTCACGTGCTCAAATCGACTCTCCAGGGGGAATTCGCTCACTGCAAGGGCTCGCAGTCCTGGTAGGTGGCGTATGACGTCTCTGCGGATACAGTAAAGCAGGAATCCATCGTCCCTCTCTTCCTCTTTCTCATTCTCTGGACTGGATCCTAGTGAACAGGTGTTCATGAGTTAATCATCGGATTACGGATCAGAAATGCACACCTTCCTTCTTACATCTCTGCTTATGACCATTATACTTCCAGTCTGTGACTTGACACTCTTTAGAGCAATACCGTACGACCTTGCACGCCGAACAAATTCTAAAGTTGTTGTTTACATCATCTCTTCCACAGTTAGGCTACACAAGCATTAGTCGGGCTGGATTGATAGGACGAAGAGTTAGCTCACACTTGCGCATCGATTGATCTCGATGTCTTGATTATCATCAAAGAGAGCCCTGTACGCCAGGCGTTCCAGAAGGTAACCCTCGAACAACTTCCATTCCGCTGCCACCGGACTGGCTGTGATTTTGTCTCGGGTCTCCTTATTATACATCTCAAAGTAGAACTTCTTGAATCGATTCACGAGCGAATACCTTGCAACGTGGCTCGGCAGTGATTTAGTGACTGCGTTCCGTATGAGGCGGCGGAGATCCTTTAGATGCTTGTGGTCAAGGAATGGCGACATCTCGATAAGGGTTTGGAGGAAGCCGCCTGGGAGAAGGCGACCAACCAGCAATGGTACCCAGGATGAATCGACCGTAAGGAGGAAGAACGAGATGAACTTCGTCATCGCAGAGCAAGCGTCGCGATAATCGGGAGAGTCGGAATTGGGAAAGGCTTCGACGAGATCCTGACTCATCATTTTCTGGAAGTCGTAGCATTCATGGTCGACATTGAGTGGTAACTGGACAAGTCCCCAGTCTTTCTTCGACACGGCTCTAAAGAACAACATTGCTGATGCGTAGCCCTCCAAAGCCCTCCAGTTTATCGAGAAGCCTGACTGGTCTAAAATCCTGCTATACAGCTTTGTCGACACTACAGTCGGCACTCCGAGGTTTACCCTTACGACCATCTCGATTAGCTTTCCTCGAACGTCCTCTGACAAGGCACCGCAATTTGCGAGAGCGCGCGAAGCGACCCCATCATGGTCAGCGAAGACGCTCCTTTCCTCGGACCACAAGGTGATAAGGAGTCGAATCGCTTCGAAGTCAGAGCAGATGAGGGTCTTCACCAAATGGATTTCCGACCCTACCTCCAGCAACCCGGTCATGGAACTAATCAACCATGCGCTTTGCTCCGCCTCATCTAGCATAGCTGGCTCCTCGAAGAAAACTAACCATCGCATGATCGCTCGCCAGGATGTCGTCACCATCTCCTCCAGCTGCTTATCACCGGCTCGATAGAGTCTAAGCAACCTGAGCAGTCCATAGACAGATACAATGGCAAGCTTCGCCGTCGGATTTATTTCTTCAGAAGTCCTGAATTCGGACGGAACAGGCTTTCTCAGGTGGAAACAAAGCGCGTTGCAAACACCGTGTCTGAGGTTAGAATTGGGAATAATCATTGCGCTCGCGGAGAGGGTTTGTAGGATCGCTAGGTCGCCACCCCGGGCTTTCGCCATAGCCTAGGCATGCATTCTGTCAGAAGATACTATTGGAACCATGAGCTTCTTACCCGTTTCCAGTTTCCATCCTTCTTCATGGACTTTTCGTATTGTTCTTGGTTTTCAACCATTGGGGAAATGAAGTCATCCGCGTATGCCTTCGAGGGTCCATCCACCTCCATATTGGAGTCTGAATATGAATCGTTCCACTGTGGGTGGTCGTACGGAGGTTGCGTCGAGTTCATCTCTTCGTCCGACATGGGTGAGGGTTGTCTTCGTTTAAAAGCGTCTGGCTGAGGTGGCTTATTGCTGTTGCTGACAGGCCACTTGAACTAGGTTTGACGGCATGGATGTGCCGTTATATCCCGAAAGGCTTTGCCTTATTCACTTTGAGGTCTACAGTACGTACGTACAATAGGTGGTTATTAGTCCACTGCTGGTGGTTTACCACAACGCTTATGTAATACACATGCACATGCGTTCAAATGAAATATTAAATAGAAAGACTATATGTATGTACACATGACAGCACTCCAATAGGAATGAAACACTCTTTGGCCGCCCGCTGCGATTAACTGGTAAGATGCGCCCCTAGTGGTTACGGACCACCTTGAAGGAGACGTGCACTCCAACTTCGCTCGACGATTGCCTCCACCTTCTCCAAAGCCGTGTGTCTTGCTTCGTACCTCTCCTTTGGTGACATTGGGGCCGAGGGCAATGTGCTAGATCTTCCGCGACTTCGCTTCATGGCATGGACACCATACCCTCCCTTTGTCGGCGACAGGGAAGACGCGCGTGCAGTGCTACGACGAAGCGGTGCAGACGACAGTACCGCTCCCGAAGGTGGACTATCCATGACCAACGCGTTCATGCCAGTCGCAGGCAAGTCCTGACATGCTGGATTCTTAGACTGCCGAGGACCTAGAGGAGTTCTTCGCATGGGAGACTCTCGACTCGGATCGCGTTGCACAAATCTCGCAGATGTCCAATGTTCGGGACGACCACGCAGTTCGGCCGGAATTTCGACAGGGTGTCTTGGTAAACTGACACTTGAACTGAAGAATAGCGCCGTATCCAGCTCAGGGGAACTGAGTAACGGCGGGCTCGTTGGAAGTACTCGACGATCCACATCCGCTGGTATGATAAACTTTGGTGGTCCATCCAAATCGTTCATGATCTCAGTCCGCCTCCCTGTGCTCCTTGCTGATACCAGCTTACGTGCTGACCTGATTTTTCGCGGCGGCAAGGGTGTAAATTTATCGCCCAAGTTTCTTCTGCTTCCCGATTGAAAGAGCGTGTCATAGGACTCATTGGTCTGCGAGGCATGTCTGGTTGGAGTTGAAACCCCCGGATCCTTCAAAGCGTACACTTTAGGGGGTGTTTGAACATCAGTAGCTAGAATAGAGAAGTTGGAGAGAGCGCGTCCATGACCAAAAACAGAGCCAGCACGTCTCGTCTTGTTCCTCATTTGAAAGCCTGTTTCCGGTGTACCTACTGCAAGGGAGTCATTTTGCAACAGGACGCCTTCCTCGAGCTCTGGAGTCGTTTCGCGAATGTTGTCCCGCTTTCTTGATCTCCGATGAGCAAAACCGCGCCCAGGCATGAACTGTAATCGAAGTTTGTCTGTAAGCCGTCCGCGAATAGACTTGTGTTTCACTGTGCCGTGTTTCATAGCGGATCGACGTGCAGACTCGTAATCCTCATCATCTTCGTCAGAGGATGCCACAGAGCTAAATAACGTCGGCGCATTGGGCGATCGGATGTTCTTGGTAAAAGGATTTCCTGCATCATCAAGGTCCTTATCATCACCCCTTGCCTCAACATGTCTCGCACGGCCACCTAGTAATCCAGACAGCAAAGGAGACCGCTGTAACATTGGGAGACCGAGGTGGGGCCAGGCAGATACACATTGTTTGTCCATTGATTGAGTCAAGTGATTCGCATCCTCTGGTGCGTGATCTATGTTCTTGAGCAAGTGTGGGTTATCCAAGAGCACTTCTTCGCTACAAATCCCCTCCGATTCTCTCAAAATGCCTTTGTCAGCAACCCCGAAATACTTCTCGTCTTCATCGATGTCGGCATCTCTAATCCCCATATATTCGGGACCACCAAGACGTTGTTCCCTGAGCATTCTCTGCCTTCGCTTCCAATACCCGTATCCGAACCATCCAAGAACGAGTCCGACTCCTACGCCCACTATGCCGAATAATGGGGCGAAGGATATGAGGTTGACCGGTTGGGGGTAAGTGGAAGCATCATGGGAGGGCTTCGGCGGAGAAGTTAGTGGAGGGAGCGCTGTGATAGTTATTTGCAACGTGCTAGTGCTCGCACTACTGAGACCGGGGTTCTCATCCAAGGTTGTAACGAGAGCCGGAGTAGGACTGGAGGATATCATTGCAGAGTTGGAAAGGGCAACAACATCCTCCGTAGATTGTTCTACGCCTTCTGTTGGCTCTGTGTCATCTAATTCTGTTTCCGTCGTCGTAGAGAGCGACTCTGCAGTAGGCGCAGGAGGGAATGGCCACCAATAATTGAAACTAGACGTGGAAGTGGAAGTAACAGGTAACGGGACATTCCAGACGGACGTCGTCAAGATCTGGCGCTTCCCCACTTGATCTGGCGCATTCTCTTGAAGACATGACCCAGAAGCGGATACAAGAGATAATACACTTGTAAGAACAAGAGGCAGAACGAGCCAACTCATGTGAAACCCTGATCAACGATTCGGTAAATCCAAAACAACGTCCCGAGGGTCGATTCGCACGAGTACGTAGTGACAGCGCACGTTACAATGGAAGTGCTGTACTAGGAACAAGGCTTACAGTACCGGTCCGAAGTTCAACGCTAAGTGCAGAAAGATCCGCGTGAGGTTTGTCTAGCGAAAGACCGGCAGCGATAAAGGTCGAACGCCGGACGATATAAGACGAAGGTGAGTATGCGGGTGCCGTTAACGCAGAGCGGCGAGTGTGACGCCAGAATGTCTTTGGGCGAACTGCGGTAGATGAGCTGAATGATTTCATTGAATGGGCGTAAAGGACTCACATAAAGGAGGTGCAGGAGCACGGAGCCCTCCTTGAGGCTGCGAGTGAACTTGTATAATTCTCGGCGTCGAAGGATATGAAAATGGACGGAACGATGTGGTATAAGCAGGACCTTGTGAGTAAACGGGCTCCTGGTCGTCCGAGTCTGAGACGACTTCTTCCTCCTCAGACTGAGAAGGGAATTCTTTCTGAGGTGGTGGATGCACCTTCACTGTAAGCTCACGGCGGGATTTTCGAGGAGCCCGAAAAGTATTAAGAGGTGGCGAGAGAAGAGATGAGTCGTACTGTTGGCTATCTGAGGAGTGAGACGAGGTAGAAGAGGCTGGCTGATTTGATGTAGGACCACGACCGGCGCGACCAGAATATCTCTCAGAGACATGATTAGGAGAAGAGAGTGGTAATGGAAGGAGCGGATGGGGGGAAAGGATTGTCAAATCGGCCATCGCAGTCCTAGTAGTCCGAGTCGTGGTCTGAATACAAGACGATATGGGTTCCTCATTAGGCTACTTCTGCCGATCACTTTGTCGCGTAAATTTGTACCGCACGTGGCATACTTCGTCCTTTTCCCACCTGTGTTAACACTGTTATTAAATAACACAGCTGGCAAGCTGCAAGAAAGCCCGGGTCTTTTGTCCTCTCAGCTATATTAATAAACTGCAATAGGGACCGCGACCAAGCGCTGGCGTGATCCGGACCGATACGGACTACTAATTTTATTTCTGCAAATTTCATTGATACCTATCCCTCGTATACCCCACGAATTGCCGTCCGGAATAACTATTTGTTCTGACCTGCCGGTCGAGGCTCCGAATCAGCCATGGGAACATCTACGCATGCAATCGACCGTAATTCTTCCGGCTACAGGCTTATAAACGACGGAGCATTCCCAGAAGTGAGTTCAACGCACCTTCGCTCAGTTCTTTGCTCATCATGCTAGCTGATCCCACCGAACGCGATGAGAAGACCTTTGAAGATATCGAAGACAACCCATTAGACCAGCAGGTTATTACCGACGATCCAGATGCGGAGTTCGGTGGTACCGAGGCCAGGAAGCGCTTGGAGCGCAGGCTTATCCGCAAGCTGGACGCACGGATGTCTATCCTCATCATCATTTACATCCTCAACTATGTAAGGGACTACTCGAAAGCAACGGTTGCATAATTATCTGAATTGTTTGGCATTACAGATTGACCGAAATAATGCAGCGTATGTTCACCCTCGAATCCACATCTGGAGGGTATTGACAAACGTTCGCAGAGCAGCGAGATTAAGAGGATTTGAAGATGATCTCCGCCTAGTTGGGGAGCAGTTTAATACTTTATTGTCGATCCTGCAAGTCCCGCTTCTGTGCCATGCTATCACCTTTCTTATGTCGTGCATAGATACGTCGGGTACATCATCATGCAGGTGCCATCGTAAGTCTCAATTATGACAGTCTCCTCATCGCCTCAGCTGATTCCACTTGTTGACAGGAATATGTTCTTGAACTACATTGGCAAACCATCTCTCTATCTTCCGTTATGCATGACTGTTTGGGGTACAATCTCCATTCTGACTGGTGTGACAACGAAGTATGTGGAAATTTTTGGAATGCGTGTATGAAATATCTGACTCGTTCGCTTCTAGTTTTGTCGGTGCTTTGTTGACGCGCTTCTTCCTTGGCTTTGTCGAGGCCGCTTTCTTCCCGGGTGCTCTCTTTCTGCTTTCCAAGTGGTACAAACGAAATGAGCTTGGCCTAAGAACCGCATTGCTTTACTGCGGTTCGCTACTGTCAAACGGATTCGGCGCTTTAATTGCATCGGGTATCTTGGATGGAATGGATGGAGTAGGAGGGAAGGCAGCATGGAGGTAAGATACCTGGCTCGTCATCGCGAGAACCTACTCAGTGCATTTCACCCCCAGATGGCTCTTCTACATTGAGGGCGGCCTAACCGTCTTCTTCGCCATCATCTCAATATTCATCCTTCCGGACTTTCCCTCAACATCGAAGTGGATATCACCGCTAGAACGGCGCCTCGCAGAAAGACGCCTTGAAGAAGACGTCGGCGTCGGCGACAAGGATGAAGGCTCTAAAAAGTCGCACGGCGAAGGCCTCGTAATGGCATTCTCAGACTGGAAGGTCTGGTGGCTAGCGATCGCGTTAACATCAATGGTCATCTCCCTCAGCTTCAACGCCTTCTTCCCGACTCTCAGCAAGACAATGGGATTCAATGACACCATTACTCTATTACTCTGTGCCCCTCCTTGGGTCTTTGCCACGATTGCTGCTTTTATCGTAACGAGGTACGGCGTTTTATCCTCGTCGAAAACCTCAGGCCCGTTCTAATTTTTCTCCTCAAGACACTCCGATGCGACTCAAGAGCGGTTCTGGCACATCGTCTGCCCGCTGTTGGTGGGTATACTCGGTTTTGTCATATCCATCTCGACAATGAATATTGCTGCTCGCTATATCTCCTTGTATGTCTTAGATCTCTGCGTATTGGGACGATCCTAATCTTAATACAGGTTCCTTATGGCGTCCTCGTATTGCGGCTTTATCGTGTTCTACGCTTGGATTAGTAACTCCATCCCTCGTCCACCCGCTAAGCGTGCAGTTGCCATTGCGTTCATCAATGCTTTCTCGCAGCTCGGTAACATTGCAGGTTCTTACATCTGGCCCAAGAGCTGGGGAATGACCTATCGTAACTCGTACGCTATCTGTATCGCGACGAGTGGGTTGAGCATCCTGATGTGCTTCATTTTCCGCCTGCACCTCCAGAGACGGAATAAGCAATTGGAGGAGGAAGAGGAAGAGAGAGGCCAGACAATCAAGGGCTTTAGATATTTGATTTAGATTTCATAGATAAGCTATACGACTAGATGCATTACTTTGTAAAAAAAGTTGCTTTATTGGATCAAACAAAGCCGTCGGTAACCGGATCACTTTTTACGTCAAAAGCTACGGGTGCAAACGGTACGCGTCGCGTCTGCATCCTCGATTCCCCCCTCCTCCGAATATTTGATCCTCTCGAAAGGTATAAACGCCTCAGCATCGACGCCGAACCCACTCATGTTCTCGTTTCTTGCATTCACGCAGAATACCTAGAATCGTATTGCTTCTGTCTTCTGAACTTCTATGCAATTCGTTTCGCGGCGATCAGCGCTCCGTACCACGCTCACGAGATCAGTCAGATCAGCCCTTCATGCACGTTACCATCCACTACCGTTGGGCCTACGAAGATATAAAGGTTCAGACGCGAGGCCTCCTCATGTCTCTACTAGTGAAATCCCGGATGCCTCTCAACGGACGCGTACTTGGCTGGCGTTTACCGCTGCGTCTGCCGGCGTAATTTTCGGGATGGTGAGTAGGTGTTCTTTTTATATAGCTCACTTCTAAACTTTTATTCAAGGTGGTGTCAGGCGCATTCAAACCAGCTAAACTCGACTCTTTAGATAAGGACTCCTCAAATCACAATCCGAATGCAACTAGACAAATCCCCTACTCTGAAGTCCAGAAACACAACACTCGTGAAAGCTGTTGGGTAATCATAGACGGCCAGGTCTACGACGCTACAAGTGTGTTGGAATGGCACCCTGCTGGGGCTGCTGTTATTCTGAAGAATTCTGGGAAAGACGCGACGTACGTCTAAAATTCATTTCTATCCTCAAGTTAGCCTTGTGTGCTCAGATCCAAACCAGGAAAGCATTTGTTCCGATCCATCCTCCGGGAACGTTAAGCATCCTCCCTCCCGAGGCACATCTCGGACCTGTGGATCCTACGACGCTTCCGAAAGAATCCGTCGAGCAGTCAGGAGAAGAGAAGAGGATAGCGAAAGCCCGTGCTAATCTACCACCTCCGGAAGCTGCTCTGAATATCAATGACATTGCGGTATTTACTTCCGTAATCAAGTATATCTGGATGAGCACTGATTCCACAATTAGAAATTTGCTGAGCAAGTCCTCACGTCAACGGCTTGGGCGTATTATCGCTCCGCGGGAGATGATAATTACAGTTAGCACTCTCGGACTCCGTATCCGTCAGTTCATACGAGCTCATAATTTCCTCCTAGCTTTCGATGAGAATACTGCGGCGTACAAGAGATTCTGGTTCAGACCTCGGGTGTATGTTCATTACACGTCTTCCGTGAAATAACCTCATTGAGATAAGATGGCTCCAGGCTAAACAAAGTTTCCCAAGTTTCAACCAAATCATCTATTTTCGGCCACCCTTCCTCGTTACCAATATTCATTTCCCCCGCTGCTTTAGCCCGTCTTGGACACCCAGATGGAGAAATGAACCTTGTTCGTGCAGCAGCTGACGAACAAATTCCAATGGGTGTACGTGTATTTCTGTTCTTATTGTGGCATCCGACTGATTCCAAAACCAGCTATCAATAAACGCGAGCTGTTCGATCGACGAGGTTATATCTGCTCGGAAGCGTAATGATCAGCCTCTGTTCTTCCAAGTTCGTAAATCCTCTCTTGGGAAGTAAGCTGCACAAGCCCGGGCCTTATACTTGTTAATCCCTACGTCTTCAGATATACCTGAACAAGGACCGTGCGGCATCAGAGGCGCTCATCAAGCGCGTCGAGAAGGAAGGCTTCAAAGGCATATTCTTGACTGTTGACTCTGCATGTCCTGGGAAACGAGAATTGGATCAACGAGCGAAGAGTGATTTCTCGGTACGTCAAGCTATTCCATTTAGCTTTGACGTACTTGGCTCATTATGCGAATTTTGTTATGAATAGGGACCAGCTAACGGTAAAGCGGATAAGAATACAGGACTGGGTGTTGCACATGTATGATGTCTATGTTAATCTGACTTGGCAAGGATACGCTCATGGTAATGGTTACTAAGGCCATTAGTGGCTATCAAGACCCAGACGTCTGCTGTACGTCTTCAACCTTACGGACACGTCTTCTCGAACTAACTCCTGATACAGGGGAAGATATACGATGGATAAAGCGCCTTACGAAACTACCTCTCGTTGTCAAGGGTATTCAATGCGTTGAGGTGAATACATTTTCGCATCTCAATTCCAGTTTCTGAGTGATTGTCACAGGACGCAGAGAAGGCATTCGATTACGGTGTACAGGGAATTATAATCTCAAATCACGGCGGGCGGAGTCTTGACTTGTAAGCATTTTGAGAATATCCTCATACATCGGCATTGGGATAACTTGGTCGATTCTTTTTTACAGTGCACCGGCACCAATGACAGTTCTATATGAGCTCCATCAACGAAGACCAGATATTCTTAGGAACAAAGAAGTTTACATCGATGGTGGTGTCACGCGCGGGACTGACGTTCTCAAAGCCCTATGCCTTGGTGCTCGAGGTGTTGGGTTAGGTAGGGCCTTCCTTTACGCGAATGGTGTATGGGGAGAACCAGGTGTTCGACGAGTCGTACAAAGTAAGCATGCGTTTTAAAGATGTTCTAATGATGTTGGTGTTGACGACTGTCCAGTTATGCGTGAGGAGATCGAGACAGGGATGCGGTTACTTGGAGCAACTAGTCTTGATCAACTCACACCAGATCATGTTCGGTATGTTGATAGGTCCCCTCCTTCTGCTAAGCTATAGCTGTACGTCCTTGGAATATGGCATTATTTTCTTCGTCATAATTGCAAGGTGAAAAAAAGGACATGAATAATAGACCAAGGATACATGAAGGCGAAGAAACAAATCGAAATAGGTGTCAGACATATGCGACAGACATGTTCCAACCCTTTTTGAGCGCGAAGCCATCCAATGCTTCCTTTGCAACAGACGCAAGTTCTGGAGAATCGTATATGACTTGAGCCATCTTGGCTTTCTGGCCTGCTGCATTCGGCGTCGGAGATTGTACGACATGTGTCGAGAGGAAGCCTTGATACCTTTTCATGACAGTTAAAGAATGGAAAAGCGAAACAGCGAATATGTAAGACTTACTGTTGAAATAGTACACCAAGGACGTCGTCTGTAACTTCCACGGGCAAGTTCGTACCTATATTGAGGTCAGATATCGATGACAACCCAGAGACGAAGTACGTACATAGTAAACGAGCTGAAGGTTGTTCTTGGGCCTGGGGTACAGCTAAACGACATACACGATCAATAAATAACTTGACGTGTACAATATCGAGAACAACGCACCTGAATTCGGTTGCTGAACCTCATCATCATCATCCTCGAGTTCCATCTCTTCTCCATCCTCATCCTCATCACTAGGTTTTTCGCGTTTAAGTTGACGCGTAGAATCGACCATATCTTCATCCTCTTCTCTACTCCGCTTCTCAAGACCATTCGCCGTTGCAACAGCTGATCCATTCTGTAATCTTGACTGTGCGCTGGCTGGATTTGGAGGGACGAAATCTGGATCTTCCCTCCGACGTACAGCGTGCGATTTTGTTTTGGCATAACGAATTCGCTGAACAGAAAGAAACAGCCACATCAGTACCCAACTCGCACGAAATTGACCGTCACTCACTAAAGGTTTATCATAGAACATCATACCCTCACAAGCACGCATAGCAGAAGTTGCTTCCGCGAGATCCGTAAAGGATAAGAAAGCCTGTCCTTTCATTTTGCTGCCTTTCCTGGCAACGATGTCAATTACTCTTCCATATGTTGTGAAGAGTGCGAGGAGTTGGGCGCGTAGTTCATCCTTGTTGACCTTGTCATTGATGTTGTTGATGTAGAGAGTAGGACTAGGTGTTATTGTTGATGAGGCCATGAGGATGTACTGGAAGCTCGTGTAGAATGACTGAAGTTGTTGGAAAGAATGATTGTATATTCCCACGAAATATGAAAGTGCTGTCGCGCAGTGATTTATATTTATATTTTATATAAAACGCTTGCAGTAGACTCCCTCTTCCTTTTCCTCAATACCATCCTCTCTGTGTCGTTAAGGCCCATTGACGCGTAAAGGACCCTTCGGTTGAGTCTCTAGCAACAGGCGTGTGTCTCTAAACTCGGTCGCGTATGGTCTGACATTCGTCCTTCTTTTTCTCTGCCTCGCTAACAATATCCTTTTTCTTTCCTCCTTCCCACTTGCCAACTCATTCCAGGGCCACCTTTTTCGTTTCTCCCTATCCAGCTCCCTCAGGTGTAGGGTCCTAATATGAACGTCGACAATGCGCCACAATGGCTGCCGAAGTTCCTGGTCCCGTTTTTTACCCTGTCCTACCCTACAAATCGCCCTGAAGTGACGGATTCATTCCATACTTCCGAATACTACACGACTGGTCTCCTCGATGGGTGTTTTGTCATCACCTGTATTGCCATTATGGCTGTCCTTCGAGACGTACTCAGAGTATTCATTCTGGAACCATTCGCGCATTGGTACCTGACACGAAAACAAACTTATGAACCTATAAATGGTTCTATTGAAAAGTCTCCATTAATGAATGGACATGCGAATGGATACGCTGTCGAGAAGGGCGACGCAGCACGCAAGAGACGACGAGAGGAGAGGATGATAAGAAGGAGTGTCCTTCGCTTTGCCGAACAAGGCTGGTCCATGATTTATTACACAGTCCAATGGACGTACGGACTTGTGAGTATATCATATAAACAGGCTACATTTTGATTCCGACTAATGCGCACCAAAACATACAGTACATACACTGCAATCTCCCAACGGCACCTTTCAATCCTTCCAAAGTCTGGTTAGGTTATCCTCATATCCCATTGGCGGGTCCCGTAAAACTCTATTACTTGACGCAAACGGCATTCTACATGCACCAGGTATTAATCCTCAACGCCGAGGCGCGTCGAAAGGACCATTGGCAGATGATGACCCATCATGTCATTACCATCGTACTCATGATTTTATCATACTTGTACAACTTTACTCGAGTTGGAAGTTTAATCATGGTCCTCATGGATTACTGTGATATTTTCCTTCCAGTAAGTCTGGAACTTTCAAATAATATTAAAAGATCAACGTAGACTGATAAATGCTTGTGACAGTTGGCAAAAATGTTCCGCTATCTTTCTCTTCTGCCTACGATCTGCGATGCAACTTTCACTTGGTTCCTAATTTCATGGTTTATCACTCGTCATGTTCTGTTCATTCTCGCCATCAAGTCTCTTTACTCCGACGCATCGACTCTTATACCCTTCATCTACTCTCCCGAGAATAATCATTATTGGACATACGAGATATGGATGGGGTTCCTTGCAATGTTAATATCTCTGCAGGTAAATTACCCTCCCTTTCCTTACCTTATCTGGCTTTAGTATGATTACTGATATCATATTTTATCAGTTCATCCAAATGATCTGGTTCGGTATGATATGCAACGTTGCCTGGCGTGTCGTCAGGGGTCAGAACGCTGAGGATACCAGAAGTGACGACGAAGGGTACGTACACATGAACAACTCACCTACAACAAGGAATCACTCTAATATTTCATTCAAAAGCGATGCGGATTCTCAACCCGATGATACCACAGAAACCCCGATACCCGCAAATTCCCAACTAAAAAAGAGACGTTAAGAAAAACCGAATTGCATTTACTTTCGAGATTCGAGATTCGAGTTGCTTTATCTGGGGACGATCTCTGGGACGATAGTACACAGTACACAGAATATCTGATTTATTTTCATCATAGCAGATCTTCCTCCTCGGATTATTGCTATATTATTTCTTCCTTTTTTTTGTAGATGCATTAGTAGATTTTACTTCAATGATCAGAGGATTCTTGAATCTTGAATCTTGACACGTATACGAATGGGGAGCAAGAGCGAGTTTTCATTGTTAGCTATCAAGACGAATTGAGGGACTAGACATTATTATGTGGCACCATTGAAGATGGTTGTTGAGTCTTCAACGCCACACGTCGTTCTGGATGAACGACCCACTAGACGGCGTGGTTACCTGTCTATTCGGGTCCGACTCCCAAGTGACCGCGCCGTTGAACTTCCGGATATACTTGTACTCTATATGAGTACTTGCTGGAAGGTTAACCGTCACTAAAACACTACGTTAGCTTGCTATGTAAAGGCAGGTAGATACTGCAACGTACCACTCCATGTGGGATAATTATCAGCATTCAGAATTATCGCGTTGTCTGGAGACCAGTTCTGCAGGGCGTCAACGGAACCAGTGACGTAGATGTTTTCTACAAGTCAACCATTGTAAGTCAACTTCAACATCTTCAGGTGTTTGTAAGTCTGACTAACCTCCAAATACAGTAGTAGCCTGGACATTGAAAGTAATCGGTATCGTTCCGCCAGATCCAGCTCCGCCAGAAGAACATGTCTCAGGGACTGTTAATCCTGCAGCTCCCCAGCTCGCAGGGACGAACCCATCACGAGCTGCAAACGCAGTCAACGCAGCAGCATAACTCCAAGTCAAGTCAACAGCGCTCGTTGGTGTACCTTGGTCTCTAGTATACTGTTCAGCGAGGCCGCCATCACTCGGCGTATACCTTGCAACTACCGCAACGAATCCGTCCGCAAAGTTCTTTACGGAGGAAATGAGGGAGGTGAAGGTGGAAGATGAGGATGGGTATGTGCCAACGGCGATGTTGGATTGGAAAAGCGAGAAGAAAGGTTGTGAGATCGATGTGACGTTAAGGCCTCCTTGTGCATTCCATACGGTAATAGCGTCGTAGAGTTGTTCTGCGACCGCGAGAGTGGTCAGATACCAGGGCTACGACATTTGTCAGTTGTGAACAGCAATCAAACTCAAACACATCCACTCACATTTCCGCCGAAGTAAACGTCCTCGGCATAGCGTCCAGTAGCAACAGCAGCGCTCGACGAAATTCCGGAATTAATACTGTAGATGCTCCTGAAAGCGTCAACATAGGCCTTCAGATTTGCGAGAGCTCGGTCGGAACAGGGCTGGAGCGTCGAGGAATCGCAACCTGCATCCGCGTCAAAGGTATGAATAGACGCCAATACGGTGTTTGCATCTATCCAACAGCGTTGTCAACCTTGCCTGATACCTCAAAATATACAACGCATACCTCTGCCTGAGCGCCCACCGCCAGTGTTTGCGGTCACAAAGCTTCCACCAGGGTTCCAGAATGACTTTGGTGAGATAAGGGAATTTAGAATGAGGAAACAAACCCCAGGATCTAGGACTAGATTTACCTGCATAAAGCATAGGACATTATCTGCCTGTGTCGTATATCCTGATATAACGCTCGTCTGGCCTATTCTCGAGGCCAATGCAGCACCCTCTCGAAGTGATCGATGCTGAACGGCGGCAGTGAAGAAGGAGGAGGATGATACTTCCTCCCAGAGGTCAAATCTAGAAATAAGGTGTTCATTGAAGAGCTTTCCGAAAACCTTGAAACTGCCTACGTGGACTGGTTCCACGATTGAGCGACATAATCCAAGTCAAGTTTGAGCACAGGCCAAAGCGTGTTTGTAACATGGGTCGCGTTGTCATTCGCAATGAGGAAGTTGGCATAAGCGATGACAGCGGTTGCTCGCAGGGCAGGTCCGTCTTTGTGTTGTCATTTTAGCATTCGTCTACCTCATGTTCAACGTGCGACGAACCTCTCTGAGGACGGCCCCAAGAATCCGTAAATGCAGATAGATCGATGTTAAACTTGGGTTCTCCAAGACCACCCGTCGAGACACTCCCGGACGGGTTGGTCACTTGCTGCAGAAGACTTTGTGATGTGACAAAATCGTCGATGAGAGGCCTCAAAGAGGTGTCTTGGCCGGTAGTGTACTAAAGGATGATATTAGGACTACATTAAAAGAATAGTAAAGGAGTGGATACCTGGTCAATGATAGTTTTGAAAACAAGTGATGAATCGCGAATCCATGTGAACAAATAGTTTGGGTTATCGGTACTCGGAGATGCGATTACTACACGTGCTTGTCAGTGTTCCGGTCATGATGCCGTCATTGTCAAGTTTACCAACGCCCGCTCTTGCACCCTGGGACTTTGAACCGTCTGGACCAATGTTTGCCAGAAGGTTACTGTAGCGTAGGCAAAGTCACATCGAACGAGTCTTCACCTCAGATGCAACTAGGACTCACGCTTTAGCAATCGGTCTCTCCGTTGAGATGAAAGAGTCGACGGATTGGGCAACAGAGTACCATAGTGAGGCGAAGAGTACGAGCGCTATAGAGATCATCTTTGTGGAAGTCGGACTCGTTGTTGGAGCAACGAGGATTCGACTGACGAGTGCAATATATACTCAAATTCGGAGATACTCACGAGCAGGCGGACATCCAAGAAGAGAACGTTACGCATTATGATCTGGCCAAAAAATCACGAGCAGCTAAAGTTGATTGAAGAACTTTTGGTAGAAAGGATACAGCATGGATGTAGCAGATTTTAATTGGACTACGCACTCTGCCCACATGGAGGTTTAGAGAGAAGGCGAGGTGATGCGGTCACATGAATTAGCGCGAATCACCTTGGACCATATAAGGTATTCGCAAATCATTTGAAAACCAGCTCGGACTTTACCGCCGACTCGTTCACTCAAATAAACACCGCAAAGTCCGCAACGTTGCGGGAAGGTAATAATTTCCTTGAATATAGAGTTCTCACATCGCTCAGGTGGGTAGATTGATGCTTGCCATTGGCAAGAAAATTTCTGCCCGTTGCCACTTTCCACCGTAGCCAAAATGTCTACATCTATCGACTTGCTCGCGTATGTATGCGGATCAAGTACGATTGT
This sequence comes from Inonotus obliquus, assembly GCA_032164295.1. Lineage (NCBI taxonomy): Eukaryota > Fungi > Basidiomycota > Agaricomycetes > Hymenochaetales > Hymenochaetaceae > Inonotus > Inonotus obliquus. Next base: position 1,824,226 of record JAJHTX010000004.1, read on the forward strand.
TACCCAGGGATTATACTGCGTACATCTATCCCCATGTCTCCTATGTGAGCTCAGATGATCTATCTATGCCCTCGCTAGTGTACCTATACTCGCCCTTCAGTAGGTGTCCCTAGAATAACTAGCGTAATTTAGTAAACAGCATTTCTTAGAAAATCTAGTATATGCACTCTCATAGATAAATACAGATGATCTATATTCACCTAGAATAGAGCAGAGTAGTCGAACTAAGACTACGTCTACTCTAGCTATTGGCAGATATACCTAGATACTCTACATCCCCCTTTCTAGATTAGCCCGACACGCAGCTGGATTTTGAATTCCGATCGTCAAGGAAAGAAATGGCACTGAATCACTTCGATAGAACTGGGCAAGCTCTCCGAATTGAGTCGAAGATCAAGAAAATGACCTTCATTGCCGCTAAAACATGATGACTCTCCATGTTCCGATCGAGCGTGCTTTGGTACCAGTGCATGGCGCGATATTACCGAACGTCAAAGGTCTTACTGCTCACAGAACTCCACCGCAGACTCTTCGGACCAAAAGCTCTGGTGGAATACATGTTCTACCGTTGCACTTCATTCGTTCTAATCATACTACTACATAGAGCAAGACTCTTTTCACTTAGCAGCCCGCAGACTCTTCTTGAAAACAAATAATCTGAGACGGATAATCGAACTGAGCAATCAAAAGTCTAGAGTTGGGAGACGTTCGTGACTGGCCAAGTGCTGAATAGCAACGTTAGGAAGGCCCGATTATAAGAACACAGTGAAACAATGACGTACTACTGCCGATCCGTTCGTTTGTAACCATATTTTCGAATATACGCATCCAGCTCCCTCGGGCCACGAGATCCATACGGGTATGGAAGAGGCCTGGGCGGAGGGCCCGTTTTTCCTTCGATCCAGTGAAGAATAGGAGTGAAGATCTAGTGACACGATCAATCAGTATGGAAATACAGGGATACATGTAGTGCACCTACTCTCCAAGCCACGTCCAATTCATCGTCTCGGACGAAGTTCGAATGATCCCCTCGAAGTGCATCCAGAATGAGACTCTCATACGCCTCCGGGATGTGTGCATCGCTGAATCGGCGCTTATATGTCAAATCCATCTCTATTGGCACAGTACGCGTGTTCAAACCGGGAACCTTTGAGTTGAGCTTGAGGTAGATCGATTCCGTTGGTTGGATACGAATGACAAGCTCGTTGCGCGCAATATCTTTGAAGATGCCCTGCGTGACATCCCTGTACTGGATGCGTATCTCCACCTTTGCCTCATTAAGGGCTTCAGGCACCACATAAGTTCCAGTTCTGTAGCTCTAGAATAGAACATACCTTTTCCAGCCTTGAGGATGAATGGTACTCCTTCCCACCGGGGATTATTTATCCAAATTGTAGTAGCGGCGAATGTCGGGCAGACTGAGTTGGGCGGAACAGTCTCGTCGTCGAGATATCCTGGCTTTCCGCCTGCGGCGACGTATTGTCCTAATAGTGTGTCTTCCTGTGCGATCGGAGGGACGCAACGAAGAACTTTCACCTAGCAGAAGATCAGCCCGTATCGCCACCCGATAAGATAAGATTGCAAACCTTCTCATCACGAATGTCTTCAGCCGAGAATGACACAGGTCGCTCCATGGTGAGAATACTTAGCACTTGCAACAAATCTGTCAATGGGGGATATGAGCGATGGGACACAAGAAAATCAACCAAACATGGGCATACGGTTCTGAAGAATATCACGAATAATACCAAATTCATCAAAGTAACCTCCTCGCCCTTCGGTGCCAAAAGGTTCCTTAAAGGTGATCTGAACATTGCTAATCGAGTTTCTGTCCCACCCGGCGGAAAACGCGACATTCGCAAAGCGCAGAACGAGCATGTTCTTAACCATCTCCTTGCCGAGATAGTGATCAATACGGAACGTCTCGTCTTCGGACCAGTGCTGCTTCAGAGCACCAAGAAGCTCGCGACAACTGTCCAAGTCCTTTCCAAACGGCTTCTCCACAATAACTCTGTTTATATTGGGTGCATAGCAGTTCTCTCGGATGTTCTTAGCGACAGGGATAAACACGCTCGGAGGGAGAGCAAGATAGAAGAGTCGATGACGCTCCGGCGATCCATACTCGCCCTCAATTTCTTCGATATGTTTCGTCAAATCCTTGAAAGCTGCAGGGTCTTCGTATGAGCCAGAGACATATGTGGAGAAACTCTTGAATTCTTCGATCTTGGCTGCAATCGTCGGATCTTCATCTGGATTCTTGATATAGGACGTGGCTCGTTTGTGGAACTCGACCAGGTCCATTTTTGTACGAGCGTATCCAACTATATGCACGCCTCTCGGGAGATATCCCATCCTGTATAGTCCGAACAGAGCAGGGAAAGTCTATAATGACGCCGCGGAGTGAAGTGCTCAATCAGCGCTTGGATTCCACCATGTATGCGCGATCATCGATATGCACGCAATAGGGCAGACACACACCTTCTTCTTCGCGAGGTCGCCGGACGCTCCAAGGACTACGAAGAGGAAAATGAATATTCGTAAGCACAGTCAGCAATAGTTACGGAGACCTAGATTATCTACCGATGATGACAGTATTGTCCTTGAGTTCAAGATGCGACGATTGGAGAGAAGGTATCGTCCCAGACATGTTTAGGACGTAACAAGGGTGGGGGGTCTAAACAAACAAGAGGATTATATCGTGGTGGTGGTGAAGGAGGGGGATGAGGTAGATGATGAACCGGTAACTGTGAGAATCGGAGAACATCTTGAGCGAGTGTGCTGAGTGATGCCGAAGTCTAGAGTGACAACATCACATCATACGTCGCCGACGGGCCGTCGTCACACCGGCTCCAACCGGACTATACAAACTAAACTTTCTCACTCAGCAGCCATTCTCAAGTCCCTGAGACCCTGGGTAAAAACACACAGGCTGTCTGAAATTCAAACGATATATACGGCTACGTGCGAAAATTTCAATTTATGATGCGACAAATGACAGGAGCAGCAATACAGTAGAGAATACTATCCAACCAAAAAGTTGCTCACGATATACTACAACCTCGAGAGAACCACCTAACGAGAAACGTATGCTTAGCAATCTGTTATCAATGCGTCCATGTCTCCCGGGCGAGACATGCCTTGCTCACCAATTACTATTCAACTGTTCAATCCAATGCACCACAAGCCGTAGCCGTGCCCGTGCAGATCTGACTACCAATAACTTCGCCTTCTCATGGTCTTCGATTGGCAGAACCTGGGAATAGCGGTCCGCCAATCAGCGTTAAAGATAAATTAAGCGCCGTAGCCTGATTATGCACTTACCTGGGCCATCCAGTAGCTGAATCGAATCACATCATCCGGCATCGGTCCATATGTATTGTTTAATCGCTGAACAACCCAGGGTGCTGTTCCGTTTCGAAGCTGCTCAAGAAAGCCATGGCAAATAGCAAGCAGCTCATCGGTGGTTGGAGGCGGTATGCGTCGACGAGGGGCGTTTGACGATTCCCCATCCGGAGATTCGTTTGAAGCGGGAACTAAGGACGAAAGACTACGCTCTGCTTCGTCTTCGAGTTCTCCGGCAATGTCGTCAACTCTGTAAATCACGTCAGACATCCAATCTCTCAGTATCAAAGGAATAATTACCTCTCTACCCGACCAACCATGTATCCATCGAGAGTCCCTGTCTCCATTATTCGGAAGCGATGGGTTCCTATAGTTTCGACCATGCTTCGACCATCTGGAAGCATTTGTACACTTTTAATCTCTAGCATCGTGCCGTAATCGTTACTTCCCGCACCAACCGTACGTTGAGGCATGATCATCCCAAAGCAGGGATTAGGTGATTCTAGACAGCGCCGCAGCATTAGTCGATATCTACTTGGAGATATGTAAACTGTGGTACAGATTAAGGTTGAAATATCAAACTCACCTAGGCTCATAAAAATGCAGAAGTGTTGGGATTCCGGGGAAGGATAGTTGGCAAACAAATATTGGGGTATTTAGTCGGCCATCTCGCTCCTCTTCCTCGATAGCACGACCTCGCTCCCCATAACCATCCGGAAACGCCTTTAACACTGGAAGGAGGATGAGATTAGTCTCCTTAATCCGGGCACACAATATCGTAATAACTTACGGATTGCAAGTAAAACTTTGTTGAAAGGATGATCCTGGAAGTAAGAAAATGGAGGCATCTCTTGTCGGCACAATGGGCATTTCGTTCCATGATCAAGCGAGCGCTGCAAACATTTTGCACAAAAGGTCTACCCAACACCGAAAAAATCAGTGTGACTAGAACGAGATCACAGAGTTCAACTACGCGCACATGCTGGCAGGGAGTAGTAACGGGTTGATAAAGCAACATGAAACAGATCTCGCAAGTTAGACTCTCCGATAAATCTTTGTTAAATCGCTCTTTGAGCTCTTCATGGGTCGCATGTCGGTAATGACTCCCGTCCCATTGGTCCTCTTTCCTGGAACGCTTTCGCGCGTCGGAAACCGGCCTATGCCTTCGTCGATTGCGACCTGTGTTTGAAGTAGATGGTTGCGGACCAGATTGAGTACCACCATCCGAACCTCTACCGTCTTTCTCGCGTGGCTCTTCGTCTGTATCCTCACTGTCCTCTGGACATTTCTGGTCGTTCTTATCATCTTCTTCCCAGCTTTCCGCTTTGTCAAGAAGATGCAACACACGACCAACAGAGACGTCCAGTCGGGGCTCTGGAACAGTTCTGCGATCGGGATTGGAGTGTTGGGGGGCGCTCGGTTGGGCAATGGGCGGGTAGTATGCAACCGTCGACTCTGGAGGTATATTTGGAGTGATCACTTGCCGACGAGTCCGAGGGCGGCAAGTCGGAAGGGGGCAGGAGGGTAAAATGGGTACGGGTGAGGGGCTATTGGCTGGGTTTCCTGTATCTGAAGTGCCTAAGGGCGATTGTAAACCAGACTGGAGGGAAATAATAGATAATGGAGATGTCGAGGAAGATGAGGAAGCAGTAGGATGATCAGAGGGCTGTGTCCGAATGTGTCTAGCGCAAACTGTGTGTCCACAATGAAGTGTTGTGGGTGCTACCAGGCGAGCAGGTGGTGAACAAGCTGGACAGCTTAGTAGAGGTACAAAAGATTTAGTGAAGTCGTCCATAGTAATCACTGACTGGTCCTGGAGGGAAGAAGTGGGAGTATCGAGACGAGGTGACCGTGCAACGACCCGTCTGCTAGAAAGTGACCGCCCATGACTTTGATCAGCTAGTGGCCTGCGATCGTCAGGACCGAAGTGTTCGTCATCGTCGGCGCCGCGACCGATGTCTAAAGCTAGTTCTTGCTCATCGCCGGCAATTGCCGTCGGAGCTGTGCCCCGCTGATTTTCGGTTGTTCCTTCAATTCCTCCACCCTCTATGGCGGTGAGGTTCCCGACCTTGATGACAACGTCTGTGTTGGTATCGCAGTCGACGTGTCGCTTTGTGATCATCGGCGTCGCGGATAAGAAGATCTCAGGGATTCGAGGGCCATTGCGATGTTTGGAAGAGTATCGGGTCGAGCGGATTGAGACTCACGGACATAAGTGCAGATCGAGGATGATGTAAGCAAAGGATTTCGAATCTTGCTGGGCCGAGCAATCAACAATCGTGCCTCATAATATTTAATGGTCGGAAGCGGTAACCTCTTGGCTGTAAGGTATGTCGACAGACAGCATAAATACTCTTTGATGCTCTGTACTTGCGGCCGGGAGACCAAGTCGGATCGTTTGTCAAGGTAACCTTGGAAATCAAGTGACAGGACTTATACCGAATACGATAAAGTCGATCCATTCTGTAGCCAAACCTCCCACCTATGTCAAATCTTCTCGGCATTTTTCTCAGCTAGACACAAAAAAAGATATGCAGGAAGCCTGCCTCCAAGTTAAATTCTATGGCGGCAAAGTGGAACCCAGCACCACTGCTTTCCAATTGCCTTGCGGAACTCAAAGTCAAAGGCAACGGCAAGCCTGCAAGGATATTGCAGGCAACTCTATAGTATCACCTCGTTCCGTGCGTGCATTCCGAGAATGAAGGAAAGCGGTGATGTCCAGAAAGTAGAATCACTTTTCCAGAAGGACGGGACAATAGGATCCGGCGGACCTCGACGCGCGAATGGCTGTGAATGTGTCTACCTACTCGCGATTCGTAGTTTCACGAAACTGGTTGCCTGTTCTGATGAAACCTTCAATCTCACAGTGGCGACATTCCTACGCCACATGAGCCTGACAAATGCGGCACGACAAACTGAACCAGGCAACCACGGACCTTCATAAGCTCACTGTGGGCAATATATACGCGCATTGTTGACTTGCCAGAGAGCCAGAGAAAGTAATACCGCAACTCATCCAGGATGCGGCGGAAGATGTTAGGTGCACAGCCCTCATCAGTAGCCTGGAAGTGCAATCCAAGGATCTTGCTGCTATCCTCGTAGTTTCCTGCAGAAGGTATCATAGACTATGTCGCCTTGCAAAATCAGTCTGGTTCCGTTCTCCCTGTTCATGTTCGGATCGTCCTTGTAGACGATGACAGGAAGCACGGCGTTCGAAAGAGGGGAAAGCGATAGATTGCCCTGAGGGGGCCATGCATAGACGTTGAGATCGTCTTGGGGCGCTACGTGCACGAGGATTATGTTCGCTTGTCAAGTATCAATGCAAGAATAGGCGTTGCCATCGACAGAAGACCCGTAAAAGGCTTAACTGTGGATGTTTCCCATCCGAGTCCTGATGACTCAGTGCTGGCAAGAATGACTGAGTGGAAGTGCTGTTTTATAGAACCACCTGTCGAAATAAAGATACAGACGGCTTTGTTGATATCGTCTGGTCTGATGGCTACCCGTAAGAGTACGCGATGACCTGAATCCATTACATTGCTCATTTAGCAATCGCATAATGTACTGTAAACGACTAAGCCATCAACTTCATCACCAGGAAAAGTGCTAAGGTATAGATCAAGTATACCTGGAACTTTTGGCAGAAATCTGCAGGCAATATTAATCGACAAATTCTTTGCTGTACCTGGTGTCGGCCATTTTACGTCATCATCTAAAGTTCGTGAACTATGTTTTGGCCTGTCCAACGCCTACTGAAAGTTTTCTTGTAATGTTCCCAGCTGGCACGATAGCCCCTTCCAAACTTTCTCTGACTGCTCAACTATGAAAATCTAGGGGTATGTAAGCTTGAACTCACTGAATGGTCAAGAGGAATGAGCTACTGGACCTCCACAGTAAGAATGTTAAGTATTGGCGGCGAGTTTAGGGCAGTCGGAAGTTGCCATTGACTAGGATGTGCTGTTTTTTCAGCTTTAATACAGCGATTGATGCTTGAGGTGATGTTCGATTATTCGACTTCGAATTCGAGCCTCGAGCGAGGTGTTCCAGCGCTTATGTAACCTATAAGTTTGGTACCTGGCTCTATGTAATTTCCGTGACATTCCCACGGTCCCTTCCATGGCTAAGCGGCGATCGACATGGATTCACCTGTTCCACTTTTTGTTTTGAGATTCGAGGGCCCGTCCTCCCTTCCACAACTTTACAAAAAATCTGAAAAAATGTCCAAAAATTATTTTTCGACACTCTGAACAAGGTGGTAAGAAAAATTACAAAAACTGTCCAACAGATTCCAAGATACGGCGATTTTTGACACATATATAAATAACTATGACACTTCTTAAGAATTTTTTTTTAACAAAATCTTTATTTTTCGTTAAGATTTATATATCTGAAAGAAATATGACAAGAAAGCCTGAATTCATTGAGCTAGGAAGCATATATGCTGCTGTGTCTACTGTATATGCTAATCTCTCCACCAGTATGTCGATTTTTTTTGCATATAGTTGACAGAACCACCCTAATACACACATACATCATGTCCAAGCAGTTTTAAAGGAGTTTTATAAGTGTTTTCAGAGGAAGATATGGTCGTGCAAAAAAGCCAAAATAAGATCACGTGACACATAAGTGAAAACAGTTATGTATATAATGCCTGAATATCACCTACAATCGATTCGGATTTGGTATATTTCACATCAGATAGTTATTCAAAGCCTTTTCATGTTGAAAGGAAGGGACAAATAACTCAAATTCTGTGGAACGACATATTCAAGGGATTTAGTGGGGGACCGGAAAGTGGGACATGAAGATCGACGCAAGTTACTATAAATGGAAAGTATTTTAAACTCCGCCTGGGAAAAAGTGGCACGGATTTTTTATAGGCCGTGCCAGGCACCACTATAAGTTATAGTGGGGAGTGGCAATCTCCAAGTGCCGCGCGAGCCCCCTTTTTTTCAAGCGGAGTTGTAACATCTACCATATATGGTAAGAAACAGCGATCCATATTTACCGCCTTTCGATTCAATGTACCAATCCTTCATGAGACCAGATAATTAGCATTTTATGAGAAATATACCAGAGAATTAAATAAAGACATTCACTTGATATGATACTAGACAAATTAAGACAAAAATGAGCATACATAGCATGTTTTATTGTAGATTATTACCGGTCAACAGTACTCATGGTCTTGAACAAGGTCTTTGGTGATGTTGCTGGTTATTCATTTGTATACACAGTGACTTTCTAATATGAATATATCAGAAGCATACTATCTGCTGTATTTTAAAGCTTGCTATACTGATTCCTTGATGTAGATGGTGTCACTGTATGCATCTCTGAGAAAGACTAAGATAAGCACTATGCAGTATCATTGATGGCATTTTTGGAGCTTGTACAGGTACCATGGTATATTTACTTGATTTATCAAATGAATTTTGTGCTTGCAGACATTTTGCAATATTTTCTTGCATTATTGCTCTTTTGCTGGTTCGTGCACCCATACAAATGCAATGTCACGTGACAGAGTTTTCCTTTATTCGGTGAGATTCAATGCACTCTTCGAACACTCAGAACTCACTGAATTTCTCAACGATTTCCATGTAAATGTACAAATCACATTGTTTCATGACTATCTTCATTTTGTTGAGAAAAAATTTTCAAGAAATTATCTAGTTCCTTAGATATGACCTAAAACTATACAATATCTCGGCGGATTTTAGTAAAAGTCAATTTCTTTTTTGAAGATATTGGTCTAAAGACATCAAAGACATGATATACACACTTAATACTAGTGATCTTTGTGATGTGGGAGGGTTACATGGAGTCGAATGTGTCTCTCAAAAACCGGTCATCGCTTATGCTTAAGCGAGCTCCGGCACGACGCGGCATAGACCGTGAGAACGGTCGTTTTTTTGATAGGGATTGCCACTCCCCACTATAAGTCGCGTCGGCGGTCACGTGTCAGTCACGCGCTCTCCTCGTCTATGATTCTGAAATGAACGCTCCTTTCTATTAATTATATTCTAGTAAGCTGGACTCCTTCTCCCATCATATTACGATGGATGGATCGCACCTCCGCACGAGTATCGCTGCATTTCCTCCACCTATAACACCACCTCTTTCCCCGACAGTCTCCAGCTCTTCAGTCTCACGCTATTCTCCCATTCACCGACGCACTCAACCACCAAAGTCCCAGATCCCCAGTCTACCGCGAAGGCTTCTTGTACCGGCATCATGTCCGAAGCGGACTTTCCCCAGTCCCGAGTTACGGCCGGTCAAGAGCAAGTCCAGTAGCAACAGGTTGACAAGAACCCGTGCAGACTCTGCTCCTCCAGAGGTCACACAGGAAGAGGTCAAAGACCAAAGGCGTTGGTTCAATTGCGACAGTTTGTTTGAAACTGTTGAGGAGAACGTGCGCTTGTCTGGATATCAAATATTTGCAGTAGAGAAATGGTTAGTGAGTTGGCTTGTGCCCACATGTTTGCCGCGTCTAACGAAGCAACACGGAAGGATTGTCGAGCGAAGACGAGCAACTATTTTACTAACGGTATACACCGGTGATCCCAAGGACATTGTATGTCACAAGTTGAAATCAAGTTAAAGTGGCACTTCTGAGGAACAGACAGATTACAGTCACAGCACTCGCCCCTGACTCCTCACTCTCAAACGGTGAAGCGCATCAGGAGTGGGAGAAAGTTATTCACGAGCTTCGGAAAGATGGCGCCCGGCCGCGTGAGGTCTGTCTCGCATGATTTTATGAATAGCGTTTCTTATTCGGTTTACCTACTCATGTAGACGGATAAAGGCATCATTATGATCACGTCTCTTGCCAATTTCCGATCCGACTACACTGTAGTACACATTCCAGATGGCGATTTCCTCGCGCATCGACAACGACTCTATGTGAATATCAACCTGTTAAGGATGGGGTGTAGTGGTAGAAGTGCCCTTACTCTTCAAGAGCCAAGGTTAGTCTTTTGGTAATCCGGGCCAAAATTCCGGCACTCACTTTCGCCTTCTTTTCAGTGACACGACCAAGGACCGCTTCATTTCTATGTTTCATTTTAATGATGCCGTTCGCACCGGAGATCGCTTCGGGCACACTGTTGTTGAGCTAGTTAGACTAATCCAGTGCGGACTTTCATTGTTCGACATGTTTCCTCTCGATTTCCAGGAACAAGACGGTCTTCTGTGCGACGAAACAGTAAACGGCATCCAAAGATGGATTTCTGATATCGGAAACCCATACATGAAGGTCGAGGTACGCCCCTCTTACTACACTGTAAATTATCTTCAGTTCGAACTCAAGCATTCAAGCCGACGGAAAGGGTGGCGGACCCTGCAACTGTTTCGGCCCTCATCAGCTTGATACTCTCGATGCGCAACAAAGTCAGTGCTATTGGGTACCAGGCCGTTCCAAAGGATCCGTTCTTTCAACCGCGTCAGTTTACGCGTTGCCTCGCCGCATTTGTTAATCAGCGGCTCCCTCAAGTTCCGTCTAGCTCTATTTCAGGATCTGCCACAATTCACCATGTGTATCTCAATCCTACGCTCATTAAGCTTATCGACTCGGCGTACGATAAATACCGTTCGTCAGAAGCTTATAAGCTTCATCGCGTTGTGCTTAATAAGATTGACGATCTTACTACTGCGACCACCTCCGCAATGTCGTGTTCAAAGGATACATCTCACGGAAGGTCTATGTCGCTGACTTTATCCTCGAAGGATCGCGAACCAGAGAATATAGTAGAAGGTACTCTAGACCTTGCTACCTTCGTCAATCGAGTGGAGTTCCTGCACAAGAAAGACTGTGGAGCAAGCATAAGATACTTGTGGACGGGAAAACTCGATCAACTGGAGAGGAAAAGACAAGAGTGCCTTTGGAGCGACATGGACGAAGGGAGAGAAAAGGAGAGAGAGAAGAGCGATTCAGATGATGATGGTGACGCTTTGGGTGTTCTTCCTTGGCCTAACAAGGTTACGAAGAAGCTCGAAAATTGGGCTGGGTGAGTGCACATAATTGTGTATGCACGTTCCATCATGACTTTGATCAGAGAGTTTGGGAGGAATAGGCATAAGAAGAACAGCGTGGACTTATCAAAGGACAAGTCTCGGGAGAGCGTACGGGGTACTTCGGCCATTCCGTCAGTTGTCGTATCGAGGTTCGTTCACGCATATTGTAATTCTAACCACCCCTTTATTCATGTATATGTCAGGGAGAATGACGGGATCATGTCCGGACATAGTAGTGGACAAGCATCACCGTTGTGTATGTTAAGTTTGGCACACTCAAATCCTTCGTATAACTGATAGCTCGTTTCCAGCTCCCTCTGCCTCCTATCCTAATCTCGGTGCTTTCTCCTCGGCACACGCTTCCGCATTTGCGATAGATGACCAAGAGTATAGTCAACGCGTGGCACAGTTCAACAGACAGTGGCCAACTCCTGTGGCTGCTATAAGCAAGCGGGCGTTCAGCTGGGCTGATCAACTCAGCGCAGTCAATTTGCTCGATGAAGTGGAGGTGGATGTGAAGGCAATGGAAGCTACTGTGTTCCCCTTTGGAATCTACTACGATCCTAACGTGTTCCCTTGGACACGGCAAGCTCCGGAGCCCGAGCCTTCTGGCAGCAAGCCGTCCAAAGTAAAGAAGCCTAAAGACCCGTTTGTCCTTAGGATGAAGAGGCGAGCCTTCCATTCTAGATAACGGATCCATTTCTAACTCGTGTAAATCTTAGGTCATATAGCTTCGATGATCGGGATTTCCTTGATCCGAACAACACTCTTTCGAGAGAGCACTTACGGACTGATGTCGATTTATGCATCCAATGCCTCATTATGCAAAGGCGTAAAGCACACATTCAGTCCGTTACCGCCCTTCTTCAGGTGTGTCTCATATCGTATCTGTACCCTCCTCCTTTATTCAACTGTTAATCCATTGAAAGTCACTTGTCCAAAGTAGTTCCTCCAGTAACGAGTTGCTGTTAAAGTATCATGAGGAACATGCCGCCATTCTCAAGGAACTGGAAGAGAAATGTCAGATAGTGGCTAATATTGAAGAAGCCGTGTCTGCAGCGGACTCCGCGTCGGCTGATACAGACGCATTGGTTTACGAGGCGAACTTTCTGGATATCGCTAGCTTGTGGCGTATGACACAAGCTCCTCGATTGCGAGTCTTTGCCATTCGGGACCGGGTTTTTGGCGTGAAAAATCAAAGACGTTTTGGACTTTCTGGCAATTCCCGTGGCCAGAACGTTCATGGTCGGTTCAATCGAGTTCAGAAGCGGATTGATGGGAGTGAACGCCTCGTGGATTTCCTTGGCCGTACGGAGAGTGATGTAGAAGAAGAGGCTGACTTACCTGAGAATGTACACTTTGAGAGTGAGGAGGACAGTGAAGAGGAGATTGAGATGCAGGAGCATGCTGAAACAGACGGCACTCAAGAGGGTCGGTTCCAGGCTATGAACGACTGGCTTCTCACCTTATTCACAAAGTGGGGACGCGTGCTTGGTGTACGTGGCACCACAGCTCCGGAGACCGAAACGGCGACTTCACCTTCAGAATTGACTACGCCGGATAAAGACGAATCCGATTCCTCGACAAGCCCTTTGGAGATTGGATCGAACGAGGTTATTTACAAACGACCGACGATGCCGAGACCACCTGTCAGTCCACACGCTGGGCGCTTTCATCGGCTTAGTACTGTCGGAGAAGAGGACGAACCTCCCACAGGTCCCAGTACACCAACATTCTCTGGTTTACCGCCGCTGTCAACCCGTCAATAGCTTCTTCCCCTGCTGGTTGCGCCATCTTACCATCCAAATGTATTTTATGCTTTATCGGACCTCCAAGCCATTAGATATCACTGAGCAATTGTAGTTTATCGGTACCATGATATCCATTCACGATTAATTGATGTAGAAGCTGATGTAACATACAGCATGTATACCATAGTGCGATCTCCGCCCTACTTTTTAATAGCCTTACCCTGCGCCTTGCGAAGCTGTCGCTTTCGATCACGTTCCAGCTCTTTTTGCTGCTCGGCAGCACTAAGTTTCGAAATACGTTCCTCCTCCGCTTTCTTCTTCGCAGCAGCCTTATCTTGTTCAACCTCCTCCCGATGCTCCGCTTCAGCCTCCCTACGAATCTGCTCATCGAGTTCTTCACGCGTCTTGCGCAATTTCGTGCGCGTTTCGGGACGTAGTGAGAATTTTCCAGATTCGAGAGAATCGATGAGGTTGAAGACGGCTTTGACGAGTGGGACGGATACTCCTACTTGTGAAGTTGGTGGAGCACGAAGAGAGAGGATGACATGTCGTTCGCGTTGTTCAGCGGTTATAGGAAAGGTAGGTCTTTCTCGTGGTTGGTCAGTGATCTGCGAAAAAGAAAAAGATAAGGATATATTGGCGACTGGTGAGACCAAACTCACTGTCAAGGATTTGACGTAGGGCCGAATAGCTGGATCATTCAGGGCTGCACCAATGTTCGATGAACCTGGCTTGAGTAGGGCCTCCGTCACGTCAGCATATTCTATTCGATCGTGAGCAAATAAGTAATGAGGAGATGTGCAAATAACCAACCTGACATAACACAGTAGCCTCCACCGAGCAGCGGGCTTTCAGTGATACGAGTCAATGTCTAGTAGAAAAATCGCTCTTGCTTAGGAAATAGTTAAATCTGTACGAAGCGAAATAAGCTCACCAAGTCCCATCTAGCCTGTTTAATGGTCCTCAGACATTCCTTCGATACAATGCCCCAAACAAAGCCCGGAGTAGTAGAGCTTGGGGAGAGCTTGAAATCCAATTCAATCTCGTCCTCTGATCTTACAGCAAGCTCAATTACACCCCAGAAGGCGCGTATCAACATCTTGAGCGCATCATGACGTGGTAAAAGCGTAAGCACAGAGTGAAGCGACGCGACATTACGGCGACCCGTTGAAAAGTTGAAGAAGTCCGCGTAACCATCTGAGACGATACTCGAGGTAGATGAAGGTTTGGAGAACTGTTGTTCGAGTAGAGGAAGATGTACATTGAGCCTACGCGTATCGTAAGCTGATTTGAACTGCTAAGGAAATAAAAAAGCTGCTTACCATGCTTCGGCACGCTTTTTGTTGAGGGACTTTCCGATGAAGAACCAGGCGATGTAAGTCACGACGCCTAGTAGGAGGAAGGCTTCCCGCTGAAAGACTTGAAGAGGAGCAAATGAACTTTTTAAGATCTAAAGAGATGGGTGAGAAAAGACGTACGAGCTGGCCTAAATACAAAGTTTCTCCATTTATACTGAAGACCGTCATACTCCCATGAAGTGTAGGGAGGAGCGGGTGTAAGCGTGTTTGCAATATCGTTAAGGACTTTGTTCATGGTGAGGATGAGCGGTGAAAGCGTGACCAGCGAAGCAAGCTGTCAACCCAAGAAGGGATCGCGAATCAACCGATAACTTTATTTCCAGAAAAGGCAACAATGCATAAAATGAATTTAATTGTAGTAGTGCTCCTCTCATCTCAGAAAGGCGGGACAGGCTGGGGATCGAGCACAGTCCCGATTCAACCACCCTCCCCTCTTCACTCGGTACTAAGTCGCCCTATATGTCTCCCTTAAAGCCCTATGGCAAGTACCACCCTGTCCTCCCCTCTCCCTTTGCCCTCTTGTCGCTGTCTCTCTCGGTAATATTAGTTCGAACATGTCCCAGCAGCCTGATGGAGGACAAGGTTTCTTTTCCGTGCCGGACTTCTTGGTCAGTGGTCTAGCCGGACATCCATTTGGACCTCATTTTTGAAACACACTCTTCTTGTCTCACCCAACTCGCTATCTGCATAACTCATCGCGACTGGAATCAGAAACACTACCGCATTATCAACAATACCTGGCAAGAGGCTGAGATGGAGGTGAGAATGTTTCTATTGTTTGTCTTTGTTGACGCGTGCAACGAGTATAATATTGATGGATTTCGTCATAGGGCGCCACGATGACCGAAGCGACCAACTTTGGTAAACTCGTTGTCGATGCTCTCGCAGCTATGACGAAGAACGACGGGGCCATCGACCAGCGTTTGCTGCGAATGTATCTCACAATGACTCCGTCCTATCTCGTCATGGACAGCAGCATGAACTCAGAAGGTGGTATCGCAAGCTGGCGGACGGGCTTTATGCGGCTAGTCGACGTACTCGTTGCGTTACACAAACGTGGAGAGTTGGAACTGGATACTGTAAATGCAGCGTCAAAGGCATGTTCTGAATGCTGGAGTATATCCGGGTCTTGGCGTGGGTTGGAAGAATGCAAAGATACGGTTAGGGAGGTGGCTGCAAAGTTGAAGACGCTGCTTGATGCAAACGGACGGACGTTCCAAGGCCAACAGATTTACACACCGTAGTCGTAGAAGAAATGGATGTATACCACACATACGTCAGCGGAGTGAACTACAGTACTGCACCGCCATATGGCACTGCAAATGCCGACAGTCCTCAAGACGGCAAACCTCACGTCCTTCTCTCATCTCTTCACCCATGTCCCCTGGTGGTACTATCGCGGCTTCAAGCCCATCTTCCTCATCGATACCCAGCTTCTCAAAGCAATCCCGTTCGATCCCTCCTGCACCTTTAGACATCGACGCCGCAGCACAATTAAAAGCTACCACTAACGGCGATGCCCACCTCGTAGCCTCACCCGTTGACGATGATGTTTACAAGCACGATCTTGATCGCAAGGCGATAGAGCTAACACCTATTAGGGCTCACTATCTCAAGAAGACGCTCATAGCATCTCAGTTCCGACTGGAACTGGAGAGGATATCCACCGGTTCTTCTAAACCAGACGTCTCGACACTCTCGTATCTTGGCCCACCTTTCAACCCACCGCCTCGAGATGCCCCGCCTCTCGATCTTCCTTTCATCAAATACATATTCCGACAATTCGTTCTGACGTTCCCCTTTCTCGCTTCCGCTCCAAAGGATTTCTTTCCAGAGAAATTGCAGCCGTTCATAGCAAGTCTACTCTCGCGTAATTTCACATCAGTCAACTTTCTGGAGGATGATCCGGATGAAGTGGAAGAGGCCACGCGTAAAAAGATCTTGTCCAAGGTGGAGAAACAGCTTTCCCTTGTGATCGGCTCGGCGACCAAGTTATCGGAACTTGAGGAAGTTGTGCGGCTGTCGCAGGCGGATCTAAATCGTCTCGAGACTCTGGCCAAGAAACGGCAAGCTAAGCTGATGAAGAAGAAAGAGGTCTTCGAGGTCAACATCGTCTGTGTCCGAGCTGTCGTTGACAAGGGACGCGTTAGAAGTAAAGTTCACGAGGTTGGTGCCGCCTTGCTATATGCGCGCATATAGGAGTCTAATATCGCGTTCTAGGAGTTCATCATTAAAACACGGCGTTCTAACTTTCCCGATGTCTTCGTTTCCAGGCGGTACGGAGACTTCAGAACGTTGGCCGAAGAGGTATGTGCTTCGGCTCTTAAGGGTAGGCGTCTCAAATATTGATACTATTTGCTTAGCTTCGGAAACGATATCCTGATGAGGATGTTCCTCTCCCACCTGCGAAGGACAAGTCGACAGTATCAGCATCAGCCTCCGCGCCTGCTGTAATTGCCACTAGTCCAACAGCTTCCCTGATGCCGGGCTCTCTATCTCAACAGGCAAACGACAGCCAGGAGTCCGTTATATCTTTGAATACGCAGCAAGCGATTCAAAATATACGTCTCGCTCGCGAAAAGAACCGACTTACACTGCGGGCATATATACATTCTCTTCTGAGTGATCCAGTGCTTGGATCTTCCCCGGTCCTGATGCACTTCCTTATCTCAAATCCCACGTCTCTGACCAAAGACGAAGAAGAGGATGCTCGCAGGAGGGCAGAGGCAGATCGGAAGCGCGATGAGGGCCGGATTCAATTTGCTCAAGAAATAGCCGCGCGGGTTGACGGTCTACGGGGTGCCATCAAAACAATGAAGGGTGATATTATGGCAAAAGGTATGTCCTTCGCGTGCCGCTCAGAGCTATTTTAACGTGATTTCAGATGGCTTGTCGCAGGTTTTTGCCATTATTCGCGCCACGGACAATGTGGGTGACCTGCCGCAAGAGTTCCGGGCCGTCGTTGAATGGGGACGCATATCGTAAGTCATTTAAACGATTGAGGACGAAAGATTTAATAGCCCCTTCCTCAGTCTAGCATCTGTTCTCTTCCAGCGTTTTGTTGCAGTCGACGATGCATCCGAGAACTTCGCGACTTTGAAACGCCTGCATGGTCTTATGCCTTATTTCATGATGAGGGGTATTCTAAAGGTCAGCAACCCCGTAGCGATGGTCCGGGGTGTTCTCGACCTGTTCTTGGCTCAGCCTTTCGGTGGTAGGAGCTTATTGCAAAGGTATTTTTCATTTGATTGTAAATCACACTTCTTTCTAAAGCCAGCTTTCAGAATGTTCGCGAGCTCTCTCCAGGAGGCCGTTAAAGCAGTCGAAGAGGACATTGACGCCGTCAAGGATAAGATTGAAGACGACGTCATGTGCGAGAAGATTCGCCAGTTCATCTACGCGCCTCGGGAAATCCAGAACATCTACAAAGCTGATGCAGGTAGGGGATTTGGCACATCCTTTCTGGTTCTCATCTAATGGGTTTCTTGATTGCAGCGGAAGAGGGTATTAATCTGTTAACTGTAGTCCTTCGCTCCGGGGAAGCGCCCGTTTTGACAAGACCTCAGTTACATCGCGTAATGAGGGCTCACCGTGCACATGCCGAGTACATGCGAAGTCGTTCTGAACTTGCAGACTCTGACGACGATGACGGACCCCAGGAGGACGACGCTTGGTTATATGAGGATCTCACAATTCTAGCTAAACTATATTCTCAGTTACGTGACAAAGAAGAGATAATAGATCTAATCTTTGAGGTAAGCTGGTCGGTCAATTATCAATCAGTGCTACTTAAAAATATTCTCTTGAAGTCATCAACTTCAAATTTACTAAGGGACATAATTACCATATTCTACTCGCCATTAGCTCAAGTATACAAGGCCGCAAGCATCGGAGATTCCTTGAGCGATCTTCAGACGTTTATTGACGACGTAATTCGCACCGTAGAATCTGTAGAAGAAGGTACGCAAGCGCGATCTTGTCCCTCATGTGGACACTTACTTTATCTCTTTCAGTGGGCCAAGATAACCCTCATATTGTTGTCCAGGCATTCATTGATCTCGTCCAGAGACACGAACAATCTTTCTATGGTTTCGTTCACAAAGTCCACGAGAAAGGTCAAGGCTTATTTGATAGCTTGTTGAAATGGATCCAGCTATTCCTATCAGTCTTTCGAGATGGGTTCGGCGAGAAGGTCAGCCTGGAATTCCTCCTGCCCCACACCGGTCCGGAACGCGTTGCGCTGATGAAGGAGGTGGATGAGGTTGCTCTTTATCACTATAAACTTAAACTCTCGCACGAGGAAAAGTTACGTCGCCGATTTGGTCGGGCGCAGGGTCTATCAGACGCGGATGCTGAGGACGAGGCAGCGCAACAATTGGTCGATAGCGTCGCGCGTGATTTTAGCTTTGGCGAGCTTGTCCGTGGTGACGCGGAAGAGTTGGACGCTGCACTCATGAACGAGGATTCCAGCAGTGATGAAAGCGATGATAGCGATGACTCCGATGACAGCGATGAATCTTCAAGTTATGAATCAGCATCGGAAAACTCCCCACAAGAAGATGCTCCCCCTGTTCCACCCAAGCCGATATCCAGAGCCTCGACATTCTCGCATTCTCCACTATCACCTAATTCTCATCATCATGTTCACGGACATCGTCTTCAACCAAGTCATTCCCACCATTCGTCGTACCCACATGACCAGCGCGGGCGGGATACGGGGCGAGAAGCGACCACGAATAAGCTTCGTTCGCGCTCGCGCTCGATCGGTGCCTTGAAATCAATGTTTTCTCGAAGCACTATCGACGCTCCACCTGTACCAGCGTTACCTCCACATCTTCCGTTATCGCCATCATCAAGACCTCTTCCTCCCAGTCCTTTGTCCGCTAACCTATCTCAGGCAAGCAGTCCGAGACAACCTGTACGCAAGCGAACACCGCCGCCCCGTGATAACACACGCAAGAAGAAGAAAGTGCAGTCTCCTCAACCTCCTGAATTAAAGGAAATCCCGAAACTTCTGCCGCTGTTTATAGAAATTGTAAGAAATCCTATCTCTTTTCCAACATCACCTAAACTAACGACTCCCTTCTACTCCAGATGAGACCCTTGTTACGACCATTGTCTATTTGAGTCATGCTGTGTATTCTGGACCACATGTATCGATGACCTTGTATATGCACACTATTGTTACTCTGCTTTCTGTTACTTATTGGGTTGACTGCTGTATGCTTCACGTACTCGTACTGTTCTACTGTATTGACCGGAATGCGTAATGGACATTTGTTGTTTTTGTACTCATAACTTATGCGGATTATTTTCGGATTTTAGCGATACGGGAAGCAATTCTTGCTCAGAAGACTCTCCGTCTGGTGATCGACGCTTCGATCGACGTGATCGGCGTTTTGCCTTCCACAAGTCCTTGTGTATCAGTCTGTCCTCTACTCTGCACACCATGACCGTAGCCGTTAAACTCGATTCACTCGCCAACGATGGCAACCTCTCCAACATCAACGACCTCGCACTCTCACTCCCGCCTCTCCCAGATCCCATCATAGACCAACTCCATTCCCTCGTCAATTCATCCAACCTCAACACAACCGACCCAACAACCATCCAAATCCGAGCCGCTGCTCTATTCGCGCGTTTAAAAGCTCTTAATCGAGCTTCAAATGGTTGTGTCAAAGCCCATAAGCAAGTTACGAGTGATGTTAGGACTGAGATGGATCATACGCATTTGGGGTTACAGAATTTGTCGTATGAGAAGAGGCATTTGGAGAGGGAGATTGAGAAGTGTAGACAATTTGCGTGAGTTTTTTGGTGGTTTTGTTTTGTTTTGTTTTGTTTTTCTTTGCGTGTGTGCAGTGGTTTGTTGTTGGAATGGGAGGGTCTGATGTGTGTTTCTTTTTGATTTTTTGCTAGTTCTATATATCAAGACATCGCACTTCATTCCCTTGAGGACTTCTTCACTATCGCTCCTGAAGACATCCGAAATGAAGAAGTCTCCCAGAACGACCATCAACTCATGCTAAATAGGCTAAGCTTCGAACTTGCAGAACGGCAACGGTAAGCTCATAAACGTTACTTTATCCACGGCAGCAGCGCACTAAGCCACATACTCCTCTCGTTTTGCGCAGATTGGATCAAAAGAAGAAAGACCTTACACAACAAAAAGAAGAGTTATTGAAGCAGGGTAAAGCTAAGAGCGTAACTCTGGATAATGTAAAGGGACAAATGGACGTTTTGATGAAGGTTCGTCATTGGAAATTCTTCCCTCCGCGGTGTTCATGAGGAATGACTATTTGTGTTTCGTAGACTGCGTCTGAGACTCAGAAGAAAGTTGACGAAATGGTCAAGACGATTCCTGAGGCGACTTGATCCTTCGAGGAGGTAGCATACCTTACTGAGCCTTTCACCATCCGACATCGATTTCTTCTATCTGCGCGGAGTACTTCAAATTCATCGCCGAGGGCAAGAAGAAAGAATAGCACATCCCAATTTATCGTTGTATCTCGCACGCGACCAGGCATTACATACAATAGCTCTATTGGACAACTCGGGCGCAGATGATGATGGTGATTGATAATACGATAATACGATAATACAAGGGTTTCGATGTCACAAACTGTAAAAGAACCAGTGATAGCAAAGGATAAAGAAGAAAAAAAACGCGGCTAATACACAAAAATGGTGAGGATGGTACGGTAGGTTGAGGATCGATGGTGGGGACGATTGCGCGAGATAGCGAATGGTATACGATGCTGATGAGTGATGCACAAGTTCGTTGGCAACTCAAAGGACCTGGCAAAGAAGAAGAGTAATCAAATGACGATGAAAGTGTTTTCTCTACTTCTTCACGCCTCGTCGGGATCACTGAAACTCCCGATGTCGCTCATCTCCGCGTCCTCATCGTGTTCATCCTCGGCAGCACCGGACTTGCCATCCGCGGCATCAGCCGCTTCTTTCGTCGCATAACGTTGTACGTAGTCTGGCAATTCATCAAGCCACAAACCATCAGCTTTTCTGCACAACGCGAAAAGAACCCTCCATTTACCTTTGACCTTGGCTTCATAGTCTTTCGGGTGGCGCATGAGTAAAGCAGCCGCATCTCCGTTTAATGGGTCATTGGGATTTGGGTATCGCAAAAGCTGCGGGAGGAAGACCTCGAAGATATTAATCATATCTAAGCAACGCATTAAGAAGTCATTCATTCCGGGTACAATATGATACAGCGAGCGGAACGCACCGAACATTGGTGACCATGTTTGATTGATCACATCTAGACAGACTGAACCGCTACTGGCATAGAAAGTCAGGTGGTGCAAATGGAGGACCAAGCGATAGGCGTATGAACATTGAACATACAGTTCATCGATATTCGGATGGAAAATCTTGTTCATAAATCCGATGGATGGAGACTTGTATGGATATTGATCAGGAAGTTCTACATGAATCTTCCAAACACCTCCGGCAAATGGCGCTATGAGATTCATTAGATTAGTATGATTTATCACACACGGAGCAGCATAGTAAACTAATCTGCACGCACTTTCCTCCGGACCATGAAAGCGGACATAGAGCTCCTGGATGTTATCGTTCACAAGGGTCACCTCATAATCCGACATAAGCCTAATACCGAAATGGATCATAATCAGAGACGAGCTCGCCACAAAACGTTGAAGAGCAATACCCACAGCTTCATAACGTCCGTCTCGATGCGACGCTTGCTGGGATTGCTGTATAGGCGATAGGAACGTATCAATCAAAGTGATATTGGTGTAGGTGAAAGAGATACTTATCATGGTTCCGTGAGCCAAGGGCGATGTGAGATGGCAAGAGCGGTGGGGGAATGAGCGAGGAGAACGCAAAGGGCGAGAGTAGATTGGAAAGGAGGCGTTAGCAATGGTGGTCAGGTTAAGTACCCGTCAAGTGTGCGCGCTGATCACTTCGGAACTTACCGCTTTCGTATCTTC
Organism: Inonotus obliquus; assembly: GCA_032164295.1. Lineage (NCBI taxonomy): Eukaryota > Fungi > Basidiomycota > Agaricomycetes > Hymenochaetales > Hymenochaetaceae > Inonotus > Inonotus obliquus. The sequence continues at coordinate 1,846,657 of JAJHTX010000004.1, forward strand.
GAAACATCTCATCACCTCCTCAAATATGAAACTCCGTTCAAGATACATGTTCATGATCTATAGCAAACATGGTTCTACAACACAAAACGCCTGAAGAAATAACACAACGGTATTACAATCGTCCTTTAATCCCCATCTTATTGTCCGTTCTAAATCCCTACGCTACTCCGCTCGCGGTACTCGGCGTACGGCATCGGTCATCCGAAACCGTCGTAGCACGACTAATAATACCATTCTTCCACTACGCATCGGACGGCATCGTCGGGGCATGTCCAAGGTCTGTTGCGGAGACCTCCAGGTTCAGGTTTATCTGATTGAACGCCGACCCGTTGTGGTGGTCTCCGAACTCTGTCGCGGTTTCTGTTTTGCTCAAGACCTCCGTACCCGTGTCCGAAAGGGCTCAAGCTTGTTCGGGAAGGTGGTTCGTTATCCACATGGTGTGGCGCATCTAGAGGTGGGTCGTGGAGGTCATGGAGGTCATGGAAATCTTGGTGATCATGGTTGTTGTTGCTTTGACCATAGGCTCGATGTGCGACGAACAAGGCTGTTACTGCGTTTAGTACGTGGGCCCGGAAGTACGAACCGGACTTACCCATTGTAAAGAGCGCAAAACCACCTAGAAGCAGCATTTCTTCCTGCGTTGTCGTGAGCACTCGACCTTGGCGTCGGTGATGGGTGACGATTCTGACCAGGAGACCGTCAACTATTTTCCGCCAAGTTCACGACTTAAACGTACAGGAGCATAAGCGTGGAAATAGCTATGATGGCGATTGAGGTCTGTGTCACTGTGAAAGTATCTGTGAGATATTAACATCAGTATAAGTCCTCTGTTTTCTCGAATACTGTATTTGGGTTTACTTACATAGAGAATCGGGCATTCTTTTGATTATATGGCGTGCTGATAATATCAACACGGAGGCTACATCGTGAAACGTGGATGCCGCAAGGACAACGGGACCATAGTATGCAGAGAATTTAGACATTCAGAGCATATTATATTTTGCAAAAACCATGTCGAATCACCAATGAATATCGTGCGCAAGACATGCCCACGAAACAGAGCCATCTTGGATGTTGAGTATCTCTCCAAAAAGGTGGTTGAAAGAAGAAGACAAAAGAAGCAACTGAAGAATTCGAAATGAGCCAAGGGACCAGCGGTGCAATGAGGAATGAGGTTATGAAGACGCTTCCGGGGTCTTGGTTTGATTGAGGAAGCTATTGAGATCACTTGTTATATCGAACAAAAGGAAGGAAATTGAATGGTGGATGGGAGGCTCGAGATTGGTTCGAGTTTAAGATTGTCTTGTGTTTTGACAACGCTGAGGCCACGAGGCCAAGGACATCAGACGATGCCGCATTGTGTGAGTAAAGAAATGTGTATCCCGCAGCGCGCACAAAAGGACATCGCATTGGGCGTTACATCACTGCCATCAGATCAATAGAGGGTTTGAACGTGGTAAAGACGTGTTTCTCATTCTCAACAAACAAGTTGTATGTTTCAAATCAGGCAGTCCCAGCCGCCTATTTCTGATGTATTTCGATTTCTGTTCTTGTCTCTGCTTCTAAACAGGTAAACATACCCTAAAAGTGTGTTAGCTATGCGTGTTAAATATCGTTACAAAATAACAACAAAAATATAGAAACATGTTTTGTCAAAAGAGGCGAACACGTAAATAGTCTAGCATGCATTTCATTTCATCGTTTTCGTTCTGTTCTGTGTCCCATCTAAAATCATATCGTCAACTTCATCAAGACGATCCACCACCGTACCCAATCCACCCAATCCCGAAATCCGATCAGTGCTTTCTCAATCTCAAAACGTCATCCCGCTAGCCCAACTTTCTCAGCAGCTATTTCGAGGTTTTACTTCCTCTACACTCCTCCCAAATGTCCTGGTACCTGCTGAACCGTTGGCATTCCTCCAGGGTTCGGCTGAATGACGACGGAATGTCCTGGAGCTTGTTGAATGACGTAGGGCATTTGACCATTCCCGTACATCATGGGTTGTCCATAGCCGTACCCATAACCCCCATAACCCCCACCTCCTGCCGCACCAAGCCCAGGAAGGATTGCTGTGTCCTCGTACCATGCTCGAGGGTTCATTGCTGCAAGTGTACTGCCCAATTTGAGAGTTACGAGCAAGGCAATGAGGACTGAAGAGATTTGGATGAGCGGACATTATAAGCGTGAGGTGAGGTATAACCTGAAGTGGAGAAAGCTGTACGTACGAATGCCGAAGTTGAACCAGGAGAACGCCATGACGGATTTCATCTGATAACAATACTGCTGCGCAGACACTACATAATTATTAGATCACATTCTAGCAATGGCAATTTGGTTACTCACTCGTTCCACCTTTCGTCTCCTGCCTCCCACTAACAGAGAAACACTCGACATGACCAATAACGTCACTGAGATATATGTGATGAGTAGCGAGCTATCGGAGGACTGGAATTACACTCACGATGACCAGGCTGCCAGAGCTGCAATGCAATAGAGGCAATGTTTAGTACGACGAAGAACCGAAGGCTCAAATGAAAACGCACCCAACCAAAGTACGGCCAACACGAAGAATATGATCGTATCATATAGAAGGGTAGAACGCAGAGCACTTCAAGCGCAGCAAGAGTCAGCCAGATACCCATAAACCAACCACTTGCAACATCGAATACGCACAGGAAGATGCAAACGAGAATCGTCAAGGAAGGCACGATCACACTGAATATCGTATAATCGCCTATGCAACGCAGTCAATCAACAATCAAGGCATCTAGGTCAATCTAAGCGAAAGATACGCACGATGGATATTTGGGAGGAAGAGTGCAGCGAAGTTCGCAGCAAGTCCTAGCACAACAGCAGAGGCGATGAAGACAACGCCTACACGAAGAAAAATTTACGACAATATTCAGCGAGGACCAAAAATGGCGACCTACCGAACTCAATGTACCGCTGAACCCGTAAACTCGGCATGGTTGATAACCGCGAAAGCAGGGGGAAGATCGTTCGTCAGTGATAATTCCAGTACCAATAGTTCGTCAATCGTAACTCGTGCGCAGTTAAGTAAGAAAGTCCCCTTGGCGAGTCGTGGTCCGCAAGGAAGAGGTGAGGCACTCAGAGCAGATAAAAATTCTGAGTTGATTTTGCACATTTGTTTATAGGGTTTCGCGTGTACAAATTCAGAACGCGTCTCCCTCAACTTGGATCACATGATATAAACACGTGGTGTCACTCATTCTTTCTGATGACTAAGCAGCCTATTTCGGCTTGCTCACCAGATTCGTTCACCCCGCCTCGTGTTGCATCGCAATGCACTGTGTCGGCCAAATAAGGTAAGTAGAATACAGTGTTTATTTCATTTCTTTGTCGTCTATATTGGTACATGTACAGCTTCCAATAACCAGTTATGTTCATGTCAACACCTTTCCCCGTCATAACTTACCATCAGCCCAAATATGAGGGGTATATCGTGTTAGCTCATTTACGCGGAAGTGGGGGTCGCGTTGTCGTGTTTGTTCTCCTGGAACTTGAGGGTTCTACCCTTCTGCGTTCTGGTTCCCGTGGTCGTTCGCGTTCACGGTCTCGTTCGCGCTCACGATGACGGTCACGCCCTTGATCTCGATTACGATCAACGTTACGGTCTCGAGTAGCGGCTCGTGTATGCGCGGCGGGTGCCTGCCTGGGCCGTTCCACCCACACCCAGAACGCTGATTTGCGATATTCAGCCACCTTGGGCTTCTCGGCTACGGCAGTAGCGTTCGGTCGTCTTGTACTGCCCTTGCGACGACTAGGCATCGCGGTCACCGGTGCCGGCAAAAATCTACTGCGCGAATTGTGCGTATATGGACCAGACTTGGGCCCATTTCCGAACCATGGGTATACAGGTACTGGATACAACCAGACCTTCTTGTGTCCCTTTCGGTGCTCTCGGAGTGCCAGAAATAATAAAAATAGCAAAAATCCCCAAGCTGTAAGACAGAATGGTCATTAGTACTCATGCTTGCGGCGAGGGCCGCCCAAAAGTAGAACTACTCACCTAAAATAAGATTAAATATTGAGAAGGCTTCTAAGACCCTGTATTGCGCATGGAATATATCCGTTGTAACTAAAAGGAGACTCTCAATTCCCAGAACTTGAAACTTTGCGGAAGAAACTTACACCCGGGAAATTCTACGGGATCTTCAAGAGTTGAATCGGAAGAAAAGCATTCCACGTCTGCTTCAGATGACTCGGACGCTGCAAGGAAACTCCCCAGAGCTAGCCATAAGACAGCTAACAATCCCAAGCTGGCGAGCTCTATCCGTGTTGAGACCAAACTTCTTTGTCTGAAAGCCGTTGACGCGAGTCTACAAGGCGGCGCGGAGAAAATTTCAACTGCGTCCGAAATTTCAAACAGGGATGAACGTACAAAGCGAGGGCAACTGTAAGGCTGGCGGCCGACACGAATATTGCAAATGGGACGAAGCGAGCTGCGAAATTTGTTTATGTGTGTCCCTCGTTGTCAACAAGCATGATATACCCACTCAAATCAGAAGAAACCAGAATTTGTTGGAAATGCCCCGCAATTGCCAGACAGATAACGGTGCACACAAGAATCCCGACTGATAGGTAAAATATCAGACGCGAAGTCGGTAGAAGAGACGAATAATATCTACTCACTTAACACCCCTAGCCGAATTATATTAAAAAGTGAAGGCATGCGCGACTTCTTCGGCGCTAAGCTGGAAGACGTCGATAACCGCCTGACACGAGAGCGACCACTAAAGAGATTCATGGTTGTAGGCATGGTCAAAGAAGGAAGGACCTCTGACTAGCGCTCTAAAGATGATTGAGAAAAGCACAAAGAGACGCGAAGTGACGCTGCCCGCAAGTCTTCTTATCCCGTAAACTGATGGTTGGGATGGCAAAGCGAGGAAGATGCGTGGCAGAGAGAGGGCGGGACGGAAAGCAGGCGGACAAGGGGAGGATGGGTCTGGGGATAAGAAGGGGAATCAGATCCACGAGTCAGACCGGCTGGCAAGGAGGTGTGGCTTTTGTACATTTTGCGTGTGTATGAACAAAGATCCGATAGAAGCTCTCGGTGTCGAGATCTTAGTTAGCACGGCGACAGAGGCAGGGGACATCCTGAGAGACTTGCACATGCCTCGAGGCCAGCAATTTGCTTCTTGCGGGATCAGAAGAATTTCCGCATAGCCGCCGAATGCCTCGTGTAGCTTAGTCACCAATTTACTCACCGATCTGGGCTTCACTCAGAATTCAGTCTCCTCTCTCTCTGGACCGTTAAAAATGTGAAACAGAGAAATTTTTCAGCCGATAGGGTGAAATGGAGGAGCATAGCATTCATAGAAACAAACTACTTGTCACGTTGTTCTACTGTACACCTGTTGTAGTTTCCATAATTATCCGCGAACCTACATCAGCCCACTTCAGCGCGCAAGGTATCTCCGAGAATGGCGAATTCGGCCAAGCATTCCGGGTTCCTTAAAGTAGCAGGATTAACCGTGATCGAGGAACCATTGATCATCTGAACTCAGACGAAGCACCTTGTCAGATACACGTTGTCGACGCGAGGGGGGAGCCTAATTCTAAAGCCAATAAATAGGATAGACTCACCTTCTTCACGGGAACCTCGACTCGCTTTCCGTTCAGTGTGTAAGGAATGTCACTTACCTGAAGGATCTATATCGGAGCAATAACTCAGTTAACTTGCTTCCGTGACTCCTAAGTGGGTGATAGAAGTGAAAACAAGTGAAGAGAATCCAGAATTGTAAAGTACAAAGGGACAGAAGAGAGTTGGGACGAAAGAAGGGAAGTGAACAGCACTGCTCACCCGCTCGGGAACATGGCGCGCAGTTCTACGCGTACGGATTTCAGCTTTGATCCGCTTCACCAGTTCGGCTGTACATGTATACCCCTCATGCAGCTTAATGAACAAAACCACGCGTTCGTCCGCGCCGCCGCTGACGGCCTGCCCTACGGCAAGGCAATCAACAATTACATGACCTGGTGGCGTTGTGGGTCCCGGTTTAAAGCACATGTCTATCACATCGTAGATTTCAGCTGAACCGAAGCGTACCCCTCCCGGGTTCCTGGAGAAAAGGATTCATCATCGAAAAGGCGGTGACACGAAATCAGTCAGGGTCAACGAAATGAAGGAGGCGGTCGTGAACACTTACAGGACACCGTCACTCCGACCGAGCATGACAATTCCACCCCCATTTCCGCGTCTTGAAGGCGTGAGTAGAACATGGTCGCCGTGATCTAGGCAAGTACACGACGCGTAAGCCAATCTTTAATCACTGTTCCAGGGGTTGGAGCTGCCACGAGATAATAAAAGTATATGAAGTCCGAAGAGTCGTAACTCTCTATTATCCGAAGCACAGATTCCCAACGATAGCTTGGGAAATAATTAGAATCAAATGAACACCTACACCACACGTTTTTGAATTCGGAAAAGTACGCAGCCTGATGTCTCGTTTCTGCAGCGGCAATTGCCTCCGTATCCGTGTCAGGAAAGCCTGGCAACGGCCAGAAGCCCGCAGGCTGGCACGGGAAGGGGCGCACGCATACGAGCTCACCAGCCTGTCCCGGACGGCAAACCGAACCGTCTGGAGCGAATGTCTCGATTGCCATACCGAGCTCCCGACATTGAATCTCTCCACGGTACACAGGCAAGGCGGTGTTCATACCCGCAAAGAGGGAACATATATCCGTCCCACCTGATCATGTAGAACCAGTGTGGATGTCACAGTGGACAGTCAGCCGGTCATTCGTGGGTACCGTAAAGTAAAGGACACACCCGTTATCGATGCCAGAAGCACGCTAGGACGAATGTGTTCATAAACGTAATCGTAAGAGGATCCAGGAAGGGGTGAACCAGTCGAATAGATGTGCCTCAATGTAGAGAGCCTATGGTGTGCCCTGGGCTTATACACTTTCTAAGCCAAAGAGGAACGTTCCGGCCGTGGGTCAAAGTTCTCACATAGAACAAACTTAGCTGTACTCACAGATAACTGGTCGATGTATTTAGCACTCGTGCCAAAAATTGTGATGCCTAGCTCGTCGACCAAATGCCACAGGAATGCCGGATCGCGGAGCGGACTACCGTCATAAAGCACAAGAGTGCATCCACACGCAAGATCCGACACTAGGAAATTCCACATCATCCAGCCGCTGATGACATAGAAGACGGAGGTACGGGCACCGCAAATGGCGAACGTCGGCGACCAAATTAGCAGCGGATAGCCGTTATCCGGTTTACAATACGTCAGCTTCTATTTCTTGAGATATTCGATAGCGCTTACGTCGTGGTGTAGTAGAAGAAAACGTCCTCTGGACGAAGATCGGCACATATCTTGAATTCTTTCAGTAATTGCAAGAGCATGCCTCCGGCGCGATGCACGATGGGTCTTACTCAATTGTCAGAATTATGCCACCTTTTACCCTAGACTTTACGTGCTTGTGCTTACTTTGGCCTTCCTGAACAATCTGAAATGAGAGTAGCCACACACAAGAATCATGTTTCACTTACCAGTTGTCCCAGAACTGAACAGAATCCAAAGAGGCCAGTTGAATCCCAGCCGAATCCATAATATGTTACCGTGTGTATCTCTCCCGAGCTTCTTTGTTTTACCCTTTCTAACGAAGTCACTCCAATCTTCCCAGCTATCATTCCAACCACTGAAAGGGTTTGCAAGCGCGTCTATTACAACAACCTTTTGGGGAGTGCATGAAGCCGCCCCCATGCCTTCCAGCAAGGCTGATAATTTAGGCAGATGCGGATGTACTTTGCCATTGTAACTTTCCGAATGTGAAATTCAGCCCTTTGCTTCTAAGCAGCAAATTTCGTGATCTTACACAACACCATTTACGCTGAAGACGACCTTTGGTTTGACTTGCTCAAAACTAGTCTGATATCAGTATCCGAACGGACATTCATGTTGCATGGTACCTACCGCTCCAGGACACCTTCCGGACCAAAGTCGGCTGCCGCACTGACCCAAATACAGCCTGTACCAAATTCATTCAGGGACAAATGTCGTTATCGTGAAATTTGGGAAGTCCTATGTCCTACCGATAGCAGATACCGCTAGACAGGCCGCGATGTTCTCCTAGGAACACGTCTTGAGTCAAGAATTCGGCCGTTTGATTGGACGGACATACAATGCAGTTCGAACAGTAAGAGCCAACGCGATCGCCAGGCTGCAATCCGAGGTCCAGCAGAGCAGAGACTAAATCGGCGACAAGTGTGTACAACTCAGAATAGGTTATCCTCCTGAGGCTTACAGGGTCATACTGCTCTCCGAGGAGAGGCTCGACTTTGCATGCGTGGAAGTAAGCTCAATCATCTCACACGGCGATTCATAACGTACCGACTTGCACAAGTGCAATGCGCTCTCCCTCCGCACCACTTCTCCATCTTAACATATTCTCTGCCCAATTCAACTTTGTCTCAGGGTCCTTGAACCAATCAGGATTCTCCGGAGGACGACAAGTCTCGTCAACGACATGTTTACCCTTCGAACCTATGATGCCAACGTCGTCCCAAACTGTGCCCCAAAAGTCCGTTTGACGCGTCACCGAGAACTGCCAGAGGTCTTCGTAAGTTGCGAGGGGCGGGTCAAGCGCATACTTGTCGTTGAGTAACCTTAGTAAAGCGAACGTTGGTGTGTCTTCTGGGTTCGTTGGCTCCCAGAGGGGCGTAATTGCTGACTCAGATGTGGGAGGTTGCGCATCAGATATCTGTGATAAAGCGGCGTTTGACATGGTAGGAGTGGCATAAGTGAAGATTATTATTGAGAATGCGGATGCATATTCACTATGCGGGTGGAGAGTTGAGAGCACATGGCAATTGAGGCAGGTGATGATCCGCTCCGTTCTCACTCTGCGACGACGTCCAATCCTATGATCAACGTCGGATTGCGCGACTTGATCACCAGCTGTACCAGAAACTTTACTGAAGCGGTTGAGCATGTGAGCAATACAGTCATTACGAAACAATTCGCCCAGTCTTCAACCCCGCCTTGTGCCCTGGGTAATACGTCAAACATTCGAAGAGAGATGAAGTCACTGGAATTGCGATAAGGTGCACTGCATTCGCCGAGGATGCCCGCAAGCAAGACTTTATCCACGAAACGATAGGTGAGGTAAGTAAATGGAAGGGACACTACTTCTATGCTAACCCCAAGAATCCATTCATCGTCTTCTCAGTGCATCTTTTGGATGTACGTGGCAAATTGTTAGGTCCAAAGATGGCATAGGTTGGTCTTTTCCCTTGATTGGTTTACGAAAACGAGCAAGCCGGCAGCGATGACGGTCATGATGGCATCGACAAAGTTTGAATAGGAGGTGAATGCTCCACGTTCGTCGGAGGCTGAAAGGTATTCGGTACTCGTCTAACTGAAAGAGCTGTGTGCGAGAACATCGCATCTGTGCGGATGTTTACAGGCGTTTTCCTATGTGAGACTTGCGGAGATTAGGCACGCATCAGAAGCATGCAATAATCTATTGTCACTTGTAAGACCATCTACGTGGTGTGTCCAGAACAGCCTCCCGTTCATAATACAAGGAACGAGGATTTGACTCCTAAGCTCTTGTGCATCCACAAGAGAGAATCTGACGGTTAGCGAGAGCACAGTCGGTTCCCGATGCAGCGTCGGAGCCGGCCGTGAGGCAAGCCAAGTCAAGCCGACTGAGGCGGGGGAAGGGACCGGAAAAAACGTAATAGCCGGCCGGATGAGAGTGAGTCATCAATATTGAAGGAAAGGAACGTGCGATTCAGCCACAGGGTTAAAATAAAATAGAAGCGCGTTCTGTTCAGTCTTGGCTTTCCTCCCCTTCTTTCTTTTCTTCCGCGTCACTCTTATTCCAACCACCCACAGACTCACCTCGGTCTCTCCCCACTGCCCCCTTATAACCGCTCACTAAGCTTTCGCACTACCACTCGCGTCCCTATAAAGTCGCCTTCTCTCTCCCTTCAACCACCCACCTCCTTTCTTTGCTGCCAATCCTCAACACTCCCGAGCATCCTGCCATGGACAAGTATTACGCCCCCCACACTCCAGAGTACAGGGCTCACAGTCGCATACAGTACGCCCCTTTGCACTTTTATTTCCGCCACCGGCCGCATTGTTAATTTCCTTCGCAGAGAGACCTACCTTTGGGAAGATGAACACGGCTCCCTCAACGAAACGCTTATTGCTCTTAGCGCCGCTTACCAAGCCCTTGCTCGCTACATCACCGGTGCTGACATCTATTTGATGCCACGCTCGCAGTCGGACCTGCAAGAGAAATTGTGCGTTCCTGATGGTTGTACATACATGGCAGACACTGACGTTAAGCTTAGAAAGCGGTATGCTGCGGATGCCATTCACAACATGATTGCACAGTCAAGACAGCCCATCAGAGAGGGAGGGTATGGGAGAGTGAGTGCCCTTTGTCCTAAGTGTATGCTGTTCGAGGCTGAGGCGTCCGCATAGATCCTCACCCTCGCTCACCGCTCTATCCGCTCGGTCCTTACAACTGAGAATAACACAGCCGACTTACTCAACATGCATGTCAAGCGCGACGAGGAGAGCACTCACTCACATGAATTACCCCAATCCCCAGGTAGAACGATCGTGACAAAGTGAAGCGCACATATGATATCCTGTCGACGCCGTATATTGTTATTGTCTTCGCCTCTCGTGTACCACTACCGCCGCCACCATTGCCTCACTTCTCAATGCACTCGTACTGTAATCCACCCGGCAAGAAAGGACGCGCCTTTTTAGCTGTTACTATTTTTTTTCTTCGCTGTGATTTTATTATTTTACCCTCACTGTCGAGCAAGGTTATTCTTATTTGAACTCGCAGCAGATTGCAAGCATACCATTCTGTACTTAACTAGAAAGTTCCAATGTATACAGAGAATATTGTGAATAGCTATTGTTATCAATGTGGAGATTTGTTTATTTGTTTGTATATGGATTTGCAATGAAGGAACGTGCGTTGTCTGCCGTGCCGTTGGAAGCAACTGCCATCCTACTTCTCCACTACCCGTTGTCTACTGAATAAGTAGCCTCGCCGCCTGAGATGAACATAACGTGCAGTCTCCTATAGCTATTATAGATCCTGGCTTGTTTCTCGAGGACTTTCCTCCTTTCCCTCAAACCACAATGTTGCCTTCAGCTCTCTCACTCATCTTCGTCTCGTTTCTATGTCGCGTCGGTGACTCCAACGCCTCTCCTGTTCAAGTGCCATTGGCACTTTCCCCGGCATCAGGGGAGCTAGGTGTGTGAAAGTTTGGCTCCGACGCAGGTTGAACCAGTACTGACCGAGGTATCACATTCAACAACTTGCATGCGCTCTATGTCCGACACAATACTGCTCACGCTGCTCCGACATTCCGTCTGTCCCCAGTTTCGCATGGAGGAACAGGCCTCAAGGGTCGCTTCTTGCATCTCACGGACCTTCATCCAGACATGTATTACCGCCCAGATACCTCGGAATCGACCGCATGCCACAGGCGCAAGCCGAAGAAGGAGAAGGAGCGTGGTGGATTTTATGGACTTCCGTACGGGTAAGACCGTTGCCTTTATTATTGCTTTACATATCGTTCACTAACTTCATCGTGTACAGAGACTGTGATTCACCGTTTGCACTTACCAACTTTACGCTCGACTTCCTGGACAAACACTGGGCGAAGGAAATAGACTTTGTTATTTGTAAGTTATTCTATCCTGAAACTGAGCCTCGGACCATTCACTCCATCGATGCCACACATGCTTTAGGGACCGGAGACAGTGCAAGGTATGGCGCCTCTAGGCCGTGTTTCATCCTTGCTAAGATGAATTCTCATAATTAATTTCGCATAGACATGATAATGACCGCAGGATTCCTCGAACTCCTGACGAGATTTACGAACTTAATCGCGCCATGGTGCATAGAATGAACGAAATTTTCACTTCGCGTGGTATACCCGTAGTGCCTACTTTAGGTAAGTGATTACAGTCATTTCGATATAGCTTCCTGAGGGCGAGACTTTGCTTCCGTGGCTTAGGCAATAATGATGTCTGGCGTGAGTATTTTCCCAGGAGCCTGATCTTAAGATTCTGAGACGACTCTATTTTGATTTTGATACTTCGATCTTCGCAGCGCATGTGAGTTGCCTTTCCAGGTGGTGCAAATTGATTGACTTTGACCCCGCCTCCTCAGAATATTATGACAGCAGGTAGGTCTGCCCTACAGCTGCAATGGCCGTCAAGATAAACATCCGTATAGGTCCAAATAGCATCACGAATGAATATTCAAGGTGAGACGCCATTCACTTAGGATCACTTGTTACGCAGCCTTTGTTGCATCAGAAATGGAGCTCGAGTCCATCTCAATCATGATTTTGATCAAAAAATCATCGACATACCCTATGACTGTATTGCCTCTCTTGAAAGCGAACACTTGTTGCCCTTGGGGGCCCAGGTCCACGCGGAGATAGGATGTGATTGGGGATTTGACTTGTAGTAGATGATGATTACATCTCCTTGACCATAATGAGTCCGATACTGACGTTACCTTTGCCTTTCCGCGACGCATAATTTCTGTGTGGCCGCCTGTCGGATCCTGCCCTTTCCCCCCTACTCAATAGCATTTGGAGGTCATTCATACCTTTTGAGAGCTTTCAAGTGTTTCAACGGGGCGGCTACTATTCCGTTGAAGTAGTCCCGGACGAAGTGGCTGCCATCAGCCTGAATACTATGTACTTCTATGATTCAAACAAGGGTACGTGATTCGTTCCTAGCACTTCCTTTATTCTGTGCCTTCGTCATCGCCCCGTTGCCTGGTTTGCCCATTAATCATGATGAATGTCAGGCGGGTATTGAAGAACATTCTCTCACCGCCATCGGCGGATCACGTATTCTTACCTGGCACCCATCTGCTTCTGTTGTTTTTGATCAACTTCGCCGTTAAACCGTTGTCTCGAATGCCTCACAGCCATTGACTAACTCCTTCATCCTCTGTATACGTACGCAACCATCATCGTCATGGGAATATCTTACCACATCGTTGTGATTGGTCAATGGCACGAATTCCCTTTGTCAATCCTGCCAATATTACGTTCTGTGTGCGGTTTGATGGTATTGATGAACATCTATGGGCTGATGAACTGTCCTGGTACACCCAATCGTTCGATCGTGCGCCATCTATTTGTCCACGCGCTGCGCCACCCTCCTGGTCTACTTCGGATTTACTGGATTTGGCTTTTCACATTTGCGCGAACCAGCCGTGGGAGGCTGCGAGTACGGTGATGACAATGACCCAGGAAACCTCCAGTTCGACTGGCTTGAGGTTCAGCTGGATCGATACCGTGAACGCGGAATGCAGGTGGGTGATCTCGGTTTTGGCAGTTCGTGGTCGAGGACTAACCCAAATATTGCATTTATTTCCTTGTATCCTTTAATTCAATCGGACCAATAACGAATTGAAACTTGTGTGGATGAACACGCATTCGGTCCGTTCCGAAATTTACGGTTGGTTGCCGGCTTGGGCACAACGTTACTCTGTGCTCGGTTGCTGCACAACGATCGACGGCGATGGCAACGACGGATGGCTGTGCGCACCTTCCCCGCATTGGTGACAATCTTCTCTGATCCTGTTAGGTCTGGGTTTCCGGACACGTCCCGCCGTCACCAGGAAATTACTTCCCGGGATGCGTATGTTTCACTGTTTTTCCATTTGACAAAGACTATCCGCTAATCGCTTCCTATTATTTCTATTGCTTGGCGCTTGCATGTTGGTAGTTTGTTCGGTACGCAGATCTGGTATTGCGATATCAGGATACAATACTCGGACATCTATTCGGCGTAAGTACTGTTCGCGTTCCTTTTCTTTCTTTCTATCTTCATCTGGCTACGCCCGGAGCGATCGAATCACGTCCGTTGGTGATTCCGGAGGAACCCCTGGTCGCGATTTGAAGTTTCTTTCTCCATGCGCTCGCGCCCATGCTCTGGAGTGTGCACTTAGCTTTTGTACCGAATTGGAGTCGTTGCTCCGGAATTAAATCGTCCTTCGCGACACAGAATCCGAATGCTCTTTTATCTGATTGGAGACAGTATACTGACTTTAAACTTTTCTCTTAGCATATGAATGTGGACCACGTGAGTACATTACAGTTCTTCGCAATTTCGGAGTGAATCTAACTTTGCTTCTTTGAATTCGGAAACGGGATTAGTTCTTCTTCCTAGAAATGGATGATACGAACTTGCCTGATGAGAGCTTGAACATGGCCAGGAAAACAGGCGAGGTCGGCGAAGAGAGCCATTCATCCCTTGCGGAAGTACTCCTGCAGGACTTCAGCATGCTTCCAAAGAAGAGCAAGACCGACTTGGACGAGTATGCGGTGATCAATGTTGGACCTTCTGTGGTGCCGAATCCGTACCTCCCGACTTTCCGCATCTATGCATATAACGCCACGGGTGAGGAGGACACAGGACATGAGTTAGCAGACGATGAGGTTGACTCTACGAAAAAGAGTAAGAAAGACAAGAAGAAGAAGAAAAAGGGGTCGAAGCGGAAGCATGGGCACCGGCATCCCAAAAAGGATACGACTATTGACTGCAAGAAGAAAGAGAACCGTGGGACATGGGCGTGCCGGCCACGGAAGCCGCATTATGCAAGCAAGGACTCGCCAAGCCGGCAGAACAGACGATGGACTCCGCTCGGGTATGCACAGGCACGTGTTACATCTTTCCCCTGTTCCCTGTTCCTTTGAGAAAAGCTGATGAGGAAGAATAATAGTACTGGATGCCAGGATTGGGCGAGGCGAGCAAGGATGAGAAGCCCAAGTACAAGCTGGAATACACGACAGTGAGCGGACCTGATGCACGACGGCTGTTCCCGATGAAAGAATTGCCCAAGTCATTGCGGGGCTCGGAAGAAGGAGGAGTAGCGAAGAAGGGGAAGAAATACACACCATACAAGATGGGTGACCTTACGATCGGGTCATATCTTTTGCTAGCCCGACGGCTGGGAGATGAGAAAGAGAAGGGGCTTCGAGAGTTGTTCCAGCGTTACATGTATCAGAAATAAATCTAGGGTGACCGGGGGGGGTGGGTACACAGAGATTGTGTATGTAATATTTTAGAAGAATGGCCGGTTTAAAAGGCTGGTCCGGTTGCCTTGACACCCAGCCAGCTGTTAGTCGTTCATTCCGCTCTCTATCCCTGTGCAATCTTCACCGTCTTCTCTCCTCTTATTCCTACGCGCTCTCTCAATCTCTATTAACGATCCCCCTCATCTCCTCTCTCACCCATCTTTCTCGCTTCATCTCATCCCTAGTCCGGCTGGTCCGCTACCATCCTTTTTTTCTTCTTGTCATTAACAAAACCTTTTTTGTTTCCATTCCATTCGCTCACTCGTCCGTGCTGCTGCATCTTTAGCCGTATCCTGCAAAGTATTTTGGCCTTTGTTGTGTGTTATCATATAAAGTCGTTCGACAGCCGGCATCGTCGCTCACATGAACGGCGCGATGCAGATGTCCATGCTCCCATCAGCAGTATCTCTTGACTTTCTTCCACACCACCCGCATTCGCGTTCCGGTTCGGTCTCTTCAGTCTCTTCACATTCCAGCTCCCGGCCACAGTCGTCCCAGGGTCACCCATTACTGCCTGCGCATAACGCCGTGCACGATTTGAACGGAGGGGTAAATCTTGACTTATATAGGAGCGCTTATACCCACACCAGGCACTCTTCTTCGTCTACCGCTTTCTCCACAGACCTCGCTTCACCCGCCGACTCCCCGCCATCACAACACGCCCTGGCGACTTCAGCTCCTCCAGGCCATCCAGGCTCACTCAAAACAAGCACTAGCGGTCTTCGTCAGACGCACATTCGCGCTGCTCGCGCCGCCACGTCGCCCTATCCGAGGGATGCAGATAGCGTCTACTCGTCCTCGAGCGAGAACGAGGACATGTCTCTCTTTTTCAATAACCCCTCCCCACCGGATTACACACAAATGTATCTTCAGAGTTCTGTGCATGCGCATCCACACCAACACGAGCACATCTCCGCCATTGGGCAGTTTGGTCGCATGACCCTCGGCCCTGATCACGCTCTGGAGCAGCTTGCTGCCAACGTCCGTGCAGCTACAACGACGAGTGCATCCGACAGGGCGAAGCAGATTTTTGTACAGGCCTGGTGCGTCTCACTCTCTTTTTCTCTCTTTTTTTCTCCTTTCTCTTTTATCATTATTTGCTGATCCTTGTCGATCTATCCTATATCTGGTTCTAGGCTGAATGCGAACTATGCTCCTTACCCCGACGGGAATGTACCACGCCAGGGACTTTACCTTTCTTACCGTCGCGTCTGTGATCAGTATGGGATACCACACATCAATACTGCAACGTTGGGCAAAGCTATTCGCTTGTGTTTTCCCGCCATAAAGACACGCCGTCTCGGTGTTCGGGGTAACAGCAAGTATCACTGTAAGTTGATGTTAACTCTTCCTCCTCCGCCACATTTTCCCACTCCGGTGATCTTCCTCTGATGTTGATTGACCTGACGCTGATGGTATTGTGTACGAACAGATTGTGGCATTCGCCCGACAACGGCAACCGAGATCGAGTGGCTGCAGGATTATGTCCGCAAATCAAACAGTGCTGCGACAACCAGTAAGCATAATGCTGGAGGTGCCTCAGGACCAGGTGCAAAGGCCGGAGAGGATCATTCGGAAGAGGATGACGATGAAGACGGTAGTGAAGGCGCCGCACCCTCTACTTCTGGGTCGAAACGCAATTCGCTTACGATCAACAATGGAATGAAGAGCCCATCTCTTATTCACATGGACACTGACAAGACGCCGACGACGAACACACTCCTTTCGCAGGCACAGGCGTCACAACGCGCTACCTTCCATCCTCATGCGACGATTCGCCGCCACACACTTGGGACAGATCCTATCACTGGGGCGCCAATTGTACCCGGTTCGACACATGCACCATCACCTCCCACAGCATCTGCGGCGGCTTTCATGGGGCCTGTGCAAATTCGCTCTGTGCGAGACCTTTCCGGTTTCCCGGACATTGAAGAAGCACTCGGACCGGACCCATCCTCGCCTCATGGTATTGCCGCAAGAGATGTATGGCGTTGGTTTGAAGATCATTTGAACGCACTGCTTGATAGCGTGAGGAATTACCGGTTTGATCAGTTTGAGATGAACTTGCGATCATTCTGGTCGAGCCTGAGCGGCGATCATAGGGAGGTTGTACATGCTCCGGCTGTAGCTGGCCTGATGGCAAAGGCCGATGCTCTTGTCTATAATGTGAGTCCATATTAGTTCAGGAAAAAGGCAAACATGTTAATTAGCTTTTCCTCTTTCAGGAAATCCTTGAGATTCTGCGGTCACAAATGTTGTCGCCTATACCACCGCAGGCTTTGGCTAGCTTAAGGCAACTGGCTGATAAAATGGAGAAAATACTGCTCCTTGCACTTGAGAATTATGGAAATACCTTTGTAGAACCTAAAGTAGAGCTCGGGGCTCGTTTTGGCCATCTTGTTTGTAAGTTGATTCTGAGCTAGTCATTCGTACAGGAAGCTAATTAATCTCCCCAATAATAGTACGTTTCCTAGACATCTTCCAGGTGACACAAGCACTTTCAACTGTGCTGACGAACCAGAAGCAGCTTGCGGACATGCGTCGCTCATGGCAACTCATTGATTTTGAGTCTGTTCGGAATCAATCGGCACTTGTTTGCAACTGCCGGCACGAAGATCTCGTCCAGTTGCTTGAGGTGGACTTCGTGGCACTCCTTAACAACATCTCGAAGAGCACGGAACCTGTGGGTGAAGTCATGGCATGGGCAGACAATGTCTGTGTACGTCTCATGGGTGCTCCGCGAGGGCCTGTCTCTGGCGTTGAGGAACGCTCGACTCTTTCGTCCCGAAGTATTCTGATCCGCTGGGGCTATGTCACGAGTCAAATCATGCGTGATCTGGTGCGTGGGCTCAGTTGGCGTCTAGACTCTTTTTCTCGTTGCTAACACGGGACTTTACCTTTGCAGACTATCCGTAGCGACCCGGCGTTTGGCGCGTTCCAGATCCTAAAGCTGTTCCTTGAGTACGGATTTTTTTGCGTTTAGTCTGAGGTGATCGCTGACTTCGGTCTCTTTCTCTAACTTTTTCAATCTTGATAGTGATTGGATCGGGCTGAATGTACTTCGGAGCGTCGCACTGTCAACAAATTCCGTTGCCGCATCTGTTGAGCCGGTTATCCAACAGCAGCTCTTCACTATGTCGCCGATGCAGGGACAGGAACAATATTCTGCGGGAGCTGGATCTACGGCAGGTGCACACGCAATTCTGAATGAGACACCAACGACGTCGAGTATGCTTGCGGCATTGCACGACTCGTTCGGCGGCAATGGATTGGATGCGTCCGGTGCTTTCGACTCAGGCATATCAATGAGTTTCGTTGATCCCTCTGGCGTCTCACATGATGGTGGCATGTTCGGGGACTATGGGTCTGGCAATGCGTTTGATGTTCCTGCGTTCACGGCGCATGATCTCGGGCTCAACAGCGATGCTGCGAGCGTTCACTCGAATACGTCAGAACATTCGCAGCATTCCTCCCCCGAGGCGAACATTGCACAGCCACCTGTAAAAGATGAGTCTGCACCTTAGATGACTCTCGAATCACACCGAGTTGCGGCTAGGATGCTGCCGTATGACTATGTCAGGGATTATGACGGGAAGATTGCATATATTTCTTGTCCCCCCAGTTGTGTGATGCACTATATAGTCGGCGTATTATTGTTCTAGGGAAAGGAATTAGTACACAAAGAAGGGCCACACATGCGAATATTCTATTTGATGTGATCTATAATAGGTTTTGTTTCCCACTCTCTTTCTCTCCATCTTATCTTGTTCTGAATTTATTATGAGCTGTTACATCTTGTACGGCTGCAGCGGTTCCAATGTCCGCGCAGATGATTAATCTCGGATTTATCTTCTACCCTTTTTTTTGTACAACTTCCTTTGTCCTGTCCTGCTCACGACCAGACAATCTCTCCTATTTCATTTCCTATTTTGTGTATCTCTTTGTTTCGTTTCGTTTCGTTTCTTTCTCTGTGTACAAAGCTTCCCAAAGTTCCTTGGTTGCCTCCTGCTGCTTTCGATTCTCGTTCCGTTCCGTGTGCGTCCCCCAACCAACCCTCCCTCTTGACACGATTGTGTTATCATACCTTTCGTTCCTCTCCTTCCTTTTGTCTCGATCCTCTACCCGAAGTACTTATATTTTTATATCTCTGAATGAAAAACCTGACATAACTCGTAAACGATTTTCTGTTGGAATGACGATCAGAAAGTAAACTATTTGGAAAGGGACTCGTGTAGTGCGTAGCACTGAAGGTGAGTAGAGTAAAAAAGACTGAGTGGTGATGAATCATGAATGTCGCTTTTACGTCTGTCATTGTGTAAACATTAAGTCCGATGGATGGATGATGATTGTTAGCAAATGTAAGGGATACGATACGACAGAAGGAACAAGTGGAAAAGAACGAAGAAAACTCTGTACAGTACCGTCATCGTAAGTACCGTGCACAAAACAGCTTTCCGCAACGATGGTTACCATAAATAACAACGGTGAAAGAAATAAAAAGGGATTTTATAAGAGAAATAGCAAAGCAAGCTAGACCCACTGCGCGCCCAAACCAATCTATCCACACTCCACCTATCTTTCCCCCGTGCACTGCTACGTATGCTAAGCAGTAATTTCGATACTACCCTTTACTGCTTCCTCTTCAAGCTCTGCCTCGACTTCATCAGGGGAGACGGGCCGTTCGAGTTCCACGGCCTCCGCCGGCGTGGGGGAAGGCTCAGGTGGATTTTCACCCGACCCGTTCGGGGGCGTGTCAACGCCTTTGACGCTATTACTACTGCTACTCGCAGCATTACTATCGGCAGTAACCTTGCCAGTGCCAGTGCCTAGAAGTCGCTGAATCTCAGCCTCAGCCTTGGCGACATTCTCCTGCGTTACACGACTTTGGTTGGCCTGGAACCAGGCCTTCTTCGTTTGCAGGTCTGAAACCACACGCGGGACGTCTGAAGCGGATGCGGGAGGTGGTATTGAAAGCGAAAGGAGGGCTGTGAGTGTTGGGAGAGGGATGTTCAATGAGCCAGAGGATGAAGATAAAGTAGTGGGAGTGGCGTCTCCATCTCCACTCCCGTTCACAGCACTCTTCACCCCGCCCTTTGACCTCTTGCCTCCCTTCTTACTCTTCCCACCGACAAAATATGCCTCGTCTTCCTCGCCCTTCTTCTTACGCGCGACCAGCCCAGCGGTGTCCGCCTCCACCTGACGAATCGCAAGCTTCGGCACACCAGTAAGTTCATTTTTTGTGTTAACTTGATCCGAAGTCGAGAGTCGAATGGAGCCGGTAGTCTTCCCAGAAAAGTAATCAATGAGCGTTTGGCAGTCTTCAATTTGCGCCTGGTAGGCGGGTAGTGATGCCTCTTCCCGAATCCGCTGTGCTACGTCGTTTCGTTTCGCTTCTTCTTCCGCCTGTCGCTGCTGCTTGGCACGTTCGGCACGTCGCGCACGATCCTCATGGACCTTCGCCCAGTACTGATCATTCTCCTCGCGGAACCTTCGTGCAGAATCACGTTTCTGCCTAAAAAGCTCGTCTAGCTCCTCCTTGAGTTCCCTTCGCTCGTCAAAGAGTTGGTTGCGATTCTTGTGGAACTCGTCACCCTCTTTTCTGATTTCGTCAAGCTCGGCCTTGATCGCCACAGCACGGTTGGACAGGGCTTTCGCCTCCGGATCATCGAGTTGGATGCGTAGTTCCTCGGCTTGGGCTTTGTCACGCTCGATGGACTCCTGATCCGCTTGGAAGGTTTCCACCGACTTTCGAAGTCGTCTGCAATTCGTGATCTCCGCTAATGCACGTTTTTCCTCGACAAGCTTCATGGTACCGGAATCAACCTGTTTCTCGAGTAGCCTACAGCCACAATTCAGAAAACGTGCATTTAATGGACGACAAAAGCGTACCTTATGTGTGCGTCGACATCTGCCACGGACTTGAACTGCGTTTTGCCTTTAGCCACCTGCAAATCCTTGACCTTTTCAATCAAACTCATAAGCAACATATGTATACTGTAGTGGTAAAAAATCGTACCCTCTTTGAAATGCTTTCATCGAGTGTCTTCAACTGAGTGACAAGTTGATCACGCGAATTTCCTTGCGTTTCTCTTATTTTGTTCAATTCAGCGAACAATTCCGCTCTTCGTTCGGCGCCAGGACCAGAGCTCGAACCGGAGTTAATTTTTTGCTTGATTGCATCCTACAGACATGACCGATCGGGGTGACGCGGAAGCGGAAGAGTGATGAGAAGCTGCTGGAATGTGCGCTAGAAGAAAGAGGGGCAGAGACTCACCATCTTCGTTTGAAGTCCGTCGATTTTAGCTTTGAGTTCGTCCTGCTCCGCGTCGTATTCCTTCTTGTCCGGCTTCGTGACCCGTACGAATGCACCTTTCGGTGCATCTTCACTCAGAGGTGTGGCTGCACCACTCACACTGGGAGAGGGCGTCGATGCAGTGGCGGGAGCAAGCTTGGGCTTCCCAGCTCCGGTCTTTCCACCCTTGGGAGCGGCACCGTTGGTCTTTGCCTTTGTAGTAGCAGCCATTATCTCTGTATAAACAAGAAGGGAAGCGAGGTATGAACTCGAGGGAGATGGGAGAGGGAGGAAAGAGAGTGAAGGAAGAGTGAGTGAGAGAGTAAGTGAGGGTGACTGTGGTAAGCGACTGCGCCTGTGCTTGAAAATAGAGGAATTAGGAAAAACTGTGGATTTGACGACGTGGAAGCACCGTGGGTAAATATTTTTAACCGTGTAAATACTTTTTTTCAAAAAATTCCTTCCTTCAGCTTCAGGATGCAGGACCACCAGGACAAAGACAAAAAAAGGTCAAATAATGGAGTGTGTAGATGGAGTTAAATAATGTGAAGCCACACCAGAATCACTAGTACTCATGTCACTGCGTTGCATAGAGTTATTTGTAGTCAATCTCCCGCCCGTAACCAATGACCAGACCAGCGCATGTTAGGAAAAGGTTCCTTATATTTGAGCACATCAGCGAGATAGTAAATAGCACAAAAAAGACACATCAAAAACCACATCTTCAAACCTAGAAAAAGATTTTCTCCTGTAATTTCGCGACGCCTTTACAGCAATCATCATACAACTCCCTATAATCCTCATCCTTCTCCTCCCCTTCCCCTTCTTTCCCTTTCTCCTTCTCTTTTCGTTTCCGCTTCTTGGAATCCGGGCAGACCATAACGCAACTCGTAGGTCGTTTCGTCGCACTTGCGTGTCCGAGCTCTTCCTTTGATGGGATGAAGATGTAGGGTACTTTTTCGTCTTCGGCCAGAACGGGGATGTGCGAGATGATGTCCATGGGAGTTATGTCTCCTGCGAGGACAAGTAACCTGGATCAAACCAGGTTAGGTGGAGTTTCTGTGAAGAGTGCAATGGTATTACTCACCCCTTCTCTCCTTTCCTGATGCCCTTGACCACTTCCTTTACCCCACGTTTGACTTGTCTCTGCTTTGAAGCTAGATGTGTTTGTCTGTGAGCAGTGCGAAACAATAGATTGAACAAGTAACACACACCTTTCTTGATTACTTTGTGAAGCCTCTTTATCAGCTTCCTGTCCGCCAAAGGACGTGCAATGGGAGATAACTCCTTCAAGTCAACAATTACTTCATCCTTCTCCTTCTTGATTTTCTTTGCTGGCTAGCGAGACTCGTGAACACGAGCTTTCACGAAACCGGAAGGAAAAAAAGCAACACTCACTCTTTCTTGGAGTACCTCAGAAACGGCCATTGAGGCATCACCAACTGTGGTATCTCCAGCTTCATCGGAGCGTTCTTTTCTCTTCTTGTGTTCTTTCTTATCTGATTTTGCCATGTTGGACTCGCGAGGATAATTCAGAGTAACGTAACATTTCACCTTCTGAATTGAAAAATACTATTACTATACCACGTGACAGTGTTTTCACACAGGCGCAGGCAAGATGATATTGATATAATCTTTGATATTCTCCTCTTCGACGAAAACCCCATCTAGTTGATGCTAATTCATTGAGAGGAAAGGTAGAACGTATAGTCAACGCAAATTGAGGTCCTCACGAAGATGCACCATGCTTGCGATAGGCTTCAGTAATCTTTATTCCCGCTCTCATCAATTTGGAGACTGGTAAATCACCAGAAGGAGTAAAAGTCTTTGTGTCGCTCCAGAGTAACCACGACAGCTCAGCGTTGGGTGGTGCGCAAAGGCGCAGGAATTCAGACCTGTCAGCACTGGTAGTGGCCTACACCTTGATTTAAATACACAAGTCATATTTATGGCAAACACTGCGCTCATAATGGACAACATGAATAATTCTTCCTTCCACAAGATTTATAATCTGTAACCTCAACAAAGTCCGAATCAATCAGTAGTCCTGAGCAACCTGCTCGTGAAGCCTCTTGTGAGCGTCGTGCTTAGCACGCTCTCTGTCGATCAAGTTAAGCTAGGAGTAGAGAAAGTTTCATCAGCGCCAGATGCCGTGCGAGTCGCATTAAACTACTCACGCCGCGGGTCTCGAACTCCCGGTCGATGAATGCACCCGCGAAACCAGCACTGTGTCTTGATATTAGAAAGCGTAACTTAACAACTGGCTGGAATGGATAACGCACAGGATCTCCTTTGCTTGGGCGTGGGAGGAAGGCTTGCCGTTATTCGCAACATGTTCCTCGTAGGCCTTCGCAGCCTCATAGGCTAACGGAGATGATCAGACCTGAGGCTGACGATGGAACCAATGAACGATCCTCACCGGCAGCACCTCCGATGAGTTCGTGGCTGAGCTTCGCCTTGTGTTCATCAGAGGTATTTTGATACTGCACATGGCGGCACAGTAATATAGTCGTTGAAAATGTTTTGAAGATGAAAGGCGTAGAGAAGGAAATTGATGCATCAGCAACGATGGCGAAGGAATGAGTAAGACACTGAAGAGAGATGCACGGTATATACCGTACATACCTCTGAGAAGGCTTGGGCCTCGTTAGAGTCGTCACCGAACCAACCCATGACTTTCAGGTACGAGTATCAGGTGTATGAGCTGGGGGAAGAGAAAGGGGGTCTGTCTAAGAGGGAGAGGAGGGAACGGTTTATATACGGAGTGGTGTTCATTCTATTATTAGATTCATAGAAATAGTGTCGCAATCTCGTACAAGAATCACCGTTCCATTCGCACAAAGATGGTGCCGGTACTCGTGTTCAATCGATTACAGCCAAGCGACCATCGATCTCCATGCCGGGCTTCCCTATATTGTTCTGTATGATTACGCCGCGGTGGTACACGGACGGAAGTACTAGCTCATCTGCTATTAAAAAAACAGCATGCGGTTATCTCCCTAGCCGCCACTGGTCACCACATCCCAAACTGCAGCAGGTAAATTCGTTAAGCAAGCCGAAATGAGACATAAAAGTAATGTGGATAATGTGGAGTGCGTTATAACCTGCACTGAGAACGTCCGACGTATCGGTACCTCCATTATTTGCATCGATCTAAGAATAGACACCTAATAGATTTGGTATCAGGCGTTTGCTCTCAACCGGTCTTCTGCTACAGAAACGCACAATTAGCTTGAATGCAACATCCATCAATCTTCACACGTACGACAATTTAGTCCGCGCATCAAGTTTATCTGCAGCCGTTATCGACGTCGCGAGTCTAGTGGGTTATGTATTTCCTGATGAGATATTAGCATTTTATGTAGCGCCTAGAAGAAACAATGCCTACTGGTAGAAATATTAATCGCTATCCTCAACATATACACTGCTTTTGACGCGTTTCGTCCTCCTATATCTTACATTCCTAGAGCGCTTCCGAAGTGCAGACTCTGCAGGATAGGCAATTGTTTGCTCGAGTTCCTGAGGTCTGTGACGTTCAGGAGCTCCCCTATCCTTCTCCCCAAGGCCAAACTCAGCCCATAACTCCGCTTCCTCTTGCTCGGCAGCGGCCACATCCACGGCATCCAGTTCCTCTTCCTCAAGTAGCTCGTTAATAAGCTCCGAGTCGTTTGATGCGTCCAACAGGTCGTCACTGCTTTGGTCGGGCGGGCGTGACCCCTCGTCTTGCAAATATGGTTGTGGGTTGAGGTGGTCGTTTGATGAGTGCCAAACGAAGGGTGCGTATATCTCACGATGGAGCGTGACTGTCGGTTCAGCTTCGTCGACAGACGCCTCATCATCGTTTACATCCATCAACGAATTTTCGTCACTGTTATCGGTGTCATCCCTCCGATCACCTTCGGCGCCATCATACGAGGTTTCAGCAGCTCCGTCTCCAGCAAGAAAGGTACCGTATTCAGCTGCCTCCTCTACGTCAGACCCTTGCGACTGTCCCATCATCTGGCGTAGATAGGCCATCCGGTCGATCAAGGAAGCAAAATGCGCCTTCTTATCTTTCGCAGCTGACATCATTTCAAGTGCCTGGTGGATAGTACCGGCTTTGATCTACGAGCACAGTCCACACACAGTTAGACATTATAATAAAAAGTATTGCAGCGGATTAACAAACCTGTTCGTCCCGCACTCTCCAGACCTTTGTATGCACTCTGGACAATCGTTCTTGTTCGTGTAACGCCACGGTCCGAGACATGAGATCCGTAACGAAGCAGACGACTTCTGCACGAAGAAGCATGATCAGCGCAGTCGATAAGCGCGTTCCAATACCATTGGGGGTCGCCTGTAGAGATGCGTGGAGGCTACATGGACTCAAAATCATAATATTTAAAGTGAAGTGTACTAAAAGCTCACTTCATGAGGCCTGCAAAACGTGAGAGATGAAACAAGTCGAGTTCCTCATTTTCAAGGGCTTTAGCATCATAACCAAAGCCGAGAATTTCATCCTTGACCCTATACGGCAAGGTGCGCCCTCCAATGTGGCGATGAAAATTCGTGGACTCGTTCTGCCGTTCGTTTTCTTCGTCTTCCATCTGAGAATTCGGCGGTATTGACTTACTCTCGTGCTCCACCCATAAAGGAATCTCGGTCTCTTCCTTTCCTTCGAAAACGTTAACGTATTCTTCCTCCACATCCTCATCGGTCAGGATAGTAAACGTGGCCTCATCTAAATTGACCTCTTCACGCGCGTCTATACTAAGGTCCATCTCGGCCGACCGCCCCATCTGCCGCTTCTGTTCGCGCAACAACTTCTTGCTTGTCTTGCGTCCCGGTTTGAGTCGCGATATCGCCGTAGAGCCTTCTTTCCCAGATTGCGTAGCTCGCTTGCGGCGCATGTAAAGACGCTTTTGATGCCGGCGGCGCGACCTTGGTGTGAGATTTGGCAGTTCGTCCGTGAGCTGAATGGCAGCGGCTTCAGGACTGACACGAGCGCTTTCAGTTTCTTCCGCCGGATGGTCGCGAGATCCTTGCGTAACAGGAATAGGTTGCTCGTTCTCATTGAGCCCCCGAGCATCTTGTGAATAGGTAATCTGAGTGGAAGGTTCCTCGTGTGCAACGTCGTTTGCGGAATCCCCAGACTGGGTCGATACGGCCTCAGGAAGGTGACAAGAACCATTGCTGGTCACTATGTTATTTCCTGATGCAGTGGCCAAAATGATAGATTCCTCAGCTTCACGGAGAATATTATCAATCGCTCGGAGTTGGACAGTGCCCAAGTCTGCCATATAGTCCTCCCTTTCCCATTCAACTTCTTGTCTTGCGCAGAATTCAGCGAAAATAGCATTCCGCCTCTTCTCTCCTTCTCTATCTCTCGTCCCGTCGTGATCTTCATCCTTCCGCTTGCGCATAGCGAGTTTCTGAGCATGAAGTAGCTCATCGCGTGTATCCTTCCGACGATCAGCTTCCCAGATCGGCTCCATTGAAGCCAGCGCGACAGCTTGTTCCTCTTCAAACTTAACCCATTCATGCGAGGCGTCGAATGCACACGGCAACGACGACCTTTTCGACTTCATTGGAGTGTCCGCCGCTGCTCTTGCCAGCAAGTCGAGATAGACGCAAACATCCACGACCGTCTTTCCTGATATTTCTGCAGCAATGAGATCGGGCCGCAAGCGGGAATGGATACCTAAAGCATGGAAGAAGCTATCTTTTTCTGCGGGAGACCAGTAACCGCACGGTGGAAAATATGAAGGACGCAGAGAGCCGCGACCATGCTCTGTTCCGTTGAGATGTGAGGCAGCGTCTCGTACGTGACTCTGATAGTGCTTCAGGTACTTTTCGTTGAGCTTTCTCTTGGCCTCCTCCCCTTCCATTTGAGAGAGCGGGTGCGTACCCCTGCATGTGTGCCAGTACGAACGGGTAAAAGGAAAGAGTCAGTTTGTTCGGTTTGGATGATCCGCAAAGTCGATCTCGCTTGTCCCTGTTTTCCATATGTGGACTTTAAAGATCAGCGCTTCTTTCGTTGACGCTGACCAAAATTTGAGTGTCTAGTTTAATACTATTATAACGGCTTCTAATTCTTGGCTGTGAAGACTGAGCCGGGTCACACCTGCTTCCTGTATATATACTGTAACATTCAAGTCGTTCATAACTATCCACTCCTACATAAATTGACAAAAGCTCAAAACAACAGCCTAGACCCAAAACAAACAACACTACATAGTACTGAACAGCCAGCAGAGAGAAGTTGCAGTTCCCGAGCAAAAATACTGAATCATCAAGCATTGCTGATCAGGTCGATCTGGCCACCATCCTTAATCGCAACAACCTTCTTCGGCTTCGCGCGTGGCGGGTAGGGTGAGCTAAAGACTTCCTTGAGTTCTTCGAGTGTCTTTCCGATAGTCTCGACACCGAAAAGGTACCAAAGCAGGGCTTCAATACAGTCCCATCCGACGAAAATCTATACCTTTCTCAGTCAAACTTCGACTACCATAGAAGAGAGATACTCACAAATACGTAGTTGTGTTGAATGTCCTCGAGTGCGACAGGTCCAGCAAACATATTGATGAACCCGAAGAGATTGACAACGACCCCGTACATTGCCATTCCTGCCAGTCGTAGAAATCATCAGCCCCGCAGAAAGAGACTCCGTCCTGTTAGCCCTCACCTTTTGCACGCCCATTGGTAGACAAGCATTCCACTGGATAGACCGCCTGTAGGGGAGTGTATGCGAATGAATATATTATGTTGAAGAAGAAGTATGCTGCAACGGCGCCCTGTCCAACTCGGACATTCTTAGCATCCTCCGGCATGCTTGCCCACCTCGCTGAGAGGCCACCATTGATGGCAAGAAAACCAGCGCAGACTAAAGTACCCCAAATCAGCACACGACGTCGAGGCACCCTGTCGGCGAGTGCAACTCCGCAAAGTGCGCCAAAGCAAGAGGTGATCGAATTCGCGAGGTTGAGTACGAACTGCATATAATTACCATACCCGACTTGTCTATAGATCTCAGTGTTGAAGTACCCGAGTCCATTACCAGAAAATTGACCGAAAACAGCCTAGTTATCGGGTCTACGTTAGTTTGCCGTCGTATGTGTGAACCACTAAGGTGATTTGCTTACCATGAAAATGACCATCAAAAAACGCCAACGCGCGTTCGCATTCTTGAACATCTCAGAATAATCCCACCAGCGCTTATCAGCGCCGGTTTTAGAGATTGATTCCTTGAACTCTTGCCATTGGACCTCCACGACTGGGTGTTTGGGATCTCCTCCTCCATGGAAACGTGTCAGGAATGCTCGAGCTTCCTCATCTCTATTGTTTGCAAGGAGCCAGCGTGGAGACTCTGGTAGGAACCATACAGCACAGATAACAACGAACGCTGGTGCGCATTGCAAAATCAGAGGAAGACGCCAGGAAATGTCAGACTGGATCTTCTGGGTGCCGAGGGTAATGCCCGCTGCGGGTATAGAGCCTCCAAACCACCTATTCTCAAGAGATTAACCGGCACCACATGACACATGATAAGTAGCTTACCCGCAGTTATAGAGGCCGGTCATACGACCGCGCCATTGCGGTGGGGATATCTCAACAATATAGGACGGAGCAGCACATGTCAGAATGCTGACACCGAACCCAAGGATAAAGCGTCCGGCAATAAACTGGCCTCTTCTATTGGATGTAGCAATTACAATGGAGCCTTTATTAGGAAGTGAATGTTAGCTGTTAGCTGCTGGGAA
Source organism: Inonotus obliquus (assembly GCA_032164295.1). Lineage (NCBI taxonomy): Eukaryota > Fungi > Basidiomycota > Agaricomycetes > Hymenochaetales > Hymenochaetaceae > Inonotus > Inonotus obliquus. The sequence continues at coordinate 1,875,809 of JAJHTX010000004.1, forward strand.
CAAGAAGCACATCAAAAAGCACCATACCGATACAGATGATTATAGCGCCAATGAACATGCCCCCACGTCGTCCAAATTTATCCGTAATCGGTCCGGCGATCCATGGGCTTGTCAGGCCACCGATAGTATCTTGGGGTGTACACTAATCAGCTTGACGATAGCAATCGAATAAGGCCACCTTACAGATGGAGAAGATGATCCCGGTCGTCGAGCCAACGGTGCCAGCATTGAACTTGGCTTGATAGTACGGCATCTTTCAAAATGACTGAGTACTGTTCGAGGCAAGATAACTCAGTGAGAGCCAAAACTTACAATATTTACGGCTGTCATAAGGGAGCCATCGTACCCATTGGCGCACGAGCATAAGCTAAGAAAGAGTAAGGTAAGCGCGACAACTTCAAGTTGAAAATCGATAGGAGCGAGACCGCGAACGCACAAGCTTATCTGCACCAAGGAGTGAACGGCCAGTGCATGTCAGTGAGTTGGTAAAACACGTAGTTTGAGATACGCTACTAACGAAGCAGCAGAAATAGAGGATCAACGAATCCTTCGACAATGGATCGATTTTCCGAGCCTTTGCAGCGGTCAAGGCAGCTGAATGCAAAATAATGACAGTTCAGAGAACGCCTTACATGTATGCTTTATAAAGAGCGCAAACCCGACTTAACCTCGATAACTTGTTTCCCTTCTTTTGACGTCTGTGCATCTTGGGATAGCTCCTACATAAACCAGTCATTAAAGACCGACAAGACCAAAATAGGCTTTGTTTAACATACCGCTATCGCATCGTCTTCCGCGCTATGTTTCTCGTCTGGAGTGCGAGACATGGTGATGAAGGCGTGAGATTGTGGTACCTGTGAAGAAGTAAGTTGACCAAAGTAGACGGACTTCTTATACAATGGATGTATATTTCACATCCCGCAAGGGCGGCAAGGCCAAGAGTTTAGGAGTATTTCCGAAGCACTCATGTCCGTGATTGAGTATTTGAGTAGAATTCTGAAAATGTCAAGTCTCGGGGAATTATGAACGACGGGCTCATAATCTGAATAGAGACACCGAAAATATGTAAAAGACGAGTTGCAAAAATCGCCGAGCATTTATATGTCCTGTGTAGATCAAAGGCAAGAGAAAGGAATAAAATGGCCAAGCCAAGGATCAACCTCGGCAGAAGAATAAACTCCGACTCCGGCATTTCCCCGCCCGTTGTAGCCCGTCGATCAAAGTTGATCAGCTTCAATTCGATGCAGCTGAACCTATTTTTTGCTCATAGCATAAGCATACTCACTGGCATGCGCCTCCCAAGCGTCCACTTCCTCCGACCTTCTCCCACAAGATAAATATAAACGCAGGCGGTAGTCTTTACCCCCTGGGCAAGTACCACCACCACCACTGTTCCTGGTAACATACCAACTATGGCGTTGAACTCCAATTCACAGCAGTTGGAAACACATGAGCTCAAAGACTGGGAATTTACTCAGGATGAACAATATGGGCCCAAGTCAATCGATGGATGGATTCCTTGCAAGGTTCCTACGTCTGTCCATGTCGAGCTGCTCAATAAAGATAAGATCCCAGACCCAGTTAGTCTAGCTTGTTCTCCTAGCAGACTGCTGATCTGGATGCACTGACCAATGACAGTTTATCGGCTTGAACGAGTGGGAAGTTCAATGTATGACATACTATCATGCCCCTTTATTCATGACTGTTGTGCTAACTAGCTATTAGGGATTGGAGGAGCTACTTGGAAATTCAAGACAAGTTTCCAGATTGATTTCGACTCGAGCACCTCTCTTGCGGAACCTGCCGCACTCCACATTAGTGAAGGCACGTTTGCTGTGTTGCGCTTCGAGGGACTGGATACGTACTGCACTGCGAAGCTCGTAGGCTTTATCCTTATTCTACTGCGCTTCGTGGACGGACTTTGACTAGTCTCCAAACTAGAATGGAACGGATCTGACTGATCGCAAGTACGCCGTATAATCATGTATCTGCCAATTGCTTACATTCATCGGTCCAAAGGACAAAGAAACTGCTTGCCGCAGAGAATCAGTTCATTGCTTACGAGTCTACTGTATATGACCCCGAGAACGAGGGCCAGTGTTTACTGAAGAAAGGACAGAACGATCTCGAGCTAACCTTCCCGTCCACATTCCTTAAGGCGAGCATATTTAATCCAGGGATGGAGACTGTGATCGGACTGACAGTTCTACCTGAACGGACGATAGGGCAGAGAGCTAGAGGGAAAGCATGGCGGTAAACGCAACCTGTGGAATGGCGACTCCAGTCGTCTGTATGTCCGGAAGGCGCAGTATAAGTGAGAATTTTGGCGTTGACCAACTTCGCCTGCTGACTATTGGTACTTCGGCTTGCAGTTATGGATGGGACTGGGGTACGTCAAATATTCGGGATCTTGCTCTAACGTTTCTCGACAACTCAGCAAAACTTACTCGGTTTGTCGTTCTTCATGTAGGACCTGTCTTGATGACAGTTGGTCCTTGGAAGCCAATAACACTCAACCTTTACCGTTCGCGTATCGAGAACTTACGTGCGATCATCAAGTTTAAGGATAGATTCAATGTCGGAGTGGACGTTACGTTCGATATTGATGGAGACTATAGAGACTCATCGGCCGAATGTATTCTTATTCGAAAGGACGGGCAGAAGAGTTTTGGTCCTAAACTTGCTGAACTGAAAGACCGAAAAGGCAGCGTTACTCTCGACATCAAACTAGAAGAGGAGGATCTTTGGAACCCAGTTGGATATGGGCAGCAGACCTTGTATACTGTTAAAGTCACTTTGAATAACGGGGTACGGTAGCGAGTCTTTCGTCGCTTTCTCGATGGATAGTGACCAACTTACGTCAGAACGACACACGAGATGAGCAGGAGAAACAGGTTGGATTCCGTCGCGTACAAGTGGTTCAGGATACTCTCGAAGGCGAGGACGGGCATTCGTTCCTGTTCGAAGTAAATGGAACACGCATATTTTGCGGAGGTGTGGCTAGTTCTCTCTATCATCAGAGTTGAACCTAATGATATTATATCTCTCAGGATCGAACTGGATTCCAGCCGACAGCTTTCTTACGACGTGAGTTAGACGCTCCTTGATCGTCTTCTTACACCGAAACCCCTTGTAGTATGACGCGGGATAGATACAAAGATTGGTTACAGTTGTTGGTTGATGGGAACCAGAATATGATCCGCATATGGGGCGGAGGTATCTACGAACACGACGATTTTTACGATATCTGCGACGGTAAGATTCTATCTGTCTTGTGATCTGATAGATGATCCGAAGCTAGTTTTCAGAACTTGGAGTCCTGGTCTGGCAGGACTTTATGTTCGGCTGTGGATTGGTAGGTCACTGATAATGGAACCAGCGCTGGCTCAGGTCCTCATCATTTGTCAAAGTATCCCGCACACGACGAGTTCTTGGACCTTATAAAGGATGAAGCTGAGCAAAATGTGAAAAGATTGAGACACCACCCGTCCATTGTCATCTTTGGTACGTCGTGATATATAGATATCTATTACATGATTTCTTTACGATGATCCAATTTCTTAGCCGGCAACAACGAAGGTCTGATTTCACTACGTTATGTATTCTCGTCTGATAATCTCATGACCATGAGTACAGATTACCAGATCGCAGAAAGTTATGGCCTAGTGGACTATAATGACGAATCATCCGACTATCGCAAGTCAGATTTCCCAGCACGATATACTTACGAATATGTCCTGTCAGACATAGTGGAGATGAATAGCGAGATTTATTATCATCGCGGCTCGCCATACAGCGGCTTCAAAAAGAAAACAACGGATCCCAAGAACGGTGATATACACCAATGTGAGTGCATACAGTAATGGTGCATTGTACGGAATACCTGGGGAAATAACTAAACTGGAATATAGGGAACGTATGGCATGGCTCTCAAGAACCATGGCATAATTGGGACATTCTGGCTGGACGTTTCGTTTCTGAGTTTGGGATGTAAGTCATTTCAATATGGCTAAAGTGTCTCAACTCTCGATATACCCAACAGGGAGGCCTATCCGAATATTCGAACCGTTGACAAGTGGCTTGGAGGGAACACGAGTGAAAGGTACCCTCAATCAAGGTTAGTTTTGGAAACTTGCCAGTAGGTTAGCTCCATCCGACATGCTTAATCTAGGACCAATTGCAACCATAACAAAGCTGATGGTTTCGAACGTCGCCTCGAGCTGTACCTCATGGAAAACTTCAAGCACGCTTTTGACATGGAAAGGCGAGTACAAGCTGACCTGCTGTTGGGAAGATACTAATATTCTTCGCGCAGCTATGTCTACTACACTCAAATTATGCAGGCCGAATGTATAGCCGCTGCGTATCGACTCTGGAGACGTAACTGGAAAGGAAAGGGAAAAGAATATACCGCCGGTGCACTAGTATGGCAGGTCAGTTCACGGCTGTCATCATTCCGGGGGAACAAGATCTCTGACTCTCAGTCAAGCTTAACGACTGCTGGCCTGTAACATCATGGGCCATAGTGGACTACTACCTGAGGCCGAAACCAGCATACTTCGCTATCGCTCGTGAGCTTCGGCATTATACGGTCGGAATGACGCGAAAAGAGAAGAAGACCGGGGATACAGCAGCGACACTCAAGATCGAAACGAAATTGGAGATATGGGGCACGAACAGTCGTCTCCAGAAGAAATCCGTTAAGCTCTCTCTTTGGAGTTACAATTTGGATACGGGTGAGAAGAAGGAGGAAATCAAGACGTCGCACGACCTTGAGCCCAACTCCAGCACTGAGTTGTTTAGTGGAGAATTACCGGGTCAACCGGCGCGTACGAAGCTCAGTGAAGTCCCGAAGCCCATCGTTATCCATGCTCGCCTCCTTGGCGGAGATAACAACGACGAGGTTCTCGCTCGTTATACAAACTGGTGAGTTTTTCCGAAAGTAAAAGCGGATATACAGAGTTAACCACCCTAAACATCATAACAATGACCCGACACTTCCTTCCCTTCCTTCTTGCCTCCTTTCTTAGGCCGGAACCTTACAAGTTCATCCACTTCCCTGAGAACGCCGGATTAAATATCATCACAAAGGATCAGGAGACGTTCGAGTTATCGTGCGAGAAGCCGATAAAAGGTCTAGTCCTTGATATTGACGGGGAAGATGACGCCAAATGGAGTGACCAAGCCATAGACTTGTTCCCGGGAGATAACCAAACCATCAAGGCGAAGAGACTGGTTAAAGTTGATGATAATGGGAAGGTTGAAGAGCGGGAGATTCAGGTCCATGAGATCAAGAAACGATACCTTGGCGATGGGACTGCTTGAAGATCTTTCCTGACATGACGAACGGAGATCAATACAATCACGCCTTCACTCTCACTGTATTTGTACTTGTATGACAGAAAAGGTGAAAATACGTTTTCTTCCCCCCGCGTCTAGTTACAATATCAGAAAGATTTATAACAGAGCGAAAACTCCGGTACTTACTTTAATTAAAGTCTGATAAGCTAGTTGGTGAGATCGCCTCCATGCGCCTGGTCTGAATATAAGAGTGAAGCTTGTGGCCGGGATTTGCCCGTCCAAATGATCTTGGTGTGCGAACGCTCGGAGCGCCCAATCGATTATCAGAGAATGAATGGATGCCATGAGGCGAATGTGCGTATGATATACGTGAATTAGGGCATCTAAGACCAGACGGAGCACTACGTACAATACTGTAAAAGAAAGTTTGAAGAAGGGAAAAACAAATAGTTGGAGCAAGGCGTTTGATCACCTGCAACAAAAAGTACGAAACAAAATGATAAAAATAGCGCACCGGTGAAACAACTTGGCGCGGCGAACAGAACACGAAGAGGCGAAGGGTAATAAAATAGCTACTGCACAAAGCCATGAAGAGGAAAATATATATTATGTGTAGCAGTGTATGGAGAAACGCGTATAGGTTTGGTGTAGGATTAGGAATGGAATGACGCCGATTCGCCGATTCCTTTGCCTTGGATGAGTGGAATTTGGGAGACCTGGATTACATGTAAGAGGCGAAGGAAAAGAATAGCATATGCAACGAGAAAAAGGTGCATATCCTAATGGAGCGAGCATGCAGCCGGTACAAGACGTATAACGGCATCTATAAAGGAAAACGAATAGACAGTCCGTGATGTACGGGAGCGATGAGGGATAAGTGTGCAAGCGAGTGCAGGCAGCAGGCAGGCAATCAGACTGGCAGATATGTTACATAACAACACAACCCTTCGCTACAGGTTGGTTCTGATTCTGGGGGCCACGTTTCTCAATCTCGCCGAGCACCAAGTCAAATACCGTAGCTAATGATAATGTGAGATTACCATGTGGAAACAAGAGAGCTAAGATGGCGATACGTACAGACATTGATGTTCTTCTTTGCACTTGTCTCGACGCTTGATGCGCCAACAGACTTTGCAAACTCCTCGGCCTCTTCCTTACTCACTTGTCTAATAAATGTGTGATATCAGTAGGGAAAGACGAAGAGTCGACGGTATGACATGCCTTTGTTCGAGATCCATCTTTGAGCCGACGATGACGCAAGGAATTGATTGTTTGCCAGTAAAGTTGACAATCTTATCATGAATAATCTGGACCATATCAAACGAGTTGCGCGAGACGACAGAGTACACCAGTACGAAGCCATGGATTCCAACAGCGTGCTTCGCATTTAAGATTGAATATTCATCCTAGGAGACATTGAGTCAAGTTCTGTCGCGTGTACCGATGTACTCACCTGGCCTGCAGTATCGATGATGTCGCACTCGTACACAACTCCATTGTGCTTGATATCCTTGCGGAATGTGCTCTCGATAGTAGGATAATATGAATCGACAAAGTGGTCCTCGACGAACTGAATGACGAGGGACGATTTGCCTGGTTGATAGTGGAGGGTGAGCGCGTCACTGAACGTGTGACTTGAGAGTTACGTACCAACCGAGCGAGAGCCGAGTACGGCGATCTTTCTCTTCCTGAGAGCGTCGGCAGGCATGAATGTGGAAAGGAAAGATATGAGGAGGAGAATAGAGAGAGCGTGAGGGTGGGTAGAATGAGAAAGGAAGAGGAGAGGAATGGAGAAAGGGGCGTTGAGAGGGAGTACTTATGCGATGCTGATCTCTCCAGTCTCTCTCTCTCTCGCGGCGTTCGTAACTATATACTCCTCGCCTGTAAAATAAGCTCAACGTTATTCGCCGCCGCCTTACAGCGCATTCACCGAGGCTATTCGATCTAGAGCAACTCTTTCTATTCATCATATGACTTTTCAGTGTTATCCTTTACTCCAATCAACGGCCAAAAGGGTCACTCGACCAACGAAAAAGGGTGCGAAGTATTCAATTCTCCACGTAATATTTTCTCCATTTTCTCAAGATCGCTCTCTAATCGCCTTCTGTCCCTGTAATTAATCCCTCTTACTGCGTATATTTACGAACCGGAAGAATACTTTCAGTCGAACGGCAGATGCAACTAAAGCGCCTCACTTCGCGCCCAAAGTTGATGGATAACATCATATTTGCATCACGTCTGACGGTCAGCAGTCCGTTGTGCCAGTAATTTCGGCGACTTCAAACAGCACGAGCGCACTACATCGACCTGTCCTGTGGTGCGACGAGTGACTTCCGGAAAACTGTATCCGACCGCTCAGAACAACCCGTCGGGCCAGCTTTCCGACCGGTTTATGCTCCGAGGCATCATAAGGCACAGCTGAAATAGCTTTGCAAAGTGAGGAATGTAAGAATCCCAATGGATGGATGGCACTGCTGGCAGGCCACCCGAGACCCACGCATTTGCTTCATTCTTTTCCACCTATACTTGGTGATGCGATACTAAAGTTACTCGTCGGCGTCAGTAGAATGTTGGTCTCGGAAAAGAGCCGTCCTGTACAGCAAGAGTAGAGGATGCTAAGAAGTGCAGAAGATGCGCAATCAATAGCAAGAAGCAAATCAAGGATCAGATTCAAGCTGAAAAAGTTCTCAATCACCCCGGGGGGGAAAGTTTGGAGGTGCGTCCACGTGACCATAAGCGACGCGTGACGGTTGAACTTGCACCTGGCTCTCTCTTTCCCCTCCAGCTCAGATCTTGTACACAACGGTTGTCTTCGCTCATTTCCTTCTCAAACCCGTGCTCAATACTGTACTGTACAACAATGTCAGCTGTATCAACTCCTACCGACTCCCCCATCCACTCTGAGCCGCTGCACCAACCTGGTCGGGCTGCCAAAGTAGTCGTTCCACAGGCTCCTCTTGGAAACGCGACGAATGGTAGAACTATCAACCAACAGCAGCCGGGAATGGGCTCAAAGGCACTCTTGGCAAAGACAATGGCAAAGAATAGGTGCGGTCATCGACCTTCATTCTCGGGCCGCTGGAATAGTAACTAACCGGTTTGGCAGCAATCCCAAGTTTATTTCTCCTACGGATAGCTTCCAAACACCTGTTTCAAGCAAGATCAACGCGGCGAAGAAGAAACGCTTCAACAAGTGAGTTATCGATTCTTCTGTGTCAGTCAACCGTATGCTTATGGAGAACAAGAGCGAGCCCCCCGCAGGGTGGCCTCTTCCAACAGGTAGTAGCCGAGGAAACCAAGGAGACTGGCTCCGACGAAGAAGCAGACAAACCGGAGAACAAGAAGCAAGAGAACCCGACCATGGATGATCCAGAGAACCCATTCTGAATCAGATCCGTGCGCATGCTTCCTCCGCCTTCCGCCATTCACACCGCTCCATGTACCAGTGTTTGTTCGTTGATTTGATATCTGCACTTAGAAGAAAGTGTTTGATTATGTGTACTATTTCACCGGTATCGTATCGTCGAAGTGCTCGCTTACTTATGTGTACCACCTGCCCTTACCGTTGCCACCAGTCGTTGCTGGTCAATTTGACTTTGTCTTTTTGGTGAAATTCCTGTATGGGTGCAGTTTGAGATCGCCCAAGCGTCACTATCAAATCGTTTGCGACCGCGGTTCGCATCTGAAAACTCGTCCACAAACAAGTTTCTTGCTACCTTCCGTTTCGTCACGGAGCGATGGCACAGTCCTCTTCAGTAGTTCAATCGATTGGACATAGTATGGACGAGGTGAGTGATTTCATCAATTCTATCTTGATCAATTTGTCGGTGCAATCTATGCATACACTCACTACTCAGGCGGAGGCGAAATGCTCTATCGAGGCGTTGTAGGGAAGTCACCAATGGGCTTCTTCCGTCGGCGGAATAGTTAGTAGCCGCTATCATCTACTTTTTGTCGCTAACGACCTTCTTGACGTTTCGGTGCCGCGCGTATGGGCAATCTCGGAAGGCAAGGCGAATATCAAGCCACTTTTCTCTCAGCTGATGCTAAACAACTGTTCTCCGCAGCATAGAGATGGTTATTCGCTGAAGGGAGCAAATCTGATACAGCCATTGATGTACTACAAGGCATCAAATCCACAAAGTAAGCATGCAATATTGGCGCGAAATGGTACAGCTTGCGATATGCACATGATTGAAAATAACGAACGAACGGACTGTCGTCGAAAGGGATTGTCTCTGGATCTGAAAGACTCCGGCTTACAGGACATTTATACACCTCAAGTGTACAGTTGGACGGCGCTCGTTGGGCCGCCAGAAGGAGGAGGTCGAAGTAATATAGAGGGAGAAGCAGACTCGAACGTTGTTCATTAACCACACACGTGATACCGCTAGTCATACATCGTCATTTTCAATGACTCGAAACGCATCGGCACCGATAATGCACCTCATTATTTAGTTGCGAGACGCGCTCTACTAATGACCTTGCTTTGAACCTCCATTACGCCTTGCGGGTTTCGCTCAGAACGACGCAAAATCACATGGACTTGGACACAACGAGTGCCGTTGGATCGTTATCTCACTCTGAGGTACCCAGTCGCTTCTCTGACCGGTCAGTTTCGTATGTTCTCAGTCTGTAATCCAGATTGTTCTTTCGGTACTAGTGCTCGAGCTGACGCACTATTCCACTATCTCGATCTGATTAGCCAAAGGAAAGAATATGTTGAAAGGCTTCCTTCGCTTACTGAAGAAGATCTAGCTTCCGTGGACCAAAAAGGTCGGTGGGAAACTAAGTTTGTCTCGTTTACTTGAACCATGTAAATATTTCTTATGGTTTGGTGTAGATTCCTCCTGCCCTATATGTCTCACGCCTTTCCTCGCTATTCTTGCCTCTGAAAAGATGGCTACTGCGATGGAGAGTCGATCTACTTCGACAGAAAAATTGGGTGTTACACGGCTGACTTGTGGACATGTGTTTTGTCGAAAGGAGTGAGTTTCTATCTGGATATTTCAACCATTGTTATTTGGTTGTACGTATGGAATTGTGATACTGATTACGAATTTTCGTGTTCGAGTAAAGCATTGTGACGTGGATTCAGCAGGTGATATCAAACTTCCATACCAAACCGATAGACGATCCATGCTTATGACCTTTTGGTGGTTTGATTGACTATTGTATCTATTGTAGCACGATGCATGCCCGATATGCCGACGGTCAATTTTTGAACACTCAGTCCCCACAGGTTGTAAAACGTCTCTGACGATTCAAAACCAAATGGAGCAGATTCGAAGGATGTTGGACCATCTTCAAGATGAAGTGGAGCAGGTTCGAAGGAGGATGAATCATAACCAAGATGAATTGGATCAGTTACAAAGGATGGTGAACGATGACCTGGGGTAAATACGAATGAGGATAGAGCAGTTAGAAATGAGGTTCGATCTTAACCAGCTAAGCTAGTATGTGGTTATGTAGTACCGTGCTATGAGAGAGAGGAGACCTCAGCTCTCAAGGAATCGAGTGACGACAGATACACAAGACGAAGCATGAGAGAAACAGGAGGTCGAGTTCTTTTGAATGAAATCATAACGAGTTATCGAGGTTACGACCTTCGCTTTCACAGTTATCAGTAAACATGATTGCTTGGAACATTTTATATGGAACTCATCCAGAAGCCGCAAGCATACCTGAAGCCACGCACGTGACACTACTCGTCATCAAATCAATCTCGGTATTCCGATTCGGAACGCGGAACGCGTCAGACTCGTCCCTCTTGCGCAGGACCTCCATCACACCTCAGAATTCTAACAGGATCCGATAATTCAGCTAAATCGACTTCAGAAAACGAAATGGACTTGGATGCTACTAGTGCCGTTGAATTGTTATCCCACTTTGAGGGACCTAATCAGATCTTTTCCGATCCGTTAGTTCCGCTTGTTCACAGTCTATTAGTCTAGACTGTTCTTCAAGTCTGGTGTCCAAACTGATGAATTATTTTGCTACCTCTATCTGATTAGCCGAAGAAAAGAATTCATTGAAAAGCTTCCTTCACTTACTGAAGAAGACCTAGCTTCTTTAGACCAGAAAGGTCGGTGAAATTTCAAATTCTTTGTCTCATTGTGTATCGCTTACTTACTCGAAGCATCCACTATTTTGCGGCTTTACCGATTCTTGACTATCCACTCTCACATGTGAACGTTCGGATGTTCGTTATAGACTCATCCTGCCCTATATGTTTCACGTCTTTCCTCGCTATACTTGCTTCTGAAGAGATGGCGATAGCGATGGAAAGTCCGGCTACTTCGACAGAAGAACTAGGAGTTACGCGGTTAGCAAACACTTGTGGACATGTGTTTTGCCGGAAAGAGTGAGTATCTATCTAGAGTATCCAGTCGTTTAGAACGCTGATTCTGAACCTCTATGTTCGAATGAAGTATTGCGACGTGGATCCAGCAGGTGATATAGTATTCCCATCATACAGGCCGACGATTGATGCTAATGGCTTTTGTGGGGCTTGATTGAACTCTGTAGCACGATTCATGTCCGACATGTAGACGCCCGGTGATTGAACACTCAAACTCCGCAAATCCTTCATCAGTTACATCGATTTGGACATCGCTTCAACATCTTCGGGAGGATATTGACGACACCTCCAGGAGGGTGGATTACAATGCCAGGAGGTTGGATGGACTCGGAGGGTGGGTAGACTACAATGCCAGGAGGTTGGATAGACTTGAAGAGTGGGTGAGAAGGAGAGTACCTCAAACCGAAGAGAATCGAGAGACGACAGATACACAAAATGAAGGTACTCGTCAAACCACGAGAGATACAGAAGACCATGATGAATTTGTTGGGATGTATTCATGAATGAGTCGCCGAATTTATCATCTTCAGTTTCCTTCGCAGTCATGTAATAATCATGAATGTTTTGGGTTCAGTATTTTATTTAGTTTACAGTTGATCCAGAAATCCTTGTCCAGTTGCCAGTTGATTCTCTGTTCTTTTTCGTGTGAAGGACGAAAACGGAAGCGTTTTCCTTAATAGGAAAGAAGCGAACGGCACTTGCAACGGCGTTGTCGGGTCCTTGGCTGTCTTGGGCTGGCAGGCGGATCAAAAAGGTGCGATAGCCGGGATCCAGCGTTGATCTTTTCTCTATATCTGGACGGACGGGCTAAGGCGGCCCAAAGCACAAAGAGAGAAAAATGCGCACACCTGACAATGGACAAGGTTTTCCGGGTCGACTGCTATAGCTTACTTTATCCGCAACGATTTCCACTCCAGAACAAGGTAAGAATGTGGAAATACTTCGTACGATTCCGAGCAAGAACGTACTACTGCATATACAATATTATTCAAACTCGAACACCAGTAACTAAGGCTCGTCCAGCAAAGGTCCGTGTCCATGAAAACTCCGAAAAAACCGCACCAATCTCGTCCGCTCTCCGCAGCAACCTATGCCCGCTCCCTGTCATAAGTTAACGACCGAAACAATTAAATAAGTTCGTAAAATGCATTGCAGAGATGGATGTCGGGGTAAGATAGGTATCAACAATTGTCCAAAGGGTGGGGAGGTGCTTATGCGTATGATGTGATGTGAATGTCACCGATTCTTCTAGCCAATGAAAAGCCTTATATCGGCTAATGCCATGGCAATTTCGACATCTTAGTTCCGACGGCAGAGCCTGAACAAGTTGCGCTTGAAGAAGTAGAATAGACACTAATAAAATTAGGCGCAGTTTAGCACGAGAAAATACGATGTTGTATAGGACTTACGCCAATGAAGCGGACCAGTGCGAGACCGAAAGTCGAATAGAGGATTATGGCGAAATACACCTGTTGTCTACTCTGGAGCCTTTGTTGATCTGCCTTTGCATCATCACTTGGTAAGCCGTTCAGACTCTCAATGGCCACAGCGAGACCGGCGTTCGTCAACATCCAAATACCAACGAGACGTGTTCGGAAAGTCTTATTTTGATCGTCCATCGTTGGCTTTTCAACTGCCTCCTTCGTGTCAACCTTCGTAACAGCTCGGGTGACTGTTTCCTTGAAGGCAGCATCAACATCTTCCTGGAGCTTGGTTGTATCCTCAACCACCGATCCATCCTCATCTTTGCCCTTCTTCGAAGCCAGTGATGGGAGTGCATCAGCCTTATCAGATCCCTTCGTACCCCAAGAAACATCGTGCAAATTGCAAAATGCGTAAACGTTGAGAACATTCGTGAAGCTTGGAGCGAGCAACAAGTATTGAGGGAAACTCGAGAACATGTGCCATGGATCGCGCTAGCAAGTATGTTAGCTCACTCAAGTATCAAGATGAAAGAGCTGGACCTACGTATAAGAAGGAAGCGAAGAGATAGATACCAAACGTCGAGACCATTGCGGCAACAAGTGCACCGATAGGGGGCTTGATGAGACTTAGGAATACCTCCCCAACGCTCTTGTCCCGCAGTTGATTTGGTATGTTCTGTGGATATGATAGCGTGAGATGGTGAATTCGAAGGAACAGTAATATTACACACAGCAAATGCGTTCCCGGTCAACCAGAACGCACAAACCATGAGGTACAGAGAAAGAACGGCGTAAACCCTGAGTAAATGGTTAAGACTGTTATCGGGACATTATGTAAGCCATACTCACCATAGGGTAATAGCGTACGCCATTCTTTCACCCTTGGGTCTGTTACCTAGCGCCAGAACAAATTGAAGGGCAAGGAAAGCGAGATATATCCATTTCGCCGCTTGATTAACCCAATGTGTCTTGTTGAAACTCAGTGGGAGGTCAAAAGCAAGAACTTTGCAACTTACAATTGCTTCAGTACCAAAGATGATTATAGGATCTTCCGGCAAATTCGGTAGAAGCTCGATGATAATCGAGAACGTCAACCAAAGGTTGGCCAGAGCGAACCAAGAGAAAACAAGCGAGAATACGTTATACTAAAATTGTGTCGATACGTCAAAAATAGTAGGTGCAGGACAAAATGTTATTCACCAATGCCTGGATGTGGAAGAAAAACATGCGAATGATACCATGGCCTGATTTGTAAAATCTGAAGAAATGCACGAGCGCATATACCGAGGCTGCAAAAGAACCGTTCAGCCAACGACGGCGCTGTCCAATGAGCTCTGCAGCGGATTCTAGAACGAGGAAAGAGTTGGTCTGAGATAGGTTCTTCTAAGCATTGATCTAGACGACGAACCTGGAACATCCGTCTCGGCCTTACTAGGCTTTACGTATGTCAATGTCCATCGGTCACCGGCCTTTGCCACCAGCTCGAAACAGAGAATACGATCCTCGGCCAAGAACATGTTCTTCGTAAAGATGTTCATCCCATGGATACCCTTTGCACCGAGGCGATCGGCCAAAGAGTGGTCACCGTGGAAATATTGCTCCAACGGACGACCCAGGATCGCACGGTACCGATAGGCTGAAAATGCGCCAGGAAGCACGGAAACATAGCCAAACGACGACTCAAGAGGCTTGTCCAAAATGTTGGACATCTTATACTCGAAGTTTTGCGCGGCAACGAGAGGGTTCAAGAGCTTTTTACCTCCCTTAATCATAGCATGAATTTCACCGCAAGCACCACCGAGATGTGGGTCATTATAGAATGCCTCCCAGAGATAATAGATTGATTTGTGGCCTGGCTTCGTTCCGGCGTCGATGAGGACACAGATCTCCGGCTGATGCAATATGAATGAGTATCTGCAACGCAAAATGCGACAAAATCTTCACTTGCCTCTAGCATTTGGCCAATTGCGCGGAAGAGCCACCTGTGGGAATTAATTTTCTTCTGGTTCTTGGCCTTCAGGACGAAGATGATCTGCACAGGCACAAGGTTGTTTGGATCGTCTCCATGCGGAAGAATAAGCTGGGGTGTGGGGTCAACAGATAATTGTGTTGTATACTGCATAAAATCATAAGTAAAATAGGTGTCTGGAGGATATTGGGATACTAATACCTCAAATATGTGGGCAACAGTATCCTTTCCATCAATTTGTTTTTTCATGATACCATCTTGATAAACGCCGACGGTCGCCAGAATGTCCAGAACACTCTTATCCATTGGTTCAAGACCATCAACAATCAGTGCAACACAGATCCTTTGCCAGCCAGGTATACCTTCCTCAGCGCTGCGACGCCAATACTTTGATGCTTTGGTCTTGCAGATATCACGGATGTTTAACATAACGCCGTGAAGGGTACGTGCGTAAAGAACCTTGTCCTCGTTGTACGACGTGATGGCGATGAGCAGATCTGTACTCCGGTTATACATTTTCGTGCGCAAGGAATATCCATTCGCTTCGTTAAACTCATCAGGATCACAGGTTGCAGCCGTGTAGCGCATGTGCCTTTTCCATGGATCAGTGTGAGTAGAACATTTCTCGCATAGAAACGCTTAATTTACTCACGAAAATTCGGTTGTATTTCCATTTTTCCACTTTGCCTCAATGGCATTATGAACAGCAGTCGGGACAAGGTATTCAGCGATGAAGTTGCCACGCGTGAGCCTAATTTTGCGCGTAACACCACGCTTGATAGTTTGGCGACGGCGCCAGGCCGTGTCCGTGCTGTTTGAGTCTGTCGAGAGGACTGATGCAGGCCGGGCATATGGATCACCGAATGAGTTGGGATCAATCTGGCGCCTGATATTGAAGGTAAGCTGTCACACTCAGCAGGACCAGTAAATGAAAGGGATAAACGCAAGCAAAACGCGTTGCAGGGCCCGTCGGCCTTGTGCGGGATAGTGAAGTAAAAAAGCTCACCCAGGTGGATAGAGACCACCAACAAAGCCGGGATCGCCGGTCAACGGTACTTTTTCCTCCTCATCGTCTGGCACATTGTAGCCGGCACGACCTCCAAACTCGTGCGGGAGGGAAGTAGAACTTTGGTAGGGGGAAGGCATACCTCGCTGAGGGATGGGTGGATCTTGAAACTGGATGCGAGGCTGTCTGTCGCTAAAGGGGTCACGATCAGAGAAAGTATCTGAAGATGACTGGTGGGACAAAGGAGGGCGCTGTGAGCCGGACATTGCGCCTTGAAGCTGCAGACGTTACAAAGTGAACTAGCAAAGGAGGTCGTAGAGCAAAGGAAGTCGTCGTGGGGAAAGAACGACTAGTGATGGTAGTGGAGTTTAGATAATAAGAGAGAAACGAGTCCTTCTGGTTTTGTGTCGCTTCCACGCACAGAAGCTTATGTAATAATTCTTGTCCCGCCCACGACCCCTGACCCTGAAATCAGAAATTGATGCGCCTCCGCCGAAAATAGGTTTCCTGATTCAGACTTTTTCTGTGGACCATCCCGTCCGTGCGTGAGGAGAATCCTGTACTTTGTGAGGAGGGTTATCCTTCAGCCGGAAAGGTAGCGTCGATCATGCGAGAAGCTCATCCTCGGTGCCTGTCGTGCAGATCCCTTGGCTGAGCATTAACAACTTGTGCTTGGCTGTTGTTCTACAAAATGCGAATGGTATGTAAAGTGTTGAGGTCTCTGAGCTCGAATGAAAGACCGCATATAGCTCTGAAAGTCGTGGCATGATCTTCTGAGAGCCTATATCCTACGACCATACAGTTCTGGCTCCTGAGCCACTAGTACTATCATAGCCACAGTATAAACAATACCATAGCCACAGATATCAAGTCAAGGCGGAATCTAAACTTCATACGACCAGCTCAAAGTATTCATCCACCATCTATGGTCTGTCAGGCCGATCACGGTTGTCGCAGCTCATTCATGCTAGCTATTTTATGTGTCGTCTTACCACTACTCTTCTATGTCCATCCCAGTATTAATATCCAGAGCATACAGGACCTAACGTGTTCTTCGGCCCCCGGAAGTGATTTGCGTGCCACTTGCCGAGGAGGTACCGGCGCTTTCACCATATTAAGCATGCAAATTTACCTTCCTAAAATAGTAGTACACACCTGTCTTCAGAGTTGCAGAATCCGCAACTTTGCAAGAATTCGCAGTGCCGCAGTATGGAAGCTGTGAATATGGATTTCAGCCACAAGAACAGCCTTTTCTCTCCAGTCAATATTCTCACAATCAGCGCGCGTCCGTGATGCCCGAACTTCTTTCTGACATTGGGCAAGGCTGTTCATCTTGAAAGCACGTGCACGCCTGAGGTCGTTACTCTTCACCGCGCTACTCTTCACCGCATCCTCCTTCACCCTACCAATGTCTGATCGGAACTCGGCGCAAGCCAATCCTGTGGCGCCGCCCGCGCAAGCCAATCCTGTGGCGCCGCCCGCGCAAGGCGGTCAAGAGCGGCAAGAGGAGTCCGGGTTTCAACGGTTTCTGGGCATCGTGCAGGTAAAATAATATTGAGCAAATTTAGTTCCGCGCTGAATCATTTTTGTGATGGTTGACAGCGCATCTTCATTATCTGGACAATATCCCAGCTTGGTTCGTCTAATTTCGTTGTGAAGTAGTAAACGTCGTTAACCTCCTATTTGCTACGTGTGCAGCGACGAAGTTTCTTTCCTCGAAGCTGCAACCAACTGCGCCGGCTTCCGATCCTCAATCTGTGAAGCCCGGAGAGCGTAGTCCGATCGAGCTTCCTCCGCAGCAAGCTATTTCGGCATGGCCATTAGGGCTAAATTTAAGCATGCACGTCTACCTCTCAACATCGCCGACTGGAGACGTGTTCTCGTCTAAATGGACGAAGGGATGGAGAGGAAGTGGTGACGAGGAATTGCCTCACTTCGTGTGGAGCAACGTCACATATGGTAACTGGGACGACAGGCGCTCAGTAGACCTCGATGTGTTTTTACCTCCGGTACGGGTGTTACGTTGCTTTGCTAATATACTTTATTTATCTTGATGCAAAACCTAGTCCGTGCAAAATAACGGTTCCCTATGGGCGGATGTGTTTCTCGTCAAGGATGGTTACAGTCCAGATCCGTCTGACTCTACCTTCAATCCTGAAGCAATTCACCACGTCAGAAAGCGTGAGCCCGTGGTCTTTTTTCTTGAAAAGCAACTCTGACCATACGTTAGTCCTGACTCGATACCTTCCCAGAGTAAAGGTCCGGAAAGAAAAGTCCCTCTTGAAGACCGAGCAGGAAAGTGAAGAGACAGAGGAAGAGGTAAGACTATACACAGCCATGATACCAAGATAGATGGTAACATCTTGTCTTTCAGGACCAACCTGACGTTATCACGTCTCATTGGCATAAAGTACGTTTCTTTCCACTTCGCCCTTCAATTATCAGCTGATTCATATTTATTGAAGAATCTGACTCTTGCGCTGATCTCTGATACTCCCCCTGTAACTTTAAACCAGCTTCCACTACCGGTCGTTGAACGTAGGTCTCCGGGATGGTTTAATTCCTCGACTGCTAACTCGATGCACCATAGATATTCACTTGGTTCCTAATGTACGGGACGAGACTGGAACCAAGATGTATTACAAGCCAATCATATTCCCGAATGATTTCTGGCAGCTACGTTCTCAGCTATTCGAGCTGAACCAAACGACCCCCAGAGTACCGTTGAGAATTGAACTTCAGTCGATGTCATACTTCAAGTTCCAGCTTTTTGCAAGCTTTGGTGCCGGGTTCAACGAGGCGGCGAAGAAGCAGGGCGGAGCTTCTATGGCAGAGCTTGATGAAGTTAAACGCATGTTGGTTGAGACTAATCCGTACTTCTTGATGTTAACAGCAGCCGTCACCGTCCTGCACTCAGTGTAAGCTTTCGTTCGACTTGCGTTTTATTTTCTCATTGAGTTACTGCTGTCAGGTTCGAGATGCTTGCCTTCAAGTCTGACGTTTCGCACTGGCGGAAGAAGAATGAACTGGTTGGTGTATCTGTGCGGTGAGCAGTAATTAGTCCCCCATCCATCTCAAGGCAGTACTGAACGTAGCGCGTATTGGTCTTTACTAGGACTGTGAGTCTTGTTATTTATCGGATTATCTGCGCTTTCTAAGTATAATTTGATAGATCTTCACGAACGTTTTCGTGCAAACTATCATTCTGCTTTATCTAATAGACAACAACGAGAACACAAGCTGGATGATCCTATTGGGCCAGGGCGTCGGTATTGTGATCGAAGCTTGGAAGGTGACTATAAACTTCCAGCTTTCTTCCCCAGCGAAAGCTAACAAGATCATTTAATACAAGATCACCAAAGCAATAGACGTCAAAGTCTTACGAGCGCCAGCCGGATCGATCTTGCCCTTTAAAGTTGAGTTTAGAGACAAACACGTATTGAGCGAGGACGAAAAGAAAACGCAAGAGTACGCGCCTCCATGTTCTGGCAGCTTTGAGTAGTAGTGCTGACCCACAATACTTTCCAGATATGACAAACTAGCCTATCGATACGTTTCGTACTTTGCCATCCCCGCTTTGGCAATTTACTGTGTTTACTCGCTTGTATATGAAACCCACCGTGGTTGGTATAGCTTCATAATCTCCACTCTTACCAGCTTTGTCTATATGTTTGGATTTGTAAGTCATTCCGTCACTGTGTTTTGCCATTAGCCTACTGAAGATGTATAGGCGCAACTTGTACCGCAATTAATCATAAACTACAAGTTAAAGGTAGATAAATATTTGATCGCTGAGGGAGCTGATGTACTGACCTGAACGCGAACAGAGCGTTGCACATATGCCAATGAAGGCGATGGCGTATAAGACGCTTTCTACTGTTATAGATGATTTCTTTGCGTGAGCCATTATATTTGCTCCCGAAGGCGCCATTGATTACTGATGTCCCCGAAGGTTCTGTATCAAGATGCCATTTTTACATCGGCTAGCATGTTTCCGGGATGACGTCGTATTCCTTATTTTCCTATATCAGGTGCTTTTTCCTTCGCTCTCGGTGTTTTACGGAATGATACTAACCAACAGCGCCTTCAGCGATGGATTTATCGTATTGACCCGAAACGAGTGAACGAGTATGGGCAAGTGTTAGTTAGCGAGGAAACGGAAGGAAAGACGGGTGACACGGAACAGGAGACGGAGACCAAGAAGAATAAGTAGTATTCGTGGTTGTATTGCCTGAGCAACTCACGCAGAGAGGGAAGATGCTAACCCTCTGTGTGGAATTTACTCTTGATTTTGAAACGAGCAAATTGTAGTGACTGAAACGTAAAAAAATATTGATGTGCGGAAGGACGGTCCGCCGAGTCAGAATGGCTAAAATGCTGTGACCAAATCTTGTCTGACGCACACACACACAAACACATACGCATACGTCCATCCTCCGGCTTAGCGCCTCAAGCGCGCTTGTCTTTTTTCTCTTTTCCTTACAACCATGTCTGCCGACGACGATAGTCCGATTTATGCTTGTCGATGTCTTAACATTCGCCTTTGTAAAGGTAATCGAAAGTCAAGCAATAGTGTGACGAGGCAACACCAATCATCGGATACATCTACCGAATATTTGCCTCTTTTCGTCGGCGATGAAGGTATAAAGATAGTAAGTCATTAACACTCCGCGCGAAGCGTTCTGTTCACACTAATTATGCCATCCTGCTTTACGACATCAGTCACATAATGAGCTTACGCTGCGTACAAGATCTCGTGTGGCAACTGACTCATCTTCGTCGACTGGACGTACGCAACAAACATTGGTGACCTGTTTAGTTTGCGACATCCCTGCCTATCGCATCAAGACCGACGTACCACCTGAGGAAGATGCTAAGGAAGGCCCTATCTTACCTACTGAAGATTGGGCAGAGCGAGACACTTTAAGAAGTAAGAGTGGTTATGTAGATGTGTACGTTGGTAGACATGGGTGCATTGTGAGTGTTCTGCTTTGATATTACTTCGCTTACAAAATTATCTACAATTGTTTCCATCGATCTCCTTTCTTTGTTTTGCCTTCGTTTCTTATTCTGTCATTGAATCCATACTAATACACGTCAATGGCGTTTGCAGGCTGAAGAGGAAATTAAGCAACGACTTTCTTCATCTTCCTATTCTCACTACTTCTCACTCGCCGTCCCATCCGAAAGGCACACGCTTTCAACCTCAGCTCCACCGATGCTACCGCAAGCAAGACTCACTATCCCACCTGAACATCCCTTTCTACCGTCACTTCCGCCGTTCTTACCTCCACCACCATTTACTCCATCTCACCCAGTCTTTCTGCATCTTTCTTCAATTGTTACCGCACGATCCAATGATGCACGGAGAGACTCGGAAAGACGCATTGAGGACTTTGTTAAACAGGAGCTGACACGTCTGGAGGAACATGAATCGACTTTACGTATACAACTGGAGCGATTATGGTGGGTTGTAAAGGAAGGGTTGAAGAAGGCAGAGCAAGAAAGAGATGCCAACTTCTTGCTTGGGCTGAAGTCGAGGCGTCGAAGCGTAAGCCCTGGGCATGCTCCCTCATCACCTACAGGTGGAGCAGAATCCTTCGTCGTGCGAAATTTCGTACCATCGACGTACCAAGCCCCTCGAGCAATCCATGCATCAACTGTGCACCCCTCGGCTTTGTCAGCATCTCTTGCAACATCCTCATTTCATCACCCGCGGGCTCAACAAAAAGTGAGCGACGTACAGTCAAATTCCACTGATGTTTCTACAGATCGGGTTCCGATGACTCCGTCGCCGCCTCCTTATACCTCCAATCCTTCGTCCTTGCGTGGCTCTTCTGCTTCAGTTACCGTACCCGTGGCTAGCTCTTCTCGGTCTTTCAGACGGAACATGGATGAGTCGAACGATACTGTTGCCACATATCGATTTTACGTGATAGAAGAGCAAGAAGCGGAACGCCGAAAGGCAAAGGAAAGGGCGCAAAGATCTCAGAATAATGAAGCGAATGCGATGAAGAAAGACACTCGCGACTCAGACAAATCATCTAAAGACGCCGCGAAGCTCGCACCCAATGTAAATGCCAAGACCGAGAAGGAGAAGGAGAAAGAGAGAGACTCCGCGGCAGGTGACCAGCCAACCGGCCCCAGGAGAAAGGATGGCCGAAGAAAAGTGACGTTCAATATTGAACCGAATGTCGTGACGATAAAACGGGACATCACTGCTGAGAAGGACGAGGAGCGAGTACCAGAGAAGGGCGAAGGTTCGTCTCGAAGCGATATTCCGCTCAATATAGTTGCTAATTGTATCTAATAGACCTACTATTTGACATGGATGGTGTCTCTGAAGCAAGCACTAATGAACACGAAGAACAGCCTACGACTGAGGAAACTCAGCAAGAGTCAAGGGCAGAGCTTGTCTTCCATGAAGCACCTGAGCGTTCTCAGAGATCAAGTAGACGGCAGAAGGATCTGAATGATGCTGGTTTACCTCAGTCGTTTGCCGCGCTCCGACCTTCTTCTCTACCTGCCCCTTCCAGCATTCGACCACCTATTCGCTCACAAACCAATAGCAATAAAGATGTAAAGCAAGCGGACGGTCCTGAGCCGTCAAGTAGTGGTTCGAGTTCGAGTCAAGTGAGGGACATTAGGGGACAATCGTCGGAGGATGATTCGACGGAAACGGTTCTGTCTCCAGAGCAGAAGGATTTCCTGAAACTCGTTGCAGCTAATACGCCGAGTCATCGAGGATTATGGAAGCCCGGAAGCGAAGCCTGGAAGATCTTTGACCGTAATAGTCGGCATACATCTTCGGCGGAGAGAAGTTCGTCCGAAGATGAAGAAGATGATTCGCAGGCAAATGGCACAACCACGAGTTGTAAGTCAATTACTCCACGTTTGATATGTTCATAACCTCATGTTGGATCTAGCAACGGATCTGGATTGGCGACGCTATAGGAGACCGGACATAGTTGGGTCGCTCCCTATCCCAATGGCCCCAATATCTCAACAGAAACCAGGCGCCTCAGTCTCCCTCCGACCAAAGACCTCGTTAACAGAGCGGCCTGGAACTCTCGTTCCTCCTTTACCATTGCCAACCGTCACAGAAGAGAGTACCGACTCAGACGAAGGTAAAGGTAAAAGATCTGCAGCATCTATACGGAAAGAGGTCTATGCAGAGAGGAATAAAGCTCGTGGTCTGGATCCTGGGATTCTTGGCTTTGCTACTGATGATGGTGAGGATGAGGACGATGATGATGACGATGGGGAAGGGGGAGGGGGAGGTGGGATTGGGGGTTCGAGCAAGGTTAATGAGATTTCGACTAGTAGGAGTCGACAGCATGCACTGAGTATTATAAGATCTCGAAATGCTGTTCCGCCTGAAGGACTTTGGCGTAGTTTAGCTACGTGACATTTCATATTTTGTTGCTCTTCCCCCGCTTTCTCTCCATTCTTCTTTTGTCTGTCTGTGCTACATGTTTCCGATATTTATAAACCCAGTACATCGATCAATTCTTGTCCTATCCATTCTGTTCATTGATTGTGAGACCACCACTTGTCTGTCCGTCATTTTGCTTGGTTGTTTGTCCATTATTTGTATCGTTGCCTCCTTTCATTATTTCTGAGCAACATTAATGTATCAGTTTCATGGTGTTTTATATAGTGTTCCCCTCGTAATGTGTTTTTGTACCCCTTTCTTAGTTTACGTGAGTAATATTCATGGATAGAACCTTCCGATTCAGTTTTTCCTGATTGTGAAGGATACGGGATGGATAATTCGGCATACAATCGAGGGTTACGGTAAATCAGTACTTTCAGTCCGGATGCATATTCAAAGCCTGTTGGGTACAGTGAAGAGCCGGTTATCAGCTACATATTGGGGAAGCATATAGAATGATCGAACTAAAGCTTGCTGTTTGCACGCGCCGCCGGAGCAACTGAGTAATTCAAGCGAGGAAAATGGCAGCGTAACGAAGGGACTAGAGAACCTTTGAGGTGAAGAACCGTCTCTTCACGACTCAGACCTACAAGTTCGCCTATCGTGGGGTAATTCCTCGCTACAATAATCCAGTCAATTCGGATCCCGTTGAGTAAGAAAGAAATCGAAGAAAGGTGAATAATTCTCACCGTTATCGTCTGGTATGACTAGAACCTTCTCTCCAAGATTAATCCCGAGTAAATTTGCTTCTTCTTTGTCAAATCCGATTTCAAGTTCGGGTTGTGGTACGTCTTTGCTACCGGAAGCGATGATGTTGGCAGCTGTTGTACCATCGATTTTAGTGATTGAATCGGCATTTGTTGAGCGTTTGGTTTCTATCAGTTCGGTCATTCTTGATATCCACTATAGTGAGCATCATCGAAGCAAGTTATTAGACAAAGAATCGATTCGTTGAGATAGCTGAGAAATAATTAGATTACTTGAACGTACCGCGAGTGAATGAGGAAACTTCTGTGGAGATAGGAGTTCTCGCATTCCTCTGAAACGATTGATCCAACCGAATATGTGATAAAAGGCCAGGTCACCGTATCCTGGTGTTATGGTGTCGAATACCCATTCGCGTCCGTCCGAGAGTTGTTTCTCGAGGAATGTCTAAACGAGAGATTATTAGAACCTACATAGATGAAATGACTCAGAGACGGGAAGAGAATGAACCAAATGAGAAGTCATAAGACTCAGAGCAACTGGTTTCCTTGCGTTCAATTTTTTGATATCGAGGGGTGCTCCAAGCCACTTGTAAGAGATTTAAGCCTCATTATCCAAGATCACAGAATAATGGAGTAGATTCACCTTATTTCTATCTTCGATGAATTCCGGTGAGAATTTGTCGTAAGGCAATAATGTCGTAGCCAAGGTGAACAGAGGCCTGTCAGTATAAAAAGCCGCTAGTAATTCGATTATCCCGGTATCTGCTTTTCCACCATCGGTGCGAGTAGGAAATATTGTTGGGAATCCTTGGCTTGTTGGGAACTGACGTTCTAGGGCAGAGGCTATGAGGGATGTGTCGCAGTATACGTCGTTACCTATTGAAAGAATTGGAATGCGACGATATCCGAGCCCTTCACGCAAGTCAAAGGTGGAGGAGAGTATGAATAAAGGAGATACCCACCTAGTGCTTCGTTGATTTCTGGTCGAGGCAGCGTCATTGCTACCTTCATTAGATCAAAATGAGTCTACTTGTAAGCTCAAGGCGTTTGGTCCTTACCTCAACTCTATAGTGAGGTATACCCTTCAAAGCAAGTACATTTTCGATCTTCGCACCTTGTATGGTATTTGAAAGAAGCCACATATTACTGTAAATGAACTGGTTACTTACTGGCGGGAGACGCTTCATAACGATAGAACACGACCAGTGGAGAGTTCTTCATTTGAGACATTAGGGTGAGAGAGCGCGACAATAATCGCTGCACTAGTACTCCCATAAATTGGGCTGGACGGATGGCTAAAGCCAGTGTGATAAACCGAATCTCGTGTCAGCTGCCGCACCATCAAAATAAAACACATGAACGTGATGTTCTATTTTGAGGCGACTGGCTACTTTGAGCGGCGATCTAAATTAATAAGAGATATCATGATCGGCGACCTTGTTTTCATCACATAAGCCAATCGGCATCGGATACTTCCGATTCGAACACAACTTTTCTCTCTGTGCACTTCAGACTCAACCACCGACAAATCGCGTCGACGGGACGGGATGAATAGGCCTTCCACGACCTCCCTCCTTACCATTGCCGGAGTCACTCTCCTTGGAGGGTTCCTGGCTTATGCAGCCTACTTTGACTACAAACGCCGAAATGACCCGTCTTTCCGCAAAAAAATTCGTATGTATTTTCCTTATGACGTGTGTCACTTAGTATGCTCATAGAAGGTGGACATAGGTACTCAAAAGAAGAAGGTAGACAAGGCTGTTGCGGAGGATAAACAGAAGGAGGCTGCTCGAGCAAGTAACCCGCTTAGCATCCCCCGTGAGCTATTGTTGGCCATTCACGAAAAGGCCAATGAGGAGGCTCTACCGACGAATGCTGAGGAACGGCACCAATTCTTTGTCACCGTCGTTGCCACAGCGGAGAGGATTGCCGGGGAAGGTGGGTCCTTCTCGTTATATCTGATAGCGTATCCCAGGCTGAAGCTTTAATCAAGGCCCTCAAAACTACTTGGAGGCCGCAGTCTACTTTTATCAGGCGTTACGCGTATATCCGCAACCAGTGGAACTTATCGCCATCTATCAAAAGACTGTCCCAGAGCCTGTTCTTGCTGTACGTGTATTCCTTCCGTGCTAAGCGACGTAGTCTGACTTAACACGTGTAAAGATTATCATGGAGTTGTATAACATGGATGTGAGTGCAACTTTACAGACGGGTGGGGGTGGTATGAATATTGGGATTGACGTTGATGGTGCCTCAAGACCAACGTCTAGGGGCCCACCCTCTGAAACCTCATCTCAGGAATGGGACAAGGTCACGGATCCGGGCAGCGCTGCTCCTTCAACTTGAAGCACGGATTGTGCCTTTAGCATTTGTTGTCGTATCCCTTTACATGCCATTTCCTACCCCGATACCTGATGCAATGAAAGACGGATAAGGTCTAATAGAATTTTCTTGTTCCGCATGAAACCAGGTGATTGGACACATCACAGGTGCGAGAAACTCAGCTGTAGATTAAGAACGTGAATTGAAGGCTTGCTCAGGTTATTACAAGAAGTTTCCACCACAGTCTATGAACGTATCTCTGAAAAAGGTTGAGTCAAACGACAAAAAAGGTGGCCAAGCCCGTACACATTCGCTGGTGGCCTGTAAGAGCTTCAAGGCCGGAGAAGTCATATACAAGGTCTGTAATGTGATTCGTCGCATAGCATGCATAGCTCACGTCCTTCAAGGAGTCGCCCATTGTAGCTGTTCTGGACGCAGACGTGCAAAGAAGCGGGAGCCATTGCTCTCATTGTCTACGTGAAATTGGTAAAGAGGTAGCTATCGTGCCTACATCGGATCGTCTTGGTTCTGTCTACTGCTCGGAAAAGTGCCAAACACGGTGTGATACGCAGTCGCATGATCTACTTTTCAGCGATAAGAGCCCCCTCCCGCCTGAAATAGCTGTCGATCTACCACAGATCGCAGTTGAAGATCGGCCAAAGACACAGGATACTTTGGCAGAATTTTGGCGTCAAAAGGCCAGTTCCGGTCTATTGCTCGTTGCCAGACTCGTCGCTCTTCAGATAATAGCGGAATTGGCGAAGACGTTGCCGCAGGCAGGACACATGAAAGCAGAATTACCTGAACTGAGTGTTAGCGGGCCGTATACTGTTTATGACCACATGGAACGGTTGAGGTATGTGGATGTGACTCTACCAGATGGCGAATATAGTGCTTTGAAGAACCTGTTGCTCGCGACGCTGCCCTTCCTGGAGGACGCCCATTCTGATGAGAGGCATGCGATGTTCCGGGGAAAGATTGCTTACAATGCTATTGGCATCTATCACGGCGAAGGCAGAGTCGGCAGAGTGAGTTCCTGTGCTTTTCTTCGTCGGGGACGTGCTAACGTCATGGGTAGCCTGCCACAGCGGAGAGTGAGGAATTGACGCGTACGCCAGTGGGGACGGCCAAACAGGTCGGGTCCGGACTGTACTTTGTTTCCTCCTACGTCAGTAATTTATCATTCACGTGCAGCTCAAGATGCTGACAGTCATTACAGCTTGCTCATTCATGCAATCCATCCGTCCGCCCATCTTTCAACGACGGTACTTCAGAGCTCCATCTTGTCGCACTCCGAGACATTGAAGAGGGTGAAGAGCTGACGATGGCTTACGTGGACGTTTCAACTCGTCCAGACGAAGCGCCTGCCGACGCATTTGCACGTCGACGTGTTGAGCTATCTCGAGGGTGGAAGTTCGCTTGCACTTGCCACAAGTGTGAAGAGGACAAGAAAATTCTTGGATTAGAGGATTCTGAGGCTGAGGACAAGGAATCGTTGAAGGATGGATCTAAACTTGATTTTGATTACGCATTGAAAGTGCAGCCTTTGCCGCTTTCTTAACGATTGACTACTCATGCATACATTTTCTCGCATTTACCCACAATATCCCTTTGTTTTTGGGGTTAGGACTTGTTTAGATTTATCTTGAATATATGCGCGTTCGAGACGCGTCACGCGCTCGCGTGAATGATCACCGCTCACTCTCATCACATCAAAGCGCAGCGATATAATTCAACCACGTACTTACACGACCTTCAACCTTGCTTTCGTTTACCACATCCACCATGACGCGTCCAGGACAGACTTATCTAGAGGAAGCGTTCATTAAGATCAACTTTGAGGAAGAGGGTGGACCGACCATCTCCAGAGAAGGTGACAGTAAGGCGTATAATGGCTGGGTGGGCAAAGGCATGTCGCCCAACTAAACTGCAGTCGAAACCAACACTGACATGCAGTTCATCGGATGGTTCACTACAGCATCGGCGAACTTCCCTAAACCTAACCTCATCGGGTAAGTTACACAAACATTCCTACAAGTATACGCATATTCTAACAAGCGCGCATTATGGTTCCATGATTTTAGAGCTGATTTGCTGCGCAAGTTATACCCCAAACATTCCCTAGTCATGTCTCAAGATTATAACTTGGACATACTTGGATTCCCTCTTGCTGCTACTATTCCCCTCGAACCAGATGAGCTCATTACGAACTCGTTTTTCTATCCTCTTGCACGAAATTCGGGTGGCGTAATTGTGGACTCGGTAGAATTTGGTGGCTTCCGTACAGCTTGGGACGTGAGTGACCCTTGATACCTTATCTTGACAACAGCAACGAAACTAACCATTTGATTCCCCGCCACTCCAGAAATACGAATTCACAATATTCATCGTAAAATACCTCGAAGGTCTCGGTCAATACACCCAACACTACATCTTACACGAAGGGCCAAAAGGCCCAGCCCAATCTTTCCTAAAAGTCGTCGGTACATGGGCATTCGAATTACACAACGAAATTTGGGTTTTCAATAATGGGTTTTGGAATAAAGACGCATCGCTTTGGATAGACGTTCAAAAGGCGAATTGGAATGATGTGATATTGAAGGATGAGTTTAAGAAGAGTTTGCAGGATGATGTTTATTCGTTTTTTGATTCGGAGAGGTTGTATAAGGATCTTGGGATTCCGTGGAAGAGGGGGTTGATTTTGTATGGTCCTCCAGGTAATGTCGTTCGTTCTTATGGTGTTATGATCGCAATTCACCCTTTTTTCCTCGAAGGGAATGGAAAGACGATCAGTCTGAAAGCTATCATGAAGACTGTACAACAGAAGGGACACAATCCGCTATATGTCAAGTCATTCCAAAGTAACTTCACATTCCCATCGACTTCCTGCACCTTCAACGTTAACTTTCACTATTTTCTTCGTAGGCTGGAGAGGCGAAGAAGGTTCAATGGAAGAAGTCTTCGCCAAAGCACGTATACTCGCACCTTGCGTCCTTATTCTCGAAGACCTGGACAGCTTAATCAACGATCGAAATCGTTCATTCTTCCTAAATCAACTTGATGGGATTCAAGGAAACGATGGATTGTTACTCATCGCGACGACGAATCATTTTGATAGACTTGATACCGGATTGTCAGAGAGACCTAGTAGGTTTGACAGGAAATAGTGAGTATTCGTTCAATTCTCTACCTCGTGTTGAAAGAATTTTGAGTTGATGGATTTTGGTCCAGTATCTTCGACGATCCTGATCGAGACGAGCGTCTACTTTACGCCAAATATTGGCAAAACAAGTTGACAAACAACGACAAAGTCGACTTCCCAGATAGACTCGCCCTGGAGATTGCAGACGTCACATATGGATTCTCATTCGCGTATCTCAAAGAAAGCTTGTAAGTCTTTTCCCTACCCCTTCACGCTTTGCTTCACCTACCGATTCCTTGTTCTATGTGCATGTAGCGTCTCGACACTTGTTCTCCTAGTCAGAGACGATCAGAAGAAAACATTCGAAGAAGTTATTAAAGGGCAGATAAAACAACTTCGGAAGCAACTTGAAAAAGTTCCGAAATTGTTTGGAGTTGCAGGTGTAGGTGGGAGTGTGGGTGGAGGTGGAGTCTCGCGTTGTGTGGAGGTTATCTCGGGCAGTCAGGGTCCCTTGCCTGCTAAGCCGGATATTTGGGAGATTATGCGTGAGAGGGTGGCGTATTCCCTTGGAGGTTCCGCGGGGCACTCGCTCACCTACTGATTTTACTGGATATGGATGTCTTGTTTGCTCTGCGTGGCTCACGTTGTCATAAACCATCCCACTATTTCCTGCATTGCTGTGGATATTTTGCATGTATATTCATTATATTGATCGAACTCTAACAAGATAAACGAGCGGGTATATTGCTCCAAGTCAAATCGTTAGTTCAAGAAACGCGCATGTGGATGTTGAAAGATTGATCCAAATTATAGTAATAGCACCAAGATGACAAAAAACGAAGAAGGCATCAATACATACAAGAAACCAGACGAACAGTACCTTCGAGACGATCCATGATTCGTACTTTGTGGGGGTGCGGGGTCTGGTGAAGACGGGACAAGCGAAAAGTCGAACCAGACAACGACCGCGCCAGGTGAGGGAACGTTGAAGTCGCACGTAGCGTTACAGGATATCTGCACGTCCCCTGCGAAACCTGATGGTATCATTATACCATCACCAACACCATTAAATGTGTTTCCCGCCCATGAAATGTTATACTTTTCAAAGAGATTCGTTGCTGTAAGCGTCCGCACGAATATCGCGTCGTTACCGAGCGAAGGGATCGAAAAAGCTGCATTACTATCTTCAAGTTGTCCTGCGTCTGCGTAATTCAAGAACACTAGAGTATTGGGGGCGTTGGTTTGTCCGTCATATATACCATATCCAGCAACGATATTGGAGTTATTGTCAAGATTGAGATCGACGACGAAAGATCCATTCTGCCAACCAGCGCTCAACGCATCTGTGGCAGAGAGTAGGGCATAGTACGGAGGCAGAGTTGTCCAATTAGTTGAAGTATCATCAGATGAAGGAGGATCGAATAAATTATATGTGATGCCTCGTTCTCGGGTGTGGATGTATGCGGCATCATACCCGACGCTGGAGAGTTGAAGGACATAATCTAAAGTCCAGAGGGTTGCAGCGAACGTATCGGATATTCCGGGGATTCCTCCGCAGGAAGCAGTATTGAATTCTCCCATGACGACTGGTTTGTTTGCGGCATTTGATAATTTGATTCCGTCCATTTGCCATTCGGCCGTCGCGACAACTTTTTGAGGACTTATATTAGTTGCCATTCAAGAATCGAGGACGAACGATGTCTAATAACTCACCATTGTGATGGGAGGTATAATAAGGAATAGTTCCATTCGTCCCAAAACAATTTGTTTGAGGATAGTGCTGTAAACTAATAATTCAATTAGAATAGTACGCGACCTAGACAAGTACGGACACCTTACTTGATATATTTTAAGTCTGATCCAAACCTAAACAAATAGCCTTGGTTCAAAATGTCTGCCAGAGCCTGAGGATAACAGTAAGAGCTAGTATCAGCAAATGAGTTATCTGATACGCGCCCAGTTGCAGCAAATGGTGGGCCCTCCGATGTATGCACCGGGTAGAAGATCTCCATATTCAGTGGAATTATTCAGCTGTTGGGTAACAGAGCCAAATTCCTATAGTAGATGTCATCAAATAATGAGGTCATTACACAGGTGCTTTACTAAACAAACGAAGTATATCGCTTACCGTGAAATAATCTTGTACTGAGAAATTACTTTGTCGTCTTCCATCCGGTCCATATAAGTCCGGCTCCTACATGGCAAGACGTGTTCAGAAACCGCAGTTGCTCTCAATACTCGACTCTCATAAACAAACATTTCCCAGCAGAAACGCATCGAGATAGCCCGAGAGTCTTTGTTCAGCAGTCGACACAATCAATGGTGTGTCGTTCTCTTCAGGGAGCAATAAGGAAAGACCTGTGAAAGTTAATGATTACCACCGTTATGCCACACTTTTGAGCGTACCCAGGAGGTATACCGCTCCGCCGATTCGCTTAGCTAACACTGCAAGGGTATCAAAGAGAACTGGTCCATAGGACACGGGTTGATCGTGTGCAGATACCGCTTGTCCCTTATTGACAATCATTTCCGGTTGAGAATAGTTGAACACAGAGTCGTCCATCGAGTTTCCACCTATTCGTAGCCGTAGCGGATTCCTTGCCTAAGCACAACGCAGCACAGGGGTGAGGGTGTTATAGGTAAAGGGTATTGCAATATGCACAGGAAGGTTGCACTTGCCCGAGTCTGGATATACGATAAGTACCTCCCAATTTGTTCAGGAATAGAAGTCTCATCTTCGCCAACTGATAATCAGAAGTCAGATGAAAGGGTGAAAGGGGTCAACTGAGAATTACTCACTTAGGGTATTTATTGTGCTCAGCTCGATACTAATTCCGAAGAAGTTTGAACGGACGGTGTTCGAGCCATTACCGGAATAGAGCGAAGGAAATGTGACACTCGTCGGTGTTACATGAAGAGACTGTAACAAGCCAACCAAGCAAAAAAGATGGACCAGATGCTTCATTGATCAATGGGATAGTGTCCCAGAGCTTTTCATACAAGATAATGAGCGCAGGTTTATGCAAGAATCCTGGTCTGTGCGTCGTTGAGCTTTGGAATGTCAAAGGGAGATTGGATGACTGTAATTCCAGATGGATACAAGGTCCATAGTACTATGCGTTGGCGAGTACTGCTTGACATCAGTTGGAATGATTTTGGAGCCGAACAGTGACGAGTAGCAGAGAGATGACCCGTCGCTAAAAATATAACATGTCACGTGCTACATCTTCGACGCGAATTGCCGAATCGATCGTCCTATGACTCGGTGTGAATGACCTGAATGTACTGCAACTTATACTTGCATATAGCCTACTAACGTTGAATCGACAACCGAATTAATCTGCTGTAGGACGCGTTAAATGGCTCCCAAATTTGATCCAAACGACCCAGAGGTCGCGAAACTCATCGACCTGTTTCGGTCAATCGGCTTCACTAAAGCCAAAGCTACAGAGACAGCCAAGGGCTCCAAGAATGCCTTCGTCCTCAAGGATATAATAGAAAGAAACAATCTACCGGAACGTGTCTCCGAGGAAAAGAAGGCGACTTTGATATCCATTCTTGCTGTCCAAGGCGCGAAACTGGGAGACGCAGAGAAGAGTTTTATCATCGATGCGATCCTGGATGATAGGCTGAAGACTGCAGAGCAAATCTCCGGTGTGTTTACTTCTCTAGTACAAATATTTATACTGAAGTCTTTCCAAAAAGCTGCTGTAAAGTACAGCGAAGCGAACGGCAAACCGACGAATGATGCCGAATTCAACAAGGAGTGTGGCGTAGGTAAGCAGGAGAAATTGAGATCTATCGCCTGCAGTTTGACTTTGGGATCATATTAGGCATCACTATATCTCCGGAAGAACTGATTGAAAAGATCACGACGTACATGTCTTCGGTTGCGTTATCTGGATGGGATAATTTCAGCTCGACTATCAGTAATCTGAAAGCTTCTCCTGAGCTGCGATGGGCGAATCCCTTAGAACTGAAGAATGCAGTCGAGAAGGCGTTTATAGAAACATTCGGAGAAAAAACAGCTATCAAGGCGAAAGGCGCTGTGGGTTCACTAGTCGCTGACGTCTTATTTGTCGACTAAGCACGGGTGTAATTTAGGAAAACAAATCGAAGAAAGCCGCGCAAGATGCTGGACTATCCAATGCTGCAGCGCCTGAAGCCAGTTCGTCAAAAACCGTATTCGAGGAAGGTTTTCTTGGGAAATTGCACAAGCCTGGAGAAAATCCCCAGATTCTCCCTCGGTTACGAGAAGCTCACCTAGCCGCAACGGGCGGCCAGGTGTTCACGCGATTCCCGCCAGAACCGAATGGGTACCTGCACATTGGCCACTCGAAAGCCATTTTCATCAATTTTGGATACGCAGCACACCATGGCGGGAAGTGCTATCTGCGTTATGACGATACCAATCCTGAGGCAGAAGAAGCTCGCTATTTTGAGAGCATACTGGAAACAGTTCGATGGTTGGGATTCGAGCCGTGGAAAATAACGTACTCCAGCGATTACTTTGATCAACTATATGATCTCGCCGTCGAGCTGATTCGTCGGGACAAGGGTTATATCTGTCACTGCACAGGCAAGTATACGGCCTTTTCTTGCAACTCGTGGCTGATCGATTCTAATCTCAGGTGAGGAGATTCATGAAATGCGAGGCGGAGACAATGGTGGTCCTCGTCGCGCTTGCGTCCACCGAAATCGCCCCACCTCGGAGTCTCTCGTTGAATTCCAGAAGATGAAAGATGGTTTTTACAAGCCTGGCGAGGCTATCCTTCGCATGAAACAAGATCTCGAAGATGGTAATCCTCAGATGTGGGATCTCATCGCATACAGAGTTTTAACAACTCCCCATCACCGGACGGGAGATAAATGGAGAATCTACCCGACATATGACTTCACACACTGCTTATGTGATAGCTTTGAGAACATCTCGTATGTATCTCCGTGCCTTCCTATTTCCTAGAGTCACTGACGTATTGGTTTTATGCAGACATTCCTTATGTACAACAGAATTCATATTATCCCGTGTTTCCTATGACTGGCTCTGCGATGCTTTGGAAGTTTACAAACCTCGGCAGTCTGAATATGGTCGTCTGAACGTTACCGGTACCATCATGTCGAAACGCAAAATCCTCGCTTTGGTTAAGGAGGGTTATGTCCGTGGTTGGGATGACCCTAGGTTGTATACGCTCATCGCTCTGCGAAGACGGGGCGTTCCACCCGGCGCGATCATCTCTTTCGTCAGCACACTTGGAGTTTCCACGGCCGCTACAAATATTCAGACAGCACGATTCGACCAAACTGTTCGGCAGTACCTCGAGAACTCAGTTCCTCGGTTACTCATGGTGTTGAAACCGTTGAAAGTGACAATCGAGAATCTGCCAGAGGACTACGTGTTAATGATCGAGAAACCATTGCATCCGAAGATTCCGTCACTTGGGACGACGACTGTACCATTCACGCGTACCGTGTACATCGACGCAGACGACTTCCGCTTGCAAGATTCCAAGGACTTTTTCCGTCTGGCACCGGGCAAGACTGTTGGCTTATTCCAAGCACCTCATCCGATTACTTGCGTCTCGTACAAGACGGATCCCAACACGGGTGAAGTTACTGAGCTCATTTGCCGTCTAGAGAATAACGGTGAAGTCAAGAAGCCCAAAGCGTTCATCCAATGGGTCGCAGTTCACGCTCCGTCGGGCAGTCCAGTACGCGTTGATGAAACCAGGATCTTCCACCAGCTCTTCAAGAGCGAAAACCCCGCTGCCGCGAAGCCAGATTTCAAAGCCGACATCAACCCGAATAACTTGGAAGTCATTAAAGGCGCACTGATCGAAACTGGTTTCTGGTCAGTTGCCAAACGCGCTTTTGCAGAAGCAAGAGCGGAGAGTAAAGCTAGGACGAGTAAAGCTTTGGAGAACGAGGCGATGGCTTCACCAACGGATGAACATTCTCCGGTCCCAACAACCGAGCAACTCGTTGGTAACGAATGTGTTAGGTTCCAGGGATTGCGCGTGGCCTATTTTGCGCTTGACTCGGATGCTAAGCTTGGGTTCTTGAACGAAGCAGAGGAGACAAGCCCGGGTTACAGGAACGGGGACAAGATAATCATCAACCGTATCGTTAGTCTGAAGGAGGATGCAGGGAAAGGAGCCGCTTGAACTCGGCCTTTTGGGAACCGTGTTGTCGTCTTGCTTGATTGCTAGTATTTTTTTATGCTGTTAACCTGTACTAAATTACATGTACACGATGAAAGACGTTATGCAGCAACTAAAGCGTGTAGATCATAGATTGCACGTCTTACTGTGTAATAGATTTCCGTTACAGTCCCTTCCAACTCAACTTTCCCATCTGCCTTCTTTCGGACAGCAACAATCTCTTCTGGAGAGACATCATCAGACGACCCATTACGGCACAATAATACACCTTCTCCAGCGAATTCAGTATGAACGCCCATGCTAATCAAACGGGCTTTGAGGGCAGTAAGTTTTAGATCACCGATCATCGTGGATCGAGGGAGCTTCGTGGCTGGCCTTGATCCAAGCCGAGTTGGTTTGAGAAGTTGGCCTGCATCAATGGGAACTTCTTCCACTCGGGCGGAAACGTTAGAAATTGGTTCTAATATCGGGATGGTGGAGCTTGCGAGGCTTGCAATGCAGCCTTGGATGAAACCAACTTCGTTGTCCTCAAACTACGTCGTATTGAAGGCGGTCAGCTCGATCTGTGCCGAATAATCGGCAAACGATTTGACTCACTTTGGACATCTTCACAGATGCAAGGAGCTCCTCCGAAAGGGATATTGAGTAACTGTTGGTATGTTGACCGATCTGAATCGGCTCTCCGACATCCGGGGCGTAGATCTCCCTTGTCAGTGCGCGGACTGCACCACAAGCCTCGATCAGAGACTCTGCCCCATCGGATGATGAATGAACAACAATCTGATTGACTAGGAGTCAGCAAAGAAAGTGGCATTATCAAGGATGGGTTACCATTTTTCGAGGGTTTACGTGTGCAGCTATCTTCTTGACAGCGCGTCCGTCATTCAAGCCCTCCATGTCAACGAACAGAAGTCGGCAAGCGAGCTGAACTTTCAAGTCCTGACTAACGTATTTTGATGGTGGCTCCGCCGGAGCTTTCTACAAGACGTGCGAGTCAGATTGATATATCAGCGTCTGAACTGGGGGTCTTACCTTCGCCTCTTCCTCTTCCTCCTTCCTCCTTTTTGCCTCCTTCGTCTCCTCACTTTCCGCCTCTTCCTCGAAGATCTTCCCTTTCCTCAACCACATTCCGACATCTACGACTTCACCGTACGAATCAACTCGTCGTCTGCGCTCCACGTATGGAAACATTCTGAATCGCTGCTGTTGGGCCCCCTCGGTCTTGAAGAACGATGTCTGCTTTGATACGTTTCCCTTCAGGTAGATGTCGAAGGAGAGCATCTGCTTCATGCTGCCATCCTCAGTTTCAAAACCCCAATCTCCTAAATCCGTTTCTTTCCGCCCTCGCCTCCGTCCACCTCCCGCACCCGGCTCCGCAAAGACTACCGCTGGGTCATGGTCTTCGCTGGTGTCCATCATACTTAGAGTATTCTCAACGGCGTCTTCATCGTCTGATTCATCCGATTCAGAGTCACCTTCGTCGGCCTCTAGCATACGCTGAGTACGAGCGAGTGCCGCTTCTTCGGCTGCTTCCTTCTCTTTAGCTGCTCGTTCTTTTGCTAGATATTCCTCTAGCTCGTCCCCTTGTAGCGGAACTTTGGATTTCATCTGTACAAGATATTAACAATCACAATACATCCGCAATCAGAGGTAAGAAACGCACCATCAACGTAAGTGTCCGGTCCAGCATCACGTTTCTGCCAAGCTTCCCTTTGTTCCACTTATCATCATCTCGTTGTTCATCGTTCCAAATGTCAAATAACGACCTTGCAAACGTACCATCCTCTCCTGGGCTTGTCAGAAGTACAACATTGTCTGGCATTGTTGCAAACTCAGAGAAGATTATTCGTGATGAGCCATATGACAATGAAAGGGGGACAGCAAGGATTAATTTAGGGTCTTTAGAAGAATAGGTGTGTAACAATGCTTGAGGTGTGGGGAAGAATTCAAGGAACCTATTCGAAAATTGTTAACCACTTGTAATCTCAGAATTTGCGAGACAACGTACTTGAAGCGTAGAGCGAATGCACCTAACGCTTCCTCCTCATTATCTTCTTCTCTCCTTCGTTTATTATTTCCGGCCTCTTCGCCGACGTCTTCTTTGCTGATTGTTCCACCGAGCCACTCCATCATGCTTCTCACGAACGTTAACATTTCTCGGCCATTTCGTGACACCAAGCAGATAGGAAAGCTGAGGCGAGAGTAGCTCCAGTGTTGATCCAGAAGGACTAGCAGCTCCAATAGGCGTGTGCTAGCATCGCAGGGCATTAACACCGAGTGTCGGGAAAACAGAGTTGAAGTCACAGTATCTGTAAGGTGGAAAGAACGTGAGCAACACGTGGGGAAAAGAGTTGATTCCACTACTCGCCAATTAACTGAGCATCGCGGTCCTTCTTTCGGCACGAAATATTGTTTACCCTATCCGCGTCAGTGATGAATAAGTCAGGTCGGGCGAGCGTCTCATAGACACCGCCAGTGCCAGCTCCTCGCAGGATGACTGTGCCGTCCAAATGTCGTTCCCGGAGGTGATTCAGATCAACAGCATAAAGAATAGTCCCCGCTGAAGGAGAACGAATCTTCCAAATGGTACCACCTAGAGTGTGCCCAGCATTGAACGCAGTAATGGTTAAGCCTTGACACTTTCCTAGCAAAGCCACGCTTGAACCGGGTTTCCCTGGGAGAAAATATGAATACTTACCTTGCAAGTGGGCTGGTTGCGAGTACCTCAGCGTGTGTATCGAGTCATATGCCTCTCGTATGTCGTCAGGATTCGCGACAAACTTTCGACTGAAGTCGTTGTCCACGTCCATTGCATCACAAGAATTACCATCCCAAGAAGAATTCTGCCCGTAATCAACGTCTTCCTCTCCGCGTAAAGTTTCAGCTTCTTCGACAGCAGCGATGCGTGCTGTAGCTTGTACCGGTAGTGTCGTATACGCTGGCGCTCGGAGTCCCCAATTTGCATAGGCATAGGCGTACAATCCCGCGTGTTGAAGGTCACCATGTGAGATGAGAACGAGGTCGACAGTCGGAGCGCACCTGTGAGGAAAAAAGAAATTAGATAGTGTTGACTTTCTACTTTCCTGCCCAGTGCAATTGCAATGAACACAGATAAAGCAACATGATTGGAGAAAATGTCTAGTTCATCAAGGATGAATAGAACCAAAGCAAGCTAGGTGGGTGTAGTGCCGGCCATCCTTCTCCTCAATGACATACCATTCTCCGGTTTTCTATTACAACCGTTTCCTGAGGCAGACCTACTCACTCTTTCAGTGCCCTGCAATACGCGTCCCAGGAGTGCTGGTGCTGACTGGTTGAAGTAGACGGTTCTGGACACCAATCTGGAGAGCCACAGTCGAGAAGAATACGAACATCGTCCACTTGAAGTAGATAGCAGAGTGGAACTGTTTTTGAAAGGCGGGCACCACCAGACAAAGGTGTGAAGGTTATCATGACCGGAAAATAGCAAATAAATAATACAAAATAATATTATTTTGAGTTAGCGGAGTTTCAAACTCTTCCTAGCCGGGATATCACAGTCAGAAAGCGACGTTTCGCGCCTCTGTCCGTACACGTTACCACCAACCATTGCCATCGTCGTTTGTACACAACAACTCTTTTCATTTTCTCGCCTTTCAGTAGTCTGCAACCATGGGCATGTCATTCTCCGCACTGTTCGAACACATCCTCGGAAAGAAGGAAATGCGTACGTCCTTTTTCTCCTTGTTGGTACATCAGCTCTCCTTTAGCTCTGACACGTCGTCGAACTGGACTTAGGCATATTGATGGTATTATTTCCTTCATACGCCGCCTTGCCTCTCCCCATCTGACTGATATCGCTCAGGTTGGTCTCGATGCCGCTGGTAAAACAACCATCTTGTACAAACTAAAGCTCGGCGAAATCGTTACCACCATCCCAACAATCGGTGCGTTCTCGTGTGATAGCCATTCGCTCTCTGATTGCTGACCGACGCGATACGCTTAGGATTCAATGTTGAGACTGTCGAGTATAAGAAAATCTCATTTACTGTATGGGATGTCGGAGGGCAGGACAAGATTCGTCCTCTGTGGAGACACTGTATGTCCTGTCCAGATCAGGTCAACACGTCCGATCGGCGCTTAACGAGATTTTTCTTCCAGACTTCCAAAACACCCAGGGTATCATTTTCGTCGTGGATTCTAATGACCGTGATCGTATCGTCGAGGCTCGCGAAGAGCTTCAGCGGATGTTGAACGAAGATGAGCTCCGGAACGCGCTACTTCTCGTCTTTGCTAACAAGCAAGATCTTCCCAATGCCATGAACGCCGCGGAGATCACCGAGAAGCTTGGCTTGCCGAGCCTTAATCAGAGGACGTGGTACATCCAGGTCAGTATGAGTCATCCGTCGTGCCTTAACGGATTGCTCACATATAACCAATCTTATAAGGCTGCATGCGCGACGAGCGGTGATGGTCTCTACGAGGGGCTTGAATGGTTGAGTAACAACATCAGTAAACAACAGAAGTAAGGGTTTACCTGGGTCCTTGGCGCATCATTATTAACGAATGCCTCCAGGCCAGTATACTGAGCGATGTCCGCTGCTCACCACTCATTTCTTCTGCTCTGCATCTACATAAAGCCTCTTTTCTTCCCTTATGACTAATGGCGCTTGTACGAGCTCGTCCTATAAAGGGCGTCGGATGAATTCTCTCAGAGCTGGTCGATGGGTTTCTTAATTATTCATTCTCCCTTCTCAAGTATCCTTCCCTCTTGAAAGGTCTCTAGAATACACTACCGTACAAATGAGAGCGGCATGAACTGATCATTATTTGCTTTCTCCTGGAAAGATCCTTCCAACAGCCTCCGCCTCTTTACGTCTTTTTTCGGCTAATTCTCGTGAGGCAGCCTCTCGGCTTGAAGCTCCAAACTTCGCAAGCTTTTCAAGTAAAGCTTGTAATTTCTTCGGCTTGATAGCCGCATAAGATGTTTGCCTGATATTCGGGACGAGATATTCCTGAACTTTGTCATTGAGCGGGATAGACGTGACCTAAATCAGCAAACTGTCAGCAACAGTGAAGCAGCCGATACTGAAGTGAAAGAAAAAAAATACCAGGCGTAGTTCAGCAAAGGCAGTATTCAAATGTTCGCGTCCGATGCGTTTGAATTCAGCTTCAAGGAAATCTACGTCTACCGAGATATTCGACAATGCATTGTCGTTGAGCATCGCGACGTTGGGACCGGTGATGAAGTCCTGATTTAGCCCAAGATCAGTAATCAAGGTGGAATAGGTGGTAAGAATTCCTTTGCAGATAGCATACCATTAAGCAATCGGCGATATAGCTCACCGCAGCTTTATACGCTTCATCTTTATACGCCTCCTGCACAACGAGAGAATCGACAACAGTCGCAAGCCAATGCGCAAGTTCATACAAATACATGCTTGGTGAGTCTTCACGAGATTTCGGGGTCCAATCATAATCCGCAAGACCAAAGAAATCATCCAATTTCGATGCAATCACGGACGAGATGCGGCGTGTTGCATGTGTGATTGTTTCTTTGAAGGACGCTCCAGCGGTGATACGTATGGTCCCTCCACGCTGAGCAGATCGAAGACTTGTAAGAGACTTTTCGAGTTCGCCGCAGGCTACGTCAAAGTGCTCGAGGTTGGTCATCATCTGTGCTATTTGCGAAAGCGCGGAAGTTGTCGATAGGCGGTTGCGGATCGGTTGGCTAACGTGGTTCGCCAATAACCTGTCCAGGGACTACAAAAAAAAGCGTAAATGAGGGATACGAAGGGCTCGTCATCAAGCTGGATCGTACCTTTCCTAGGAGTTCATCAATATTCCTGTGGTGCTGGGATACGCCGTCCATGAAAAGATAGAAGCGCTTAACGAAGTTACGGATCTAAAACAGCGTTACGTTTGGATCACGAGCAAGAAATCCAATACATACATCTTCGCAGCTCTGTGGGAAGCACTGCGACCAGGGTAATGTTATCGGGAGTGGCGCACTGCATCCTGTCATCAGTATGGGAGATATGCAAATAATAAGATTTTCTTACTTGGCTAGTTCGTTGTACTCACGCCGCACCAGCCAGACGTCCTTGAGTGCAAGATCTCTGCCCTCCGCCTCACTTACGCGCACAGGCATAAGATCATCACGTTGAACATTCTAGGCACGTCATAAATTCCCGCTTGTCAAAGGCCAGATTAAGTCAGGCTTACCCCTTCAAAACGTCCTTTGAACTGGTTCTCAAGGAGTGTCGTATATTTCTCGAAAAGAACAAGGATGAAAGCTTGCAGCTGCGTTGCTGAATACCCATAAGTCTGAGATGGGAATTGTAAGAGGCATGAATCGGTACAAGAGATTGCATATTAACCTCAAGTGTCATGATGAACGCTAACAAGCTCTCCTTGGCCAACAAGAACACTTCAGGGTCTGTCTCGCTGTTCAAGCAAAGTTCAATAGCTTGAGTGAGACGTCCGACCAAGGCAACCCATAGTTCATCCACATCCCGCTCGCTACGGAATGATCGAGTAGTCCGCAAAACCTCCCGCTCGATGATGAAAAAGCCCGTAATCTCATGAGTCAGAGCGGGAAGTGATGTGAGATTAAGCGGGGATGGTAGAATCAGATCTGATTGAGCCTTGAAGGGATAGTTCAGTCAACGAAATGCTAGAGCGAGCTTAATGCGCACCTTTCGATCCGCCTGATAGGACTTCTGGAGCTCCTCTAACGAGTCAAGTGCAGTATAGATGTGAATGCATTCGTATAGAGGTTTGAAATCGACCTTGAGTCGATCATTGTCCAACACGTTATCTTTAGTTCTGCATTAGTGCGAACATTACCCTCTAGAACATCCCGCTTACATTCTACTTTCTCATTACTGACAGCTTCTACAGCACTGCCGACCCTACTGTGTTTAAGCGATGAATCCTTCTCGCGCCGAATACGCCACTTGCGCGTGCGTAGCTCCATCGCTTCGATAGCTAATTTTCCAACTTGGCCGCTACTGTTTCGTACCATGAGAAGCCATTGCTTCGTCGATGCGGTGACGGCATCCTTTATTTGGGAGCGCAATGAGGGAAGAGAAGACATGAGGTGTTGGAAAAGAGGCGTCTGAGAAAGAGAGGCCGGAGGCATTGTGTGAATTTCTTCCAAGGACTATAGATTTCGTCAGTTCAATGAGTGCGATACAGATATAGAAGGAAAAACGCACCCGCAAAGCGCTCCAATACTTGCCCTCCTTGATCATCTCGCCGACTCGATTGACTACGTCTAGGACCTTCAGACATGCTTGCAGATTATCTATCGCTTCGTCCAAGTTTGCCGCTGTCTTCTTAGTTTGCAATAGCGCCTTCTTTTTCTCAACAAGTCCTCGGCCGACTTGCGTTACGCTAGAGTCCAGTGTAGAAATCTTATCCCGTAGATTGGTGGTATACGACTTGATGGTGAAGAGTGTTGAAACGGATGAGACAAAGTCCTGATAGTTGTCGGCGCATATTTTCTCTATTTCTGCGTCCTTTGATTCTACCAAGCCATGAAGAGTGCGAAGGTATGCCTCTTGCTGTCGATTGACATGTATTTGTTTGATGATTGGACCGAGCTGTTCTAGGTTCTCAGAAGAGGATGATTGGTCAAGGAGATGAATCTGTTGAAGCTGCTGGTCAATGGAGTCTTGGGTGTATTGGACGCGCCGACGTGGAGGCATGGTGAGTGTACTCAGAGCGTGCTGGTTACACCGTGACCGTGTCAACAGTAACCATAGAAAGATCGACAGCGAGAACAGCAAG
Organism: Inonotus obliquus; assembly: GCA_032164295.1. Lineage (NCBI taxonomy): Eukaryota > Fungi > Basidiomycota > Agaricomycetes > Hymenochaetales > Hymenochaetaceae > Inonotus > Inonotus obliquus. The sequence continues at coordinate 1,919,407 of JAJHTX010000004.1, forward strand.
AATAGAACATTTCCTAATCAAGCACACCATGTATTATCCGCCGTTATGACTCATAAAATATCTTTTCTCTTCATTGCTATTAACTTCTTCAACGGTCCCCGTTTCAGGCCATAGTTCGGAAAGTGTACGCTTCTGCATCTTCCATGCATCCTACTCTTCTCCATCACTCTCCTTTACTCACTATGCACTGCATTTTTCGATCCGGCTCAGGTGGCCGAGTGTCCCTCGTACTTACTAGCACGTTTTTCAACGGAGGCGAACGCAGTATTGTGGAGCTCACCGATCACCCTCAAATCAGCTTTGCGTATCCGAGCTTGCGCCATTGAGTACTATCTATCGGCTGGGTTGGACGTACAGCGATTGGATTGCAACTGCTAGTTTAGCGTGTTGCTATAACGTTTACCATTTTTTTCAAGTTCGTCAAAAGGTATGCGGAGCGTAAAATATGGCACCTCAAATCTCGATGTTGGCTAACTTCTGATAAAGCTTTGTAGAGAAAGAGCCTGTCCGCGGATATTTAAAGCGCACCATTTTGCTGTGTTACTCTTTGAACGCTCACCAGTAACTTCCTCATAATGCCTATTGTTACCGAGACTTTCGATGGTATCCTCTTTGACATGGATGGCACTCTGGTAGACTCAACCCAGGGTGTCATTGGTGCGTGGCACTGCTTCAAGGAAACATATCCTCACATCCATGTCGAGGAGATCCTCAACAGTATGTGTTCTTTTTCTATGTCTTCAAACACCTCTCCACATCACTTACGCCCACGTCCGTCACTCAGCTGCACACGGAATCCGAACCGTAGACAACCTCCGAAAACACTGCGGTATAACCGACCCAGACGAACTCGAAGCCGAAGCACTCCGTTTCGAACAAGAAATCGTCAACCACTCCGCGAAGGACGGTCGAGAAGGCATCATCCCCCTGCCCGGAGTCCATGAGCTCTGTAATACCTTGTTCATCCCAGAGGGATCCCGCTACTGGGCGCTCTGCACATCTGCTACGAGAGCATATGCAACTCAAGCACTCAAGATTGCTGGTGTCCCTTACCCATCGAACTTTATCGCCGCTGAAGACGTCAAGGCGGGAAAACCTGCGTAAGACAACTGACCGGTTCCGTTCATCGCCCGTGACATTAACTATTGATGACGATTCTATAGCCCTGACCCATACCTTGAAGGTGCAAAGCTCCTCGGCCTTGATCCTAAACGTTGCCTCGTGGTCGAAGATGCGCCAGCCGGAATTGCTAGTGGCCTGGCAGCAGGATCCAAGACTCTTGCCGTCATCACGTCCCACACTGCAGAGTCTATGCGTGCAGCAGGTACCACCTACCTTGTGCAAAATCTGGGAAGGTATGTTCATTGACTCAAGTCGTAGTCTGTGACATGCTGTTGACTCTCGCCGCAGTGTATCGATGAAACTAACATCTGAAGGTGTTAAAGTTACCATGAACACCATAGAATAAAGATACGAATACTGGTTCTGAACCTAGAAACTTGTTGCTTAGACGTAGAACTGTATCATTGCTTTCCATAGATATAGACGTTGCATACTCTCTCAGCGATTGGCTATACGATTCCCAATCGTACCTCACATTGGAACAGGCAGGTGCCATGCAAATTGCTTAAAGTATAAAAGAAACAAATGAGCGATTTCCGAGAGAGCTATTGGATATAAAGAAGGTATATAGAGCGATGAACCGTGATGCATGACATTCATTTGGACAAAAGAAACATGAAAGAAATAGGATTAGAGGATTCGTAAAAACCGCGAGGAAATGGTAATTCCGGAGAAAACAAGCACCATCGTTATCTTTTTAGTACTCCCCAGCTTCCTCGACATCGGCAGAGTCAATACCAACCTATAATGAATACTCAATACAATGAAAATCTGAATATTGATGGCATGCACGAACCTCCTCATAATCCTTTTCAAGGGCAGCAAGATCCTCACGGGCCTCAGAGAATTCACCCTCCTCCATACCCTCACCAACATACCAGTGGACGAAGGCACGTTTCGAATAGAGAAGGTCAAACTTGTGATCCAACCTACTCCACGCGCTGGAGATGGCCGTTGTGTTTGAAAGCATGCATAGACTACGAGTAACCTTCGCAAGATCGCCTCCAGGGATGTGTGCAGGAGGTTCATTGCAAATGCCGAGCTTGAAACCGGTCGGGCACCAATCAACGAACTGAATCGTACGCTTGGTCTTGATGATGCTGACAGCAGCATTCACATCCTTCGGTACGACATCACCACGGTAGAGAAGTGCACAAGCCACTAAACCGGATGTGAGGAAGGACCATTGGGTTAAGATTCAGAGACGTACTGTATTTGCCTTCCCTGGGGTCGCACTTCACCATCTGGTTACCAGTCTCGAAGCACGAAAAAGTCATGTCTGCGACTGAGTTCTGCTCGTGGTGAGCCTTTTCGGCAGAAATGATAGGCGCAAACGTAGCAAGAGGGAAGTGAATGCGAGGGAATCTAAGCGACGCATAAGAGAAGTATCACAAGTTGATATGGAAACAAACTTACGGAACCAAGTTAGTTTGGAACTCGTTCAAGTCGACATTCAAGGAACCATCGAAGCGAAGGGATGCTGTGATCGAAGATACAACTTGAGCAATCAACCTGTTGAGGTTGGTGAAACCCGGTGACGAAACACCCAAACGCTGTTTGCAAATATCGTAGATGGCCTCGTTATCAACCTAATCAAACGGAGTTAGCGTTCACCTAAATCGATTAGATGGATTTATTACGGACCATGAACGAGCAGTCCGAGTGCTCAAGAGTAGTATGCGTCGTCAATACGGAGTTGTAAGGCTCGACGATCGAGTTCGACGTCTTCGGTGCAGGATACACAGAAAATTCGAGCTTCGACTTCTTGCCATAGTCAGTGGACAGGCGCTCAAGCAGAAGAGCACCGAAACCAGAACCAGTTCCACCACCAAACGAGTGGAAGACGAAGAAGCCCTGGAGTCCGGAGCAGTTATCCGCCAAGCGACGGACCTTATCCATCACAACATCGATCTGCTCCTTGCCGATGGTGTAGTGACCACGAGCATCTACAATAGCTATGGTCAAAAACGAGGTCGAGGATTACGTAAGAAAACATACAATTGTTCGCAGCGTCTTCCTTGCCTGTCACAAGAGTCTCGGGGTGGAAAAGGCTCCTGTACGTTCCCGTTCGGACTTCATCAATGACATTCGGCTCAAGGTCCACGTAAAGCGAACGGGGCACGTGCTTTCCGGAAGACGTCTCCGAGAAGAAGGTGCTAAAACCGTCGTCATTTTGAGACGGTGAACCCTCGACAAGACGACCATCAGGCTGGACAAACAAGCAGATCAGTATTTTAGAGTACAGGACCTATTGGAGAGCTCAGACAACTCACACTCAAACCGTGCTCGACGGTGTAGAGCTCCCCTGTGTTCACAATCGTCAGTCATCAAAACCAACTGCAGACCACAGCGAAAGTCGCAAAAAACACGTGTAAAACGCGTTTTTCCGCGTTGCAAACGTCAGCGATAGCAAAGAAAGGGCACTCACAGCAAGCATTTCCGATTTGAACACCGGCCTGCCCAACGTGCACGGAGATAACTTCACGCATTATCGTTAGAAGACCTAACAAGAAACGCAAGAGTCAGCGAGAACAGGACGAAAGAAGGGAGTACACGGCACGCCGAGTCGTCAGATATACAAGATAAGACAAAACTTACGATGATATAAGGTGTAGAGAGGTTTCGTGAACGATGGACGTCGTGGGGAATTGGGCGAAGGGGTGGAAACGATTAAAAGAACGCGAAATAACGTGACTTATCGGAGTTTCAAATCCACTCTATTTGGTGGCGCCACCCCGAAAAAAAGTCAACGTTCCGTCCAAAGCTCGCTACGCTAGCATCAGTATTATTAGACGACTTATAACCGATATTTGATCATCAACTTTCGACGAATATTAAAGCGTAACTATACATAGCCATGGGTATAATGATGCAAATGTTCTAATGCCTGATTCAAACGTGCAGTCTTTGGAATAAAATGGGCGCGGCTTCGTCCCGAATACGCAAAACTTTTCATGAAGTCTGGTCCTCACGAGCCTTTTTACTGCTTGAGGATTGCTTTCTATCCATCATTACGGAGCCGGCCCTGCTTCGTCGCGACGTTCGTTTCGTAAACCCAACTTTGATTTTCTTCAGCCCGGACACGGTCTTGTGTTTACCCTTCGCAGCTTGCGCGGAGCTTCGCTTGGTGAAATACCTGAAAAAGATTGCATATCAGCAAATTATTCACGGCCTTGTCAAATGGAGGATTTATGCTGACGTCATGATGGATGCCCATAGGCTGAGACCGTGCATTGGAGTAATGTCGGCCGAGTACTGTAGACAATGGGGGACCGATGAATGAGAAGTTGCAGATAAATTATGGCTCTAGTCATTCGTACCTGCTGCTCCGAGACAGACTGGCGAGGAGGTCTCGAAGGGTCGTCCGCGGGATCCAACGCAGCCTTAACGACGTCTTTAGCTTTTCGCTTCGGCATTTTCTTTATTGTCCTGGGAGCAGTGTGGTAAAGTGTCTTCTTCAGAAGGGCCAGTGATTCATTCTGAAAGAACATAAGCTTATTGACAAGGAGGAACTTGCGAGGAGTGCATACCGTGTCACGTCGTCCTACGATCGCGCTTGGTGGAGGATTCTCATCATCCAAGTCCAGTGGGCCCCAGCGTCGACTCTTCTGTATTCTCTCGTCGTCACTCCCGTCAGTCGCCGCATACATCATCGATGAGCCGCCATCGGGGTCAGAAGCATAAACAAGTCCCAACTCCCGTGCTCGCGCAAGTGTCTTCTCGTACTGTTTAATATTCTTCCTTCGTCGGTTCTCGACTTCCTTTGCCACGGCCTTGAAACGCTTATCCCACTCCTGCTGTCCCGCCAACCATCGCCGAGCAGGCGCCTCCCGGAGTAAGCCTATCTCATTGGCCTTGAGAGTCAAACACCGTATCTCTTTCGCATCCTCCATCGGGCGCACGTGTCCACGTATGTCGACACGTTCCCGTATCATCACCACGTTTGAAAAGTCGTACTAGACAGGGATATGAGTATTAAACGAACGCTCAACTAAGAGAACGAGCATACTAGTTTGTCTTTTTCTGATGTTTCTGCCTTCTCTGTTTCTGGAGAAGCAAGTTTATTTAAAGACGGGTGTTCCTGTATATGTTCTTTCGTGGATGCGGTATTGGCATCGAAGATTGCAGCGGAGGACTTGCTGCCTGAGCCGAAACTCAGAGGCGAAGAAAGAGATTTAATTCCGTTACCTATACGGGTTGAAATAGGCGGAGGTTCTTCAGAGTCGGACGAATCTGAGCTTGGGCTCAGGTCTGTGCCGCTTGTCAAGAGTTCTGGAAACGCCACGCCGGACTTTACAGCTGGAGCATTTTCCGTTACATGCCTGACAAAGCTTGCAATCGAACGATAGGCATATTTCACCTTTTCATGAGAGATTATCATTGTTAGTGACTCAAAGTACCAAGAGAAAGCTATGCTCACGGCGGTATGGAAGGTGAAGACAGTTAAAACATGACACATCCCTTTTTCCGAGCCGTCCTTGTAAGCGTGAACGAAGGAGATTCATGCAAGACCCACCATCGAAAACTTGCAAATGCACTTTCGTAGGGGTCTTAAACTTCTGCACATTTTCCGTCTGTCTGGGTGATTCCCCTGTCGCCTCTTTCCGAGATGGATATTCCTCTGGATAGGCTGCCCGATGAGCCATATAAACGATCTCGTCGCGCAAACATTCGTTATTTCCAGCAATTATGTACAACGGGCACAGGTTGCCCAACGACCCTTGTAAAATGGGAGATACCAATGGATGTGTAAGTTGTCTAAAAGAGTCAGTTCACTGAGACACGTCGCTGGTTAGTCAACTTACTCATTGGTACAATAGGTTTGTATCTGCGAACGTAGCTCCAATGGAATGGCATTTGGATCCTCCATTAAAACCTTTGGCGGCTTTGGGAACCAAGATTGAGCTGGGTCATTATCTGGATCATTTGAAACGACGTGTACACTCCGGTTTGTCTCTCTTGCATCACCGTCAATTTCTAGCATTTCTTTCTGTGACAGACTAGGGTGCGGTTTGTCGCCATCCGATCTGACTTCTTCGTTTACTCTGCCCTCCCCCGGGATGAGGGTATCCGCATGACCCGGTTTAGGCGGTGGTGATGAGTTCGATGATACTACTCGACCTTCAGGACTTGGGCGTGGATCAACCGGCCATACCAGTGATGGTTTATGTATGAATCCATGAGGGGGGATGATATCCTGCAGAATTCAAACGAGAAAATGTCAGTTGCGTGATGCGTCAGACTTTTAGAACCTTACACTGTTAGTATTCTCCATGACGCTGGGGAAACTGTGTGTCAAATCAACCCAAGGGCTAATAAGAACTCCCCCTGCCGGAAGCGGTCTATCCAAATCACGAAGAACTGTCAGAAGGGCAAGGCATAAACCACCACCGGCCGAATCACCAGCCACGACAATCTTCTCAGGTGGGACGGCTGAATGAAATGCCTGGGGCGGAGGGTCTATCAAGAATAAATCTAAAATTCCTATATAATAAGCGTCTTGTCCGGGTATCGGGCAGACTTGAATTTGCTTACATGCCGCTAGGCAATCCAGGAGTGCGCACGGCCATGGGTACTGAGGCGCTTTTCTACAGTATCGTACGAATGAGTCATCGCATTCGCCTTGACATAACAAACTCGCCTGTAGTTTACAGCGAACACTCTTCCACGCTTCTTCCGAGCTGTATGGATGAGCATTAATTGTATCCTAGAGTAAGCCGCATCTACGCACCATATTTGATAATCTGGTATCGATGCGTATCTACGGAGGGTCGTGATAAATACAGGAGATATGTGTAGGTTTAATATACTGACTGATCGATCCCCAGAAGTAAGCGCCTAATTGCGTAGTTAGGACATGTGATTCTAAAAGTACAAGCATTACTCGCCTCCATGGATATAGAGCTTAAAGCAAGAGGAGCTAGCGTAAGTCCAGTACACCACTGTTTGGAAAGGGCTCACCATCACAGTCTCTAGGCTTTTCATCCTTACGATGTCCACCTCAGCGTCCATCAACGGTCTACCTCTTTCCTCTTCTAACCGCTTTATTTCCTCAGCAGAATCAATGTCTTTGAGAAAGCTACTCTCAGTTACCCACTCCGCTTCTATACCATCCAAACCTCTAACTTGCCACCACTTCTCACCGCCCACTACGTTCTTGAGTTCGCCGGGATCAGAGAACCATTCCACGAGTAAATCTGCTGCGCGATTGCAAGTTTGTAAAGGAATCAACAAAGGAGAAACCGTAGCCCACGGAGGCGACAGAATGTGCGTGTTTGTACTTGAGTGTCTATTAGCCGATTTGTTGCGGCTCAACAAACCGCTTCTACGTACAATTCTTGGAGAGACTCGATGGTGTTGTGTGTACCGAGTTCTATGAACGACTTGACAATGTTGAATGCCCTTTGAGAGAATGGTCAAGTGGATGAAGACTTTGAACGTGCTGAGACGTACTCGTCATAAAGAACGTCGTCCGTCACCTCCTCCTTATCATTCCCATCCGCAAACTTGGATGCTTTTCTCCGGTAATGCTTATAAAACGTCTTGATGACGGCTAATAGGAATGTTGAGAATACCCGACTGTGTGAGACACAAAACGCAACGGAGTAACCGAGGAGATCACGCACTTGGTGTAATGTGGACTGCTGCACTGATAGTATTGAGCGGCATCGTGGGCCTGCGAGTGGGTGCCCGGGATGCTCGAGTGGGCAGGGCTGGAGGGGCTGGAGGGGCTGGAGGGGCTGGAGGGGCTGGAGGAAGGGCAAGTAAACGCGACTAGCTCAAGGATAGAGAACAGATGGTGCCCTGGCGTGACAAATATGATCCATTGTCGATGCTACAATTGATTGGCAAACAAATCCGCGTATTAATGATTAACGCGCACGGCACAAGTATCATACCTGGATTTTCTCCCCAAGGTCATGCCGTCACGTTGACGAGCGAGCATCGAAATGACTACCGGCGGCACACGTAATAGGAAAGTAGCACATTGCATAGCCACTCTTGGTTCTCACACTCCACGGCTTCCTCCGATATCGCACAATCCAGTGTACTTGTAACTTAGACCATCCTCAAAAGTAATTGGATCCACTACATACGGCCCATTAATTCTCTTGGTAAATCTTGTCGATAAATATCGCAAGATCTGTGACTCATGCCGAATCTGTGCTTTAGACTCTCATTTAATATTGTCTTTGTGTATTTCCACAGCTTGATCTATAACCCCTTGCTTTCCGCCGGTGGTTCAGAAACACATGTTAAAGATTAACTCCGCTTCCGCCGTGGCCAAGTTAGGGTATGCAAAGCGGATCAGGATTCATTGCTTCGACGAGTCACACACAGCTGCCATGCCAAGGAGTTCCAACGTACTAACAAAAACATCCTATACTTGCACATAACCAAAAATGTATGAAGAATCGAAAGATGGTCGAGACCGACCCTTCGAGTTCGGGTCCTTCTTTAGTGAGAAATCCCCTCGCTCCCAAGTTCGGCGGCCACCCCGCAGACGATAATTGCAACCGCTAGTGTTAATTGCATCGCTTCGGCATTGACCCTAGTATCTAGACTACGAAAGGGTCGAGTATGCGATACCAGTACTAATGGTGTTGTGCCGAAAAACAAGGCAAATGAAAAGCGAATCGATCTCACCTTCAAGTCCAAATATTAATTTGGAGCAAGCATGCAGGCAGGATAGAACAGGTTCAATGCTGTACAGCACGTCGGTATGGCACGTGGGATACGCACTTCAAAGATTAGCGTGTATGTGGCAGTGCACTTTAACCTTGGCTTCTTTCAGTGAGTTAAGTAACAGATCGAATGCGGTGAACTCTCGTTGATCATTGCGTCATAACTGGCATCAGCATTAGCACTACTCAACAGTATCCAACATAGAGGCGGTTAATCGAAATCGAAGGGAGAAACAGGTCAGGCGTTCTAGTGTACATAAGGCCAAGACACTACGCATGAAGCTACAACAATGAGAGCAGAATAATAGCATTACAGCAGTGAGAAAGCGACGAGTCTATGGCAGTTGGTGTTCATAATGACCAAGGCTTAAAAATACGTGGATATGATTGCGTCTAGGAAACGGTCCGGTCCGAATGCGTGGTCATCTAGCTCAGTGAGGACACCCGTCCCTCTTGAATTTGGCGTTCAATCTTGCTGCGCCAGTTCCGATAAATGCCGTCTGTTGTGGTTGGGTTGTATTGGCATAATTCGAAGAGAATGAGTTGCTCCTGGAAACCAGGGTTAGGCCAAACCTGCTCGCGAGCTAAAGTAATAAACAATCAATATCCTATCGCGTTTGAAGAACGATAGGAGTCCTTACCTCGGCGAACAATCTCCAGTGCATCCGTAGCTCGAATCCGCCGAGAATACATCACTGTATTTAAAAACCGTCATTTTGGAACATGTTCGCGGGTTGAAAAACTTGACTATACTTACAATATGCGGCAACGACGGTCGCGCTCCGAGAAAGCCCTTGCTCGCAGTGAACTAGAACAATGCCTCCATCCTTAAGTGCTTGATGGATGAATCGACAGGCGTGGGGTAAGTGAATGAGAAGGTCCTCGTAGTCGACGTCCTTGACTGGAATGCGCAGATGTCGGATTCCAGATGCGGGAGAATCAGCAGGAATAGGGTCTTCGCAAACCGACACTTTCAAGAGTTCAGTTAGTGAATGTGACGAGTTGATTGCATGGACGTCAGGTACCAATATGGGATATTCTTCGCTCCGAAAGGGATCTTGGTGAGCGCGCAGCAATGATACTATCAGATCGACGGTTAGTCATCCTAGTACAGAGTACGGCATATTCACAACTGCGGTGATAGACGCTGCGGGGGAAGTGGGGCAATCAACACTTACTTTCCCAAGAAGAGACGACCTTCGATTATACTGTCGACGTTTTTCCAAGGCATGGTGAGCTTTGCTCGTTGAGCTGGATGTGATCTGGAGGCGACGCCTCGACAATGGCCGAGATCTGGACTTCATGACCTCGACTTGCTGCGTACTTGTATCCTGCCCGAGCAGCGCGCGGATACTGTTTTCCGCCGTGCCCGAAGCTACCCTGTGGCCATCTTGGCGGAGTGGAAACACAGCTTCTAAATGCGGTGCGTTATGGTACGTTATGAAGTCACAAAGCGGTGCGTTACATAATCCGGGACGGAAGAAACCACTTTGGCTGTACCAACCACGTTTTAAACAGTAGGCAAGTCGACTATGGTGATCGTTGTCTTTTCGACGACAATTGTCGGATGGGACCATGCTCCGCGTGTCCGTCTTCCTACAGCCTTTGGGACTTTGCGAAATACGAATGTGAACATTGTTCTCACTGTTTCTCTCGGAAGAGGTTGCTCAACTATGGCTGTGATGAAGCCTTGAACACGAGGTAAAGCACCAATACTCATACTGGAATTAATTCGAAACACGTACGTACTACCCATTGCATGACATGCAAGTCTCTTTAGAGCCGTCGATGAAACCAGTGGTAGCTGGTCGGAGCTGTGCTCCCCACCATGGTCAAATCGCGTTTGGATCGTCCGAGTAGATCGACAAAATAAACCAGTCCAGGACAAGGTACGAAAGTAGTTGCATTTTTAGTGGTATAATGTGGCTTTAGTTGTCGACGGTTAGTCCATTGGGAGTATGGTGGGAATGACCTAAGGCACCATGCTGAGCGTGTGTAGATCGACTCGAAACGTTCGGTGACGGTCAATGCCTCGGTGGAGGATGTCGTTGACCGATCACTGGCGACCATAAAGAAGCTTGATAGAATGTACGAGTTCATGTTTGGGAACAGGATGATGTGTACATTTTTAGTATCCGATCATCTGATTGAACAGTTTGCACGGTCTGCGTTGTAGGATACTTGACTAGAGGATGATTGAGTCAACAAACACAAGGCTTCAGCATGTCTGCATGCATGTCTAGTCGAGAGAGGTCTTGTCGAAGAGCACCTGCCAAAAATGAGTGAAACAAGGGTGATTGCGATTTTACATAATGAATGAAGTTTGCATATAGCGCCATCTTTTTCACCTTGCCCCTTCTCTTCCTACCACCATCCCACCCCGTCTCCTTTCAACGCTCGTAAAAATGGTTGCATCCAGTGTTCTCGGATTTCCTCGCATCGGTGAGCTGTGTTTTTGTCGTTGAAGCCCGTCAAGGCACTTAATCACGGCATCAGGAGCAAACCGTGAGGTCAAGAAGGCAGTTGAAGCCTATTGGGCAGGAAAGATATCTGCAGATGAGCTGACCAAGGCTGCATCTGAAGTCAAGAAGTACAACTGGACGAATCTAAAGACCCGCGGCGTCGATTTTATCCCGAGGTAAGTTTTGGGTACTCTGATCATTGTGATCTTGCTGTTAATCGATCTCGTTCCTTGTAGCGGTGATTTTACCCTCTATGATCATGTTCTTGATCATTCCGCGGCATTCAATGTCATACCATCTCGTTATGCCGGCTATAATCTATCTCCCCTTGATGTTTACTTTGCCATGGGACGAGGCAGACAGGCAGACGGCGTTGATGTGCCTGCTTCAGAAATGAAAAAGTGGTATGTATTCTCAAGATGAAATGCTTCCATTTATAGCCCCGTAACTCTATGTACATTCTATGGTATCTATATGGATTCAAGTTTTTAACTCCTTGTTTCTGTTTAGGTTTGATTCTAACTACCACTACGTTGTGCCGGAACTTTCCGAGGCAACCGAGTTCAAGCTCCTTTTCAACAAGGCCGTAGAGGAATTCAACGAAGCGAAGGCGGAGGGCATCATTACTCGTCCTGTTGTCCTTGGCCCCATTTCATACTTGATCCTCGGCAAGGCCGGCAGGGACGCTGCCCCCGGATTCCAACCCATTTCCCTTCTCGAGAAGCTCATTCCCGTTTACAAGCAGCTCCTTACCGAGCTCAAAGCTGCCGGAGCGGAATGGGTTCAGATTGACGAGCCAGTGCTTGTCCTAGATGTCGCCGCGGGCCTCGCAAAGGAATATACGTCTGTATACAGTGCTCTTGCACCGGTGTCCCCGAAGATCATTCTTGCGACGTATTACGGTCGTTTGGACACTAACCTAGAGTACGTCGCGAAATTGCCCGTTGCTGGGCTCCACATCGATCTTGATCGCGAGCCGGGCCAGCTTGAACCCACCCTCGCGGCCGTGAAGCCTGCAAATCTGGTCCTATCGCTCGGTCTTGTCTCGGGCCGGAACGTCTGGAAGAACGACTTCGCCGCCTCGATTAAGCTTGGCCAGAAGGCCGTCAGTGAACTCGGACAGGATAACGTTATCGTTGCCACATCCTCATCCCTTTTGCACATCCCCGTCACCCTAGAATCGGAGAAGAAATTGACTCCAGAGCAGAAGGACTGGTTCTCCTTTTCACTTGAGAAGGCTAGCGAGGTTGCCACCCTCGCCGCCATTCTATCTGGTTCACAGGATGGCAAAGTTCTCGCCGCTTTGGAAGCCAACAAAAAGTCTATCGAAGCGCGGCGCAGATTCGAAACAACTTCCGATGATGCTGTTCGCAAGCGTGTTGCGGCCATTACTGATGCTGATCTTCATCGCAAGAGCACCTTCCCGAAACGCTGGGAGGCACAAAAGGCTCTTGATTTGCCGAAGTTCCCTACAACGACCATCGGTTCATTCCCTGTATGTCCCAATGTTTACATTAGCCACGGAACCCGACTGATATGTTGTTTAGCAAACCAAAGAAATTCGCAGTGCTCGTCTTAAGCTCGGAAAAAGCGAGATCACCTATGAGCAATATGAGGAGTTCATCAAGAAAGAGATTGAGGAAGTTGTTCGCTTCCAGGAAAAGACTGGTCTTGATCTCCTTGTACACGGCGAGCCGGAGCGGAACGATATGGTTCAATACTTCGGCGAACAACTCAACGGCTTCGTGTTTACCCAAAACGCGTGGGTTCAAAGCTACGGCTCTCGGTGAGGCTTTACGACCGACTTTGGTTGGTTTTGGTCAGATTCTCATCCCTTTCTAGTTATGTCCGTCCTCCCATCATCGTTTCCGACGTCAGCCGTTCTGGCCCAATGACTGTCAAGTGGAGCAGCTATGCTCAGAGCCTCACTAAGAAACCAATGAAGGGAATGTTGACTGGTCCAGTTACAATCCTCAACTGGTCGTTCCCGCGTGCGGATGTCTCCAAGGAGATCCAGTCGCGACAGCTAGCTCTTGCACTTCGCGATGAGGTTATCGATCTCGAGAAGGCAGGGATCAAGGCAATTCAGGTGGATGAACCTGCCATCCGTGAAGGTGTAAGTGTTATCGATTCTCGTATCATGTAGCTCTCACTCAATGCCCTGACCATACTAGCTTCCTCTTCGCCGTGTCGACTGGGACAACTACCTCCGTTGGGCCGTGGATTCCTTCAAGATCGCAACGGCTGGTGTCTCTGATGCAACGCAGACGCACTCACACTTCTGCTACTCTGACTTCAACGACATTTTCCCCTCCATCCAGCGTCTTGACGCCGACGTTATCTCCATCGAGGCATCAAAGAGCGACATGAAACTGCTCTCCGCCTTCCAGCAGTACGGTTACTCGAACGAGATTGGTCCAGGTGTCTATGATATTCACTCACCGCGCGTTCCCTCTGTCGACGAAATTCAGGAGCGCATCGAGGCAATGCTCAAGCTTATTCCTGATAGTCTCCTTTTCATAAATCCTGTATGTTCCATTTGTTTACTTATCCAGGCCGATCATTAAAACTCTGTTTCTTCCGTAGGACTGTGGTCTTAAGACTCGTGGCTGGAAGGAGACTGAGGCTTCTCTGGCCAATGTTGTCGCTGCTGCCAAGTGGGCCCGCCAAAAATATGCTTAAACGGCCTTTCCTTGCGCTTCAACAGCGCCCATCGTCTGGGTATAACTTATCGTCTTACGTGATTTAACATCACGATGGCGCAAAAAAAATATCCTTGGGTAGTTGTAAGCGGAGGACTATCTACGGGTGGAGGAGCATGCCACAGCGCCTGGTTATGCTTTGTTCCCCCCGCGAGTTTCGGTGAGCAGGTTTCTGCCATGGGAGCACTTCAGTGTGCTGGACGGGTTAGTGAGTGCGTGTGGTTGGAGGTGTGGGATTTCAACAATCCAAGGGGTTTCAACAGCCAGGATAAGCACCTTAACTTGAGTAATGTATTGTAAAATGAATAACCATGCTTGAAAAGAATTCGGTGAAGACAGAGTCAGAAGTAAAGTCAGTAGCCGATCCGCTCAACAGTGAGGCAAAGCGTAAGAGTATCTACTACGTGCTATCGCAAGGCGCTTGATGGGGGCACTTCCATCTTTTCTTCAACAAGGATAGACGAGCCATGATCATCGGCTACATCATTTCCGCGTCGTTGACTGCAGTGTTCAACCTCATTGCCTATCGCAATTGGCGATGGAACCCTCTGGGTATTTTCATAGGCCGCATGGTCTTCATCCGTCGGTCCTCGGAAGTTAATCTTCTTCGCTTCCACTAATTTATATTTGTCTGGATTACGCTCAATCTTCAAGGCCAGTCGTAGCTTCTCCTCCACTTCCTTGGTACGTTTTGTCCTCTGCCCGCCGCGCAAGATGAATATGGCCGCTGTGATGCCGCATAGGAAGGCTGCCGGAATGAGGATACCTGTTGACCAAGCTGGACGTTGGAACCTGAGAAGTTGAGAGGGATAAATGCCACGGAAGCATTAACCGCTGTTCGGATATATGTTGAACCACCAAGATAAGCGTACCTATTCAAGCCCCACATAGTGGCGCAAAGCATGATCTACGAACCGTAAGCAACGACCTTCTTCACATGCTTCGTATAACTTACCTGAAAAATTGAGTTCCCATCATTGCAACAACAAATTTTCAACGCAGTTCTGTAAACGAAAACGGAGATATCTTGAATCCGAGATGAATTCGACAATGTCCCCGGTACTCACCCGATGGGAAAAGCCTAATGTAAATAGAGTAGGAACAAATCAACATCTCACCTTCGGTGACGAATAGACGGACGGCGCTTACTCGGTGGGTAGGAGTTCCATGTGGTCTATACCACGTCTGCGATTTTGCGAACTGTCGTTGTTCTGCTTTCTTGTCAGCACAGATGAAGTGGTCGGTGGCAAGCAACGCACGATAATGAAGGTCTCTCTCTTGCTCTTCGGTCAAGACATGAACGTAGTTCGGGTCGTATATCGGGTCTGGTAAGTCGTCTTCGTCATACAACTTAGGCAAGCCCGCCTTTTTACGAAGTTTGCGTGTGAGCCTTTTGTATCGCCAGATCTTGAGAATCCCTGGATACAGCTTTAATTCTTCCTTTTGTGGCACCACATGGAGACCTACGATATGTATCAACAACTCGCCACGGGATAAGACCCTAAAGTCTGATCAGTGACACCGCGAGACACCTAAAAGGAAACATTTACGATTCCAGTAACCGTGAACAATGCTGTTCGGCGGAATGCATAGAAACGAGCGTAAGCACGTCAAACGTCTGAAATCATTCGGCGTAGTAGTAATCACCGTTTGTGACCTGTGAGGATACCTCCACCCAGAAGCCTTGCTTGACTGGATCATGAAAATTGATAAATCTAGCAAGGAAAAATACGATAGCAGCCCCCCAGAAAACTGATAAATGTGAATAACGATTCAGCTATGCAGAAGAATAATCGCCTACCGACGCAAAATCCGTATATGGCTGTAATTATCCCGAGGGCTGAAGCGAAGGAATAAGCACACGAAGCGTATTGGCAGAGTGCAATGGCACTGACGGGTCTTTACAAACGCCCAAACGCCTCTTAAACTTCGCCTGATCTTGGCTCGTTTCGAAAGTACCTCCTCCACATGCCTATCGAGATCATCCTCATGAATGGAATTACCCTCGGCATCTCCAGAAGCAGGTACTCGTGGTAGAAAGATGACAGGCTTTCTTGAGTATACGCCAATCGGAGGAATGAGAATTGCGTTTGCTGCGTTCGCGAGGTTCGTTACAGTAGATACCTCTGGGTCTTAAGAACACGCAGAAACGTGAGTTGTTAGAGGTAGAACATATTGAAAAAAAAACAAATACCAATAACGTCCAAGTGTTCCACGATATCGTCTTCGTGTTCAGTCGAACTTCGAAAAGGATCCGTAGAGCTGCTTGAACTGGTTGCTGCGCTGAGGGTACGTTCGAGAATGCCAGGTCCTCTGCCATCATCAGGGACAGCGACATCAGCTTGAGTCCCCTCCAAAATAACAGTTCCGTCTCTCCTCTTCCTCAGTGACTCCGTAGATCTGGGTTGTGAACCTTCTCCGTGAGTGGCTTCTCGGCCGCGACCCTTCTCTCCACGCAGACTCTGAGACGGCGGTCCATACAAAATGGACTCTGCAACTTTGCTCGTCGGTCTGACAGAATGAAACCTCCTTGTGCCAGGTTGCTCCTGATCTCCTGCACCAGACCCCGACGTAGCGCTCTGACTGCCTGAAGCCTCCTGAACAAGCAAGTTTTGAGGGCGGTATATACTTGCAAGAGTTCGAGACCTGGGACGACTTTGCGGGACGTCCTGAGCACCATCCTCGCCCCCTAGAGAGGCATACTGAGAGCCACGCCTTACTCTGACGGAAGGCATCAAGACTAGTGGTGCTAAATAGGATTGGGAAGAGAGTCGGAAAGGGGAGGAGAGGAAGATTGCATGTTGATTAGAACAGTAAGTATAAATTGTTACTTATAGCTGTGCAACAGTGCATGACGTTGTCTCACCCACATCTCACGGTCCAACTTATTATAATGAAATCTCGTATATTAGCCAGCCGACTTTTGTCTATACATAACTTATACAGAATAAATTACTTTCAAAGCATGATAGCAAGTCCGAGGTCACTAGATGGATTTATAGTAGAATAGGCGAATTAACTTGGTTCACTGTCCGCGGCTTCATCCTCAGTCCGACTTGGCTCCTCTATGGACTTCTTCGCCCTCCTCAACTTTCGACTGTTTGGAGATCCCGTCCTATACAGCAATAAAACAGATGCTTATTACTGTTGGAATTTTCAGCCAAAGCGGAGTACTTACAATAAGCGTGTGGTCCTGATGGACTGGATTGCTCACTATTTCTGGCAGTGCTCTGCGTCGGTTTCCGTTTGACAATTTTACGAGTCTGTCGAGCGCCCTTGCTCTTCCCCGCTACCCATTTCGTTTTTGAAAGCAGCTCGCGGGCGACAGGAATCACAGGAACAAGCGGCTGGTGAAAAGCCACCTTCATCCAGCCACGCCATGATGTATCACTTGGAATGAACTGTTCCGCTAGCTCCTCGAACTGGAAAAGTGGAGACTATGTTTAGGAGCATCGAGGCAAGCGGCAAATCGAACAGCTTACGCTCCATGTTTGATTGCGATACTGCAATTCTCGAGTATGGATGCGGGCATCTCGACAAAAGAACGAGCCGTCCTTGCGAAAACTAAGAAGGACATGCATACTACAACACGAAAGCTTTATTCATATACAACTTTAGCTTTAAAAGGTATTACTGACCTAGAAATTTGAACAAGCACAAAAGTCTTTTGAGCCGATCTTGTCCTCATCTCGGCAGCATCATCTCCGCCGTCGGCGGGTGGCTTTGCGGGTGCAGAGCCTGTTTTCCACCTGTCGGCACCCTTGAATGGAAACTCTGCCAATGACGTGTTGATGGTGAGATAGTTTGTAGATGCAGACACTTCTGACTTCATGGAGTCTTGGCGGGAGATACCTCGAAGATCAGTGAACGAGCGTGAGTTTGTAATACGCCTTGAACCCAAACCAAGCCTAGGCCGTCCATCTTCGGCAGAGTAGCGTTTCCTCTGAAAAGGGGGCGGACCATCCATAGAAAGGCGGCGTGCCATCCCTTGACGTTGTACAGTCGTGGGTAGCAAAGCTTCCGCTCCCATATCATCGCCATATTCATCAGGGCTTTCTGGAGAAGGCTCAGGTTGCACACGATCCCTTCTCGCTGGCCAAACGTATTCCATGATGTTTTTACCGACTCGGGCTGGTGGAATCACGTCTAAGTACAACTTGACACTGGACTCAATAGTATCTACTAACCTTCCAGCTGCAATCGTATAGGATGCAAATCGAGTATGAATCGCTCGAAGATTGTGATACCGCCGACGGGTGCGAGCACGGTCCAATCTGATTCCAAGAATATACCACGCTGCAGAAAAAGTCAGTTCGTCTTCATCTAACCTCTGCGATTCCACCCATACCTTAACAAGAAGATGACTTGTAGGTTCGCAATGTTTAGCTAATCGACATGAGCCGCGTAATCTCTAATATCATATGTAAACAGAGATCTTACAAAGTATCTCTACCCATTCTGCTTCTGGGGATCCATCAAACGCCTTCATGGGGTATTAGTAAAACAATAAAACCCTCAATTGAAACTCGACTCACCTGCAGGTCTGTAATTTTGAGATGATTTACCGTTGACCCGTCCTGACGATTCAGCCAAGTGTGTTCAACGCCGCGAACCGCAAGTTTCGCAATCATTTCACTGGAATTATCCACCATCCCCCAAGAAATTTCCTGAGCGGATGCATGAACTTTGAGAGCCATCTTCGTGTCATTGTGCTTATCGTCCGCCTTCTCCTGGGCAAGATTGATCGCATCGAAAATGAGGTTCAGCTCCTCGGTGAGTAGGAAGATGTGGGCTTTCATCTTCATCAGGTCCAGACGCCCCTGGCTGACATTATCCATCAGCATGCCTTCGAGATCACGCTCATGCTCCATCGCCCGGCGTAGTCGGGATTGAAGACCCTCTACGACATCCGCTGCAGCCGAAAGATCTGTAAAGTCGTAACGAAACAGCAAAGTCTCAACTCTGCTCGAATGCATTTTGTGGACAGCATCAGAGCGGAGCAGAAGAGTGGTGATAATATCTGATATGCTCCCGAAATTTTTCGAGTTTGCTGACACTCTGAACCGAGGTACATGAACACGAATAAGATCCTATAGCACAAGTCAGACTGAGTCCGTAATAGTATCAAATCACTCGCCGTTTGATGCTGCAGATGGCTATTGGCCTGATGCCTAGAGTTTGGGACGACAGATGTTACATTGTTGCGCAAACGAAGTCTGTTGAACTTGTCATAGCGGAACGTCGCATTGGTCTGCGGAACCAGGCGATCGAAATCACTGCTCTCCGCACGTAAGTCCAAAAGAACTTCTAAAGGGACACCATCATAACGCGATGAACATGTTACTGAAGGAGAGAATGCCTGTAACCCAGTTAGTACGGCATGTGTTCTTCAAGCACAAATATTAGAAACCAGCTAGACTATTTGAAGTCGAACCTCATACCTCGTCATGACTCGACCGCTGATAGGATCGTCGATGTTTGCTACGTCCAGGATCGTATGACTCTGGCAAGTTGCTTGAAGAGCTGCCAAAACCAGCACTGAATCCTTAGAATTTCCGCTCCGTAGAACAATTTGAGGCTTGAGTAGAAGGCAAAAGTGACTCTTATTTTGCGAGACTGCCTCGTCTGACCATCCAGCCATAGGATCGAATTCCTCGTCACTTGCTAGATCTACGGCATCTGAAGCAGGGCTATCTCTGCCTTCATTATCGCTACCAATAAGGATCTTCTTCAGTGCCTGAGCGGCAACTTGAGCGGCCAGGCCGGCCGGGTGCTTTATCCTCCTCAAGTCATCCGTCTCCGACGAGACCCCCAAGTAGTTATTCAGTTGATCGCGAATATACTTGACAGCTCTACAGAGAACGACTTGTCAATGGCCAAAAGCCTCATCCTAAAAACCGAGTATCGGTGCGCACCTCGTGGCCATATGATATTCTAGACCACGTCGAGCCCGCGAACAATAGTAATACTGGATAAGCATCTATGGTTCCACTTTTCAGAGGGCGCCAAGTTAGATAGATCCATTAACAACTCACATCTCGCGTTGAATTACATAGACTGAAAAGTAATGAGCCAAGATAGAAGGGGGGGCCCAAAAAAGAGTACCAACCTGAATTTTGGGCAGTGAGCCTGGTACACGTTGTCAAACTCCGTCCAGTCGACCGGGAAAGTGATATCGGTTGGCATTAGGTAAGTTGCATACTCCCCCGAATGCTCGCGACTGGGATTTTCATCATGAGCGTCCGTCTCTTGTAGCTGTGCGAGGTGCCTCTCAAGCTGCCGGATCTTTTTCTGGGTTATCTGGCTCCCGGGTGCAACAACGATCAGAAGCATATATCATTCCTTGGACCCACGCAAACTTACCGCGAGTGCGTCAGGTCCTTCCACGAGTTGATCCTTGTCTCTAGAGTGCCCGAGGGATGCTAGACACTGTCGCAGCTCAGATATCCTTCTGGCGAAGATTTCGGCTTGCGACGATTGTACAGCTGCTCTCGATCGATGAGAAGATCATAAAGATAATCTACGGATGCTTACATTGTTCCTTGCCCATCAGACAAACGTGAGTGTCTTCATTACCAAATCGACTGCTCTCAACCGCAGACCCGCGATGAGGCTGTTTTCCCGTGCGTCTATAGTATGTAAAGCGTGGACATGATGCTATTGGGAAAACGTGAGCACGAGGATTATCTTCTGTCGGTGCCCAGTCTGTCTCCACGAAGTCATCCATATCTAGCCAGAAGTCACGAAGGACATCATCAACATCACTATCTAGTATGCTCTGGTATCTGCTCTCTCTAGGGATGCCTTGAAGGTCAATCAAGCGTTTGGAGTGATCTGTGAAGGAAGCCAACATTGCGCAGAGCTGAAGGTCGGTGACCTTCACTTCTACCGCATAAAAAGGCTTATGTCGAATCTTCTTGGTCTTGTTCAGAGCGACTCCAGGTACAATCGCTTCTTGCTCCCGTTGATGCATGTCGGCCTCAAACGAGTTGACCAAAGCTTTGACTCCGACGCAATGCGTCATGCCCTCAGACCAGCTTTCTCGACTTTCGTCCGTATAGAAATGTGAAATGAATAGCCGCTGTACTCCGATGCGATACTTTAATGGTGCAAATTAGATCTGTAAATGAGCTCAACACAAGTAGCCTCACTTTTATAGTTGCTAGATGGCGCCCAAATTTCTTTGAAGGAGGTCGCGCATTTGGAAAGAGCTTTCCCTGACGTATTGGGATAGATAGATAACGATCGAAGAGGTTCCACCATGACCAGAAATGGGCGAAGCCCTTCGGAGTCAAATGAAAACTGCTTGAACCGAGCTTCATGGATGACGTTTTGCCGTTCACCAGGGAAGACAGAGAAACTGAAAAATGGATGAAGTCGGAACGGAAACCAGAAAAGGAATCATCGGGAGTCTATAAAGTCGTTGGAAAATTGTAAGGTCTGTTGAAACAAACTATGCCTCACATTCATACGTGGCAATCCAGCTGCAGATCGTAGGCTCACTTCATAATGAGGGCGGAAGTTGAATAAGCGACACTGAAACTTTCCGTCGCATGCTGAACAACTTGCTTCGCACGTGCGTTCCAGTACGGTGCCTATGCCCCACTTTATACCAGAGGAGAATTTGGCGACAACCTTTCTGAAGTAGTTGCGTCGACCTTCCAGTCCTTGGTTAAGGGTGACAGCACCCCGAGCAAAGCGTGATGAAATGCCACCTCCAACCACTTCGTCGGAGCTGCGCTTTGAAAACCTGTTGTGAGAGTAAGCGCACGAAGGAAAAGCTTCGATCAGAAACACGCATACTCAGGAATTACAATTCGCATTGTATCACTGATAACTTGAAGGAGCTCATTGTCAGCGTTCTCTTGGCCAATCGACATTCTGGTGTTTCCATTCCAACAGAAGGTAAAACCAGCTCCGGATTCGTCCGTCGCATAAGGATCACGGGAGCCTATGGAAAAATACAATTAAAGATTTTTTCCGGACCGATCAGCATGGGATACTTACCCTTCAGATTGAGATGAACATCACTAGTGAAATTGAACTGGGCGCGCCAATGAAGGACTAATCGTATCTAAGAAGTCGATGAAACGAAATTAAGAATTGAAAGGCGATAGGTTGATGGGTCTGTTTACCTTGTCCCAAAAGCCTATAGGAGGAGAAGGATCGGGTGGCGGTGTCGAGAGTGTATCGATTATTCGCATGACATCTTGTAGAGCGGGTGCATAACTATTACACCAACAAAACTCGGTAAGCTGACTCGTCAAGACATTGACCGTCGGGTTAGCGTATGTCTTAACGGGCATTGTCGTCTTTGGAATCGGTAAATTCAGCGGCCTCGAATCTGCACTACCTGGAACCACGGGACACTCACGCCAGACTATTGACGATTCTGTCCCGATTTCCTCAGCAATGACTAAGTCCGTGTTGATCGTCCAGGCTTCTACTTTCGTTGTAGAGTCTTGCACGATATTAAGTAGTGGCAGTGGATAGTCCCTTAGTGTTACGCATGTAGAGCCCATCGTCATGCGCAAGTGGAGGGGTACGAGCAACGTAAATTGCGCGTCGCAAGGTAAACCCTTGCCCAGATCGTGCAGAAACTCCGGCAGTTCACGCAAAGGGAAATTTGGAGGGGTAATATCAACCTTCAAATGAGTTGTAATGAAACGCAGCAAAGGTGGAGACTTCGGTGATGATGATGCAAGAGGAACGAGAGGCTCGACATCAAAACCGGGAAGACTGAAGTGTTCGCCTCTAATCTCCCTCCGGATATTGATCTCGTTCCTCCTCTGTTTGTCACGGTACTCTCGATACAATGTCAGCCACGACAGTGAGTGAACAAGGAGTAATCGTTCGCGTGCTTCTTCAATAGAGACGGTGTGCTGTGGAGTGAACCTGCTCTCGATATCGAGGGAGTCCACCTTCTCGATTTCAGCCGCCCTGATCGCCGCGACCTTCTCCTCGAACGCTTCTTCCCTGTCTAACCGCGATCGAGCAGCTTCTAAACCAGCTCGCCAGATGAGACCCAGCTTTGACTCGAGTGGATCGTCCGATGCTTCAATAGAGATACACCCAACTTCTAAACGCATTTTGGGGACAACTTTGGTTCCTTCAGCAGCAGGAGGTGTCACAGGTTGAAAGGCTCCGGAAGGAACGATTGTGATGAAATGCTTTATGCACTTGAAGAATAGATTGGTATCCAGAATCAAATCGGCCAATACGTATCTATGTGGGATGCGTAGGCGTGCACCTTCGCCAGTGACAGCCAAGGTCAACTGTCCCGTCCCCAGTCCGTCACATGCGACCTTCCACGAACGAAGCCGCACCAATTCCTCCCACCGACTCTCTTCCAGAGCGCTAGGAACCCAAGCGAAGAGCGTTGTCCAATCCGCCCTCAAATTATTCTTTCCAGAACGGCGCACATTTAGCCCATTAACTCTGAAACAGACCTGCTCTTGAAGAGGTAGCTTCATCAATAATTGGAATGTCGTTATTGAAACTTTGAGACTGAATGTCTGGGTTCCAGGTGGTTGGGACTGAAGAGTTTGGGTCGAGTTTATGAGAGACTGCCAGGTGCGTAATGCGAGGAAAATACTGTAAACGTCGAAAAGTTGAACCTGACATCGCACGTTAGGAAGTTTCAATGACAACTGGAGCTGTTCGGTCTTTCCATCTTCTCCATCGCCAGCATCGGGATATCGCATAAGCGCGTTGATTTCCACACGCTTGATCCAGACGAATTCCGTCGACTTCAGCTCCTCCGGCTCGTCTTTGGCATCGTACGCCTGATCAGCAGCGTACTCTGTCGCAATCGAGGTACGAAATACAGTACTCCATAAAGAACATCGGAAGAGTGCAAATTTCTTTGAATCACTGCCGGAAGCGCTCGACACTGATATTGCATCGTACAACAACTCTTCGGCGAGGTCAAGGCGGTGTCTATCATGTGCATGCGTGAATCTCTTCGGAAGGCGGACGTAGTTCCGCCAATCGTAAATGGAACAGAACTGTAGAGCAAAACCTGACCGTAGGGCGATTCCTCTCGATAGATCCGTATCCTCGTCCGGGTTGATATCTTTACCTGTGATGATAACACCAATCTGCCCAATAGCAAGATGTGCATTGATACCGCCGGGAAGTCTCTTGAGAAAACTTGCTTTGTCGTCAGATGAAGACTTTGAAAGGCCAGTTACATGGGCTAAGAGAGCTCGAAGCGATGAAACTGCGGAGGGTTGCCATAGTTCTAAGGATACGGCATCCGTCACACACTTCACATCCGTTATCGTCGAAGTGACATCAACTACAACATCATCCGTATCATCCTCTATGACGCCCAAAGTATGGCCATATGCCGTGACCTCAATGGTACTCAGCGACAACAAAGGATCTCCCCCAATTGTGGAGACGCCTTTGCTATCGGGTGCCTCGCCCGATGACGCGTCCAGACTAAACGGCTTCGGAAGTAGCATCACGAATGCCGGACCCAAAAGCGATTGTATCGTAAACGCGACTTCCAGTGGAATGAGACCGGGGCGTTGAAGCTCTGGCAGATTCGATTTCGAGCGCGGAAAGAATCTGAAAGATGATGACAAGGACATAACACATTGTGTGCTGCTGAGTATCAGCGACGACGTAGGAGTCGATCCGTCTACTGGCGTAAGGCACGCAGCGACATCATGAACGGCAATGTCCAACTTTATTCGAGGGACAAACCGCACTGTCCGTATGGATTCACGTGATGCTCTGTCAATCGGCCTCGGGTTGTGTACGTGCCCAATGATATCGGAAACCACGTCCATACGCTCACTCAGTTGAGGTGCGTGAACGCTGAGTTGAATGACAAGCAAGGCGGCGTTCGGATCTCCAGGGAAAACGGATGGAGCAGGCATACTCAATAGATTCCATTGAGAAGCGAAGCCTTGTAGGTTGACTGACATGATCGAAACGACTCTTGAAGATGGTAGGGCCTCTGCCGCGGGCCTCCTTTGCACAGTTATCTCTTTCATTGTAAGCGAGTAGGATAAAACTTCTGCATCAAGACTGGGTGTTCTTTCCAGGCAAGCGCCTAGAAAATCTCTATGCAGTAGTATTTTTTGGGGATCCCCTAGCTCTAGTGTCATCGAGAGACTCCTGATATGACCCGTGAAGTACTGTGATTGGGTCTCACTCCTGCCATAGAGGGTGTGGTGCACAGAAACATCCCTTGTAGCGACCTCGATGCAGCGAAGGAGAGAAACCTACGAGCAAGAGAGTCTATAAGCAGGGGAAAATGATGGACCTAATAGAACCAATCCTCACCTTCCACTTCCACGGTTGAGATCGATGACCATCCAGGACGACGTTGCCCAAATGGGCGGATGACTGGAAAACGGAGTGGGTATCGTATATAATATAGAATACGACGCGGACTTACCATAAATGGGCGATATCCTGCGATACCGTTTGACTCTGGTATCTTCTTCACATCTCTGACTGCCTTGAGCAAATTCATGAAGGGGGTCAAATACAGTTGAACGGAAGGAAGTTTCAACGATGTCGAGATGCTATGGTCCTGAATTATTCTTTTCGATCGACCAACCTCGAAGGAGACATATAGTTCAGCAGAGTCTTGAAGATCGAGGCAAATATCATTGCTATGACTGGAGTGCGTCACGAAGGCAAATTGCGATGCACCGGCATACCTAGAAGAGCTTCCAGCATCCGGGTTTAGCTGCGTCCACTTGCATGTACTTGAGAAACCTGACACTTTCTGTACTCTTAAACAGAAAGACACGGATCCTTGCGTTTTTCCCCAAGCATGCTTCCATACACGCTTCACGCTGCCGGTAACCCTAGTTCGCAGATGCGCCATGCTTCTGAAGCGTCGATGTAGCTGGTTGCGAGGGTAATCACTTGCGGTCCCCACCACACTCTCCACGTTGCTGAAGATGACCGTGCCAGACAGCGTCACGCTGCGAATAGCTATGTGTGCCTCGGGCGATGTGGTGAAAGTAACCAGCGCTCGGTCCAGCTCGAAGTCAATGACTTGTGTAAGTAGCGGGAGGCATTTGATCACGACACGAATCCAGGCCACAAATACGGGTCGCATTACTGGTCGCATGTAAGGTTCAAGTCGGACGTAAATTGCTGAGTATATTGACCAGAGTCGCCGTACCATGGGTGATGGTGCAAAATCCGCCAAGGTCGGCATCCGGCTAAGGCGTCTCGAAATGCGCTCATGACGCTGAGGGCGCACTGGCAGCTCGTGTATCTCCACGCAAAGACCTTCGACTTTGAATGAAAAGCGGCGCATTGCCCCAGCGGACGGGTGGTAGGATATACCTGCTCTATCAATCCTGATAGTCATAGATGGCAGTCGGACATAAACTCCTCGAACTGAGCGCAGACTTATTCTGCGGACCTGTACCCTCTTGGAGACCTTCCTCAGGATGTAGGGTCCTACCCACGCCCGAAAGATCTGCCCGATCACCACAACTTGAATTACAAGGACGACATATCGTGCCCAACCCGAGCCCAACGAAGTATATCCGGCGAGTAGCCATGTCGGCTGACGGACAAGTTTCAAGAAATTGTGCCAGGCCATAAGAATGGCGAAGAACAGACGGGGGAGTTGCTGGGGTGGATCCCGATACTAACGAACGAGCAAGGAGTGACGGATTACGCGAGGCGCTGCCTGCTGGACTGATAGCGTTCAAGATATGGCTGAGACCAAAGCTCAAATGGTAGTCAAGAAGAAAAGCATAGTTTGCAGCAAGGGGCAGACGCCTGGTTGCTTGTAGAACTCAACTAATAACTAGTAACTGGACTGACTGGACAATTATTAGACAGGATCATCGGTTACGTAACACGTAAACCCCGCCTTTGGATCCGCCCCAGTACTAGTCCTTTGTTTTATAACTTAGAGTTCGGAACATGACACGATAAGCAAATAACAATTATTTATATGGCTATGCAATGTTGCTACACCCAGATTACTCTTCCTCTTCCATTTCAACAGATCTAGACGATAATTTAGGACATATCAATTCGCCGTAGAAGATGAATTCCTTACGAGCTCTCCGACCGTCGTTTTGATGGAAAGTACGTGTAGAACCCGAAGGAATTACCAATGAAGCTTCCGGGGTTGAAGACATGACAGCCTTCATAAGTAAGCTCGTACCCCTCATATTTGTCTGCTAGTATAACCTGACGACTATATTTCGTATTCAAGGAAATAAGGAACTTGGTGAAGAACGCACTGCATTTGGCATGGGATAGAGCCGCAGCGTGTGATCATATTCGGACAGAATTGGTTGCACGCTTCTTGTAAAGGGGCTGAGATGCGCTTGATCTATAATAGACTGGACGAGCTACTTGTGTTTTAGCCATATATCC
Source organism: Inonotus obliquus (assembly GCA_032164295.1). Lineage (NCBI taxonomy): Eukaryota > Fungi > Basidiomycota > Agaricomycetes > Hymenochaetales > Hymenochaetaceae > Inonotus > Inonotus obliquus. Next base: position 1,946,752 of record JAJHTX010000004.1, read on the forward strand.
AATTGAATCATCTGATACTCACGAATCTTTTCATATCGTCATTTTGAATATCTGGTTTAACCCCAACGAGATTTCGCAGCATACGGGCCATTGTATCCTCCCTGTAAACCACGATCTCCTGACCAAAGCATTTTATCCGACAAGGATTGCTCAGGAAGTGCGGTCTTGCCAAGCTGGCTCGGAGCTTTCCAACAAACGAGGGAAGTAAGGGGCGCCGTGGTAGCGTCGAATTCGCGGTGATGTCCAATGGCCCAGGGACAAAGACGAAGTGGGTGGTGCGTGCAATTGCCGGATAGCTTGTGATTAGGTCGGCAAGGCGATCAAAGTTCTCTGGAACGTTTTAAGCGATTATCACAAGTTATAGTTGTATTGTATGCTTACCCTGATACGTGCGGATTTCCCGACTGTTGCCTTGCGGAATACCACGACTGGTGAAGTTTCCACAGAGGACAAATATCGAAGGAATGGCTTCAGCATCCATGCATTTTTGAAAAATACTGGCCAACCCGACAAATGTCGCTGGGTGATCCAACCAGACATCTGATAGACAATGAAACATCAAATCCTCAAACTCCCTAGATATCCTCCTCTCAAGCTGGGCCTTTAATTGGAGGTTTCAGCAAAAGAGCTACATGCTATTACCACCAAGATCGCTCACATCTTCCAGAGGAGTTGATGCACCTTTTCCCAGAAAGTCAATGTGTCCGTATATCGACCTAGCGATTGGCATGAGAAGACTAGGTGAGATAGACAAATGACATCCACACGCACCGTGATATCTCTCTTCGCTCGCAAGGAGGGTGCCCTATAGCAATGACGATTAACATCTCGTCCTCTGTATAGTCGCCCTCCACAAGTGCGAAGCATCCTTCCGTGAAGAAACCCTCGCTTGGAACGTCCTGTAACTTAGTTACATACCTATTCTTTCTTTCAAGGGGTAAACGTACGAGCTGCGCGAAACTTAACTCTACTCTTCCTTCCGTGTCTTCAAGACAAAGTTTTCCTTCCTTCGAGTAGCAAAGGAGGCCAAACAAGAGAAAGCGTTCCCCAGCGCGACCCAACAGCTGCTTTGTAGTACGTAGCTGCATAGCGAGCGAAATGAGCTCGCTGTCAAGCTTTGTAGTGTGACTACTCACATACATTCAGTATTCTATCCCTGTCTTTTCCAGGCAGTGTTGAAGGAGAGAAGTGATCATTGCGGAGAATCGTTTGCTTGATGATGTCAAGACGGTCCCGGATTGCGGAAATCCTTGAGTCTGCCGTTCCAGATATGGTAGGAGATTGAGGTGACCTAAAGCCAATGGTATCAGAGACATGAGACGGAAGTGTAAGATAGGCAGGCTCGCACTTTTCAAACGTGCTTCTCGTTTGTGACCAATGCCATAGCGGCATGTCATACGCGTCTATGAAGAACAAATGCTCTTCCTTATCGAGTATGTCTTCCACTCCTTCATATTTCCTTTCTTCCTTTTCTTGTAGACTATGGTAGACCCGCTGCAATATCGGAAGGGAAACTTTCATCACGGCGTCTACGGAAGAGTCAGCAAGACGTAGGTCGGCTTTCAATAGGCCCATTGCATACCGTCCTGCTGATTATACTCCTTAGCCATGGCTTCAACATATTTCTCGACTTCCAGGATATCATTCTCGAGTCCAACGTGAATGAAGATATCTTCAACAAATTGGAGCGCTTCCGGACCAAGTGCGTGGCTGTATTTGCGAAATCCCTGCCGAGAAATGAGTGGGAAGGAATTTTGGAGGATAATACATCCTCTCACCTTTATTATCGTATTCTGTAGGGAGGATGCCATTTGCATGCAATCCTGGCTCGGATGAGAAAGCGCGGAGAGCACCAACTTCACTTCAACTTCAAGAAGCAAGTGAAACGCGACTGAGTAAGGCACGTGCGCGTGAGGGACCGTGTCGGTCACGTGACAAGTGGAGAAGATGCTGGAGCCGGAAGCATTATTCAAGTTAACCATGACGAGAATGTGCCTTCACCCTGCATATACACTCAGGTACTCTTGGGCTTCACTCGCCCCTACTCACACCACACCTGCCTTAATGCCACCATAATGTCTCATTTATGGCTATTGATGCTATTGCTTTCCTATTTCATTTTCCCTTCTCATGAGTTTCCCTTCTATTTCACTAGCACTCCGACCCAATGTGCTAACATGACCGTCGAGTGGACCGGAGGTCAAGCACCATTCACTCTTTTGCTTGTTCCGGTCGGACGCCTTTACCCGGAAACAAGGAGGATCATACAAAGGGATGTTCAGTCCGGTAGTTCGGTCTCCTTTGTACTTGTCTTGCCAGCGCAGTCTCAATTTGTTGCGGTGCTTAATGATGCATCCGGAATTGGTGCTGGAGGTGCGTAAGACCATCAAAGTCACAGCAATTGTATGCCTATTTTTTCACAGGTACTTCTGCGATCACGACTGTAGCCCCCTCGTCAGATTCAAGTTGCTTGAGCACGACTCCATCTCAGCCCGCATTCTTTCTCTTCCTTCCAGAAGACATAGAGCAATGTGTTTCGGTCGGCATATCCTGGGGATCAGGGGCTGAGGAACCCGTTGGTATAATTGGTCTCATTCCGGGGGGAGAGTCGTTTGAAATTGCCAACGTCACAGATTCATCTACAAGTTTTCAATGGACCGCGAACGTCCGGTCTGGGACGCAGATTATGTTTGTTGCTGGTGACAGAGATGGACTCGGATCAGGAGGTAGTTCCGATGTTATGGAGATCAACGAAGGAAACAGTGATCGCTGTATTGACGATACTTCCCCGAGCTCAACAACGGGTGTTGTCGCGGGTGGGGCTTCTTCCACTTCTCAAGATTCGAGCGGAACGCAGTCGTCCAGTTCCGACGCTGGGGTCGGTACCAAAGATGGTTCAGGGTCGACACCTATTACAACGACGGACAATGCGGGATCAACTGTCACGATTGGAGGCGGAGGTTCCACAGGTACCAGTGTCCCTGATGTGTCAAGTACAGAGTCCCCAGGGAGCGGCGGAGGGACCGTGACAGGTAGACCTCCCGATAGGTAATTACCCTTTTTCTAGCTTGAAACCTAAGTTAGCCTTACTTGACATTTTATAGTGGTGGGAACGACGGGAACAGAAAATTGGGCCTCATCCTGGGACTTATCTTCGGACTCCTTGCTATAGGCCTTATAATAGGCGGTGCTTTCCTTTATCGTCGCCGTCGAAGAGGTGGTGTATACCGCAATCTGGAGACTGACGGGAATGTCGGGTCCGATGGACGTCCTTGGGTGACGGCACTTGCACGCGGCGCTCACCTTCGAGGTGGTGCTGGTTCCTCTACCGACACTCTACCGAGTATGTATCAGACAGAACCGTTCATTCTTCCGTCAGAGCGCGAGCCGTACGTCATTTCTCCGCAAGAGCCGCCATCTACACAATATCAACGACCGGAGCCTGCGACGCGAGCATCGAGCACTTTGGTGCAATCACTTCTTGGCCAAGGTCCGTTCGCCCGCGATGCCTTTGGCAGTTCTCTGGCTGGAATGCATGGCTCAGATCGTAAAGGCAGTATCGGTCCTCACGGTCGATCGGTAAGCCGAAGTCCTAGCGGCCGCATAGTGACCCGCGCCGTGTTCCCACCTCCTTCCTTGAACATTCCAGCAACGCGCGTCACGCGAGACAGTGAAGACTTCTCTCCTGAGCCGGAAGAAATGTCACCCAACCCGTTTGACGATATTATCATCGAGATCCCTCCGACTTACGCGAGTGTAAGGCGTGCAAGCAAGAGTAATGATCCCGAACCGTCGCAACCTGTTGGGACGCAGTTAACGCGATCGAATGCGTCCAGAATATCGCGTAGGTCGATGCTATCTGAAGCTGCGGATGGAAGTCACGAGTCGGCTTGACGAAAGGATGCTCTTGTACTTCATAGGACTTGTAGGACATCGGACCTTCATGTCGGACTTTATTCCCTAGATCACTAGCATGACGCTCAACTTGATCTACTTTCACTGCATAGTATAGTATTAGTACAGCAGAACAAGATAGTCTCACTATATTGTACGGATCAGAATCGGCACATACATAATTATTCATGGAACAAGAAATAAAGAAGGGTATCACGAGTATAGATATGGCGGCTGACACCAGCAGTAAACACGCTACAGAGTGCCAGGTTCCTTGACTTTAAGGATGACCCGAGGCACTTTCTTCGCCTCCTCCCCTTCGGCTTTGACTTTATTCAAATCAAGGCTTTGCAATTTCGTCTGTACGTCCTCGAAAGCTTCCTCCGAAGGAGCCGACACGACGGTTAGCCCTTCTCCACTCTGGGGTGACTTCCCCTTTATCCGGCGAGCTTTCGGCGAGCCTATGGGACTGGTCACACAGCTCGGTGGCTTTCGCTCGCGGAGGGTTCTAGATGAGGCAGCTGGCATCTGCGTTTTTGACGCTGAGGGTGTTATTACTGTTTCAAGGGACTGGAAGATAGCCCCGGACCGTTCTAGCCACTTTTCTCCAGCCCCTCCAACGGAAGTCTTTCCTCCTCGTTTCTTCTTGGTCATTTTCTCCAGCTTTTCGGACATTGAGAAGCGTTCTACTGTTTAGACTGGGAAAGGCATACTCACTTGGGTCAGATTCGCAACGTTCCACCATTCTTCATCGACTTCCACACCCAGGGACTTCGTATCAATCAAGCCACAAAGGTGTGACATGCCGCCGCTTATTAGAGCGCGGTCACTGTAGCCTCCTTCTAGAACGCTTATAAGCTTCCCCTGCGCATATTTACTCGCAAAATTACGAGCGTCAACGGCGAAACGATGATAGAACGACGTTGGTACACGTCTGTTATGCCGTGACATCGATCTGGAAGGGATAAATTAGCGATGGTCTGCCTTGACCACGGAAGGCTTACGCATATTCGTGTTCACATGCATCGAATCCACAGCTACGAAAGAAAGCTTATGAGATTTGATAAGGCTCAATTGCATCTAGTTCACACTACCTTATGAAGACGAGTGTTTCCTTCTCAGTTGCTCCCTTGACGAAATGTTCCGCCTTCTTCAACAGCCCTGAGTACCGATTGGGATAGAGGTCGTTCCAGAACTCTTCCTCCGATTTGTATTCTTGCAAATGGACATTCTCGATGTGCTGACCATGCAGACCGTGTATTGAAACAGAGGCGGCTTGCACCATTGATACGACACCATCCTAAAGGGAAACTCTGTAAGTCTCTAGTCATCCACTGCAATAGGAAAGGTACCTCGCAAGGAAAAGAGAGCACGTCGTGAAGAGAACCATAAAAGATTTCGAGACCAGCCTTTGCATCGGGCGCTCGTGCTTCAGCTTCAAGCCTTTGTCGGTATGTCTCTTCGTTTATTTGCCAAGCTAAGGCCTGCGTCCCATTTCCTATTCAAACAATGAAATACAGGAACTGAGCTTCTCATAAATGGCCCTACCATGATGCAGATCAATGTCAAAAATGATCACTTTCTTAACCTTGTGGTTTAGATGAGCTGTGAATTAGAGTTAGATAATGTATCTCCAAGAGTGAGAGTTACTCACCATGTGCAGCAGCAACGATCACATTGTTCACCTAAGGCCAGTATCAGCGCCGTCTAAGACTCAACCATGATCAGACGAACGAAACAGAATCCTGAGGGTGTATCTTCGCCGCAATGATGACCTGGAGGACGGACTGCGACGAATGCATTCGTTAGACGTTCGCGTGGCTTTGACTCTTCGGATTGCAGCCCATCTTTGGGAAATGACGCGATCATTATCTTGTCAACAGCTTCGCAAACAGTACCCATCGCTCCCTGGATTGCATCAAGGGACTCGGGGCACACTGCGGTAGGAAGCCGATTAATTGTCCTCTACTGCAACAGACTAGGAGAAAAGGCGCACAATACAGATCTCCTTGAGACAGATGCCCAGGAATTTCCGAAGTACCTTCCCGGACCTTATCAGCACTTTCCTTCACCCACCTAACCAGGTTCTCCAAATAGACATCTCCATCGATATCTCCGTGAACAAACTTAACAGCTTTGTCGTCAAGAATATTTACAAATGCAGAACTGTGTATAATGTCGACAATGTTTATTTTGGAATCTTGAATTATATCGAGTTTCTCCAGAGCGGCGGCAAGATCATCCTCGACGTCAGTAGGGTTATCCACTACATTTATCCCCGCGTCATATGAGATAGACTGTTCTAGTCGAGCGATAGCTGTGGCAAACCCTATCTTCAGAGCACGTAACCTGTATAAGTGGTCAGCATATAGTTCAAGTTGGAATATGTCATTGGTACCGTTCTGGACGCTCGACAATCGCCGATAGGTCATTGGAGCGAATAAAGCGATGCTTATAGCAAGCATCTTGGAGAAAAATGGCTGTTCTGGTTTCCGGGGATTCAAGCATGTTGTGGCCGCCAATAGGTACTGTGTGTGGTGTACGTTATGACGAAACGCGCATACTAATTTACGCGTTATTTGGATCTATTTGCGCCTATGCCTGTCGTGAGAACTTTGTCCGTTTAAGAGCCAGTCACGGCTCCTTCCTCGAATCGACCCACATAGTACTCGAATACCGTATCTCGGCCATGTCTCGCAATGGTTGCTACTCTTGATGTTGATCTAAGACCTGGTCTCGGTCTTGGTACGTTTGAAATAGGTACAAATGTTCATCCTCCTCCATACTCGACATCTCCTAATGACCCAATGTACAGGCACATCTCTTTGGACCATTATAGACATTCTTCGACATAACACGACACTATTTCCCCGAGTCGAAGTCAAGTATGATGCGGCATCTGAAAGTGCTCTGAGTCCCATACTATTGCACATCAATCCTCATCTGGATCTGCTGTTTACTGGGCGGCACCAGCGCTTACGCACTATAGCATTGCGGAAATTGACAGACCCGAGCCCACCTGTCGCATTAACTTACAAGGACATAGTCCTGCTTTCTGGGTCTCCCGATGAAATAATACGCCGCAGCGACATTAGCAAGCACTTCGGTCCTACGTATCCAGGAGAAAGCTTACATTATCCAGGCGTAAGCTTTCTCTTCGATGAAGACGGACCTGGCGGAATGGGTAGCCACAACAATGACATGCTTGTCGGTGCGCTTAAATTGGGTTCTCCAGTCCGGGAAGATAGGCAGCGGGAAGTCAAACGCATCGTCGTATCCCAAACGAGCGGCGACAGCATAGAGACTGATGTGTTAGACGAGGTCATGGAATGCGAGTCCATGGTAGGAAGCGTACGTCAAGCTATCGTGAAGGTACTCTCTAAGGATGTCTTGGAGAGTATATGGTAACCTCTCGGTTTAGGTTCATGATGGCATTATACTACATTTCTACCCGTCCACTTCGAAACCTATTCACGTCCAGATGGGTGTTTCGAGCGCGCAGGATTTGACGTGTGATCTCGGAGCTCCATTGAGGATCCATTATAAGGAAGACGATAGGATGGCTATTCACTCACGTAACAGAATTCCTGATGGGAGCGAAGAAGGATGTAAGTGTTCACTCATATCTCACTGTTCTCAAAGACTGATCATACGACCCTTAGATTTCTATAATTACTTCCAATTCGGAGTAGATTTCCTCATTTCTTCGTCTACTCATCTCGTTCAAAAGATCATCCTGCATACGAATATAGTGAGTGGTATTACCTTACTCCTTCCTTCTACCCGTAATGACACGTTCATTAGCCTGGCACGCCCATGTTCCAGAGATACCAGAGGTGTCCTTGGGAAATTGAAGGTGAGCCGGAAGATGAAGAAGATGGTACGTTTGCTCTTCTCCGACGGTTTAAGCCTTTCTCATCCTCGTATAGATGCACCACCGCGAGTAAAATTTGGCGATAAAGTAAGAGCTAAACATCCCTTCTATTTATCTCAAGTTCAGCTATTGTTAGTTTGATATTATCTCGCGCTTCCTCAATGGCGCTTCAAAGGAGGCGATGCCATCCATGGAGCTAGATCGTACAGAAGACGAAAGGCTCACGTTACCGAGCCCAACTACTCGTGAGCCCTGTTAGTCTCCCTAATAATTGATTGGTGCTAAATATCTTTAGGCCTTGTTGGTTTCGATGGGGTTGTACTTGAAGTTACAGAAGCTTCCCAGGTTGTCACCGTCATACTTTTCTGATCAGTCAACCGAGAACTGTATCGTCTTATTTCGCCGTCTAGACATCACAGTGTTCGTACACAACGATATTGTATCTACTCCTCCTCCTCAATGCATCGCCGATCTATCATCTTCTATCATGCATCATGCAATCTCTGGCATATAATCAACTAGAATTCTTGAAGATCTCTGGCCATACTGTCCTAAGTTCTTCCAAGGCACTTATTTGCGTGGGCTGGCCGATATCCGTGGTACTCAGATTCGGTGTCGTTGATAGGATTGTCTTCTTTACCCCACCTTCGGTGGTTTCTAAACCGAGCTCACAGAAATGGACACAATGCCCCCAACCGAGACGTCGCGCCGCAACAATGTTTGTCACTTCGTGATTGTTAAAGATCAGGGAATGTAATTGGTAAGAGAGATGCTGCACGTACGACTGTCATCGACAAAATAGCATTTTGACGGATCTTCTACGTCTGCTTTCTTAAGAGCCTACGTATGGCAGTGATTTACTCAGTAATCGAAATTCTGACGACCCTAAGTAACATGGGTTCTTGCCTTGTTGAAGTATTCCGGCTCAGGTTTGCAGTAAAAATCCTTCTGTTCATAGTCGCAGAAGATGATTCCTTCAAACTGATCCTCAAGTTCAAGTATGCGCAGTACTCTGCGAGCATGCTGGGTTCTTTTAGCTATTTATAAAAGAATAAATGATGGAGTGAGTGCTTACGATAGCGTAGGCATTGGTTAGAGCCCATACTCGTGCTTTCGAACGGTCGATGTCCTCCAGCAGCTTGCGGATGGAGGGCACGGGGCCAATCATGTCTTCTAGAGGCAAAGACTGATCACATCTATTCATGATTTACATTCTGGTGGTCTGAAGCCTGAAGTTACCCGCGATGTACACACCTACGGTCAAAATCTAATGTATCGACGCCATGATGCCTCACCAAACCTCTCAAAGCAAGACCTGAGAGTGAAGATATACAGCTGTCCGATAAAGACACACAGTGCCGATGGCTCACCATACGTCTTGTAGTACTGAAGGTGCATCACAGAGGCCTCATCATCATCCAGACCGAGGGAGGTGAAATAAGCATGTATGCGCTCTCCCATCGCGTCCGCGATCTTTGAACTCGCGGAGTAAAGAGTGTTATCAATGTCGAAGAAGATGATGACTTTGCCATCTGGTATCGCATGAGCTCATGCCGCTTGCGTATAATTTGGATACTTGCACACCTTGAGTAGGACTGGTTTGTGATGTGCCCATGGTTCATGGATGATGGAAGGAATGCGCAGCCCTACTTCACGCACGTGGAACTCGACACCGGCCTCGTCAGAGTTTACTGGTGCGTTTTTGGTGGAAAAACAGCCACCCGGATCTTGCTGGCTTTCATTACTATTGATAAATATCATCTAAAGCAAGTTGTGGAGGATGGGATGGAGGAAGACGATCGATCGATTTGGCAGTACATTCTCACGACTAATTTAGGAAAGTGGTGGCTGTACGCTATCATGGACACTGCTATAGAGGGAGCCAAACACCCTGCGAGCTATTCAGTACCGTCAACGTAAGTTTTCATAGTCATATGCTTCACGTTCTATCACAGGAGGTATCCGTGATGATACTGGAAGGAGTGAGGACAGGTTGGATGGCAACGGAAGGTGGATTTGGGATGGATGTTTTTCATAGGGATCAGATGGCATGAGGAAACAATACTGACTGGTAGTGTTCATCTGCAGATGGCTCGCAACAGACAACTCGCCCCAGGCATCAGCCGCTATACACGCTCCCAGATAAAGGCCAAACGAGGTCTCTTCAAGGGTCTCAAAACCTCCACGAAACCGCCTACCCCTGAGACTCCTCCAACTATCGAGAAGCAGATCGGAGGAGAGAAAAATGGTGGCAAGCGAGTCATCCCTTCTGCAAAGGCCGCGCGATTCTATCCTGCTGAGGACGTTCCCAAGCCTAAGAAGAGCCGCAAGTCGCCCAAACCTGCCAAGCTCCGGGCATCCATCACTCCTGGAACCGTCCTCATTCTCCTTGCGGGCCGATTCGCTGGCAAGCGAGTCATCTTCCTCAAACAACTTGCGAGCGGGCTGCTTCTCGTGACTGGTCCATACAAGATCAACGGCGTACCATTGCGACGAGTCAACCAGGCCTATGTCATTGCTACGCAGACCAAAATTGAACTCGGTGACCTCAAGGTACATTTTCCTTCTTCATCACGCGGTTTGATTGGTATTAACAATGAGTTAGATCGACGAGAAGGTTGACGATGCCTATTTTGCAAAGGGCAAGGCGAAAGGGTCGAAGTCTGCTGAGGAAGAGTTCTTCGCTGAGGGTAAGCCAAAGGAGAAGGAGCCTCTGCCCGAGAACAAGTTGTCGACGCAGAAAGATATCGATGGCGCTGTCGTTGCAGCCATCAAAAAGGAAGCCATCCTTGCAAAATACATTAAGGCGACGTTCGGCTTGTCGAAAGGCCAGCTCCCGCACCGACTCGTGTTTTGAGTGGAGATGATGGGGATGTTGTATGTTGGGTGAATTTTTGCGCAGAGGGGTAGCCGTGATGCATATCTCCATGTTTTGTTACAATAAAATATGACAGATGCTATGCACAATGTTTTTTATGTTCTCAGTTCCATCAGTGTTCTTCCGACACTTTCATATGAGTGGATAAGAAAATCAGATCTGTACCGGATACGATTCGCGTCGCGTGTATGACTCCTCAAAAAGCATGTTTGTCGCCCGCCGTCACGCTGTCGTAACTCAGCGCGTTTGCTCCTCGTCGCGATTTCCCTCCCTGCACTCTCGATATCGGACACCCCGCGCAACAGGTCAGCGGACATTATGGATATCAGCTTTAGAACCATTTAGAGAAGGCTTTCTCGACCTCGCGCTTGCCTTACCATGGCCAGTAGACTTCCCACCCTACGCATCAACGATAATTCTCACTACCGTAATTTCACGCCTTCTGTTCACGTTGCCATTCTCAATCTGGGTCAGTCCATCTTGCAGAGGCATTTCGCGGTTATGACCGACCATCCAACTATTTGCAGGCTAAGAAACGACAATGGCGGTTGGAAGAAACTGCTCTTCCCGAGCTTCTACAGTACCGGAAAGAAACTGCTATTCGTATTGCGAATGAGATGAAATTCACAGGGTATGCGAAGCATGGTGTTGAACAGTTCAGGAATGAGCATCTTGGTCGGTTAAAACGCGCAGTATGTGCCCTGCTAATTCAACCCAGATCTTCCTGGCTAACAGTTGAATTGGTAAAGCTCGAGACTCGCCAGAAGGAGGTCTTCAAGAAGCATTCGTGTTCGCCAACACTTACGATGCTCATACCTGCCGTTTCTCAGTTACCACTATTCGTCTTCTCAACTGGTGTCTTCTCTTCCATCGCGTCACGACCGACACCTTTGGACGACGAGCAATTCCTCACACTCACATCTCTTGCACGACCCGATCCAACGGGTACTCTTCCGATTGTTCTTGGTCTGGTGACGCTAGCCAATGTAGAAACTGCCGGGTGGTTCGTCGGAGCCGAACGTGCTGCACGCACCGCAGCGATTGAAGCTCGGCGAGAGGAGGAAGACACGAAGACTCGTGAAGCAGGTGGGATAGTTAAACCTAGGATGAAGAATATCGTACAAAGCAGCCTTCGCATCCTCTCTGTGTTGAGGATCGTGATTGGTGTGATGATGGATGGGGTGTGTCTACTTCTTTATGTATGGTCCAGGAATAATCTTACCTTTTCCCCGTTGTTCAGTCGGTTGTTGTGTATTGGCTATCCTCCGCAACGTTCGGCTTGTTCCAATCATGGGCTTTCAATTGGTCGGATGCACGGCGAGCGGCGTACCGCTCGCGCACCGCCAGCCCGCAGTCATCGTCGAAACAACCATCCCCTCCACGAAATGGACCAAGGAAGGCACAGTGATGATAAAACGCCTTGGCGCGTTCTAATCAAAACACGGCATTAGAGTGAGTCATTTTCCCGTTCTTTCCATCAGATGATTACAGAAAGTGGTTGAGGGAACCAACATTGACATGGCCAAGCCAGTCTGCATATGGTTCCCGGTGAATCTCTCTTGATCTAATATGATACTTTCCCGTTTTTGACTACTTCATTTGATCCTTTCAAACCTTCTGATGCTTTGCGTGGAATCTTCCGAACAGGTTATATCGATGTGCACAACATTCAACTATGAATATTGCGGTATCTGCAGAACAAGAAAGGAAAATTCACTCCTCCTTCACCCACCCGTCCCGTTCGTGTACATATCGCCAAATTCCCAAATGCCACATAATCCTTGGTATGAAAAGTGACAAGCCAAGTAAGAGGGTAGTCCACAGCAAGGGACCCCAGCTTCGTACATTCCACCTGCTATCTCCGAGTGCCCACAGCGTAACAACGATGTGCAGTGCATCACCCATAACCAGCGGCCACATGATTGCGCGAACGAGTTTCTCTTGCAGTGCAGGCAAGGCTTCGAGGTGTCGTTTACAAGCATGAAGTACGCATGCGTTTATGACGCCAATAAGGCCGCAGACATGGGCGAGTTGAATGACTGTAACCCGCGTTGCGAGCGGGAGGTCCGCTGGCGGTGGATCAGCCCAAGACGCCTGATTATCATGAGTCTAGAAACTTTGCATGATGAGCAATACAGAAAGACAGACTGAGACGGTACAAGTAGCACACCTTCTTGGGGTCTGCGAGAGCAATGATGAAACCCGTAATTGTGATGAGAGGCTCGTAGATTCCGAACAGGATGTAGTAAAACGATGGAATGGCGGATGAGGGGGGCATGATGTGGGGGGGAGGGGCAAGAGGTACGGTGATGGCTAGCGCCAGACCCAGTCAAGAGCAGCGGGAGGCTGTGGGGTGCGGCGCACTTCTCGTTTGATGATTTGAGTATATTTTAAACAACGGGATCTATCCGCGATCCGCATGGGCCTCGACCGGCCCTAAGCATCTTCTCATCTCTATGAATTTGTTTTGTTTGACTTTTCTCTTCTTACTACGGTCCATCTATACCAAGGCAGCACAAGCTATTCTTTCCACTCCTGCGCTGCCTAATGGCAACGACCGAGAGCATAAACAGAAGATTATAATGCACGTCTTAGGGTTTTCCACTAAGGCCGGGCTTCGCTTTCTTCGCACACGCTCTCCTCTTCTTATTCAGAATGTATCTTATCTCGGGAAAACAAATTTTCACATTTGCCCGGCGATGCGCTAGTCCTGCTTCGACTGAATTTCTCGTTCGTCATATGGCGGTCCGATTTTATCAAGGCTGCAGCAGAGCTTATGTGCCTCTTGCCATGGTGACCGAGAGTATCACTCGAGATTTCTAATCCAATAGCCTACCTTTGAGGCCATTTACTCAGATCGCTACAATATCTTTGGACACCAGTGCGACCGTACTCCAAGCCAGAGAAGTAATAATACGTCCGTTGTAAAAAGCGGGGATAGAAAGGTTCTTTTGCGCGATGTGAAGACCAGGAAGCCCCAGCATTGCGCGCTAGTCGCTAGTCTGCTCCTTTCAATGCATCGTATGCTTTAACCATCAAAAGCAACCGAACAGTGCGTAGTAGTTTCTGGACATTTTCCATACATGTGAGATAGAGTGCTATTTTATGATGACCTGAAAGAGGAGTCATTACGAATCGATCATGTGTAAGTAAGCAAGCTCCTAAAAATAAACGGCCGATTTTCCATGATACGTTGAGTCCAGCGCCAGAATGTTCACATACTGTACGCCATCCATTCAGAGCTGCACTGACTCAGTCTGTGTCGCGCTGTGGACCTAGCCCCATCTTTCTGAGTTTTATGCCTTAGAGGTCGGCCATACCCTGTGTTCACCATGACGCTGGATGATCCTGCAGTAGAGATGGATGCCCTTGAGACTGCCTCACGGACGGATGCGCCGCGGTCGCAAGATCCTCTTATACGCCGAAACAGAGTCAACGAAGAACCCGAGCAGGAAAACTACTCGGTTCCGGAGCAGAAAGCCAACCATCTCGCAGGAGCTTTAGAATCGCCTGAACAAGAACGCGAACGATTTGAAGATGCCGAGTCGCTTTTCAATATCCCTCAACCTCCAGATGAGGCTGAAGTCGACGAAGGCGCCATCCCCGCTGCTGAACAGAAGGAGGCGCCGAAGGTTTATCGTCCTCTTGCGTTACCCGTCATTACTTCCCTTATTCCCGGCTCTATTTTAGGCGTGCTAGTGCGCCTTGGCTTGTTGGCACTTACGAATTATGATCAAAATTCGATCTTTCCTTTGGCATGGGTACAAGCTGCGGGATGCTTGGTGATGGGCTTCACTTTAGGACTGAGAGATCAGATTGGCGCTTAGTGAGTTCCATCATCTTCCGTTCTCTGCTGTGAATCCTGGATTGACACAAGATAACAGCTATGGTCCCTTTTATACTGCTATCGCTACAGGTGCCTCTTCTGCTCTCTATTGAGTGTACAGAACACGCCTTACTCATAAGAAATCCTGCTAGGGTTCTGTGGCTCTGTAACAACGTTTTCAAGCTGGCAGTTTGATATTTTCATTTCGTGGGCGAACCCAAGACACGCAGACCGTGATTGGTTTCGTGATGTGAGCTTCCAATAGTTTGGTCTGTATCATTGACAACAACCTGCTGAACTTCATTTTCAGGTAATTGACGGTGTTACCAAAACGATCTTCACCCTGGCCATCGCCCTTTCTTCTGTGACCTTGGGTCTTCATCTCTCACGACCGGTTGCGCGCCGTATCCCTCGTGTCAGAAGGGCACCTGTGTCCGTTCGTTACGCATTCCGGATAGTTTCCGTCCTGATGTATGCAGCTACTATCCCCATCTACTTCAGAACTTCGCCAGCCTTTCGGCACCAAGCAACAGCTGCGATGTTGTTCTCCTTCCCTGGCACGCTCACACGTTATGCCCTCGCTACAACGCTTACTCCATTGTTACACTTATTTCCGCTCGGGACCTTCGTAGCAAACACCGCCGGAACCGCGCTCCTCGGCATCTTTCATGTTTTACAACGGACGCCAGCCCTACCTTCACCTAATGGATGCGCAATTCTCCAGGGTCTCATAGATGGATTTTGTGGATGTCTTACTACTGTGAGCACATTCGCAGTCGAAGTACAAGCACTTAGAACGGGAAGAGCGTGGTTGTATGTGGCTCTAAGCTGGAGCGTCAGTCAGCTTCTCTTGCTTGTTATCTTAGGATCAGCCTGGTGGGGAGGTAATATTGATGACAATCGGGCGTGTACATTTGCTTGAGTATGTACATTATAATATACAGAGTCGTCAATATACAGAATCGTCGTCGTAAACATGTGCATTTTGCTTAGAGGTTTGTAGAATCAGTCAGTCTTGGGGATTTGTCTCGTTCTGTTCTTCCACCATATACCAGCATTGAGATAAGTGGCATAGCCAAGCCAGGCAAGATAGGGTCCCAAGAAATAGGTTGACGTGCCGTTCGTCGGGCCATGCAAAAGTTTCTATCAAAGTGTAAGCCATAAAGGCGAGTGGTGTGTAGGATATGCGTACGGTGATATATGCAGTGATTCCGGTAAGCAAGCTAATGTCCGCGAGAGCCAGACCGGGCTAGGCAAAGCAGTTTAGTAGTTAACATGTATGTTAGAAACTACTTACTTTCTTGGCTATGAAGAAGATTGCGGGCCAAGCGAAATTATAACCGAGATGAATGTAATACAACTTTAGCCCGAAAGCAGCGTTCGCTCTGACGAACATGCATACTCATGTCAAGCAGTGGGAGGCGGAATTGAGTAAATACGTACTTCGTTGGCGAGTCCAGACTCTCATCGTATGCTTTCACGGCCAGATGAGAAGCGTATCCGATACCTGGAGAGTACCAAACAGGGTGGTAATTAATCACTCGACCAAATATGCACAATTGCCAGGTTACCTGTGTAAAGAATTGGCCAAACGATCGGGTAGACCTGGTTGGGAGGCTCCGCAGGGGGGAAATCAAGGCTCTATTAATTCAACCGACCATTCCATGCGTTATTGTCGATCCGACACATAAAGTCAGAATGTACCTTGTACCATTGACCTTGAGCACCTTTCCTTGAAGGCAGGCCACTTAGCATACCAGCAGCAAGTGGAAGACCAATGGCTGTTACTGGGTTACGAGCGATGGACAAGAGTAGAGTTGGGAAGGGATCAAAGTGTGCCATGGTGGGTGTCGGAATCAAGTTCAATTCACGTTCGTAACTGCTCGTGTCGCGCAGAGGGTGCAGAGGGAAGTAGTCGGGCGGGTGACATCATTTGGGTACACGCGTTGATCCATTGATCGACGATCAGCCGTTTCCGCTTTCAGCGAGTACGCGTCCGAGTCGCGTCCAGGGTCAAGCCTCCTGTCACTCGTCTCCTCAACTCGTCTTATTCATTCATGGAGTACACACCCAGACATTCACAGCCATTCACATTCGCTCAGGCCCGTGAACTGGACGTTCCCACCATAACAAAAGGTTCTGCGTTCTTCCTCATTCCTACTGTTCGACAGGGTGAATGAACAATGAACAGAGATCGAAAGGCTTGAAAACTCGCTCTTTCATCTCAACCGTACCCAAGAAGAACTGAAAGAGCATTTGAGTGAAATGTCGGAAGAGGATCGTGAGCTTCTGGGTGTTGTCAGAGAAAATGAAGATGTCATGTGAGTTACGTTTCTCTTGCCGACCTTATATCTGACTGATCTGGTGGGCTGAAGTGCATCGCAGAAGGAGCGGATAGTCATGCTCAAGCTAGCTTTGGAAGAGCAAGGAGTCAGCACAAAAAGTGGACATTATGATTCCGAGGAGGTCAGCGACAACGCCGCGGTTCGCATGCCGTCTGCTTCTCAGGCTTCGACAATAACCAGCAATGAAGTCGAACCAAGACACTCAGCAGAGGGGGAGATGGGTCAAGCAGATGGTAGAATGTATCTATAGAAGGTGGGCATACGAACATGCTCACGATTGTTGTACGCACCCACTTTTTCGGTCCCTTGCTTTCAATCTGCATTCGGAGCAGTTCTCGCGCCACCCGTTGCTCCTTTGGGGCCATCAAAATAGCAGCAAGGCGCTACTGTAAAATCAATAGTGTTCTAACATATGTCCCACGCGGTCCGTTTCTTCCGACCAAATGAGCTTCCTAAAGCCCGCCTTATCAGACTTCTGCCGGAATTGGAGCGTATCAAATGGGTCCAGTAATCTGAGCTATCTCATGACCTTCTGCGCATCCTTCAACTCATATCAACGCTGCCCCTTGCTCTTATCCAACTCACCATAAGACTGCTATGAACATGGCCACCGCTCAATCTCCAAGATATATCCTTGATGACAAGGTTTCAACGAGTGAGGCTCCAGTATCGGTCCTTCAAAGAAGCTCCACTGGATGCGAGGTTGATGACGACGACGACGCGGAGTTCGGTGGGGAGGAAGAGCGACGAAGGATTGAGCGGAAGTTGCTTAGGAAGTTGGACTGCAGAATGTCAATTATGATCGTCATTTACATACTGAACTACGTGCGTATCTGTATATTTGCTTTGCAGTCATATCTCAAGCTTACCTTCTTCCTTCAGATCGACAGAAACAATGCTGCGTCAGTTAGGACGAGAAATTTTCCCCATTAGCAAACTCATCCTGTGTGATTAGGGCGGCTCGCCTTCGAGGATTTGAGGAGGATCTCAATCTGCAAAGACAAGAATTCAACACTTTGCTGAGTATCCTTTACGTTGGATACATTATCATGCAGATTCCCTCGTACGGCTGTCCTTATTTCTCGGTCCTTGCAGTTCTGACATCACAATAGGAACCTGCTACTCAATTATATCGGACGACCTTCGCTCTACATTCCATTTTGCATGATTGTATGGGGTCTGATATCAATACTAACAGGTTAGTAATTGATATGAAGTTTCAGGCAGAGCATTAATGTGCTCTTCAGGCATTTGCACGAAGTATGAACTCTCTACTTAAATATGTCGTTCCGGATTAAGATGTTGTGAAGTTTTGTCGGTGCTCTTCTAGCTCGCTTTTTCCTCGGTTTCGTTGAGGCGGCCTTTTTCCCTGGAGCTATATTCCTTCTGAGTAAATGGTATACTCGCGAGGAGTTGGGTACGTGAAATATCTTCTCCAGCTTTCTGCCACTAAAACGCACAGCGCCGTATAGGCCTGCGCGTTTGTCTGCTATATTGTGGCAATATCATTAGCAATGCTTTCGGATCCCTCCTTGCGTCTGGTATACTTGACGGAATGCAAGGAAAACTTGGGAAAGCTGCCTGGAGGTAGGTCTTTCGAGCATTATATCTAGCTTGTCACTTAGCGCGACAATTTGTCCCGTTAGATGGCTATTCTTTATTGAAGGCGCTCTGACAATCGCAGTGGCATTTACGGCCATATTTATCCTTCCGGACTTCCCCACAACTACACGCTGGCTCTCTGAGCCAGAGAGAAAACTTGCAATCCGTCGGATGGAGAAGGATGGTGGGCTTAATGTCAGCGATCAAGAAGATTTAGGAGCGCAGTCTGCGCAGAAAAGTGGATTCTGGCAAGCGATGACGGACTGGAAAGTATGGTGGTTGGCAGTTGCGCTGGCATCGGAAGTCGTCGCATTATCATTCAATGCATTTTTCCCGACCTTAACTGCTACTCTCGGCTATGGGACTACAGAGACACTTCTACTTGCTGCGCCGCCCTGGGTTGTAACGACGTTTGGAGCTTTCTTTGTCGCAAGGTGAAGCATGCACTTCTTTTGCTCCGGGAGACTCATTCATGTCTTGTGATCCAGACATTCAGATAAAGTCGGAGAACGATTCTTCCATATTACCGGTCCATTTGTCGTTGGAATCGTCGGATATATCATAGCAATGTCAACAATGAATATTGCGGCGCGTTATATTTCTCTGTGAATAGATAATGCTGTGACACCTTATCTTGAAACACTGATGTATTCATTCCCCAGTTTCCTGATGGCCTTCACGTTCAGTGGATACGTTATGATAATGACTTGGGTTAGCAACTCTATTCCTCGTCCACCTGCAAAGCGTGCAGTGGCAGTTGCCTTCGTGAGCTGTTTCTCGCAACTTGGTAACATTGCCGGATCGTCAGTTGTTTACTTTCTTTAGCTTCAAACTTTGCACTAATACCCAAACTTAAAAGGTACATTTTTCCTCGACCTTGGGGTCCGACTTATAGAAAGTCATACGCGATCTGCATTGCAACTCAAACAGTATCCATTGTGATGTTCTGGCTGTTCAGGCGACACTTGCAGTTTCTGAACGAACAGTTAGATAAGGCGGAGCGTGAGAAAGGTTCGCAGAAGAAGGGTTTTAGGTACCTGTTATGAGTATTCCGTACGTAGTTTTGACACAAAGTGCATCCCGAATGGCAATGGTGGAGCTGAAGGCAGATGAGCTGCTAGCACGCAATATTCGGCAGTCCTCCGAGATCCGCTCGCCTGTGGTGCCGCTGGCGAGAGTTGAATGGAAAGAAGAGCTGCTTTATTGGACCATTCATCGTATCCGGCGTTCATGAGGACAAAGTCCGTATACACCGATCTACATTTGTTTTCAATCTTTGTTTTTCTTTTTCGCTGTTGAAACGATGTGCCCTTTGGTTCAAGGACATACCTACGGTATGTTACTGCGGCGCTTACGATCAGAATTGTTCGCGATGCTCCTGTTTGTGGTAGCTATTCAACGACCTGGGAATTGAATGTAAGTCCCTGAACCTATTAATAACTCGGTCCCCTAACTTGCTAACCTCAGAACCGGACTTATTTAGCCACGACGGTCATGAGTGGTATTCTCGTGTCTTCAAATCACTTCGAATGTATCAATGTAAACGCCGAGCGAGCCGTTCATGACCATTGTTGAGTGGAAGTTGCCCGTCAACCTGTGAGACTTTTATCCCTATCATCTGCTCTTCGCTATTAAAGCGACCAGTATGCTATTGGATTGCTATCCCACACTCACATCCGCTGTACCCCTCAATCTCTGCTCAGTTCATTCACGGTTGTCTGTATCTGTCCTTCTTCCAATACTTCCCAACCATGCCCATGGACTCCAACGTGTTCGATAGCAAGGAGAAAGATATCAGCGAAGTTGAAGTTGCAACGGAACAGCCTGCCAGCGCTGATGCTGAGTTCGGTGGGCCCGAGGAAAGGAAACGACTGGAACGCGAGCTCGTGTGGAAGCTGGATTGCAGAATGTCTATCCTCCTAGTCATCTATCTACTGAACTATGTGCGTCAATATGCCATTTCTTGGAGCTGTCCCCAAGCCTTGTCTAACAATCCTCGCCAGATCGATCGGAATAACGCTGCGTGAGTCTTTACTCACATACATTTTTTATAATGGTTGGATACTGACCGTTATAATTCAGAGCCGCCCGCCTTCGGGGATTCGAGGCCGACCTGAACCTCACGGTGCGACATACGTTGATTGTGATCAAACGTCGTACTCATTTTCTGACTAGGATCGAGAATATGATACAGTTCTATCAGTATTGTTTGCGGGTTACATTCTCATGCAAATACCATCGTGAGTGACTGGAAATATGGAAGCATTTTTTTTATCTAATTGGTTTGCTTCTCAAGAAATATGTTCTTAAATTTCACCGGTCGACCATCGATTTATCTTCCAATCTGCATGGTATTGTGGGGAATCATATCGATTATGACAGGTCAGTCATTTCTTGCCCCTCCTGCGAAGAGACAGACGGATGAAGATGATTGTGATTCACTATCGCAGGAATATCAAAAAAGTGAGCATAGTTCGCTGAATCCCACCCATTTGTTAACTTCATTTAGTTTCATTGGCGCCCTTTTGACGCGGTTCTTCCTCGGTTTTGTCGAAGCTGCTTTCTTTCCTGGAGCACTGTTTCTTCTTTCGAAATGGTACACGAGAAAAGAGCTTGGTGCCTCGATTTTTCCTCAATCCGAGCGATACCTGAGATTAATCGCATTTCAAGGCCTCCGCATATCCATGCTTCTTTCAGCAAACATGATGAGCAATGCTTTCGGTTCCTTGATAGCCTCCGGGATTCTGGATGGTATGCAGGGAAAGCTAGGGTTACCGGCGTGGCGGCAAGTACTTCTTACTTGGTGTTGGTTGTATGATTTATTGGAATTATAGGTGGCTATTCTTCATCGAAGGAAGCATAACTGCCGCAGTCGCTTTCGTGACAGTTTTTATCTTACCAGACTTTCCGACTAACACACGTTGGTTGACTCCGTCAGAGCGTAGCCTTGCTCTCAGGCGAATGATAGAAGATGACGAGGTCGATACAGCCGATAATACCGTGGCATCAATCCAGACAGACGTGCAATCTGGGCAGGAGTCGACAACGGCGTCTTGCTCGAAGCACCCCCCTCGCCGTGGCGGATTCTTGCTCGCCGTTTCCGACTGGAAGGTTTGGTGGCTAGCGGTAGCTCTTGCAGCTGACGTGGCGGCATTAGCATTCAACCAATTCTTTCCGACGCTAACCGCAACGCTCGGCTTTAGTAGGACGGTGACTCTTATTCTCGTGGCACCGCCGTGGATTGCAGCGACCGGAGCGGCGATTTTCAATGCAAGGTTATAAACTCTCCAAAACCCCTCATAGAGTGAGAATAGGGAACTGACTCGTCGATGCTAGACATTCGGACAAACAAGGGGAGAGGTTCTATCATATCGCCGTCCCTCTTTTCATCGGTATGCTCGGCTTCATAATTGGAATCTTCACTATGAACCTCGCTGCTCGTTATATTTCACTGTACGTAGCTTTCATGACGCATACATAAAGCCATACAGTAGTGATAGAGTATCGGAACTCAACGCCTACTAGATTTCTTATGGCCAGCTCATACTGCGGATACATGATTTTCTTGACTTGGGCCTCAAACTGCATACCTCGTCCACCATCAAAGCGTGCTGTCGGGCTTGCGCTTATAAGTGGCACATCGCAATTCGGGAATCTAGCAGGATCGTAAGTATTGCTTCGCTCGTATCGTCCAACTACTTCGCTAATGCAAGTTGTTGCATTGCAGATATTTATTCCCAGCTGCATGGGGCCCGTCATACAAGAAGTCCTACGGAATATGTCTTGCATTGCAAGGTCTAACTATTATTATGTGCTGGGTTCTCCGAACGCATCTCAAGGCCTTGAATGCACGTTTGGAGCAGGCCGAACGGGAGAAACGCAGCGGGAAGAAGGGGTTCAGATATCTGCTTTAACACGATAATAATGGCACGAGCCAACTAGCGTGAAGAATCCTCGCTTGAACAGCACCGCTCTTCCCACGTCGTTTGGTTTGAATGCCTCAATCACCATTTTCGGAAAGACACTGGGATATCACGTCAGCCTGTTTTCAATTAGCCAAGGCAACCTTTGATTCCTGCTCTCGACCACCATTCATCCGGCTTGCTTCTCCTCCAAAACAATTTTGTTGAGGCCTTCTTATTTGTTCCGTTGCCCGGGTTTCCAATATCAAAGAACCTCATATCTTTCCTTGGCGGAGCTTGTGACCAACAGTTCACATGAGAGGGGATTACATGGAAGAAGTTTGGGCCATTCAGGAATTCACTTTCGTGGGACTTGTCAGTCGGGTGGTGTACACCATGCCGTAATGTGCGGAACGCGTTTGAGCCGGACCGTTGGTATGCATATATACGCCCATGATGACACCAGAAGGTCTCCTGCCTGGACTGTTTGCTGAACGTGTCATCTCTGTCCGTCGTCAACTGCCTTCTGATGTCGTCTCTGCCACGATCTATCGAAGAAAAGGGCTTCAAGGAAGAAACGCTCATCCCAGACACAGGAAACACTGTCGACCCAGATGCCGAATTCGGCGGATCAGATGAGAGACGCAAACTAGAGCGGAAGCTCGTTTGGAAGATCGACTGCAGGATGTCTATCATGGTAGTAATTTACATCTTAAATTATGTCTGTTCAGGGGTTATATTCTGGCTTTTGAATGGCGATCTAACTCTTCTGGTGGAAGATCGATAGAAATAATGCTGCGTGCGTCCTGTCCTTTCTCCACCTTGTTGACGCTTATCATGTTTGTACTAGGGCTGCTCGGTTGAGAGGGTTCGAGGAAGACCTGAATCTACAGGTATGTGTTTCGTATAAGGCTCAGTTCCGCAGTTCCGGTGAGTCGTGACTGAAAGGAGGGCAGGGACAAGAGTTCAATACTCTTCTGTCTATCCTTTATGTGGGATACATATTGATGCAGATACCCTCGTGAGTATATTCTGAGGTTTTTTTCTATTCCACATGTTGACCGGGCAGCAGAAACATGTTCTTGAATTATATTGGGCGGCCATCAGTCTACCTTCCGGTCTGCATGATTCTATGGGGCGTTCTATCCATCCTCACTGGTCAGTAGTGGTAATATTCCCCGAAATTTCATAGCTGAGTCAAGACCTTTCTACCAGGAATTACGGAGGGGTAAGCGCATCGACCAACAGTACTTGACAAGTGGAGCTTACATGATCATAGTTTCATTGGTGCTCTCTTGACGCGATTTTTCCTCGGATTCGTCGAGGCTGCTTTCTTCCCTGGTGCGCTGTTCCTTCTGTCAAAATGGTACACACGGAATGAGCTTGGTACGTTCAATTTTAATTTCTGAATCATGTTCTTCGCTGACTACGTAAAATCTAGGTTTACGTACTGCCATCTTGTTCTGCGGGAACATCATAAGCAACGCCTTTGGGGCTCTCATGGCTTCTGGAATTCTGGATGGCATGGAAGGAAAGCTGGGGCACGCAGCATGGAGGTAAAATATATATTCTTCTCTTTGACAAACCAGTCAGAGGAACTGAGCTTGCATGTTTCCAAGATGGTTGTTCTATATAGAAGGAGCCCTGACGATTGCTGTCGCGATAGTCGCAATTTTTATCCTCCCCGATTTCCCGACAAACACAAAATGGCTGACTCCGCAAGAGCGTAGTCTCGCTTTGCGACGAATGGCTGAGGATGGTGGACTAAACATGGATGATCAGGAGGGACCTGAGGCAGTATCCAGTGATGCGTCAGGTGCAAATGCAACTGTTGCTGGAGCAACACCCTTGATAGGCAGGTTTGCCCGTCATGGTCGAGGTTTTTGGCTGGCGGTTTGTGACTGGAAGGTTTGGTGGTTGATGGTCGCCTTCACGTCCCAGGTGACTGCACTGTCCTTCAACGCTTTCTTCCCGACTCTCGGTGCCACTCTCGGCTTCAACCGAACGATCACTCTTATAATCATTTCGCCTCCCTGGTTCCTTGCTGCCTTCGTTGCGTTTGTTAATTCAAGGTTGGTACTTCCCCTAGTAATGCCTTGGATATGCTTGTAGTTTCATGTTATTCCCCAGACATTCGGATAAACATGGCGAAAGGTTTTACCATATTATCGTTCCTCTTCTCGTCGGGATGGTTGGCTTTATAATCGCAATTTCGACGATGCATACAGCTGCTCGCTACATCTCACTGTGCGTATCCACCGCTTTTCGATTAGTGCCTAGTCTACATATATCTGACTTGCTCAATTGCTCGTGGCTCAGATGTCTGATGGCCTTGTCATACTGTGGTTACATTATTATGTTTGCGTGGATCTCGAACAGCATACCGCGACCGCCATCAAAACGTGCCGTTGCACTGGCCTTCATAAACTGCTTTTCCCAAACGGGTAATATAGCTGGATCGTAAGTCACCTACATCGATAAGGACCTGACGGACAGCTTTAACCTTTGCGATGATACAGTTACGTCTGGCCTCTCAAATGGGATCCATCGTACAGAAACTCGTATGGAATTTGCATCGCGCTGCAGAGTCTGACAATCGTCATGTGTTGGATATTCCGAAGGCATCTGCAATCGTTGAACGAACAGCTTGAGAAGGATGAGCGGGAGAGGGGCATCCAGCAGAAAGGCTTCAGGTACTTACTTTAAGAAGCACAGAATAAACGCAAGTGCTAGTACCAACATGAACAATATTAGTATCCATACTACGCCGAAGATCGTCAATATTCCATTTGTCTATACATGAAAAGTGCATTTGAACGGCAATGCAGTGTAATGATACATATTGCAAGTCCTACTGAAATCGAAAGCATTGTACTGAGCGAAGAGTCTAAGCAAAACTCTAGCTAGAGCAGATAGAGATAAGAAAATGGTTTGCGATGCCTAGTTCTATACGCCGAGCCTAAAGGAGGCGATATGAGCAACACAACACACGGGACGGTGGTAAACGAGTGATGACATACCTCTTTTTACTATGTTCATATACGAGATAGGAGATAGACACCGATGGTATGACCTAGTGCATAATTTGGTCAGTCGGGACAGGCACCCCGAGAGATAAACCTTACTTTAGCTAAAGTGGGAAGTAAGCCTCGATAAAAGCCTCGCCAACCTTCGTTCCGGTAAGTTCTTTTCGCTACATCGAATATACTATTGTAGCGTTGAGGATGTCCAGAGGATCCCGATGCTTGCAGGCGCGTCCGAACAAGATTAAGAGGATACACGCTCGTCGCACCTACACCACCAGAAATACTACCGAAAGCTAATACTGGAAGAACACCTGGCTCCTCTTTCCCTGTGGATCGCAAGTATGCAAGCTTGAGGGCTTCAAAAGTGCTCATGTCTATTGCAGCATAGCTGAATCCTGTGAGCATTCAGCCATCTTGTCGCAAGGTTGAACGGGACTCACGGGAAGACGCCAATTAATCCGACCTAGTAAAGTATTCAGACGAGACTAGGAGATCATTTAGAATGCCGCAACATACCGTTAGTCCGCGATAAAAAGCTCTCGGGCCACCGAGTGCCAGGAGTCGTTTTGCGGCGGATAGTACATCACGTTTTTGGTCCCCTGTTGTACTCATCATTTGGGTCTATAGTCGGGTAGCAATATGTCTCAGTCTTAGTAAACCTCAGATGGAGTCCAACAGTTAGATGATCAACCTTCAGTGTTTCGATCGGATAAATAGCTGATTCACGACAGACTTCACTTAGTCATCGCAATTTAGTATCAATGAGGATACGCACCCAATTGACTTGTTAAACCACCAATTCCTCCAGAAAGAAAACGGCTTGACCCACTAATATCTCGCGAGTCAGAAACATTATCGACGTATTCGGCGAAGAACCGTTTCTGAGTAGGACGCGATACTTCAGATGGATGAAAGCAAGCTGGTAAAGAGAGGAATGTACAGAAGTCTCATATGAAAAGAACTTAATCGCCGATTCCGGAAAGATCTTCACAACTGACAGTCCATTTCCAACCCAGAATGCACGGATTCCGCCTTCAGTGTATATACGCCCAACGGCATCAAAGATAGCTCTGAAGCCTTTCTTCGCAGCCTTGGCAGTCTCCGTAGCGTTCCTCAGGTCAACGCTACTAAGCTCCGGAGAGCGAGTTATCAGGTATACCTTCAAGCGGTCAAAGGGAGCGGTAGTTGATCGAGAAACTAGCAAGGAGCGTAAGATACGAAGCGGAACTCAGTCATGTGCACGAACCGGCGCCTGCTATTCCACCTGCTAGTAAATATTTGAACGAGGTGGAGGTTCGACTCTCTTCTTCCTCTTCCTCATCAAAGTCGTCGTCGTAATCGTCGTCTTCGTCATTGTCTTCCACTGACGAAGCATGGTCAACAGGAACCGGAGGAGGGTGACTATGAGGTTTGATTGGATGTACTGGAGGGCGATCTTCACCACTTATAGTGACATCTCCTACAAAAACCATGAATGATAACTCCTTATCTCGGGAATGGTACAAACCTTCCATTGTCACTCGAGCGGCACCTCTTCCGTCATCTCCCATATACCTTTTCACCTCGTAGTATCGGTATATCTCTTCTGTAGTGGCTCGGCGCGGTAACAGGAGGAGGAAATCTCGGAACTCAGAGAAACTAACGGCATGGGAGTGCGGTGACGACGTAAGAGATGACATGAACTCTGACAAAGTCGCTGCGGTCAACTTTACTCCTGTTTAAAAGTCATATTCATCATTAAGCAAACGGACAAGTTTGATTTGAGATGGGCAACTGTACCAGCTTTGTTCAGTGCCGTGGCAAGTTCATCGGCATCGAGGTGACCATTACCATCCAAATCCAGCTCATCGTGAAATATATGCCAAAGCTCTGCTCGGTATATCTCAGCGACCAAAACACGGTTATAGATACTGCCGACATACCTGATTCCTTGTAGTCAGCGTACATTCTGAATTCCTTCCAGGTTACCGGCTCCAAAGTATTGCCTTCCTCCAACGCGCACTCCTTTAGGAGCTCGTCGTGGTACATCTCTGTCAGCTTCTCCGCCTTTTCTCGAGTCAGGTTCACATCTCCAGTAGCAGGTATCCAGTTCGATGCTACTGAATCTAGCTTTTCAGATCGAGAGCGGTAGTGACCAAGGCCATGATGCGTCTTGCGAGGATGAGGTATTCTTTTCCAAATGGCACGTAGTAGTTTCTCCCTACTTTCAGGACCTTCCTCGCGTCGAAAGTCGTCGAGTGAACGAACAGGTTGGTGTAACGTCCGGATATCCGAACGAAGTCGTGGTATAAAAGGCCGATTGAAAGCGCCAGCCAAGACGCCTTCATAAATCTCATGCCCTGACGGACGGTTTTGAGTCCCTCTCATCCGCGTCTAGGACGAACCGTCCACAAGGATATAAGAACAAGAGACTTCAGGGTATAACAAAAGCAAAGCAGAAATCAAGCATCCATAAGAAAGTTAGTGGCAAGAAAGCCTGGGCAGAGATTCGAAGCAATAAGCTCGTGGTCAACGGTGTGAATGTGGTGAACACGCGCATTTCTATCGCAGACGTCATTAGTTGGTTACCGGTTCGGAAAATAATAACAATTTTGTATATAATTCCTCTGTAGTTACACAATCAAAATAATACAAGCAATAACTTATTCTTTGTATCTGCTACATAGCGCCTGCGCCTTCAATATGTTTCGTAATATCCACCATATTCCGACGAATGCGAAGGTGACGGTGCTGGAGCCGTCCATGTCCTGAACTTCGCCATGAATACTCGTGCCCATAGCCCGAATATCCTCCAGAAACCACGTCGGCTTCTCTGCCTCGAGGATGGAATCGGTGTACTTCGTGACCTCGCTAGCGGTTTCACATTCTCGTTTTTCCTCCATACTTTCTCACTGTGACTCCTTGCAGCCTTCTTTGCATGAGGCTGCTGGGTCTGACGTGAACGCATGTTCGAGTTGAAGTTCCCATCCGCATTATCCCCAATACGATTCCTTGAGTCGTTAGAATTTGGAGGAAGCATAAGAATGTGGGCTCTGGCTTGTCCCACCGGTTCGCTTGGATACCGGACTTGACCCCTTGTGGCATGCTGGATGGCAAACTCAGATAGTCGGTCGCTACCACTGGGAGAGCCATGGGTATTCGTTTCGTGTCGCCGCGTCTTTGGAGGTACCTGAGGGTAGGCCTCAGGTGACGTTTCGTCGTCTTCGTCTAGCGCGTGAGCTGGAACTGCTGGAGAAGGAGACCGAGCTCGCCCAACGGCTTCCAAGGAAGCCAATGAGCTCAAGCCCATAGTGGGCTGAGTACGTTCCTATATTGATGGAATAAGCACATCTCCTTGTGAGATCAATGAGAAGACAGACTATATTGTTGGACTTGAAGGTGTTCATGTTGAGAACGGAGTCGCCCGATAGAGAATGCCCATGTGACGTGGATGTGTCAGGATATATCTTTGAACACATGGGTTAGCTGCATTGTGAAGGAAATTACATCCAGAACGTACAACATGCACTGCGGGCTTCATAAAAGTTGGGGGTTCGGTAGGGAGCATATCGTTAGAACCTTTCTTCTTGTAATGAGATGGGATAGGAGGGGTGGGGGGTCTGTATGCCTGGAGTGAACGGAAAGGCGAAAAGTTGAATGGAGATGTGAAGTTTGACATGATTGTTACGTACCTGTGTGACTTCGGGGGGTGGTAGACGCTTGTGTTGTCCATGCAAGTGCCTTGGTGGCCTGGAAGGTGGCTGCGATTGTGAAGTTGTAGGTAATGAACGGCCGGCGAAGTAGGGTGATGAAGGACCGTCGCGAGCGGCATCCTTGACTGATGATTGAACGAGACTTGTTTCAGATCCGTTGAAAGGTACTCGTTTCCTGCTACCCAGCGACTGAAGCTTTTGTGGCGGAGACAAGCAGTTTGCGGATGGCTCGTCAGCACTGGCCGGGATGTTCTCATCGGCCGATGGTCCGTAGGCACGACGAGATATTTGCGCATCATCAATCTGATCTGTAGGTCGAGCAATCATTACATCGCCGTCATCCCTATCAGATTGCGCACGAGTTGTCCTTGGTTTTCTCTTCAGTCCTGAAGAATGACTCCACGACGTAGGTACAGCAGACCGTTGAGGCGATGGATTAGAGAGTACTTGCGGTTCAACTATGTCAACGGAAGTGGAGGCAGGTGTATCCAAGTGATCACCCGGTCTCTCCTGCGCGGTGTTGACTGCATCGTCATACTCTTTTGGTACCTTTCTACGAGGGACAGGAGAACGACTACGGACAGGCTCTTCGGAAGGTACCAAATTCAAGGTGTTCTTCGACGGAGGGTAATTGTGAACGGGATCAGGCTTGACAGCAGGGGTGGTTAATGACGCTGGCTCCTGAGATATGAATTTACGAGGTGGTGTCCTCGATAATTGTAGATACGGCTCCTGTTCCGCAACCTTCTCCGGCACCTGGTAACCATGCCTTGTATCCACATCGTGTGTGTGAAAGTCTGATACCTGGGAAAGCTATGAGAGCCATAGAAGCCATATTGAAAGTGAACATTTATATCGTGATAGATAGAGAATTGAATAGATCGCATACACGCACTGTAGTCTCGTGTTCTGCATGCGTTTTCAACACTTCACGAGTCACAGACTTATCGGTAATTTCCGCATCCCTTATCTTCGTTTTCTGCGGAGCCACCGGCTTCGTGCGTGAAAGCACATCGGAAATCTTTGCTGCCTCCGTTAGCAAAGGAACGGGCGGACTTATGATTGGACCGACATCCGAACGGGCAACACTTGTGATCGTTTCCTTCCAATCGGAAGGTAGCTTTGTTGATCACCAGTCAGCGCAGAATATATGAAATAAAAACTCAAGCTCACTGGAGGGACGATTGTTTCTTGGAGCGCTGCGTCTGAAACAGCAGCGGAACTAGCAATAGCGCCAATCGAGGAGAACGGCCTTGTCAACACCACGTCATTCTCATCCTTCAAGGCCGGTCTTTCGTCTTGGATCAATGTTCTACGTCGCATCGATGCCTTTGAGAGAGAAGCTTTGACGGGTACAGATGCTACTGGACTTCGCGGGCGTGAAATAAGTTCCAAATCTTTGTCGGATCTCTGTGCTCCGTGAACGTGTTCCTGAGTTACCAGCAAGCTGTCCTCAGTGTTAGTGTTAAGCGTAGCCGTTGTCGATCCAGGAGGGGTATCCGGGGGTGTTACCAGCCCCGATTCGCGTGAGATTTGAGCATGTTCACTCATGGCGACAGGAACGGGGCGTCTCCGTGCCGGAACGTGAAATTCTTGGACGACTGGAACGACAGCCGCACACATTTCGAAGGTCTTCAAGCTTTCGTCGTCCACAGTGTTCACAGAAGGTTTGATAAGGGTTTCAGTCCGTCCAGAGTGGGTAGTTCGGCCGCACGAAGGTACCGACATAGAATCATCCTCGAGTACTATTCTCTCGACTGCTTTCGTCCTTACAATCGGTGGATTAGCTTCGCGCGATGGGACACAGCGTTCTTGCGCAGAAGTCTCGGCAGGAGCATCTTCCGTAACATCGTTTACCGTGTGGGACGCTTTCTCAGTTATAGTTCCAGCTATCTGAGGTGGCGCAGATTGATGACGCCTAGGAGAAGGAGGGCGTCGTGCTCCTGCTTGTTCTGATGCCCGCGCCGCCTGAGGAGCTGCATTGCCCGACTCATACGACAGTGAGCTATCCCCCGCTGGAGTTGCTCCAGACTTCTCCACGGGAGTCTTTGCAGTTCGTGGTAACCAAGTCGCGGACAACGTCGAATTGCCCACAATGTTTTCTTGAGCAACATCGAATGTGACCCGCGCATCACGAGGAGGATTCGCGATCTGTTTCACCAGTACATGTGAGACCTGCGCCATTACAATAGTCGCTTCCCTCTCCTTTGCTGACTTGACGCTGAGAGCAGGCGGAGAAGGGCTGGAAATTTTCGTTTTGGATACAGTAAGCGGGCCCGGCGTTGACGAGGAGAATACAGGTACAGGTGGTTCATGCTGGGGTATCACGGCTGGAGTTGGGGAGCGGGATCGAGACCGTATCGGTAGTGGAGCTGGCGCAGAACGAGGACTTGGTTGAGGACTAGGAGAGGGTGACGACCTTGCAGATGAGCCTCTGGATGGTGGGAGCTGGACTTGATCCGGCTGAAGTAGAGCACTAGTAGGAACATAGAACTATGAAGATGTATCAGCACGGGGGCGGAGGAAACGAGAGTTCACCCAGAGCCATACCATAATATTCGCCTCTTCCTTAACTACTGCAGGAGAAGGTGGATCAACAGAGAGACTTGGTATTGCCGCTGGCATGTGCTCGGATGAGGTTTCGCTGAAGGTAGCTGTGGTCTGTGATAATCACGTCCCAATCGTCAGATGATAATAACACGCGGAAACGGGGCTACATACCGGCATGTCAGTGGTTTCCACAGTGGTGAGCGTGATACCAGGTGACGGCGGGCGCGATGGCGATCGAGACTGAGATCGGGAGGGTATCACCATTGCCACAAGCCGTGCCAAGGAGGGCACCTTTCGCGGCTGCGGATGCACAAGTGAGTCCTGCCGGGAATCTGTTCGTTCATGCGCTGGCTGAGGGCTTGGAGAACGAGAAGGTCTCGTCAAGGGATTGGGAGATGCACGTCCACTATTCGATGTATACGCTTGAGGAGGCACTTGGGGTTCTCCGAGAGCCGCTGAAACCTGGACCCGATGTTTGGATGGATCCTCCTTGCGTGGAGCGCGCGTAGTCTGAGCTACGTTCCGTATAGGCGTCGTCGTTACCCTAGAGAGCCCAGCATTCTGGCGCGTATGAGCCTGTACGGGATGCTGAATAGTTCCGAGGCGCGTCTTAGATGCCGTTAAGTCACGGAACATCACAGGTACCTGGTGGTCCGTTGCCGAGCGTACTGGCCTCGGCGGCGGCGATTGACTTGATGACATTGGCGCTGAGAGCGTGTACAACTTCGCTGGATGTGTGCGAGTAGTTTGCATGTTCAAAATCGAAGATGCGGAAGGAACTGGAGGTACGGGTTCCTCTCTGCCGCGCGCCGAAGGTAAACGCTCCATCGTAGTAGTCGGCGGAGTAGATGGCGGAGTCGGGATGTATTTTGGTACTGGCTTCCGCCACCCAGGATTTCTGCGCTTGCCGCCCTCCGGCGATGTCGATCTCGCCATCTCGCCCCGATCAGGAGGTGCCAGCATACCTGTAGTATTTGCGGCGGTCTGTCCTTGTTCATGGTCTGAACAGTTTGTCGCGGCACTCGTGTCATAGTTCATCATCTTCAACGCAGGAGAAATATCCGTGTCTCGAGAAGTAGTACGAGGCCCGCGTGAGGCTTCTCTGCGGGTGTTTAACCTTGTACGAGAGCTGGAGGGAGCCGTATGGGAGCTCGGATGCGACTTCAATGTTGTACCAGCATTCGATTGACTGATGTGTTGTGTATTGGCGACTACCTTCGCGTAACTCTGTTTATAAGGTCGGGAACTAGAGTGAGTCTGGTAATGCGAGTTAAACGGTCGTTGGTCCTTTTGACGCTGGAAATGTGGTGCCTCCTCGGTCTGCGGCTGCTGATGGGCGAGCTGCCGCTTGTTCTGAAAGGGAGAGACAGGACGCATGATCTCCAGGTGGGGCTCGGGGCTAATCCTTTCACGCTCACGTTCGCGGGCTGAAATGGCGGCGGAAGTGTATTGTCGTAATTGAAGTTCCTGTTGAGTGAGGAGTGCCGATGATGAACTGAGGGGGTAGATTGTTGGCTTGTCGAGCATCTTGCCCGAGTATATTTATTGTAGTAGAGCGATACCAAAGCGCGAAGCACGAATTTGATAAATAAAGTAGATCCAGCCGCGATGACAGAACCTGCGCAGGCCACGAAAGTGGAAGCGAGTCTAGGAGTACCTCTAGAAGCACCTTGGAAAGGCCCCCTGTGTGAAAATGGAGTGTCGGGGCCTTGAAGATCTGTAAGATATGGTCATAAGCCTCCAGATCCGTCAGTGAAGGCCGGCGTTAAGGAAGACCTAGCTCACCCACCAAGAATCAGCGCAGTGGCTGGAGCGAAGGAGGTAACTACGACCGATGAACAAGCGAGCCGTGGGCTATATACCCTCTCTCCGTTGCGAACCGATGTATCCAAGCGTGTATCCAAGCGTGTGTTCCATGCAGCTGTGACGAGTTGAAGAGAGAGGGCACAATGCGAAAGGTAATTGGGAAGCAGCTCCCAGAGTATGTCACAGCCATCAACCACTGAAGAAGCACGCCAGGCGGTTTCCTCGTTGCCTACACTCTTCAGACGCAAGGCTACGGATGCGACCGAGATTTTCATATAAACATGCATTGACATGTATTCCCGAGTAGGTCAAGTTGAAAGTTCCAGTGGTTAGGTTGTCAGACGTCTGTAACATTGTAGCATAGCAAGGTGCGAGACTGCCGGCTATTGCTATATGGCGATTCGTAAGCGCGGAACTCAACAGATACTTTCGTGCGATAAGATAAGCTTTCGATATACGCAAGCGCCTTGAGCGGGTCTTGTCGATTACACGGATGCTAACCTTGAGCTTATGAGTGGTGTATGGTACAGGTTCTCCTGTAACGGCGCAGGTCGAAGATCGCCAGGCCAGGCCAGGTTCAAGGTTGATCACCGTTTCGCGCACATGTGACTTGCTACGGAACGTTGCTTAAGACGCTTTCCCTTTAAAGGAAACCCTATACAATTCACAGTTTACCCTAGGACCAGAAAGTCCTCAGGAAACCAATAAATTCTCTCTGCGCATGGTGAAAACAAAGTCAATGTGTTCGGCTTGTTTTGCGGCGGCTGTGTCCTGGTGGTTATTAGACCACCGCGCTTTGACCTGACCAATTCGCGGAATGAGTCGGACCCCGGAATGGTCAGCATTTACGATGTGGAAAGTTGGGTGACTAATGCAAAATGACTTATGGAGGTCGAAGAGATGCCGAGCTGTGTTTCATGACTCGGCTTGGACCAGAATGGAACAGAATATATTACATAATTGGCCTAAACCGTTCTCTTGTCCGACGGACTTCGCACCGCGATTATTGATTTATGCCTTCCAGTGGGTCGAACGATCATGTCCGCTCTCATTCCTCCCCTCCCTCGTCCAAGGGTACACTCCGTTTCTACTGGCATCCGTCCGCCTTTGTCAATATCAACGCTCGCCCGCTCTCCAGCAATCTCTTTCTCTACAAGAGAGTTCAGTGACGCGAGTTCATCGGCTCAGTCCTCTTCCCCTGCCGATACTCCTGCGTCTTCCTCGGCAAGCTCTTCCCTCCCATCTCCCGCCTTTATCCTCCCGCCTCTTCCCAATTCAAAGAGCCATTTTGAATCTACGCGTGGGCTTAACAAAACTATGTTTCCTGTTTTGGTCTCTAGAACGGTAGACCTCTGGCAAGCGGTTCGGTCGGGGAGTGGCAAGCACGCGACCTCCCTTTTCTCTACTCCTGGCTCTTCGCCACGGTCGTCGACAGAAACGGATTATATTTTACCTCTTTCTGCTTCGCCGCGGAAGGCCTCATTTGATGCAGCAGAATTGGACGTGCCATCGCGTCCTAGTGCGTTAGATCGGCTGGCACTGTTCTCATCGGTGGGTTTTTTTTTCTGTTTGTTATCATCATTCTGTTCGGAATTCTCATCACTTCTTTTCTCTCAGGTGCATGCTTCTCTACTATTGGTGGTCATCCTGTTTCCAGTATCAACCGCAGTCGTTTTCTTCGCTGTGTCTTCATTACCAATCACATTCGCTTGGCCGCGTACACTGTCTGATCTTGCCCAGGTTGGGCGCGATCTAAGCACATATTCACGGTCCGGTTTCGCGTCAATTGCCCACATTGTCAGCGTACTTGCTGTATCCGCTGTTTGGAAGCATGCTTGGTCAATCCCTGGGAGCGTCTTATGGGTAAGCGTCATAGTGTCTTATAGTCTTCAATTAATGACACAATAAACCTGGATTAAATTAGAATGTTCTCGCGGGAGCACTTTTCCACCCCGTGTTTGCTATATTACTCATGACAATTACCACATCTGTTGGATCAGGTGCGCAATCACCAGTAGCTGAGCTCAGAGCGTGATTAACTGGGTTTGACAGTCTTTGCCACCTTGCTCGCTACTCCGCTAGCTCCGGTATTGACACGAGCCTTTCCGCGGCCAGTCGAACTAACACGCGCGGCTTTAGAAGGATCATCGATCACTGCATCCAAATCGGTCCACTCTGGTGAATCCAAGACGTTCAGTGTAACAACATCCTCATCGAGTAGCTCTCCCGCCTGGGTTCGACTGTCAATACTTCGGTTGGTTGGAATCGTCCCCTGGTCCGCGCTCAATATCGCAAGCGGCCTCACAGGTGTTGCTCTCCGAGATTGTTTTGCGGGTGCCTTCATTGGGTGTCTGCCCTGGACTGCGGTCACCTGTCAAATTGGGGATGTCCTGCAAGCAGTGACGGCCAGGACAACACCCGAATTAGGGTCTGAGGGGAGTACCTCGACTCCTGCGACAGTGTCAAGCGTTCTGGCCCAACCATCGATGATTTTTGAACTGGTATTCCTGACCGCATTGAGTCTGGCACCGATTCTATTCCGAGACCGTTTACGAAAGCTTATACCTTCCTCAAGCGGAGCGACGGCAGATGTGGTCGAATTGGAGGAGAAGGATGCACAGTACCGAAATTACAGACGAGAACAATCGGATCAACTCGATGTACCATTATCGGATGGTGAGGACTTCCTCGATCCACATAGTACAGAACGCCGCGGGAGGCATCTACATCGTCAAAGATGGACATGGAAGCGATTATCGCAGAGCGTCCCGCGTTGGTCCGCGATCAATTCACCTTTACGACCTTCCTTCCCTAAAACCGACGACGACGCACACCGATAAAGCACCATTAGTCACCTACCTAGGCTAGGTTGCTGACTCGCCGTCTTGCATCTTGATTGGATCATTTATCTGGAGGCCATCAAAACATTTTACGATCTATTAATGCCCTGACTTACGACTCATTGGTGCAGCCTACCTGCATGCACTCATGAACATATTTATTCGATCCGGAGGGACCTTTGCAGATGTGATTATTCGAAACGTGCTTAATGCATGTCCGACCGCAACGGAAAGGGAAATGAATTTTGATTCTACAGTATTGCTTCAAATATTCATATTTCATCGCACTTCCGCCACAACTACACATTTCGCTTGCATTCTTTCAGTTCATTCGTCTCTCGCAAGTTTTTCTTGGCACATAATGTACTTGTCGCTTTACTTCATCCTCCTTCGTGCTTCAACCTTCAAGCACTATTTTTTCGCTGTCTCTTCGCATTTTTATTGCCCTGTTTACATTCAACATAATAGCAATCGTGTGTTTTGCAGAATTGTGTTTAACGCATCCCTTATTACATTCATTTGCTTTCTATTTGCTTTCTGCAATATATTCACTTTTTTTTGCCGCACGTGTGCATGGGATGCGCGAGGGCTACGGATACGACGTCATGGTGCGCTGCGATCTCGCAGCCTCCTATTAGTACTATGAGGCACCTATGCTGCGGCTGTGCTGCGGCGAGGGTAACGTCGGTCAGGCGCAACTGCGCCGTACTCAACTGCGAGTCAGGGTTGATTCACAGCATTCATATTTATTTGATTGCACCTTTCCTTTCACTTCGGGCAACTTGTTGTTTACTTTTCCCCTCCTTTCCATCATTCAATCCTTTCTTTTGGATTGGATGTGACCTTCGATTTTTTCTTCATTTCCAAGGTGTTACCGATCTCTTGTGTTCGTGCTATGTAGTGCACTACTGTTGCTGTACATTTGCTACTATCTCACGATGATGAATGAAAATGAAAGTAACATTAGAGCGTTTCATGTTGATAAATCTCTATTTGCTTTCTAATCTTTTTACAGATCGAATCTATTGGATTCGAATGAAGTGACGAAATCGAAGGAAGGGAAACAGGGGGGCTAGTTTGACCTACTGCAGCGTGATGTACAGATGCTTGCGACACAGAACAGTCTCCGAACCGGGAATAAGCACAATTGTTTGAGTGTCATCAATAATCATCGATGGTCCTTTCACAACATCACCCACTTCCAGCTTATCGAGTAGAAAGATTGGAGTATCATCCACACGACCAACGCCATCAAAGTACACCGAATGAGTCTTATCAGCTGAACTTGTCGAAATCTCTCGTTTCTTTAGAGTTCGAAGTTCCTCAAATACGGAGGGACCAAGTGAGTCGAACGTCTTGCCTATACCTCGAACCTACGTTCATTCAACGGATTAGTCAGTATTTAAGTGGAAGACTGTTGAGTAGCTTACCTTTATATCATCAACGATGATATTCTTCGTATCAAGTAAGAATCCGAATTCTTCTTTATACGTCTTCTTGAATGAACTCAAGAAATCCTCTTCCCCGTCTTCGATGTTTGGAAGAACCATAAGAGCCGTGTCCGTCCCGTCAAAGCGCATATTCAACATACGCTCTACGCGGACACGTTTACCTTCAAAACCTTGTCGTTTCAGCTCAGTACGGACTTCTCCCTCGAGTTTATCAAGTCTCTGCTTGAGAGTTGCTTTGTTTTCGGGTGTATAGGATGCAGAGCTTGGTTCCTGGCGCTCAAACGCTCTGAGGAATCCGTTAATGACATGAACGAAGTCGGTATCAGGCATGGTACGTGATACTTACCTATCCGCCAAAGCTAATCCGTAGGCAGACAGAATGGAGCTGTACCGATGGATTAGGATGGTAGAAATTCCGAGTATATGCGCAATTTCGCAGGCATGTTGCCCTCCGGCTCCTCCAAAGCTCGCCAATCTGAATAAGCAAGTAGTCAGATGGTAATATTCCAACAAGGAATTATGCCTATCTCACATATGACTTGAGGTACTGTATCCTCGAGCTTCTGTCAAAGCCCGAATAGGTCTGCACATTGTCTCGTTCGCAATTTTTATGAATCTAGTAAGACATTGTGGTTAGAACAGTCACAGAGCAGAACCTTGTACATACCCATAAACGATTTCATCCAGACTCAGTTCTTTCTCAAAACTGTGTGAGGCATTCACCTCGTCTTTGATTTTCTCAAATAACGATCGCGAAGCCTCAATATCAAGCGGCTCCTTCTCGGTCGCACCAAAGATTTTCGGGAAGTAATCAACGACAAGTCGCCCGAGCATAAGGTTCGCGTCTGTCACGGCAAGAGGGCCACCTCTCCTATAGCAAGCTGGTCCAGGTACAGCACCAGCACTTTCTGGACCTGTGACGAATAGGCCGTTGCGGAACGTGAGGCAAGACCCACCGCCTGCGGCAACTGTGTTAATATCGAGTTGTGGAGCCTGGATGGTGACACCAGCAGTGGTCGTCTCGTATACAGTCTCGTATCGTCCAGCAAAACGTGAAACGTCTGTGGAAGTGCCACCAACGTCGATCCTGTACACTTGATTAGTTCTGTGGTGAAGGTGGTAGTCAACAGTGAAAGTGACGAACCCAATGATCGGTGTTTTCTCCTTCTCGTCCCAGCTAGTCAAAGCATAGCCAACTACACCTCCAGCTGGTCCACTCAGAATGCTCTTCAAACCAGAGAAATTGTTGAAGTCCAAAAGGCCTCCATCGCTTCCCATAAACTCAACTCGGGCATTATTGTCTCCTCCTTTGCGCAACCTTTCATCAAAACCATTGAAGAAACCTTCGAGGTAGTCGTACAAAATAGGTGTCAGGTATGCATCTGCTGTTGTAGAGACTCCCCGAGGGACCATCTTGATCATAGGAAGCAACTGAGACGAGGCGGATATATGCTCAAAGCCAACTTCCCGAGCCACCGAGGAAATGAGTCTCTCATGGTCGGGAAATGTGTAGGAATGTACCAAGATTATCGCTATAGACCTATAGCCCTTGTCGTACAGACCCTTGAGATCCGTTCTGACCTGTTCCGGGTCTACGCTATTTCAGAGAGCCCAAGTCTTGCAGGAAACAAGTGCCTACGTACCAGGCCTCGTCAAGATGCGAACCGCTTCACCGGAGATACCCCTCACGATTTCACCAGGGCCTTCAGCATCGCTCTGACCATCCCAACCTGGGCCACTGTAACCACGCACTATTTTCCCAGCCGCATCAAATTGGATAGCATGTTCGTCCGCCGCCGGATCGGAAGTGTATCCGACCAAGGTCACCCGTTCATCAACTTCTAAGACCTCGGAATAGAGAACAGATGGTCTCTTGATGTTCAAGTCGAATATCCTTGGTCGTGACTGGTTTCCGATGACGAGTAAATCCTAAAATGCATGATGAGAAGGGATATATGCGCAAACCCAATGCATAGGCACACCTTGAAGCCTTTTGTGATGACAAGTGCGTGTCGATGGCCCTTCCTCTCCAATAGTGCATTCGTTGCGACCGTCGTAGAAAGGCGAATATAGTCTATGGCAGGACCGATTAGTGGGCCATGATTCTTGGGCCTGCAAGTTACATACCTATTTTGTCTGTTGGTACCTTTTGACCTCTCGGGATGCTCTGCCCAGTTACTGTCTCCAGCACTCTCCTAATGCCTTCGGTCGGTGCATCCTTATAATTACCAGGATCCTGTGATACTGAAGGAGAGGTCAGTTGAGAAAATCACCGATGTTGTTCAGAGACATACGAAGCTTGACCACAACCTCTTTTCTCTCGTCAAGTTTGTTTGGATTACGATAAGATCTAGAAAATAGATTCGTTTACGAATACCCACGGCACGGGATGGCGGTAGAACATACGCATGCACATCGCAGAACGTGCCTCCCCTGTCAGCACAGATGCGAATACTTCGATCTGGGATGTTGGCCATGGACGGAGTGGATAGCTAACGATGCCAATGTTTTAATATTTATATAGGAGATATTTTTACATGTGTACATGATAAGACGGAAGTATAGCGGAATACCCCTAGTGAGTGACTCGCAGTCTACTCACTGGTAATTTGTAAGGACGAGCAGATAAGGTGTTTTTGGGCATTACCAATCATCTAGACTGACCCTGAGTTATTTGACGAACAGCCATCACAAGAAAGATTGCGGACGTTAGAACGCATACTTTTGGGTGCAGCTGAAACAGAGACATGGGTACAAATGGCACATAGCATAATATGCATCCTCAACGGAGCTAGACCTCGCGAAATTCTACTCGGTTACGAGAAATAGCAATCAACTAGCCTAGTGGCCAGCGCGTCTGGCTTCCTGAATGACACCGCTGAGCTCTTCCACCTTGCGTTTTGACCGGAGCAGAGTCCCAAGCTAATGCAATACAGACGATAGACTGTCAGTATCTGTTCATAACGAAAGACTAATGTCCACGCGTACTCGTTTTTTGGTCAACTTCCTTGCCCTTTTGTCTTTCGAATTCCTCAGCAACTCCATTACTCGTCGCTCATACGGCGCAAACCCTACGACCTCGCGGACGATCTGCCGGACGTGCTTGGTCTTGTTGGACTGAATACCCTTCCTATTGGACGGTTTTACCCGTTTTGCTATGGGTGTAGTGGGATGCCCCTTGTTGAGGCCGCGACGAGTATCTGCATTGACGAATAACTGGTGAGAAGACTTGCCTGGCGCCGGTCTACACATTCGTACGTACTGTTTCGAGCCATTTCTTGATGGTTGTGAATGCGAGTGAGTGGTCAGGAAGGCAAGAGCTTAGAAAGAGCGTGAGAGAGATGTTTAGCTTATCATCCTGTACAGCACAACTCCACGTGATATAACTACGCTCCGCGTGGTCCAATATTCCCTTTTTTCTAATTTGTGGTCACGTTAAATTGTAAGTACATAAGAGAATGGTGTAGTACTAGTGTGTGTGAAAAGAGAACACGGTTTACCAGACAGAAAGCAAGCAAACGCAAAGAAATTAAAAGAATGATTGAATAATCTATGCTGATGCGATTCATGCGATTCACGTAACTCGCTGCACTTCATCAAGACTGCTCATCGACTACTCCTAATCGCTGAAATCGCCTCTTTCTTCGTCCTCGATACTCCCTGGGGGCTAGCAACCGACGAAGAGGCTGGTGGTGATGATGCCACTGAACCGTGAATCGGTGTCGGCGGACGCAGCGACCTCTCTCTGATGGAAACTGATAAGCTGGTATCGCGCTGTTTTTGACCACTCGAGCCTTTGTCTGGCGGTGCATTCTCTTCCGCTTCCTCTGACCCCTCTTCTTCTTCTTCTTCCACATCATCGCCAATGGCATCCTATGCATATAGTTGCATGTCAGTACAATTGCAATTCCCTTGGGGACTTGTTTCGAGTGCTCACAAGATCAGAATCCTCTGAGTCCCCCGTCTCATCCTCATCGTCGGTAAAGTCGGAGGAGTCGAGATCATCCTTGAATCTACCCCACCGATCGACCTTATCAAGCTCTGAGGGATCCTCGGGTCGAAGCCGAAGCCAGCGCATGCGAGGACCACTCTTCGCCCGCTCACTTACTCGGAAACCGTAAATCTTTGGTGAGTAAAGCTTTCCAGCTGCAGGTTTCTGACCACCATAAGGATTTGGATTGACAAAACTTTGAGTTTGTTGCTCCACTTGGGATTCGCCAGAAGCGCGTCCAGAGGATCCAGGAGCTTGTGGCTTGTAAAACGGTGCAGGGGCCAATTCTCGATATGTCAAAAAGAAAAGATGAGCGAAGGTAGTTCCAAAGAAGGCACCTGAGATAGTCTAGTCAATGATCGATAACATCGGAGGGATGAGGCAAAGACAGACCGTCAACGCCTTGGTATCGACTACTCGGAGGGGTATAGACATCGTTACAATTGGGACAATATAGCTTCACAGTGTCGACTCCCGGTAGATCTGACCGGCCGCAGGGTACTACGTGACAGGAAAGGCAATATACGCGAGGGCAGGTTCCGAACTGTCCAGCTTCGTATTTCTCTGCCTGCGGAGGCGCAGGTCAGCGTGGCTTGGATAACGTATAGCGACTTTCTCACCATGGCGTGCAGGCCTGCTCGCGTTAATATATATCGTTGGTGAACTAAGCCATACAAGAGCTCA
This sequence comes from Inonotus obliquus, assembly GCA_032164295.1. NCBI lineage: Eukaryota > Fungi > Basidiomycota > Agaricomycetes > Hymenochaetales > Hymenochaetaceae > Inonotus > Inonotus obliquus. The sequence goes on from JAJHTX010000004.1 coordinate 1,989,113, forward strand.
GCCGAGGCTTCGACGATCGATACATCTGGTATTCTCAGTGAATCCTCTTCAAACGACAAGTTCAGTCAGATTCCCCTTGCAACGGACCCTACGGAAATAAGCACAAACCTGGTTCAACGTCCAGAACCATTTCCATCGCTTCTCGCCAAAATGGCACCATCCCATTTAAGCCTGTTAGGTTGAAGTCATCCTCAATGAAGTCCTCGCTGACTTCGCAGAAGTATTCATGACCAGGGAGCGCGCAGAACCAGTTAATCCATGTCAGTGATGACGTCGGAGTAGATGAAGCTGAAGCGGTTGAAACGGGTCAGAACAACGATACAGCCTTGTGCGGTCATCGAGGCGTATAGACTCACCGTATCCCTCCTGCTCAGCGTCCTCCTCCATAGCTTCGCCACCTTCTACAGGTTGGGTCTGTATCTGCTCCTCTGCTACAACCAGTCTGGAATCCGGTGGGGACAGCAAATGCTGCTGGGTTTGTTGAGAGCGTGGCATGTTGTGGCGATGCGATGATGAGAGGTGAGACGTACTCGAACGATTACTATAAATAGTACAAACACGTGGGCACATTCTCATGTTGTTCATCACATCCCTAATACTCTAATTCTACGTACAACGAAAGCGCATTAAACACTGGTACGATGAATAGCAAGGATCAAGGCATGTCATAGCAATGGGTTCGAACGTATAATCTACGCATCATAGAAGAGAGTATAACGGTTCTTTCACCTGCGCTTTCTTGCCTTGACCTTCGGTACATGGGCAATGTCCTGCTGCACACGTGTTATACGAAAAGAAACTGCAGGTTGCTCATCTCGTACCTCTAAAGAAGCCTCCGCTTCCACCTTTTTTCCGAGTCGTGACTTGTAGCGGACACCCGTTCTCGACCGACGTGAATGTTGGGGTACGTCGCACTCATCAACGGCCAGTATATCTGGTGCACGCTTTCGTTTCGAACCCGAGTGCTTAATGGGAGCGGAGGTATCCATTTCAGTGTCACTATCCGATGGATCCTCTGTCTTCTCGGCAAGTTTAGCGAAAGATGGGGCAAGGGATAGCGAAACATTGGTGCTCGTGGGTTGGTGACAGGTTTTGGTAGGTCTAGGAGCGCCTTTGCCTACCGACAAGCAACTCTCACCTTCGCTGTCACATTCCTCCATAGCTGCCTGTTTCAAGTGATTGTATCATATCGGTGCATTGGCGGCACGGCCACATTCCTGGACTTACCGGTCGATTCGCTGTGACTGAATTCAATGGTCCCTTGACGTCGAACGGAGTTGTAGAGACCTGAGTCGACCCCAACTCTTCGAGATCAATGAGGGATCTTCCCTTGTTCTCTGTAATCTCACTGACTCTGGCGCTCGCCTGAATATCTTAGCAAAGTATGTCCAACTTTAATTGGCGATGGATTATGACAGACCTGTATGTTCAGGACCCGAGCGAGCTGTGCTTCTAGCTCAGATTTCCTTTTCTCGAGCACAACGATCATGTGATCCCGCTGCAAGTCCTTTGCTTAAACATCATTTTGAGTATGGGATCGCTTCACAAACCTGTCGGATCTCGTTCCCCTTCGTTACTAGTTCTTGTTCGTGTGTTGTTTGACACGCGCGATGGACTCTATCGATAAGCCTTTTCTCTTCAATGGACTTGCACCAGCAATTAGATAAGTTGAGGAGAAATTACCGATAAACGCACCAGATCGCCTTGCTCGTATCGAATCACGATGCTCGCCGCCCGTTGAGCACTGCATTCGTTGATCTTCCGCAGCTGATCGATGTCACACTTCAAGCGGGCAACCTCCTCGGTATGCGCCTGTAACGGCCGCCTCGCTTCCGATAGTTCCAAGATATGTTTGTCAAGATCCGACTGCAGTTCCCGAACCTTCTGACGAAGTGATTCAGTTTCATTCCTGAGAGCATCCAGTTCCCGTATTGTCAAACTAGCTTCCTCCGATTTTTGAGCTAAGTTATCTTCCACTTCCCGCAATTCTTGAGCATGCCTCGCCCCAAGAGCGGACAAAGTCATGGAATATTCCCGTTCCTTACTACCGAGTTCCGCCTGCCTCTCGTTTAGTAACTGCTCAAGTCGGATGATCTGACCTTTCAACTCGTTGTCATGAGCTTCAGTTGTGTGCTGCAATTCCTCGATGGTATGCTATCGGAAATGAGACAATAGTCTTCTAAAAGCATGCGAACAACTCACGGCGTGAGACTCTTCCACAGAAAGAAGGCGTTCCTGGGTAAGAAAGTAGGTGAATCGGGAAGAAATCAGGTTCGTAAAGTCGCAAACCTGAACATCACCATGACTTTTCTTTTCTAATTGCAACACCATCGCCTGGTCCTCGAATCGTTCTTGTAACATCTTTGCTCATGGTCAAGACAGCTTACACGGTTAAGGAACTGTTGCTGACCTCATAACGCAATTCCGACTGCTGTAACCTATAAATGACGTCAATACTTATGCGTAGAAAATCCAGAAAAGAGTACTTGATCGTGTAGTCCTCTAAATCACGTCTGAGTTTGTCTGCCCCCGCAACCAAACTATGTTCACGAGATATCAATGTATCCTTTTCGTTGGAAAGCCTCTCATTAACTCCAGATTCGGATTGAAGTTGCCCGCGGATCGAGTTAAGGTCATTCTCGAGGCGCTCGTTCAACGAGGACTTCTTCGCAACTTCAGCCTCTGCGAGTACGAGGCTATTGACCGTAAAAACACTATTATCATGAATTGTGTGAAAGGAATACCTGTCCCGTAGGGTCTCCATAGCTTTAATGTTTGTCTCCGATAAAGATTCAAGCAGTTGAATCCTGGAGTCCCGGTCCTTAAGCAATTCCTCTGCTCTGATAAGTCTGGCAAGTAAGGAAAATAAGCTTTTGTGCAATGCGTTAGCATGAGAGATGAGTAGAACATGCCTATCTTTAGTATTTTGGAGATCTTGTATCTGCTCGTCACGGTCGACCAGAAGCTTGCGTAATACCTCGTACCTGCATCGAAGCATCAGAAAGACGCCCGTGAAGCTGTTTCAGGCGTACTCTTGCTGCAAAGAGGTGTATGATTCCTTCTCAATCACTTCTTGTGATAGTCGATGCTTAAGTTCAGAGTTTCTTGGAGGAGCTATCAAGACACTTGGAGATACGGTGCGAACAACTTACTCGACGGCGAGAACATCTAGTCGACTTTCTAGTTCCACATTCCTAGTCAATATGTCTGTGTTCTCATGTTGCTGATCCCTTAGCGACGAGCTAAGTTCGGTCAGCTTCCTTACTAGCAAAGTGTTGTGGTCAAAATTAATTGTATCTTTCGTTGGAGTGCAGAAGTATACCTGTATCTACCAGCTGCTGAGATGACGACTGTAAAGCTTCGCCATTCCGCGCCAAAAGACCTTCAAGCTCCATAACGCGATTCTTAGCTTCCGCCAGATCTCCTTGTGTAAACTCCAAGCGATCTCTGAACATATCAATGATTTTCTGCTCTTGATTAATATATTAGCGCCAGAAAACGCATATTAAGAAGATCCTACTATTTGCGAGATCCGTCCGAAGTTCGTTCAGAGTGGACTTCCATTCCTGAGTGGGCATATATGCTCCACTTTCATCAAGAGGTGTTTCGAGATCTGGTTTACTTTGGTGAGAATCAGATAATGGACCTCCGGCCTACACGTACGTTCAACAGTCTTCTTTACCATTTCCTTCAGCTCTTTGACGTCCACCATCGAGGATTTCGTCTGTTGTGCGAATGCAAAGAATTCTTTGGACCGGGCTTTGAGTGCTTTGAACTCGTCATTCATATTGTCTAATCTAAGCGCAGGTATCAGCGGAGTTGATCAGTGGGTGGCAACAAAGGCATTGCTTACTTCTTCGCGTAAGACTCTAACCCTTCCTTTGCTTTCTCCTTCGTAAGCAGAAGCTGTCTTGATAAGCTCACTTTCTCGCTAACAGCAACGTTAAGTTCCTCTCTCAGGCGTTCTAAAGCCCTGGACTGCAAGCTATTATAGAAATGAGCTGGCCAATAAATGGAATAATCACTTTTTCCTCGAAAGCAATATTCGTATTGCGCAGGTCAGTGGCCCCTTTAATCAAAAGTGTTGACAAATCGTCAGTGGCGTGCTCTTTAATCGAAACCGAAACAGAGGAAGCCCTTGAAGGATTAGACTGAGAATGGATTCCCTGCAAAGCAGAAAGCCCGACACTTCGATGATGGGACGCATCGTCGATATGGTGAACAGAACTTTCTTGGGTAGAGGGACAGTAGGCTGAAGGTTTTCCTGGCATTGACACGGAGATACTTTTGCTGGAAGCATGCTTTGAACCAATTGCTAACTTAAAAGCAGAGGTAAAGCTGTCTGGTTCTTTCTTGAGCGACTTATTGTGAAATTGCTGAGACACAGAAGAGCCATGGTTACTAGCGTTCGGCATCCCGACCAGTTCCTCGCTGAAGCTAGGGCTGTCGTTTCTTGCCGATTGATAACCAGAAGGTTCTTGACCTTGAGTCGCGTAGAGAGATACCGGAGATACTTGTCGTGCATGATAGCCTTGGTCGAGAGCTGAGCCACCTCTAGAACGACGCTTACTTTCCGGGGAAGTAAATTGGCTCTCAGAATAAGGAATGATCTTGCTCATGGAGTCATAGCTTGGATGTGCGGAAGAATATGAGGCACTACGGTGGATTTGTACGCCTGTCGCCTTGGAAAGTGTATGGGTGTCGTAACTTGAGTTGGTGAGTTTCGAGAACGGCGACTGAGTGGAGACAGCGATTGCTTTGGGTTTGCTCAATAAAGACGGTGTGCCATAGCTCTGAGAAGGGTTTGGTCCTGGCACATTGGTGTACGCGTGTCTTGAACGTCGTAGTAATGGGGTGTCTTCGAGGCTTTCGACGTTCATGTTGGCAGAGTCGAACTCAACTCGATGAGACGCGCGCGAGGCGAGGTAAGCGGGATCGGACATTGCCGCAACCTGCGGCAGTACCCGAGCCGACAGTGACAGTCATGGATAAGTTGACCCTACTAGGCATAGGAGAACTTCATATCATAGGACTTCCCTGTACTGGACATGCTCGGCTTCATTCTATAGAGCTCCTTTCTGTACCTCTCTGCTTTTCATAAGTACACCATTCACAGTCACTGGCTCTAGTCTGGAAACTTCTTGGCCTGTTTGCATCTTGACGTTTCCACTTCACTCAACTACTTCGACATCGCAAGTCGAATAAAATTATCCGTCATAGCTTTTCTACACTGGGTAATCTGCTCATTTTCGGGAGGTGAGTAGCTAGATTGGTATGCTGAATGTATAACAGTTCCTCAAGCAAAGCAATGAGCTCCGGCGTTCATGGTACAAAGTTTCCTTCGGTGCGGATGTAAAAGACATGGACCATTTCGCGTAATAATCAGAACTCCGGGTTGTAGTCCTTGGAAGTTACCTGATCTGATTTACGTTGACTATTCGATGTTCCTTGGAAGGCGTAACTTGAAGTATATCGAATTATATTGGATTATGTATATACCTCGCTTACTCTTATCTAGAGGGTCCTAGCCGGATTCTCAGTTGAAGGATTCTGGTATTCTCGTTGATACGTCTCGGCCCGGCGTGCGCTACGAGACGTCAATGCTGCGCCAGTGACTCCGTTCTCCCAACATTATTTGCGCATACCTCGTCGTAAAAGTAACCACTGCAAGAGGTGGTCGGAACTGAGACGGAGTATCGACAATCCACGGCATACCAGTTCATGGCATTCTTCCGCGAAGGCCCGTATGGTAGTACTTCTGTGAGACGAGAAGGCATATACTCAAAAATGCTTGTCTTGGTCCTGGAAAGCATCCAAAGTGCTATTTTCTTACCTGGAGAGAGCTACAATGCGGTCTCTACTGTCGTGTATAAAAGGACTCCTGTGTTCATCGTTCTCGACTCCAGAATCCTCATCTCAAGTCTACATAGAAGAAAGAAACAAGTAACGAAGCTCACAGATACAGAAGCAAGAGCAACATCATGGCAGCCAGATTCAACTTCGCAGATCTCTCGGAAACCCCTTCGCCTGATGAAAATAATATGGATTATTTCAGGTATGCTGCAGAGAATCTTAGCGATGCCCTCACTGCGGCCAGAATCGCACACGCTTTCATGGGTGGCTTCGCTCTCTTTTTGCTTGGTAACCAGAGAATACCAGCAGACATAGATATTGTCACCGATGCACGTCTTGTTCCGGACGTATGGGATGTCTTGGACAAGCCCAACTCAGGGTGTGTTCTGTTCTTCTCTTGTGTATCGCGCTGCATAGTATTGATATCGGACATGCAGATTTACTCTTCCTAGCTCGAGGCATCACGACGGTATACTAAAGGTCTTCTTCGTTGTTAGCGGTGTCCGGGTTGGGATTGACATCTGGCATACAGGTATGAACGTCTTTCTACGTGTTAAATAGTTTCAACCAGAACTGAACACTCAACTTGGATAGATCGCGCCTTCCATGGTGGTGCTAGATTACCTGCAACTATAGATGTCAGATGCAGGGATAGAAGCATCCCGGTCTTGGGCTATGCACAATTAGTCAATTCAAAGCTAGCTGCATGGGACGATCGTAGAAGCTCAAAAGACGCCAGGGATATTTACTTTCTTGTCAGGAGAAAAGGAGAGAGAGTTAAGAAGAGACATCTTAATCAGACCTGGATAAATAATTTCCTCAGTGAACGGCCTCATGGACTTTCAACGGATCAGTTCAAGCAGATGAAGAAGGCCTTGAAAGGAAAATCAGAGCATTGTGTAATACTGTGATGCTGGTATTTGCCTGATGCATGACCAGACATATAATATGTACGGTGAAAGGAAAGAAACAGTACTTTAATTTAAGGGGGCAATTTACTTTTTAGGATTATGTGATATGTTCCGTAACTTATCGTATGCAATGAATACATAAATTATACACGATGGGATGCGATGAATAATTCATGAGCGATACATCTGAAAATATCGTCTATTAGCATTAATGATCCTGCTCGTCAATGTATATATACCGGATATCCAAATACCCCGCATTGGATTAGATTCACAGTGTCAGGCAAATATCTGTCCATCTACCTAGATTAGTTAAATGCCGTATGCAATTGGAATGGGGAAGATGTGTAGAAAGGAAGGACGGAAGGAAAGGATCACGTCATCTGCGTCTCCAGTCCTTCTAAGACGGTGTTTTGCTTCGGTTCTGGTGCAGGTGGAGGGGGAGAGGGAGGTTTCATTGCATGGTTGTACTCGAAGATTACGACGATTGCTAATGAGAATGCTCCCAGAGCCACTGCATTTCAAGTCATGGATTGCATCAGTATGTTACTGTAGTTCCGAGGGAATGGGAAGGAGGAAATGGGTACCCACTGACTGCTCTGTACATGTTCTCCCATTTCATTTGTTCAGTTGATGTTCTCATCTCGCCTATGGAGACTATTGCTTTATTCAGCAGTTCCTGCGAGTAGGAGACAAGAAAACAATCAGATCTGATTATCCTAGTATTTAGAGACCGTCATTCCAGATTACGAACCTCAATATGAATATCCATTTGTTTGAGATCAGTCTTTGACTCTGTCTTTCGGTTATCCACATCCATTTGTAACCTTTCACCAAACTGAAGCATGGTCGTATGTTAAAATAACTTGAATTGCTTACTCGTGTTTTAAGTTTGCAATGTCAGATTTCATCTTCCCGTCTAAACTGTCAATTTCGCGCCTGAGAGCGGCTAGAGTTGCTCTTAGCGCGGTCGAATCATTTCGTTGTCGGACGGAGATTTCGTTGCGAGCTTCTGAAAGTGCGGCGCGGAATAGGTATGCTTGCTATGGTCCATATGTATGTGTTTAGTTTTAAAGCAGTCCAGTCAGAAGAATAACTATAATCATACGTTTTCAAGATCCTTTATATTCAGCGCCTCCCTCTTTACTCTCCCAGTTCTATCCACAAGTAGCGCGCGTGTAGCACGCATAAGGCTATTCGCTATATTTTCTGGGAACGTCTTTTCAAGAGCAAGGTAGAAACCGTGCGTGTCAAATGGGGGAGTCGCGTAAGTGTGCATATATGATGCTAGTGGATTCTTTTGATTCTTTTGTTCGGGTAAGGCAGGGAGGTTGGATTGGACTATAGCGTTTTTCGAGGAGGAGGATTCTTGGTTATCGGCGTATTCTTTTGCACCTGCGTATGGATGGGATTGGGCTTCGCTTGGAGGAGGGGGTGGTGACGCAGCTACGCTCGGTACGCTAGGTGCGCTTTGTAACACTTGATCGGATTGAGAGGGATTGTTGTTCGAGAAAGAGGAGGGAGACGAAGGCAGCCGTTCTGGGTTGGTCTTTCCTGCTGACCCCGAGTCTCCAGTTGGCGGTCGACTAGGCTGGGGATCGGACATGGAATGCGAGCCCGAAGCGCTTGGAAAGCGGACGTTAGACGAAGACATGAATCTGCATTGCCTCGGGTATTGAGAATGTCTGGAAGCTATTCTGAGTGATGCCAGCATCATTGTAAATGTAGAGGTGTAGATGTTGGAATAAGGAGTGAGGTGTGTTGTAGTGTCGCAAGAGAGAAGTGAGCACGCGTCGATCTCCAGGAATAGTCGGCCGACGATCATTCTGCTCTTTTTTTTAACGGCATTTTCGCGTTATTCCCCTTCGCTCATCATGTCAAGAAATTCTGAAAAACCCACCGATTCGGATAAAGAGGAACTGCTTGCTCTGCTTCGAGCTCACGGACAGAACTTCTTGTCTTCGTTCGGTTCTTTACCTCAGTCATCTCAACCAGTCCGAAAACGAAGAAAACTTGATCAGGATTCTTCTGAGTCTGAGGAGTCGCACTCTGAAGCTGATGATGATGAGACCAGCTCTCAGTCATCCACAGACTCTAGTAGTGATAACTCAGAAGGTGACTATTCAGATGAAATAGGGGACAGCGAGGAAGATGTTGATGGTATGTCTATAGGTGATCTATCTCTCCTGCTTAGATGCTCATACGCAACACAGGTTATGATGATGGTTTCCGAAGTGACCCCATGCATAAAAAGCAGCCAGAGGTAGTAGTATTCTCGGGGGAGACCCGCTCACAAGGCACAAAAATGTCAAAATCCCAAGCAAGATCTTTTATGGTGAGTTTCTTTGTACGCGTTTGAGTTCCGCGCTGATGATCCAAGTAGTCTTCAAAGGTATCCAAGTTACGGCTAGATGTAGCTGAAGATTCTGCAGTTGAAAATGACCACGACGGCAGTGAATATGAGGAAGAACGGTATGCCAATCGAATCCTCTTGTTTGACCCGCATAACTAACACGAAACACAGGACAAATCTTCAAAATGACAAACTTCTGCACAAACTTGTTCATACGAAGCTCTTATCGGGTTCCCTCAACACAGAGCTCAACCTTACTCCAGCTCAACGACGAAAAGCTTTAGAAGGACGTGTATTAGAAATTGCTGACACTGCAAAACTTGGCAAGGGCGAATCGGTCGTCAGACAAGAGGAAAGGAGAAAGGCTGCTAAGAGAGTTAGGATCGGTCTTGAACGGAAAGTAGAAGAGAGGAAACGCAAGGCATTAGAAGAGGTTCGTCTTACCTTTTCAATGTCATTCGCATTTCTGATGCCGGCTTTTATTCAATTAGGCTAAAGACCTCGGAAACTATCACCACAGTATCAAACATCTCTTTGAATCTGATAATAAGAAGAGGTCAGATCGTAGGAAGAGAGATAGAGGCCTCAAACTTGGCGTTGGCAAGTTTTCAGGCGGTGTTCTGAAGCTGAATAAGAACGATATTACCTCGGTCCAAAGTAGCTCGAGACCTGGGCGGGGTAGAGGTGGTGGTCGGAAAGGCTCTGCACGGAGATGATGCACCTTTCGGCTGTTTTTTCATTCTTGGATCGCAGTCTCCTTGATAGAAGAAATTCGTTAGATAGACCGCCCTGCGGCATCGATCGTAATATTATTACAGCCAAGTCCATACACGGATACATGATATGATACACGGACGCGGAAGCTTGCAGTGGAACGAAGAGAATACATGCGAATAGCAATATGAACATGTGAAGAATCTAGATTCTATAACATACAACAACGAATAGAAAGCGAAAAATCAAAAGGATTAACAGTCATGACGAGCGTAAGGGGCATATAGTGTTGTAAAACGATCGTAAATCAAGCACGGAATACCCTAGAGTGTCGATGAGAGCCTTCGTAGGAATCGTCAGTCCCTGTACTGGAATCGCCCCACCGAGGTGCTGGTGAGCGTGGGCTCCTATCAAAATTGGTATTACATGAGCAAGGAGTACTTGTGGTAGGGAAGAAAGTTAAACACTCACCGATCAGCGGTCCTTCCATGTTCGTCAACGGATCCAGATTCAGGTCGACTTGGATAAGAAACCTCCGTTGCATAGTGAGAACGAGACCTTGGTGATTGAGCACTCATGAGCGAGTTTCGCGAGCTACAGGGGAGGGTGAGGCCGGGGGAGTCATTTTACTCTTCATTCGGACTTGAATGGTAGGTTGTACTTACTCATAAACCCGTTCACCAGCTTCATTAACAACGATAATATCCGGGTTAGAAGAAATCTTCGACGAAATAGTTTTCTCATCGGCGTCATCATGAGCTTCAAAGAGCGCGCTTCTAGTTAACCCAGAAGATCTAGTATAATCTTGTCGTTGATGTCGCTGATGATCACGATACGAGTGTGCAGGAGGACGTTTATTCTTGTACTTCAAGTTGAGACGATGATGCATACTACAATGGGTATCATACAAATAAAAGAAGGGAGAAAAGGTTAACATACACAAACCCAAAAAGAAAAAGAAAGAGAAAGTGAGGAATAAGGAGGAACGGGGAACTAAGGAGTCTGCGCTTGCCTTCCGAACTCTGAGTTGAGGTATTGAATTTTAGGCATATTGGAGGAAGTAGTGGAATATCCGTCGGAGGAATATCGACTGCCGTTTGAGCCTCCGACCCTGAAGATAGAAGACGAGGTGTCAGCCACATTGTTACCTAGCCAGGTTAAAAACAGCTCTACGTACCTGAAAAGTTCCCTGCCGTTGTCGTCCTCAATGATATACTGTTTCCTTCGTAGCGTCGGGGTATTATACTTCCAACCGTCCACTCTGAATACCCGAATAATCAGGCCAATATCAACGGGTTCATAAGCTCAGAACTTGCCTGTACAACTCATTCCCATTCTCATCATGGAATACAACCGGCGTGCTCCCAGGAATAATGTAGTATGTATCGTCTCTGTTCGATCGCAGGTGAGCTGTATCCCGATAATCATCATAGCGCATGAAACCGTCTTCTTCGTTTCCGATCTGATCGGTAGTAATTAGCTATGGTCCAAAAATAGATTCGATACTATGTTCGCACCTCCAGACCTTCCCCAAAGTCAGTGAAGATCAGATAGGGACGCCGGAAATCGTATCGATATTCTGGACGGGACATTCTGGGGGGTGAAGGATAGCTGTGTTCGGGGGTGTGACGGCGGAAGGTCCTATACTCGTCCCTCATCGTCTACGAGTGCTTATAAATAAGGAGTGCTTTACTGGACGGAATTGAGAGAAGGAAACGTACAGAAGGTGCAAGAGGTGCCCGTCGGCTACGTGAGCTTGTGCTCAAAGCTTTCCTATGCAGCGACGAAGGTGCACGTTCATGACTCGGGATATTGCCAAGGAAGGTGACTCTCTGGCTACCGTGCGACGAGGCGGACAGTTCGGATGGGGCGATGTACACTGGACGAGCAGAACCGGATCTTTCGGTCTGGACATATCCTATTTCGTCTGGATGGTCTGAACGGAGAGCTTCTGGGTGTTCATCAAAGGAACGCCGTCGTTGAAGAGAGGGTGCTTCGGAGTACGCGCCAGGGACTGGGTCGAGGTGATCCATCCTCATCCCTTCGCCCTCTCGGACGACCATGGGCACCGTGTTCATGTGACCATCTTGTGAAGTTGACCTGGAGAAAGTCTCGTAAAGCCGACTGTGAGGATCGTCAAGGTCGTCCCGAAAGTCGTCGTTTCGCATAGAACCTCGTTCGAAGTCTATATCATCGACATGTCGGGCAAGCGGGGGTGGTGGAACGGGCCGTGGAGAGCCTGCATCACTTGCAGCGAGGCGAATAATAGAGTGCTCTGATACTGGGCTTAGCGGCGGCGGAGCTACCACAGGTGGTTCTTCACGTCGACCACGACGCCCAGAGTTTTTTCGCTTTAGCTGATGGAGCAATGCTACTTAGCGGTGCTCGTGGATAATCATCAATCATTGAAAACATACGAATTTCGGAAGCTGTTAAATGACAACCATCGATCATTGTTTCCTTTATGCCAGATACCTCGAAAGGGACTCACAAGGGGCATGATAAGCTGTTACGACGTTGATCTAGCAGTTTTTCCAGGGACGAGAGCGGATACTAGTACTGTGGAGATGGAAAGGATCGATGGTGGGATAAAGACAAGCTAGGGAAACGGATTTGAGACGTGCAAACCATTTGCACTCATGTTTGGAGCGAGGCAGGGCAGGTTCAATGAGCGACCTGAAGGAGGCCGTGCATTTTTTCCTCTGGAAGCGTCTTCGGAACGTTGCGAAAAGGAACGTGGATCACGTATCCGGAGGCAGATCTGTAATTGAGCTGATCTCACTAGAGAGTATTCCCACGGTTATAAAACTCAAAGCTCAGACAAATTGGGCCCAGTTCTTCGTATTGAAGGTACCCAGGTTGTATAACATGTGTGTGGCTGTTTCTTGGCTTTGAATTCAAAGTCAATCAATGATTCAACAACAAAGGAAATCTCGTGGCGTTAGTCATGATCCACCATCTCCGCGCAATTTGCTGACTTCCATCAGCGCCTGCAAAACCTTGCTCATGGCTTCAGCCGTGCTGCCTATTGCGCCAGACTCAACGCCCGCAGTATGGCTAGTGAGCGATGTCAGACGTTGTGATAAACATTGAAGGGCGAGATTGAGAGACGCGGCAGAGGATTCCAGAGTCTATTCAAAGTTGCACGTCAATCCCGAATCAAGATAGGTGAAATTCAAGAAACTCACGTCGGTATGAGAACTCGGTGCTGGCGTCTTTGAATTGAGGATGTTAGAGAATTTCTTAGATTGTTGAATGTAGAATAACTCACAGTCTTCTTGGTGTCGCCAGCAATGCCGGTGATGATTTCGCCGGACCTCTAAGGAAGAGTTACAATCAAAAGGACAAGGTCGGGCAATATCATCACACTCACAGAGCGAACGGTCTCCTTTCCCTTTTCGAAGCTCCGCCTTGGTTCTGGGACAGAGACCTCCGCTGCAGCAGGGCAAGAAGGTACGGTGGTAGCAGAACTTGACGAGGCTTGCCGCTCTGCAACCACTAAACGCTCCCATCCATTGGTATCATTCTCACTAACGTATATAGACCCGCAGGCGACGCATTCCTTTGACATTGTTACGTTTGTTCAAGTACCTCACAAATTGACTCTCGACTCACTTTTCTGGGATCTCTTCCACCAGCTAAAGGAGGCCGTACCAGAGGTATTCCATAGCAGCGTTCGTTCGGACATTCATCTGATAACATCGCCCATCCCTGCCAGCCACGATATCAACATCATGTCAACTATACGGGAAGGGGAACAATTCAAGTTATTCTCACCTTGAGCAGACGTGCACCTATTTCAGCGGATGCTGCATCGGACTGCTGCCGTCGGCGAACGCTTTCAGCAGTCTCGACTGGCAAGGCGAATGTTGGCGAGCTGAGTCTGCTTGATAATTCTGTAGGAGGCGTTGAAGAGCGAGAAATACGTGTGCCAGAGCTGATCGTGCTGGGAGAGGATTGCCTAGTAGCTACCGTAGGTGATTCTGCAGAATTTGATGCAGAGCTCTTGTGGCCTTGACATCTGTGAGGAAGTTGTATGGCACTACACAAATGATACTCACTCTGAGGATCGCCATCACAATTTGCGCAGAACATTGTGACCGGAGTATGACCTTTTGGAGAACGCATGAGCGGTACCCGACAGTTCTCAGTAGGACATGGTTCGTCTGTCAGCACCCATCCTTTGAGCATATACTCTCCTAGCTTGCTTGAGACGTCGATGACAGACATTGAGACTGCAGACTTGACTTTCAGAGAGTGTCCTATTGGTGGCCTTGCGCGATTCGGACGGTGATGATGAAATGGTAGAAAATCTTGTGAAGATCTTTGTGACCAATATGGTAGCGTCGATTACAATAATTTGCCTCCGTCCAGTATTATACAGATATTACTCCTCTCTCACTCACCAAAACCTACTTTGCGTTGTGGGGTAGTGTATGCAACCAGAACGATGCTGTGTATTGAGTCGTCTCAAAACAACTAGAATTGCAAATCTTGCAGACGAAATATACAAGCTTGAAATAGTCTAAACGATGTCCAGAGTCAAGACTCAAGACAAATGTTCGATCTACCGCCTCGTGAAACAATTTGTCCATCTCTTACCAAGAGCCGTCCCCTTGAAATTAAGTCTTGTCGAAAACTCGCAACTGAAAATGCCAGCGTTTCGAGGTCTCCAAAGTGTCGCGCGAAGGTCAGGAGGGATCCACAAGACTAGCTCGCGTCGATCATGTCCAGGAAGAATCCATCCTCCATCCAAGACCCATTCCGACAAGTCTTCGTTGCCATGCAAAGAATCGACTGCAGAATCGACTGCAGGTTTGCCTGTGCTCTCGTCAGGTGATTGGAATAGGTGCGATACGTCCCACATTCTGATCGTATTGTCATAAGAACCTGAAATGAGTCGTGAACCATCAGGGGACAAGGCGAGAGACTCGACGGAGCCCGTATGACCCTCTAGTATTTCGACATTCGATCCGCCGCCTACGTCCCAAATTCGTATCGTAGTATCATCTGATCCCGAAATAACGTAATTTCCATCACGCGAGAAAATGACAGAATAGACGTCAGTCAAATGTCCTTTTAAAAGATGGCCGATCATCTGTTGAGTCTGCACATCCCAGATAATTATAGTAGCGTCCCACGAACCCGAAGCCATCCTGGTGCCATCCGGTGAGAAGCACACAGAATGAACTGGCATTGTATGTCCCGTCAAAGGCTCGGATATGCATTCCCAAGTTTCCGTGTTCCAAATTCTAATCGTCTTGTCGCCCGAACCGGATACGAGCAGCTTTCCATCGGGAGAGAATGCTACTGAGAAGATAGTATCCGAATGCCCATGAAGCGGGCCAGCAATTAGCAGTCCGGACTTGATCTCCCACACCCTGATTGTGTTATCCATAGAGCCAGAGGCGAACTTTGAACCATCTGGTGACAACGCGATGCACCGAACTCCACCAGCGTGATCTAGCGGGTCGTTCTCAGAATTCCAGATCTTGACCGTTTCGTCATTCGAACCCGAGATGATTCGCGAGCCGTCCAAGGAAAATACTACGCATCGAATCCAACCATTGTGGCCCAGAAGGGGTCCCAATATAACCTCCCCGTTCTCGGCATTCCAAACTATGATCGACCTGTCCACAGACGCGGAGGCTATTCGACTTGCATCGGATGAAAGCGCGACTGACAGCACAGGAACTGTGTGCCCTACAGATGGTTCCGATTCGTCTACTCTGGCAGTAGTGGCATCCCAAATCCTCACTGTCTTGTCTGAGGAACCCGACGCGACGTACCTTCCGCAGAGTGACCATGCGACAGACCAGACTGCGCTCGAATGCCCTTTGAAAGGGCCGGATGCGAGCTGGCCAGTTCGGGCATCCCATATCATTATGGTATTGTCATTAGATCCAGAGACGATGCGAGTGCCGCAAGGAGAGAACGCGACAGACAAGACATCCAACGAATGACCAGACAATGTAGAAACAACGCTCCCGCTTTCTACCTCCCAAACTTTAACTGTTCTATCACGGGAACCGGAGACGACATGCTTGCCATCCAGAGAAAATGCAACGCACCAAACCCAATTGGAATGGCCTCGTAACTCGTAAATGGGCTTTCCGCTCTGTACATCCCAAATAATGACTGTCTTATCATCCGACCCTGACACCAACCGTACGCCATCGGGAGAAAATGCAACGGAGTAAACCACGCCAGTATGCTCCGTTAAGGGATCCACAACGGCTCGCCCTTTCTCGGTATCCCAGAGAACGATGGTTTTGTCGGCAGATCCAGAAGCGATTATTGTTCCGTTAGGTGAGAATACGACAGACCAAACGGCATCCTCATGGTCCCCAAGCGGGCCTAAAATCAATTCGCCCGTTTCGGCATCCCATACTCTTATCGTACGGTCCAACGAGCCAGACACAATTCGCCTTCCGTCTGACGAGAAACATACCGACGTGACCGAACTGGAATGTCCCGTTAACGCCGCACAAATCTCTTCTCCACTGGCGAGGTCCCAGATTCTGATGCTTCCATCTCGAGAAGCCGAAGCAATGCGCTCGCCATCTGGAGAGAAAGCGACGGATTCAACACAGTCGGAATGGCCGTCAAACACCTTCAAATGCATTGCGGGCTTTCTGACACCTTTGCGCTCTATCTTCACCAAAGCAGCAACATGCTCGAAGTAATGACGAGCAACCTGCGAATCGTGCTTTGCAAGGGGGACCATGGATACATAGATGTGTGGAGTACATTGGGATATAGCTGGAGCATATGCACTCGCGAGATTGCTGGCGTCCCGTAGAAATGCGGCCATATCCGTGCTGCAAGTCTAGTCGCTAGTCAGACACTCGAATGCAAGCATGATGAATAGCATACCTCGGACCACACTGCAGCGTCCAGAAGCGCACGACTTGCAACTTGATAGAACGCCTTGACCAAGCTTAGCGCTTCAAACCAGAACAGGAGACGGCGATAAGCGAAATTTGAAAGCATGTCTTGCATCCCAGGAGAAACTGGAACGGCGAGGAGATGCTGTGCCCAGAAAATGCACGCATATTCCAGGTGAGATGGAATACGTCGCTTGACGTGACTAGCGAGCCCTGGAACATCATTGTTGCGGGTGAAGGACGACTCCAAATCACATATATTGAACTTCAGGAGGTCATCCATGACAAGAAAACATCGCTCAACAATGAGACACTCCGCCTTAGGAATATCAACAAACCACGGATCCTCGGCGCGCTCCTTTGACATTAGGTAGTCTGAGAAAGAGGTATGGAACAGTCCGACAGTACCTGCCTCCGTATACGCGATCAAACTTTGAAGTTGTGACAAGATTAGGCGCGATGTCTCATGCGGTTTCCAACCGAGGATACCGTCGATTGTTTTTATTGAGAGCGGAACTTTGCTAAGGAGGACTAGAGCCAGGATCTTCCTAAAGCGGTCCTTCAACCTTTCGTCTACCCAATTGATTCCTGAGTTTCGGAGCACCGATACGTAAAGAGCGTCCAATCCAAAGCCAGAAAGCAATTTCGAATCCTCGACCAGAAGGTTGAGCTGGTAGAATGGGTCGCTGCTGTCTCTGACCATTTTCACTGCGGTAGACGCCCATATAAACAAACCGCTAGCCGCCTTTCCAAGCAGCTTAATCTTCTCCTCTAGGCGCCAATCCTCCGGAACCTCCACCACATCCTTGACAGCTTTATCCATTTCCATTGAAAGGTAGGTAACAACATCATGGTGGCTGTCTGCCGATGTATAGTTGAGTTCCACAGTGTAAACATTTGCCGGTTGGGAAGAAAGCGCTTTATCGATGTCTAGTTCCCTGCGGCTCGTGATCACGAACCGAAAGATGTTCGGTAGATTCGGGAGCTCCCTTTGCAAAAGCTCCATCAGGCCTCGCCGTGTACTAGGCGTCCCACATTCATCGAGGGCATCGAGTACAATGGCGACGGGACCTGCTATCCTATCTGAGACCGCACGGAGTGGTCGAAAGAGAAGCCTTTCAAATTGGTGTGCCGAGGACGCCGTCGCGAGGTCCATATCCTTATCGATCTCTGCGAGCACCTCTGATCCGATGCATGGATCGTATAACGCTAGCTTGTACGTAACCGATCTGATGACCGAAGAGGGGTCGCTCTTCCCTCGCTCGAAGAATAGGAATGCACCGAGCCGAGATGTCGCTTTGAGATCATTTGCGATTGTGGTGCTAATTGTGCTCTTTCCACTGCCCGCAACACCATTCAACCAGAGGATGTTCTCTCTGGTGTCCGAGAATATCCATTCCATAATCCGCTTCCTGATCTCCGTGCGTGTATCAGGAAGGCAAGTAGGACGGTCGAAAGCGTCGAAGGACGCTGGATTTAGTCGTTCTTGTAGCGTCGATAGGCGCTGTCGTCGCACTGGCAAACGGGTCAGTAAGCTTTTGAAGATAGCAAATAGAGTACCAACCGATTTCTTCTACTCCTTGCAATACTCGTGACGAAACTACAGCGGTATGGAGAGTGGTACCTGACTCGAGTTCCTCCTTAAATCCTTCCAGCGCCCGCTCGAATTCATCTATTTTTTGACTGGCACTGGCGTCGAGCATTCGTCCTAACCAGCATTAATTACCTGCCGAGCAAGCGCAGAGATGAACGAACGTACTGAAAAAGCCACGCCTTGCATATTGATGAATGAAAATACAGCATTCAGCAATTTGCTTCAGGAGGCCCTCAATGGATTGCCGAAGACTCGATGCCTTATCCTCAAGGGTCCGCCTGTCATCGTCACGGACGAATGCAAGCACGCGTTCCATAGAATGTACAAGATGGACGAGTTTCTTGTCCGTTTGGAAAACATGATCAACCGCCTGCAGAAAGCATCACATAAACGACTTGCAAAATACTCTATTCGCAAACCTCGACTCACTTTATATAAGGCTGAAACTAGTGACCACGCTATGGTCAAAAATGGATGTATCTAACAATCCGCGTCAACAATTTGTGCACATTCGGAGGTCAGCAATAAACTCACTTCAGTTACGACATCTACGACACCCTTCAGCAAATCCAACCTTGACAACAGATCCCCGACAGCACGATACAGTTCTCCCTGCCTGCTGATATGAGCAACGCTATCGCTTGTAGACTCCGTGGTGTCAGCAAGATTTGTCGACCGCTCGAATCTACGTTCCTGGACAGCCGCGACCACTGTTCCGAGGCTTCTTTCGACATTGGGTACAATATCAGATAGTTCGAGGTGCAAATAGAGAAGGCCCGCAGTCAAGGGTACAATCCCTACCGATGAAAGGCTCAAGCAAGCTGAGAGCGAAAAAGTAAGCAATGAAGCTGAAACCTAGTATTCATATCACATTACTTTCTCCATTGGCACACCTTGCTAGCAACTCGAAAAGTCTTATGTTGGTAGAGCCGATGGACGGATGGGATAACCACGAAGACTTGTGTTTGACGCTAATCTTGAATGTTGCAGATTCATCCGGGGAGAAACTACGCGACTCGCGTGAGACAAGTAAAAGAAAGGTTGCTATATACATACAATACAAGGTGCTCATTCCACGTTGGAGACGTACTGTCCTTGCTGTCCTTGATAGATTTGGTCTCCCTGGTATCACCGTCAAGGCTCACTTCCACATAAGGATCTGGCACTTTGCTGTGCAGCGGATGACTGAGCTGCAAGCCCTCAGCTCGTAGTACTGGAGAAAATGTTAGACTAGAATGGCCAGGGAGGTGTGTAGTAGGAGCGGAGCACACCTTCAAGTGAGTACACGATGGTCATGATGGGAAGACAGACCTCGTGCCCTTCACCCACTCATTCCTTATATACCCGTGGAGATTCATCCGAGAAGTATGATAGACGCTGGTATGAATGTAGAATCAGGCCCGACGACCAGGGTGATGAATGATCGGTTAAGGGATCATCCGAGAACAAAGACTTCTGATCTTTTGCCGCCTATCGATAAGGACATCAGAGCATCCCATAAGGATCGCTAAGCATGACGCAGAAAAATGTAGGACACAAGGCAACGTACCACCGATTGAGGATGTTGAGAACACCGCATCGGAACATCACTGGCTCAGTGATGATTTATTATCACAGGACCCAGACTTCAAGCTTCGACGTGCGCTTCTGCTTCTTGGCTTTGAATTCGAAGTCAATCAATAATACAAAAATAAAGATTGGGAAGACTCGTGGCGTTAGTCATGATCCACCATCTCCGCGCAATTTGCTGACTTCCATCGCCGCCTGCAAAACCTTGCTCATGGCTTCGGCCGTACTGCAGAGACGTGGCAGAGGATCCCAGAGTCAGTTCAAAGTTGCGCGTCAATCCCGAACCAAGATAAGTGAAATTCAAGAAACTCACGTCCGTATGAGAACTCAATTTTGGAATCTTTGAATTAGACGTTAGAGATTTTCTTACTATATTGAATGTAGAATGACTCACAATCTTCTTGGGATCGCGAATAGTATCGGTGATGATTTCACCGGACCTCTAAGAAAGAGTTAAGCAAAGGGGGACAAGGTCCGGCAGTATCGCACTCACAGAGCGAACGGTCTCCTTTCCCTTTCCAAAGCTCCGCATTGGTTCAGGGGCAGAGGCCTCCGCTGCAACAGGGCGAGAAGGTACAATGATAGCGGAACTCGACGAGGCTTGCCGCTCGGCCACAACTTAACGCTCCCATCCATTGGTATAATTCTCACTAATGTATATAGATCCGCAGGCGACGCATTCCTGTGACATTGTTACGTTTGTTCAAGTACCTCACCAATTGACTCTCGACTCACTTTTCTGGGATCTCTGCTGCCAGCTAGAGGAGGCCGTACCAGAGGTATTCCATAGCAGCGTTCGTTCGGGCATTCATCTGATAACATCGCCCATCCCTGCCACAATATCAACATCATGTCAACTATACGGGAAGGGGAACAATTATTCTCACCTTCAGCAGACGTGCACCTATTTCAGCGGATGCTGCATCGGACTGCTGCCGTCGGCGAACGCTTTCAGCAGTCTCGACTGGCAAGGCGAATGTTGGCGAGCTGAGTCTGCTTGATATTTCTGTAGGCGGCGTTGAAGAGCGAGAAATACGTGTGCTAGAGCTGATCGTGCTGGGAGATGATTCATTGATTGCCTGGCTACCGAAGGTGACTCTGCAGAATTAGATGCAGAGTTCTTGTGGCCTAGTCACCTGTGGGAAAGTTGTATTGTGCTGGGCAAATGTTACTCACTCTGAGATATTGTCATCACAATTTGCGCAGAACATCGTGACCGGAATAAAACCTTTTGGAGAACGCATGAGTGGTACCCGACAGCCCAGTGGGGCAAGGATTGTCTGATAGCACACATCCTTTGAGCATATATTCTCCTGACTTGCTTGAGACGTCCATGACAGACATCGAGACCGTAAGTTTTCAGAGAGAGCCTACTGGCGGTCTTGTGCGAGTTGGATGAATCGGCAGAAATTCATCCGTGTGACCAATATGGTAGCGTCGATCTGAATAATCTGCCTCCGTCTACTCCACGTCGACAAAAGCCGCGCTCACTTCACACAGAGACCTTATACCTTCTCAGCAACTCCTGGTGTACTTGCATGTACTGGCACGGACTATGGCGTCGGGCCGCGCTATTAGTTCTTCTCGGTGGCTTCGAGTTATCCGTCTGGTCGGTGTCGCCAAATTACGAGTGGCATTATGCAGAACCGAGAAGCTGGTCGGTACGGCGGAAGCTCGACGCTAGAGAGAAGACGAGAGCGTTATGGAAGCACGGCTTTAATAACTACATGCAGCATGGTACAGTCGCATCGTTCTACTGCCCGTTTTACCTAGTCTGACCGTTCAATTCAAGCGTTCCCATTGGATGAAGTCAGTGAACAACGCTGCTCCTCGATATTCTCGTTCTTAATCATAAAACACTGTAGCTCATGCCATTATCATGCACAGGGAGGGGTCCAGACTGGGAAAATCCGTGAGCGAGCTTCTGTGATGTTTACTTCTACAGCGTTCTTAACCGTCTTGCAGCCATAACTATGCTAATAACGATGTCGCCGGGAACTTCTCGCTGACTCTCATCGATGTCTTGGATACGTTTGTTGTTCTTGGAGATACAGATGGTTTTGAAAGCGCTGTGCGGAATACTATTGACTGGGTCTCCTTTGACGTCAATACTCGACCGCAAGTTTTTGAAACGACTATCCGCGTGCTGGGTGGTCTACTCTCGGGTCACTTATTTGCTTCTGACCGAGCAAGTCAGTTTTATCTGGTGAGTTTTCTCCTCAACCTCATTGTATTTGTCTCTCACTTTCGAAATACAGCCTTGGTACGAAGGCGAGTTATTGATTTTGGCGAAGGACCTTGGGGAGGTGAGATACAATCTAGCATGTGTATTGTTACAAGACTAATCCGCGCGCACGTCGAATAGAGGCTGCTGCCAGCGTTTAATACGCCTACCGGAATACCATACAGTCGCGTACGTCGTTTCACCATGTTCGCAGATTGGGTTTGCTAACAAAGCTCACGCTAGATAAATCTGCGGTATGGTGTACTATCGGGAGAATCACAAGATACTTGTAAATACACATCCAATATTGTTTCAAGGGATTGCATCCAAATATGCTATTCTAGGCACGGCAGGAGCAGGATCTCTAATTCTTGAGTTTGGAACACTCAGCCGACTAATCGGTGACGATCGATTCGAGAAGGCTGCATACAAGGCCTTTTTCGCATTATGGAACAGGAAATCAGCTATTGGACTCGTCGGAAACACAATAAACCATTATACTGGGGTGGGCGATTGAGTATTTCCATCTTGCTTGACGGTATCTGACGTCTGTCAATAGAAATGGCTAATTCCCGAGGTAACGGGTATCGGTGCTGGCATCGACTCGTTTTACGAATACGCGTTCAAATGGTTTATTCTGAGCGGTACAGCGAATAATTAGAAGCCTTTGTCTCTGGCTTATATCCGAATTACAGGGGAAGCGGAGTTCCTGGACGTCTGGCACGACGCATATGCTGCAATAATGCGATATGCTCGAGGCTCTGATAGTTTTTGGGTAGGTATACTGTTTTGATGCATTGTTCGTGACGTTGACGTCGAGAAGTTTAGACAAGTTAGTATTCACTCAGGAAGCCCGGTTTATAACACGGTGGACTCGCTTTCTGCCTTCTGGCCGGGTTTGCAAGTTATTGCTGGTGACGTAGAGAACGCTATAAAATCTCATCTAATTTGCGAGTCGCACTTCCCTGCTGTACCCCGCTTGTGCTTACTTCCTCCAAGACTGGAATCTATGGAAGAAGCACTCTGGACTCCCTGAAGTGTGGGACATAAACCATGCGCAAGCCGTTGCAGCTCAATATCCACTAAGACCGGGTGAGCCATCATCAATCCCTCTTCTACCCCGTATTCAGGGCTGATGGAACGCAGAGTTCGTGGAATCTACCTATTATCTATACAGGGTTTGTATACGTTCCTCGTAATTACTGATATTCTAGGACCTGATTTATCTTGCGCTGTACATAGGCAACACGAGATTCGTTTTACCTGGACGTTGGAGAACGCGTCCTTTATGATTTAATAATACGATCCAAGGTCCCATGTGGGCTGACCGGAATCGCTGACTTGGGAATTAACAAGCGGGATGATAGAATGGAATCCTTTGTGCTGTCGGAAACTTTAAAGGTCAGTTTGACTTGTTCTTTCTGAAAACACGTCCTTGGAAATTAATCGTTCATCAGTATCTCTACCTCCTGTTCGACGAGGAGAATCCATTGCACAAGGATGACTCAAATTTCGTTTTCACTACGGAGGGCCACATTTTGACGCTGGGACCGCAGCATCTAAAACCGATGTCACGAGTCCGCAGAAGGCTTCGTCGTTCGGAGAACTTGACTTGCCCGGTTTACCAACCACACCGCGTTGGTTTGAGCGACAAAGATGAAGACGAAACTGGGCTTATCACTGGAATTCTCCACAGATCGGACGTTGATTATGCTAGGGCGCTTGTAGGAACTGCTTCTGACAACTACGATGAAGAGTGGTGGTCCCCGTATGGCATCTGTGATGTACCTGCCTCAGACCTTTATGTGAGCATCCCCTTTTTCATGTCACGAGCTGTGTTTGTGCTGATTCGTCTTCATCGCCGACGAAGTCTTATGAATTTGTTCTATCTTCGGACGGGAAGCAGGCCGAAGAGGATCTAAGTCCTAGTCTCCGGAAGCTATTTGAAGTTAACGATGGCTTCGTGATTCAGAATATAACTGGAATAAGAACTCATATAGTGAGCCGACTTGATGGAAAGGGCTATGACATCGTTAGGCGTGCGTTACAAGTCCCTGTATTGCGAGCATGTGTTGACTATTGATTACTAGTGGCGCAGTATCCTGTTCGTCGGGGTCAAACTGTGTACATTAACGACACTAGTTTACGATTAGCCCCGTTACCTAATCCTGGCTCCCCTGAAGCCTACGGCAACGATGTATTCCCCGCAGGCCGTGCACCAGATGCCCCTCTACGTTTCTTTATACATGAAGAGCCGGCCTTCGTGATTCAACCTATTGACTCCGACGTGGAGTTCAAAACTACGTCCTTTTCGGCTTCATTCGGTGGCGACCCGGTCTTACAGTCGCGATGGGTTTCCGGAGCAGGAAAAGGTGTTGGAAGCCGAGTAGTCCGAGTACCATCCAATCATTTAGGTTGTGCGCCATACGAGTCAGGGACAGATGTGAAAATTCTTGCGGATGCTGTGGTGCTAGTGGATCGCGGGTCGTGTACCTTCCTTGAGAAGCTCGTCCATGCAACTAGAGCTGGTGCAAGGGGCGTAATTGTAGTGAGCGACAGTGACATGCCGCTCAATCCATCCGCGGAGGCAGCCGAAATAGAGGAGTTCGCTGGAGATTCTCTGGAAGATGTTGTACTTGTAGCAATCACCCGGACCGCTGGAGAAGAGATAGCGAAGTTACTGGATACTGCAGAGAAGCATGATGGGACAGGGCTCTTGGTATCTATCGAGTCTGAAGCACAGTCTCGAAAATCGCAGACGCAGGTGGCCGGCGAATCTGCAAAGAAGGAAACAGCGAAGAGCTCAGATAAAAAGATTCTATATCTGAATGGGCATCCACTTTTGAACACTAGGTTACTTATTTGATGTTTATCTGTTCTTTGCTTTCATGTTAAGGAATATCAAAATGCATTGTAAATCTATTCCAGGTAGCACGTATAGACAATAGAATCAAATCAAAAAATCTAACATGTACTTACATCAGAGCTAAACACGGCCGCAATCCATCTTCGACGACGACATGGGTGTCTTTTTAATCCTCAGCTTCAATAATCCAATAAGCCGGAGCGTCAAGCCTTTCATGACCTTTGAGGAAAGCCAATCCGATAACGAAAAGGTAACCAACGGTTTTTCCGCCTTGTTTAGCAACGAGGTCGCCTGCTGCCTTAGCAGAGCCCCCTGTTGAGTAACAGCAGTAAGATCTAGTGCATATATGCGCATTTGATGGCATGTGCCTTGTGGAATGGAAACACACCTGTCGCGATGAGATCGTCCACTACCAATACGTTCTGTCCTGGTTTGATACTGTCGGCTTGCATTTCGAATATGTCCTATTGTGCAATTATTCAGGTGAAATCGTTGGAGAGTCAAGGGCATTGATCAGTGGTTATAAGAGGAATCGGTATAAACGAAAATACTCACCTCCCCATACTCCTTCTCGTACACCGCCTGAACACAAGCACCAGGTAACTTTCCATGCTTTCGAACTGCGACGAAAGCTGCGCCGAGGCGGAGTGCGAGAGGAGGACCGATAAGGAACCCTCGAGCGTCTAACCCGACGATGACATCTATCTTACGTCTCTCCCCTACTGCCAGTGAATCCAAGTTCGCTTCATTGTTGTTGGTGTTATCGGTAGTCGCTGTTGTTGATGCTGTTGCTGTGATGGGGATTCGTGGGATAACGGTTGTTGTTATGTGATGGGTGAAATGCGCCAGGAGGGTTTCAAAAGCAATTGGGGAACGAAGGATGGGGAGAAAATCTTGAAAAATTATGCCCTGTTGGTTTTGGTTTGAGTATATGGTGGATCAAGATTGTGGAATTAGCACATATGCGTAAGTTGATGGTGATGAAATAGAATGTACTTTCTTGGGGAAGTCAGGGTGCTGACCTAGGAGGCTTTTGAGGAACTCGACATCGGCCATGGTGACGGCAGACAAAATGGTCGTGTTGTTGGTTGACTATCCTATGTAGGCCTTTTTAACGACGTGTCTTATGTAGATCCATCTCCCCGTCTAATCAGCATGTTATCTTCGAGCAATCAGCGCCATTAAGCACCCTCCCCTTCTCAGTCCCTTCTAAGCCCAATTCAGTGTGAACTTGCTCATTATCCGACAGAAAGGGCAAGTATCCATCTCTCGTCTCCAATTTTCAATAGGGCGATCTATGTGAGCGTCTAATATCGGCGTCAGGAGTGATATACTATGTCGCTAGGTCTATTTGGGCGACTTGGTCTTAGGTCGACAAGGACGGAAGAAAGGACTCAGACTCGGTATCTTGGATGATGCTTATATATTCATAGCACACCTTGCAGCATAAAGGAGAAAAAGAGCATGTAGATGCAAACAGGATGACAAACGATACAGCAAGCGATTATACACTCTCCTGAATTTCAGGCTCTTTGAACTCCTTCGCTACGCGTGTACCCGTCTCCTGAAGAAATGGGAAAGTACATTAATTGACTATTCAAAACAAGGCGGAAAATTATACGTACATCCGTTGACTCGCCATGGAGCTCCATCAACTTCGACGCATCGAATTTGGGTGCCTTGATGATTTTAGCTTTGCGAATGTAAACGTTCTGGAGGGGGTAGATCGAGCGAGCGGCCTTCTCGATTTCACGACCAATAGCCTCAGGGATAAACTTCTGAACAAGCTCCTTGAGATCGCATGACGACGCTTCACGAGTCATGATCTCAAACATCTTCTTTCGAATTTCACGGATTTGAGAGGTCTGTGCGTAGGTAGTTTTCTTAACTTGCGTTGGCCGTCGCTTGGTAAAGGCAATGGCAAAGAGTCGGAGAAGGTAGCCATCGGTCGTCTTCACGTCCACGTGAGCCTCAATGAGGGTCTGCCATTTTTTGACGAGCGAACGTAGTTTGTCAGAGGTGAAATCCATGCCGTGGAAGTTGGTTAGGCAGTTCTTGCCCTGAATCTCGTCGATGCGGAGCTTGATCTTTCGGAACGCCTGCTCCTCGTCTTTTTGAAGGTCTGCTAGTGAGACCTCGACGACACGACCTCTCAAAGAGTCATTGGCATTTTCTTGTGGTGGAGGCATTGATAAGTCTGAATACCAGCACCAGATATATTCGTTGACACTCACTGAGACCCTGAGAGCGGTTGGCAAGCGTCTTTCCAACATTTCTGACCTCAAACAATGATGGGGCCTTGATATCGTACCAGTCTAAAGCCATTCGTCAGCTAGCAGTCTGGTCAATGTCTGACATGGGAAGCTCACCTTTGCGAGAGAATGGGTCAACGACCTTCTTCTTGACACCCTTCTTACCCTTCGACAGACGCTTGTTCTAGTGGAAAGTTAGTCCTGGTGATCAAGTAATTTGAGATAGATGCACATACCTTGCCTACGGCCATGGTGTCTTAGGGCGGATTGAATGGACCGCGACGATGAGCTGCACGCTTGATTGTCACGATCATGGATATGGAAGGAATTTGGTACTGTACAGCAGAAACGTGTGACGTAATCATATCTCACGGTTTCATTTCTTTCACATACTTAATTTTATGTACAAGTGAATTCAATCTGATGCTTTCTCGAGACGACTTTGTGAAATCATGCAGAGACTTTCTTGGCAAGTATTCGTATTCTGATGATGCAGTTTACGGAGATTGGTCATGGAATGAACATCCTGTGTGTACTCAAGTCAATATTCGGATGCTCGGACGAAGTTAAACTTCCATGGCAGTATCTCCCTCGGCTTGGGTATCTTTCGCGAAAGAGGACTGCACAATCATTTGCTAACGCACGGGATAATCTTGAAGAGTATGAAAATATTGAAGGAGGGGCCGAGTACGATGCGACGGTAGCAGCAACATCGACATCATACGATTTATTACTGGTTTCGCAGTTCATCGTCTATTCGCCGACTTTTCAAGTTCCAGCCTTTTATTTCTCAGTGCATACAACAAGTACGCCAGCTATCACAGTTGTACGGCAAAGTTCCTGAGGTGACGCTAGGTGGCTCTCCGCTCTCTCTGGACGGTATACTCGCATCATCCCTGTTCCGACGCAATGCATTCCCTGCTGATGCACAGAAGACGGAATTCGCTCTGCAAATGCCGGACCATGCCTTTCCATTACTGTCGCAAGGCGAGCATCCGACACTCGGAACACCGTGCTGGTTTTTCCATCCCTGCGAGACGCCGACTGCACTGACCGAGCTAGTTCGGGCTGATGAAGATGCTGATGCATCGCCGAGGCGAGCTTTGGAGTTATGGTTATTATTGGTGGGAAATGTCGTCAATCTGAGGGATTAGATATTCGTGTATCAAATGTAACTGTAGCTCATCATCAGTGGGGATGAAGCTTGACACGACCGGGAGGAACGGCAAGAGATTCAATTCACATGCTCCGTGAAGACCGCTTTTATGTGTGCCCAGACTTGGTCTAGTTGGTGTTCGCCGGGTCCCCCAACATCCGCCCAACAGTTTCAGCCAGAGATTGATTGGAAGAAACTCCCCAACCAAGGACATTAGACAAGAGAAAGCGTTAAACACCGTGTTCATCGATCGTACGATTCGCTGATATCGGGTAACAAAAGCTGCATTTTTCCTCTTTACTCGGATTGGTATTTATACATGCTTGCTGCACGTTCTCTCTCTTCCTCAATCGCCTCCGCCTCCTCTCGATCTAACATACTCCTCAGGCATCTCCGAACAATGGTGGGTAGTAATGTCTAGTTTTATATCATGGCTTCTCATATCATCTACAGTCTTCCGCTCCTCATGAAGTTGTGATCGTCGCGGCCTCGCGAACCCCTGTTGGATCCCTGAACGGGTCGCTCAAGACGCTCACTGCCCCTCAACTAGGCATCGTTGCTCTAAAGCATGCCCTTGAAACCAGTGGTGTGCCTTCCTCAGAGGTGGAGGAGGTCTTCTTCGGTAATGTCGTGCAAGCTGGTGTTGGCCAGTCACCTGCGCGTCAAGTTGCCCTTGGAGCGGGTCTTAGCGAGAACAGTGATGCGACGACGATCAACAAAGTCTGCGCTAGCGGACTGAAAGCTATCATGCTTGGTGCACAGTCAATCTCATCCGGGTACAAGAGCGTTGTCGCAGCTGGTGGAATGGAGAGTATGAGTAATGCGCCGTACGTCCAACCGTTCTATGAGACCTTACATCTGTGCTTACTCTATTTTTAGTTTCCTCCTACCGCGAACCAACCCAGTCTTCGGTAAGATTGAGGTGAGGGACTCGCTTGAAGTGGACGGACTCTTTGATGTCTACAACAATTTCGCAATGGGCAACTGTGCAGAAAGCACAGCCGAGAAGCACGATATTTCGCGAGAAGCGCAAGATAGCCATGCCATTGAGTCCTACAAACGCGCAGCAAAGGCATGGGAGACTGGTGCATTCAACGCCGAAGTTGCTCCAGTCGTTGTCAAGGGCAGGAAGGGTGACACGATCGTAAAGGAGGATGAAGAGTACAAGAAGGTCATCTTCGAGAAAATCCCGTCCCTAACGCCCAGCTTCAAGAAGAATGGCGGTACCATTACGGCTGCTAACTCATCAAATCTGAACGATGGCGCATCCGCAGTTATCCTCACGACAGCAGAAAAGGCGAAAGAGCTCGGTGTCAAACCAATCGCTAAAATCATTTGTGAGTAAGAACTACGTACACGTAAAGGATCCAAGAGCTCATTCGCATTCAACTATAGCATATGCTGACGCGGGTCTTGCGCCCATCGACTTCCCACTTGCTCCGACTGTCGCTATCCCGAAGGCTCTGGAGAAGGCAAACCTGACTGTAAATGACATCTCACTATTTGAGATTAATGAGGCGTTCTCTGTTGTCGTACGCGCTGCTGAGAAGATTCTCGGTATTCCGTCCGAGAAGATCAATGTAAATGGGTAAGGATTCTTTTGCTGTCCGCTATCAACTGTCGGATGTGTATGTGCTCACCTCTCTCCTTCCCATAGCGGTGCTGTTGCACTTGGACATGCTATCGGAAACTCTGGCTCGCGCATCATTGTTTCATTGATCCACGCCCTCAAGTCCGGCCAGTACGGTGCGGCGGGTATATGCAATGGGGTAAGTCGATATTGTCCCAGTGGCGAAAGTTCAGTACTAAGAAATGATGTAGGGCGGCGCTGCATCTGCTTTGGTAATTCAGAAGTTGTAGACGCTATTTTCTCTTACATCAAGAAGTTCAGTTCAGCTGATTTGTATAGATACATAGCACGCAACGCTTTTGTTTGGATGTGCTTTGTATGTCCGATTTTTGCCCGGTGTGCCTCAAGGACGGTAAGTCGTACTTCAATGAGCTATGAGAATGAAACATTTGTAATGATGCCCTTGACACATGGCCTTTGGAGATGCTTCAGTCTGAGAAAAAGATATGAACTTCAAGAGCCTTTTCGGACCGACTCTTCTCATGCTTCTGTCTTTCTGGAAATGCATCCGGTGTATGATAGGATGATGTTGAATGCTCCTCTCCTATCAGGCGCTGATAAGCCGGCAAATCAGTCGTGGAACTCAGGCCCGCCCTTCTAAATGCGTTATCGCAACCAGTGTCCGGGCCGTACACAACATATCAATACACAGAAAAACTCTGGGCGCGCTATTTTCTAGCTCTGGCTCGCGTGCTAATATTCTTTATCAGCTATTTATAGCTCTTGTTCCCACCTGGAGAAGAGTATAACTGGCTACCTATAAATGAGGTCCATGCTATCTGAAGTCCAAGGGTCTGACCGACAGGATCCTCAAAACTTCGTCTTACCAGATAACTGGGGCCAAAGCTGACAGGATGAGTTCCATCGAACAACGGAACGTTTCGCATGTTGAAGAGGATCGACGAACAGACGAGAAGGTGGATTCAGATTCACCAATAGACGAGAAGTTTCCATCAGTTGAAACTTCCACTGATGAAGCGTCTCTGGATGGAGATGAGGCTCTAGAACTTGTGGGTATACGTCGCACTGCAGAATTCAGTGAAGAGTATTACTTGAAACTGCGCAGGAAACTGGTATGTTTCTTCGCTTTGGTTTATTAGCTTAACGGAATGTTATTGAGGTCCTGCAACGCAAAGGACTGGACTATCCCACCCCTCTGCGCGGCGGTGTATTTTACGCAGTTTCTGTAAGCATCGACGCTTTACTATGTGACCCGGAAGGGATCAATGAATAACCGACTTCTTAGTGATAAGACATCGCTGAACTATGCTAGGTATGCAGTTCTTCTATCATATCAATGTTTTCTAAAGTATTGTTGCAGTATCATGGGATTCCCTATCACTGGGCAGGTTGGTTTACCGAGGTGCTCCACATGCCTTTCATAGCTAACGAGTTACTCCATGATCAGGAATACAACCTTGTCGCATTAGCCTTCTACGTTGGCAGGTATAATAGTATCTGTACCAAGCAGCGATCTGATCATCTTTTGCTCTAAAGGCTTCTTCATTTGGGAATTTCCGACTCAGTATATTGCTCAGAAGCTGAGGCTTGGTAAATACCTTGGTAAGTGTGATATGACAAGTGAATCAGAACCGCAGGTAACCTTCGCCTTTCCTAAGGTGCTAATGTCGTTCTCTGGGGAATCGTCCTCATGCTACAGGCGATTCCTAATACATTCGCTCCAGTTTTTGTTTTGCGCATTTTACTAGGCATGTCCGTCGTTCACGAGAATTGGCAGTTGTTTGACTTTGCATGTACAGGAATGCTGGAGAGCTGCGTCGCCCCGATCCTCATCCTTATCATTTCCATGTTTTACAAGAAGAACGAGCAGGTACTTATACAGATCTGAAATCAAGAAAAGTCAGTATTCTGACTATTTCACAAAGGCCCGAAGAATTTCGTGGTTCTACGTAATGGTTTGTCTTGACCTTCTTATCTATTCTCACATACTGAGGGCGCCCGCAAGAATGGCTTGACCTCGATCTTTGGAGGTTTCGTTGCCTACGTAAGTACTACTCTCTCCGTCGCTTATATCAACTGCTTCAACATGATTCTCTTAGGGAATATCCTTTGACACGAGTACGAAATTTGCTCCATACCGCATTCTGTTCATCATGCTCGGGGGTCTCGCAATCGTTGTTGGCATCGCGGTCCTAATTTGGATGCCTGATTCCCCTGTGCATGCGAAAATGCTGACTCGTGAGGAACGCATTGCTGCTATTGAACGTGTTCGGGATGATCAAGGCGGGACGGAGAATAAGACAATTAAGAAAGCACAGATTATTGAAGCCCTGACTGATATCAGGACGTGGTTGATCGTGCTCTCAACGCTCGTTAGTAAGTATATGCTATAGAGTCTCCGGAAACGTGGCTGATGTGTTTATCGTCCATTAGCGAGCATCCCTAATGGAGGTTTGAGTAACTGTGAGTTATACATCAATGCCATAGACTGAACTGCATTGATTCACCTACTACGTTCGAATAGTTGGAGCAATTATCGTCAAAGTGGGTATTCCTTTACTGTATATCGACATTCTATTGACTACATATAACGAGAACAGAACTTCGGCTACACGTACGTCTAGTCGTATTCTCCTACGATGTATTTGTGCTTACGCTCGAGTTAGCTCCAAGCAGGCCCTTATTTTGAGTACACCTGGAGGTTTGATTGGATCAATTGCGACTTTGAGTATTGGGTGGTACGCTGACAAAAGGGTAAGTGGTATCAACCACAATGCCCATTATCCAAGCCTATAACTGGATCTATGCAGAATGAGCGAATGGTTCCTATCGTTATATCAATGATCCCTACGATCGTTGGAACGGCTATGTTGGTTGGTCTCAACGATTCAGGAAAGAAGGGCGCTCTCCTGTTCGGTAAGTCCCGCATTTCTTGCAGGAGATGGGCAGAATAACACGATTTCAACTCAGCTTCTTGGATCGTGGGTTTCTATGGCTGCTCGCTCGCAATCCTTTACGCGTACAATGCAAGCAACACCAGTGGACACACGAAGAAGGTCACGGTAAATGCGATGACCCTTGCAGCCTTTAGCCTGGGAAATGTGATCGGAACTGAAACTTTCTTGCCGAAGGATGCACCAGGTGCGTACGCACATCCACTGTTCTTAGCCTTTGTGTACTAATGCATGCTTGACTTGCTCCAGATTATCTACCGGGGAAAATCACAATCCTCGTCCTTCTCGCTTCTCAATTCTTCCTGTGCTTCATTATCAGGTCCATCAATCTCCGCTTGAACAAGAAAAAACGTGCCTATATTGCGGAATTGAAGGCAAGAAATGGGTGGACGGACGAAGACGTTGAACATGAACGTGAAAAACACGCGTTCTTGGACCTCACAGACACTCAGTAGGCCCTAATCATTTGTCTCTCGCGTATATTACAACCTCTAACTATCCGTACATAGAAACCCTTACTTTGTTTATACGGCCTGATGATAGAGTTAATGCTGTCAAGAGAGATGACTTGGCCGCTTTCCAACCAAATAACCAACGTTGAGCACACCCTTGGAAGAGTTCCATTACGGTACTTATGCAAGCGGCTGTACATATCAATAGAATATCGATTGTTTATCATCCTCGCTGATTTCCTAAATCTCCGTCGTCTTTGGCTGAAAAAAATACAGATTATACGACCTTGAATGATCGAAATGAAATATATCGTGATAACAAATCTTGTGCACCGTCATAGGTTGAACATTGTAGCCCAAACAGGTGGATATCATAGTGTAGTTGTACGTTGAAATAGAAATAGCACACCGTACCAATAAGCAGGTTATCCTTCACGCATAGCACGCCATAGTTCCTTTCATCGACACCAAGTACATGTTGTTCGACCCTCTTATTCCATGTTCTCGAACTATCTGATATCCATGGCTGTTTCAGGGACGACGAAGGCAGGATTCCACTTTCTTCCACTCCGACTGTACATAATCTGGATCTCCCATAGCAGTTGTAAAAAGTTAGATCTAATCGGGCGACATTTACTGGGAGCAAACTGAAACATGACAATGTCCTTAGGATAGACACAGGACATTAGCGCAATTCCATATTGCACTTGTTGTGATATATTCCGGCTCGGCATCAGTCGACCCAGACGTTTCTCGCCGACCGACAGTATTTCCCGTAATCAATGCGTCGCTCGTTGCAGGAGCGAGTCACTGGAGTCACTGTACTTTCCGAGCTGGAGAGAGGTATCCCTGTCATGGCACACAAGCGAGGACCATGAACTTTACCGAGTCAGGAACACCTCGTCCCATTCCCATGCCTTCAGAATCTTTTGGCACAGTGCAACCCGTAACTCTTATAACGTTGCGTTTGCGCCGATAATAGTTCGCCAGTTTGTCAAGTCCTCTGTCTGGCTCGCAACTTGAGATCAAAGGCGTTAATCCATAGCACCGTATCCTGTGCGATCTCAACGACAAGCAGTACAAGCTACTCTGACGCGGTAAATACCAGAATCCGGGAAACGATACCGTACAGAGGAGTCGTCCGTGTTCTTGCCGTTTGCAAACCGTGACAGGGTTGTACGTCAGGAAGATCGATTTACCTAAGTGAATAATCGTGAGTAACGATGTCCTGGTTCGAGGAAGAATGCGCCAACCTAGTCCGGTCTGTCCATGTCCTATTACCAGGCTGTGGTCTTTCTCGATGAATTGAGTGAGCAAATCCTATTCCCTCCTGACCAAGAAGCACGCTAGAAAAGGAACACAAATTCAGCTTGGAATCTTGCTGAGCGTCACAAAGCGATGGAATAATGCAACTTACGTTACGACTATTTGCGTACAAGCGAACGAAGGATTGGTCTATTTCATCGTTCGTGTCGTGAACAAGACCTCGTGCTGGGCCGGTAATAAATCTCGTTGCGAAAGTGGACGATATCCTCTGTGAGATTCAAGTCATCTGCTACCATTCGTCGTTAGCCATGTGACAAGAGTCATTCAGTTTTCGAGGCATGGTGGTGAAGATTAATTACTAAACTACGAGCACTAGTACTAGCAAGAGCAAACGCATAGTACCCATACTTTACTGTATAAGGAAGCAATTCCCCGAAGCCGATCGTCGATCAGTACTAGTGTCCAGTCAATGCGTGCCACTTCTCTTTCAATCCCTCCCCTCTCTCAATATGCGCATAGGCACATCCCATACACTTTACGGACAATCGTACTGAGATGGTCACATCAACTGAACTCAAGGGCTTAACTGGCGCATCTTTACAGAACTCCGATCGCTGCACCGACAAGAAAGCTTTGACGAAGGCCTTTGTCGATTCACAAAAGCGACATGCCACTGTTTATGCCATCGAAGGGAAAAACGAATTTTCAAGATGGCCAAAGAATTCCGGGATGGAACTCTATAAGTCAACTGACGAAACAAAGGCGGATCCTGCCCAAGCTGGCTTCTCAAGCCCCGTTCTTCAACCTCGAAATGCGAAGTGTCCGAGCGTAGTTCAACAGTGCAATAGTAAGCCTGGGTCGGACGAAAAAAATGCGCGTAAAGGCGAAGACGTGGCACGGAATACGACGCGGAGCGATGCACAAACCAAGACGGAGAAGGCAATGCGGAAGCCTGGTAAGAAATCAATGCCCCGGGCCTCGAAGGAAGACTCCGGAAAAGATGGAGAAAGGCTGCCCCATGTATACGGGCAGAAAAGGCGAGGGTATTCCACCAGTGACGAGGAGAGAGAAGAGCGTACGTCGTGATTAATAGATGTCTAGATATAAATAGACTAAATCCGACTATTCAGGACTCGCTCAACGTCGCGAAAGAAGGCAACGTAAGAGGGAAATAGTTAATCCGAAGGCCTGCGACGAAGCTGAGGTATCTAGCGCTGGCGGTGCGCAAGACAAACAAGGTCTTTCGACTAAGAACAGGTCTAATAGGAACGTCAGGAATAAATTACCCGCAGGACTTGCGCTCATGCATGGATTTAGTGCAGATAATATTGGCAAGCGCAGACTGACTGTATGTATCTCTTCTATATGTTCAACAGAGATATATTCTAAGCTTTGCAGATGGGACCCAGGGCATCTACTGGCGTTTTCAGCAAAGGCCGTGCTTCCACGAAGGCTCAGGTACAGAGGAAGAGTGTCATGAAAGGTAAGACGGCTCATTTTTCTAGCTGTTTTATCCACTGACGAGTAAACAGCGCCAGCGATCTTCAATGAGCTGGAGTTCTTGAGTAAGGCAGCAGCAACTGCTAAAGATTACCGTGTTTCTACGCGTGCGGCACACAGCGTCGACTCTGACGCTGCTTCTGTCGAAGGGAAGGATTCGCCGCGGAGGCGAAGAAAGGACAGCCACCATAAGCCTATCGTAATCGATGCTTCTTCCTCCCACTCGCGTGGAGTCACCGGAAGACTGTCAGTGGTTTCGTCAATTGCGAAGAGGTCGAGTGACGAGGAGTTATCGAACTATGAATCACAGATCTGGGAGATTGAGAAGGAGTTCCTGCAAGAGGTCGCAGAAGGTTCTGTAGAGCACTCATCCCTCACCAAGCCAAGTAGCATCGTTATCGACAGCAAGAGATGGGATTGGGGTCGTTTTGAAGCTCCTCGCTGCGTAGACCACCTTCAGAACAATTGCAATTCGATTGTCGACGATGGACCAAAGAATGAGCTTCCTGTCAAGAGTTGCTCTTCTGCCCAGAGCATTCTGACAATAACTCCTTCTCAGTCAGCTTCTCAGGTGGTGTTGAGACCTCCATCACAACCAGACCTCCGAACCAAGTCAAGATTTTTCTCGGTGACAGAGAAGCGAAACGATTTGGACGATACCCTCGCAGAGAAACAGAGCACTTCATCCTTCGAACGTGAAGTGGCATCACACGTCCCATCACATCGGCAGGGGAAGAGTCCCGATAAAGCAGATGAACTAGCAAACACCGCGGAAAAGACTTCGCCTTTAAGCAAGGTCAAGGGGTATAAGGGTAATAGCGATCTTTCCTGTTTTCTCCGTGCCACCATGCAGGAACTGGAGACAGAAATACCGTTAACATTCGCCAATGGGGTTGACCACCGCGCTTTCCCTGCTCCGTTGTCTTCCAAATTCACATTTGTAGACGAGCACGGACCAGCTGATGCAGCGCGCTTGAGCCTTCTGGGTACTGTTTCCTGCGCCCGGTCACACTCGTCCCCTCACAAGTCTGAGATGGTTTTTGATCACACGAACATATCTGAACAGGACTGCACGTATCTTCTGTGCTGTGAGAATGGCGAGAACTGGAATGCTTGCGAACAGATCTCCAGCCAACGCGTCACGAAACCTGGTGTTGACCTGCAGGAGGGCGTGACGTGCGGTAACTTCGGTTTCGAATATTTAAACGACATCAGCTTCGACTGTGACATTGGCTGCGACGAAGACATCCTTTATGACTCTGACTTTGACGGCGAAATTGACTATGACCGTGACCATGACGGAGAGCTTACTATCCAAGCTAGGGAACAAGCGCCTTTGCTTTCCGAGGACTATAATTACGTTACCCATTCTCAAACTTATATGGGTCATCATTTCAGGGACGACGAATCTGAATCCTGGCCTGATGTTCAAGGCGAGTCAATCAAGTCGGACGGATCTGTCGCTTGGTATGGCGACGTCCACATGGACGAGCGAAGCGAAGATTCCGCAGAAGACAATTCTCGGAGCTACGAAGATCCCAACTCTGCAGGACCAGAGTCGATTTTCAACATGTCACAGCGGACATTTATACCAAGTCTCGGGCCAATATCCACCACGACCACCGAGCCACTGGACTCTTTGAAGGAGGCAGAAAACGCGGTTGCCAAAGCATTCAAGAAGAATTTCCACCCGATTAGATTTTGATGATATGAAATACGGCTGCGATTGGCTTTATGTAAATCTGTTGAGATTGGCGCTTGCAATCAGAGTATTGGCGCGCGTGACGTCACGCGTCCTGCATAACTATCTGATTGGACATCATGCCTCGAAGATTATCCTTCGAATCAAGCATTAGGATAGCAGCCGTATATTGAAGCTAAAGGTGCTGATAAATGTAGCAGAATGCGGGAGTAGAGAAATTTGTTGTCAACGTTTAAGCGAAGTTGCGGTAATGAATTGTTTATTATTGTTTGGTCCGGACCATCTTCCATATATTATTCTACGCGTCGCGTCGTCGCGTCTTCCCTTTGGTGCAGCCGAGCGGGGCCTAATACTCGTTGAGTCACGTGTGGTATTGAGCAATCGAAGTTGACTTCCACCAAAAAAAAGTAATTCGATCCCTTTACCAAGTAGTAGCACTATTAGTGGTAGCTTCACAATACATAATCAAGAAACGTATATCCGAGAAACGAAACATAAAGAGCTACACGGGTATAATACATGTAGGCACTAAACCAGAAGTTATCCATCCGGATAAGAGTAAGCATTGAAAAGAGAGTCTGTCCTAATGAGGGATGAAGGAAGGATGTGAAGAGGATGAAATACATAACGATATACTTACAACCCATCTATATATCTCGCCCTAAGCCTTCGCGGTGCCATGGAGGGCGTCCGAGTGTTGCTTCGTCTTCTCGATCCCTCACACTACCAACAAAATCGTCTGTTGCTTCCGCGTCAAGACCGGCTCTTGAAGCAGCCCATCCAGCAAAGCTAGGAAGTATACCACGAGGAGAAGCCGAACGATTAGTGGGAATGTTTGAGTTCGGGGTAGAACTGGATGCAAGCGGGGAGGAACCGTTGGCTAAAGGTGTGGAGAGGGAAGGTTTGGTAAACGCCCGGCTGAAAGATTGGAGAACGGATGTCCTCAATGATCCTTGAACAGGGAAGGATCCCTGTCGCAATGGTCCATTAGGAATTTGTGCACGAATAGGTACTGGTGATATTGGTGTAGGTGCTGGCGCATCAGGTAAGTTGCCAGTTGGAGAAGTTGGGGCAATTCCATCGTTCAAAAACGTCGTTCGGATGGAAGAATCCGAGAGACCTCGAGGCCGAAGAGTGCGTTCCAGAAGCGTGTCCGGCACGTTTGACTCGCTATTCCCTTCATCATCGAAATCTTGCAGAGCCGAACCGGAGTCTACCACAGCGTCGACATTCGGAGGTAGACGTGTATTAGCCGTGCGTCCAGCCGATCGCGTGAGCGTTGCCGTGCGCATGTCCATAGTAGACTTCTGACCTCGCACTTTCCTTTCTGGCTTGGACGCAACAAAGACCCATGGGTCCTCTCTCTGTGGTTGAGGTGCGCCTGCAAATATGCCCATGACAGTCCTTGAAGACGACGCTCCAGGAATTGGTGTCAATGATCGAGCCAGATCAACTCCATCTTGACCTGCAGCGACAACAACGGCAGTAGCACTCGAAGTTACCGATCGTCCTACGACCGTCCCAGAGAACTCGACGTTAACAGTCGTTGCGGAAGCAGCTAATGCCGGACCAGATTTAGGCACGAATCTTGGCGGTTTCTGTCTCACAGTTGCATTTGCAGCGCCTAAACTCGCACCTATCCTGTCGGAAATAGGTGGGCTCTCTGATGACTTGGTGTCGGCCTGAGGAGTGGCAGCGGTAGTTCCGAACAATCTGGAGATAGGTCCCATCCAACCACCAGCGGGAGGACCTGTTTGCTTTGCACCCCGGCTTCCGGCTTTACCAAACTGTTTAGTCGGATCCATCGCAGCTTCACTAAACTTGGGTGCCAAGGACGGATCGAGGACAATCTCATTCAAAGCAATACGCATCTCTCCGAGCTCCGCGAACATTTCCCGCAACAAGCTAAGCAGCGCGCGTAGATCGCGCCTCGTACACGTGCTTACCGCACGCTCATCTTCCAAGACTCCGCGGAAATGTGCACGGAGTCCGTTTGCATCCGAAAGGATGGCCGAGACTGTCGCGTGGGATAAATGGGAAATGTCACCGGCGAGGCGCTGGCGCTTGAGGCGATTCATGAGTGTACGTGCATCGGCTTGCGCCATGCGTGAGAACAAGGAATTCGTTCGGTCGACAACTGCTGCGATGGTCGAAGCATGTGCATGTGTATCAGCTAATGAGGATGATTCTGACCGACCGTCGGTATGTGGTGTGGACGACGAGCCGTCATCGGTCTGTGCGCGGAGAACTGGTGCAAGCAGGCTTGTCCAGTTGACATCATCTGTTTGAACAGACCTATCTTGAGACAATAAGAAAAGCGGACGTCTAGGTGACTTTCGTCCTGTAAGCTCGGGTGACTTCAAGCGTGTATTTCGGTCATCCATGTCGAGATTCAAATGCGAAATGGGAGACTTCGAACCAGGACTGTATAACGCAGGAGGACGTCTATCGGACGCAGTACGAGAATCAGCCGGGGACAGAGGTCGTGCTTCGGTATTCGGGGTTAATGGTTCGTATGGTTGCGTCGACTGTGCACCGCTGCGAGGGACTGGAGAAACGGGTCGTAGACCAAACGATGAAGCCCAACTCTGCGAGTAACCATGCCCGGGACGACCTGAAGAGAGAACCCTCCTCATTCCTCCGGGTAGAACACGCGATTCTTCAACTTCTTCTTGCAAAACTCTCATTTCTTCGCGTGATTCAGCGAGAAGATTCTGCAGCTCTGCTACATCTCGCTTGAGCGCTTCGTTGTCTGCGACTAAGGACTCCATCATTTGAGTCACCTCTGGACTGTCTGTGAGAACACTTCGTCCGAACTGCTGCGAAGAATATATGTAATATGAGTATCATGAGGATCCGCTTACATGAGACATCCCTACCTGTTGCTGGACCATTTCAAGACGCGCACGAGCGTCACGGAGTATTTCCTCAGAAAGTTCTGTCCGCGAGTGCTTCTGTTGGTCAAGCTCATCGTAAAGTCGACCCATTTCAGTCTGAAGCTTGACTAGTTCATAGGGTCAGTATATGCTCATAATCCAGAAGTCAAGAAACAAACCACAGCGGTCCTTCAATGCCGTTGCCTGTGATTCGGCATTCTTCGATCTTTGCCTTTCGCTATCTAGCTCCTGTCGCAGGTCATCCCTTTCTTGAGATACAGCACTTAATCGGCCCTCCCAGCCCGTCGACTTCGCCTGATTGATAGTCAGCTTCGAAATTGCCTCTTTGGCTTCATCCAGCTCCTGAAGAACCGTCTTTTTGGCCGACTCAGATATCTCAGCGTTCAAGAGAGCGGTGGTTAATCTCTGCAAGTATGTCATTTCATATTATCACCACAGGTATCTCACATGTTATCGCACCTTTTCGAGAGCTGCATTCTGCTTCTTTAAACTAGATATCCGAGTTTCTGGATCATAGTCCGCGCGCGCAGTGTGTATAGTCGGGGTTTCAGGGCGTAGCAATTCGTCGTCGTCGTCTGGCTGCACAAAAATTAGTACATTAGTATTGCGAAGATTATGATTGGGACAAGAGGTCGAACCTGATCATCAGAATCATTGAGACCATGGCGTCGTACGTACGCCTCGTGCTTCTCAAGCAACGCCTGTCCAACCTCTACAACACCTTCAGCGGACCGACAAATACTTCAATTTCATAACGGGACATACCGGCGCATAAAATCAGTCGACTTTCGAGTTTACTCTGAAACGACGTCCATGCGGCCGTATTCGCACAATCCTGTCGACCACAACAACAATGTAACAAGTCTCTATCCGCCGGGTCCGGTGATGGCGCTCGTGAAACTTTGGCTAACGTCGTGGTAAGTTCGTCGATAGTCGAATTCGCGCGGTGCAAGCTGTTGGTCATTTGCGAATTCGGCGTCGTAGGTCGTGAGCTTGACTCGGAAGCTGGGAAGGACGCGCCAGATACTTGCATTTCAACATGCCCCAGAGGTCAATGCGCGTACAAATACGAAGTTCTTGTTTGAAATGAAAAGAGAATGAAAAATAGGCGGTTGTGGGCCTCAAGTTCCGCGTCGCTTTAGCAGACTGACTCTAGCGCAAGTTACGATCACACTTTCCCAAATCAGGCGATCGACCTCGTGTTTCGCATACGCCATTCATCCATTTCCCCAAAATCTCACTAAAGTACATAATAATACACGTTGTAAAAGCACGTAAGTCCAAACTGTCCGCGTGCGCGTATGCAAGAAGGGGATAGATTCTACTATATCGATATGTAAAGCAAGTCCTTGTGCAACATTTGGATGTCCATTTGGACGGCAAACTAAACTGCTGACTAGAAGAAATTAATATAAACTGGGCACGCTCAAGACGATTGCGGCAGATACCTGGGCCGAAATTATGAGTAGACTTCCACAACGCGTTTCATACTTACCTACCAAAGCCCAGAAGAGTCCAAAGCGAACGAGCGACCACCATAGATGCATGTGCACAGCACGGATTCGTTCGTCTTCGACAACGTGCCCTGGACCAAATATTGGTGGCCTACGAAATCCGTTGCGAGTCATTGATCGGAATTGATCATTTGCACGAGCAATGTTGTTCCCTTTCCCTCCAATATCCGTGGAGCGAGAGCCTGAAACGTCGGTGTCTGGTTCATACCCGTTTTCCTTCGTTCCCGTATCCTCGATAAACGGAGCGATGCGTGCGTTTGCTGATGAGCAAGAGACCGGTGAGGTGGGTGTGAGGGGATTCGTATCCTTAGACTCAGGCTCCTGGGATAAAGATATGCAATATGCTTGTGCTTCTTTATCATCGACCATGTGCTCGAGCTCCCAAAGCCGAAGCTGTCTGGAAGAGCGGAGGAATAGCAAAGGGCAGAATCTGGATAAAGGTAATTGAACAAAACGAGTAACTCTTTATGGAAAGGAGTTACTTACCCTCTGAATCCTTTATACCACATCATACTAGATAGCATAAAGCTTAGGACACTAAACAATCTCCAAGCTCGGTGTGATTGCGGTGGGACAATAAACAAATGTGACGGCGAAAGGATGAACAGGAGAGCGAGCGAAACGCCGAGCAAGAAGAATGGCAATGCCGAGAAATACCTGGAAGAGTAAGCAGCATTCAGAAGAGAATTATATGAAGTATACCGTACCAGAAGAGTTGCCTTGGTCTATTGATATTCGTCGAAGCATTTTCTAGGAAACGCGGAAGTGAAACACATTCAACTGTTTCGTAGATAGCGTTATATGCTCCAGAAAACTGATATGAGATAAAAGGCTTAACAGACCCTCATGGTTTTCCCGGAGTGTAACAAGAACTCACCACGTCTAGATGAGTCGTGCGTGATGACTCTCTTATTATTGACTCGCGCATATCAGAGCTAAGTGATAGTTCCTTTCTTGCTCCTGGAACAATGAATGTAGCAAGAACGTTCTGCACTTCTAAGCGGAATGGTTGTGTATTTGCGTTTGTCGTTCCTTTCCCCGGAATTAGGTCTCCTGGAGTCGGTACCGCCAAGTTGGTCGAGCTGATATCCATGATCGCTGTGTCGCTCGCATCCTCTCTTGCTGAGCCGTTCTTATTCTCGTTTAGCGTGCCAGACTGGACGCGGGGTTCCAGAGGCTTAAACGTGTCCGCCGAGGTGGTCGACCGAATTGATCGTTCAGCGAAATCATCGGAGGGTACTCTAGCATCCAAAACATGAGGTGATGGAGACCGAGCCTGCTCGTCGGGTTGAAGCGCCTCAAATCGCTTCCGATAGTCTTGATACCACACAACAAACTGCAGATTCTCTAACGAGATGTCCTGTCAAGTAGGAACCGAAGACACGAAGGCGATCAGGGGAAAGGAAAAGGTAAAAATAAGCATTAATCTTCGATGTCAAACATAAAGGTTAAAAGAGGCGAAAACGTACGCAGAAGGCCAGAAATGCCTCGAATTCCGGGAACCTATGAGATCAAGTCATATTGTACCTTCAGGCTTATAAAATACTGTGTAAAGAGGGACGGAAACACACGATATAGGTGAGACAGTGTCCCCAGACAGAACGTGCGCAAGAGTGATTCCGCTGAGCTTTGAACGGTTTGCATTGGCTGCCCAAGGCCAAAGCAGTGGCAGACCTCTTCCGACAATACTGCGTGACGCAGAGACAGATTGCGTACTTGCTGACGACTGTTCAGAGACGTCTACACGACGGCGTTGAAACGGTGAAGTCAAAGGCATATGTATGTAGCAGACAGAGCAGTCGATGTGGGGGACAGATGATGGCGATGGGTAAACCCAGAACGCTTGGTACAGGATCTGAGCATCGACGTATTCATATGCACCGCGTCTGCTGGGTTGAACAGTCAATGGGTATAGAGGTAACAGAAAAGGTTAGAATGTGATCGTTTGATTGTATCCGAAACAAAATTGCCGATCCTCGATCCCTTTCTTGGGATGTTACGCGATTGGATCCCTCTGTGCCTATGCATAAGTTTTCGAGCCCCAGTTTGGGGACCTCACAGTATTTACAATTGTATTCAAGCCTCATTAGCGGAACACTCAAGCACGAAATCAAGGACTCATATATCTGGATTATGAATAAATATTCTTCATGTCTGACCCCCTCATACAGACAAACATTCAAAGAACCCATGCACGACCTCATAAATTAAGCACGCTATTATTGCTCTGAATTTCATCGTCAGTATCGCCCGTAGACTAGCAACTGGTAAGGGGGCTTACACGTGCCCCCCACACTTCCATGGTTCTCCTATGTGGAGCATGAGGCGATCATTTCCCTATACGAATGTTTAACGCTCATTAGTCCGAGCCACTTGAAGCCACCCGTGCAAGCGAACCG
Source organism: Inonotus obliquus (assembly GCA_032164295.1). NCBI lineage: Eukaryota > Fungi > Basidiomycota > Agaricomycetes > Hymenochaetales > Hymenochaetaceae > Inonotus > Inonotus obliquus. The sequence goes on from JAJHTX010000004.1 coordinate 2,033,767, forward strand.
TCAAAGCCGATTAGAACCACCCAAGTCCAGAAATAAACAAGAAAAGGTTCAATTTAGGGGCATTGAATAGTGATTTGGAAATTCGATCAGTTGAGATGTCAGGACCAGGGACAAGTCAGCTAGCTGAATATGGTCAACCATCTTTGTTAGTCCTAGCTGGGAGCCATTCGATGTAGGGGTGACGTACCGAAAGTGAAACATGAAATCCTGACTGACAACGAAAAACAGCAGAAGACAGCATAATAACATGACCATGGCTGAATTGATACCGTACAAGCTCGAATCGGAACCGACGAGCATCATACCGCATCCACTAAGAGTAAAATTCGACTCTGCATGCGATTCGGGCTTCATCCGAGCGACATGAGAGAACTTTCAAGGACAGTACCCGACCGAGTCCAGCGGCTCAGAAGCATGCCATACTATTGATACAAATGCGGTCGATGGCGATCCCCTGACCATGTACACGGTACCCCACGCAGCACGGCAGAAAACGTACACGGCACATTTCTTGTTTCCGACTTGGAGTGCTGCGGAATAATCAGAGTTCCAAGCTAATGCACTTGTAAAAAGTGCGTGAAGTCCTTTTAGTCAAAAGGAGAGCAAGATCTAACATGTGTCTGTTTTGCGTCACTGACTCGACAAGGGGAGTTCAAGCGATTATAAAACTAACAAACAAAATGAGTTTAGAGAGGTTAGAACCTGTTTGCACAGGCCCGTGTCGGTGGATTCATGTGCGAATTAAAGGACCTACACGTGGAAATGTCCCGACTGTGGGAGGACTCCTTGACCAAAATAATCGTGTCAACTAACAGAGTCGTCAACGTAAGTTTCTCGAGTCTTTGGCAAATGCATAGCGTGAATGTTCCATGACATGAACTACTGGGGAGTATCTGACCCTTTATCTTGAACATTCTTCAAGTTATTTCAACTACTAGTAGTACTCACGGTGACGAATGTGAATTATCATTGGAGGGAACTCCATCTGCAAGGACTGACTTAGAGAAGTTTCGAGGGCCAAATAGACGTGTGTTTACAGAGGTACCATCAGGGCAAGAAAGGCATGGTATTTTGGGTGTTCCCCTGTCAAGATGCAGAGAAAATGGTTGACTCTGAGGAAGTGATGCAAACAAGACCGAATCTTCAGGTGACTTGTGACATGTCACCAAGTCCGTGGCGTGGAGACCACCTTCCAAAACGAACGATGAAGATTTGAACGTTGGTCTAGGGCGTCTTATTTCTGAACACAATGAACGGCACGACAGAGGGTATCCAAGAGCCATTCGACCTCATCAGACTTTCGCTAAACGAACGTGTATTCGTCAAGCTGCGCGGTGACCGCGAGCTAAATGGCGTCCTACATGTGCGAGTTCCGTTTGCATCTATGTTTCCACCTCCACTCACTTGATGACTCCACCCTGCTTGCACCTGCATGGATCACCGAATATCGCGACAACAACTGTGTTATAGGCTTATGATGGTCACATGAATCTCATCTTGAGTGATGTTGAGGAGTCGATCTTACTGGTTGACACCAACGAGGTTGCACCTCCGTCTGGGCGAATAAATGCGAGTGCCTTCTCCACTCCACACAGCTCAATTGCTCCGTCTACTCACTTCTATATCTGATTGGATGAACATTTCTCTCTCGATCCTCTTGGGCTTTCGCTTTGTAGGTAGCCAAGCGCAAGATGGAAATGCTCTTCGTCCGTGGAGACGGAGTGATTTTGGTAAGCATGTTTCCCTTTTTTCATTATTTCATTTTGTGCTACTTGAGACTTCAAATGCATCAAATGCGTAAGTCGCATTGCATCGAAAATAATTTATGCAATTACCCTTTCTGTCACGTTAGATTCTCCAGACCCGCTCCTTCATTTTGTTGTAACATTGTTTACTGACTAACGCCGGTTTCCAGGTTTCCCCTCCATCACGAACGTGAAAGGCTCTCCTTATTCGGCCTCCTTTTATATAGCACTTCTACACGAGTCTTCCCGCTCCGTTATTCTCCGCACGAGACCCATTCAAATAAGCCGAATTCCGAAGCACACAATCAGATTATGCGCCATCCTGTCGGTAATGAGACGGCATAAAATCCTTCATGGGGGACCCAGAGATCAGCAGGCACTCTGTTCTTTCTATCTACTTAACATTCCCCACCTAAACTTACCCCAATTGTCGGAAGGTTGGAAGAAGGCGCGTTGAAACTCTTCTCATCTAACCCCTATCCACTGCGTACTCGTTTGGTCATGCTTTCATTCTGTATTTGTGATCTCTTTCACGCTATCTTCTAATCTCCATTATTTCCGTGATAGAACTTTGTGTCTTGTTTTACGGATCTGGGCCCGGGCTCCTTTGGTGATAGAAAAGTCGATCCACCAGTCATCAAGAATAATCGTGCTAGTTCGTTTCGGAACAGATGGACGGAATCTGGGGGGGGGGTGAGTCAATAACGTCCGATACTTCTAAGAAGCATGTATGGCGGGGATCAGTATACGTGTCTAGGTACGTACTACCTCCCCGTCTCACTACATGTGAGAATGGGGATGCAACTCGTCCTTTGGGGATAAACTGGAACGCACGGAAATACAAGGTAGCCAACTTGTCGGACTTATCGCTTTTCTTCTCTTGAATCGATATCCGTTCTCTCAAAGTCTGTGTTGCTCTTCGACAGCCTTGGGACATTCATTTCAAGCGCAATTAAGCCTGCGAGGGCTTGTTCTTCATGTTCCGCTTTGGTTGAACTCTCGGTGCTTGGTAGAGTGGGACGACTTTATGAACTCTACTATGATCTTTATGAAATCTCCGCTTTCATGGAACAGACAGCTGGCAGCTGGGTGCGTTCTCTTCGTTTGCGGTGTCACGTTACTAGGAGATGAGTAATATCGAAGTAAGAGTAAGGACGAGAATACAGTACGTTGCTCATCCGCGTACGTACATAATCCGTCCGCCCGTCCCTCCGTCTATCCGCCTGCCCGTCTATCCATTTGTCCGCGTCGATATCAACACATATGCGCCTCGGACTCTACACACGCCAATTCATTGTTTTATAAGTGCATGAGTAACACGATTCTTCCTCCGGAATACCGTTTGCCCTTCTGTCCTTCGAGTAATAGTAATTTGGGTACGGTGGGTAAATTGGCGGAATTGAGGCTTCTCCTTCAGGTTAAGGTATGTTGTTCCGAGTCGTTCGAGACGAGAACGGTATTTTGCCCGACCGTGTGTATTGTATTCTGTTGTGTTGTGGTGTGTTGTGTTGTGTTGTGTTGTGTTATGTCGTATTGTATTGCGTTATATCGCATTCTATTGCGTAACATGTCGCGCATCACCCGAATAGCTCGAACTTCGCGAAGTCTATCACATTATTAGGAATAGAATCGAGTAGGTAGGGTGGGATGGAGAAGTTGTTTCACAGCACGGTGCATCGGCGCATCGGCACGTTCAGAATCAGAGGCATACACATATGCATGGATAGATAGATAGAATAGGGGAAATTGATATAGTTTGATAGTGATATATTATATTGATGTTAGGAGTGAAGGGGAAGGGAAGGGTAAGAAGAGAAGAGAAGGGAAGGGAACAGAAAGTAATTTGAGATTGTAATGATTTAGCAATGTCAAGTCGATGAGATGTTATATGCTATAAGCTATTTTGTCTCGAAGTCTTGAAATAAAGATAGAACCAATATTAGTATTGTGATATCATTAACGCTCACCTGCGTTATCGTTCGTTATTATCGTACTAATACTTGATATTTTACGGAAATATGGAAAGGGAAAAGGTTCTGCCGCGAAGGTTTAGAGACTATAAAGTGATTTGAGGTAGTTTATCTTGTTGCGTTGGTTGCTGCAGAACTATGTAGTGGAGCAATGTAAGAGTGGGGTTTTGCTGTACTTGTATATGAAAATCCAAGCCCTCGGTCGGAAGTAAGCCTATCTAGATCTGACTGATCTGATGAGTGGGAGGTGAAGATGTACGTATAATTTAGGTCTTGTTTGTAGATTCGAAAAGATTTTCGTGAGATGCCCGAAAAGACCGGGAAGACTCCACAGCCTAGATCTTTCCAAAATGCAAAATGCAAGAGCTGAGCGCTAAGACAAAGAGTAGAGATCTATGGAGTGAGCTTGCCTGGAGTGACCGGATGCAATCTAAGAGACATATCGTATCGTATCGCATCTGAGTAAATTTAGCGAGGTTATCTACTGATTAGATAATTATCGTCTGCAGCAAACCCAATCTCCTGCCACGTACGTCTGGATTCAGAAGAGACGAGTGGAGTCACAGGAGTGACCAGAGAGACTCGGCTCTCCACTTGCCCACGAAGGACAATATCCAATCTTGGTGAAGGACACGTACCACAGGACTGATATGCGCAAGATCCGAGAATTCGACGGGGACGGAGGTATTGAGAAGAGATGAAATGAAGCCATGAAGAGACCGCGCCTGCACAAAGTTCGACCGTTAGAAGATAAGGCCAGGAAGAAGAGGCAGGAACCCGCGGTCCGTTGTCTGTATAACGATGCCCCCAAACGCTATTCACGGCTGCCGAGTGTACTCTGCCCCCCTGTAGCCGGGTAGGAATCAATGAAAGGTGGAGCTTCTATGGAGCATGCACCAATGTGGACATCTTAAAAAGGAAAGGTAATCAGAAGACAAGCGATGAGTCATCGTCTGATTCACACCCCACTGTCACCTGAATACTCTTCTTCTCTTCAACTTCCCCGTCTTTCCTCTTTAGCTAGTCCACTCTGCAAAATGAACCTGCGTTTAAAATCACATTAAATTGCGGGATGGATTCTGCTACTGACGAGCATGCATGTATGCGTTTTATGAGTGGTACAAGTTATGAAAATCGGGGTTGATGGAGAATAGATGTCGACTTGCTGATTGATACATTGATTATCTAATTCTGCAACAAGTCGAAAAGGTTCTCTTCACTTACATACATACATACATACCCCCGTGCCTCTCGTCCCTTCCTTCCTCCACCACATCCCCATCCTCACTCTCCATCGCGCCCTCCTAGGCTGCATCCAGATGCCTCCATGCCCCTAAAGTTCGCTCAAGAAAAGCCAGACCGCGACCGTCTAAGGGATCCCAATCTTCCAAAACAACCAAACGTACTCTTAGCCGCCGAACTCCCTTACAGGGTCAATGCTATCCCGCCCTCAGCAAGATCAGCTCATTTCTCGAAAGCATCTAGCTCAACCGCGACACAATCCGCTTCTGCATCCAACTACAGTAAGTTTCTATCTCCTTGGTTTCCTTTCCCCCTTTTTTTCTCTGTCATGTTATGGGTATATGGGATTGACGCGTCAGATGTTCCATACCGACAACGACTCGTCGCGGCAGCTCTCGGGCCAACAGAAGACCCTCACTCAAGTAACGACAGTAGTAGCGCTCCGTCGTCCAATGCATTATCTTCCAGTGTCACGACAAGTGCCACAAGCAGTGGTAGTAGTCATGGAGCCTCAAAAGGCAAAGTAAAGGTCCTTTCGGCGGATGCGCTCTCCACGACGGCGACAGCCACTCGCGCGGCACCACCGGTTATCTCGACCACCGCCGCACCAGTCGCAGATGTGGCGGAAATCGATCCTAACGCATCGTACTTTGAACGCCTTATGGTACACAACGCTAACACTTTACCAGTACCCGGGCAGTCATACTTTGAAAGACGACGCACGATATGGACAACTGCGCCACCCATTCCTCCGACTCCCTCATCTCCGTCACCATCGCGAGTAAAACTTGAGGCCTTGTTAAGCCAGCCGGGTGCTGTGGAAAGCGAAGAAGTTTGGCGAGCAGGCTTGAAGAATGTATGGAAAGGTCTTGTCGGTGGAAACCAATTGCGGAAACGCCTTCCGTTAGCAATTGTGGTGAGTTTTCTCTCCCAATACACGTCTCGTGATTTATATACAAAGTTTGATATCTAATTGATACGTTTAAGTTGAAAATATTACAAGCTGGATGGTTGCGTGACGGGACCTGGCCAGAGGGAATGGTGCCACCACTTTGGGATCAACCCATACCAGTACCCCCATCAACCTCTTCCCCACAGTATGATCCGTCCCAAGCACAACATCAGCGACGCGCACATGAGCAAGAAGCATATGCGGCTGCTCTACAAGCACGTGCGTCCGCGGAACAAAACAGCGGGTCAGCGCAGATGATGCACATACAGGCATACGCGATAATGGGACTCCAGGGAGGGATTCCACCAGGATACAGCCCGAGCTCGGGAGACGCGCCTGAAGAAGGATATTATGCTATGCCATATGTGTACTCAGAGACAACTCCGCCTCCCGGAGAAAACGACACAGATCAGAGAATGCAAGGCCTTGAACCGGCGGAAAGGAGAGAAAGAGAAGATGTGCCCCCTCTAACTCCTCTAAAACGTGGACAGGAAGTGGAATCCGAGATGGACACGGAGGACGAGATGGAGGAGGGAGATGATTCGAGGACACAAGGTGTTGTTGGGACTGGCGACGGGCGACACGAAGGCGGGTAAACCGACTGAAAGATGAAATTGCCTCAAGGACGCGTACGCGTCTCGTCTACAGGCATTAACTGGGCCGGCGTATCTTTAGTGCGGGCGATCTCTTTAAAACGGATTCTTTGGATTGTCGTCTTTGATGATCTCTCACCCTTTTGTTCGGGGCCTTTTTCATTCGTCTTGTCGTCGTTCAGGTACGGGACTAGTACTATGCGAGATGCATTTTGCATGTGTTTTTTCCCGACACCTTTGGTGCTGTTCGACGGTGGGTCTGTGATGGTCTGTATATGCATCCTTCGTGTCCATACTGTTGGTGTCCGGTCCGACTCCTCGTCTCTTTTGGCGTCTATATGCATGCTCTCTCTCTCCTCCTCTTCAGGGTATGGGTATCCTCTTTCTCCCTTCTTCGGTACGGCTCGATACTCATTTGCTTCAGCTCTCGCCTCACGTGTCATACTCATTTTCCAGTTCAGTCCCGATTCCTCCTCACCTCATCTCATGTATTCAAGACCTTCAGCATCACATTACGACTTATTCATTCCTCATCTCACACTTTTTTCATACCTCACACACGCACTGGGACTGGAGGGACAAATCAAACCAGTCAATACTCTGTCGCGCACAAATGTCATATTGGTCAAATCCCTTCATACACATTGATCCACATATAAATCCTTAGTTTCTCTTTCTTACGTTGGATGTGGTATGGTTGTATGGTGGGTTGCGTGTGCGGTTACGCTGGTTTTGTCTTTTGTCTCTTTGATTCTTTGATCCCCACTCTTTGATATATTCTATTCGTATCGCTTTTTCCCATCGTATATAGTATATCCTCAGTCATTCCTATTCGTACCCCCGTCCAAGCGCCGAATCTTACTTCCTTCCATCCTTCCGCTTTTACCTTCTTTTACTCTCATGCTGCCTTGCATTTCTACACTCTGTACTGATGCAATTTTGTTTTTGAGTACATACGTTATCTATATAGCATCTCTTCTCTTCTCTTTACGTCACGTCACCTCTTCACTCCTCTTCACTCCTCTTCACCTCTTCACTTCCATTCGCCTCTTCGTCGCCTCTCCGTTTCCTTTGTTTCCTCTGTTATTCCGTGGTCGTGGTCGTGGTCGTGATCACCTGTGTCAGTCAGTCAGTCTTTCTGTCTGTGTCCGTCCTTCCCCGGTTTCCTTCCCTTCCGGTTCGGTTCGGTTCGGTTCGGTGTATTGATCCTGTATTTTTTCGTGTTCCTCGTAATATTCCTCGTATTTGTAGTTTGTAGTTCAAAGCTCAAAGCTCATGATTCATGGTTCACATACGTACGTGTCCCACTGTCCCATGTCATGTTCTTCAGCACTAGTACTGTCATTACATATCAATATTGTGTTTCTTACAATAAATAACCATGCGAGTCATCACACAGGTACACAGATACGCAGGACATAGGCACACAAGTCAAGAGCCAAGAGTCACGAATCAGAAGTCAGAAGTCATGAGTTTACACCCGTTCAACCGTTACGCCCTTCCCGCCCTTCCTGGTCACTATGTAGTACTTCCAACTCTCATCCACCCGCACTTCCATTTCCGACTAACTTGTTTCCCCATTCCTTTTCGCATTTTGCATTTTGCATTTCGCATTTCGTATTTCGTATTTCCCCATACCCCCCGCTTCGCATGCTTGAACCGTGACCGTGACCGTGTTTCCGGATTTGATGTGATATGATATGAAGAAGGAGAGGATGGGGAGAAGAAGGAGAAGAAGAGGAGAAGAAGAGAAAGAGAAAGAGAAAGAGAAAGAGAAAGAGAAAGAGAAAGAGCCCTAGGACAAACAATAAGAACATGAAGACAGGAGACCTGTACAAAACACAACCCCCCCGGTGGGGAGGGACTCCGAGTCTCCGAGTCGGAGATCAGAGGTCGGAGTTTTACATGACATGTAAAACATCGATATCTAAAAAACATAAAAACATAAAAACATAAAATATACACATAAAAACATACACATAAACATCCAAACAAAAGTATATACATCCATCCATCCATCCTTCCATCCGTGGACTGCATGACTGCTGATGTTATGTAAAGCTAATATTGTTGACTTGCCTTTCGGGAGACTCGAATCCCGAATCTAATCTCGAATCTCGAAAATCAACCCAGCCCGACCTTCGGAGCACAACTCTAACTGTTACTGCAGCACGACCACGACATCCCACTTCCGTATGCCTATCATAAGTACTAGAATATTCAACTCCGACTCTAGTGACCTATGCAACGCAAATTGAAAGTACCAGTCAACATCCCACACCCATCTTCTTCACTCCCCCAAGACTGAGATATACGGTGATTATTCGAAGAAACAACCTGTGCGTTCTAGTCTTGTCAGAGGTGAGCCACACAGTTTGCCCCTTTTACTCATGGGTAAAGAAAGAATAAATACACCGCCACTGACGATATGTCCTTACATAATTATCGCCGAATCCTTCAACATGTACCTTTCCGATCGACCCGAAATGTCGTACAACTGGACTTCAAAGGCATCATGGAGTCAAGGCACGAGAACGAGCTCAGTCCTCAGTCCGCCTGCACACAAAGGCTCTTGCCGAAATTTGTTTGATTGGACTGGACTGGAAGAAGACATGCTAAGGCAAAATCGAAACGGCAACAAAACGAGCCAGAAACCACGTTGGATACCACTCAACTCTTTCCATTAACGCCGCACATCGAGACAAAAGGAAAACCCGTACCCGTAGCGTGGAGAGAAGGGCGAGAAAGTAGGATAGGGGGAGGGAGAGGGTCGAAGGACGTACGAGCAACGAAATAAAGAGAATGATAATCGGACTAATGCGCGGTTTACACAATGCGTGGTTTTAAGCTATCAACACAGGTGCGAGAGAAGATAGAAGGAATTTAAGGAGCCTCCTCGTCTTCAGCGGGCTCCCCCTTTTCCTGTTTCTCTGTTTGATACGTTTTAGAAGATGAAAAATTCTTAGTTAACGAGGACTCACCTATGTCTGATGTCCAGAGAGTAAGGTTGTCTCGGAGAAGTTGCATGATAAGAGTTGAATCCTTATAGCTCTCTTCCGATAGGGTGTCCAGCTCAGCGATGGCATCATCAAATGCCTGCTTGGCAAGATGGCACGCGCGATCAGGGCTGTTGAGAATCTCGTAGTAGAACACGGAGAAGTTCAGTGCGAGACCAAGACGAATGGGGTGGGTAGGCGGAAGCTCCGTGACGGCAACGTCTGATGCGGCCTTGTAGGCCTCCAATGACTTGTCGGCACTCTCCTTGCGCTTGTCGCCGGTTGCGAATTCGGCAAGGTAACGATGATAGTCACCCATCCTGAAATTATGCGTGAGAACGAAGTTACATTTACGGTAACGCATATGCCATACATCTTGTGATAGAACACCTTAGACTCGCCAGACGCGGCCGAAGGGATGAGATGCTTGTCAAGCACGTCAAGGATATCTTCACAAATCTTTGCGAGTTCGCTTTCGATCTTCTCCCTGTAGCCCTTGATCATAGCAACCTGGGCCTCGTTGCCCTTTGACTCCTCCTTCTGCTCAATGGAGGAGACAATGCGCCACGACGCACGACGCGCACCAATTACGTTCTTGTACGCAACCGAGAGAAGATTACGCTCTTCGACGGTGAGCTCTTGATCAGAAGACGCGACGCGCTTCATGTTGTCAACCATTTCTGCACGTGCGTATATAAGCATCAAAACAGAGACGCGTCAACGCGTGCGCGACCGACCTTCATAGCGCTCAGCTTGCTCAGCGAGCTTGGCGAGGTAGACAGAGTCTTCACGAGATTCCGACATCTAGACGCGACGTCAGATACGTGGCAAACACGAAGATAACGCGTCGGAAGACCCACGGTAATGGCTTATAGTAAGGATGTAATCTACAGAAAGAAGTGCAGTCAGAGGCGTGGAACGCGAGAATAGAGAGCTGCAGATGTTCGGGATGTCGAGCGGGACGCAGACGGTGACGAAAAGACTTACGAGGAGGAGAGCGCTGGAGATATGAGATGGTAGTGGTCTGGAGTAAAGAGGATGAATCAATAAAATGGGTGCTGGGCAGAGGGTTGGGTCGAGGGTTCCAACCAAATAAGACCAAATGCCGACATCTGCGGCAATACGTTCTCACGCCATCCCATCAGTCCTCACTTGTTTTTGTGCGAATCATAGCAGCTCTGCTACTAATAACGACTCGCTGAACTTTGAGTAGAACTCACTTTTTCCGGCTTCATTACAGTATGCAATTATAAACGCGGACGTGGCCAGCACGTTGTATGCACACCTCCTGTGAATTGATTACCAAAGCAAGCCGCTGAACCGGGGATCAGTTCCGGGAATCCGATGATCTATGGTGTCGTGGGAACATGATTAACGCCAAATTAGGATTATCCCGCCTAATGCCTTGTGCTTTCGTCAAAATTCACATACTAAACGCTGTGGTGAATGTGTGAGGGTGGGGCGTAAGAATATCAATGTCCATGAAACTTAGTGATAATTTGAGACTGTGATTTCGTCTTTTGCAGTAGAGTACTGTACGCATCTGTACGGGTGCAACAGAGACGACTGCGTTACAGCAGCGAAACTGCCAACCAGGGCAGGGTTACACGTTACAGAGCCTATTCCAGGCAACTAAAACAACCGGATGAAGACGATAGGTCCGAAATAGCTTCCGAAAGAGGGATGCCACACGCCCGGAAACACCTTTTCTGGAAGTGCGATTTACTTCCCGCCCAAGAACATACCAAATATAGGCAAACTGAGCTACCCCAGAGGAAATTCGGAAGATTTTTCTGCGTTACGGCCTTTATGAAGCAACCCGACCCTTGCGTTACACGTTACACCAAGCAACGCAACCAAGGCTGCGTTACCGTTACGGTTGCACCCGTACAGATGCGTACAGTAGATAAGACACCAAGGAAATGGCAGATAACCATAACTGGCACGCGTAGAACCAAGCGGATCTTCGCGTCCTTTTCGTCGGGTTCACTGTATTGGTGCTGCACTCGTCAGTACGTGCACTGCATGCTTTTCTCTTGAAACGCGTTTCGCTAGACGGCTTTCCTTCGTTATCCTTCTGACGCCATCATCATGGCATCCAACGGGGACGTGAAGGGCGTCAACCGGCGTCCTTCAGCATCGGCAACCAGCACCATCATGCAGACAAACACTGTCTCGATAAGTAGCACTCGTATCCATCGCAGTAACGAGTCGCACCACGGATTTATCGGCGTCCATCCCACAAATGCTGGCCCAACTGGTTTTACACCTGCGACCGCTTCTGGTTCTCCCCAAAGCAAGGCGGTTTTGGCTCTCATCAAGCGGCTCACTGCAAAGGTGATTGCACAGTGTAGCCTGTGTTCAACTAAGCGTACTTATTGCAACACAAAGCTTCCATGTTATTCTGGAATTGCTTTAGTGGACTTGGAGGCAGACCGTGCCGTGCAGAACATCATCGAGACCCTCGTCGAGATGGCTAAGCACGCTCTAGATATCATAATTTGGAAGCTTTCGCAGGACTTGGAAAGCCTTGCAAAGGTGAGTGCTACTTATTCAGGCCCAACCATCGCCCAGTTGCAGTGGTGTTGCTGCTGTTCCCTACGCTACGCTTTAATTGGTGCCCGAAATTGATAATGTCTGTTCTCTAGCTTGATGCTACTGGCCAGCGAGCTCTATATATCCTTCAGTCTGAGCTATTCTTACTGAAAGTTATGTCTGTTACACTCTCATGTCGATGGCAACATCGTAGCGTACCACACAAGGCAGCAGGGGAGTCCACTAGCGATTTCCGTGATGGCGCTTCCTCTCCCACACCAGCATCATCCTATACACAGAATTCCAAGAAGAGTCACACGGGAACTCGCTTCTCGACACCGTCGCTCAGCCTCGAAGCTCCTGCACTCGACGAGAACTGCGCCCGCTGGCTCGTAAGCGTGATGATACTTCTTCTCCGTCAAGCTGCCCCTCGCGATGATCGCACTAAAGCCTACGACAACCTCAGTAGTGATGCGAATCTATATGGATTTGAGTCGATTAACAGCGATGATGGCCTGCGACATGCAGACGACATGCCGTGGATTCCCCCCTCCGATGGTGATCAAGCACCTCCTACCGGCCACTTACCTCATAAGTCACCATCTATGACCTCGGTCTCGTCCAATGCCTCCGCGCCAATACCGCTCGCTCGCTCAGCACTCGGCTTTCAGCGAACTCCCCGTACGCTGACGATGTCTTCGCTCCCGCTCTACTCGCTCATAACTGAGTGGGCCGGGAATATCGTGTATTTACTATCGGCAGCGAACTGGGGGGTTGTACTAAGCAAGATCAGAGGCAAAATCCACTCTCTTGCGCGGTCGTCTCCGGAGGAGTCCCAGGACTATACGGATCTGCAGTTGATGCAGCACTGCGCTTTGGACAGAAACAGATTGGTGGCCATCCTTCAAGGTAATTGTTAGTTCCATGACTCTAAAAACACCCTAACAATGTATGATCAGAGTTATCATCGTTGCTCGTGAACATGAAAGCGGAAGCACAATGTGCCGTCGCAACTTTCCTCCGACGAGCAATCTGGAATTGGATAGAGACATTCCCCAGTGAATTCATTGAAATGTGCAACGGCCAGCGTAAACTCGATGGCGCTCCGGAACGCGTCTTCGATTTATTTTTGCAGATTGAAAATGAACAGAACAAGAGGATCTTGTGGCCAACGTTGTGTGTTTTGCTTCTTTTGAGTCACGATCGGACGAAGCAGGTCTCCCTCCAGTTCGACCCTCATCTACGGAACAAAAGCTCTCAAAACAAGAAGGTCTGTTCCGACCAGTACGCCTTTATGTTGATATTCGTTCTAATTGTGGGGCATTGTAGGAGCTTGTCTTTCTTGACAAAATTCAGAAGAACACAGCAGCCACATCTAAGCTCACTGAGACCGCTATTCTGTGCCACGTTGATTTGTTACGTGCAGCTTCCTACGTCCCCGCCGAGCATGATGTGACTATTAGAAATGTTGCTATGGAGGTGGCCCACGGGATGAAGGTAATAACTCATTTGCCTGATACGGTTCCTGGTTCTCATTTCTCGATTCTGTAGGAACGCTTATGGAAAGCGGTGCATGGACGCCCTTTCTTTGAGGCGACTGACCCGATAGATGTTGCCCTCCATGCCGATATAATCGTCGGCCTCTCCCGTTTCCTTCCCGAGGATGACTATATGGGAATCATTAATGCATGTCTCGAACCCGACCGATCTGACGCTGTGAAGATTGTGGCCGTCAAAGCGCTTATTATACTAGCCCAACAGGTGAGATCGGGTGCTTGGAAGTCATTGTTTGTATCTGACACATGCTCTCTAAGGCATCGAAGTGGCCGCATCTTAAGCCGGTAAGGAATGAGCAACTGATTGATCGCGTTCGACGAGTTTATCAGGTAAGTGGGGCCTGACTTCTCTGCCTTGTCTCTTCTAATGACTTCGTGTAGAGTTCTGTCTCTCGATATAATGAGAAAGATGCATTGGGAGTCATGAAGCGCAGTGCATCACGACCCATAATGAAGAGATTCAGTTCAGAAGCTATTTCCGAAAGGGAACTTCTCATTCTCTCCATTTTTTGTTTATACAGATACGATGCTTTGTTCTTCCCTGTTTTACATACAACATCCGACAGCTTCCAATGGTTCTCTGATGTTTCTCAGCTTCTGCGAGATCCGGGTAACACTGCACTTCCCTTGTCCGCCCTCCGGACTTTCTCTCATGAAGCGAACTGGATGTTGGGGCAACCAGTGGGAGACCCGCATCATGAAGCAGCAAAGTTTTGGCTTGGTACAACAGTGTAAGTCGAAACGCAACACGTCGACCGTAGCGAAGTAACGATCCTTTTACTGCAGTCCTGTTATGTTGCACATTTCAGCCGTACGACTTCTTGATACTCGCGACAGCCCGTTCGAGCAAAGAATGATAGCAGAAATGCTTTATTATTATACTGGCCTGTTCAGGAAGGCCATCGAGGTGAGTGTTCAAAACGTTCGCTAGATTACCTTTTGACTAAGCACGAAATAGGGTGGCATTACAAACGACTGGGATTTCTCAAAAGGTCGTCTTCCGGAAATCGTCATCGCAGAAGTGGCTTTTCTCGTCACTTTAACGTCAGTTGATACCGCGGTTTCATTGGTAGCAGCGAAAGGTCTGCGCGAGATTGCTATAGCGGAGTGTCTACCAAACCCAAGCCGCGACATCGAAGAAAGCGACGAGTGTGCTAAACGGTACCCGCTTTACGAGCAGCTTGGTGATCCGTCCGTCTTAGTTGTTGGTATGTTCATACGGCTAGAACTACTTACACTACGCATTTTATTAATCTATATCAGGCCGCGTGGCTCAACAAAAGCGGATTCGAAAGTTACTACGATTAGTTACGACCCCCTGTCCCCTATATGCGGCAGCCTGGCACGAGTGTTATATCAGATGGGCTGCCCTAAGGGACTGGATGGGGAGCCGACCTCAAGCTATGACAGACTTTGATATCCATTCCAATTTCAGACCCGCGGGTGACTTGTCGATGTGTTCTGAAGTACGCACTTTCTCGTAACCCAAGAAACTTGTATGCTGAAGAAACACCGTCTTCCAGGAACGCTTCTATCAATGGCAAAATCTGACACTCTTCATGGCTTCCTTCAGCACACAGTCTATATTGGAGGAACGAACATCAGAAGTGCTGGCAGCCTTTGAGAGTTACGAGCTTCCTGATCGCTTGCGCGTCTCTCATGATGGAAATTACATGTTGAACGATTTCATGGCGACTACCGTAGACCTGCTGGTGTCCGATATACCTTTGGCGCGGGATACTGCGAAAGAAGCACTTGGATCGGAACTGAATCCACGTTTGTTTCCTAGGTTGTTCAAGCACTTGAATGAGTGAGTCGCAGAATTACATGGACACATAGAATTTATTCTGATGTCTTCATTTAGTATGGTTGATGATGTCGCAAGGATGAGCAACGAAAGCCTAGGGTTGCAAAGCGAAGAGGAACTTCTCCTTTTGTTTTTCGAACAGGTCGGTTACTCGTAATTTTCCGTCCTTGTTTAAAGGCTAATGGGGTCATTGTAGCTTGTTACCGTTCTCAAGCTTCTTGTTGACCGCGCTGATGCGCCAGCTGAAGATTTCCTTGCGAATCAGGACTTAAGTCAAGCATTGTTGACATTGACGAAATTTCTGGAGCGTTTCCGGGATGGAGACTTACTTCGGTTCAAGATGAAGTTCTGCAACTTCTGTGAGGTTGCATGTGGGCGCGGGGAATCATTTGGTCTTCGGACTGACGATTTTGTGCGCAATAACCTTCTCAATGTTATAGTCGAATGGTTCGAACCAGAAGTATGCACAAAAGATTATTCCTTTATAGTTCCTTGCTGATGGGTCTGTGCAACAAGGGAATTGGACACGACGACTTCCAACTTATGCGCCTACGGCATGAAGCCAATGTAGCAGCCTTGCGTACTGTAGTCAGATTGCTGGAACGCCTCCGACTTCAGCCCATTGACATTTCGACGGGAGACGACGCTGCCCACGTCATATCAAGACGCTATCTTCGTTATCAGACTGTTCTTCTACATGGTCTCCGCTTTGACCCATTATCGGAGCCTTCCGTGAGTCCAACTGAGTGTATTCATTAGCGTGTCCTAACACATGCGAAAAATAGATCGACGAAGATAGGAGCTCTCAGCATTCATCAGGCCAGGTCTGTGATTATTCGTGATAACTGCTAGATCGTTCACTGAATGTCGTATACAGCGCAAGAACAACGCCGAGAAGGGTGGCTTACGTGACCTTATCATCAGTGGACTGGCTCATTTATTGTCTATGAATACCGATATCGGACTGAAGCATTTTTTGCCACTCGGCTACGACCCAGATCCGACCAAGCGTGCCGTCTTCTGTCGAGTTATTTCGCGCGTCATGGATCTCGGGGGCCGCTTGGAGACACAGAATGACTCCATGGTTGCAGGGCGTCGTTCGAGAATAGGAGAGGTTTGTTGGTCCTTAATGTATCACCATTGCAAAGCTCAAGGATATTGCTTTCCTAGTTGGTCAAAAGCTGCGACGTAAGTGACTAGCACGACGGGAATGGGCTAAAACTGACCATCTTGCAGATGATACTTGTCTTAGCTATCTGCGAGACCTGCCCACCGAGCGAAGTGGACGTCATCTTACCTGTCTTGCTGAACCTCTTTGATTCTAGGGCTTCACTTCTTGACTTACTCAAGCTGTTAATTGAGCGGGAAGTTAAAACTACATGTACGTCATCTATCTTGGTTCTCTCTGTATCTAACACGTAATTCTCTTGCAGCGAACGAGGTTAGTTTGTTCAGGGATAACTCGATGCGCATGAAGCTTGTATGTGCCTTCGCGAGAATTCATGGCTACGACTACCTTCGTAGGCTCGTCAAACCGTTGCTAGACATGATGTGTCAACCTCGACATGAAACATCAACATTCATCCTTGACCCTGCGAAGACAACGGAGGAGGATGTCGAAAACAACAGGAAAGCTATCAAGATTCTTGCAGAAAACTTCTTGACTCTCGTTTGTGATTCTGCTAACACGATGCCACTGTGCGTATTGTTCGGAAGATCGTACTGAGTCGAGCATACTAATTGTACGATAGGATGCTGCGGGAAGTTTGTGCACATATATCTCAGACCGTGTACGTTCACATTCTCTCGTAAGACACAGCGAAATTCTCACTCTGTTGAGCAGCGCCGAGATCTGGCCAGAGGCTAAGTTTGCAGCGCTTGGCGCTTTCATTTTTCTGCGGTATGTACTATCGCTCTTCGTTCCGACTTTCCTCTGATACTTTATAGATTCATATCTCCCGCTCTCGTTTCGCCCGAGACAATCGACATAGAGCTTCCCCCTGATCACGTCAGGATCCGCCGTGGTTTACTGGCAGTAACCAAGATCATACAGAACCTTGCCAATAACGTTCGGTTTGGGAAAGAGGCACACATGATGTGCTTCAATGACTTCTTGACTGATAATATTGTCCGTGTCATGCGGTTCCTCACGGACATCGTCGTAAGTGATAGTCTACCTCTCGTTATCATCAATATTTCTCACTGTTCTACTCTTCAGAAACTCAACGCAAATACTGTCGAAGAAGATCCGAGCGAGTGGCAAGGTGGAGCCTTCGACGAGACAGATGCAATCGTTTTGCATCGATTTTTTGAAAAACACGCTGATAAAGTCGGGAAGGAGCTTCTAAGTCTTTCCAAGTCGACCAAGGAAAGTGAAGCAGCGGTTATTGGCGGAAAGAAGGCGTGGGACAACTTGTGCGCCGCGCTGGTAGAGATGGGCCAACCCGTCGAAGTTCCCCTTCTAAGTTCTCTCGGTTCGTCCGAACCAGGCGTGTATAGAGACTTCATGAGTCGGAATGCCGATCGGAATGTGGAGCCGGTCAGGTCACTGTTCACCAAAGTTGCTGTGAAGGTAAGTAAATAGCTTGTCTGAGAATTTCGTAGCTAATTGCCATACAACAGGACGATGTCGTCATATACCTCCTTCCTGTATGCCAACTGGACATCGAAGTGCTTGATTTTGAGCTACTGGTGTTCCATATTTTCAAGGCACGTTGACATGTGTATATTCCAGGGTCATTGGCTAACTTCCGCCCGCAGACTACGATGAATCCTATTCAGGATGACAAGCAAATCGAGCTGATCATCGATTGTACGAATTATACGACAGCATCCGAAATACCTATGCAGTGGTTCAAGTTCTTCATTGAACTCACGCCAAGTGACTTGCGTGCGCGGTTCAGAAACGCATACATACTAAATTGCAACTTGCCTATGCAGCGCTTCCTTCGCAAGCTCTATAACATCTGTTCTGGTTTGTCTGGTCTAGCTAGTTTGACTGCTTTCTTCTGACAGACTGCTAGGAATATTCTCAGTGGAGATACACCCTAAGATGAGTGTATCGGAGCTTTCCGAAGCTGTACACTGCAATCTGGCGGATGCGTTAAAGACTGCATGTGAGTATTCATGCAAGGTTATCTTGTGCGTGGCTCACGCAACGTTTCTTAGATAACTTAGAGCAGGAAGAAAGGGAGGTCTTCAAGGAAGTCATGCTTCGCCAGGCGCACCTTATGAAAGTTCCCGTAAACCTCGCTGTCGCACAGTCGCACTTGCGAATTGATTCCGTAAGCTTGAGACTCAACAAAACTTGTCCTACGCTAAAGCATACCTTAGGTCAAGGCACAGAACGTGTACGCACAGTTCTCATGCAGAACGACAGAGATTATACCGTTTGGAGATATTGGTGACATCTATAACGTGTCGACAGGGCGAGATGCAAACGAGTTCATTATTAGACGGAATCGGAACGGTGGCACACTGTACTTCTCGTCGCCGGAACGGGATCATATCGTCAAGGTCTGCAATATCATGTCCATGAATACTTGGAAGGCAAGATACTGACTATTGGTCCTAGGCCATACGTTCCGCAAAGAGTCGAATGAATGTCAATCGTGCCGTATTCTTTGACCGCTTCTCGAGGTTATCGAACGTTTCGGCCGCGTTGCTGAATATCGGAATGCTAAACGCCCAACACGAGCATCCTGATTTGCGAAGCTCCGCCTACAATTTACTGAGAGCGGTGTGTTCTTCCATCAGTTTTGACACGGAGAGCATGCTGCCATCATCAGGTAAGCCTTATTCGTAGTACCCTTGGTAATTGTTAGCTGATGCAATGAAAGGTGGCTTCATCCCTGGCGATCCGATGGCACTCGTCATGCACCTGAGTGAAAAGCTATCCGTTTTTGCTCCAGAGTTGACTCTCGATTTCATCTCGCAAGTCGTTTTGGAGCTGGACAAGACTACGACACCGCAGAAGGCCCTTTGCATCAGGTATACAGCCCCGTGGATAAAGAATTTGAACAGATTCTGCGATCCCATCAGTGATTTGTACGAACTCTCAGGAGCTAGACTTAGAGATTGCGTAAGGCTCTTGCTTGACCTGACCGTCAGAGACGCGGATGTGGGTGAACCTATCATGTGCTATTACGTCCGAGTCTAACCAGCTCTTTCCAGGCCTGTTATGTTACCATCCGCCTTATTTGGCCAGAAATCGGAAAACTTGATGGTGGCGTCGTAAACGTCGTCTTGGACGAGGTGATGCGTGCCGCTGTAGATGGAGGCCTAGGTTCGGCGAGATGCGAAGTGATGGCCGAAATCATCACTCACATGTGCTGCAAGAGCGCTCGTGGGCGTATTTTGGCAAAGCTTCGCAAGGTCCGTATTTCAGCCAAATCAATAAAATTAATTTCTTTGCTGAAAGCGTTGAAAGGCTCTGGGGAAGACGTCTACGAAACCGAGCAAGACCCTGGATAAGAATATTCATTGGAACGAGATCACGGCTTATTCGAGACTAGCTCTTGGCACAGGGCACGCAAACGAGCACGGCCTTCAAATTCAGATACTTGTACCAGAAATTCTCCACCTTGTCACTCTTCTGGCGAGCCAAGGGGACGCAGTCATGCGTAATACCGTCTACGGACTTGCGCTTCAGCTTTTCCAATCATTATACTACATGCACGCGGAAGACTCGAACATATCATCGGAAGTCAGGGCTCTCTTGGACGAACTTTCCACTGTAGAGGTTGTTCGATTGTTCGGGCTCACTCACTCCTCGAATACCAGTGAATATGTGCCGTTTGATGGCCAAGATAGTCGAGCATTGCTAGAAGGCTTATCACGCTGGTTGTTGAAGGCATCAGCGATATGTGCGGCAAATTCTGGTAGGAATAGTAGATGATAACTCTCTTTTGAGAAAGAAGCTGATCGACACCTTCATTCCAGGTCTAGCAAACGTATGGCGGGCACGGTGGATGGGACTCTTGACTGCCACCGCCTTTCAACTCTCCCCTAGCGTACAACCGCGGGCTTTCATTGTTATGGGTGTCTTAGCATCGTCGGACGTGGACGATGACTTACTATATCAGATGCTGGTCGCCCTGCGCAGCGCGATGAAGATGGCAGATGAATCCGATACTCAATGTGTTGTCAGCATGCTCAACTGCATTTGCAAAGTCGTTCCATCTCTACCGGAAAGCTCCCGATACATTGGCACACTGTTCTGGCTTGCGGTTGCTCTCCTGCAATCCAGCCTCGCGGCGTTCTACAAGGAGGCGAACGATTTATTGTGTTCATGCGTTATTACTTTACAGCAGCAGAACGCTTTCGCTGAGAAGGGATTCACGGCCACTCTACTTGAGGCCCGGACATGTCTGGAAGAGATCCAAGCGCAACTAGATCAGCTGCTCGGGCTTTCATTCGAATCCGACTTTTCATTCTCCTTAGCAGCTGTTATCTTTAAGGGCATTCGTCGACCTAATCTCCGGAAATCAGCGGAGAAGGCGCTTCGCTGTCTTCTTACCACGGCCGTGTCGACCTTGCCTGAACCAACATCAACAGATGCACCCGTGCATAGTGAAGTGCTGGGCTACTTCGTCGCACTTCTATCCATCTCAACAACCATCCCGGAATACGAAAAGCTTCTGTTTGAAGCGCAAGTAGGTGAAGAATGGTGGCCGAAAAAGGATGAAGATATGTTCGATGGCCTTGAGGACACGAATGATCAACTACCGAAAATCTCATTCGATGTGTTGGGATGCCATGACCATCAATCGGCACTTCTCGCAATTTCGTTCTTGGGTTCTATGCTTTCGAGCGCTCAAGTCGATGACGCAGAGTCGCAGATGCTGTTCCTAATTATGAAGGACGCAGTTGCGATTTTCCCCGAGGTTGTTTCACTTTCGTAAGTAACGGTAGTCGAATAGATGTGGCATAGATTATTGACATTTGACCATTCTATAGCTACGATGGCCTGCAAGACAAAATCTATGACATCTTCACCACGTCAACCAACCCATCTGTATTATCCTCTGCATCGGCAGTGTTCCGTGTAGCAATGGAGGATGCCTCTCATACAGCCTTTATGAAAGGTTCCACCTCTACGCTGAGCACGCTCGATGAAGATGCTACATACGGACAGCGCCAGCTCCATGCGCTGGAGGAAATAAACATGCAGGGCCTGGCAAATACGTTCCAGTTTTTGCCTCTGAATCGTGGACACGTTACAAAGGTGCTGAATTGGTTCCCGGAATTGATAACCAAGATCATAGAATGATTCAAAAAATTGCGGGATGCGATACGAGCTGGTGGATTGGAAGTACAACCCAAAACGTTGGACGATCTCACCCTTCATTCAGTCTGTTTATTACTTTCTTTCTTGTACTACGTTTCTTGGCCTTCCCTTCAATCCTGCTTCTCTTTCAGTTGTTACTGTTGACCATCATCGTCAATCCCTTCCCACTTATTCGGATGCAGGTGCATCAATCGGTCTGTATGTCTGTATCTTTCGATTTAAAGCATTGCTCATTCCTCCAGTCGGTATTTTTCGTTTTTCTGGCATTCGTATTCGGTAGCTAATAGGCATGTCGTATCACATATTAGTTGTATTATACAAGTGCTCATTTCTAGTACTTCCTATCTGAGTCGTGAGTAATCTACAAACATCCCATTCAACAACTCTAGATTCTCTATTCTGGCGCGGAGCGTATCATGTATATGTACTTCTGGCGGCACAGAGCCAGGGGTGATGCACCAAGTAGTCGTCTCTACAAGCTCCTCACGAATGAACCAAAATTAATCGTTGGATTTATCATCCCGCTTCCGCTTGACCGCCTGATTCATGGCCTGAGTCAGTCAGTCTCCTGTACGAAGCCCAGCCAATAACAATACTCTGCACCTATCCTCCAGAAAGGTCAGCGTAAGGATTAAGTTTGCTCCGTGTCCGAGTCTTAGGTCTCAGTGGACGACAAGCTGACGTAATCTAGAAAGTGATATAATGAGTTTCGTAATAATATATAATATTCCTTCACTCGCCCTATCCCGTCCCATCGATCTTATTCTTCACCCACCACCATCTCCCCCTTCCCGTTATTTTCCTCCTTCACCCCTCTCGCCCGTCATGCCCGTCAATGGCTTTGAAAAGCAAAAACTCATCGTCGTCTCCATCGTCGTCTCAAACAGACTTCCAGTAAAAATCTTGAAGGACAGCAAAGGCGAGTACCACTTCAAGATGTCCTCTGGTGGTCTCGTCTCCGCCCTTTCCGGCTGCAAAAAGACGATGACTTGGCCGATCGCCATTACAATGGCTTCTCTAATTCGATACTCTGGCCCCTCTTTCATTGTCACCCAGGCGAAATGAACTTTGACGAGGAGAATTGTCTGGCATACCGACAAGCAAACCTCAAATTCGCGGAGGTCGTTCGGACACAGTTAAAGAGTGGCGACATCGTCTGGGTGCAAGATTACCACCTCATGTTGCTTCCGATGCTTCTCCGCAACATTATCGAAAACTTAGACAAAGAAAGGAAATCTTACGCAGCGAGAATTCAATCGACTCACCGAGGGTATGGAGGCGGAGCTACACGTCTCATACGCCGATACACTCAAAGATGTCAAGATCGGCTTTTTCTTACATACACCATTCCCAAGTAGCGAAATCTACCGGTAAGTACATAATGACATTGCAAGACGCTCTGTCGCTGAATGCAACGTAGCATATTGCCCGTACAACGAGAAATTTTACTCGGAATCCTCTACTGTGATCTCATTGGTTTCCACACTTACGACTATGTTCGCCACTTCCTCTCTTCTTGCACTCGGATTCTCGGTTTACCAACTATGCGGAACGGTGTCGTTTTGAGGGTCGACTGGTGCATGTCGGTACCTTCCCGATCGGGATAGAACCGAGCAACTTCCTTGATAATCTAGAGAAGGAATCTGTCAAGCGACGCCTCGCCGATCTCGAACAACGATTCAACGGAGTCAAGGTCATTGTCGGCGTTGACCGCCTGCCTAAATACAATGTTGTTAGTAACATTATGTTGTCCATCTGAGCTCTGCTCATCTGGAAATAACATCAAGGGTGTACCTCAAAAGCTACACGCATAGAACTCTTCCTTGCTCAGCATCCGGAATGGATCGGCAAGGTCTGTATTGTACTTCTCACTGGCACCGCGCATTCCGGATACTAAGGAAAAGGGCAAAGGTTGTCTTGGTTCAGCTTGCTGTCCCCTCGCGGCAGGATGTCGAGGAGTATCAGAATCTCCGGTCGACAGTACATGAACTTGTCGGTCGAATCAACGGACGATTCGGGACCGTCGAGTTCATGCCAATTCATTTCATGCACAAGAGCCTGCTTTTGACGAGCTCTCTGCGCTTTACGCGCGAAGCGACGTGTGCTTGGTGAGCCGTACACGAGACGGCATGAACCTGAGCACATTGCGTGCCAACAGAAGCAACAGGGTGTTATGATCCTATCCGAGTTCGCCGGAGCCGCACAGAGTCTCGATGGCTCTATTGTTGTCAATCCATGGGACCCACAGCAAGTTGCGGATGCGATATACGAATCGGTGACCTTGGATGCGGAAAAGAATCAAAGGAAGCTCTTCAAGGTACGGAAGTGTTTCTTTCCCTCCATTTCCTCTCTGACCAGTTTTGGATGCAGTACATAAGCAAATGTCCTTCATCGTTCTGGGGGAGCTCATTCGTCGGTGAGATGGTGAAGATCCACGCAGGCCATACCGCGAAGCTTGCCCCTCCTGCACAGGAAGAAGCCAAGAAGGCTGACATCGCAGGGAAGACGACTATCGTGAAATAAAAGAACGTCAATCTCGACAGGCTAACACCTGAGGTGACGGGAGTCAATGGCGTCAATGGAATATCACTCGATGCTAAAGATGCGCTCATGCATGGCGAACCGCAAATCGCTGTGTCATCTTAGCATTGTATCTCTCATGGAGTATTGAAACGCGTAGTGTGGACGATTCAATACTCGACTGATCGACTGACGACTCAACTTCTCTACGCTTCGACCATCAGTGTAGATAAAAGACACACGCATCTTACACGGGTCTCTGTTGTTGATTATGATCTTGTCTTCCTTGTCTTATTAGCTATTTCACTTGTTCTAATGGCGGGCTGGAGCGACTTTACTTGCTTAGATTTGTACTTCTTGCAGTCAAGGTTTTTCGGATTTCGGGAACATACATCACTGTATTAGTACATGTTAATGTACACCGACAGCATCCTATCGCATATTCTATTATAACAACACTACGGAAGCAGTTCCCGCATAGACAACAATTGCAAGCAGAGGGTGGAAAGCAAACTCATAACGGTAAGTCAAGATTTTATCATATACTGTAATGCATATAAATTACGCTGTCAATAGGGTCTCCAAAACCGAAACCGGCAAGTCAAGGTTCCATAAGATGAGGTGCGTCAAAGTCCTTCGTCAAGGCCACCCTCATCAGATAACATTTCTAGCACTCGGTCACATCAACGCCATGGTCAGACGGGCCAATGTCAAGTCCTAGACTGCTTAATACCGTTTCGGTGCTGGGCTCCCTCTCGGCGCTCGAATCCTTTTCGGTGCTCAAATCCTTCTCGGCACTCGACTCCTTCTCGGCGCTCGACTCCTTTTCGGCGCTCGCCTCGAGCTCGGATATGAGCTTCGCGTAGTCGGTGGGGCGTTTTGCGATAGGCGCCCGAAGGAAGTCGCCGAAGGCGGTTTCGGCAAAGCCGAGCTCCTGAGCGTTGGATGCCTGCGTTTTGGTAACCTCTGGGTTGAATACCTCCGGGTTGAACTCCCTCGTGTCTTCTCCGATAATGTGAGGGTCATCGGCGAAGAACGACTCGCATGGCTGGATCACGTTCTGGGAGGTGGAGTCAACCGCCATACCTTGACCCTCTGGGGGGTCGTATCGGAATGGGTCGGCGTCATAGAATTTCTCCTCGAATGTTGAGGCGGAGGCCTCAGGTTGATTGGAAGCCTCAGGTAAACCTAGGCATTGGTAGGTTTGTTCTAACCATGACTCGATCCTGTATGAAGAACTCTCGGCGAACGAGATGGGAGCAGAGATGCTGGAAGTGTCTTGGCCGTAGGTGGGGTAGTAATCCATGCAGAGCTGGTCGTAATCAATTACCGTTTCCTCTTGAAGGGGCGCTGGCTGCGTTGCCGCAAGAGTACCCTCAACCGCAGCCGTAGTTGCTTCGTACAGAACGCCAAACTCTTCGAGAGGAAGGTTTGAGTTGGCGTTCTGGGAGGTTAGCGCAGTATAAAACGCGTGGAAATCCTCCATTTTGCGCAACATGTTTGTGTCGTAATTGGAGCAGTTATCGCAGTTGGCGGTTGACTGAGATGCGATACTCATGGGGACGGGCTCTGTACCGTCCTGGCGAATGGTTCCCTTGGTTTGTACCTCCATCGAGGAGGTCGAGGTGAATAAATTGAGGTCGTTACATAATGTCTCGATGGGAGGCATGCGGAGTTTCCCACTCTCCAGATCCGCGAGAGCCGCCTCGAGCTCTTCGAGCGGCATGATCATACCATCAGGGCCCTCACAATTCAGACTCGGAAAGTCCATTTGCAGGTCGTCAAGAAGACCTGGGGGCGGTGCCATTTCTGTGTCCATTTTTGATGAGCGCAGTATGGAAAGCAAACTATGAAGTTAGGAAGATGGTTAGCTTTTTCTCTTGTCACAAGAGGGCAGCGCTGGAAAGACCAACCTCAGAAGTACGGTTAGGAAGAATCTGAAACAAGAACCTGGAAGGGACTCGGAAGCAGAAGCAGAAGCAGAAGCAGACGAGAGAGGAGGAACGGTTCACTGAGAGAAGTTGAGGAGTTGTGCTGAGGAATGCGCTGTCTTTTATACCCTATAGCCAACGATACCAGCCACAGCGTCCAGGAGTCTCACCTCGCCATTATCCAGCGGTTTTTAATCAAACATAACAAAGAAGGGACCCTGTTTGGACTAGGTTAGGTTAAGCGCAGCATACACGAGGTAGGACCATCCACCAATGCAGCCATTTGCAGCCACATCGATTTGCTTATCCGGTTAATCGTTGGTCAAAGACTTCCTAATCATTCTCTTGTGCCAATCCCAAGTGTCCAAAACAGGCAGCCAAGGGAGAAGAGAGGTATGAAAATTGAGAAGGCCCTTGAAAGCCACGTTCGCTTAGAGTGTAAGATTTGATGGGAGTGGTGGGAGGTTGGTCAAAGCGGGTCAAAGGCTGTTTCTTTGACTCGGAACAATACAATGGTTGTGATGGAAATGTACCCATGTACCACCACAAGAACCACGCGTCGCACTGGAAGGGTGAGGCCACGTGGTTGTGCGATAGTGGCCTGGTGATGACGCGTCGCTGTAAGTCTAGACCTTACCTTTTCTTTCTTTACTTCCGTCTCGTTCTTGAAGGGATGGCTTTCTCGAGATTAGTAATGCGAATTGAATTTGCACCTAAAATTGCCCTTCCCTGGAGGGAGTAAGCTATAATACAAGATGAAATTCGAAATAATCGATTTGCTTCCGACAAGAATTCCGAAAGCAAGCAAGAAGTCACGGCAAGGCCCGAAAGCGATAGAGTGTCTAAATGTTCTAGGTGATGGTGAGGCTTTTAGATTAAATAATCGGGTCATAACCAAAGAAAAAAATGGATCAGAATAGTGTGTGGATTCTGCCTGATAATGTTGATCTTCTACTGGATTTATCCGAGTTTCTTGCGAATTTGGAAGAGCAAAACTTTCGACATGATATATGGAGCCATCAATGCCGTCTGTGGTGCCATGAAGAAGCGAACTTTGTAAAGCACACTATCCACCCTTTTGTCCTATCAAAGAGTAAATAGTTAGAGATCCGCTTCGTTGAAGTCCAAGGAGAATATGAGACTTACCAAACCGACCAGCTCCATGAGCATACTTCCTAGACCGCCCAATAACCACTCATCGCTAAGCTTTTCACCTTTACAAAAAACTGTCGTGCTGAATTGATAATCTACAAACACGGATCGGGATTTAGTCAAATGTGATTGCCTTCCCTCTAGTAAAGTAGACGTACAGGGTGCCTTCCTCACTCACAAATAGAGCGTTGAACAGATAACAGTTCCCGCCTAACATGGTCAATATGTTTTCAGGAAATCACCCAGATGTAAATATGTAGCTGTAATTAAATATTGCTCGTTCTGTACAACAGTATTCATGAGGATCTCGAAAAATAGCCACAATGACCTCTTGCCAACGAGATTACAGTAACCGGCTTGGAGCAAGTACGAAAAGTGTTGAACTCACCGATCTTATGTAATACAACTCAGATTCAAGCCGACAATTTTTTCTGTACGCCACACTTGCAGAACTTGGGAGACGTCAATTAATATTGAGATTTCAAGTAAGGGAATAAGAGCAAACACGTACAGAGGAATATGGTAATTATAGACAATATATTCCAGCAGCGCGGCAATATTTGATGATGGAGAGAAGCAAAGATGCCACTGTCTGACACAGAATTGCTGCTTGCAAGGAGGCACCTAGGATCAAAGTTGTCAATTTCTTTGCTCCTACTGCTACTTGGGGAGCACGTAGATGATGAGGAGACGGGAATGGAACAACTATGAGAGCCCGAAGACCAACAGTTTATATCGATCAGAAGCGCAGATGCTGAGCTTGGATTTTCACGCACGCAAATCCCATCAATCAGGCTCCACTCCAATCCAATTCCAATCACGAACCCCGCGCATAAGATCACTTCCTTATTAGGGAAGTATTACTTTATCGGGAACTCCCTTCTTCTTCCCTCCTGCTCCTACAACTCTCTGCGAGGTGACAACTATCATGGATTTCCAGGCCGGCCAAAACATTGGGTATTGTCACATGAAAATTCAAAAAGTTGAAAATGAGGAAGAAAGGAAATTTCGTAAATATCCTTCACCGATACCTCCGACCATTATCCGGCACCTACTCCGTCCAGGACCATCAACATCAACAATCTATAGTACATGTATACATGTATCATCTGGATCAGATGGATCTCGTGGCCTGTTGTTCTCCTCTCCAACCTTATGAAATTATCTATCTGAACGTTCGTTTGTCTAGCACAGGATTTCACTAGTTCGCTGATAGCTAGTGGAAGTAGATTTCCATAGTAGTAGTAGATCTCCAAGGAAAGTTTCATCTCCGAGAGCTCCGGTGGTCCGTCGTCGTAAGGGTATATTTCCCTCGCAGACAACTCGGGCACCCTGCTCCTCCGTATGACTCCACCCTCTATTCACTATTCACTACTCTGGTAAATCCTCAAACGCGTGCTCCCTGTTGGCTCCAGTCCGGATACCAGGGTATTCCAATCAGCTCAGCGTTTTCCTACTTGAATGCTTACGAAGCCTTCAAGCGCTCGTAGAGCTATCCCTATATTGTGAACTCTACCAGAAGCATCACTCAGGCGAGCTCAGTTGGATCACGACGTCAGTTACATCGAGGTGAGGACCTACGGTCGATTACGCGCTGGAGCGAGGACCCAGAGGCAAATCACACCCAGTCGGGGCATTCCGTCACCCGGTTTCTACATTAGACGGCTATACTCTAAGAGGACAATGGGGTCCACCAATTAACGGTGATTAACATAAACTTTTCAGCCTTTTAGGCTCTTCTTTCGAGGCGTCCATACCAACCTAATCACTTCTAACAGGCAAACAAATCGGCATTCTTCTATTTCCGCGATATGGGAAGAGCGGAATCCGATGTTTCGCTTACTAAATGCCGACGAACATCTTACCCTGCATCACGACGATGGCTAGGACGACGCAATTTAGTAATTCGGTGGTAAGGCCCTCAGGAAGGATCCTGAGCTCGACACCATGGGCGTTGTATACGACACCTATTGTCTTGCTCAGGTCATTGGTGGGGTGAATCTGAGAGAGACATCAATCAGAAGGCGCGTCAATAATAACTACTTGATCTGCGAGATTTTTATGCTCACGTAAAATGCCTTCTTGTCGTATGTCCACACGAAGTCTCCTCCATCGACCTTCATGAACTTGACGCTATAAGTTGATCCTTGAGTTATTAGTTGTTCCCTCGAGATAGCACAACCTCACCTTCGTCCTTGTGCATCCAAGGAGTCGACCAGGAACTCAGAAGCACGAATTGTTCTGCCTCCACGTTCCATAACGGGCTCCACGCCCGTCCAGGAAATCCTCGCCAGGGTTCCCTGAGGCACCGAGACGTACGAGTGCGTATTATCTGTGCGAATGCGGTAGCACGCTCTGTAGTTCGGACCCACGAACGCCAGGTTCGTCTGGTTCCCGTGGCTCATAAAGCGAAACGTGATATACCGGCCCAGGAGGCCGGGGGGCAAGACATCTGGTGTCGGCCCGAGTGGCAGCACCCCGAACGCTGTCTGCGCTGGGACCCAGTTGGACGAACGTGGGGAGCTGGGGTCGAAGGAGCCGTCATTCGGCCAGGAGTTCTCTGGATTCCAACCGCCCTGAGCGTAGGGGTTGGTGTGCGTCGATGACGACTGCGACATGCGGAGTTCTAGACGAGATTGAGACGACTTTGGTTGGACTGAGAGGCGAAATGAGCCAGATGGATGAGTTGGCGATGCATTTTCAGCAAGTTCTCGATGTCATTTTATACGCACTCCTGCATTTTTCTTTATGTCCGGTGAGGAAGAAATTTGGAAAATCAATCTGTAACCGTAGTGTCGTTTCAGTTGAACGGAGCACACGAGCAGTGCGATCAACTCAGAGTGCTGTATCACGTACAGCGAAGTCGAGACCTCGGAGAGCGGAGTACAGGGTTGTAATTGATTCGAATGCAGACGATTTCACGGGCGTCTGTCAGAGGCTCTTCTCCAACCCGTTGAGAAACTAGTCGGTTGTTTGGCAAGTCCGTACTCATCGTATCTGCAGGGGTTTCTACGTTTGGTGAATCCAAGGCACTCAAAATTCCCATAGATAGGTATTCGGATTGAGGACGTACATGAGTTGATGCTTGTCCTGGACCCACAGAACTTATAAAACCGAATAGAACTTTCGATATCCCTTCTATGATTAAATTCTGGTTAGTCTTCGTTGATACGAGTTATTCGTGTCGTGGAGAAGCTAGCTGAGGTGTAACACTTGCCCTATTTCAGAGAATAAGACTGCCCTTTAGTTCCTGCAAATATGCAGTCCACTGCCCGTGCACTACAGTATCGGATTCTCTCGCAACAGTAGATAAGTTCTCGATATCCCTTGACGATCGATAGTTCGCATATCAAACTCCACAAATGCTTGACGCGACATCCGTTTTCGCAAGCAGCTTTCCTCCGAATGTTGATTTGACATTTCCGGGCCAATTTAAAATCATCTTGCCAAAGGGTGGCAGAGATTGTACAGAGAAAGCACCACTGTGCAGACAATTTCAAAGAATTTGTCGTCGGAACTGAGCCTTGAAGGACTGCACTGGGCATTTACAATCAGTGTCGCTTAGAGGGTCGACATTACCTCATTACATACCTGTTATTTTATTGTCCTACCAAGCTTGGTGTCGCAACTCCGCACGTAAGATCTCGGGTTAACCGGGTTTAACAAACATTTGCTATGCAGATTATAAACATGGCCTGTCGACCATTCTCCAACGTATGACATGTTTCATTGCCGCAAAACAAGCAGTCGACACTCGTTTGAGGTATAAAGAACGCAGCAGAGTCTACCGGCAGTTGTTCCGGCAGGATCACCATCAGCCGTAACGGGGACGCCAATCGAAGCAACTGATTGGAGAGTAAATGCGATCGATGATGAAGTCTGTGGCTACATTGGAACCCAAAATAGGTCGAAAGTCAGCCACCATCTCAGTCACGCGCTAACAGTCACGCTAAAGCGTGGACACATGAAATACAATCCATCGGTAGGCAACCGCGGTGGAATCTGAGCACTGAAATTACCGCATTACTGGGCTTAAAACGACCGATTGCATTATATATCCGTTTCCATATATTAGGGCAAATTCGCGTTAATGCCGCTCCTATACAAGTGAACGCCGCAGACAGACTTACCAAAAGGGCTGGAGCAACCAGAAGCTCTAAATGCCGTTTCCGATGGGGTTCCATGCTACCAGTCCCATGAGGTAGCTGAGGTTTAGACAGAATATGTAAAAAATCTGAGCCCCGGTTGACCCTGACAATAAGCGCCAGCTCTCCACTCACGGAGTCGACAGACGGGCTTTAAAGAAGATTATTTCAGTTAAACGGGGAGTATTGAATTCGGCGATGAGTACGTACACCAAAAGATGAAAAAAACGCGAATCTTCCGCGCGCTGGTGGCAGAAACCATTTTCACCGTTTCGGACGAGCGGCGCATCTCCGAGACTCCCGAGCAGTCCAACAAAGAAAGCAGAGTTTGACGCAGCAAAGCCAGAGCAAGAAATTATTCATGCGGAGCGCAGAGCATGCTGAAAATCCACATCGCTTATGAAGGATGTTCTAGACGCTTGGTCAGCTACTCGTAGAAGCCATTTGTCGAGGACTCTGAGGCCTTGTCAACCCGCTCTCTTCAAGATTTCCGGAAGAGATAGAAAATGACCGCACGTATCGGACACGCCTTAATCGTACCCAGGGAAGCGGGATGCACAAGCAAGGGCGGACTTGAATAATTCGGCGCAATATGAATATCCCGCGAGCGGCTACGTTAGAGGAAGGCAGGGCTCTTTATATTAGGCTCAGCGACAGGAGTAGGGACAAGGAGGTACGGGGAACACGTTCTACCATTTCCGTTATTTCCTCAAGAGAAATCCTCTCCTCATGGCTTATGTTGGATGGAGTTCTGCGGTCGCCGGCCATGCCGGAGACACTCAGATGCCACTGCTCAAGATATCTCAAGCTATTCGATCTTTTCGCAGATTGATCGCGGGATACCTGCAGTGTTCAACGCGCGCGTGAAGGTGAAACAGAGTATCATGAGAGACAAGAGTTGATAGACGCTGAATGAAGAGTGAGTCAAGTGGCAGAAAGCAAGAAGGCTTGTAAGTAAGCAGGACCAAATAAAACGCGACGCGAACGCGTCTCCGACAGAAACCGCACGTGATCCGGAGGTATGACGAATGGCGTATGCCGAAGCTGAGTCATCGAGCAACTTATCACCACGACCATCACCGCCATTCGAGTCGCAAGGGGCCGAGAGGGTCGAGCTAAGAAGAACGAGGAACGAGGTCGAGTGGAAGAGTCGTGCGAGGTTTCTTTTAACGTAGTTGTCTTGGGTCAGGGACTTGGGAAGAAGAAAAGGAAGAAGCAAGAGCAGTAAAGATGTCTTACCCCGCCTCGCGGAAGAACGTTAATTGCTACAAGTGTGGTAATCGTGCGTACACCCACCGTGGCCATGAGTACCATAGCAGTCCTTGCTAAAATCTTTTTGTCTCTTCTTTCCTTTTCAAGTCGGACACATTGCTGAGGCTTGCACCTCTGAGGAGCGTCTCTGCTATAATTGTCGTCAACCTGGTCACGAGGCTTCGGCTTGTCCGGAAGAACGGACTGTTGAGAAGAAACAATGCTACTTCTGTAGAGGTATCGGCCACATCCAAGCCGACTGCCCTACCCTCAGAGTTCAGGGTAACAGTCAAAAGTGCTATGTGCGTCTTTTTTTCGACTGTATCTGGGGAAGTTCATCAGTTCATATATGCATTTGTCCTTATCTTAGAATTGTGGCCGTATTGGTCATATCGCCCGTGCTTGCACAATTGGTTCTGGAATGATCGGAGCCCGTGCGTCAGCCTCTGGCCGCGCCCTGAACGCCGCCGCCATCCCTCCTATCAAGTGTTTCCGTTGCGGCGGACCAAATCATATCTCCAAGTATGTCGTTTAATCTTCATTCCATTCCAGCGGCTGAACATCTGTGATAGGGACTGTCTTGCCCCTCCCAGCACCGTACCTACTGGCCCTAACATTGCCAATCGCAAATGCCACAAATGTAATGGAACTGGTCACGTATGTTGATCTTATGCCTTTCCATCGTGATTTGCGGATCACTAACGCCACATTCAAGATTGCGAGGTACTGCACCGAGAATACAGAGGGTTCAGCGTAACACGCCGCTCTCATATGTGCTTTCATGGACTACAGAGTTCACTACTCAGTCAAAAACTATTTATGTACTGTCCACCTTGATCTAGTCCGGCTTGCTGAAATTTTCGCGCGTCGCCTAATCTGACTGTATGACTTATGCAGACTGTTTGATTTAATCTCATTTATTTCGTTCCTAAGAAGTGGACCTCACTGTGTGAAGTCTGCCATCCAGATATTTGCACACGAGCAGCAGCAGCAGCAGGTCGAAGGATCCTGATAACCACCGTGGAAAGTAGCGCTAAGACGACAATACATTACTATAATATGACTTCTATCTGACTCTAGTGCAAAACATATGCGTAGATACGGATCAGCTATTGCGCACATATATCGTTGTGCTTGCAGCCTTCCTAGCACGATTCATAAACGCCAAACCTTCTCGCTCCTCAGGAATCTCCTCAACAAGTATAACATCCGCCCCATCCTTCTCAAGAGTCAAAAGTCCGTCGAAAAGTCGCGCGGCGCTCGTAGCAGGGTCCAAACGAATTCCAAGAGGGAAATGCTCAATAATAAAGCGTTCGGATGATGGAAGGGTTTGCTGGAGAAGGGTGGAATCGGATGTGGCGAGGAGACCGATTTTGAGTGGACCGCTTCCATGGTTTTTGTCGTGTGCTTCTACGACTGACAAGAGAGCGTCGGAATATGATACAGGTGACTGAGAACTTGGAGGCGCTGAGGTCATGAGCAACGCGACAGGTATAGATGGTGAGTAATGTCGATATTTCATCCCAGGCGTAGTCGGAGCGCTCTCCAACTTTTTATCCTCGTAATCACGTCGATGTACCAGGACCTTCGGTCTCTCTTCCTCAGATTCATCTAGACTCTTCACAACGCGCTCCAAATCTTCAACAGTAACCCCTCCAGGTCTCAACACTCGTAAATTCCCATCCTCTCCAAGACCATCAACAACAGTACTTTCCACACCAACAGGACACGAACCACCATCAAGTATCAACTTCAACCTCCCCGTCCTACCCAAATCGTCCAAAACATGTTCCGCGCGAGTTGCACTGGGTTTTCCGGATGTATTGGCGCTGGGAGCCGCGAGAGGTACACCGGCAAAAGCTATAAGCGCTCGAGCAACAGGATGAGACGGCATGCGAACCGCAACGCTCGTATGTCCCGCCGTAACTTCACAAGGAACAATCCCACCATCCGCAGGAAACAAAAGCGTCAAAGCACCCGGCCAAAATACTTTAATCAAAGCTTCGTAAATCGGTGAAAGTGTATAAGAACGTGGAAGGAGTTGGCGGAGCATTGGTAATGAGGAAACGTGTACGATGAGTGGGTTATCCTGTGGTCGGCCTTTCGTCGTAAAGATACGTGATACGGCTTTAGATGAGAGCGCGTTCGCTCCGAGTCCGTAGACTGTTTCTGTAGGAAATGCGACTACATCCTCGAGCTCTACAAGACGGCGAGCTGCGACTTTAAGAGCGTCCAACGTCCGCGTCGATGAAACCTCCGGTAGCTCAGACGTCTCCAGACTCGGTGGGAAGGAGATACGCGGCGGGTTGCATTCTAGGACTTGAACACTTGCTTCAAGCGCCATGGTAGGTCTTCTTAAAAATACAGTGCTAGTCTTTCGGGGAGTAAATCTTGAGAATATGTACGAAATTCGGAAAGGCAAAGACCTGGCAGATACGTTCATCCAATAGGCATGATGAACCAGCTTCCTAGGCTTCAGAGAGCTAGAGAACGGGTGTGCTTCAAGATTGTGATAGGTTGAAGGTGACAAAGTCAAAAATTTCGCCGATCATGTTGGCCGCTTTTGGGATGCTGGGAAATCAAGATCGACGTTTTTTTAATGAAATTTCCTGTTCGATGAGTTCAATCCCCGCTCTCTCTAACCATGGCAAACGACTTGGACAACCTCAGCGCGGATGACCTTCTGAGACGCATCGAAGGTTCAGAGCCTCGACGTAAACGACGAAAGCTACACATCGAAGATGACGAGTTGAACGAGACTGAGGCGTTCGTTGTTCCTGAAGACGAGGAGGATGAAGGTGAAGCACGAGGTAGCTCCGAAGCGGAAGAGTCTGGTAGCGATGAAGAGGAAAATGGAGAAGCAAGTGATGCTAATTCTGTCGATTTGGACGAAGATGTGTCGAGCAAGGATGAGGTTACAGATCGAGGCGTACCACGGCGCAGACACAACTTTATAGAAAAGGAGGAGGCACCTCGAATACGTCTACCCACCAAATCTCACGTACCAGAAAAACGCCAGTTGAAGGAATCCGTGAGACCAAACTCTGTCTCGTCTTTCGCTGATCTCGGTGCCTCCAAAGACCTAGTAGCATCCCTAGCGGGAATGTCTATTCGAACTCCAACAGAGGTCCAGGCAGCTTGTATTCCACCCTTACTAGCTGGTATGTTCCTCGACTGTTATGTTCTCAATATACCAACTGTTCTGATTAACTTGAAGGCAGAGATTGTATCGGAAACGCAAAGACAGGTTCAGGGAAAACTATCGCCTTCGCATTGCCAATCTTACAAAAACTCTCCGTCGACCCATATGGAATTTATGCTCTTGTGCTCACGCCAACTCGGTGCGTATTGTTCCCATTTATCAGTGCAATGGGAAGTTAATATTTCGGTTAGTGAACTAGCATTCCAAATATCGGAACAATTCGCGGTGCTAGGTGCACCATTCAACATTCAAACATCGGTAATTGTCGGTGGCATGGACATGATCGCTCAAGCTATCGAGCTCAATAATCGACCTCATGTTGTCGTAGCGACCCCCGGACGTATAGTTGACCATCTAAGGAGTTCAAGTGGCGAATGGGACCTCTCGCGAGTCAAGTTTCTGGTAAATAGTCCTTAAGAACTGCGCTCCAAGCATTCTCTTGACTAAGTGCTGTGTCCCAGGTTCTTGATGAAGCAGACCGTCTGCTAACTCCAAGTTTCGCACCCGAGTTGGCGTATCTGTTCAATGTGCTTCCGAAGGAAAG
Source organism: Inonotus obliquus (assembly GCA_032164295.1). Taxonomy (NCBI): domain Eukaryota; kingdom Fungi; phylum Basidiomycota; class Agaricomycetes; order Hymenochaetales; family Hymenochaetaceae; genus Inonotus; species Inonotus obliquus. The sequence continues at coordinate 2,070,197 of JAJHTX010000004.1, forward strand.
GCAAACATGCCTCTTCACTGCAACGATGACCGACTCCATTGAGGAAATAATTGCTGCCCCTCCTCGACCAGGCAAACAGAAACCTTTTGTTCACAGAATGACTGCTCCGTATGCATTCAATAGTCTGTTGTACTAACATCACACTAACTCTGCACCCGTTCATTTCAGGACTGAAACTGTCGAGACACTCGAGCAGTTCTACCTTCTTGTACCTTCACACGTGCGAGAACCATACTTATTCCATCTCCTTTGCAATCCACCCGAAAGTATCGTGCATCTCCGACGTGACCCTCCAGAGCCAATCAAGGCATCAAAGAAACCCAAGTCGAAATCATCCAAGTCTCGCAAAACCAACACAACCAAAGATGATCCAGAAGCTCTAGAACAACCTCCACCTACAATAATCTTCTGTGCACGTGCAAAAACAGCCGCATACCTCGCAACGCTCCTCCAAACCCTCGGAATCCGAAGTACCGCACTTCACTCACGTCTAACACAACGCGCTCGATTAAACGCCTTGGGATTATTCCGAGCACGTGTTGTACCGGTGTTGATATGCACGGATGTTGGAGCGCGTGGACTGGACGTTGATGATGTTGCTCTGGTTGTGAATTGGGACATGCCTCAAGAGCCTGAGGAGTATACACATCGGGTTGGACGTACAGCTCGGCGCGGGCGGAGCGGTCTAGCCGTTAGCTTTGTAACCGAGCGTGACGAGAGCCGAGTGATCAGAATTGAGGGTCGGATTAGTAAGTTTCCATCCTTGGACACCGAGCATCTCATTGATTGATCTAATGATAATGAAATTTGTGTAGAAACGAAGTTGAAGGAGATGGCGTTACCTGAAGAAAAGGTGTTAGAGAAACTGAACGCTGTTGCTACAGCGAAACGATTGGCCAATATGGTGAGTAGTTGTATTTCCCTTTTCTGGTATCCAACCATCTCCGCAACACCGCAACTCCACATCTGAACTAGACCGATGTGGAGATGCGGCGCCATAAACCCGCGTTGGTGTACATGTGGGTGGTTCTCCCGCGAAGCATTTAAGGATCACCTGGCCTGGATTTCCATCCCACTATCTCGGGTCAAAAACATATCCCCCCCTACTTCGTCATCCGATCTTCTTCCATTCCTCTTTAGTAATTTTCTCTTTCCTATTTCCTACAATGACTGACCTGCTGACTTGCCTTCTGCTCCACCTCATATTCAAATCTCTCATCTTAGGAAGTACACGATTCTGAATTTGGAAAGAGGGAGGAGATCCGCAAAATAAAGCATGCAAAGCGGGAACACATATAGGAGCCCGCTTTTAGTCCGCTGGTCAAAGTTTTTCAATGCAAACGATCGAATTGAAATGTCAATACTTCTATCTATGCATGTGTTCCCTGCATACTTCCCAGACGGCATGTCCATCGTATCACAGGACGAACTGCATCCCTCCCAATTAATTGAAGAATGGACGCCACGTCACTGGGGGCGATAACCGACGGCTTCACACATACACATTCAAGAACTGAAGAATTCCAGTACTATGTGTCTCCAACGGTCGGAGCCAACCGATGTCCACTACTCAGACCAAGATGGAAAAACAAAGTCGGTCTGCATAACAAAGAAAACGAAAGGAAAACTTCCATCGCTTCAAACACTAAGTACTTCTACACTTTCACATCTCTCTTCCATTTCGGTTCGCTCCCTATCTTCATTACAGTAAGATTCCCATCTCGCTCCCCTCCGTCTAGTACCCTCAATCGAATCTTTTTCTTCTTCCCGTCCACTTTGTTTCGTACAACGGAATACCGGAAGTGCTTATAGAACGGAAGTTCGGAACGTACGATCCGTTCTTTTCATCGTCATTTCTGTGTATGTTATTCCACAATTCCGTTGCTCTGCTCTTCTCCTATTCCGCTCCCCGTGATCCTCAGACGATATTGTGGTGGTATAAATTGTGTCACTACGATTCAACATGGACATAACACGTAGTACTACTGAACGTCACGCGATACAACTCGAAGACGTTTAGGGTAGGGCAAAGTTCATCTGACCAACTGACAACTCCGTAGTAATTCAACGAACTACTTCGTTTTGTCTCCTCGTGTTCGATTTGGAGCTGAAAGAAGCGGTCCGTATCAGTATACAACCGATGTATACTGCATTCTGCATCTGTATGAAATACCACAAGTCTACCCTTCTCCGCCCCACCCACCTCTCCGTACCTTCTTTGATTTGAATGTGACATTGTGTGTGTTGTGTTACCAAAACCAAAACCATGACCACGTCACGATGACGTCACTCCGGCAACACATATATACAAACACAAGTATATGTAAACACGAGTAAATGATCGAAAATAAACTTTAAAGAAAGACTAGTACTTACTCCTGTTTCAATTCCAAGAAGAACAAAATGTATTTGGGTTCGAGTGAATAATATTATGAATTTATCTGATAACATTACAAGCAAGTACACACAACGTTTACCCTTACTATGCGGGGATTTGAATATTGATCTTCCGACTCGGATCTCTACACATCAGATAAATAAACTCAGATTAGTACAACTCGATCCACTAGGAATAGACCGATAGACCGAATTAACATTGGACATTGGACATTGGTTATTGCCAGTGGTCATTGGACAGGCAGATAGGAGGTAGGAAGGCAGGAAGGTTGGGAGATAGGGGGTGAGGAGGTGAGGAGGTGAGGGTGAGAAAGTTTTGAAGAAGAAAAGATGAACGGTGAAATACAGTCCTACATAACAACTTCACAACTATCAAACAATCGACCAATCAAGACGACCAATCAACCAACCAACCAACCAACCAACCAATCAATCAATAATTAAAGCCATAACTGTTAAGGTAGGGAAAGTATAAACTCGACTAGGTGTCACAGTGTGACTGATGACCCTGAGAGACCCTGAGCTTACCCGATTTGGAAGGACCCTACGGCAAAAATCTCGGGGTCGAATTTGAGAACAGTGGTAGTCAGCAATTGGGCTAGCAGAATCCCACTTAAACCTTGACAGAATACCAAAGTAAGGCTCATCTTACCATGAATTAGCTCCCCTGGCTCTCTCTTGGTAGTAGGAAGATAGATTATAAATGCATATTAGTCATATATTAGTAATAGATGTTAGTCATAAGTAAATTACTATATATAGACTGTACTTGTCATGCTGTGTCCGCCAAGAGCGGCAAAAATTCTGATGTCGAAATTTTCAAAATTTCTGAAAACCTCACCAGAGTGCTGGAAAATGAATTCTGAGCCATTTGGCACAAAAAAGGTTTATTCCATTACCGAAAGGTCAGGGGTCCATATTTTTCAATTTTAAAAACATACATATGATTGTAATTGTTATTAGAAGAGATCTATGGGAACCAAATTCGAGTTTGTGTTGAGTGGAAGTTGCAGTTAAGAAAGGGTCCAGAGTCACCGGATGAGGCAAGTCAGGCCAAGTCAGGGTTGCATGACGCGCGTCACACCTAGTCGAGTTTATACTTTCCCTACCTTACTTACTACCTACGCGTCTCTCATATATCTTATACTCCACACGTATATCATAGGTTTACCCGTCCCCGTCCCTAGACCTATCGATATCTACTCCTTATATCAATGTTACGTTCGTCAGCACCCACTGGTTCGTTCATAAAAGCGGAACTTCTCAGAAGGCCAGAAGGTAACATACAATTGGTCATTGGCCAACAACATCATGAAATGAGAAACACCCCAGCCCCGAATGCAGAGTCGGTCCGAAAGGGAAGGGAAAAATGGGAAGGAAGGAAGCAACGTAATTTCAAATTTCACTTCTGTATGCCGTACTTATGTAGCTGCATGTCCTGCACTATCTCGCGGAAAATCTTTAAGGTCGGACCGAAAGCTCGCTCCAATATTTGATCTACAAAAATGCGCATGCATTTTGCTATTGGTTACCACTATTGCTCTGCAGCTACTTCTGCCACTAAAAGCTACGACCGCATGGACAAAGCGATGATTGGATGCGCCACATCATGAACCCGGGTAGAAAAAAGAGGAATCTCCGAAAAAGTAAATGATGCGTGTATGTAGGTACACCTACTTTTGATTTACATATTGCGAGCGATGGATTGATGACGATGAAGGACAGCGTTGCAAACAGCTAAAAAAAGTAAAGGGAAAATGCAACATGGAGTATTGAGGAAAATTTGAGTGACAAAACAGAATAAATGCCAGAAGAAGAAAGTGTCGCAAATAAAACGGTATAAAGACAACATGTTAACAGACGTTTATGAAGATGGGGTGGGAGAAAGAGAAACGACCTTGATTGGCGACGGGAAGAGCGGAGCAGGTAAGGCACGGGGGTCTCCGATGATGTAGTCCAGGCGGGGAGTCCCTTCCCCAGATCGATCGACACCCAGTACCAACTGAATGAAAGGGAGAAGTTGCACAATCATAGTGCTCTACAAAATTATCATGAGGTGAGAGGGGCGATAACAATGTAAAACATAATGCAGTGCGGGTATTAGCAGAATAGAGAACGGATCGGAATAACGCGACCAATGATAATGATACAAACGTGTTTAGTTTTTTGGCGCGTGGCAGACTAGTCGATGACGTGATTCGTAGGTGTACATTAGACTTCGTGTATGGCCTTAGGCGAGAGGTACGTTTTGAGGTAAAGGAATGGATCGGGAGCGAATAGAGCAAGGATCTACAGAGCTTCATATTGTGCGCTGGAGGCAAAAATGTGTTAAATTGCAATTGTACGCGTCGCGAGAAAAACCCACATACTTTCACCATGGACCACTGGACGACTACCTCGCGGATGCGATCTAGGAGCATTGTCCGGCATTGATCGCAACTGAGATGCTCTGCTAGCGAGTGGAGTGTTGACTCGATGGTGCTGGCACTGAGATCCGGTCGTGCTTCCCAGGTAAGGTACGCCGTGGCAAGTGACCAAGCTCGTGTAACCGCCTTCTGCTCTGTAAAGTCACAGGTCTGCGTTGGAGCGTGAGGTTTGGGTGGCACAATGAGCAGTCGCTTCAACTGGAAATGGAAATTGCATTAAATTAATTAAGGCGACTTTCGGGAGTAGAATCGGAATCACGTACCGCGTCTATTCTCCCGAGATGCAGGAAGAAAAGTTTCTTTAGATAAACAGGGCCGATCTTGATTGCCGTTTCATCGGTCAGGGTGGGAAGTTGGAAGGAAAGAAGATGTGACGACGTGGTAATCGCGAGGTCCTGCAGGTCATTGGATGCGGCCAGAGCGTACACGTCCAGCGGATTCGTGGGAGCGTATGAGAGGAGTAACTGATGTAAAGGAGCGCCAGGCGCTATGAATCTCCTCAAAGGTAAACCATAGACTTTGCATGCGGTAACAGCAGTCGATAAATCCGCGAGTGACGGGTAATAATGCGCGCAAGACATCTCGTAAACTGAATGCAGAACGATGTTCATCACCGCCGAGGTCTCAGCTAAGCTTAAAACGGGGTCTGAATCGGCTTTCTCGCGAGAAACCGGTAAATGGCTGTTAAATCCATTTCGCGACGCAGAGATAAGGCGCTTTGTGTTCACGTAGAAGAAGACTGAGTCGCAGGTGAGAATAATAAGGTCGGTTGAATTGTCGCCGTCGGATTGCGGGAAGAAGGTAGTCGAAACGGATATACATGTATTCCCTTCCGACTTATCGTCGACGGTGGGCGAGCTGGCTTGCGAATCCTGTCAAAGCATAATATAGGAACCTGGTCAGCATAACAGTCAATGGGGCCGCCGAGACGATACAATAACGAAATTCAGCGGGCATCGGCGCCGGAAATCCGACCAAGAACGTTTGCTGAGCTGAGCACCAAACGTGACCGTTGCCAAGCATTTAGGGAGGAAAGAGAGTGGAGATGGATTAAAAATATGAGTGGCAACTCACAGGCGGAGTCAGAATAGGCGAGAAGCCGCAATCCGACTTTATACTACAACTGGCGTTCGAGACGTCAGATAAGCCGAGATCACCAATACCCATAGCGTTCTCCCAGTCCGTCGTGAAGTCATTAAAGCCAACAGCCAAAACATCTTCCATGGTCAGGACTTGGGATGTTGTAAGAAGATCGTTCGTCGTGGTGGTAGAGATAATAACGTTGAGCGGTTGAATCGCCGCGACGTCTTCCTCGGGAGGGTTATGAGGGATTTGCAAAGACACTGGAGAAAGAACTTGAAGCAACAGGTGAGCAATTAAACAAATGAAGGAGTGGAGGCGCGCGTACTTATTGTAGAGAGGCGTATGAGCTGGTGGGCACTAAAACTCCGCGTTCTTAGTATGCCTCTGGGCTGATCCATCACTTCTATTTAAGGAAACTGAAATCAATGCCCAACATCCGACAACCGAACTGGGGTTACGTCATCTACAAACTCCAGCTTCCGACTACAGAGAAGAGGGTCCTTAATTAAAATTTTGAGATCACATGAATATAGTAGGACCTTCCATTTTTATACTTTGGACTTCTCAAAGGGCCGAGAGACAGGGTTATGTAATGTATACCTACTGAGTCTCTCCGTTTCTATAGCGGCAGCGGCCACTTCGTGGAAGACAGATAGCGGCACAGACAGGAAGGAGATTAAGGTATGTGGTGCATCTCCGAATGTATGTATCATTCTTCACCTTTTCAAGAACTACCTTCTGTCACCCCTTCTCCCTAGTATGTCCTTGAAAGTCCTTCACTTCACATTCTATTTATACCTTATTGGAGATGCTCCATCCCCGCAACTTTCCGTCGTATTACGATAAGATTTGATCAATAGCTTCAACCACGAGGCTTCCTCGAGTATTGTCCACGCGATTACAAAGAGTCGATTAGACTCTTGCAGTGCGTTCAGATTGTATGGCCAGAAGAATAGGACGACAGCAAATGGCGATCATCTCTGAGTCAGTGGCCACCTGAGTTATATTCCTTCAAATCCCAAGTACGGCATTCCGTAACTGCTGGAGCAGCTCGGCAGTCTCGCGTGCCATAACCCGCACCACTTGGTCTTCGTCTGTCGTGGATACATACCCAAGTACAGATGACATGCCCTTCATCTCCATTCCCGATGGAATAACGCCGTTGCTTCCGGGTAACCGGTCCTCCTCGTATATACGCGTTATTTGGGATCGCAAAAGCAGTGAAAGAAAATGCAGCGCAGCGCGCCGGAAAGGGGGAACTTTCGGATTGGCTTCCGCAGGCCGCGCATCCATTGTGCTTGATGTTCTATCATCAATATCAGTATCCACCTCGGTCGTACCTGCCTCCGTCTTTCTTCCTGCCGAGTGAGGAGCGAGAACCACGTTGTTTTGTTTTGCAGTACCTGCTTCCGGACTCGCATTGATTCCTGACTGATATCCAGTTTCCCCACCGACGTCACCTAGACGGGTCGTGGTCTTTTCATTGGTCTCTTCTCGAGAATTGGAGCCCAATTTGATGACATCTGGTGAATGAGAATTTCTCGGAATTCCTGGCTCTCTTCCGGCCGGTGTTGGGCGAGCGGACTCGACCTGCACGAGGTCGACCATTGAGGCGATTAGATCGGCAGAGTATATGCTTAATGAAAGTATATTCGTATCTGCTGCTGTCGCCAATAACGACACCGCAGATGTTCGCAGGGTTGTTGGCAAATGAGATGCTCGCACGACCGCTGAAAGACTTGGGACAATGATATCAACTGTAGATAACATGAACAGGTTAGCAAGACTTCTTCCTTCGTTGAACACATGGATATTTCGCCACTCGTCACGCCAGCAAGACGGCGAGGGTGCCGGAGAAGAGAAGGAAGTGAAATGAAGTGGCAAGAAGTGATGGCAATTTACCGTATTTCCCAAGCGCACCCCCGCAACGCTTGATCACCTGTTCCAGAGCCTCCCCAACTCGCACACGCAGGTCCACCTCCCTCGTCGTCATCGTCCCCACCGATCCGCCTATGCCACCCAGGCCCTTCGAGTACTCATCAACGAGGCTCTTGAGAACCTCCCGACCGAACCCATCGACCATCGCAGCAAGTCCCTGAACAGCATTCAAAAAAATGTACGAGTCCTCGTCCTGGATCGATTGCATGAAGATCGATAGAATCGCTGGCACGAGTGCTGAATCGACCGATGGAGCACTGATTTCTGCGCCTTGCACCGCGTTCACAGTTGGCGACGTCCCCGCGCTCAGCTCGTTTTTATCGCTCTTCCGCACCGTAGTCACTTTGGCTGGCGCAACAAGTTCCCGCAATAACATTAACCCGTGAGCTCGGAGAGGCAGCAATGGGTCCTGTAGCAATTTTAATGCCTGTTGATACTTCTCCTGGGGACTCTCTTCCCCCGTATCTCTCGCCTCACTCTTCCTTGGGGCGGCTGGGCTGGACGATGCCAAACGAGCTGTAAGCGTTATCCGCGCCTCTCTCGCTCGCGGGCGGAGTGCATCGGAGGCAGAGTTCGCCAGCGGTTCAAGCTGGGTGTATATCTCATTGAGTGATGGCTCATTCCTAGGTGATAATTCAGGATTCTCTGTACGTTTCCCTTAAATGACCCACTTTCGCTGATGTCACGTAACAGCCTTACCTTGCAGAAGGGTGAGTAACAAGTTTACCGCCGTCATGCTTAAGTGCTCCTTCCTGCTTACGCCCTCCAAACCAGGCGCAAGGTCTTCGTCATCGCTATCACCGCCATCTTCATCATCATCCTCGGGCACAAATTTCAAGCTCTCCCGTGACATCTTTCCATATCCAACGCGGTACTTTCCGGATTTACGTACCACATCATCCTGATCCAAGGACATTTTGATGAACATCAACATACGGGTCACGTCCGGGCGTCGCAGTGGACTGTCTTTCGCTGCGTCAACACCAACTTGAGAGGATATTTGCATGCTGAGTTTGAAGAGGAGTAGCTTCCTGGACGACGCCCTGAGTTAGTTTCCTAATGATACTCAGATAAGGATTGAACGAAACGCACCGCAATGGATCACCTTCATTACCTGTTCTGACATGCTCATCGAGAATGCGAAGATAAAGTGCCGAGGCGACGTCCTCCCTCTTGATAGATTTGACGAATTGCGCAAAGAACAGAGGACGGGGGTGCAGGTTAAGAGGATTGTCTTCTTCATTCTCCTCGCCATCGAGCTTGCCTTCTTGGAGGTCCGCAAGCTGCGACAAAGTGAGCGGAGGGAGGGACGTCGATCTCTCGAAGATACGCAGCTCTCCGGAATCATCCGAATCCCACTCCCCAGCATGCCCTTGAATCACCTCCCAAAGTGCATCAACGACCTCACCTTCCCCAGCTATCCGAGACCAAATCCCCAACAAACTCTCGACGATCTCGCGCATCATTGGGTCAGCTGTCCTGCTTACTCGGAGATATTCGAATAGGGTGTACAGCTGGTTCCCGACGGGTGTGAGGAGTATATCCACGAGCTCAGGAGATGGATCGGTGTTCATTAGGATAGTTGATAATGCGAGTACAGCTTGGGATGGTGGCAGAGTGATTATGTTCGTTGCAATCGCGCGAAATTCAGCGGCCTCGTCTGTGGGAATTTGATCTGGCTGTTCATCGGGTGTTGGGCCATGAACCGCGTGCACCTCTGGCGCTGAACGGGGGACAGGCTTGAAAGAGTCCATCAAACACCAATCAAGGACGCGTATCCGAATGTCAGGTTTCATTTCATCCCCCGACTGGCCCCTCGCAGACAGCATTCGCGACAGCGCGAACGCTGCTGCACGTCGATGAGAAGGAGGTGCAATGTTGTCCATAGCCGGACTCAGCAAGTGTAGAAGTCGTGGAATTATTATCGGATAATACTCCTTCATAATGAAAATCAAGCGTCAAGAATACCAAACGCTTGATTCGTTACTTTATCGGAAAGCTTACCTCGGGAGACATGTTCTGAGGAAGAGTATTAAGAACGTTAGACGTTGACTGAAGCTTTTCAAGTGGCGCTTCTGTTGAAGATACATCCTCTCCAAATACGGATGACAATAACCCGACGATGCCAGTCGGACGCAGAAGTTGCTCTGTGGAGAGAATCCTGCACACTTTGTGCACATATAACGGCTTCTGCATCCTTCTCATAATGGTGCCTAAGGCGGTAATAGACTGAGCGGTCTGCGAGCTGCCGGGAGAATAGGTGAGAACATATCAACTCATTAGAGCGGAAAGATGACGTTAGATTAATAATATTACTCACTCGTTGAGAAGACGTGCAACGTATGGCTTGAGGTTCGAAGCGGACGTGATATCCCTGCGCACGCTATTGGGTAGCCAAGCCAGGAAGATACATGCTTTTAGCAGATCTGTGAATCCACGGTTCAACACTGTCATCGCAGCCAAAGTCATCGAATGAGGCCCGTGTGGCCCTTCAGGTAGTACGATCCTCAACAGTCGGGTAACAAAGTCGAAGAGGAGTGCATATTCTTCATGCGTCGCTGTGAGATCAATGATCTGTGCTCCGGGAGGAATATGAAGAGGATGCGTTGTCTTGCCGGGTGCTGTCGGTACGATACGAGAGAGAAGGAGCTCAGTACCCCAATTGAAAGCCACAGAAAGATGCGTCCGGATCTGCGCCATATCCTTCGCACCTATCAAAGAGGAAGCTGAGGCGCTACTGCTCTGCCGGGTATCATATTCCAAGAGGAGACTATGCACGCGCTCGATAACGTAGAGCGAGGCGTATGCTGTGTCCAACTGTAGATCTGGTAGATCTAAGGAGCGAGTACGGGTTACACCATCAACGATAGCGTCGAAGTGTTCAAGGCGAGCGCGCAGAACGCCCGGAAGCTCGCTCGGATTGGATGCCTTGTTCTCATTCGAGTTCGTTGCAGAGACGATTGCACCGGCTTTGAGCACAGACTGCAAAGAAAGGGAGTTGGGCCAAGAGCGATTTTGCTGAGGTGCGACACTCATCGCCGTAGGGTGTGGTAGTACAGAGCTCACTATAAACCAATTGCTCTGGTAAGTATGACGAGCATGACGAGCATCGGGAAATGACGGTGATCCGAATCCGATCAATTTGTCATTAACTACGTAATATGATCACGCTCCGTTGTAGTGTCAGCAACTACGTATTAGTAATATGGTCACGCTCCGTTATAGTGTCAGCAACTTGAAGGTGAAGCACGCCATAGGTCTCTTCGATGAGTTGCTCGTCTACGCCGACTTCCGATCACGGCCATTGGGGATTAGCATGCGCGTTGTGGGTGCTTCTTGTTTCGCTTGTCGTCAAACATTTTGCGATGTTCAGCGCGTAAAAACAGCATATCAATAGACAGCGAGCAACACGCGTAATCTAAAGTTCATTCCCCATGCGAGCCTGCTTACTCATGCAGTTATACTGGGCACTGTTATCACCCCCCCCCCCCCCCCCCCCGCATACTTCACATCCCTCTTTGACTCGAATAATTACAACAGCCCAGTCCACTGGCTACTACTCGAGGTTCACTGCCCAGCATGAACGAGAAACTTCCAAAGGCAATAGATCTTTCTCACCATCTCTCCGAGCTTTCAAAGGCTAGGCAGCCATCTCCTCTAAAGAGCCTTGCGAGGTTTTTTGGGAAGCCAGGGCTCATCAGTCTCTCGGGAGGGATGCCATCGCCCGCATACTTCCCACTGTCGACACTCTCTGGCGATATGCTCGTCCCCGACTCCTTCTCGGTCACCCCGTCTTCGTCACACGACTCGGGCTTATCATGGTTCTGGAAGCTTTTCTCACCGAGCGACAAAGAGCGAACGGAGCACATGTCGATTCCGAAGTACACTGACGCAGAGCCTGCAGAGGCCGTCTCTCTCGAAGTCGCGCTTCAGTACGGTACTGCCCAAGGTCTTTTGCCGCTGCAGAAGTTTATGCGCGAGTTTACCGAGCGCATATATCAACCTCAATATTCCGACTTCACCACGCTTATTCACGCTGGTAATACGGACGGTTGGGGGAAAGCCATGCAGACTCTCTGCAACCGGGGAGAAATGTTTCTAACGGAGGAATGGACGTATCCTTCTGCATTGTCTTCTGCGAGACCATACGGCGTCTTGCCTGTCGCTATCAAGATAGATAACGAAGGCATGCGAAGTGACGACTTGCATAAAGTCTTGACCGAATGGGATGAACAGACACGTGGTGCAAAGAGACCTCATGTTCTGTACACAGTCCCGGTCGGACAGAATCCTACCGGTGCCGTGAGTTGATAATATACCCATCGGGATGTAGGCTAAATTTACATCAGACCATGGGAGCCACTAGAAAAAAGGAGATTTATAGTATTTGCGTAGAGTTTGGTAAGCACATTGACCTCCTGACTGGTTGCCAATTTTAGGGCCTAACGAGAGTTACAATCAGATATCATTATTGTCGAGGACGACCCGTATTATTTCTTACAAGAAGGCCCTTACGTTCCACGCGGCTCCCGTACCTCCAGTAGCTCATCGTTAAAGACAAAAGACGAAATATCGGAATTCATCAATTCACTCGCCCCGTCTTACCTCAAGTTCGATTACCAGGGTCGTGTGATTCGCCTAGACAGTTTCTCAAAGATCATCGCGCCTGGATCGCGACTCGGATGGTTCACATGCAACGAACGCTTCGCTGAGCGTCTCGAGCGGCAAGGCGAGACCACCACCCAGGCCCCCTGTGGCTTCGGTCAGTCAATAATAACACAACTCGTAACGAAGCAATGGGGTTTCACGGGTTACATCCGCTGGCTTAGAGGTCTCCAGGCTGAGTACACTCGTCGGAGAGATTTCTTCCATGATGAACTGTTTTCGTTGTTTGATGTACGGACCGTCTATATCTCTCAAGGTACTTTGGCGGGATGCACGGCATTGGTTGCTCGACCTCGTGCAAATAGAAACAGCACGCTTTCAGAGAAGCAAGACTTCGCGTCCGGTGATAAGCCGTTGTTCAGCTTTGTTCCTCCTACTTCCGGGATGTACGTCTGGGTACGTATTGCCTTTTCCCGCGGCTGGCATGCTATGAATAAATTAACCTTATGTAATGTGATCAGATCAAAGTCCATTTTGAGAATCACCCTTCTTTCTCCGCGCCCGAGGACAAGGCCACACTCGAGATGAAGCTCTTTAACAAGCTTGGGGATGCAGGCGTATTGATTGGTCCGGGATGGATATTCGCGGCATCCGAGGAGGTTCAGCAGGAGGCAGAGGGACATTTCCGAATTGCATTTAGTCATGCTAAAGTGGGTCTCTTTTCGCATTTCCTCTTTGCCACTACTAATAGGACTATTTGAATAGCATGATGATATGAAGAAGGCCTTGAAGATTATTCATGATGTAATGCTTGATTTCTTCGGATACCAGTAGATGGAAAGATTATCTGAAACGTCTTATCTCTTATTCGATCTGTGTCGCCGCGTGGTATGTCGTATCGTATCTCTATGAATACGGATTTAGATCGTGCTTTGCTTCTCATGGAAAGCCTATTAATGCTAACAAGAGGAAACTCCACCTCCCCAACCAGTTCCTCATATCACTAAATCACCAATGAAATGAAGCTTGACTACGAGCCACTCTGCGTTCGGATGCCGCGGGACCCAGAGAATCAGCGCCTATGCTAATGTTGTCAATCGTTCGGAGTCCTTCGGGGACTGCATCAATGCGCTCAGATATGATATATAAGAGCTTGACTACGACCTTCTGGTACTATAACGCATACTAGGACACTCTTTCAATACTACACCTCAGAAATGTCTATCACCTTCTCTATTCCCATCAAAGCTGCTCGTTCTCTCGTTTATTCTACTCGAAGTCCTCAACTTCGCTCCCTCCGCCATTCTCTCAGTGCTGATGTTTTAATCCTCCCGACCTCCTTTCCGAGACGAGCTCTCAGTACAGCGACAGCAACTATAAATGCACCTCAAGAATCCCTAACAACCAAGCACATAGAAGAATCCAGATCGAAGGGCACCTTAGGACCTCACTACGTCGACACCACTACTGCCCCTGTAGCATCCAAACAACCACGCGACCCAGCACATGAATCGTATGTACCAGTTATCGGAGACTGGGTACTCTTTCGTCCCGTCTACACTCAGGACGAACTAAAAGCCGTTCAAGTACCTCTACTTTCTGTTTATCTCATGTTTTGGCCATGGAGGTACTCATGTTATCACTAGCCTCACGTTCATCGTCAAGAATTCACCCTTTCAGACAAGATGGCGAATGGGCTTGTTCAGATGTGCAGGTATGCCGTGTGCACGATTCTCCGACTCGTTTCTCTGCATGGATTCTTAATCGTTTCCGACACGAATGAACTAGGAAAATGTTTGATCTGGTCTCGGGGTACAAACATAAGCCTATCCCATTGGGAACGAACATGTCTGTCGAGGAGCTGAGGAAGGAAGGGTATGTCATGACGGAATCGGGATGGATGAACGTACGTTATCCAATAACATCAGAGTCAGAGACTCGGCCTAAACGGCTAACTTACTTTCGTCTGACACAGCGTTGTCTTTTCTTAGAAACGATAGCTGGGATCCCAGGAATGGTAGCCGCAACCGTTCGACACCTTCACAGTCTCCGGCTCCTAGTCAGTCTTAATCTTCCAATCTTCACCTTATTTTGCTTCTAGGCATGAAAAAAACTGATACTGATAGCATAAATTCAGAAACGTGATGCTGGCTGGATCCACACGCTTCTCGAAGAAGCCGAGAATGAAAGAATGCACCTTATGAGTTTTCTCGCTATCAGAAAACCGGGTATCTTAATGCGAGGTTTGATACTCGGTGCTCAAGGTGTTTTCTATAATCTGTTTTGTAAGTCACTTCACACGAGAAACAAGGAGAAACAATTGGTAACCTTTAATTTTTCAGTCTTGTCATACTTGATATCCCCACGGATATGTCACCGCTTCGTTGGATACCTAGAAGAAGAAGCAGTAAAGACCTAGTACGCATCTCCCCCTCCACCAACACAACCAAACTCTAACACATGACACATCCTCCCTCCCATCCTCCCATCCCTCTCACAAAAAGCACCGCACTCATCTCAGACCTAGAAACCGGTCGTTTCCCCGAATGGTCAAACCAACCCGCTCCACCAATCGCAAAAGACTACTGGCGTCTCCCCGAATCCTCATCCCGCCTCGACATGATCTACGCAATCCGCTCAGACGAAGTCACCCACCGCTTCGTCAACCACTCCCTCGCAAACCTCAAAACAAACGACGTCAACCCTTTTGCTTTTCGTGAACCGGATATGACCGTCAAGGGTGTCAAATACGGGTGAGTTACTTCTTTGTTTTCATTTGTTTCTTGATATTTGTAGTTGACGATCGAATGCGCGTTGTTAAGGTTTGAACGTGATGAGGCTGCGCAATACGTTCAGGAATCTTTGAAGATCGTCAACGAAGAGCATCCAGCAGAAGGCGATGGAAAGCAATAGAACATAGCCTTTTGCCTATATTTATAGACTTATTCAAAAGATAGATAAATCGGAGGTCATAAATTAGATGCACTATCGTACACCTGGGCTTGAAGTACAAGAAGCGTTAGCATGTATAATCAAAAAGATGTTTGAAACCACTCCATGACCACCGCAGGGCTCGAACCTGCAATCTCCTGATAACATACAACTTCGTAGTCAGACGCGATACCATTTCGCCAGGCGGCCGGCCTTTTACAAGCGTAAAAGCTTTTTTTTATATCTATCTTATTTTGCAGAATATCGAAACACATATATTTTACGTAAGTGTACGGTTCATGTTATTGTAATTCAATAACGGAAATAACTTCATTCATGTCCATTGGGATATTGATATTAACTTCACATTTTTTTTGTATACTCCCTTACGGTCGAACAACTAAAATATTGGTACTGGCGCAACCCGTCTGGTGCCCCTCATGCCATAATCACCGATCCTCTCAACCAAGCATTAACAGGCTTCGTCCTCGCAGGGTCTGCTCTCGTCTCCAACTCTCTCGTCCTCTCCTCTCTCACTTCTCTATCGAGAACCTCGCCTCCCTCCGCGACGTCCTCTCTCTTCAGTTTCCCGCCATTCGTATTAGTTCTCGGCTCCCACGTACTCAACCACTCCTTCATCTTTGCTAGAGCAGCATTCTGTACTTCCTTAACCGTCTCGTCTACTCCACCCGCCGCTGCGCTCAAGTCCGAACAATGGAACCCGTCGCTTACATGTATGGGCTGTGACTCGGTGCTTTCGCGGACATGGAAGTCGGATGAGACAGTTGCGTCTCGCCAAGGGTCGCGTTTACCGTTGGCGAAGAAGAGTCTGTTGACTGTGAGGTCCCAACCACCGTATGCTTTATTTGTTGCGTCGACGTTAGGTACGGGGAGTGTCCCTATCCGGAAGGCCTCGGGGAACCAGTACGTGCACTGACGCTATAGTCGCATAACATCGAATTAAAGTTATCATTACTGACAGGGGACTAGAAAGAAAGAACGGCGACTTACTTGATCATAAGGCGGCAAGACAAGTCTTGTCACAAGTGTTGGCCAGTTCCTCGGTGCCCCATCTTGGAAGTACCCGACTTCGTTACACCTTTTATAAAGCTATTGGATTACGATTGTGTATTCTGTGGGAGCCATTGCTTACACTATCCACGTCCACGAACGTCCTGTATTATCGATACTGAGACAAATCAAACTCAATATGAAGCAGACTACGTGAGTTAAAGCAGCGGTATGTACCTGGTGTCAGTCCAGAACTCCTGCGTGGGGTCGTACGAGCCAAGGCATGTCCTACGAGGGATTGAAAAGATTAGTCGACACAGCAGTAAGATTATCATAAAGGACGCACTCTGCATCCAAGTCACCACAGACTATGCAAAGCAATTCCATGAGACCATTTTCGCATAGAACGGTGAATAATAGAGAACGGAAACGTACTGAATTCGTAATACGTTTCATTCCAAAACTTTCCCCAAGCCGTCAGAGCATGGTCAAGTCCCCATCCCCTGGGCCCGGCGGAAACGCCATCTTTCACCTCGAGAGCATCACAGAATTCAAAGAAAGTTGCTCCTGGACCAGAGGTAGGGGATAGCGATTGCCAGTCCCATAAGTTGTTACGCACTTTAAATGAATCATCAAGCCTATCAGCAACTAATTTGGAAGAGCAATTTCACAAACTACGCACAAGCACCAGCAACATCATCCAAATGACTCACTGCTCCCAGACCCCAGTTGTCCTTTAACCTCTGTATCTCGCTTCGGCTCCCTCTTGTAAAGACCTGGTCAATGTGCGATATAACAGCTTGAACGTCCGCGGAGCAATTTGCTGGCATGAATTGACGGATGGGATCGAAGTACTGCCAGAAGTAGATAATGGATTGTTCGACGGCGGAGGACGCATAGCCGGCAAAAAATACGTCGGGTTTACTGTAATAGTACGGCCTCTTTGAGAATTAAGGGAACACAAAAGTCGGATTTACGTACTCGACCATGGTCCAACCCGTCAGAGCACCTATAAACAAACTTAGCAAAGGTCGTTTATAATATTCAACCCAGGGTGTCCGATACCCACCACTATAACTTCCCCCGATCAATATCCAAGGAGCCTTATCCGGAGTAACCTCATCTCCACCGGGCATCGGAAGGTTAACATTCTGTGCGAAGTATACCAAGTCATCTACGGCCTGTTGGATATTGTGGAACCTAAGACTCTCGACACTGAGGTCGTCGAACGGGTTCGAGAGACCGTAGTATCTATGCTCCAGTACAATCGTGGCAGCATTTTCCTGTTGTGCAATGAGCCCGTTAATCGTACGATTAGTCAGGTAGCCCGTGTATGCTACGGATAGTCAGTTCAAAATCATAACACAGAAGCGATAGGAAGTACTTACGCGCCGCATTTGCTTCACCCGGTGTCATAAGCACAATTGGACCGCCAGGCTCATAAAATTCATACGTAAACCAGAACCTCTGCTTAAACGTTCCAAGACCAGGGTTATTATGATCAATCAACTGATCAAAGAGGTATGTCGTGTTGATTGGCGGGAGTTCTGTGCCATTGCGCGATGTGACGGGGGCGGAGGCATCAGGGATCGGAACTATGGGGACTGCGGGGACGGGAAGTTGATTTGCATGTGCTCTGCCGTCGCGGAGGCGGGCATGCACCAGAGTAGGAGTGATGGAAAAGATACAGGTGAGGAGACCGAGCCAACCGACCATTGCGACGCGCAAGAGTCTGAGCTTGAACGAGGTGAAGAAGCTCAGTGGACAAAGAAGGGAGCACCAGACTACAGCGAGCCCGGAGCACTTGAAGCATACTTGTACGTATTTCGGGAGTCGACTGTCATTGTTCGCCAGCAAGCCCAAGCAAGGCAGCACGCGGGACGAGGCATGATAAGACCGAGGGAATAAATAGAACAACGCCATACTTCACTACTGACGAATCTCGCTTCTGCCGTACCGCGTCCGGTTGTTTTACCCTTTCTACAATGGCTTCTTTGCCGTCTCCAGTCCGGCGGTCCGTCTGTGCTTTCATGGCGCGTAAAAGCAGTTCACTTGCCTCCTTTATGCAGACTACGACGCTTCTCCAGCCTTCTTTGCTAGCAAGTTCCTTCGACGTGGCGAAGAGATTGAAGTCCATCCGGTCCCGTTTGGCCCGTTTTGCCCGTCGAGGCCGCTGGGAGCGCACGTCCAAATTCATACAGTTGGGAAGCATACACCACATGCTACGGCGGCAAAAGCTGACCAGTTGGAACACTACGTCTTCGAGAAGATATCTCCTTCATATCGCGCGTATTTGGTTGTACGCTTGGCGATACCCACAGATGGACCAAAAGAAGAGGCAGAATACAAGGATATGCAATTGTTGCAAGTACCAACGCGTGACCGACATGTGATCGACGCCAATCAAATTCTTGGGTAATACTTAGCCACGATGGACTGTGGCTCTGTGGCGTGACGTAATTGAGTCAAACATGGTCTCCCTTTTTCTTTCCTTTCAACCCTTCCTCATCCACACACGACACTACCATGAACACTGGGCTTGATCATTCGTTCAACTAGAAGGCTACAGTATAGGACAGGTTGCGATGCGATCGACATGAGATAGGTAGCAATCAATCTGGAAAACTCGGGCAGAGACAAAAGTAGGGTCATGCAAAGTTCGAAGAAACTGAGGAGCGAACAAGAAGAAGGAAGCAGTACGAACAAATGGTTGAAAGCAAATGAAGCTTCAGGAAGAAGACAAATCGGCAGAAAAATATTACGTCTGTATCCTACAGGTGAGGAACCGTTTTTATCGCCGTGATAGTAATGATGCAGCGCATTTTCAAAGTTGTATTAAGCCGCAGGTGACGCTGGACTGTTCATAGATATCTTGAACTGGACTGAACTGCTATCCGTCATTTCCCCAGGAGAGCGCGTCGGTTCCGCAGCGGGATTTTCATCCAAGCGAAGTGAAGCGAGCGTGCCGTTGAGATCTTGTACTGATCCTTGCTGTTTCGCTTTGTTCGGTCCTGTAACGGTAGAAGATGAACGTGAAGGAGAGTCGTCGGTGCAGGACATGGCTGGAGTGCGGCTCATCGAGAACGAGGCGGCTGAACCGTTCAGGCTGTATCCGAACGAGTCATTGTGCGAGGGCGTCGTAGTTCGCAAGGACGCTCCAGAAGTTGTCGTTGTCGGCGACGTTCGGTCTTTGTTAGCCGTCGTAGTCTCGGTACCAACAGTACCACCAAACCGCTGAGGGAAGGGCTGAGGGAAGGGGGGTAAGACTCTCGAGATATTCTCCTTTGCCGAGTTTCCTTCAAGGTCCGCCACGATACTAGCAAGATAGTTGGGATCCGGAGAGAACGGAGAGAATCCAGAAGCTCGCTTCGGGATCTGCCCATCGACTGGGGTCGCAATGCGCCCGTCCAAGTTTGGACCCGTAAAGACATTATAAAAGCCATTATCAAAGGTAGTACTGTTGCTGGTCCCGCCAGGCATCGTAGGTACTTGACCATGACTCTGAGGCAGCTCAGGACCTTGACTTACCATAGCACCGGTTGTCGGCGGCGCAAATCCCCCAAAACCGAACTTCCGCAGAAGCTCAAGAGCCTGGTCCTGTGTCAACTGTATGGATCCATCAGGACTGCGCATCAAACCGGGGTACGTTGCCTGGGCCTGGGCTTGAGCAGCTGCCTGTGCAGCCGCTTGTGCGGCCTTGTCTGAAAATGGGTTAGTTGGCTGGCGTATACTGAAGGCCATATCTGGGCTTACATTGGCTTCTTCCCCAGGACAACCTGATTCGACTGCCACCAATAGGGAAACCTTGCATTCTCTCGATGGCCCGTTCGGCATCTGCTTTTCTGACGAATTGGACAAATCCACAATGCTTTCCCGCAGGTACTTTTACCTATGACAAAAGTAAGTTCTTTATAAAAATTTTTTGACCCAGACCGGCGACGTACATAATGGATGTCGCCAAAGGGTGCGAAGAAGGTGCGCAGTGTTTCTTCAGAGATGAGCGGTGAAAGACCACCGACAAAGACCTGCACACGGCAATTAGTAGACATCTCAATGGCGAAAATGATGACATACTGTTGTATTATACGGATCGGTTGAGGTGAGTTGCTCCCCATTCGGTCCTATCAGGTTGTTCAGAATTGCGCGGGCTTGTTCCTGATGCTTCCAAGACTCGTCGAGCTTTTTCTGATCCATGACTAGCGGTGCCGTAATCGAAGGCAAATTGTTGCCGCTCCGTTTTGGATCCATAAGATTTGCTCGTGCAATAAGCTGTACTAGCGCCTCGAGAGACACGGTTGGTTGACTGCCATTCGGCGAGCTAGACGAAACCGAGCTTGCTGTCGATGACGAAGTCATAGAAGGCACCGAACCAGAACTTCCAATAGAGGAACCGGACCGGGACGTCGTCACCGACGCAAGGCCGTTTGAGCCCTGTTGGTCGATAGGGAGGGATTGGCCGTCCGACGCGTTGGGACCCTTGAATTTGGCAGTCGCAGGAGAAATGCGCACTTAAACTCACATAAATAAACTTCTCAACAAAGGTAACCAAGGTACGTACTGGGACGAGAAAGGCAGTACAAGCCATGCATTTCGATAAGAGCACGTTGCTGGTCTGACTCGTCGGCAAACCTGACGAAGCCGTAGCCTCGAGAAACTCCAGTGACTGGATCAAGCATGATCTTCGCGCTTTTGCAGCTGTCGAATGGCTGGATGAATTTGGGTGCCCTGTCGCTCCGCAACCCGAGGACAGGATTACGAAAGACTGCCACCAAATCCGAATTGGAGACTTCTGGGGCCAAATCACCGACAAAAATGCTATACTCTCTTTGTTGTACTTGACCACCAGAATTAGACGTAGACGGAGGCCTTTCAACAGCAGCAGTAATTGGAAATGTTTGTGTGGTTGGGCTCGGAGAAGACGAAGATGCCCAATTTAGAACGAAAGGCTTCGTAGAATTAGGTAGTATAGGTTGGTGGCCACTTGTTGCCGCATTGTTTATCTGAGAAAGAGCAGCAGCAGCTTGTTGGGGTGTCGGGAATGTCAAGAAGCAGTAGCCTGGATTATTCACTTGCTGTCCGGTGGCAGGGTCCGCTGGTGAGTGGGGGATCTTTACGGTCACTTGTTCCCACATCATGAGATCGCAGACTTTCTTCGCGTATTCTTCGTCCATCCAAGGTTCAATATCTCCCCACCACAAGGTAGAACTTGCTGCTGGTGATTTGACTGGTTGCTGTGAACTGATTGGACTGCGTAAGGGCTGGAATGAATCGATATTCCCGTGTGGCAGCGACGCGAGGGATGACGGGGAGACAGGAATAGGCACGGTGGATGGTAGCTGAAAAAAGTTTTCAGAGGGTTCGCGCGAGTAGTCGTTCGGAAAGAGAGTATATAAAGGACTGGTGGCGGATGGGTAGCCACTGAAGGGGGCACGATAGTTGTGGTTGAAGGGAGAAACAGGACTCGATGACGCTGCCACTCGAGCATTGTTGTCACTATCGGTGGTCTGTGTATGCGTGTTTGTGACACCGGCCTGGTTAATATACGAATGTAGTTGGGCTGGTCTTGTCCATAACGTACTTATGCTATGCGTGGCCTGCGACAAGTCTGGCTGCGGAAATATCCATTTTGTATCGAGATCCGCCCCCATCCCCTCCTGCTGACCCTGCTGCTGATGCTGTAGATCCGGCTCTGTGCGTTGGAAGTCGTTGGCCAAAGTCGGGGAAGTTAGAGACGAACGGCGATCGGAGGAGGGCGACAGGGGGAAATGTCCTGAGTCATACAATCGACTGCGTTGCGAGCCAGTCGCCGCACCTGGCAACTCCATAAAATTGTAGCGAGACATTTCCTCCTGATGAGCGTGGTCGAAGCAGGCGCTATGCAAGATATACAATATGAGGGCTTTAAAAAGTGGATGAAGATATTTTTATGGGCTTTATGGTTAAATATAGCCGATCGAAGCGATGCGAAGTGGGTAGGAAAGCCGAACAAAAATTGGTCACAATTGACACTGAATAAAGACAACCAAGACGACAGCGAATGCTTGAAAATAACACGGACGAATCGAACGAAAACAGAGGACAGAGAGCTAGCGAGAAGGACGACAGCGAGACACTGGAACGAGGACGGAAAGGAGCAAGATGAAAGCGAATAGCAAGTTGACAAGCGTCTGGTAGCGTTAGCGAGTCGTGCGACGTGAGGACCTGCGACCGACGATAGTACGTTGATTTTATAGTAAAGGTGATAGAGAAGAGATGGTGAAGGGGGAGAAGGGAAACAAGGAGCAGGGGCGAGTCAGAAACAAATCGCGCCAATTGCTACTAAAGGTCGTCTCCGTAACATCGTGGCAACAATTTTCCCGATCTGACTTATTCCCCCCTCCCCTCTCTGAAGGCACTAATAGCCGAGGGGATGGATTCGATAACGAACAAGTGTTTTGAAGTAGATTGGGTATACTTCACAGTTGTTGACTGTTTTGGTCGATTGTATGCATTGACATTGTTCTGTGGGTCCGCTTTGTTTGCTTCTTTGGCGCTTAACGTAAAGTGAAACTTGGATAATCCTTACATTGTTTATGACAGTGAATATTAATGCAATTCTCGGGCGATCCGGAGGTCTAAATATCACCTTGCACAAGCCCCATATGGTACTCTTGCATTTTCTCTCCTTTGATAGTCGCACTAGAGTCATAGCTCTAGACTTAGACTTTGGTCATACGCATACAACTACCGTGCGTGAGTGAGAACTCGATTGCCCGCAGGAGGAACATGTCTTACTCCTCCATGTTTACAGACTGTTGGGTTTGGGTCGCGGACAACCGCCGGGTGCCTATCATGAATCGTCGTTGGTCCAAGAATCTCGATTGCTGTGCAACACGAACATTCTTAACTTCTTCTTGGCAATACCGCAACCTATTGATTCTACCACTTCTGTATACCGAATTCAATCCTCTATACAGAGGAAAGTCTCGTCCCTCTCGGGGAAGGAGTTACGAATCTACAATTACAAAATCATGCACCTCCACGACGTCCCCCCTCTCATGCCCGGCATTCGTCATAATTCGAACAATCCACCTAGCTCACATTCTAGTCTAGAACCACACGCCGAGCCCATCCAAAACCGTGCGGATCCTTCATTGTCCGTGCCGATCGGCCGTACAGCGTCGGGCCGAACTCTATGCTGCTTTAATTAACCGGCGAGCGCCTCTTAAGCGCTAGATAGAAACCGAGGAGGAACGTGTTCCGGGCCGAGAACGTCGATCTCGATTTTGATTTGACCTGAACCTTATCCTCTCGACATCCAAATGGTTTTAAGCCTCTGTAAGGCAAAACGTTCTGATCTGTTGCCCGTCACAATTCTTACAGGTGCTATAAACCACATGCAAATCAGAACACGAGCCGGCTTTTTATCTCTCAGCCTTCTCAGCCCTCGCGCGTAAGCGAATTGCTGACTGTTAGACCCAAAGGCATAATACACAGACAACAGAGTCAGAGTCATTAACAATGTAACATTACAACACGAGCTACAAAAATAATCAGAAAGCAAAAAACGGCGTCGGGGGCATCGAAGAGTATAACGTCATTGCTACACGAAAGGCGAAAAAGGGCTCGTGGATAGCGGAACAAAGTGGTAGGCAGATCAGCACGAGAAATACAAGGGTGACGCGAATGGGTTGCATAGGTTGGACTTGACCTTGATATCTCCCCGATGCCTTAGGCTTCGGGGCATATAGCTTTCATAATTTAAGAAAACCAGTGAGCGTATCCGCCTACACTTCCGCGATGCTGCTCAAGATACCCGCGCGGGACGCGGCGCCAGTTGATCCGTCTGACTCATCCGACAGGTACTTGCTCGGACCGGCAGCGGCGTTTCCACTCCCACCAGAAAGCTGCCCAACAACATCACTCTGCAACTGCATCGGCACGAACACCACCTTACTATTCGCAGTCTTGGCCATGGTCTGGAGCGCCTCGAGTTGTCGAATCTGCATGGCCGCGGGCGAGGCGAGGATGTCAGCAGCTTGACGCATGAGACGCGCTGCATCGACTTCGGCACGAGCAGCAATAACCTTGGACTCTCCGATACGCTTCTGTTGTGCCGCCGAAGAGAGTGAGGCGGCTACTTCCGGCGAGAAGATGATGTCTTTGATTCTATTCGCACAGATCAATGGTCAGTGGTTACGGATTAAACACATACTTGAAAGCGGGAGAAACGTACAAAATGCCTTCGATGGAGACACCCCATTTCTGATTCGATAAATGAGCTCTTCTCTTAATATCAGTTGAAAGACGCGGAACTTACATCTGCAACATCACCGACGATCTCAGCAATCTCAAAAGCGATGGCCTCTCGCTCGGTAACAACACTCTGCACAGCTCGTGCACCAACGACGTGCCGAAGCGTGGTCTGCGCTCGCTCAACAAGAGCCTGTCGCAAGTCCGAAATACCGAAAGCCGCCCGATATGGGCTAGTGATCTGGAAATAGATGACGGAGTCACTGCGTTCGGGCGTGAGTTAAGATCTTCTTCGCACGGTACGAGAAAATAGAACGTACATCTCAACATTGACATTATCGCGAGTGATGACGGTCTGTCTTCCAATTGGACTGATCTGGATCTTTACGTCGACGACACGCAACGATTCCGTGCAAACGTTGACTTGAACCAGACCGGGATCCACTGCCTTATAGAACTTTCCAAACCGCGACACCAATCCGACAGCACCTGAGCAAGCAATAAACAATCCCTCCACGGCCATCTTGGAAAAACTAGAGCATACCTTGGTTTACGTTCCTGAACGGATTCGGGCATGGGCAGCAAGGAATTGCACCAAGGAACCCAATAACCACACCAAGGCTGTTCATCATAGTACCATAAAAACCATGAACAACCTATTGTCGTGTTAGCTTATGACGTCTAATGTATCGTATAGCGTCAAAACACACCTCTCCAGTTCCCAAGTCCTGAGCATAGGATTGCTGCAAGACAAGTCAGCAACCCGGAAGCTTCCAATAGCATAGAAGAAACTGGACAAACCTGCATTTCACTCCTCTTCAGCGGTTGAACAGCGATAATGTTCTTGTCCCCATGCCTCTTTGCAGCAATAGGATTATGATGCTCGGTCACTACACTCACGAACATGAGTTACAAATTCTGTAGAGATAAGCAGGAAGGCGGACGGCGTACCTCCGGGAGCATCATGGTCAACAACGTTCCCATTGTACGAGTTCTCGCTCGGGGAAGGGTTACGGTCCTTACGGTCGTGAGCAGCAGACATTGTTCAGTTTCCGAAATCAGAGGTAGACGTGTGAGAAGAGCTTGTCGAGGATAAGGGAGAGCCACAAGATGATGGGCGGTGGGAGAGAAAGGCGGCCTTGGCGGGAGTTATATTCCTGTGAGAGGCTGTTGCTGCGGGATGATGAAGGGATGACCCCGTGAGGATACGTTGGACGCCCACGCCCAGTTGAGACAGAAGCGGACACGTCGGCTATGCCCGATTATGTACTGCAATGATTCGCGTTCGCGCCCATCCACGCGACGCTTATGTAATCTAAGCTCCTCTCGTACCGACGCTGTCGGCGGGCGGTCAGCGCTGACCAGCCTCTATATATTATTATCATGAGCGTGTGTTTGTGAGTCACATTCAAGAGGCACGAAGAATTCTGCACTGCCTCGTTCGGCACGGAGAATAAGTCACAAGATTCTGCTGATGCTGCGATCTTGGCGCAATGTGGTTTCGATTACTTCGCAGCATTTACAATACTTCATCCGAAAACCGAAAACACGGCTTTATATCGCAGCCGCTCTGATATCTCATAGAGGCTCCACAAAGAACTGTTGACGATGAAACGGAGGTGTATAATAAGAATAGTACTATGTAGTGTTCTTGATGATTGCAAGCATCGGTGCAAAGTGTTCCATGATGTCCGACTCCGACGCTCGGCATCCCCGAATGTGCTCTAGTGCCGTCAAGGTTTCATAGCTTAGAACTGCGCATACATGTGCTCCAATACAATATAACTCTTGGATCCTGGTGCCGCAGTCGCGGCACGATTAATGTTTTGCATTCACAATGGGAAAGTACTGAAACTCGTAAATGTATGCATGCCCCAGGTTTCAACAATAAGCCGATCATCATCAGATAGCTTGCCCCTTGACTTGCGGTAGAAATAGAAAGTGATGCCAGGAGGCTGAATCGAACCTCAGATAGGCGCGTAACTCACGTGATCCATTTTTCTGCCGCGCGTCGTGTCAAGTTGAACCGGCCAGGCTCGTCCACTTGTATAGCTTACGCGCGGCATAAGAAAGTACAGAATGAAGTACTGGCTTATGAAAGCAGAGCCGAATACACGCCTCGAGAAGGGTAAAGATGTCAAGGTGAGGGATCCACTCAATTCATTGAAGGCTGGAATGCTGTTGATTACAATACGTATCTAGTTTAGTGTGGACGACTTTGAATCCGTAAAGACCACAGCATGGGAGGGTGTCAGGAACCACGAGGCGAAAAAGCTCATGCAGTCTATGAAAATCGGAGATCAGGTCAGGAGTTAACCTACTTTTCTTACCTCGAGGACCGTGCCGTAGCTTACTGCACTGCCTTTATCAATTATCCAGGTGCTTTTCTATCATTCAAACTGCAAGACTCCAGGTACTTTTCACTGTATATGAGAGATGTTTACGTCTATTCAACTTTCCCGTTTGCTTACAAGGAGTTGCCGGCTTTGCCGAGGTACTTCTCCTAAACCCTATACGTTTCGTTGTATCTGAGCTTCGACTGTCCTAGGTATCAAAAGAAGCCTATCCTGACCGTGAGTGATTATCAAACTTATATTGCATCGTAATTTTGTTAGAAATAATTGAATACTAACTTGCACCGCCTTGGTCCTTGACAGACACCGCTTGGGATCCGTTCGTTCTTCCATTTTTCCCTCGTCACATCAAGCAAAACTTTAATCTCCATTCTTACGAAGAGAACATCCGTATTATGATCCTGTATGTCCTCTTCTTCCTAATTTCCACGCCCCCTTAAAATTTCAACTGATGATGGTTCATGAATACTAGAAATCAGACAAGGAAAACCCTAAATGGTTCATGGTTGACTTAACTTTTAAGTCTCGCGCTACGCATCTCGTCCCTCTCGTGCTCTTCAAGCGCATCGCAAATTCGGCGACAGACGAACCACCTTCTGATGTAGATTACATCGGTTCCGAAGGTGTACGTGCTATCAAAGGTGCGTACTATATTATGCTGTGCTTCTGAAAACACACCGGTTACAATCAGAATCTTGCTTCTGATGAGAATCAACATGCCTGCCTTTACTTTAATCCGCGTCGCATATAACACAAAATCGGAACTTATCTCACTCACTCTAATTTTGACAGAAATGGCACTAATCAAACGAGGTCGGTTAAGTGTACAGCCCGTCGAAGAAGATGCGTGGAAAGCTGTGCAACTCCTTGCCGAGAAAGGTGGATGGAAAGAGGAGATTGAGATCTCCAGTTCTGCCAAAAATGGTGGCAAGGCTAGAAGAGGAACCAAGAAGAGTAAGGATGACGATGGACCAGAAAGTACCGCAAGTAAACCTGAGAAAAAGTCGGCGAGAGGTGCGTAACGAAAATACACGATGCTAGGCTCTTCTCCTTAATGGTGAAAACTAACCTTCTATTCAATTATTGGTTATGAATGAAAATTTAGCGCGACGGAGGGGAAAACCTAATTCAGAACCAGTCGAAGATGAAGATGCAGCGGAATACGCAGAAAGGGAGCATGAGGAAAGGGAGAAGCTGACTACGAGACAAGCGAGGTCAAAGAAACGTAAAGCAGGTGCTCTCGAGGACGAGCAAGGAGAAAGTAATGAGACGTTAGCGCCGAGAAGGTCAACTCGAAGTAGACGATGATACACGATTTTATTATGATCATAGAAGCCTTGGAGCCTGGAAACTCCAGCATTGATCACAAACTTCTCGCTATTCGAATTGACTCTCAAGAGTGAAAAGCGGTTCTCTACGCAAACCCGGTAGAATCACCCCGCGGTTTCTATATATAAAAGCAAGACATTATATTCTATGTATGAGATACGATTCCCCGAGAGCAAGACGCGGATGATTTTCTAATTCTACTTTTCGCAATAAGGGTCTAGAGGGTCGCTTGCGCGTTTTCGTCGTCATTATCCAGTTGTTTGCCATCCAGGTCAAGAAAACTGACGCATGAGTCATGACACGGCATCGTCGTCCACCGGAGGAAGATGGGCAGACGCTGGTGATGATGTAGAGTGGTTCTCAGGTTCAGGTTCAGATTCATAGTCGTCCTCTGGATAAGACGCGACGACGGTGGGCGGGTTGATCTTCCACGCACGAGAAAGCCTTGGGCTTATGTGCATCCGCAAAATGTAGCGAGTCAGTTGATCTTCAGGGATATGGAACTTGACGTACGACGTCTGGGGAGGTTCAGATGCGCGTTGTGGCTCTTCCACACGATGGTCAACGGTCATCTGCAATCTGCAATGCAGTGACATAACTTAAGTTCTCTCCACAATACTGCTTGAACTGGCCTGGGATGCGGATGATAACTAGGGGCGAAGTCTTGATGCCAATGAGGACATCTGCAGGGGATGAAGACCGGGCGTCGCAGCAGATACCTGTTAACAACAAGAGTGAAAGACCATGTGTATTTCATTCACCTACTCGAGCGTATTCATACTCTCGACTCACAGAACAACGCACCACGCACAACAGGTAAAGACATCAACCACCGAAACTCGGTTCTTTTGCGGACTATTTCTAACTGAACAAGACGATTAACTTAAAGTAAAAAAGGAGTGAAAGAGTAAAGGAGAAGAGAGTACTCGATAAGAGCGAGGGATATCAAGAAAATAAAATAAGAATTGTCGCGGTATGCAAATCGACTGAATGGTTGGGATGAATAAAGTCATACAATGCGTGAAGGGTCGCGAAAGAAAGTGAAACAGAATTGGGATAGGACTATGTGTCGTCACAGAAACGATGCGGAAAGAGAGAGAAGAAATGAACTGAAAAAATGAAGCAAAGTACACATAAAAGGTTGAAATAACATCGCAGAGGCGAGTCGTGGTCGTGCAGAGAAATGAAAGTAATGCTCGAGAAAGATTGCAGGAAAAGTGAATAAAGTGTGGAATGAATGAACCGTCGTGCGTCGCAATGTGTTTGGGAATAATGACGGCATGTATTAAAGAATGGATTACGCTTTCTCAAACGAGATGATGTTGCAAAGAAAGTATGCACGACCTATGAATACATATGAAGAAAGCCTGAAGCTTGTCGATGATGAGAAAATAGTACATTGTATGGCTAGACGGGATCGATTGGAATGCAAAAAGGTCGCATAGTACAGTATATATCCCGAAGGATATTTTTTGATCACGACATCCGGTCGTGTTGATGGTCAATAGGTGTAAGAGGGACGAGATTCCCAGGAAAGAGTCGGTATTTTATGGAGCGGCCTATAGATATCTGGCCTCGCCCGTCAGGTGCGAAGGACGTACGAGAAGGACGAGTACTTAAACGCGCAGAAGGCGCTTGGGAAGCCTGGGCAGCATCCCTGGTTCGCGTAGAAGACTCGTGTTTGCCACGATGAACGGTGAGCATGCTTGATGATCGGGCGATGAAACTGGTTCGTTTTGAAGCACCTTGCACATCAGAGACAGTCTTGGAGGACAGAAATGTCTCCGTAGAATCTACCAAATCCGATCCGCTGCGGGATCGAGGACGGAGCATGATCCTCGAAAACACACCCTTACGAGGTGTGCTCTCTGCGCCTGGAATCTCGAGGGACTCTTCGCGGGACGTATGTCTCGAACTTGACAAGGAAGGAGCAGGTGACGACGATAACGATCGCGGGATGCCAAAGAAGCCTCGAAAATTGGCTACGAGAGATCGCGAGCGCTTTGGCCTGTCCATATGTTCCAACATCTCTGGCAATTCGTCACCCTCTGTACGTGTGAGGGCATCGACACCCACCACACGGACCTCCGGCGGGAAGAACTCATTCACAGGGCTTGGTGAAGGGGCGCTTGTTGATGCAGAAGAACATTGAGAGTGAGAGAGCGGATCAATTGAGTTAGTCGTTGATGTGCTTTGTAGCGGAGAACCTGGAGAGAATGCCCCGTGACAAGACGGAGTTGGTGTCCGACTATCCTTCATGTTCGCCTCATTAATTGCACCCGGGAGAGTCAGAAGCATGCTTAAAGGACCCCTGTTTCGATTCTTCTTCGCACTCTTGCCTCGCATCGAGCTTTGGACGTGCTGCTGAACAGTTGTGTTGGAGGCCGATTCCGAAATAATTGATTGTCGGCCAATAGAAGAAGCAAGGGTCGAGCATATCGACGGTGTATATTGCTTCGAAACCAGTACACTCTCCCGACTCATCAATCTGTTCTTTGCCATAGCGCTAACTCCGATGCCCGTACCTTGATGGGGTGGGTCCGGATCTCGGAACAATACCTCATCATGAGCCTTCGCATGAAACCGGGCAGACAGCAGAGGCTGAGAAATTACGTCTGCAAGGTGGCGATCGGTTTGTGCACGTCGCGTCGCAGATACACGACGAATAAGCACGGTCGGTGGAGTCGAAGCAGCGATGTCAGTAAAGAATCCACGCACTCCCGCACCATGGACGGACTGCCTTCGGTTCGGCTTGACGGTTCCATCCGTCTTAAACGTTGCATGAGACGGAACACGCGAAGGGGTGGCATGGCGAGAAAGGACATCATCGTCCAGAGGAGGAACAGAAGGAATTGGCGGTGCATCAACACTACTACGCCTAGCATTGCTGTTTACGAGGTTCGCTGAAATGTTGAGTGTCGGTACGGGTTCGTACTCCCACGTAGGTGACAGGGTCCGCGCATGGTACATAGCATTCAGCCATATCTCCTTCTCCCGTTGACATGCCGCCGCGAGTTCAAGCCGATGCCCGGTTGCGTGGAAGATAAGATGGAATGAGCATGGAAGAAGAGCTGATATATAAGAGAATTAAGTCAACATTGTTGTAACTTCAAATGTCCTCGACATACCCTTTTCTTCACGGACATCCACGACTTCGATCGTCTCGTCCGTAAGCGCGAACCAATGTCGAGGCTCATACACGCCCGCCTTGGGAGTTTTCGCCAGGACGATGTAACCTCCGACATACAAGAATGCAGCGAGATACTTGACCTTAACTGGATCCCGGGATGGTTGCGGGGCGTATACTGGTACGGTCGCAAGACCATTGTTAGAACGCATAGCAGACATTCCGGCAAGCGACAAGAACGAGTCGCGTCTCCCATCACCACGCAGGGTCGACTTGGAAGGCCACTGCTCATTGTTCGCGACAACGACATCAAGCGATCCAGAGAGTAGGCATGCACCGAGGGATGTCAGGAAAGCACGCGTCGGTGGTCCAGGAAATTGTATTCGCTTTCCTGTCCCACAAAGCTCCAACAGTTGTCGAAGTTGCTGCTGCTGCATGAATGCTGAATTTGTACGACCAATGCTGCTGCGCGAACGTGAGCGCGAAGACGCTGAGAATGATAGAGAGCGAGCTGGAGTTTTCGTTGACCAACCAAAACTGGCGTTCACGCTAGCAGCCCCAACACCGTGACCAAGCTCGCTCCTGGATTCCTGTCTTCCCTCCTTGCTGTTCTCATCTTCCATGAAGTCCGAGCCAGGCACAAGAATTTGAGGTGGTCCGTGATCCGCATTACGCGAACCGGCCACAAGTCGTTCAACGATCAAAGCACTCTTCTTCTCGATATCACGGCGACGCTGAGCTTCATCTACGGCATGTGCGACTTCACGCATCTTTCCCAGAACGCGTTCAATGATGAAATCAGTTGCGTGTCCATGATTGTTCAAGTCATGGTCGTCGGTCTCGTCGTCCTCATCATCAGAATCCCCGCCCAAGCTGAATGCTGCATGATTTTTCCTCCCTTTCGGTGCCTCGTCCATCCCAGGTATCGCCGTGTTCGACGCACCGGCTTCAATATCTTCTCTTTTCCGAGAGGAACGCAGCTGTTCAAACAGGAGGGGATACTTACATAGACGCTGTACCGGCTTGATAAGGTAATCAGCAAAAGCAAGCTTAGCACGTCCACCTCGCTCGTACTGCAACTCTCTTCCGTTCCGCACCCCATTGGGTAGTTGCGAACCCTTCAACCCTTCCTGCCTGCGTGACAGACCTTTCACCGATAAAGAGCTGTAGGAATTGGCGATACCGTACGCATGTAAATGACTATGGGCCGCAGGTGGGGTTGGGTCACTCTTAGTATGCTTCAGTGATGCGCTCGCACTGGCTCGTAAGCTTCCCGTCGATGCACAAGCCGAATGCCGGCGGTGCAACGTTGACGTCGACGAGTTCGCATCCTCGACATCAAATGCCGTCCCTGAAAGCAAGCTATTCCGACTTCCGCTATGCTGTATGAGTGGCGCTGGTGGCGGAGAATCTGGTCCAGCATCCGTTTCAGCAACTCCGTCGACATCTCGTTGGATGGCCGCATACGCGCAGCGCTTCTCCCAGTCAGTCCAGTCATTGGTATGCCCACGCATAACCCTCCGCGCTGTCTCAAGAGCTTCAGTGTGTCCTGCACAGAACACCTCATATGGCGCGAAATTAGGAGCCTGTAAAAATGAATGATCAGCACGCCAGATTCCTTACATGGTGGATAGGATTCGAAGAATAAAGTTTTCATGAGCGAGGCGCCGATCAGATCATGGGTGATCTGTGTGTGTAGACTTTGGCGAATCACGGTCACGTGGCCGCGTAGGATAAAAAATATGGCGGCAAAAGAAATGCAAAACGAGGAGCGTACCTCAGAGATGAACACGCTGCAAACTGCACGAACTGCAACGTTTACCTCGTACTCGACTTGCAATTCTTCACTCGCAGCTTTATCCTTCCTTTTCAGAACTCTTCTCCATTTTTGAACCTCTTTTTGGGCTGCACTGAGATTATCTTCAACACGTCGGACAATCCGCTCGTGCAGTGTCAATATATCCTGTGCATCCCGCGCGAGAGCGTGTCTCTCTGAGACCGTTAGCGACGCACGCAGTCGCTGGTGCCGCAAGGATACTTGTGATGGAGTAGGCAACGGCGATGTAGGCAGTAATGATAGTGGCGTTGATGAATTTGAAGGTAAAGAGGAGGGGGATATTGCTGGAGAAGCGTGTGGCGACGATTCGGGTGAGCTTGTAAATGCGTGTCCGTATACAGGTTTTCCAACCATCTGGACGACGTCAACGGAAGCACGGCGGATGCCATTACGCGAGGTGGCAAGGTAATTGTCCTGCCCAGAGCCCATACTTCCTGCTTGTGAATGTAATCCAATACTAACACTAGAGCCAGATGCGCTGCCATTTTCATGAGCTATGCTACACGTCCCGAGTATCTCTACCCGATCAAGCTCTCCTCCGTTCCTCCTCAACGCTTTCGGGGGATAAGAATCTGATCCAGAATTCCTATGAGATCGTATTGATTGCGGTTGCAATACCGAAAGCATCTGTAAAGACGCGGGACGCGCACGGGACTTTGGTTTCATTTCCACGTGTTCCTTCAATATCGCTCCAGACGGAAAGGCTGAAGGAGGATATTGATATGAATGCGGTTGTCGATGGGAGGTCCATGGCTCCGATGCTAACTCTGTGCCTTCCGTGATGTTCGGAGCTGCAGCAGATTGTAATTCCGCTATTGAAGGTGTCGGAACGGCGCCGAGCGAAGTGAGGTACACCTAACAGCGATCAAATAAACATTGGTCAGCTGGTTGTTACCATGAAGTAAAATATATACGCGATAGCATAATGATTTGGGCGGGGGAATCTCCGGAACGCACGTGCAAGCAAAGCAGCATGCAATACCAATTGCCAATGAATGGGAAGTGAACAATACTGCATTACGATTCTCTACGGTGGGCTCGGAATCTAAATGCATAGATTCGACTAGTGTAATGCGACAAGCGCCTATCGAAATGCAATGTGTCACAGAGACACGCGTCGACTAGCAGCCCAGACCGTTGAAATCACCGAATCTGACCGCGAAATTCCACACCCTGGTCGGCGTGTTGCACTAATGTCATACGCTGACACTGCCCACCGGTCCTGAATTCCGCTTGTAAACAAACGCCATCATGTACTTCCTCTTCTTGTCCTGCTGGTCAGCGGACGCCAGAATGAATTTTGTCGCTGTATCCAAGAGCAACTATTCGCTAAACCCGAAATCACCCGGGGAAGCATGATCGGCGTCTGTGACGATGACCAGAGGGAATCGGGGACAAACACCACAGCTCTAGTGATTGGGAGAGACGAAACACGCGTGCTGAAAGTGAAGCATAGAGCGACGGCAGTCCGCCCGTCGCCGACATGAGGCTGTGCTGCAGTGTCGGAACCCGGCGTCCGCAATCAAAACGCGGCAAGTTATAATGACGAAATGGGAAGTATAGGGGCTAAAATAGAACGCGAGAAGCCGCGAAGCAATAACTGATTGGGAGCCGCATGTTGATCGCTATCTCGCGTCCCTCGCGTCCCTGGAAGGAGGGACGCGTTGCGACAAAATACGATGCCGAGGACGCATACAGAAACGGCTCGTATTTCATGATGATGAGAAGGGAGTGGCACAATGCGAGCAGAAGACGCGTCGCACGCGCGAGGGGATCGAGAGAAAATCATAAAATGATCGTGGAAACGAGAAGAACATGACACGAGGAATGAAACAACTCGCTCACCTCGACGAGTATTTTCAGGTCATCAACGTATCCGCGTTCGGTCTCGATCAGCTCGGCGAGCGCGTAATACCGACGTACTGCATCCTTCAGGCGACGTTCAGCTTTGGCGTCCTCGACATCCACAGCAGCCTCGAGTCCGTTCATGCCCGTCTCGAGTGGCACCTGCGTGGCATCCGCAAGTATCGATGAAGACAGAACTGATGCATCCTCGCCTATTCCATCCATCACCTAGACGAACGCAATTCGGTGAAGGACCTCAGGCTTGCAAGAGCAAACCAATGGTTCGAACGGAGATGTCAGAGGTGCGTATAAGAGGTTAGGGCGGTGTGGCACGCGCTGGGGCAATTAGAGACCTCAGAAGAAGCTAGAGCCAAGCAAAATTGTGATAGTCAGACTAGGAATAAACAAAAAGCAATATAGCGAATTTGAGCACGTACCTACGCGCGTTGAGTATGGAAGGAAAGGAATTGACCCCGTGTTGAGAGACCAGGAGGAAGAGAGATAAGAAAAGAAGTGGCGAGTTGGAATGCGCTAGGACGTGCCTTGCCGCGCGGGTGATCGCGAAAGTTCTTGGATGCGGATGCGAAGAGAAAGAAAGGCTAGTTGAAAGAAGAAGAGAAAAAGAGCAGGCAGTAAGCGACCTAGCGCGAATGTGAAGGAAGGTAAACGAACAGCGAGGACGCCACTGCTGGGTGTGGTGGTGAACGAGGGAATGGTATATAATATATGGAACGCGGACTGTCCGAGAGCGGAATGCAGAGGGTATTGAGATGCTATGATTGGAGATTTCCGAGGTTGGCGGTGAGATTGTTTCGTGGCGGTGGCGAAAGGTGGGATGGGAAGGATGGATGGAGGAGGAGGGGGCGAGATAGAAATAAAGAAGAATGAAATATATAATGAACGTGGTAGAGCCAGCCTCCAAATAATACAGCAGAGTACTTTGAATACCTTGTCGGAAATCGGTCAGTGCGGTCCTGCTCCTCCGGACTCCAAACCCAAAAACACCAAGCCGCTCCGGATGCCGTATCCTTCCAAATTCGGTAATCCGGCTAAATTCCCTCCCAAAGAGTAAATAAAATGGCGTCACCGCTCACGTCACGTCATCACACTCACTCAACGAGCGCGCATACAGTCAACCCCTTCCGAACAATTTGTGCCACATCTCTGCATCTCTCCACTCCAACCGATACCGTCCAAATCAATTTATGGCGAGAAAAGGAAGTATCCTTCATCATTTCTTCTCCGTATGTGCAGGCAATGCAGCCGTACCCCGCCCAATTTTGATACGCCACATTTCCTTCGGCTTCGGCTTTCCTTTCTCCTCACAATCATCTTCTTGTTGGCGTAACAACGGAACGAAAGCGAAATTTCATGGAAAAAAAACATAATAGAAAGTTAACCGTTGATCGTTATGCTACGCCACCTCTCGCATCCTCGGTCTCATCTCGGCCAACCTGCTTTTACGTCCTCTCAAAGGTTATTTCATATAACTTTATCTTTCAGCCTTTGCGGCCTCGATCATTTCATTTTGGCATGAAGAACCTTACTTCAATCGGAATCGTACGTCCCCTCTCGCTCGCGCTCGCGGCTACTCGTACAGTCTCGATCTCGCT
This sequence comes from Inonotus obliquus, assembly GCA_032164295.1. Lineage (NCBI taxonomy): Eukaryota > Fungi > Basidiomycota > Agaricomycetes > Hymenochaetales > Hymenochaetaceae > Inonotus > Inonotus obliquus. The sequence goes on from JAJHTX010000004.1 coordinate 2,106,925, forward strand.
CCAATATGCTCCCAATCTCCCTATTCAACTCTTCCGAGTTCATGGAAGCTCTCAGCAATTATCATCCGACCTCCCAATCCTCGCCATCAACATCTTCCTTCCCTTCCACGTGTCTCCTATCTCAAAAGAACCAATCGCATATATAAAACAAGTGATGGCACTCCTTAACAAATCCATTCATCTCAGTGCGTTCGCTATCTTGTTCTTTCCGATACTTATTTGCTTAATGCGAGTCGGGTATTCTTCCGTTGCGACCTGATCGTGTCTTCCCTTCTTCCGCAGCACCTCAAGCTCTCCATACGACTGTTATTTTAGGATGCCCGCAAGAGCCACTCTGCTGCGCATCAACGTGCTAAGAGTACTTGTTCTGCGACTTGCCTAAAATGGGATTTTCCTGAACACCTGAGGCTTTTATCGCCGTTGATTCAGAGCAATTAGTGCGTTCAACGTACGGCGCCCGATGGTTCCACTTGTAACAACACAACAACAACTTGCATTTGCGGTCAATTCGATACGGTATCCCGCTTTACTCCAATTCCCGTTTGCGTTCTCCTACAATTTCGCTTCAGCCACTGAAGTCATTCAACTTCAATATTGCGTCTTCAGCATCCGAGCGAATTGAAAAAACTCACTGAATGTTTCTCCATACTAGGTCATCTCTCATGGAAGAGTTATAGTTGAACGCCGTACGTCCGTTCCTTCACCGCTCAACTCAGAAGAATCCAACATTTCCCACTATTCGCGTACCGACTCTATATTTCGACCTGAATGAGATTTGGAGTTGTGAGTCCACTTCACCGATGTATGTAAATATAACACGTCAAAGGCGCTGATAGCTCGTATATTTGTCTCATATTCACGTCTCCTATGTTTTAGTGAGTGGTATGGCTCACATGACCGTGCTGGACTCCAAGTCTTACGTGACATGTCTGCATATGTATATATGCATTGTACGATGGTACGCCCAGGGACGCCCGTCTCTCCGTCTCTCCGTTTCCCCGTGTCTCAGGTCCTATGTGCCCCGCCGGCATGTCAACTCATGTCGATCAACGGAATTGATGAAAAGGTCAAAAGGTCAAAAGACTAAAAGATTGGAGATTGCTACCGTTGACACATCTCAGTCTTCATCTCACACATGGTTATTGACTTTATTCAGTTAGTTAATTACCTCGTTTGTTTGTTCGTTCCTCCCTCCTCTTTCCTCCTCCCCACCCTCTTTTAGTCAGTTGGATCCTCCGTTCTTTGCGTTCCGTCCCGGTCTAGCATTCATTATGAATGAAACAGCCACATATTCAGTATTCATAAAATCCAGTGTTCATTGCTCGTTGTTCGATATTCGATATTCATTGTTCATTGTGCGTTGCTCCGTCTAAGAATGATAAGCAATATGCCCTGCCCTATGTCTCGAGTCTTGAGTCCTTGAGTCCCTGAGTTTTGAGTCCTTGAGTCCTGAGTCCTTCTTGAGTCCCGAGTCTTGAGCCCGAGTCGTCCGAGTCTCGTCCTCAAAGCGATGCATACGCGTGCGATCATGATATCGCGAAATTTAATCTAGTTGTGCGGAATGGTAGGATGGTACCGTAGTGGTATGGTATAGTATGATAGTATCATTTATACTATAGCGTAGCGTAGTCAGTGGGAACTTGAAAGCGAATAAGGGTAATGAAAGATGGAAAGAGATGGAAAGATGAATGGAAGATAGAAAGATGGATGAAAGGATAGGCGTCGTCATTCCATAGTCCATAGTCAATAGTTCATAGTCTATATGCGATAGATGTTCATACTCATAAGTGACATATTTCCAGAGTTCAAGCCAACCTTTTTGAATGGATTGTGGATTATAGGACACCACACTAGTTCCACATCCATCTCCATCTCCATCATATACGTAGCCTTGGGTGTTAGTACTTCTCAGGTCTGAGACTGCCGCGAGACTACTTACTTATTTACTTAATAACTTACTTACTGCCAGTACTACACAGTAGTGGCATAGTGGCAGATTGACTCGGAGGTACCACCACTACGGAAGAATAAAGTAAACTCTCCAAGAAAGAAAAAACCAAGGATGAGCAGTAGACAAATGAAGTCCGAGTCTATAGCGAGTCTAGGATATTGGCCTTAGTATATGTGACTATAGTATAAGGAGCCTCCTCCCTAGGCCTCGAGCAACCTAGGCCTCCCCCTCCAATAAAGACGCGAGAAACCTGGCTGGCAACCTAGTGTCCTAATTCATATATCCTATGAGAGTATAAACGAGCCTCGAAGCCAGAATCGAGAAAAAGGATAAAGCATCACATGTAACCCAGTACTACTAACGCATAGTCGCGTCCAAGTCTGACCAGATTAAAGGAGAGGAGAGGAGAGGAAGGAGAGAGAGAGAATATACGTTCTCAGCAGAGACTCAGTGAGCAGGGGTGATGATCTGCCCACCATAACTCGGACAACTTTCTCGACTCGGGGAAGCCGACACCATAGTTGAACGCCCGAGTCTAGAAAAAAAAGAATCTCTAGAAACCACGTCACAATCGCAAAGTGATGATTCACCATTGCGCTTCTCGACTCACAGATTCCAATTCCGTTCCTTCGTCTAAAATTAGCACGCATTGGGCACGAAGGATCAATCTTCCCGGGTAAAGTTTAGTCAGTGATTCACTAGCACCGAAGGTCACTCATGTGACGCACCCTGAAAACAGGGAAACTAGAAATATGTGGTTGTAGATAGAGGCGAAACAACTCAATCAATGTATCTACAGTATGCATGTGGTATGAAACGAGAAACTAAGAAGTGGAATAGTAACAGGTAGAAGCAGTTAAGAGAAAAGAGCTAGCAGATAAGGACGTCCGGAATGTAAGGAAAATTACAATTGCACAATTGTACGAAACCAAGATATAGATGAAGGATTAAGGGCGGCAATGAAAAACTCGCCGAACTTATGAGCGATCAAAGTGGTCAGGGGAAGGCGCTACTTTGGGAAAGCAATTGCCGTCAATGCACCCTTCATCAGCCAAAGTACCTTGGGCGCAAGGGGCGGGGACCGCCACTGACAGCAGCCGTCGGACATGACCCAAAGCCCACGCCCATCGTAGCTCATTGTCGTACAAAATGTGTTTCAAACTGACATGTGTTTGTCGCGCGATATATACGGACGGAATAGGTATTGAAACAATCAAAAGCAATCCAAGGACGGCAAGCTTGCGATGGGGTGCTCATGATTCCGTAAAGCGCAGAATGAAGTTCGTGACAACAGCAGCTGTAGAAAGCCCGAGTCAGCGGGTCAGGAGTCGATTATCTTTAGGAATAGGAATCATCCGTACCAAGTAACGCGATGCACAGAACCGTCTACAGCCAACATTAATACAAGGTTCCAGGTAGACTAAAAATAGAACACGTACCGGACCTAGCCTATCGTCGTACGGGCCTCTCCCTCCACGTCGTATTGATGCTGCACGCCAATGGTATGTGTACAGCGCATAGATCATCACAGCCATAGCTTAACCGAAGGATCTCAAGATTGACCGGGTCAAGACAAATGGAATACTTACCGACGATTGAGAACATTCCTGCGCTAATCTTTCCTATCTGATTTTTTACCACGACCATTAGTCAAAGGAATGTTTGTGAAAAAGTGGAGCACGCACCCTATCTCCGAAGTTTAACAACCCAACCGCCAGACCTCCGATTACAACGGTGAAGTGCAGCCATGACAAGAACGTACGTTCATTCGCGAACGCAACCTTTGGTTCGACTCGAACGGGGAGTGCTATACGTTTGTTGGCAGTTCTTTGAAGCAAGGGCTGCGTCGACATGAGAGTTGAGGTGAAAGAAGGGCTTGGTCAAGGCTGTGTACAAAACAACAATCCCTCGGAAGAAGCTCAGAACGGGTCTGGTATGTCAGATTTACGCTCCGCCAATCAGAATAGAGCAGCGTTCCACCAAATAATTTTCCCTGCTAGGAAATGAAACTGCGTAAGAGGGAAACAGAGGAGGTAGTTCAGGACGAATGTCTGAGGCGCGAGGAAGTGGCAGGAGCTAGGCAATGAGATGTGCTCTGTGAGTGATATAAGGAGCGGAAGTAATGGGGAAGCTAGGGCGTTGAGTCGAGGGCCCGTCTTGAAGCAAGCAAGATGTGGTGGAGGGAAGACGACAAGGTGCGAGGACTTTTATCCAGTCAGTTGTACCCATTCAAGCACGTTCGTAGCCAAATTCGGTCACGTGCCGTAAGATCTTTGTCCTTCCTTGGTGCTTTCTCACGACTGCAAAGGCTTCTTTTTCTTCTCAATGTACAATCATTCGAACCGACACGACCATCTGACTTTTGCAATCGGTCATTATCGTACTCATCCCGCGGGCGATCATCCTTGGGATTGGTTTCGTATCCACAACATCGGGTCGGGACGACTCTTTGGAAATGTACAGAGCCGGGCTAAAATTCTCGCGGAAAACTCAGGACCAAATTGATCAAAGTCCAGAATTATGCTTCAAAGAAGCGCTGATTGGGAACTGATCTTGCGAACGGGGGTTCCTTACTTTCATTTATGCTTCGCTAGAGATATCATCACGCTGTGATTATGATATCGCAGGCTTAGAGACAGGTCTCCCTCGATGGGTCAGCTGGCAAGTTCTCCATTTCTCGCATGTGGATGTACATACTCCGTTATGCAGGGGACGATTGTCAGGAGAACTTCCAGCCTCGGCGTCGTTCGTCAGTGGAACCGTGTCATTCTCGTTATCTCCATCTCCATCGAAGGCACCTGGGTACGGTACGTGGGTAATCTCGTTGAACTGCTTCATTGTTGTCCCTTATCAAAAACAATGATTCTGAGGAGGATATACGTTGATGAGAGTCGCGATGCTCTCCTGGGATTCCAATTGGCTAGGGTATCCAGTATCGCTAACCGGTGTCGGTGTGCTTTCCCATGAGGCGTTCTCGTTCTGTGAAAGCGCAGCTTGCGCGCCTTGCTGTACGGTTTCGTACGATTCTCCTTTCTCAGGCGACGGTCCGGGAGGAATGCTCACAGATACTAGATTCCTGCATGGCTCTCTCTCCTCGTTAGGAAGACTGTCCCAAATAAAGTGAAGGGCTTCGACCTGCTCAAAGTCGACGCTGCGTGAATCCTTACGAAGCAGACGAAGGGTGTCATTGACCGTACGGGACGATCGTGAGTGGCTAGATGAGAGTTGGGTCTCCGCGAGGACATTATCACTTCAACGTCTCGAATTAGGTGCTCGTAAACCGGCGGGTAGCGTCACGCCATTGACCTGACATGGTGATACCTTCGGTCTCCATGCGTTCGTCAAACAAGCAGGAGATAGCAGGAGAGGATATGCTATGCACCATGATCAACCGCTAGTGGAAGGGTGAGTGGTTGGATTGATCCTCATTCTAGACCCCCCACGGGAAGAATACGTGCAGAGTAATACCCAGAGATCCCAGAGTATAGATCCTCTCATCTAGGCGGTGTAAATCGGTGGCCATAATGTTGGCCACTGTTTTCGGTGGTCTTCGTAGATGGACGGAGAATTGGTCACGGTCCGAGCTCCCCGTCGTGCACTTTATATAGGTAGAAAAGCTATAGTTAAAAAAACCGGATCGGGTACCATTGAGAAAGCAGTTTTTCAAAATGAAAAATCAAGAAGCGGCCGAGTTTGAGCAGTTTACAGTTTAGGAAGATCAGCATGGTATATAAAAGGAAATTACTGCTGATCCACAACAAAACGTGCGTGACAAGTGTGACAAGTGTCGTCCGCCTCGAAAGACAGCACTCGCGAGGCCCAGCGCAGAAGTACGATGTCGGCAGGAGCATCAGCAGCAGACGTCCGAAGCATACTCTCCATCCCAGGTCCATCTAGTTCTCAAACACCAGGAGGAATACAATTAAGCGGAGGCCCAAACACAACAACAACATCCGTCGCACCCAGCGCGTCGACGACGACAATCACATCCACATCCGTTTCTACAGCCAAAGTGAAAAGAACAAGACCGGATGGTATACCAAGAGAGTTATTTGCACTTATTGGAGCGTCTGCTCCTACACTAAGTGCTCAACTTGCGAAACCGAAGTTTAAACCGAAGCCGAAGAATTTGTCGGGTGGTGGGAAGGCCCAGAAATGGTGAGTGTTTCGAGTCTGGATGGATAGGAGGTTGAGTCTTGGTGGCTGACTTTTCTTGTTTTTGTTGGAACGTGTTTTGAGTAGGGAATGGCGTGAATTCTCAAATCCGGCGCGGAAAGATAGTTTGAGACTTGGACATTGGATGAAAGCGTCAGCGGATCCTCAAGCAGGTGAGTGCCGAATCCCACATTCAATCACTTCATCGTGCTGAGCTACATTCTACAGAGTATCCTTTTACAAAATATAACATCAAGCCACAATCATATACTTACTCACTCGACGAGTATTCCAATTTCCTGGAAGGTGCGTCTCGCTTCACCCTTCTTCCTGTTCACAGAGATGAACTAATGATGGAACTTGGCGTCAACAGAAGAGGGTTGGACTAAGGAAGAGACGGACTACCTCTTCAGCATAGTACAAGAATATGACCTCCGGTTCCACGTAATTGCGGATCGATACGACTTTCCTGGCGGGCCAGAAAGGACAGTCGAGGTATGAACGACTTCGAATAGTTCCATCTTTTTTGAGTTTTCTGACGAGACACATAGGATTTGAAAGATAGATATTATGGTGTATGTCGAAGGTTAATTCGAAATCGTCCATGGCCAGGAGATGAGTCGGGGAAGCAGCAAGCTCTCGCTGCCGTTCAATATGACAAAGGTTGCCTCCATTCCATTCTCTATCATGAATCACATGTCTTCTGACCCTCGTTCACCGACCAGAACGCGAACTAAACCGAAAAGCCTACATCAAATCTCTGGAGGATAGGACAAAAGAAGAAATTATCGAAGAAGAAGCACTCTTCCTCGAACTCAAACGTCTCGAACAATCAGAACGAAACTTCGCTCGAGATAGAGACGAACTCCTCCGTGTCTTCGAGGGCATTGAAAGTGGTTTACCGTCAGTTACTGCGCAGAGTGCTCTAGATGAAGAAGAGTATGCGATGATGTTAGGAGATGGGAAGAGTGCGAATAAGAAGAGGAAAAATACGATAGATGTGGATAGTCCTGTTAGCTCTGGCCCTGGAATGAGTGGTGCAACTGCTGTACCTCCTACACCTGTCAAGAAAGTCCGTACTGCGAAGGAAATTGCACAGGGTACGTCGTTTTTGCTTTCATTCCCATCTATGCGCATGTCCTCAAGAAGTTTTCCGCTTACTTTGAATGTGGATAGATGCAGTACACTGTATTCAACGAACAGATACAACTGGTTCTGCAACTGCAACCAAAGCAGCACACCAGCCTGTCTTCCTACGTTCATACAAAATCCCCGTTCCACGTTCATCACAACAACAACGCGTCGCACAAATTCTTAGCGAACAAGGGTTACGGCATGATAGACTCGTCATGCCTACACTCGAGAACGTTCAAACACTTGAGCAAATTCTTACCGCAGCAGCAGGACTTATTGAAACTAAAAAGGTTGCAGATCGTGTGTTGCATGAGTTTAACGTTGCGAAAGCGCGGTTTCAGGAGCGACAAGGAACAGCTGCTGGAGCACGAGAGGAAGGAGAGGAAGATGATGGTACTGGTGAGAATGGCATTGAGAATGGCGATGATGTTAAAGGGGAAGACGCAATGGATGAAGATGATCCTGACGCAGATGCTGATGGTGAGACCGATAGAGCAGTAAGTCAAGCACCCAGTGCGAGGAGTTCAATTCGAAAAGGGGTATGTATCATTCTTTTTCACTTCATCTCGATCTCAATTTCCATGGCGCTGATTAAAGAGTCAGGTCAAACGATCCGGGTCTGTTTCGTCCATTGGCTCGAATACAACCACTGCAACAAGGGCACACAGTCGAAAGCGACAACGTTCATAAGACTATGTTTGTGTATTCTTTGCATATGCCGTCATATGGCTCATTCTTCACTTCGAAATAATACTATGTATAACTCTAATATATATATGGCTCTTTGACATCAATACACATAAAGAATAGCCAGGAAACTCGCAACATCTAGTTTTCATCCGAATCACTACTCGCAGATGAAGATTCATCGTCAGATTCCCGAACGTTACTTGGTCCTGCCCCATTAGTTTCGGTGGCAACGATAGGAGCAATCAGCGAACCGACAGGAGGCTCAAAATGAGGATGTGGTTGATCAACGATTGGAAATGCAGAACTATGTAGACTACCAAACCCACTGGTAGCTGCAGCTGAGAATGTATCTTCGATGGCCACATCAGAGGCCTGCGCCTCAGCTGGAACTATTGGAGCACTCGTTACACGTCGCTTCGCTGGTGTCGGCATTGGCGGTGGGTGTGCCTTCTTGATTTGTAAGATATCCATGATTTCTGGACGTTCCGTGATACCACATCAGGAAAATTGTCGATTAGACAAGGATGTTTGTAACTGACCTTGGTGTGTCATCTGCTCATGACCGCGAACACCTCGTTTGAGAGTTAGCCAGCGACGCTGGAGAGTATGAGCGCTCCATAAGTTCCAATTCTCATCACCAAGAAGCTTCCAGTCGATTTCAGAGTCGTCATTGATATTCAAAGAAGCGATCCTATCGAACCCATCATAATCAGTTTGAAAAGTAACTGTGTAAGAAGATAAACACGGACTTGTGCACAAGAATGTACGCATCCTGCTGACTCCAACGAGGCCTTTGCCCTGCATTTTTCACCGTTTTACTAAGACAATCCGTCCTAAGTCCAATGTCAGTAAAGTTATGACCAGACTGTCTGCCACACGGACCATTTTATACGGCATTGCTGACGGCCTCTATTCCCCATTCGTGCTGCCACTTGTGTCCAGAAGACCTCTAAGTCGGGATCCTTGCCCTGCGCTGTGGTCATTTCGGTAACAATTTGCGTCAGTCTGTCTTCATCTTCCTTTGTCCAAGGGCCTGATAATGATTGATCAGTTTCATGTCATAGGATATACAAGTCCGACCAACCGAAAACGCGTCCTTCACGATTATTAATATGGTTCCTCCAGCGATCGCGACAATCACCCGCCATGCGACCAACATGTTGACTGACCTTTTCCCAAGATTGTCCGAGGTCAGCAACAGCTCTAGCATACCAAATTCAGTTGCACTCAGGCTGGTAGAAGGGGCTGAATCTTACTGTCTGAGGGCGTCGTCTTCAGCAGGTGTCCACTTCCCCTGCTGCTTCAAAGGATGGAAACTTCGACGAACGTGATGGTAGACAGCAACAACCGGTCTTAAAGGGACGTGAGATGCTGTAGATAAAACCCGTCAGCCGATGCAATCAGTCATTCGCGGCGGTATTTCTCACTGATTTCAAACCAAAACGCGTTGTCCTTGTCCTTCAGACCTTTTGCAAAGATCAGCTCGTTTAGTTGTTCATCCGAAAGACCGTTCCTCTTATAACAAACCTTCAATAAAAGACAAAACGCTCCTGAAAAAGTAAGACCTACTATGCGATAGTTCTCGATGGCGGTTTTCAGAAAAGCTTCTTCTGTAGAGGAGAATTTGCCTTTCTTATATTGCAGTCCTACGCGGATATGTCAGCACGTAAAATAACAGTTTCCCATGAAATTATACCTATAGAATTCGTTAATTCGTTCAATTTGGTCGATGAAATCCATTTGTTCGCGAGCAAGTGCGCATGATCTTCGTATCTCGAGACTTGGGGTGATGTTGCTGGAGCCGCCTTCCGAGTCCTCTCATGATTTCGTGTTGTTTGCGCTCTGCGGTTCTGACTGTGACTCCCTACGGGACCTGGTCCAACGGGTATCGACTCCTGGGGAGTCCCAACAACCTCTCCTAATCCTTGGCGAGGTGGTTGGAGCTGTTGCGGGCCAAGTTGCCCAGGCAGCGGGAAAGCCCCACTTCCTGCTTCTCCCAGAGCCTGCAGCGCATCTGCAATCTTGGCAACATCCAGATTTTGCAATGCTTGGGCCAGATCCTCTCCCGAAAAGGAGGCTGCTGGTCCTCCGAGTCCAGGTGGTAAATTATGGAAGTTGGAGGTTTCGAAGGCAGATTGGTGTGCAAGGTCCCTCCCTTGTTGATGCCCCTGGACGGGAGTTCCACTGGCTGCTGTCACAATGGCATTGAGGAATGCATTCGTGTTATCTGAACCCTTGTCTAGGGCTGTTAGCGATGGATCAATCTGGGCATCGGACGACGGTTCAACGTGCAGATCTTCCTCCTGATGCTCGACTCGTTTTTTCTTCTTCTTTTTCTTCTTTATTTTCCCTGGTTCTGGCGCTGGAGCTAGCGGCTCGATATCGACTGCATGCTGACTGGAAGAATTTGAAGGCACAGTCTGCTGCCCGGCCTGCGCTTGCTCCACATGTCTTCTCTTTTTCTTTTTTCTCCGGGGCTCCGTGCCTTCTGGGAAGACATCCCCGACGGCAGCTACACCTTCAGGAGCATCCGTCGTCTCTTTGACCCTCCTCTTTCGCTTCTTCTTTGCCGAAATCGTGGATTCAGAGGAATGATCAACGACGGTGTCTGAGACCAGGCGGGAACTTGACTTGCGACCCATAGTGGGGGCTTGGGTGTTGAGGGCAAGCAAAGACGCGTCAAGGAGAAAATTGATCGCTTCAATTAGATAATGGTTCTCACGGATCAATCTGCAGCAATAAGCAGGATTCGTGGTGTAGTAGAATGGTATATACACAGAAGGAACAGTCTGCAAAAGGTGCGAGGAAAAATGAACTGCGATGGGACAAACGGGGAAAACACAGTATAGTCGAACAGAATACTGCACTAGCACAGCGAGAACGGATCATCAAACCCTTCATACACGAGGAAATCCACCGGAGAATCGAACGGTAGCGATGTAGAAAGATGCGGGGAAAGAGAATTAGTATACGGTGCATCAGGGTTACTGGGCTGGTGATAGTTAGACTGTTTGTAGTCCAATATAAGAGTGAACACTCACTGATAACGTTGGAGAGGTCGGAGATGGGTCAACGTACATCGGCATTTGTGAGGCAACCTCCGACATGTTGACGGTAGCTTCTGCTGTGGAAGGAAAAGTGGCGCTTGTGGATGGACCTGAAACGCCAGGTCCTGTGACAACTTGAGGGGCCTTCGACTTGTTCCTCTTGGGGCTGAACTTGTAGTCTGGATATTGTGACCTATGTTCTCTCTTCTTGGCTTCGGCCATCTCTTCGTATATAAGCCTCTCTTCTGGACGTAGGGCATGCCAGGCTCTTGCGGTAGCAATACCTATCTGTTTAAACTCCATGATACCTCGACGCGCTTCGCGACCTCTTTCACTCGCATGAAAACACAAGTAGCAATTCATCGGGCGCGGAGGTCGATGCGAAGCTGGCCGAGCTGAACGGAGCCTCACCATCCCTTATTTTGATGGACGAGTGTCGAACCGCAAGTCGTATGAAGGCGTGGTGTGTAATTGACGGGGGAGTTAAATAAACAGTACCCAGGAGCTCAGTAGAAATATTCCGTCGCGTCCGAGCCATCGAGAAATAAATACTCCCATCAACAGTATAGCTTGCACTGGGTGAACGGCCTAGGACACCAAGTACCTCGAGTTTACGAACGCCGCCGCGGGGCTGACTCCTTCCTGAGTATTTCAAAATGCGAAAAGAGGAAGGGGTCTGAGAAAAATAGGGAACCCGTCGTACTGCCACCGGTGCAATAACGAGACGCCGATGCCAGCTACCCAAAGAGGTGACATTGGATGTTCCAACAAAGGAATAGAAACACATAACTCCAGCGGGCCATGGCGCGGAATCCACATTAGACGCGTCATCGTCGAGCGATTTGATCATTTTGTGCCGCGAGGATCCCGTTACGTACGCCCGCGTTTGTCGATGCATAAGGAAAGAGATATAACAGGAGGTTATGAGTCGAATTCTTTAATTCAATTCAACACCAGAATGTTTGAGAAGCAAGGTACCGAAATGTTCGTACGGTCGAGAATACGCGTATGCCACGCTTGGGCCGTCTTCCTTTGATAGTATACGAGCGGCGACTTCCGAGGCTAACGCCTAGGATCAATGCAAGGTGATGGATAACACTCGGAATGACCATGCCTGAGATATATTGCAGACCGAAGGTAGTAGAATCCAGGGCTGTAAGCGATACCCCGAAACAGGGGGCAAATGAATCATTCAACGCAAAGGAAACATGAATCATCAAGCCCTTTTGTCTACCTCTTCGTACGCTTGGCCATCCGCGCCTCCGCTAGTTCCTTCATCCGCTGACGCTTCACGGTTAGAGGAGACGATTGGTAGGAGGCGGGAGAAGAAACACGAGTTGGTGTAATTGGAGTGTCAGGCAGATTATGCTGGGACGATTGGTGATGGTCATCGTCGAGGCTGGCAGTGGATAATGCTGGTCTGCGAATTCGAGATGTCGAGCCTGCAATGGCTGGAGAGTCGTCACCGTGCGAATTGGCATCCGTCTCTGCATCATCTCCCCAGGGCATCTGCTCAGATACGATGGAACTACAATGTCCAAGTCAGTTTGAGGGAAGACTTCGTATACGTCCTCTTCACCTTTCTTGGTCATCTTCAATGAACGGCACTTCTTCCTCGTCTGTACCATCTAACGACTCACCCTTATCAATTTGGCTCCACTCTGTGGCCACGTCGAGGAGAGCATCCCACTGTTCAGTCGCAGTAAACTTCACAGGTTCGGCATCTTCTGGACTTTCAAATGGCTCCCTACAGTTCGGACAGATACGGGGATTGATTTTCGGGAGACAAACCGAACAGAAAATGTGTCCGCAAGGGAGACTGAGAAGTGATTACAAGTTGATTCGTGAAACAGTGCCTTGAAATATTATATACCTTTGTGCAGTCATCAATGACATCTCTATGAGGCACACAGCACACTCCTCCTTCTCCTCAATTGAAGGTGAAGACATGAGTTCGATAAAACGTCTCAATAGCTTCCGTGGAAAATCAGTTTGGCGAAGAACAGGACGACCTCTGCGCACCTTCCTCATATCTGCAGCTTCTTCATGTACACCATACACTACTTCGCCCCTGAGATCTAACGCATCCCTTCGTACCTCCTTCGTTTGAAGCTGAGATTTGCAGATTAGATGGCTACAAAATATTAGAGCAGGAATGTGTGTACTTTGCGAATCTTTTTCCTGTCCTTTTTCCTGGACTACAAAAGGTGTTAGCCAACCGATCGATACTGAGGCATGGTGAACTGACATCTTCTAATTCTGCGACCCGCCGTTTGAGCTTGTTTGTTTGAGCGGTCAATGCTAAAACCGATACAGCCCCTTTTCTCCCCCGCTTCGGCTGTATCGAGACATCCTGCGCCTCGTACATTCGATCCAAGTCCTCCTTCAAACGGGTGTTTTCCCTGGAAAGGACATCGATTTGATTCCGCAAATTTCCCATACCATGTAGGGCAATTCGTAGATGTTGCTTTGATGCATGATCGGAACGACGCTCACAGGGCAAGGTGCAATCAGCCTACTTACTTCAACATCAGATGGGCCAGCATCCTCGGGGCCTAAACTGGCGTGAGTTGCTGCTTGCCTTCGTGTCGTTGCAGGCATGAGTGGAATGTGAGAGCGACTGCATATCTGGTATGTACTACAAAATCACGCGTGGGAACAAAGATCCAGATACAGCGTTACGCGGTCACGTTTCGTCGGTTGTTGTGTGTTACCTCGTGTCCTTTCTTTGAGCCGTGTCGATTATTCTCGGCCTCCAGGAGGCTCACTTTTGTTATAACGGCGCCGGCCGCGGCTACGTCTCTTTCACTCGCGATCATCTTGACGATGCCCCTTAACGCAACACCGCGTAAAGTTGTCCCACTTAGCTCTGGCGATGACGGTCCGTCCCGAAAACCCGTTCCAACACTCACTAAACGCGCTTTCTATTGTGGCGTTGTCGTTGAAGGACCAAATGATGGTGCTGACCTATCCGAAGGTTCGGTATATCCCTGTAATGTCTATAACATGAGCTGAAAGACGTAAAGATGTGCAAGACCTCGTTGCGTCGCTGGGAGACAAGATTCCTTCTGCTAAAGATTACGACCAGCCCCGTACAGCTCCTCCTACCCCTGCGGAGGTAAGCAAACACGCCGTACCCCAACCTTTGCTGATTCATTGCTCCAGAAGGATGTTCAGACACGTCCGAGGGCTCTTACGAACACCAGTGCTCTTGCAGACCTTGTCAACGAGCTCGTAGTCACCGAGCATACATACGTTCAACGGCTACGCATACTTAAAGGTTCATATGCCGATCCACTTCGTGCTTACGCCAAGAATAAGGATACGTCTATTCTTGGGTCGTATGAAGCAAAAACATTGTTTGGGAACATTGACCATATTGTCCCGGCTAATGAGGCCTTCTTGCGCGATCTTGAACTCCTGGTGTCGCCATCCGCTGGTCAGAAAGTAGGAGGTGTTGGAGATGTGGCCCTTCGCCATCTCAAGGAGCTTCGGACTTTTGAATGCTATAGGAACTACTACATAAAACGGGAGGAAGCGCAAGAGATCTTCAAGGTTGAAATGTCGAAAAAATCTTCGACTGGTTTCGCTGCGTTTGTTGAGGTTAGTGCATGCTTCTACTCACCGCGAACTCTTTGCTTACGACGTCTACAGCGGATAAAATACTCGACGAATGATGTCAGAAATCGAGTTGGCCTACGGGAGCTACTCATGGAGCCTGTCCAACGAATACCTCGTTACACTCTTCTTTTCCAATCTATGATTAAGCTCATGGGTGCGAACGATCCGCAACGATCCAAGCTTATGGAGGCGAAAGATCTTGCTAGCCACATAGCCATGGCTGAGGCTGACAGTCACACGCGCTTAGCAGCAACTTTAAGTTGTCTGGCTACGTCAATCGAGGGATTTCCGCCTGGCCTTATTTCGAGTAGCAGACGTTTTATCGATTGTATCGATGTTGTGGACAATCTTGCCGAAGCTGCTGGGATGAATCCATACGGAAATCAGTCCTCGATAATGGGTGGGAGCTCAACGCCATCAAATACATCAAGCTATGGACCGTCTCTACACTGCACACTTTTCCTTTTCGACGACAAACTGATGATCGTCAAACGACCGGGAAGTGAGAAAGCGGGGCGTACTCTGGCCGGCTTGGATGACGTTGACCGAGTTGCAAGCGGTGGGCTTGCTTCTGGTAAGATACGTAATGCGCCGAGCATAAAACGTAGCGGAATGAGTTTTAGGGGTGTTGTAGACATAACCGACGTTAACGTTACCGACGTATCGAGTACTGATATGCACCTGTATCTTGAGAATCCCCCTGTCGACCAGACGGACCGCTGGGCGGGTCGTCCGTTCCGCGTGCTATCGGCTGTGTTGCCTGGAGTAGTTGCTTTGGATCTCACGCGGTCGGAGGATGAGAAGAGACGATTTATAGAGAATTTATGGCGAGCCCAGGCACGCTATCGTACTCGAATGGGACAAAGCGTCGCTTTACGCGCAGATGAACAAGAAGTCGAATCACGAGGCGGGAGGGTCACCATTGCACGGACATATTTCAATGTGTACCAGCGCACCATGTTTTTGAAGGAAGCCAAGAAGGTACGCGTCTACTTTCATTCCAACAACTAACTTCTCATTGATTCTTTTCTAGACGAAAGTCGTTCTGCACATTGATTCACTCGGAGATGCCGACCCTCTACCTTTTGGGATAGATGGTCCGCCTTTCGTTGTCATAAAAGTTCGGCCGATGCCGGGAGAATTATGTCGATACATAGTGCAGTCCTGTGATCCCAATGAGGAGTCGGATGAAGATATTGTACAATCCCCTCATGTCCCACAACGGGTGATACAAACAAGTACGTGTTTTCTGAACGGTACTTCAAATAATCTTTCTAATCTCCCATCAGTTCATCAGTTTGGACTGTTCAAGTTTAGGACTGACAATCCTTCCAGACCGGCTACGCCTTCAGGTCCGAACCGTTCAAGAGCGCACATTTTCGGTCTTGATGTCATATCTCGCAATCTCTTTGGCTCCAAGACAAAAGATTCCCCTAGTGATTCTATGGGCAGGCATATTCGGACAAAGTCGGCACTGAGTCGTACCTCGACACTCGTTACTGAATCGAGCGGAACAATGACCACAGCCGACAGTTCAACGCGATTCTCTCAGCGGACGTATTCGACGGCGGCGACTTCAGTGTCGTCCTTTGCTGTCGACGACAACTCCCTTGGGAAAAGAAGCTCAAAGTCAAGAAAGCTCGTCAAGCGAAACAGGTCACGATCCCCTACACCAACGCATGCCGGAGGGAGTGATCTTGTACCTGATGATGACCCAAGGAACCGTTCCTTGTCACGTAGGAGAGCGCGTTCGCTATCGGTGCCAAGGCATGATGATAGCCTGGAGTACAGCGATCTGGAAGACGTGGATACAACGGTGTTGGACGTCCGGGATAAGGGGAAGGTAACGGTGTCGGAAATTGATCTATTTGCGCGTCTCGATCTGGCACGACGCAACAGTGAAAACCAACCGTCTCGCGATACAATGCCCGCAGGTGTCATTTACGAGGGTATGTTCCTGCTTCTATGAATGCTGATAGTAATATTAACTTACTCACTTTATCCACTATTCAAGATGAACCACCCCCTCCAGCGGCCCGCCGTAATTCTCGTGCGTCACAATTAAGTCGCATGAGAAGCAACAGCGAGCACGATGTTCATAGTCCACATTCAACATCTTATCACACTTCACGTTCCATTACACCCACGCCTGCACAAGAGTACGGATCCTCTAGAAAGTCTCGCGCTGAATCATTCCGCTCGTCTCATGATCGCCGGCCCACTGGCCCGCGAGCTCCGTCGCCCCTTCCACCCCCGAGTCCTACTATCAGTACAATGCAGCTTGATATTGAAGGAGCTCTGGAGTCAACTCTAGCCCGGATGACCCCTGTCCGACCGTCAACCCCGGAACACCTACACCTGGCAGATGGTGAATTTGATGATGGCGAAATAGTCGCTTCGAGCCCAGTACGCGAAGCTCCCTCTCGCATTCCGCGTAGTAAACGTAGGCCATTTACTCCTGCGGAACCTGCGCCCAGAGACAAGCACGGGAAAGCAGAATCTGAATCGTCAGAGACTGAACCGCTCACAATCAAGAAAAAGGCGACGAGCGGGACTGCGACGCCTGTTACAGGTATTAAAAGCTCGCCTTCGACAAGTTCAAAGGCAACGGCCGCTGGGAACACACATCCAGCGCGACAAAGATCAGACTCCTGTCTTTCGGGTTCCGCACGAGAGACATCTGAAGAGCCTTCATTGCTTGAAGACCTCGTTCAGCTGAGGAAAAGAACGCGCGAAGATGTGGGTAAATCTAGTTGTTAACTGTGAATCATCATCTGAACTCGATGTCCTCTAGCTGGACTCTTCCCATCGAGCACTGAAGCGCGTCAAACTCGAGGTCAGCACTATACCCAGTCGGATAACTCAGGGTAGCCCCAAGACTCCGGATTTTCGTGCGCCGGCACACATAAGACTCAACCCTACATCTCCAAGGCAAAACGCTCCTGTGGGTGTTCACTCCGTTTCGCGGTGCTTTTGCTGATGATTGGATTAAATTCAGAAGACCAAGGAGGCCAAAGACCGCATAGAAGAAATGCGCGCACTGATAGAGCGACGAAAAGAGTTGGCAACTACCGCTCGGACACCACGTCCAAATAGTGTTGTCGAAGGAGCTCTAAGTCCCAAAAGTTCAGGTCCTGACATGAGTGAAGTCCAAAGTTGGACAAGGTCCATTGATGGGCTTGTTACCAGCGCCGAAAGCGACCTGAGCCGGGCCATAGACAACTACACAAAAATAGAAGATGCTATCGCTCGAGTTGTAGCGGATTATAAGCAGGTACGCCATTTGAAGTTTGAATCTGCTACTACTCCTTATCCTGACTCCGAACAGAGCAATAAGGACCTCGATAACGCCTTGTTCTCTTTGGAGCGAGCCAAAGATCAGTGTCGGAAATTGCAGGAGAAGTTGATGACTGCGGATACCGAGATTGAAGCTATGTATGGGGTAAGTGTCTGCCCGTCGTCAACATCTTCTCGATTCTAAAGGGCGGCGCAGGAGTTCAATGCGGAATTGGAGAGCTTATTCAAGAAAGTAACCTCGCAACAAGATGAAGCTTGGGTTGATGTGTGCGCTGATCTAAGCGAAACGAAGAAGGAGCACTTCCGTCTCAGGAGGGAGAATAGGTACGTCCGATACTTCCCCGCCTTGTTATTTGTGAATTGAATTATTGTTCCCCAGTGATCTTAAGCGACGATTACGAGAGATCGAATCTCAACAAGACGAGTACGTGATTTGATTCCTCCGATCAATCTTACCTAAGAAATATCTTTATTCTAGATGGGCTAGTTTATTACGTTCTCGCGGACTTATTTCTTGATACTTTCCACTTTACTATTACTTCAGTGTTTGGACATGTATTGCATATCTAATTCCTCCATCTACTCACTAGTTCTTACCCGCCTTCTTAGTGCAGTTGTTCTGTCTCTTGGGTTTCTTGCTGCAACTTCTATGTTAAAACCAAACTACCGCTGGTTGTTGTGTCACCAAACACCCACAACAACAAAGAAGGTCTGATTGCCTTCTATGGCACTACTTGTATTCGCCAGTTGCTGATTTCGGTCTAGGCTGTATAAAGAAGCCAATTCATTGGAGCTACAAGGTGTACTTGTAAAGACATTGGCCCCACCGTGACAACAAATTGATCGGTTCTTGCTAAGCGTATATTGCACTGTCTTAAGCAGGGGTATAGTTACTGCCCCGCGAGAGCGATATTCTTCCGTCTGTCTGATGAAAAACGCATTCTCTGCTAATGTTGCCGTTGGCGAATACATCATGCGTATGAGGCTGATCTCCGTCTTCCATTCTAAGTCCCTCAGCGCTCTTCGAGTATGATGTTGATTGTCTTCGATAACTCCACGACTGGTCAAACTCGGCATTTCGTGTCCAAGGGAATGGACCAGTTGAGGCTCAGCCGAAGCCAGACGTCCGACTAATATGTCCAAATAGGGAGGATGGCTCACCGAGGTACGGATGGAGAGTGACATCGTATCTGGTTAAACGCTTTCCATTTTCCCGAGAGTTGTTGATGGCCGTCTTTACTAACTGGTCTATTAGTGCCTCATTTGGGTTGTTCAACTATGACCTATCAGTGACTCGAAGCTCCTTGCACATATCATAGGAGGCTCCTATGCAGTGCACCCTCCGCCCTTCTTGAAACGATATCATCGCGACTTCGAGCTCCGTACCCCGGCTGCCTGTGTAAGAATGTCGGCATGTATCCGCAGACTTTCTTAGCGTCGGCACTGACTCACGAGGCGCGAGAACCCAGGCCTATCTCTGCTTGCTACCAACTTCCATGACCGCGGATATACTCCGCTCCTCTTCGTCTTCGAAGCCACAGAGGCCCTTACTGTCTTATAAAAGGGACGGTCTCTGCAAGATAGATGGTGTGTAACGTGTGGTTTATGTTCCAAACTGCAAACTCCTCCGGGATTCGCTTTCCTACTTGCCCTTCCTGTTCTTCTTGACTACTAATGCCTAAGGAACGAAAGGACAAGCAAGTCCAGACAAGCACATCATACCCGGGCGGGGTTAGGTTCGCAGTAATCCAGACCGGACAACTTCGTTCCCGACACCACCAAGCGCGCACACCGCGCACTGTGCCGGACGGACAATATCAGATCCACGACACCGGCGCCGAAAGTTTACCGAGTGTCGACCCGGGGGTACACTATGACAGTTTCCGGGTACCCCCAGCACCTCAGTCTTCAATTCCTGGGGACAGCGGTCACACACGCCCCAGCGAGATTCCCGTCCACCTGCAGCCTCCACGACACACAGGATATGAACCGCACATTCAAACGCGGGGTCTAGTACCGACTGCTGGTTCTGTTGTCGGTTCCAGAGCTCGAATGGAAGTCGATCCTTACGCCCTTCGGGGCTTTCAAGGACCTTGGGATGTAGGTTCTCCACCTTTGGACCCACACCCACCACTGGAGACAGTGGCAAATAAACTTACCATGCCTCATACGTCGGCGTCACCCCATGCGCCCCATTCATCGGGACCATCCCCCGTATCCTCTTCCGGTATATCCTTGTCGCCGTCGCCTCACTGGCCAGTTTTACCGATACCTGGATCGAACCAGATGCAACCCGCTTCGGGTCCGCGATTTGGCGTTAGGAACGAAGGATTCGAGCGAGCTGATTCAAGCGCCTCCGGAATCCAGGAAGGCTTGTTATACTTTCCTGCAAATGCAAGTCTTCCGGACTCAGGTGGAAATTCAATGCAGCCATATGATAATTCTCTTTGTCCCACAAATGCTGGACATTCTACCGTATTCGGAGACATGACGGTCGATCCCCGCCAACTGCAAGACTTACATTGGGTGCCTATTCCTACTCAGGGTAGCAGAGTCAGAAGGAAGTCCAACAATGCACGCAAACACTATGACAATCGTGATGGAGGTCATCCTCACCGATCGTCCTAGCGCAATACACAACACAACTCTGACAACTGCTAAACGAGGGACGTAGTGGACTGATCAAATGATTATATTTCATAACATCGACATTGTACGTTAGATACCCCGAAAACTAATCCCCACTTTCCAAGACCGAACGGTGTTTTCTCGTTTTATATTTGCAAATACTTCTTTATAAATTCCAGATTCCAATGAACACTCTATGCCTTTTCTTGTTTGGATTCTTGCCAGGTTTCCTAACTTCGCTCTTGTATTTTAACTGGATTTTGTTAATCGAATCGGAGAAAGTAAAATAGAGGGAGGGAAAACTCGGATCGACAAGCGTCCACAGTTTACGTAAGCAAGTAGGTTATTGGCGCACGTGCATAAAAAGTAAAACGATCCGCTGCGTCCTCCCGTTCACCAGCAGTACTGAGCTGCGCGTGTCGACTCCTTTCGTCCTCATTGTCGATGCCCAGCTGCCGCATTTACAAGTGGAACGAAAAAGGTGTACCAACGGAAAAAGGCGAAAAAGATAAATGCATTATGCTGCCTTCGTCAGCAGCTCATCCCTGTCTGGTCGCCCAGCAAGCTCGCCTGCTAGATCGGTCCTTAAAGGTCTCGCTCGGTGGGTAGCAACTCCAGCTGTCACAGCGAACATTGAAGCCGGGAACTGTCGTTGTCGGAAGGGGAAATGCAAGGAAATGTCCGGGCTTCTGTCTTGCGATGGTAGTGAGCATCCTTTTCGTCAAATCCCAGGTGAGCACAAGACAAAAAAATGTCAAAGGATTGGTAGCTAAAGTAGATCTCTTGGGAAACGTAGGGTCACGATCGATTCAACTTCAATCTCATAGGCACCTGCGTCGTATTCGACGCGACTTTCTCAGCACGTTCTCTCATAGTGACGTATTTCGGACCTCACCGAGCTTTACCATGTTCAGCAGAAGCGTTGCAAGTACTGCGTCTGTCCCGAAGCGGCAAGCAGCAGGTCTATCCTCGCAAGCCGAAGCTCCGAATACGCATCTCCTAGAATCTCGTGTTAAGAAACTCGCTCACAGTCGATCCAGTCTTCAAGAAGTTTGGGATGCCTTTTCTGCACTTCGTAGTGAAGAGGACTTCATAGCCATGGGTCCACACGAGCTCTTAACCTTTGGAGGAATGATCATGCGCGAAGCTGGTACGAATAGCGAGGTCTTGAAAGATCCTGCTCTGTGGGGCCATCGTCTCGAGAACCTGGTCCTTGGATTAAGAAGGATACCGTCGCAGCATCACCCGGTGGAGATTGCTCAAATCGATTGTCTCGAGATTGTTGCGCAGGCCCTTCAAGGCCAGAGCGAAGAGGCAGCAACGAGATTAACCTCCTTCCTCGCTACCTCGTCTTCTGCAAGACATCCCCGTTGGCTCTTAGATGCATTCAAGCAAGTCCTGTCGTCATTGCTAAGGCATGTGTCTGCCGCTCGAGCTATCGACTTCTACCTCGACAGCAATCAGTCCCTGAAGGTTCAGCTGGAGAAGGGATTACCCCAAGGTCGAAGATTGTCGCGTTTGTACACTCGAGTTTATGCTGAGCTGTGCAGTATTTTCGGTGCCTTGGATTCACCCGCATCGTTCATTGCATCGAAATCCAACATGTGGGAAAAGGGTCGGATTTCAAGCTTGGGCGTAACCATGATCCGTGTGCTTTGTCTTGAGGGACAGGCAGAGGCTGCGCTAGAGGTTTACGAGGAATTAAGGCGTCAGAACATCCAGTTACGATATTTTGTGGAACATGCCTTGGTACGAGCTCTTACGAAGGCAGAAAGATTTGAACGGGCAAATCTCTTGTATATCTCGATTGCGCCGCAATTACCGCACGAAGAGGAGAGGAGGTCGTATGATGCTACTGGTCTTTACCTGTTTGCTCATCAAGGCGACGTTGAGCGAGCGGAGGACTGCTTCGACCAGCTAGCATCTAAGGGAGGTGTCCTGCCTCAAGAGATGAACCTCGTTATGCTTGCTAGCGCGCTGCAAGGAGATGTCAAGAAAGTTACGGAACTTTTCGAAGAATTTTTCGGGAAAGAAAACGGCGGATCGGATCAGAGCGTACACAAACCCAACATGTTTCACTACAGTACCGTGCTTAATGCCTTCGCGGAGTGTGATGATGTTGCTGGTATGAACCGCTGGCTTGCTCGTATGCTAGCGGACGGTTGCAAACCGGATCTTGCTACATACAACATCGTCCTTAAGGGTGTTGCTCAACGCGACGACTTCGAGTCTATTAATGCACTCCTCGATCAGATGCGGAACGCAGGTGTACAGCCGA
Organism: Inonotus obliquus; assembly: GCA_032164295.1. Lineage (NCBI taxonomy): Eukaryota > Fungi > Basidiomycota > Agaricomycetes > Hymenochaetales > Hymenochaetaceae > Inonotus > Inonotus obliquus. Next base: position 2,129,726 of record JAJHTX010000004.1, read on the forward strand.
ACGTAAACTCGTACTCCACTGTCATCAAGATTCTTGCACGGCGGCGGGATGTATTGGGTGCCGAAGCTCTGTTCAAACGGATGGTGCGCGAGGGCGTTCCCTTTGATCGGCTAGCAGTTACGTCCCTAATGAACGCACACGTCGAAGCGGGTTCGTGGAGAGGCGTGATTCGAATTTTCGACTTCATCAACGACTCGCGGTTGAGGGATATGAGACTCAATATTGAGGTGTTCAACACACTCATCAAGGCGTACGTCCTCATTGGGGCACCCTTGGAAGTTGTCCTCCGTATTTTTCAGAGACTCGAGAAGTCAGACATCAAACCTACCAGGCACACATTCTCACTCTTAATCCAATGTGCTTGCGCGTCGGGACGAATGGACGTCGCATCGCGGCTCTTCGTCAAGATGGAGGGCCTTGAAAAAGATTGGACCACGGATATTGAGGTCACGAAGGAAGTTCTAACGATCATCATGGCAGCTTATCTGCGACGAGGGAACCGACGCCAAGCCCGTGTGATCTACGAGGACATGCAAAGAAGAGGCATCCAACCAACGGCTTACACATACGCTTCGATCCTTCGTTCTTATTCAGACGTAGCGTTTGAAGATAACATGCTCATAGCACAAGAATTCCTAAAATCCCTCGTGTCTCAGCCTCCCGACCAGCAGGCATGGGTTGAACCATCCTCCGGCCGCGAAAATTCCATGGCGTTCGTCTATGCACCGCTTATAAATGCGCATGCGAAGAAGATTGACGTCGAGACGGCCGAACAACTCTATCAAGAGTTCATGGAGCACAGTCAGCAGCCGACAATTGGAATTCTGGCGCTTCTGATGGATGCCTACCGTCGAGCTGGGGACATTGAGGCAGTACAGCGCATGTGGTCACAGATTCTGGATCTCGCAGTCGGTCGCACGGCTGAGGTCGACAAGCTACTTAATGCTGTCGATATTGAGAAGGATTTCTTCCGTTCTCGCCGACGGGGGGACTTACTCTGCATTCCATTGTCAATTTACATCAGTGCGTTGTCGCAGGCGGGTCGTCACATCGAGGTTGCACGAACATGGAACAAGCTACGAGACCTTGGGCTCCAATTTGATGCACACAATTGGAATCATTTAGTCGTAGCACTAGTGCGCGCCGGACAGCCCACACGTGCTTTCGAAGTCGTCGAGAAGGTCATTCTCCCATACCAAGACCAATCATTCCGCATTATCCGACATCGCACGACCGAAACTAACTCACCAATTGTTTTCGACGATGAAAAAGTACAAGCAGAAATCGAAGATGAACCGTTCCTAGCTAAAATCGAACGTTCCCATCGAAAACGCCCGTCACTTCTCGAACGACTTCGTCGTCGTTTTTCGGGACAAGGACATAAGGAATCTGAGGATTTTGCGCATGAGTTACACTTGATGCAGCAGATTTCTCCAGAGTGGAATGTTTGGCGACCCCATAACGCCACTTTCCAAGTTCTTGCGAGTGCATTGGAGAGACTCGCTTCGGGGAGTCTTATTCGTCCCAGCCCACCTCTACCAGGGCCGCTGAACGAGGAAGATCCTGAAGTCGAAGATGAAGACGAGGAAATAGACGATGACGAGGAGGACCAAGATCAACCGCCATCAGAGGAAGAAATTAGGGAGGCACGACAAACACTCAAACATATTTTGCAGAACTATCCTCAAACAATATCAAAGCTCGATCAATGGGAGTTAGAAGTCACTCAGGACTTGAACAAGCGATACAAGCGATTCGTTCGTGTGACGAGGCGCGAATTGCGAGACTTATGAGGAGGTTGAGCTTAGAGTTTGGTTATCCAATTGCTTTCGAGATTATTCAATGGTTTATATCCCGCAATATTATAAGCATAAAGCAATCATGTTTTGTGTATCAAAACTAATTTTTCTTCATTATAATCAAGGGGTCGCGTTTCGAGTTACCACGTAAGATGTCATAAGGGTAAAAACAATGGGAAGGAAAAAAGAATACGAGATATAGAACAAAGAACTAACGTTGCCGAAGTAATCATAAAATAGGGATGCAAACAGAAGCTTTTTTGAAGTTGAAATTGAGAAGCGAAAGGTAAAGAAGCACTAGTAATGTACACAAAGAGCCTCTAAACCAACTGAAGCAAGAAGTAAAGATATAAAATACAGAAAAAAGTCAACACAGAAAGTGAAACCGATAGTTATCGTTTCTATTGCCCGTCAGAGTCGTCCTCGGAATCTGATTCATCTCGGCGACGTCGGCGACCAGCCTGGTGACGTGATCCATGTCGGTTGCGCTGGATGACAAGGTGTTAGATGAAAAACCGAAAAACCGAAAAAAAAAAATTGGACAAACCAAAGGCAGTTTTTGACCCTGGTTCCCGAAAGCAATGGATAGAGCGGTGGTATCTGAAACATGTTGAGTAAATAATTGTCCAGGCAACAGAGGGAAAAATGAGTTATATACCTGGAACACCTGGGAAACGTTTCGCTGAATAGACGGTGAAAGACTCGGTGAAAGTTTGAGCGAGGATGGGAGAGACACCCGTCATGACACGGTTTGCACCAGGTTCTGGCGCAGGGTGTCTGTTTATGCAAACAGTCAATCAAGTAGATTCAACAAAGGATACAAATCAAGAATAAACGCACGCTCCAACATTCATTAGTCGCATCCTAAGTCTGAACGTGCCTTCCGTGCGGATAGACAGATCCTGGAAGAGGAAGAAAATACCAGGCTTGCGGTGTTCGTCATTTAGGCGAGCTGCGTTCGCGGATAATGGACCGACAAGCGTGCGAGTATAGGTATGACGTGGAAGTGGCACGCTCGGAGCCGAAGGGCTTGAAGGCGACGTAGCACTGCTCGCATTACCAGAAGTCTTATGTATAGCAGAAGAGCTTTGGGTGGGTGCAGAGCTGGAAGCTGCTGTAGAAGCAGACGAAGGCGGTGGAGGTTGAGACTGTGGTTGCGGTTGCTGGTGGTGTCCTGGCACCGGAGTAGGCGGAGGTAGGGATGCAGGAGGTGGCGGAGGTGCATATGGGTAGTGTCCTGGAGGAGGACCATACGGTTGCATAGCGTACAACGGCCCTCCATCGGCCGGAGGTCCGTATGGGGCGCCATAGCCAGGTCCTGGAGGCGGAGGTGGAGCCGGGTAAGATGCTCCATCCGCCTCCGTCGCAGGGTGCTCTCCACGGTTTGGGTCATTCGGCCACGGCGCCTGTCCTGGGGTGCCCATCCTACTATGGAACGACTGGATTGGTGGCAACGGGTAGCCCGGATAGCCCGGATGCTGCTGGTAAGGTGGATACGGTGGGTAACCCCACGCATTATGCTCTGGGTAATGCGGGTAGGGTGGATGTGCGGGATACGGCGGAGCTGCGTTCGAATCAGGCATTCCTGGAGGCGGCTGAACGGGATAACCCGGGTACGCAGACTGATACTGTGCATGAGCATAAGCTGCAGCCGGAGGCGGAAGTGCTTGCAACGAAGGCTACAAAAGAGTGGGCAACAATTAAAACCAACGCAATTAGAAGGAGATCGTATTATTAGCAAGTGAAACATAGAAATCGGAATGCTGAAATGGACTCACTTGAGAAGACTGAGCGTCCGGTGCGGACGAACCCGATGGTCCATTCCCACGTCTTCGCGGTTTGCTAACATGCGTAGGAATGTAGCGATCTGCTGACGATGGGTGGAGAACGAGGTTCATCTCTTGCTTGCCATCAGCGGACCAAAGGTCGACCGTGACAACGAAGAATGCTACATCTATATCACTGTATTCAAGGTCTACATGAGAAATCACTAGAAATTGAAACAAGAGGTGTGACACGTACTCAACATCAACTATGCTGTTGTCTTCGCGTCGTACTATCATTTTTGCTACTGCAGCTGGAGCAAGAGGCCTTCGATCCTGTCGAGATGATATAAAGATTAGTGATATTAAATCAGGAAGTCTTGAGATGAAAGATATACAGACTTTGTCACCAAACCCGCACATCCGGGCCCTGATTGGATGCTGCATGACCTCAAGCGAATAATGTCTTCAACAGCAGTTGAGTCAATCGCATAGCATGGAAGAACGGGGCCGTACTTGTCATTGTACCACGATCCCCAAGTTTCGGTTCCTTCGTCAGAGCCAGTAGGGGAATCTCTACGGAAAGTTACCGTAGAAGAGCTCGCGCGCCGTACGTTGGTAACCTGGATCATATCCGAATCGCCGGGGTCTTCTTGTCGTTGAATAGCGCCCTGCACCGACGCAAACTTGAAAGTGAAGCAAGCAGACGCCAGGGGTGGAGAAGGCGCGAGTGAGCGCGGCTGGTCTTATGAGGGGTCGATTTGGTGGGTGAGAACACAGAAATGAGAACGCGGTCGAGAGAAATGGGATGGTCGTTGCTCCTTCTCACGTTCTTGGTCTGCAACAAACTGGACAATGACGGCGGCTAAGTATCCCCTGCTTTGGGTCGAACCGTACTTGTGGTAAATATTAATCACGGAGAACCAGACCCAGTTTAGCTCAGACGCTTTCTAACAGTAACAATGACCACCTGGTGATTGACGATGAGCAAGATAACGAGCACGCTGTGAGCCGCTGAGAGCAAGAAGACGGGCGCCAGATAGTCGAAGTGCAAGCGCAAGATGGTTTATTAACATGGTACTTCCGTGCCGAAATCGGCAATCAGTTCGGAACTCAAATTTACCTTTTATGGATATACACGTAAATCATCCTGTATGTACCAAAGCAAAGGCTCTCACCCCTTCTTTCCTTGGGACCACCTTCGTCCGTCCGTCTTGGCCAGACACAATCCGTTGGTTCTGTCTTATTCAAAACAATTCAAAGCCTTGTCTTCCAATTCCGTCTTATCAGACCCCGCCTTCTTTGTAGCCATCGAAGACCAGACTCACGGATGCTCATCCGTTCTTTCGGGCTTTTCCCTTGGATCATGAGAGTGACGGTAGACGGGTATGAGACCCGTTTTCTCGTTAACCTATCGTATCACCCTGCCGAACAATCTCTTCCCATATGAATGAGAAAGTATGGAAGAATATCCAAATTCGCCTACACCCCATCATGTCCTGCGAATTGCCCTCCAACGGCGACGCGCTTACGCGAAGACTTCGGTGAAGGCACAGCCCTTAATGAACGCGCTTATTACCTTGCATTTCTCCACTTGGATTTGGATTGACCAATGGCCGTGGCACTCATTCCGGGATCTTTGCAGGGTGTCGACGAGAATTGGAATCTCAAGATAACTCGGCCGGTAACGTGCGATCGGGTACGGATACCGTCCAAGTTACGCTCCGGATTCCATTTTTCGAGCTTCCGTCTTGTCTGGACGTCTGGGAAAACTATCGGCAGCGAAAGAACATATGAAGCCAAGATATTTCTCGCCGTTCAATATATCCGACTCCCGGCGGTACGCGTGACGCTTCCAGTTCCAACATACCCATGAACATACCCATGGGTTACTAACCTGCTTTAGTGTCGTCCGGGTGCTTTATGATGTGGCTTTTTAGTTCGTCGTCACCGCGCACGTTGATGTTATCTCGGAGCCGCGAACAACTCGACGAATACATGTCTTTGTTCATCGCTGACTTTCTTCCGAGTTTGTCAAATTCCCTCTCTCAACCCCAACGAACGTTGGCTTCGCTGATCATTCAATTACGGGCATGTTATCCCACCCAGTCCACCTGGAAAGGACCATTGCATATCTGTCGAGAACCTCAAGGTCGTGTGTCTAATCTTCACATCAGGAAAAACCCGATTTCCGGAAATTGAAAGAATACAAAGAATGCTATAGAGTGGCTAGAATCTCTTCAGAAAAATAATAGAACAACCAGAATGCCCATGATCAGCAGCTTGGCATCTCTGGGCATTCATTGATCGGCACGAGTCAAGTCAAAGCCTGCGTGTTGGTTGATTTCTTGTTTAAAATTTTCTCCACGACTCCACCTCTTTCACCACACCACATCCACCGAAGCCAACTTTGATCCCTGACTTAATGACGTTGATACCTCCACTAAGCCTTCACTGGGTCATCCCTCTGGTGAAGAAGGTTGACACCTGCGATTCGTCGGCAACACTTACAGAGGAAGACCCTTCCACCTTCTTTAGACGAGTACACCATGCGACGTACCTATGCTCCTTCAGGACCTGATAAATTCTCATCTGCTTCTGCTGCAGTCGCTGCATCTTCTTCATCGACATCTGTGAGTTTTGACGCCTATTTCTGATGTATTTTATTCTATAACGTACTGCTCATCTAAATCGACCCTTGGTGAGTTTTTCTAAACTTTACGATTGGGTTCCTGGAGAACTCTTATCTTCATAGTTTGACTCCCCAAGAGTTTTTCTTCCATGCTATGGTGGGTCGTTAGAGTCTTATCAATATGGCTCCTGCGAGTTGGAATTGACATCTCTCATTGTCCAGAATGCTACTCAAATTTTCCATATCGATCATCGAAAGCCAAGTGGTTTGGGGCCAGCGTATATTATTGACCAAGTGCAGCAGCTAGTGAAGTGTTTGGTGGTTGTGCACGGCGACGACGCGCTGACTAGAGAAGCTGCTGAAAATGCCTCTCTGGCATTCCGAATGCATCCTAGGGCGACTTTCGCGGCACGACAGGTACTAGAGGAGTATCATCTGAATAGTGAAAGCATTTGATTGGGTGTTGAGTGAGGTGGAGACGAAGTTCAACCAGTCCGTCGTTCACCGCGGTGAGATGTGGGGTACCCTCGCCGCACAGTCGATCGGTGAGCTGGCACGCAGATGGCGCTTAATACGTTCCACTAAGCTGGTGTATCGAGTAAAAATGTCACACTCGGTGTGCCACATTTGAAGGAGATTATCAACGTCGCTGTAAACATCAAGACTCCGTCCTTGACGGTATACCTGGACTCAGAATCTGCTGCCGTGAACACGAAGGCCAAAGCTGTACAGACAGAGTTGGCATACACGACCGTGATGACATCTCAGTTTAGCTCTCCTCTATGTTGCATTGCGCGTGCTTTGCTTGAGTATTCGAACAATCCAATTCAGCGTCCATTTGGTACGTCATTCCTCACTGGTTATTGCTGCTCCTCACACTACCCGAAGAATCAAACAAACACACGGACATGTTGGACAACATTGAGTTATTAATTTGTATTGTAATTTTCGTGCATCTACAATAAAAAAGTGCAAAATGACCAAAAGAATGTGTAGGAACGTCGTTTGTGGGGCAAGGGAATCCTGAAGAATGCACTCGGAATGCTCAGAATAAGCGAGAAAATAGAACGGGGACTTTGATATGCCTCGGAATAGAATTCCGTAGAATTGGTGGAAATTCTGCAGAATTTCCGCCGATTCTACTTATTCTACATCTTTCCGGGGCTAGCGATTTTCCTGATGCACCCATTAGTTCTGATGTTAGCTCTCGGTCGTGCAGCTCATGAGAACATCTTCCGAGATGTACTCATCATTCGTCTGCCTGTTCCGAAAGGCGATTGCTTCCAACCAATCAATGGACCTCTTCCTGTGGTGGTTATTTGTCTTCTATGCATTCGTACTACGTATCATTGCCGCTCAGCTACACAGTTTCAATACTGCGGCCCATCTTCATCATCTGGCCATGTGCTGATACTATGCCAAAGGTTCATCAGAAGTTTCTATTGACTCGCGCGAATCAACTGAGCCTTTCTTGAAGCCGCAGCCTGAAGTGCCAGATTTCAGTTGCTGGTTTCTCATTTCTCCGATCTCGAAGGTTACGAATATTTGTCCGGTGGAGGCTCAACATTCTTGTTGTCATATCCACGAAATAGCGAAGAGCGAGGCGTGAGTCACAGTTTGTGAACTGATACAGTGATTAGATATCAGAGCAGAAGCCGAAATGACGTTCTGATCTTGATTACGGAGCAAAGACTCCCTCACGCCGTCGTTCCTCGACGGTCCTAACGCAGCTAGTGCCCACAGCACCCAGTACGAACGCCTAATCGAGCACCATTGTATCTCAACTCCCCGAACTCGACAAGTTTCGGAGAAGCTCATGGCGCCTCATCTCCCTAAATTGATTTCTGCACTGCCTGTGATCGGGGGGATAAATCAGAGTCATCTCTCCAAGTCTATATCCCGGTTCACTCGGGGAAGATGGGAAGGAACCATTGGAAGGACGGGCCTCTTTACCTGATACAGCCTGACAGACTGTGGGTAACAAATTCGATTCTGATCGGACCTCACTTGTAGTGTGGAGTACCGAAGCGAGGGATTGGATGCAAGCAGATGAGACTAGCCGCTGTGAAGAAAACTACCACACGGAACGGGACGAAACCGGTGAATGCATTGTTTTCAATGCACTACTCAACTGTGCCGCACAATAAGTCGCCGTCAGGTGCCACCCTAGACCCACCCATACAAGAGCGCAGAATAGATCCTTAGCTAGTGCCTCAATGCCTCCCGAGTAAAATTCCCGAGGCGAAGAACATTAGATGAGGCGCCGTCAGTTCCACAAGCACAGTAATCCAATTCATTAGATAGTACTAGTGTCGGGCACCGGGTGTCTTGTTCTTCGGTTGAACTTGAAGATGAGTTCGCGAAAACGACAAGAGCAAGTAACAATACAACTTGAAGACTAATGGTCGGCTCATTCACATTCGCGAGCTCGCCGGTTCGCAAAAAGGACAAAGGAGGCAGAGTAATGAGTAAAGCTTCTTTTACCGTATCTATTGTATTTTCGCGCGTAAGGTGGGACGCGACATAGAATAGACCGCGACCGGGATCATCATCGTGGTAAACGCGACTTGATCGCATGCGGAGTCCTATGCCTGAGCTCGCTGAGATGCATCTCCGACTGAACTTTATCATATTTGATTCATCTGACTCAAGGAGTACTGATTTTTTCGAGGACCGATAGGATCGTACTGTACAACAGAGTCTTCGCATTCGTTAGAAGACCGTAAGTAAACTGAAGTACTGCCTTCGTGTACGAGAATTTTTTCGGTGACTCAAGCTCAGAGCATGTAGAGTGATGTCCTACGATTCGAGTGGCGCGAACGGGGACCAGTAGCGCAATTCAGCCTTCTTTGTGATGATCCGTCTCCTGCAACCGCTGTCTTACGCACATTATGCGCCGAAGGGAGGTTGGACGTCAACTGAAGAGGTGGGGTGACTGATTGATGTGGCAGTAAGGAAACCAATAACACTGCAGATCGAATTACCGCGTCACTGTGGTGAGGTGGCCGGCAGGCCAGAAGAGCTAATCAGTACGAAGGGTGCACATTGTCATTGCGTATTAGCAGACGGTTGATTACACGCTGATTCGAAGACATACACTGATCGGAGATGTGCGACAGTAGCAATGAGAATGGTGAGAATAGGGCCAAGTAAAAGATGGTGAAAGGACATGTTGCCTCCGTACTGGAAAAGTATGGAGTATAATAGCTTCCAAAAGTGGGTCAAGGGGGACAAGCTGAACGCCTATCTTCTCATGCAGGCCAGTCCACTGCGTCGGATTCGCGAGTGGGAGTGAGAAGCTACCAAATACCAACAGTCGAAATACAAGAAATACAGAAGCTTCTTGCGCAAGAAGCCTCGCACATTGTCACCAGAGACTTTGCTTCTGTTCCGGATCGACAGTTACGTATCAGCCGTCATCAAGAGTCTGAGCTGCAGCCTCTGCAACCTGATAAACGGTGATAAGTTAAACATAGCTAAAGTACTATGTAAGGAAGTACGTACCACAATGTGTACATTGAACTATTGTTCCCTGCTTGACTTGTGCCTTTGGTACGCGGCAGATGCAGGCAGAGCCTTCGTAGTTCATGTCCTACCAAGCATAGAGATCAGTTTCCTAGTGTGGATGGATCCTTATGACTATGATACCAACCCGGGTTTGAATGCAACGAACGCAGCATAACTTCTCATATCCTGGCTTCTTCCACTTTGCAATCAAGCTGATAGAAGGAGTCGAATTAGTTGACTAGAAACAGAGTAAAGGAGGAGAGCCATTTACTCACTTTGCATCAGCATAGCCCTGTTGAAGCAGCCAGTCATACAACGCTCTGCTGACCGCCTGCCGTTTGTAGTACAGTTCATAGATGTAGCGCGAGCGTGCATGATTGAGCTGGAAGATGGGCCACAGAGATTCGGTCTTGCGTTTGCCCTCATGAGATTCGTTCTCTGCATCGCGCATCTTCTTTGCGTAGTCATCAAGCACCTGAAACATTTCCAAAGTCAATGAAGAGTCGGAATCAGCGTACAGAGTAGCTACGAGCGGTATGCACAGTCTTTAGAGACAAACATCGCTCGAGGTGCAAGGAAACGGACTGAGGTGCTGTCGTACGTACCCCTTCGATATCCTCAAAGCCTTCCGGTGGCCTCTTCGTCCTGGAAGTCTTGATCTTGGGCATTGTTGACTAAGCCTATCACTATTAGTCGAATACGTATGCCTTCGACGGTGCTCGGTTTGCTCGGTCGACGATACGGGGTTCGGAGGGATGGTGAACGTGTTCTGACGCTATGGCCTTGAAGGCCTTGAAGGCGCTGGAGTCACGCTTGCGTCACGTGTATCGCCACGACTTGAGCCGACTCAATTGAGTCTCCTCACTAAATTTCAACCTTGAACCTCTCTGCCGTCAATTCCAACTTTCTTGCACCGCAATGCGTCTCCCAACAGTTCCTGGAAATATACCGAGTGCAATGAAGTCTACCATGCAACTTTACTTTGGGGGTTTTCTCTTCTCTACTGGGAAATTCGTCTGCTAGTCTCTCGAGCAACAGTTGTAATGGTTGTGATGAACTGCTTTATCAACCGAGTCAACGCAAATCAAGATGTGCACCATCAAGTGCTCCGACACTCTACTAGTCATGTCTGGTCGTTTGAGCTCAAGATGTGGCGGTAAGTTTGGGACACCGAGTTCTTTCCGTCGGTGCGCCTCCAGAAGAACTCTCTTTGAATGCCCAACTTGGAATCCCTTGGTATCCTCATGGACGTCACGTTCCTCGACCTCGATCGTATCAAACTAGGGAGGAGCTGTGTAACTTCCGGCTAGACCTGTGCGAGTTCTCTGTGCTGGCAAAGGCCAAAGCACATTCTGATTTTCCGTATCTAGTGCTTACGTACGCGGAGACAATCAGTTTTACCAAATCTGTTAGGTGCTACGGCCCATGATATACCAACCCCCGACCAGCTTTTTTCACTGCTCTCATTCTCCACCCTCAACATGTGCATCATACGGATTTCTAGACTGAGCTTGCTGGTGCAGTTGAGTGACCGTAGCTTGTAACTCAACGACTCTGCATCGCATCCTATGCGCCTCTTCTCAGTGTCGACGCGCATAAAAAGAGGCATGTTGCTCTGGTGTCTACCCATCAATCAGCCATTGCAGACTTTAAATCGGTTGCAGTTCAAAAGCCCTTTTAAGCCTCTCGATTACTTACTCTTGTGCCTCGTTTCATCCCTCCGATCTCCTCTCCATTCTTCCATCTCGCGAAGTACTCCGCTTATCCGAATGCCTCGAAACAGTAATCCGACAGAGTATGACAAATTTGTGAGTCCCTAGCCCTACTTTGGCTCTCCGTCGCCTAGTCTATTAGGCTAATCCCTTTGTTTCCCGGTATACAGATGTCGGTATTTAAGCAGGACGGAGGTTCTAGGCAACGTCATGCACGTCCTTCACCACAAGCTCCAGGCACACACCACGGCACAGTCGCTCGTGCTCAAACACCCCACCCTACCCAGTCTAATTCTAGCGCAACTTCAGCATACGTTGACTACCCGTCCACCGGTGGCGTCTCATCTGTAGGATGGGACGAACCAGTGTATCTTGGCGCCCAAGGGACTTACACCAATCCCACCATCCCACCTTACGACCCATCTGCTACTCTCGTGTCGTCCGCTACCAGCCAGTGGACGGTCCAGTTCAGGTACGATGAACGGGTTCAGAGACAGGCACTCCCTATACGTCCTTTCGAGGTCCCTCAACTTCGATGCGTATGCGGAACGCATATCCGTATCGTACACCTGCCCACTCTTGTAAACTGGCAGCCGCCCTTTGGTGTACTGTGGAACTTCAAGGCAAACGATAAAAGTGGCTGGTTCGAAGGCGATGCAGCTAACGCTTGCATCTCCACTACTCAATGCCCTGTGTGCAAGACGTACATTTCACTCCACGGTCCTCACGCCAATCCCACAGCTTGATACGTCTCGGTCTGGCGTTAATGACCTTATACCAAAGGCGCAACACAAAAATAACATAATGATTCGATTTCTTTGGCTCCGTCTATTGTTCGTTCTTCTCATGTATTTATTTGATCCTAGAGATCATTCCCAGCTTCTGTTGTCTATTCGTCTGTTCATCACCCCGTTTGCTTGGTCTTTTTGCTCTGTATTTTGCTAACGCGCCCGTTCTTTGAAACTATCCTTGTATTCCAGCTTCATAGAACCACATAGATACCTGCGCAGCTTGTTCTCGCATTTCGTCACGCACATATGTTTATAGTTCAGTTTATATTGAAGGTCGGGAAAAAATCACTAATTTCCTGCTTATACCCCAATGTGGAATGTTTAGTCAACACCGTCGATCGTCGCGTTGTCCCATCTTTGCCTCTGACACTTTACCCTCAGCACAACTAGTCAACAATGCCGCTCCCTTGGGAGACTACAATACCATTTGGTGAGTTCATCGCCTCAGAGTAAAAATGAATATGCTCATTGACTTATGGGCTTCTATAGTCCTTTTGACAGGGATGTTCGCCGCTGCAGGGACGCTGTTCAATGTGTCCCAGCGTGCGCAGAACCTTGGGAAAGTACGTTGCATCATGGAACACTATCAAGAGTTTCATGCTGCGATAGCAAAATTACTTATGCCTTTTTGTTCTTGCTTTTATTCTTGTAGCCACCGAGGTATCGCATTGATGATTGGGATGAAATGATGATGGAGAGGGATAAGCGTTTGACGGGACATAGGCGAGGACAACGGGTGCGTTGTATTATTTCTTTTGCATTTTCAAGATCATCCTATTCTTGTTCGGTTTGGTTGACGTTGGCTAACTTTGTTCTTGGCTCTGGTAGGCTGACCCTGTTGCGCCTGAAAGTTTCTCGACGAGTAGTGTTTGGTACACTGATACGAGACAATGAAACCGAGTTGCTGTCAACGAGATATCAATCCTGCAAGTTTGCTATTCTGCTATTAACTCACTTCATCATATACTTATAGTTGTGACCCTTACCGCTCACCGCAAGGCATGTCAAGCGGGCGCATCTAGAAAGTTGCTATGCCCCAAACTACAAGAGCTTTCACACGTTAGTTGTCTTTGTCCAAGCCAAACTTCAATGTAAAAGTCGTTTATTCTTTATTGCTACGAACGTGTCTCCTCGCGAATCCAATTCCAAATTTCGCGTGCCTGTAAGGAATTATCAATTTGGCTACCAGATCCACTACCAATATCTGTCTCATCATCATCATTCCACCCGCTTTGTGCTCCCTTCGACTCTGGCCCTCTCACTTCCCAATCAATCCCATCGAATCCCTTGATGAATCCGTACCGCATGTCGATCATTCTTGTGTTAATTCTCTCAAGTGATTCACTCCCCAGTCCCGCACAGTTGACTTTACAAGAGAGCATGATGCCGTGTTTTGATACGATCTCCGCTTCCTGATTTCAAAAGCAAGATTTTCATGCTTGTGGTGAGTGCTATGGAAAGGGATGTTTGAGGGCTTACGGCTAGGCCGAAATCAAATAATCGTGATACGGTGTATGTGAACTCGGGTGTTTGGCCGTAGAGCCAATCCCAAGTCTATGAAGGAAGTTGTTCAATATTGAACAAATGATGTTTTATTCTTCGAGCTTACCTTTAGCTCTTCCATTCCTTTCCGTATCTCCTGAACATTCAGAATACTTTCGCTCTCTTCTACAAGTTGTGCCTGTTACACATGATCTGAGAAAGAATTGTTGTGCGGCAGTAGTCCGTCTCAAAACACACCTCTTCATCCACACCGTAAGCCTCCTGAAACGCTCGAACAGAGGCCTCAACAAACCTCCCGTGAGTGATCAAGGAGCTGAAACGTTGCAGATTCTGCACAGACGAGCGAACCGAAGCCACCCCTTTTGTAACCATTGTCTCCTGATGAGGGCAACTTCGTCAGTCAAATTGCAGTCATTACCCATCATTGGCTGTACTAAAATCTCCATTCCCTCAAAGGAGGGCATCATCCATACGCCTCCACCATCGAAATCATCACAATCATCATCAAGTGAGTGTGGATAGCCAATGTTGTATTGTACCGTGATGCTTCGAAGATCTAAGCTCACCTTTGTTGTGTGTAATAGATCCCCGAGAGTATCAAGCCTTGTGGAGATAAGCATTGTTCCGTGGTGGTAGGCCCGTTTGCTTGCTATCTTGTAAGCCGAGCCTGAAACGTGTAGTGCCACAGCATTTTGAGTTCGATAGAAAAAAGTAGCCATGAGGAGCGATCAGCTTATCTTAAATCCGTCGACACAGATATCGTTTCGATCATTTGCGTAGGCGTTGGCTCCTAGGGAACGGACCGCGCGTACGACTATTTCAGCAGTCTCGTTCCGATTGAACGACATGCGAGGGAGATGTAACGAATAGTTCGTATTCCCAAGATCCTGGAACAGCGCGAACGACGACGAAGATCACATCAGCGCACTTAAGTATTTTGCCAAAGCGCAGACCAGCAAAAGGGACAGGTGAAATTTCTCCTATCCACGTACATGATATACTGTCCCTCCGCCGCTTCTTCTTCGTATGAACGGGACACGTCGCAATTTCGCGAGTCGCAAGTTCACCTCTTTCCAAGGGTTCTGGTTACGTCCTATGACAACGCAAGGGTCATCACGGTAAAGAAGCAACAGTGGCTTTTCGTGATCCTTGTTTCTAAACAGCCTGGAAGAATACGAAAACACGAGGCATCCTATTAGCTATACCACGAAACATCAAGCCAGCAAGGGGGAAAAGCAGGGTACCAATCCTCGAGTGTGAGATTGAAAAACGGGTTGGTTGAGTTGGAGACATAGATCGAATGCTCGGCTGTGAGATGCTGGAGAGTAGCTGAGCTCAGGTGTCGGTGCGAAACGCGGCAGCGCTTTGGAATGATGTGGTGATGGTTGAGTCTGAAGTTCATCTCGACGCGTCTTGCGTGCGCGTGCCATGAAAACGCGTTGGACTCAAAATTCAACTATCATTTCAAAATTCATGTTCAGATGTCTCATTATGTTGAATACTGTTAGGTAACTGGCCGGGATGAACACATGATTAAAAGCGAGAGCGAAATCCGATTTATTTCCGCATCTATAGTCTACTTCTGGATTGGCTTGAATATTGGCTTCTCTACCAAGTGTACAGGAGTCTTTCCCTCTGGTGCCCCAGGAATTTCTTTCGCTAACCCCTACAGATAGGTCATGTTGTGTTCCCGAGTAAAGTGTGTGTGTTGGTGACCGATTCATAAATAAAGCGCAAGGTAAGAAATTATGACACCTCGGAGAAGAAAGCGAGTACGCACGAGTTTCTCAAACACACATTTGTTGAGCGTTCGTTCAGGTTTCCGACAAGCATAATACTCCTGTAAATGGCGTGCGCATGTGAATCATGAGGGTAGTAACAGAGCAAAGGAAGATGGACTGCGCACCTGATTGTTCTTCTCCAAGCATTCCCAATGAGCATCGAACTCCTTCAGACAGTTCTCCCGCAGTTTCGTTATACTTATATCAAGTGTCCGAATGAGTTAATAGTCTGTCGCAGTCATTAATGTAACCGCGATCCTTACAGGTCTGTAGCACATCGCGTTACACGTCGACCTTCCTTTAAGCAATGCGCGGGATCTCTATTTTCTGCTTTGCAAAGCATGAAGTCCTCTATATTCACACAGACGCATTGCAAGTAAGCCCATGGTATCACGCAGCCCATCAAGTAATACTCGCCATTATATTCCTTGCAATACGCTCCGATAAAAAACGCAGCACTCTTCAAGGGAGCGCTAGTCGTCCCGAGCTCTTTAACCTTCGGAACATTATCCGGCATAGGACTTGGGTCATGATATGGCCTGGAGGATGATGCGGGGTCCTGCAAAGGGCTCGCCATCGTGCGCTGTGCGCTGAGTATTTGAGGTTGAGATGCGGCGGATACACCCGCAAGTCGAGGTTGGTTGACAAGCTGGCTTGATATGGTATTTTATTCCCGTGATCCACGCTCACTGAAGAGTGAAGACCGCGACGCGCTAACTTTAAGTCGGGTCTCTCGCGTCTTCAGCCATTGCACCAATTTACCGATAAAATGGTAAGTAACCCGAAGGTAGCCTATATGATGGCGTCCTCAATGGAATAGAAATAGCCTTCTAGAGCCAGCTACAAAGCCTATCCAATCCTCATCCGATCACACAAGCTCACAATAATCCTCGACGCGCCTCCGGACAAAAAGACAGTCGCACAACTCAAGGAAGAATTCTTGTCCGCACTCAAATCGAATGTCATTAATCAAGAAGACGAGTCGGATGTCCCCCAAGTGGAAAGCGTAGATGACTTTGAGATCTGCCGTGAACTGAAGGAAAGGAGAGATAGAGTCCTTGTTTCACTGGGCAAGTTTGAGGCGTTGGATGAGTCGGGACAAGTTGCGAAGCAGACCTCGCCGTACGAGTCTTTATTTATTCGATTTAAAGTGAACGGTGCGTGTGTATACACTGAGTTCTTTGATCTCACGCTGACTGGCTTGAAGGTCTACGTCAAAAGCCCGAGTACACGCTCCCTCCAGTAAACGACGACGACGAGCCTGTGCCAGAACCGAGCCTCAACAAAGGCAAACGGAAGGCCATCGATTAGTCGGCTCGTGGCCCTGTCTGATGGTATTTGTTGGTTGTTTTTGCGCCCAGAAGGGCATGGCGTCGAGAGGACTTCCTAAATTAGTGCCTATAAGTGTTCACTATTCGTTCTACTCTGTTGGCAGCTTTGGATTCAGTCGGTGGACTAGAAAATGATGCTGTAGTATATCTGTGGTGCAGGACTATTTCTCAGGTGCTGGATAGTATACCCTACTTCCATGGTGAAACTATGCCTATTTTCTCCATGTTCAAGGCGTCGTTGGCAGTAACGCAGCAGCAACGTGTCGGCCTTCTTCCGTTAATAGATTATAGGTTGTACATGCATTCCACTAGCGAATAAATGTCACAGCCAGAAAAGTGATTGCACGAAGCAGTGAGACGTACTGTGTCCATGACGTCCAACTGGATTCCAATACCATTCAAGTACTTTTTTATCGCGGGAGGTGGTAAGGAGACACTCTTCCCAGTCCCGAGTATCAGAATTTCTAATTCATGGGCTCTCGCTCAGCCCTCACAAAACTTCAAGCTGGTTCTACACACCTGGCTTGGGAACAACGACCTCGAACACCTCGAACACATCCTTCGTCCATCCGTCCCAATTCCCACTTCCGCCACTCGGTATATCCCACAGAAACACGTTCCCGTCCAGGAAGACACAAGCGCCCGGAAGTATCAGTCCATCCGCAAGTTCAATCCCATTCTCGCCCATCTTCCGCACTTGCACTGGAGGTGCAGGTCCGCCTCCGAGTATGTTATGCAATTTTGTTGGTTCACCACTCCCATTGGACAACCGTAGTCGTGTGCTACTGATTGCTCTAGATGCGGTAGAAGGCCGATTTATAGAAGTGGACGATGCACGGAGAAGTTGGCGCGCTGCGAGTCGGTACATGGTAATGGAGGACGTTTTTGCGTCAGAGTGATCGACGCGATCGCCATGTTTTCATATTCCGACTGAAACTCCGCGACGCGTGATGTCACGTCACGTGTATTCACTTGCCCAAACGTTGTTCAACGCGACTTTCGGCTCTCGCTGTCTGCAGCTTTCCAGAATGCTCTCAAAATCAAAGCGCATGAGGGCCTGAGACCAAAGGTGCTCGCTTATTCGTTGTTATACTGATCAATGATTACTCACTCAATATCTCAGATCAGCGGTCGTTGGACCGGCCCGTCGCTGCCTTGCTGAGATCAGATTCATGATTTGCCTGATCAACAAATCTTCATCCCGTTCTCGCCACTAACTCGATCATACTGCGGAGCCCAGACAGCCTCAAACTTGCTTTGCTTGCGCAACTCCATCGAATATCCTGGTTTCGTTATTATGTCTGCACCGATACAGTCTAGCGCGAACCAAGCGCCTCCGCAGCATGAGGTTATCAAGATCCCGGACGTAGGAGAACCAGGCCGGGATGAGCTCAAGCAAGAATGTTTCAACCTTCGCATTACCGTATTTACGCATGAGCAAGGTTTTCCACCCGAAATCGAGATTGATGAGTGAGTCTTTCATGCTCAATACTTATTCTTCGACACCCGTTCGCCACCCGGTTGTTAAACCTGGATCGTTACTTAAAGTACCAAGTCGTATTATCAAGTGCTTCCCGCCATTCATTCACGAATGGTTATATGGATTATCAATTAATCGAGACCGACCATGTATCATGTCTCGCACTTGGCTGTCCCCCATTCTGCTTCTGATCCTATTTCCAAATCAGAACAACCGTATTATAGCGAAGCAAAATCTCACTTATCTCTCATATACTCTAGAGCCGACGAAACGGCGACGCACTTCCTCCTCCGACTCATCCCGTCTTCGAAACCCATTGGCACTATACGCGCAATCCGCGTGGGTGATTCCTACAAGCTGGGTAGACTGGTCGTACTCAAGGAATATCGCAAATTCGGCTTCGGCCGTACACTTGTTCTTGCTTTGCATGACTGGGTAGTCAAGGATGCACGACAATGCGGAGCGACATCTGACTCTGTCGTAAGATGCATCGCGCATTCTCAGATCCCCGCTAAAGCATTCTATGCGAAGTAAGTTATTATTTTATCCTATGTATTCGATCATTTCTTTGTCTTCCGAGAGTCATGAAACTACCGCAACTATTAACAAAGAGCACAAGACGGAGAAAAACGAGTGGAATACGGAGAAGATACTGCTGCGGGCTTCAAGCGACGATTGCATTCTCCGTATAGTGCAGTGCTGTCCTTCTGCAGCATCGACGCCTTTCCTACGCCATTATTCCACGTATCTCCCTCGTCTTGCTACCATGTCACTGTTGATCGGGGAGAAAGGAAGGCCGGCATGACAAGCTAGCTCAATTTCATCCAGTTGACCCAATTATCCATTTCCCACTGTCATTTTCTTATCTTCGAGTTGAGCTTTAACTCATATCGCCTTCCTCATTGCTAACTTGCTCGTTCATCTCTTCGCAAAGGTCCGGCTACGAAGCCGAGGTGCGTCTTCTTCCCGCTTTAACGTGACGAATCACTGTCGTTATTCACTTCTTGATATGCTGCTGTCTACAATCTTTACTGACCCTGATATATGCTCATTTGCTGTGGACAGGGAGACGAGTTCGAAGAAGACGGTGCTCCTCACCAGAAGATGGTTGTACGGCTCAGGGTACCATCCGACTCTGATTCTCAGAGCTGAATCAAGGCAGACATCCAATTTCATAAACGATCTGTTGTTGTATAGCAGGTATGTACGTGGTTTCCTGCTTTCCTGATCCTCCACTTAGCGATTTGATAACTGATAGTCACGTCGTATCTGAAACCATCTCTACTTGTCGGCATTTCTCTCGGGACATCCGATTCATTGCTTCTTTCATCTATCTTAATAGATTTATGCGACATACATCCTATCTAGATTTTACCGAAATGGCATTACAGGAGGAAAGCAACGTACAAACGAAGATGGGCGTTATAAATCCGTTTGCTGTAAAACTGTGTGACACAAGGAATAAACATGTCGATCTAGAGCGGAATGAAGGAAATTGAGTAACTCCGACCATGGGGGTATAATCTCGCCTTCAGTCTCAGGATCATGAAGTGTACAGAAACACTGAAACAGACCGAAGCATTCGTCATAGACCATTATCAAACGTGTTCGACTCCGTCCGAGCCAGTCGCTTGTAACCAACGTTGAGAGGATTGAAACCGGCCCCTGGACAACACATTCGATACGAATTCAGTTGTTCAATCTGACAATATTCAAACCCGAAAGCTATATTACGATACGTGTAGAGCAAGCTTCTGCGAACTCTCCGTGCTTGGGAGGCAAATAAGCGCTACGGCCGGCTCGGCTGCGATATCTCTATGGGTGTGTTTGTCACTGTAATCATTAGCAGCAACAGTTCTTTCGATATAAGGATCAACAATAGTCTGAATCGACTTCAGACCGAACATGTTCGGTAGATGCAGAGATTCTAGACCAGACGTCACCTTCACCACTCGACGGATGTCTCGTAGGACTGCAAGCATGCTAGTAATCGAATTC
Organism: Inonotus obliquus; assembly: GCA_032164295.1. Lineage (NCBI taxonomy): Eukaryota > Fungi > Basidiomycota > Agaricomycetes > Hymenochaetales > Hymenochaetaceae > Inonotus > Inonotus obliquus. The sequence continues at coordinate 2,150,023 of JAJHTX010000004.1, forward strand.
TAAAGCACTTACAAGCGGCTTTAGCTTTGACGAGGCAATCGGAAGATGACGTTAATGGTCCAGGTCATCAGTTTGCTTTCAGAAGAAAAGTCGATCCATATGAATTGCTTATCGAACATTGTGTTGAAAAAAAATAGGTTTATTAAACATATACACGCCCGAGTCAACGAAGAGAGTTCCTCGAGCGGGATTTTCGATAATTGTCTACCTGTAAACGTGATCGGCTGTAAGGCAAGAAGTCAGTTCACTACCCTCCGAAAGTTTATATTCAAGGCGCACCTTGTAAGTTGGCAGCAATTTCCGCCTCAGCACGATCTCCGTTCGCAAGCAGCTTCTCCTTATTGTACAGTAGCTCCTCACGAGTCTCCGTACTGTATTCGTGGTGCTGGGCTGAAGAAACATGAGTCGTCAGAGCAAGCTGTACAAAAAAACGGCACAGCGAGCTTACTCTCGACAATAGCATCAACGGGACAGGCTTCCTGGCAGAATCCACAGTAGATGCACTTCGTCATATCGATATCTGTAAACCACAGTAGTCAATGCGATGCAAGAACGCAGCGAGACAGAGCTTACTTACCATACTTCGTAGTCCGCCTAGAGCCGTCGGTTCGCGCCTCACTCTCAATAGTAATAGCTTGAGCCGGGCAGATAGCCTCGCAAAGCTTGCACGCTGCGCCAGACCATCAGGATATGATAGCTGAAATAGCACATCATACGAACCAATACAGCGTTCCTCTCCCGATGGATACCGTCTTAGTGCATGCTCACCACGGAAACGGGGAGAAAGTGGACCCTTCTCGAAAGGATACATAATGGTGTAAGGTGGGCGGAATATTTGCTCCATAACGATCCACATGCCTTCAAGTCAAGTCAACTGACAAGAACTTCACGAACCCTAGGTGTTGACAACGTACCTCGAAGAATCTCGGTGAAGAAAAATAGATGTACAGCCTTGTCTAGAGCACTTGCTTGACCCTTGTAGGGGTTTACATCTAGGTCATTACTCGAGGACGCAGAAGAGGCTGGGTGGGCTTGATTATGATTCGGAGCGTGTTGAGCAAATAAACGGGAAGGCGACGTGGACAACGAACGGGCCAAAATCTGACGGGCGATAAATGGGCTTTGTGATTGCGCTGGTCGCACCGAGAAGCGGGCTCTGCTCTGCTGGAGAGCGAGCCGGCGAGCGAGCGACATGGTGAATGCTGGACAACGGACGATGGACACTGGGATCTTGAGGGACTTGCGGTTCAAAGTCGGGACGAAAATGACGTTATGTAATGACAACTCACTGACCAATCATGACGCGTCGAAATCGAAACCAACCTCGCTCTGCTAATGGCTACCACAACCGCACCCGCATCGAGTGTAAAGTCGAAAGGAAAGGCATCAAGCAAATCCCATAGTCCACAGGGTACGTTGAAAAGTATCAATCTTATCACGAAGTCCTCGCTTCACCTGGGAGGAAATGGTAGAACTTCAACAGACTGTCACGCGCCTGCAAAATGAGCTTCAGGCTCTTGCCACGAAAATCGGCGAACTAGAGTCCGAGGCGGAAGAGCATGAGTAAGTACGCACGCTACAATCCTACTGTGCTCGGAATACATGAGAACATTACGTTCTAGATTGGTGCTATCTACCTTAAACGAGGCTTTGCAATCTGATCCGCAGCGAAAATGTTTTCGAATGGTTGGAGGCGTACTTGTTGAGCGAACCGTTCAGGACGTCGTTCCAGCATTGCAAACAAACAAAGAAGGGGTGATAGTTCATTATCTCATTATTGCGATGCATTAGCTGATTCTCCTCAGATCAAGAAGGTTGTATCAAATCTCCTTGCTCAATACAAAGCCAAGGACGAGGAATTCGAGTCACTGAAACGAGAATACAATATCCGGCCCATCGCAAGGGCTTAGGATTGTACAGTATGGTCATTGAATTGTGCTCCGCAGCAGCCGAAGTAGATGTGAAGAAGGTAAGTTTGGCTCTGCCGCGCTGATGCCACTTCCCCTAATGATGTTGGCGTTCTCCGTCATATCGTAGGTCCTATCTAAGACCACCCCAATTCTGTATTGTTTTAGTTCAATGTATCGCCATCGCCGTATCTTCGATTTCCATACCTGGAACTACGGTGCTGAAGCTCTGGACTTGACATCAGGACTGATCCACTCTCCAGTAGTTGTCAGGTTTCTGAAAATAATCATTCGGAGGATTGGTGTCTCAATCTGACGATTTCCCGTACGAAGTTCCAAGGCTTCAAATCATCTCCGTCCAGTGCCCCTTATGTTCTGATTCTCGGATCGGAAATTTACGTGGGTCCTCTTATCATTGGCCCAATTTCAGCCCACTGAATTCATGTATTAGGTTCTCACCCAAGGCAGTGAACGGCGAACTTGACGCCTGTTCTTTTCTTGCATGACAGGAGGAATCAAATAATACTGCGATCAGTCACAAGGATAAGCGCTAGGAGAACAAACAGCTTCGAAGCACGAAAGAAACTCATTCTCGGACCCCGGAGCTTTCTGTTTCTCCAACTTCTGCATCTCTTAATTCTCCAGAGGCTGAAGATGCCATGCTTGGGATGATGGAAGCTCGAAGAGGCGTAGCATTGGCGAAAATATGGTCTGAGCTTGGAATATCGCATTCTTGTCTGTATTTGGCAGGCACAGCCTTCCGTTACGGGATGGGCAATTCGTGATGTCGGACTCTATAAGGTCGGCAGGTGTGAAAAAAACACTATCTAAAAACGCCTGCCACGACACTTATGGTGCCTTTTCTCTGGTTTTGCGATGGGACGCGAGAATATCTTTTGCGTTGGGCGCCAAATGGTCCCAGAACTTGCGTTTAATACCACTTAAAAATGTGGTTTCTTCCTTTTTCGTCTAGTCAACCAGGGTCGCCTTGCAGAGCCAGAGATACACGAATGTACTGGTATGTCCACCTTTCCGATTTCCGACAGTAGTAGGGTTTGGGACAATACTGTTCCGGTCATGGGATGCTGCTGAGTAGTCAATTCCTAGGACCCACGGAACCTCGTAAGTGAAAACGATGTAGGCACCAAATCGTGCAAGCTGCAAGTCCGCCGTTTATACTCTCGGGCGCCGCTGTTGCTACTTACACGCCTTTCTTTAATTACGATTCGGTCAGAAGGAGTTCACGTCCGAGGCGTGGAGTTTTCTTGGAGTTGCCAAGATGGACGGATCAACCACGAAAGGCATCGAGAGAAGGAGCCGGCTTACTTTTTGCGTGGGCCCTTGGAGACAGAATGAATGCCGTGGGATGCACGGAAGTGGCGTTCGGTGGCTCAAGACTACTGGCCGGACGGGCTCTCATGCTTTCGGCACCACGGTAAGGGCTTCGTTCTGGGATGGTAGTGGGCAGAGCATTCATCTTACCGCTTTTCTATCACCCCTAACTTTTGGCTGGGAAAGGGCGTCTACTCCGTGGGGTCAAGTTCGCGAACCAATCAACTATTAGAGAGAAGCGCAGAAAGCCTAAGGGTCTTGATTACTTGTTTGGATTCACCCTCGGTGTAAGTCCTTACAATTTTCTCAATTTCCAACTCTGACTATTTCAGAAAGTCAACCAGATGATGTGGATCCTTACCGCCCTACGGATCCTAGCGTTCGGGTATGTTTGACGTTGCCAATATGGGTCATGCCAGTCTTCCAACTCGACTTTTTTTGACCTTCACGATATACAACAACAAGGGATGGAACAGAATAGTTTGTGATGGACCTACTCTTCTTCCCTTATCGATTGATCGATTAAATCCCTCTGCACATATCCGTAGGTGAGGTTATGATTGTTTCCAGAGCGGCTCAGTCGGGTATGATTCAGCGAAGTGGTGATCTAGATACCACTGTTCATCTAGACATTCGGACCCCGCGGAAAGGCACACGGGTCTCGCCACTCTCGACGAAGGCCAGAATCTATTAAAAAAAACATGTGCTATACGCATTGTGTGTCATTTCAGCCTAGGGGTTTCTCAATAATGTCAACGTGACTATGTATTCATCTCGATTGTGTGTATCTGATCATCCATTTGCTACAACGGCAGGATGAGCGCTTTGTCCCCGATATGAGAAGCTGGATGTTCAACAATGGCGATTGGTCGATGTGAATCAGACCCTTGCGCACTACTAGACGAGCAAAGTACGTACGATTTCCTTCTTCCCCGTGTTTAAAGTTGACGTCTAAGAAGCCTCTGTAGTATCAAGATTCGATGCGACTGCTGCAAACATTGGTCGTAATGCATGTGAAGATGCTATACAGTGATTATCTGCGTGATTCCACAAATCTTTCTTGCGCCACCGGCCGAGTCACTATTTCGCAGAAGCTGTATCATTTGATCACAATTTCAGGCCGCCCATGACTCGGTAGTTCACAGCATAACATATGCACCACCGAGAGATCTATACGACAAGTATCCTTTTGAAGCTGAACTCGTGCTGATGCCGTTGTACAAACAGCTAATGGCCTGCCCGAGATCAAGGCGCTCTGTGATTAATCAAAACCTCAGAACACGTACAAGGGAAGGCATAAGGTGGGTGATTATTGAAAACTTCCGCTGGAGCCGAGTAATCAGCTGCAGGATGTATGTTCTTAATGGCCCCACACGTATCTGCTCAGACATGAGGTAAGTTTCTTCCGAGTAGGTGAAATCCCGTATCTTGCCTAACACGAGACAGAGCAACCTTGCTGAAATGTTTGCACATCAAAGTTACATGCGACATGAATATCGAGCATAACAAGATCAAAAGGTTGAATGCCCGAGGCCACCGTGTGTAAAGGAGCTGTACTTCCCTGGAAGTATGCTGGATAGCCGTTCAAAAACCTGTCGCGGTATAGAAAAAAAAGAGCAGCTTGCCGGGAGAAGGCATGATCGCTGAGTTTAAATATCAACGGGGCGCCGAACGCGGATGATCTGCGTCTTGAAACTATCGCACAACTTCCACAGCGACTTCCACGGCAGACGCTTCTTCGAGCGATGAACCAACGATGTTCTACTTTCCTCAGTAAAGCGCGGAGTATGCGTACCGCGGCTCCAAAAGATCTGCAGGACGGTCCAAGCACGTCCGAGATATAAAGTTGTTCAAGTCAGAGGTTCCTCTATAGGAGAATCAGGCGGCGACGAGCTCATACAGGAACGTATCAACCCACGATTAGCCGAATTCACGCATGAACAAGGTTCTCAGCTAGAAATCGAGTGAGCATTACTCCAATTTATCCCCTTGGTTTTCCAGTTGCTGAAATGAAATTAGATCAGTACACTTGGAGAACTAGACTAGAAATCATTGGATCCGCAATACACTCAAAGTTAGCTATATATGTAGCTCAAATGAATCGGGTCGGCCATACATTGATGTTCATATTGTCTCCCGCGCATCAAATCCGTTAAATCTTCCAGGACGAGAATGGCTTCGATGTGAAACAGAAGCTTGCTCATTATCTTCGTTTCCTTCTAGGGCCGACGAAACTGCGATGCATCGATGTATACTCCTTCCTTTTATCATTCGTTCATTCGTTCTTTCCTCGGAACTCATTGGTACCATACGCGGAAGACGTATTGGTGATTCCTTCAAGCTGAGCCGACTAGATAAGTACCGCAAATTAAATTTTGTCTACGTCTGGATCACTCGATTCTTCTCCTTGGCCTTATATGATTGGATTGTAGAAGATGCACGTTGTCAAATGGCAAGCCGTAACTCATTCGTGAATTCGTGTCAACCATCGAGCATGCTCACATCTCCGCCAAACAGTTTTACGTACGTAAAGTTTCCTACCCATCTCCCCTTTACGTTCAATCTTATATGGTTTCTTCCATACATTTCATCTCGCTCTGTACCGAACTGCTTATAAACCTAAAATAGTTCACGAGGCTATTGTAATTTAGTAAGGGCATTTACAGTTGCGGGCGCGACATTGCTCCAACATTTAATCCGCGATATCATACCATCAAACCATTCCGCGGCGCTTATGTGGCTCTCCGGTTTTCTCTTCTCTCACCGTCGCTTCACCGTCACAAATCCCTTATACATTTCTCGACTAATTTCATCTGCTTTAACCAAATGCGATTCCGATTGTGGAGAAAGAAAGGGCTGATATTGATATCCTGGTCAAAGTCCTTTCTTATTGGCTTCTAGACTTGCGGTCCACAATCTTCCTCTTTCATTCGCTTCGATCTTTGTGAATTACAATTCGCTTTACATGTTATCGTTGCTAACTGGTTCACTTCTCGTCTTTTCTCTTATTAGATTGTACTACTGGGTACGAAAGCCGAGCTAGAACGTCTCAAACACCCGCCTATGTTCCTGAACCTGGAGTGGAGAATCGTCCCTATCCGCCCATCTTTTTAACATATCATTACCTTCTTGTCTATGGAACGCACTTTATCGACGACTGACGACTGATGACTGATAGGGAGACGAGCTTGATGAAGATGAAGGTGGCGTATCTTGGCTAGAAGATTAGTTGCCTATACTTCCTCGAGATATCGTCTGAGTTTGATTCTCACGAGAGAATCAAAGAAGGGTGTCTAAATCTGATGACGTATCGCGACTATTATGCCGATTTTGATATCGGAACTGGTTCGCAACTATCGCTTCTTTAAGCTTCTTGACGAGTTGATGAAGTCTGAAGTCGCGAACTTTAGCTCAAACTTTGACTTCTTCGCACTTCGCACTTCGCCTTATCTTTTTCATATTTACTTTGTAATCATGGATGACTATGATTATAATTCTGCTCCTTCCGCTCCGAATATATACTGAGCAAAAAAACAATGTACACATGAGAGCATAAATCGCTGAGAAATATCAATGTCTATATGTGACAATAACTGAGCGGGGAGCTGAATGTCTATCTGGGGTATATACAATAGCACAGCACATGTATCTGTCTCAGAACAAGATAGAGGAAAGAAAGGAGGAAAAGGGAAGCCTATGAATACAGGGTGTGGGCATAACTATACAGTCGTTGACAGCTCGAAATCTGACAGAAAACTGAAAGCGAAAAAGCAGAGGGAAATCGTAATACTACTGAAGTCCATCGAGAGCGTGTAACAACCACCTAATAATAAATGCTTGACAGAACGAAGAGGCTGAGAAACAAGCCAATGCATAAAGTGCGGATCGCACTATCGTCCATTGAGAAGGGCATAGCTCGACCTCTTCGACCCCTATCTCATTACGAGGCAAGGATGTCAAGCAACCGGAAGAAGGAAAACCAGGTGACATAATTCCCCAAACCGGCTAAGGAAATGACAAGAAAAAAACATATAAACGTGAAGATCAAAGCCGGGGGTATGGCGACAAGATAGAAATCGTAAAGAATCATCACGAGAGGTGGTGGATCAAAGCGAATATAGACAGAAAAAGAAAAAAATAACTGTTCGTTCACATTCAGCCAAGGCTGAATAAGCAAGGATCTAAAGGAGCAGTAACGTCTCCTATCCCAATCCCAAAAAGGAAAGAAGAGAAGCCACAGGGAAAACAAAGAACGCCAAAAAGAGTGTGTCGGCTGACCGACGGATAAAGAATGTGAGAAATGCTCGGAGTCGTCGTTGCATGTATCTGCGCGAGCGGAAGTCAAGAAAGGGGCAAGCAGGGAAGGGATAATAGAAGGGAGCAAGGGAATGAAATTTACCACGCGATAGCGACCAAAAAGTTTCAATTCATGAAGCCGGTGAAGGGAACAGAAGGGAATAGAAGATTTCGAGAGCGATTGCAGCAGTCTCCGCCCAGTCGGTATTGGTTCTATTCAACAATTCGACTCGGCATTGATATCGGCATGCATCCCCTTTCGGGGAAGACAGCGACAGCAGGGGAGAATTCCGGGCTCGCGGAAGGAGAGTGGAGTCAAACGGATAAGGCCGATGGGTAAGGGTCAAACCGAGTTGCTGAATAGGCAAAGGCGATAGTGCAGACGAATGACGGTACGACCCAGCGACCTGAAAGATACAGCATAGGGTGTAGGGCAAAGGGCAAAGGGTACACGAATATCGGCGGAGCGAGAGAGAGTGCAAGGTTAGGGGCGACACTCGGGGGACGAGAGGGTTGGAAAGTGCGAAACGACAGCAAAGGCAAGAAGGGACCAGTGGAACAGCGCATCCATCCTTCTACTGTCTACGGTCTCCGTCTTAGTTTGGACATGAACGACATTACGAGTAATGTAGATCAGTGCCCCGCATCGACGGTTTTGCAATCTTTAAACTCATAGCCGTCCTTTCCGGATCGCGGCTCCGCGTTCATCGTCTGTTGTGCATCCTTCGCTGTCCATCTCCATCTCCGGTTCGCTGTCCGAGTTCATGCCCATCTCATGTGCGGGTCTGCCGATGACAAACGTCGTTCCCTCACCATTATACGCAAAGAACGTCGAGGAAGAACCCGACGTGGGAGGTAATGCGTCGTCCGTGTTGAAGCTGATGGTTGTCTCAAATCCAACTGTCCCCTCTTCGTACAAACGACGTGCGGCTTCATAAGCCAGCTTCTCTTTTTCCGCTTGCGCTAAGAATGGCTACGAAAACATAGTCAGTAATCTTTAACACAGAAATAAGAAAAATGAATGAAAAAAAAATTATAAAAAATGAAAAACGTAATCAAAGGATAGGGGCTCCCGGCATACCTCGGGATCATGCGAAAGCAGGGAAGGATTCGAAATAGAAGAGAAGACAGGACCCAGAAGCATACAAAGGGAGTGGGAACAGGTGAACAGATACGCCGCAAAGTGAAGAGCGGAGAAGAGGGGAGGAGAAGGATAATGAAGATAGCCGAGAAGCGGAGTGAACGTAACCAAAACAAGTTGAGAAGGCTGCGCAGCAAGGTGGGTTGAAGTGATTGGGTGCTTTGACGCTGGCGCGGTGAATTGAGGCACAGCGTCAGGGTCGGAGCCCGAAAACTATGAGGTCGAAGGGTTTCTGAGGGGCGCGACGAAAGAATCAAAAGGGGAAAACACCGCCATGCTTTGCAGAGATGACAATGGTTAATGCATCCCAATACGTCCCAAACCAAAAAGATGTTCCCAAGCTAAGGCTTAGGGATCCATATGCCGGAACCCGCAGCAGTACCAAGCACCTAAATTCCCAATCTGGCATGGTGACAAACACACACACACACAGAAGCCCACACACCGAAGACAGCCCGAAAAGGCAAAGCGTCGAGTGGTCATGCCAGAAATAGTGAGGCGAAATGGCAGAAGAAGAGAGCCAATCGCGGATGCTGCTCGGGGAGACAAAGAAGGGAAAGGAGGGGGGGCGAAGAGCAGGCGAAGAGAGGAAGAAAGAAACGAGGAAAAACGAGGAATCGTAACATAATATCAATTGAAAGTTGAGGCTCACCTTGCGCTCTTCGTCAGTCATAGCGCGCCAGAATCGGGCTGCCAGCACACTCTGCGCTGTTGTCTCCTTCTCATCTCCAAATACTCGCTTTACGCGGTTCGGGTCGGCGCGAATATGCTGTAAGAACATGAAATACGCCGACAAAGGCTTCTTTGGGGCGTTCGGGTCTTTGATGTTCCCCTTGCGTGACTTCCCAGCGCGTCGTTGCGCAGTACGAAAGGCGTTCTCACGTTTAATATCCTCTGGCGTCAGCGTGCGCTGCCATGCGGCGAGCTCGCGTTCCCGCGCTTCTTTTAACGCCTGCGAGCGGCGCTTGTATGGCTGCAAAGAGGAGTACAATTAGCATACTCATGTAAAGCAAAGCCAGACAGCAGTGAAGATGAACGTACCTCCTTCTCCTCGGGAGTTAACTCAGCATACTCTGCACCAGCTTCTTTCGCTGCTTGAGCAACATTGAGCTTGCGATCACCGTTGATCATCTGATGTTTCTGAATCCAGTCCGTAAAGTACAGCTGCCAAGTCGACGGCGCGAGCTTCGGTGGGCGAAGCTCAGAGCGTGCGGGCGCATCATCCCTGTCTTTGTTATATTTTGAAGGAGATGAAGGTACCTCATTCTCTACGGAGTGCTCCCGAGATTTCGCACGTGCAGGAGAAAGAGGGTATGGGCGAAGCTTTGGTGAAGGTGTCTGTGCATTAGAAGACCGTTTCTTGCGACGCACTGTTGCATCTGGGTCTACGTCGCTCAATCCAACTCGAAGGCTTGACGAAGAAGTCGAAGAATGAAGCCTGGGAAAGGCGACGCGTACTGTCGCCATATTATCCTCATTGACCTGCGAAGTCACATCGTTTCCATTCTTGTTGAAATCCATTCCTGAGCTGGTGGCGAGTCCCACAGCAGTACCCCAGACATTCTCTTGCTCGGACTTCGGCATCACGTTGTCATATTCACTGGCTTCACTACGCCGTTTCTGTAACTGCTGAGTCGGCCCATGGGTAAAGCCGCGTGTAGAGAACATTGCGCGTTGGGCGTCACGCAGTCCCGAACCGAGCCGTTGACTGTACGAGCGTACACGAGCGCGGAGGGTATTTCCACCTCTAAGCCCGTTGCCAGAGGTACTATTGAGTAAGGTTCTCTCAACATTGCTATTGAATGAACTGTCCACAGCTCCTGCTGTAAATGTGGAGTGCTCTGGAGAGGTCATGAACGTGAAGTTGCTAAGTGGTAATGCAGGGGCACTTGAGGGTTGGAACAACTGCGTGAGCGAATGTCCGTACGGATGGAACGTCGCACCCATGCTTCCGCCGACGTTGGCAGTGGAGGGAGCGGGTATCGGAATAGCAGCAGACGCAGATGGCGGGGGAACAAACCCAATACTACGTTCATGAACCCGTTGTCCATAGGCGGTCTGGTCGGTAAAGCTACGGCCGTGTTCACCAAGCATTATTGGTGAGGAAGGAGCCGCCGTGTTATCCCATAGCTGGTCTGCCCAAGTAGGCGCGATCCTTGTGACCGGTGCGCTCATAGGTGCATTCAATTCAAGCTCTTGCGGTGAAATAGCCGGAGAAGGGCTTGAAGCTAACCGAGGACGCGGAGGTATGTCCATTGCACCCGAGGAAAGGGGAAACGGCTGTTGTTGGCCTTGTTCTTGGTGCTGCTGGATTTGCCCGTGAACGTGCATGACGTCTTCTTGATGAGGTGATGTCGGTGAGTGCGACCCAAAATCTTCCTTTGGCAACTGCTGCGTCTGAGGCAGTGTTTGAGACTGCGGCTGAGCAGAAAGAGCCTCGAATGACTCCCACGGAAGCGTACTCTCGGCGTGGGGATGAAAGCCAAGGCCAAATCCCGCGGAGTCTGCACACGGGCTAGCATCAAAGAACACAGCGTCGGAGCCGGCCATGTTATAGTCATACCCATAGTTGTGCGGACTTGCGAAGAGCGAGCCATGAACACCACCCAAGTTCTCATCACCAAAGGCAAGCCCGGGCCCGGGTCCAAGTACAGGAAAGTCGTACGAAGGAGAGTAGAGAGGTGGGGAGCGCGGAGAGGTGTTGTTAACATCCACAAGATGCAGGGTACTCGCAGACCACGACGCTGTCGATGGCGAACCGAACCCAAAGTTAGAGTTGGAATCTGAGAGAGCAGGCGACGCGTCGTCCGCGTCACTTGACGGAGGTGGGGATGCATGTGTGGGACTGGAGGCACTATCGCCTATGACCGCGACAGCAGGGACAGGGGAAGTATTAGTCATGAAAGGTGACGAGCTCTTGAGTGCGTCGAACGCAAAGTACTGAGCCATGTCTACGTCGGCGAGCTCTTGCTCAAACCGCATCTCCGCGTCCTCGGCGTCCGATGGTGCGGAAGCAAAACCGGTGGAGGAATGGAGAGGATCACTGTCATGACCGACGGAAGCAAAGTGCACGGCAACATTCGCGTTGGTGTTCACGTCGCTGTGGGCAGCGAAGGAGACGGTAGGAGGAGAAAAGAGGGGAGCAATGCCCCTGTCGGTGAATTCGCGCTTAGACGCGTCGGAAGACATTGGGGAGAAGGGAGTAGGCGCGTGGGAGCGAGAGGGTGAAGGAGGGAGATGGGGGGCGGGACTGTTAAACGTGTTTGAGGGACGGAACATGCGGGAGGGAAGGAGAGGTGCGGGAGGGGATTTATAGAGATGCGGACAGGGATGAGTATTTATAGTGAACTAGATAATGAGATTAGGATTAGTGCAGTGACCCGATCTGTACACAATATGGCTTACCACTACTTTTGTCATCTCCCCTTCCTCGTTCGTCCAGGAGGTCCTCCGCTTATTAGGAGGACTAACTCCGATTGCCTTGCCAGACGGGTCAGGGTGAATCAGAACACGACGATTGGAGACGGCTTGAAGTGATGCACGGATAGATTGATGGAGGGCCCAAATGGATACGGCATCTGTGGGCGCCGATCGCAGTATTTGAAGTAGAGTATAGTGAGTCATAGTCATGTGCTGTGCGCTGGCTTCTTCTTGTTTCCTGAAATTCTTTGTGCTTCGGACAGACGGTGGGAGTCAGGCGGGTAGAGAACAAAAGGGACGGCGACGGTGAAGTATTACGAAATCCGAGGGTAGTATCGCTGTCAAGGCATTTCCAATAAGCTAGTCTGCGTGTGTTCCGACATGACGAGTAGAGTAATCTTGGATGCGAGAGGCGTGTCCTCGGCGGTGCGGGTCACCCTTCCGTTACAGGGTCCAACGTGACTCTTAGTAGTCACATCACGTACTCTATTGAATCTTCTCTTACGGGTCACATCTACCTTTTAGAGTTTTATATCGGGAGTGCTCAGGGTCCTTCATCTCAGGGTCCGCCGGCTTCTCGTCATTGTCCTTCCGCCGCTTCTCTCCCCCTTCATCAAACTATCTCGGCGGAATTGTAATTATATTTTGTTGTTGAAAAATAAACATGGCCATATATGTGATATCTGCACATCACCACTCTTGTGGCCTGCCCCGTCACAGTAGTCATACTTGCATCCTGTCCGCCACTGCCCCGTCACATGAATACAATGACTCACGGCGTTTCGCAGTCGCAGCTTGCCGTACTTTCACCTCGCCGTCGTACACACGGGATCAATTCATAGACGGGCGCGTCGGTCACTCTTATTAATTTCCTCTCACGATTCGACAGAAGAATCCAGACCGTCGTCTTACCACCGAATCCCCACCACTCTGGCCTCATGTTCGACCTACGATCTGACCGTCGATCACCGGCGTATCAAACTTTCTCATCCCTGCATTCAACCTTGCAGCGATGCGGATAAAGTCTCTGCATGCAAGTATGAAATGCCGACACCGATTTGTCTTGTGTCCGTCAAGTACGGGGTGTTCCCTCCGGTATGAACGATGTTCAGGTTCAAGAGCGCCACGGAAACCTTCGCCGGTCGTCAGACCATGGGGTATCGCACTATCTTGTGTATCTTGTGCGTTGTGAGCGCAGGCGAGCGCGAATCGCCGACGATCACGCGCTCCACTTTCGTAAGATAGCTAAAGGGTCAGACTCGAGAATGGGCGCACATGATTTCAATACCATTCACTCTCCAACTCGTCAACCCCTTCATTTACTGCACCATCCCGGTTGCTCCGGCCGTCTGAGGCGGGATGTGTCTCTGTCTGCCACTAATACTACCATTGTGAGTGCTACTCTGGTATTCACAATCGTCGGCCACGCCACGTATCTTCCGTGCTAACTGACAGATACGATTTCACCGGACTCCGTCCCTTGTTATTTTCAATGATCTCTCTAATTTCGAAGGACAAGACTGGGAGTACCAGCTAGCAAGATACACGGTGTGTAATACATCGACAGGCAATAACCGATGCCGAGGCCTGGGACTAAAATAGCCCATAATGTCCACGCCCGCTGACGCACTCCCGCGAACCTCAAAATTGGAACAGAATCCTCTGGGCATTATGATCAGAAGGACCATCTTAGTCTGTATCCTGTCCGGCGAGAAATATCAGACTCGAATACCGACTCGGATGCCAGGATGATCATCAACTAACTCATCATCATCACACCAGTCCTATCACGACGACCATTTCACCCAATGACGAAATCGAGTGATATCGATGGTTTCCCCCTGATGCACAGTTTGGACTAATGAGAATTCGATTCGATCCATACGGGCATCTTGGATCCCTACACTAAGGCGGCTCGGGAAGAACTCCGATATAGCTCGGCGCTGCGTGACACGGAGTGATAATGACTAGTAGAGAGGGGTGAGTGGAGCCAGAGATAGAGGCGCGCGATAGAAACATATCGCTCAGTCGAAACCTCCATTCTCCCAGGTTGACCGTATGTTCGGAAAGTAACGCGTGAGTTTGATACGCGTCGTACCGAGTAAGTATCAAACTCACGTTACCCTTTCACCAAAGATGAATTTGATCTATCGATACTATTACGCAGCGTTCTTAACTACATCCGCACATGATTCAGGACGGAAGAATTGTAAGCGCCTCAGGGCCCCGAGAGTGCCGAGCGGATCAAACTCAAGTGCCATAGGATCACCAGACGAAGCGCGCCGCGTCAAAGCTTTCGGCAGCGCCCGCGCCACGGCACCGTTGTAACTGAATGTCAACAAGCGCGCTTTGTGTGTCTTTTTTAATACCAATCCTAATCCTAATCTTCTTTCAGTTTCCTTATTCATCTCGTATCAAGCTGACGAGGAAGCTGTGTCGATGAAGATGGAAATGACAAAGATGAGAGGCGCGGTTGAATATAGGGTAAATACTCATTCTAGTTAATCTCTAGATCGATCCTGGGTTATCTGAGAGGCACGTAAAACCTATATGATCAGAGCTGTACGCTGACTGAGATCTGTTTATGAATTTCAAGCCTTGGCAAGTGGCAAACCGTTAGAGCTTACGGTGTTGTGAAACCCAAACGCGGTGGTACACGGAAGATGTGTAAGTACTAGTATCGAAACGTATCTCACTCGAAACGACCTATCACAGGGAAGAGGGAACAGTGAAGGGTTACAATTGAAACATACGGCAAGTTCTAACAACCGGTCTGAGCGCTACAGCAAGACGCCAATTGCACTGCTCAACGCTATTTCGCTCGTGCTCAATCTCGAACTTTTCGGGGGTTTAAAATTCCCTTATCAGCACGGGGATTGAATGCGAGTACGGCCACAGTAACGCGGGCCCGGGTATGGAATGCGGAATCAAAGCATCTACATTCCAATGACTGATGATAATCATATCTTGCTCTCTCCATTCTCCATTCTATAACGTCGATCTTTATTTTTATTGTGGCCGTGGTTATACATACTAAGCAACCGCGGAATCAAAAATAAACAACTGGCTCCGTCTTTGGATTTGGAAGGTACCTGACCGATTGGAAGAATGGGTGGGTGGGAGGTGAGTCTTGACCCTCAGACTCAGACGCAGAGGCTTCAAGGATAATAATAACTCTGCTCCATACGATATACACGAGATACGAGAGAGAGGTTCCCAATATTGGTATCTTCGAGATAAGCAATGGAAGCCGCAGTACAAGTTGGACTCGGACTCGACCACGAGAATCCAGTCCAGAGTCATCGAACTCGAATAATCTAGACTCTCGACGATACGAACACCAATACTCTCTCTCTCGCGAGAACGGAACTCAAAATATAGCAAGCAGGACCCTCCAATTTTATAATTTCTATAAAAATCTTCGTTGAGATAAATATAAATTTAAGGTTCTCCGAGTTCTTGTTCCTTTCGCATTTTACCGCGTACTCCTTACCCTTAGCCACTCTTTCCACAGGAGTCTAAGATTCTAGGAGTAGAGGAGGTAGGAGTCTAGGAGATACGTGATAAGTGATAAGGAGGGAATCCTATGTCGGTATACAGCGAACGAGGTATCACTATTCCCAAGTCCGGAATCAGACTTATGGCTACTGTTTGCTTATGTCTTAGGGGGAGGGGAAAGAGGAGAAAAGATTCGATCAATCATGGAAGGTTGAATGTCTGCGACAAATCCTTGTATAGTAAGTAGAAGCCGCCGGCACTCTCAAAGTTCGTATGTAGGTGGTGCGTCACAGTGGCGAATGGAGAAGTGGAGAAGTGGAGAAGTAGAGAAGTTTGACCTGTTTGTTATACTCCCGATTCTGAGCGACTCAGGAGAACCACAGAACTACGGAACTACAGAACTACGGAAGTACGGAACTAGCTGGTCAGATGGATAGACGATAGACGGATGGATGAATAGAGATGAAATTGACATTATAACATGATATCATCAATACAGAGTATCAGAATATCAGAGTCACTGAAGCCGAAGCCGAAGATATGGAACATAAACTCCTTTACACAGCAACGTTAACGACTTGACTTGATCTGGAAGAACATACTTGACTCGGAAATCTATTATTAGTGGTGGCCCGCGTGGTTGTTGCCTTTTTGCGTTTGTCACATCCATCGTACAGATCTCCGCGGGAATAAACACGTCGACGTCGACATCGACATCAAACAGACAGTAGGGTCCGGGCAACACCAGTGGATACTCCTTACTTCTTCATCACTCGCGCATCATCACTAGTAACCTAACCGATGACCCATAACCAATCAGGAGGATAAGTGATTCCGAGTCGGTGATTTCCAATCCAAGAATGAAGAATGAAGAATGAAGAAGTGGGGAACAAAAGGACCAAAAGTCTGAAAGAAGCAAAACGTACGTACTAATAACGAGTAACGAGACTGGTAATCAGTGATCCTTAGAAATTCCAAGTTGCTTATTGGTTATGCTCCATGCCATGACTTGATGAGAAATGAGAAATGAAAAATGAGAAATGAGAAGGATGGATCCAGGATTTCAGAACTTCGAACCGCATAACTTCAGAAGAACTCCGGAATCATCGATAGTAGTACTGGTTCTAGTTCTAGCAATTCCCAAATCTAAATCCAAATCCAAATCCAAATCCTAGCGAGATTCAAATTCAAATTCGAAATTTAAGAAACTCGATTCGTGAAGAGGTACAGAAGACAGAAGGTACAAGGTATAAGATGGAAGATGGAAGATGGAAGACAGAAGACAGAAAGGACAAACGGCAACAAACGGAAAAGGAAAGTTAAATCCACCTGGTATCAATATTTCGGTTCGGCGGTTCGTTCGGATTGAGAAAATGGGTAGCGGGTAGCGGGTAGAGAGAATCCTACATACAAAGTACTAGTCAGTACTTGGAGCTCAACTCCACG
Organism: Inonotus obliquus; assembly: GCA_032164295.1. Classification (NCBI taxonomy): domain Eukaryota; kingdom Fungi; phylum Basidiomycota; class Agaricomycetes; order Hymenochaetales; family Hymenochaetaceae; genus Inonotus; species Inonotus obliquus. Next base: position 2,167,063 of record JAJHTX010000004.1, read on the forward strand.
GAGAAGAGAAAGAAGCACACACGCATCTTCACAAACATTAATATTTATGATTATAAACCATAACCAGATACACGTCCGCATGACGCATGATATCGATAGCAGGGGTCCGAGTCCACGTTTATCAACGAGCGGGACTTTCTCAAGTAAGTAAGTAGAATCCTAGGAGTTAAAACCGGAATCCGGAATCCGGAGCCCTCGCGCACCCCGACCGGCGAATCTTCCACGAGACGGAGGGAGACACGTTTATCGATTGGCGCTTCCTTCAATCCTTCCCTTCCCTACCTATCCTATCCCTATCCTATGAACCTCCATCCATCGGCGGATTTAACCTACATTCCCTATCCCAATCCTCAGCCTCATCCTTATCCTCATCCTTTCTCTCTCACCAATTACTTTCCTTCTTTTTCGTCTTTCGATCCCTCCCACCTCCAACTTTCTCGAATTCCGATTTCCGCATTTTGAATTCAAATTTCGATTTCGATTTCGACTGAAGCTTTCGTTTTTCTGTATATGAGACCCTGTGATCGGAAGTCGGGTTCGGTCCGGTCCGGTCTGATCTGATCAAGTTTAAGCCCAAATTTTTTCAAATAAACCAAACCACATATGGTAATATACTATAACAGATAAAAAACGTCAGAATCAATAACACTTCGAACAAAAGGGTTGAAATACGATCTGAGCAGACGAATGACGAGTGACCTGGGACGTACCTCATGAATCGGGTAAGAAATGGATAGGGATAGATGAAAGACGGAGAGAAGGAGAGACGTGATGGGATGGACGAAACAAACTTTCATAGTTTCATAGTTTCATAGAAACATTACGACAGGAGAAAGATCTCCGTTTCCTTTCAATCAATGAATTTCCATAGGATAGGATAGGACACTCAATACCTTCAACCCTTCGACCCTTCTCCACTTTCCCTACATGGAAGTATGTTAGGGGCTAGAAAACGCATAAAGGGAAAAAGAAAGGGTGTAACGAATGAACGATACCTAAACGGGAATATGGCGACGGGCGAAATATCTCTTTATAATTGCGAAATTAGTAGAGTTGGGAAGATGGAGCCGTTATCTTGGGTTCACTGCGTATGAGTAACAGAGTAAGGGGAGGTGAGGTAAATGAATGGGTAAGTGTTAAAGGAGCCGCCGGTCGGATATACTTACTTCAGGTCCAAAGTGGATAAGATCACCAGACGTGTCGTTTTCGACTTGGGATGTATGGATGTATTCATTGCACATTTCTTTCCCTCCCCTGGGCCTGTGAAATGAACCATAGCTACATAACTGTAAATTAAATTTGAAGGCTTGAAAAAAATGACTCACCAGGTCCTGGTTTGCTAGACTCTTTTTCTGTAATGCATACGATCCCGGGAGAAGGACCAATCTCGTTTCCCTGACGGAGTTCGGGATTCGGGAAGTAGAATTATTATCCCGAGCACTCAGAGCAGAGCAGAGGAAATTGAGAAGATCCACACTAGAGATCGTGCTCCATTTCTAGGCTTGAGTTCAGTTTCGTTCAAAAAAGAGATATGAGCAACTGCGTCGGAGACGGTCAACCTCCCGACACCCCTGAGCACAATAAATCATGCAACGGGTGGGTGATAAGCGTTGCGATGCCACGCTATACCGCTCACCATCTACCCCATACCGAAAATTAGGCTTGCTTTGTGGAGTACAGAAGCATTCGCGAGCGATCGGACCTTGCCTTGCAGGCCATTGAATCAATCGTTAAAGCTAGAGTTGCAGTGACCCTGATCTACTTCTGTTCCTGATCACTCATTCTCCATTCCGCGAACACTGACGTGGACTGGGAAGTTACGGGACGAAGTAACCTTGAGTCAGGGTAAACTAACAAGTACCGTATTGGTTGCAACCTTGGCAATTACGGCTCGCAAGTACGGAAGAAGGTCGGTGTTGATAGTGTTGATGGCAATGAGGTAATGTTCCTTCATACTTCCGTTGAAACATTGAAAGACAGAGTAAGGCACCTATTATATTACGACAATTCTTTCCTGCCCACGGTACCGGTCGTTATGATACACGCTCTTTCCGGGCTATGACATCAGTGAAACAGAAATACTTCAGTCGCCTCTTTCTACAAAACAAGTGAAGAGAGCTTACCTCCCAACCGGGAACATCCTTCATAATCTCCCTCTCGCGTGCCAGCGCAGCTTGATGACGTCGGTACGCGTCACGGTCGCCCTCTGCTAGGAGTAATGGTACAAGGTGCAATCTCGACCATACCTTTTCGCGTTGTAACTCCCTAGAGATAATCGCATTAAGCGAGTTTGGAGGAAGTTGCATGTCAGTAAAGCAGGAATGGTCATCGAACAAAGCCAGGATAGGAAAGGTAAAGAAACATGAAAATATACGGGCAAAGACATATGAGACTGGCAAATGGAAGGACGACAGCTGGATTGCAAGCACTAGATGTCGAAATAGCGCCGGACTATTTCAGGTTCCAGCCACTTGTGTAGAAAATGGAACAACTATGTCTTTAGTTTCAGGGTACTGAGTGGGATACAAACTGCAAAAGCCTGCCTTGCAATGGAATGATTCTAGCCACTGCGGACGCGAACTGGAGTCCAGAAGCACCCACAGCAGCCAGGACGACAATAGAGAACATTCCCATACACCGAACACGTCCGACAAGCTGAATAAATCAAATCTCCGGCGTTTGTTGACTTTTGCTGCGCATGGACGAGACAGAGCAAATGAGCAAAGCAGCAGTGGAAGCATGTCTTCCCAGACCCCGGGGACAACGTACTTTCGGACCTCCCTAAAGTGGAGCAGGCATTGAGCCCGGATCAGTATGGGTACATCTGGGTTCGTCCAGTCGGTCCGGGACAGCTAAGCCCGTGTCCTATTTCAGCAAAGCAGATTAAGCGCCCGATATCGCGTGGCCGTGAGGTCTCGTGGCCATCTATCTGACTGCGAATGCCTGGAACCACGTCATACGTCACGTCATCGTTGTCTGCTATAGGGGACGCAAATGGGCGGAAAAGAGGAGGCAGAGTCTCAGTCCGTCCAGGACAGTGGGATTGCCACGAGACGCGTCGAAAGATTCCAGAGAGGGGTCGCATCCACCCGAAGAACCGATAAGAGCGCATGCCGTTACGAAATGAACAGAAAGAAAGGAGAACCAAAACTGGAAGGAAAGAAAACGACAGTATAACGAGATGATACTGACCGCTTCTCGAGGTTGCCTTGTCCGAGACGATAGAAGCCGAAAGCACATATGCCGAACACGCCAACAACAATAGCGGCGCTTGAAGGTCCGCGAAAAGGAAGATTACGTTTGTACTTGATGCTTTCAAAGCCGCCCGGAGGGGGCATATCCCTGTAGAACGCGAACAATGAGTAGTCAGACGAAAGAGGCATGTTGTATGGTTGCTGTCAACGCACTGTCTGTAAGGGAGCGACACTGTAGAAAAACCACTGTCAGAACATCGAGTACGATGGTGAAGTTGAAGATTCAATCTTACTGTTGTGTTTATTGTCGCTGTTAGCGCTGGAGGACGATAGGGAGGAGAGCGTTGGTGATGACTGTGTGACGACACGTGAGAAAGCGATGTGACATTACCTGAAATGGGAATAAATGATGCCGGGGGAAGATGCCGGAAGGGGTGATTGGCAAAGTGAACAGGACAGACGGGAAGCCTGTTGCAGCACGAAAAAAAAGAAGCGCTCGTTCATTCGTTTATTTGGACACTCGATTGGCTAATCACGGCTGGGCTACATCGCTAGGTACACACGCTCAAACAATCGTCCTCCTTTCCATCCACCACCATCCTTCCCTTGCCATCCTTTCAACCAACCAGCATTTGTTTTCTTCTTTATCAAGTCCTGCGATTGGTTGTACTGGTGCCTGAACAAAATCCGACAAACAAGAATACGTAAAAAATATCATTGTAAATCATGTCCCGACAAACATCGCCTGGTCTTGCCTCAGCCCAACAGAACAGTTATTACCGTGATGCACATGGTATTCCTATTGAAAAAAACACGCCGCAGCTCAAGATCGTCTATCGTGCGGGTGAGCAACACTCTCAGGGCGCATCAGCTCCGCACCCAATTGCCACGTCATCCTCGTCGGGTGGCCGCACAAGGAGCAAAGCATACCAGAGTGGCATCGCCGCAGGTGCGGAGGACGTCAAGTATGCAGCGAAGTATAGAGATCTAAAGCAAAAAGTAAAGGACATCGAAGCAGTACGTCATCATATCTCATCTCTTCTCAAAACATATACAAATACCATACAGGACAACGATAGACTGGTATTCAAAGTACTTCAGGCGAAAAGAAACATACAACGTGCAAAACTCGAACGAGCGTCAGTTCTCGTCTATACTTCGTCTCGATCTCCTGCTGATTTACCTTTTCCCACCCAATCACGTTCCTTCTCACAGAATTTTGTATGAGCGTCTCGGTGCACTTCCAGCTTCCCCTCCTCAAGCAAATGCGCCTCTGCCTCCTCAGCATGTAGTGCAGCAACAAGTTCCTCCAGGTGGCCCGGGATCGCGCCATCCAGATGCTCAGCCGTACGGGCAGTCAGGCCGTCACCAGCGTGTGTCTGGCCCTCCTGCTTCTCACCACCATCATAGACACCACCAACAGCCAATTCAGCCCGCTCCTCCGCATGTTTCTCCGCCCCAGCATCATCCGCAAGCTCACCACCCGCACCCTCCACCGCGCGATGCGGCACATCCAGGTCAGCTCCCGATTACGCATGCGCAACAAGTCACTACAATCCAAACGCCCGAAGGCCCGTTAGTAGTTGTTGCAGGACCCGATGGACTCCCTGTTACTACCGCAGATGGGCATTTCATTCCCGCACGAGAGATTCATCATCCCCCTCCGGCATCAGCAAGTCACACGAGAAAGCGTGGCGGAAGAGTTAGCAAAGATGTTCGCGAAGCGCGAGAAAGGGAGGCACGTGAGATGCGTGAAAGAGAGGAAATGGAGAGAAAGCAAGCGGTGTTTACAAACGTAGGTGCCAGCGGCGCGCACCCTCCCCCTCCAGGTGATTATAACCGTCTTGAAACTAGACGGAGTTCCTCGTACTGACGCGTTCATGCGCAAGGTGCATCTCCTCCGCATTCCGCACAGGGAGTTCCCGTACAGGTTGTGCCAGTATCTCGCGAGCAGCGTGAACGTGAACGAGAGTGGGAGATTGAACGTGAGATGCGCGAACGCGAGAGGATGCAACGTCGGGACGGTCACGAAGAAGATCGAGAGCGCGGTGCGCATGCGCATCACCATTCTCATCATCACCACCACCATGCACACAGTCATGGCCATGGCCATCGTCACCATCAGCAGGTTTCAGAGCGTAACGGCACCCCGCCACCTCCAGATAATGGACCCAACACAGAACCAATTTCTTCACCTCAAGCGCATCGTTCCCACTCTCAAGCATCACATGCGTCTTACAGGTCTCACCATTCTCATAATCATCACATTCATTCGCATTCGCACTCTGCGAGTCCTCATTCTCCGGGAGGATCTAGTTACCCAACTCGTATGCATAATCATCAACGTGTCGGTCCGGGATCATATGTCTTACGAGACCGTGAGCGTGCTGATGCTCCTGCTGAACCTTCTGCGCCAACTCCTGTCCCTGCTACGCCAATTGACGACGCGTCTGCCGTTACACCAACCCCTGGTGCATCTGCTTCGAGAGTCCCAACACCACCATACATGCAACGCTCGAGGTCAGAAATCTATAACAGTAACGCATCTCCCACTGAAGAAGTCCCTGGTGCGAACTCCGAGTCGATTCACAATGATGACGGTCCGGGTGCGCATAGTGCTTCTGCGGCGTCTCCGTGAATTAAACTTTGCCGTACTTGTCGGTTTTATCTTTTGATGGTCTGTGTTTTCGGTGACTATGTGGATTTTTTTTGATTCTTAGGTACTTGTGTTGTCTCCTATCTATGTCGGTTTCTTCATCTATTGTATTCTTCTCCTCCAATGATATACGTACGTACGTCATCAGTTTGATCCCGTATTTCGCTCTGTATATCTCTATTTATCCCTGTTTGGCTCTCTTTATCCTAAAAAAACACGGCATGAGCATTTCCATATTTACTCGATAGATGTACCACGATCGCGAAAAGAAAAGGATCATCGGTGTCTTGATGAAGAAATCAAAGTTTCTTCTTTTTCTTCTCAGTGAATGTCGAAGATACGAGCTGTTGATTCTCTCGGCTATGCGGGCTTATGGGAACGATTGCTTCCGGAATTATCGGTTAGGTTTGCTATACGGTAGTATGCGTACATATGCTGAGAGTCTGGGAGGATGAGAGGAGACAGCTGTCAGACTTGGATACGAGGGGTTGGGTACAGCCTCTGCTTCGAAAGGGAGGAATGTGTGACTGGAAAGCCGAGGATGAGAGAGTGGAAAGTATGAATAGTAGAATTGGGAGTAACGAACATCTTGGTGAGTGGTGGGATGTGAATAGACCGTAGTCTTGTTACTCTGATTCACTACTTTATTGGTGTAAGAAGTAATTGGCTAACCATCTTGAAAAGAAATAGGAGTCCAATACATTTTCGGTACTACTGAGTAAAGAGAAGTCGGTTGAAGGGAATAGGCGGAGATTTAAACTTACTTGTACATTAACGGACAAATAGACAAAAGTATTATCTGTCGGGCTTGTGATTGGTATTTCGGTTTCAGAAAGAAAGTTGACGATGACAAACAGGGAGACTCACAAAGAAAGGGGGGCTCTACGAGTGGAAGAAGGAGAAGATCGTCTCCTAGACCCGTTTGTGATAACATACCGATGCCCGCTTCATCCCGTTCCGTTCCAACCTGACTTGAGCCTTCATAGTGACGAAGTAACGAAGAGGGAGGAAGCAAGAGAATCAGTATACCCCGGCCACCTTACTGTCACCTCCGCCGACGAGCATTCAATTGAAGAACTCGGATGAACGGTCAGTATCAGGAAAGAGCTGGAGACTGATTTCCACCGCTACACCGTGACGACCCTGGATTAACAACGTCCAAGTCAAGTAACTGATACCTCGATATCCTCGAGACGTCATCATCATCGCCTTTTCAATCTGACGGCTCTTCAGATTCGCGCTGTCAGACTGAGAACTGTACCGGATACTCTTTCGGTCTTTGGAAAGGAAAGGGGGGACTGGTACTTAGCACCGATTCTGTAAGTATCCATATCAGTGCATGTCCAAAAGAACAAGGTCAAAGACAGGGCTAAGGGAGGTGACTGCGGCGCAGAGACAGTGATTGCGGCGCACTAACAAGGGGATCTCAAGAAGCGACAATGCCACGCTAGTGTTACTATCAGAAGAGCACCAACACTCACGTACTACTTCAGTTCCAAGTCTTGAGAAGCTCTTTCAATTGACGGTGGGGCTTATCTCAATTCGCGAGCGATGGAGCAATAGCCCCTTTGTCCCGGACCTTCTCTCCTCCTTTTCTCGTTCTCTTTCTTCTTGCGTGTTCGCACTGTTGTTGAAGATAGTATCCGAAAAGCCAAGGCTATGCTGGCAGTGGATGATGACATTCACATCCGGCTGCAGTTGATCAACTAAAAGACAATGTAAGTTAGAGCCATAGGCTTAAACAGAGCACAGGAGGGATCATCGACAGACCTTTCAGCGTCACGGCGCCTCCACCACTATGATCTCACTCGCTCCCTTTGGCACAGGAGTGAACACACGCGTGAAATTCTAAAGTAGACGTGAATAACATCGAAAGTCCTCGGTATACGGAGTTTGGCTACGGCAAGATCTTAGACGAGATATACTTCCGGATCTTTTTCCTCGATCCTCCCTTCTTCGGTAGATAAATAGTCAACTATTTCACAATATCACCGGTGGCATCCAGCCGGGAGCACGGTAAGCAGCGTGAGATATGTGAGTGATACGTGTCTTAATGGAAGGATGGCTGTATGATTACCTGGGCATTTGATGTGTGAAGAGTTAAGATACGGTGACCGAGGGTCCCAGTGTCTTCACGTCCATAATCATCATTGAAGAGTTTCCAATACCCGGGATCAAGATCAAAGCGTTCATCCGTCGTGATAAGTGGATGATCTTAGCGCCGATACTTTTGATGAACTCAACCGAGATGAATACATAGATAAGTCGAGGATCTCGGCTGGCACGATATGAAATACAGATGATGCACGTACGGCCGACGTTCACCGAGAAAGCAGCCTATTTTCCCTTTTTGTTCGGGAGTTACATGGAGGTCAGCATGTTTTCTTCCGCTCCGACCAATTAGCATGGGAGAATAACGGCGCCCATGACACCTAGATCACCGAATTACTGACTTATACCCGATGAACTGCAGTTAAATCGATCAAAACCTCACCTGTGACTAGAATGTAGTGTAAATTTAACCGATCAATCGATTGGAAACAAGCGACACAAGTTCACTGCATCTGAATTTCTTCCATCCTTGTTGCGTACGCCTATTTTTCCAGTTTTTTTACAACGAGTCAGATCGGTTGGTGTCCATCACTGATGACTCATACTCGCACTGCATCAAATGCACTAAAGCGCCGGGATCCATAAGGTGGTGATGATGTAAATAATGTGATTGATATTTTGAAATTATTAGCCTTGGTTTTCTTTGGGGAAGCCATATGGACTTACTCCAATGGCGAGTTCAAACTAGTCACAAAGGCCCTAATGCTTCTTGTGCTTCTTGATAGATGGTCGACTAGCTGGCGAACTCCGCTCCACGAGTGACGCCCTTTCACAGGGGATGAAATGAAAACGGTAAGTTGCATGGTCTGATCATCACCGATTCAGAATGAAGCCTTTGCCTTGGTGTCGCAATCCTGAGAGTCAGTCCGACCGGGTATGTACAAGCCATTGAACGCTACTGTACCTACCATAGATCCCATGTCGTCCGCTCTGTCTCCAGTTACACACGCAAAAGTGAGCCGGCACCTTCTCTCTTGGTACCGTCATGCATTCCGTCGGTAGTCCGTTCATCGTGGCAACTCCAGGAAAGTTCCGGTCCTCGGACATAAAATTCTTCCTAATTGCATTGAAATCGAAGAACGCGAATGCGGCGCCCGAGAACATACTGACAGACCGTTCTTAGTTCTCGAGTTGTTTTCGCCGACACAGGTACCAAAGGTCCCAGGAGTCGACAGCCGACATCCCACGACCGGAACAGCGCTGTCCGTCCTGACCCAGCATCGGAGGAAAGCCGGAGATGGTCCTATCAATGTTTAAAGTCCGACAGGTGGACATCTCAGGGCATCCATGTGTCCTTCGCCTCTGACGTTGTAGATTGACCCCGGGCAGGTAGACGAAAAAGGAAGAAGCCGTTGTTGTTGGGCGTATTCACCGAGTTTAGGCGCTGGGTCTGGGCTTGTTTGACTCCTGAAAGCCACGTAGTTCAAAGTTATTCTAGTGTGCCGTTGCAGTGCCGGAGAAATGGCACCGTGTGGGTTGCAGCCGCAGGTTTCGATGGTGCACACTACAAACACTGAGCATAGTCAAGTTCGGCATCATGTCTACAGCGCGAGGCTATGCATACCGAATACGGACGGGTATTCCGTAAGTACCAAGCCGACGAATTTGTCATGGAAAGGTAAGTGAGGTGGAGGAGAACGTCCAAGAGTGTCTCAACCTTGCTGGAGCGCTTATCCAAGTTTATCCCATATGAATCGCCGCAATTTTATTTGATCCGTCCTGTTCCGCAGCACCACAGTTCACCGTTCACTGAGGATGAGAGTTCAATACATGTTTCCAACGGGCTGAATTAGAGTACGTTAAGGAGGACTCACGCAAAACTTCCCACCCGGTCTGGAGGTGATTCAAGACCGCTAGCGTCCAGAACTTCCATTCTATGGGCAGATAGTCGGATCTTTGCACCCGTTCACCAAGTTATTTTGACTGTAAACCTAATCGGTTGCCGGATTCCTTGATTCTACTAGGAAGTGCACAAACAACGTCTACTGGTTCAATTATCGATATCGCAGCACCAGCACAGTGGTTATGAATAGGACCTAGGGGGAAAGTGCGAAGTTGGAATAGAACCTATGAGAGTGGAGAAATTAAATAGCATCAGCGGGAATCGGCATTATCATCATCGCAGTAAAGCCGTCTCACCTTCATCGCATCTGCTTCGATCGCTGCGGGGTACAGCTAATGTATATCTCTCCAATTGCGATAGGAGGGATGTTGCATCCTCGTTTTACTGACCCGAATTCGTCGTCCTTGACTTTGTAATGAATGAGGATAGATTTACTGAGAATACGATATGCTCAACTATTCCGAGTAGAATAGGGCCGGGTTGTTGAAGTGCCTACACTGACCCCCCGTTGACCTGCAATGAGACTGCACCACTGGCCTGATGCTCGTTGGAATTCGCGAGGACGTTCGAATCCCCAGGTTACGATGGAGCATCGATGGAGAATGGATGGAAGTCGAACAAATGTACGATCTACCCGCAATCTTCAACTACTATACGCGTGACGTGACAAACCGCGTTGGTCACGGTGACAGCTGTGTCAGCCCGCATCCTTGGACGCGATTCACCCACAGTCGACTCAAGAACACGGCCACTGAATAATCTTCCGTTTCGCCCCAGATGGCCGGTGCGGATATTCAGAGTGAACTAAGGGTCGTGTCAGAGCTTTCGGAGTTGGTGGTCGAGTTGAAGTCCGTTGAGGGAGGCACATTACCAGATGTCAAGGACCTGGATTCCGATAACTTCAAAATGCATGAGTGGGTATACCAGATCTTATTGTGATATTACAACAAGCGAGGGAATAATAACTTGGACTTCGTACCTTAGTGTCGCCCGTAGCGAGCTGTTTGCGGAGGTGAATCGAATACGGGCTCTCAGGAAAGCTAGGACAGCCCTAATCGCGTTGGTACAAGATCTGGAAGGAGTTATTGCACGCCGCCGAACAGCGATTTACGCACTGGCCTGTAACATCGGACTAGCAGAGCTTCCGAACGAGATTCTTCTCCACATCTTCAAACAGTTAATGACCTTGGGCGATGACCCTTTCCATTCCGCGATGCTTATCATTCGCGATATTTCCCTGGTCTGCAAGCATTTTAGAGAGGTTGTTCTTGCATTCACAGACGTTTGGACCTATATCGACCTCGACATCGCAGACACCGAGCTCCTGGACCTCCTTGCGTCTCGTAGCAGGCGAAGACCGTTATCCGTGCGCTTCACCTACGCCGACGATATGGAACAGATCATACTTCAAGCCCTTGCACACAAGGACCGTTGGATGCATCTAATAATAAACTTCCCTTGGTATGAACGGAAACTTCTTAACGATCATCCACCATTGGTCTTCCCCTCTGTCAGGAAGTTAAGTCTCGATGTTTACCTTTCAAACAGTGAAGACGGTAGTGATGACGTACTTTCCCGTTGGTCGTTCCCATGCGTAGTCGACGTAGAGCTAAAAGAAGGTTTTCCAACCGCGCGCTTCTTCCACTACGACTCCATGCGAACATGCAAGTACGTTTCGGACATAGGACCCTTCAGTATCGACGGAACGCTTCAAACACGCCTGACGGGGTTTCTCGGGCCGGCAATCTCGTTACAGACGCTAGAGCTTGACGTATCCATATTCTATCGACCAATAAAACAAGAAGGTCAAGATCCACACATCGAGCTTCCAAACCTTACGCGGTTCAGTATCACGAACCAAAACCAAAACTTTGAGAGTAGGACGTTACATATTGAGCCATTATCCACAGATGACATCCTCGTCGTAATTGAAGCGTTAAGGATGCCTAATCTTCGGAGGGCATCAGTGTCAATAATGGCATTCTTCGAGCCGGATTTCGACCTTGCTACAATGATGGCAGTCGCATTCTTTCGGTCAAGGAGACTTGATAGCCTTGAAGTAAACTTGCGTTGGATGCTGAAAGATGCCGATGATGTGCTTGGCCACGTCGACCTGCCAATCGATGGACTCATATGTGCCTTCGACTTGCGCGAATTGTCCTTGGATGCGGGAGGGTGTACTATTTCGTTCAAGAACAAACACCAGATAAGCGCAGAGGATCTTCAATCGTTGCACATATATAACTGCGATAATGATGGAGAAGGCCTATACGATGTACTACAGTGCATGAAGAAGTGGCGTGCTCACCCTAAAGAAATCAAGATCTGCTCCAAATATGTTGTCGACGAGATGAAGCTCATGACACTCTTTCCGAAAGCAGACGTCGGGGTAACATCGCCACTGACATGTATCCAGACGAACCACCACGCACATACTCCCTATTTTCTTGGCTTCTTTGACTCTCCGAGGAGGAACCAATGAACGATGCTGCTCAGCGCTCTCTTCCAGAGCTAATGAGTTTGAATCGATATGTATAGCAACAACACGGTAAATACATTCCCAGGCGATACGGACAGAAAGCCATCTAACAGATATTGGTATCTAGAAGTCCTTCCAGTCATCCCAGTCATCGCTCTTCTTGTTGGAGCTGGCTGCTGTCGTAGCCGCTGAAGTACCAGAAGACGAACTGCCGGCTACCGCCGTAGTGCCGCCGGTGGCACCGCTGGAGTCTGTCTTCGGTTTCTCGTTGGAGAACTCGTCAAAGAAGTTATCGTCACCATCATATCTGTTCCAATCGTCTCCCTCATGAGACGTTGCCAAAGCACCATAACCTTCGTAGCCTGGACCCACTACCCTGTCTCTCACGTTATCGTATAAACCACCCACCCTGTCCGCGACATCCACACCAAGCTGCTGCCTACTCCACTGATTCGCAGTAGAGCCCACCGCAGTGACACGTTTCCCGGCCTCGTCTACGACACCCTTGATGCTCGCTTGGAAACTGGGGTCTCGGACACGCTCGATCCCTGGTTGAATTACATTTTCTGATACTGTACGAGTGGCACCAACTATAGCGGACGAAAAGAACGACCAGCCTTTGCTTAATGCACCTGTCGGATTCTCCTGAAAATCAGAAAAAGTAGGAACTGCAGCGCTTGAAAGGCCGTATGAAGGATTCTGGGAGCCAGATGAGGAAGAAGAGGTGCTGCCAAATCCTTGATACCGTCCACCTTGCGAAGGAGGGAGGTCCGCAGGTCGAGATGCATTGATCGAGCCCAGATTGGCAAAATAAGTTTCGTTCGCGGGCTTCTGGGCATCCGCTGAAGGCGAGCCTCCCGCCGAATTGCTGAAGTTTACACCTCCACCAGAAGGAGAGTTCGTGAACGAAGCTGGTGACGAGGAGTTCTGGCGCAATGACGTGCCAGTCGCGCTTCGAGCCGAAGCCCGGGATTTGCGAAGACCCTGTGCTGATGAGGGACGTCCAGGAGATGCAGATCCACTCTGTGGTGAAGAGAAGTCTGGTGGAGGGAGAGACGGTGACCATGGTTTTCCACTTAGTTCGCAAGTCAGCTAAAAATAATGATAATAAGTGAACGTACTTTACACTCATGTAAGTTTTGAAAATTCACCTTTTCTTTATACTGTGCTGCCGCCCAGCACTGGTATTTGTCCTGTATATTCATGTCGTCCTTGTATCCTCCGGTCTCTGAGGGGCTGTAGGACTTCACGAAATCACGGAACGGAGCATTTCCACCGAGCTAATATGCAATGTTTTCAGTGAGGCTATGCAGAATAAAACCAGTAAACTCACTTTCATCCGCCGAATCTGCTCCTCCTGCCAAGTATCCATCGATACAGAACGAACAAAACTGGTCACTTATTCACTCAATACTCTATCCTCAGAACAATAATTGCCGTACCTTATGTGCACCCCCAGACCACGATGGACTCCGGCACATTGTAAACACATGAACACCGCATAGCTACATGTCTGTGTTATATTTCGAAAGTTAAGAACACGCCTGAACACAACACACCTCAATGAAGCCCATTGAGGATTGGGATTCGAGCAATCAATGCACGTTTTATTCCCAAGGTCTTCTCGTTTGATGAGTTCTTGTAACTCTTTCCTGGCCAGGATCTGGTCCATTATTTTATGAGGACGACAAGAGAAAGCGGTGATGTGGAAGACACGCAGGGACACGCATCGCGTTTCATCAAGAACGTAGATCACTTCCTTCCTTCCAAATAAAGTCGTGCCGATCGCTTCAAGTTTGTGCAGCTCTTGACATTCAACCTGGATGTACAATTGGTCGTCATGAAATACGGAATGCACTTCCCCACGTAGTCCCACCTTACTCTTTCTCTCCCTTTTTGAGAATGCTCACATATCCAAAACTTGACCGCCTGGACAACGTCACGCGCTCCAAAATACGTTCCACACAGATACTTACGTCGCTGCCACAAATTATCTCCGAGCTTGTCCAGAATTCATTAGATGCGGGAGCAAAGGATATAGAAATTGGTGTGCATTGTGGCGACTGGCTGTGCTGGGTAAGGGACGATGGGTCGGGCATCAATAAGGAAGGACTATCTTTAATTGCCCAAGGCGTTGAAGGAGGGCGCTACGGTGAGTTGATTGTTTCTGAGGTCTTACGTACTTCCTATTCAAGGAGCGTTTCCGTTGAAGCATCCTCAAAGTCTTACAGCCTCTCGTCTCTCGAGGAAACGAATACGTTTGGTTTCCGAGGCGAAGGTAACTTTGGTTTCATCTGTGTTGGAGAGCGGACGCTTACACCTGCATGTCAGCTCTCGCTTCGGCTGCAGATCTGTCTTGCTTGGAGATTTCGTCGAGAACTGCTAGATCAAAGGAGAGTTGGTCGGTTATATTAAAAGGAGGAGAGAGGCTTTACTATGGCCCATCCGTACGGTGGCGCAGGGAGGGAGCTGGTACGACGGTTTCAATACGAGATGCTTTCTTTAATGTAAGTCCCCTTACTCCTTGACAATTCACCTGTTCTACAAAAGTTTTGTTAGCTACCAGTCCGTCGATTGTCCCACCCGAGCGCGCTTCGGACTTTCGAGCTTGTTCGCCGGGATCTTGAAACGTTTGCTCTGGTTTTCCCTCAGGTCAAGTTCACTCTCCGAGACCTTTCGAAGGAGAACAACAGCGGGATAGACAGAAGTCGCTTACTAACTATTCCAAGGGTCCGAGTTCCGTTAGTCTCCTCGCGGGTGTTTACTGATCCTGAACCATGAATCTCAGACTTCTTCCTCGCTGTTGACTTTTCGACATCTGTATGGTCGAGCTCTTGTCGAGGTGAGCTCCATCGTCACCCACAGAACCTCGACTTCATATATGATTCAAGCATGTCGATACCATTGAAGTTCGATCGGGTTTAATGAGGATTGAAGGGTTCTTGAGCCTAGTCGGGTCTCTCTCCAAGGTACGCGATGAACTTAGGAAGATTCGACTATGTTGAAGTTATTTCCTTCCAGTCTCATCAGTATCTATGTGGGTTTGCAAAGAAAGCTGGAAGAATAACGCTTAAGATCATTCAGACCTCAACCGCCACATACTTGACATGTGCGAGTTGCATCGATTGATTGACAAGTACTTCTCATCGAGCACATTCGCAAAGCATGTGAGTTAACCCACTTTCTGTGGTTTTATAAATTCAATTTGCTGTATAGGCTTTGGACGAGACTGGCCAACCAGGTGTCCCCCACCCAGGTCCGATTTCTAATTGTATCTATTGTTGCACCGAGATTGAGGCGAGAATCTTTCAGGATTTCGTCGATCTCCCAGAAAAGGCGAGAGCCATCCTGTCTATGTCCTTAATATTTCAGTTCCACAGGGAGAATTTGATAACTGCTTAGACCCTGCTAAAGGTGTCGTGCATTTCCAGGTAATTAATAATCCCCAGCGTTTTTTTCGGGGGCTGAAATTAGCTTTCTCCAGAACCAAAATGCCGTCACTTCCTTCCTAGCAGACGTTATCGAATCGTTCCTTTCCCGCCACGGTTTCAAGACACCCCGGCCAAGTAGTATGCCCCGTGACTATGATAACATATCCAGCAAACGGAGGAAAGTTTCTCGAGATGATGCTTTGGATGTTGCTCAAGGCAATAATGACTCTGCAATCCCCGTGTCTTGCACTGCTTTGGACAATACGCAAGGCGCAAACGAGATATTTATCCAAGGCGTGAGTGTTGTATTAAGGATAATGGTTCTTGTTCTTAGCGAACCGGTAGACCTTTCCCGAGGGTCAGGATGAAGAGCTTACTTGGTTAGATCGTGATACTGGCAAGATGTACTGTATTGATCCACGTACCGGCAATTCCTACCTTCATGGACAACGGTGTGCAGATCCTGAGAGCACTGGCTCGCGTTCTCGGCCAGGACGCCTCACTATCACAGACGCACAAGATGATGAGAGTATGATGCCTGGCTGGATTCGGAAAGCGTTAGAGGTATGAGACTAGCGGCTTCAAACATCATACTAGCCATCCTGATGATCATCCTCACAGTCGAATGACGCGGTCATGCTTGCAGACCGTCCTATTCCGTGCCTTCCCTTATCCAAGACCACGACCGAGGAGCCCGGAGGGCGGTGCATACCATGGATCAGGCAATTGAACGAATCATTTTCTGGTCCTCTTCACTCATTGCGCAATCTCGGAGGGATTCCCGGTTGTTCCTTAACCAAGGAGAGTCTCGTCGGAGTTGAAGTCCTTGGGCAGGTCGACTGCAAATTCATTGCATGCATAGTAGACACACCGTGTCTCGATGAGAACCTAATTGATGATCATGAGGAGCGAAGGCCATTTCGATCACTCGTTCTGATTGATCAGCATGCAGCAGATGAGCGAGTGCGCGTCGAGAGATTTCTGAAATCTCTTTGCCTTGGATATCTGGATTGCGAAGACGTCGGTGTGAAACGGCGTATACTGGATCTGCCTGTACCCGTGCTTCTCACCAAGTTTGAGCACGATCGACTTGTGGACTCAACACCGATGAGGAAGGCATTTCATGACTGGGGTTTCGATATTGTCGACGCGTCGCGGGATGGCGAGGACGAAGCTGATGAGGGCTATAAAACGATATACTTCAGCTGTGTTCCAGAGGTGGTTTCCGACAAGGTGCGTTCAACGAAACCGTATCAATTTTCATCTCTGGCTGATATTATGTAGCTCCTTTCGGGCACGGGAAATGATCTTCGTGAAGTTGTTAAAGGCTATATGGCTCGACTTGAAGCTGAGAGTATTAGTGTATCCACCAAAGATTCTCGGGAAACGAGTCTGGCCGTGAAAGAGGGGGAGTTTGCGTGGCTGAAAGCACTTCGACACTGTCCGCGCGAACTTGTAGAGTTGGTGAACTCCAAGGCATGCCGCGGAGCCATCATGTTCAACGATCAATTGACCGTGAAGCAATGCAAGCGACTCCTTCGGCAGTTGTCAATGACAGCATTTCCGTTTCAGTGCGCTCATGGCAGGTGCGTACTTTGCGTGAATAAGCAATTGGTGTGGCGCTGATGATATCCTGGATTGGGTATTGGGAAATCTGAAGACCCTCCGTTGTTCCGCTTACGACTATTGATCAAAATCCAGGACACTCCTCTGCCGCAAGACCTATAGACTGGAGTACATTAATCTGACTGAGACTGTACCATACCACACCTTTAGATGCAAATAAAAAGTACATGGCGATCCACTTTGCGCATGATCGACGATCAGAGGGGGGTGGCGTCCTGTGACGCATTTACAAAATTACGTCACATGGACAGCCCTTTATAACCCCAACACGCCTCCCTCTAATCTTCATCTCTCAGCGCATCATCTCCTCGAATCCATCGCATTCTCATCGCACGTCACTCAACAAATCCCATCACTTTATCACTAACCACAATGGTCAAGACTCTCACAAAGGTCGTGTATAAGATCAGCTCGCAATCAACCGGAGAGTTTATCATGATTGTCAATGGTCCTGAGGTGAGCTATATCAGTCTTCTTTGTCTTTGCTTGCAGTTCTGACTCGACGACGACGACGTGTTTAACCAGTACAAGAAGTGGAAAGAAGGAGGTGAGTGCTAGTGTTAGTTGATTCTTTGCCGAGTGTTCTGATCATTGGGATTATTTCTAGACAAGTAAGCTGCTGTGGCGGCTCGGTTTCTGAATGACAATCATTGACTTGTTTCCCATAGATCCGTACCATTAGTAGAGGTCGTCGATTGTGAGTCCAATGACCTTTTATCTCGAGATATGTCCTCATCAAACTACACACATACTTAGCTTTCAAAGTCTTTTATTCGACATCGGGTAACACCGGACATCTCGGCGAAGCATCGAAACAACAATTAGAGAACGAATTCGGAACTTCGAAAGACGTCGACGTAGCGTTGCAGTTGTTGGAGAAAGGGAACTCTCAGGCAGGAGAGGGCTTTGATACTGATGTGATCGTGAGGAACCTAGCTGCGGGTGATATGCGCCTGGACACTCGCGGATCCGGAGCGCGTCTGACTGGATCTGTTTAATCGGGCATATGTCTCTGCAGTACGGACTGTGGCGTAGCATGCAATTCAGCTTCACAAAGAGAAAGGAAAGAGCAATGTATAAAGATGTATTTGTACACGCGTAATCTAATACAATTGCAAACTTGTCACCGCTTTTGTCAGATCAGGAGCGAAATGACTACAATATTTAATCCTAAAGTCTGTACCGTGGATGTTGTAATTTCTAGTATTTGTGACGAATGAATCGGTGGGTCTATGACCGGAAGCAACCCGCGGCGATGGTCCGGAATTCGGACGCGTGTCTGGCCCCTAACTTTATTCGTCCTCCTACTCACGCACTGCGCCAGGAATGCTGCATCTTTGATAGGTATTGTTATACTTAAGCTCTAATCTATGCATTAGAATTTCTTGTATGGTCATTGTATACTCTTCTCCAAGAGCTGGGCACCGATTCGGACACAGTCCAATACTAACTGTGACCTCTACGCGACATGGCCGAGACGAACCCTCTCATCGTACCCGTCCTTTCGCCATCTGGAACGGTCCATTTTGCTTCTGTATCCCAGAATGCAAAGGTCGAGGATGTAATTACTTGTTTGGTTCAATCGCAGGACGTTAGGGACGAGATTCTGGGAGAGTTGTCATCTGTTGAAGGATGGGAGTTGCAGATGGTGAGGAAGGAGGAGTCTGGGAGGGTTTGGGAGGAGGAGGAGCTTGAAAGGCTAGGGTCTGGTGAGTCCAACTGGAATCTTTATTAAAGGAGTTGGAGCTGACATTGGAAAGTGCAGACCTACTTCCTCCAGAAACATCTATTGCACCTATACTTTCATCCAGCTCAAAACCCTCCGCGCCTGAAAGACACTTCTCAACATTTCCGCTGACATCTCATCTACACTCTGCTGCCTTTCGCTTGGTATCGAGGCACCCGCTGTTACGAGTCAAGCTCTCATTCCTTCGCGTTCCGGAGATCCATGATGACTTTGAATGGACGGTTTATTTGTCGCGCAGTATGAGGACGAAGGATGTTGTTGGAGTGGTTTGTGAGCAGTTGGGACTTGTGAAGGCTTTACCAGTACCTGGTGGCGGAATGATTGATTATGCTATTGAGTCGTTCTCGTCGGACGAAGACGGTAAGTTGAGTTTTGTATCAGAACGGTTCAATTCTAATGGATTAGTTGAAGATGCAACGCGCCTGGATCCAGACGCGGAACTTTCTCCTCTTCTGGAAGACTCGTCGAGGCAATTCAGATTCTGCGTGCCCGATGAATGGTACCGTCGTCCAAACTCTCGTGTTCCTTCCGTTGCACCTTCCGAAGCAACTCTGCGTCGACTTTCCGACATGGAAGCCGAAGAGGCAGAAGATGAAGATGAAGGAGAAGAAGGCACCGCGAAGCAGAAGCTAGTATCACGAACTAGTCCAGCAACGACGTCAGAGAAACCACGATCGGGTTCACCTGATAGTACAGGAACGGTTTCGTCCAAGCGATTTTCGAGTCTGTTTGATGGATGGCTGGGCTCTGCTTCGACGGAATCACCTACACATGAGGAGACTAGCGAAACCCGACGACCGATTGTCAGCGAGCCTCTTGCTGTGGAGAAGCGAATGCCTTCTGCTTCTGAGAGTGAGAGCGAAATGTCTTGCGACGAAGAAGACTTTGAGCAAATGATCGTACGTCAATTCGGTAAGTTTTTTATACTTTGCTGATCTTGTTTCAGGATGATCTAGGCCTCAAGGGTGAGAAGCGCGAAGCAATGCGAAACATGCCAGCAGATCGCAAACGTTATCTCCTTCGTCAGAATCGTCAGCTGAGATCCTCCCACGCAAGCAAAGGTGTCTCCCATGCAGCTTCTCAATCAGCAACCATTGGTCCTGCTCGAGGAGCACCGGTTATTCCATCTATCATTCCCAATTTGACTGGCGATGGATTAATGAAGCGGTTTTCGATGGGAAACTGGAATAGTAGTCCTTCTACGAGCGATGCTTCGTCTGTGACACCTTCGTCTCCTAAAACGAACGGTTCTCCCAGCTTTAACGACAAGACGTTTGCGAGAGATGTAGGAGCAGGTTCTGCTGAAGCGTCCCCGCTTCAGCCTCAAACAACCGGCGGGTTATGGGGAAGTTGGTGGACGTCATCGGGAACGGATTCATGGATGGGCTCCCTTTCAAAAACTCGAACACCTACATCCAAGGACACTTCATCAACATCTTATTACGCTGAAGGACTGCGTTCACGGAAAGCGAACGACATAAAGCTGGTGAAACATCTCATTTCTTTGAGAGTACATTTGTCCACTGCAAAAGTAAGCTGGGTTGAGCATTTCCTTGGTGAGAGCAGGGGAATAGAAGCGCTAGCCGGATTGCTTGGGAGTTTAGTTGGGAAGGGAGGGAAGAAGAGAAAGCTGTCGGACACTGAGGAAAGTGTGTTGTACGAGGTGATAAAGTGTTTGAGAGTGCTTCTGAACACGGAGGTAAAGTTTCTTCCCGTCCATATATACATGATCTTACCTCCCCATAACAGCCCGGGTTCAATCAATTTCTGGCCTCTTCAACTCTGGTAACTCACGTAACTTACGCTTTGCACACCGATTCACTCAAGCTCAGAACTCTCACCTGTGAATTACTTGCCGCGATTTGCCTTCTTTCCGTCACACATGGTCATCGTCTCGTCCTGGCCGCATTTTCAGACTACCGTATAGCATATGAGGAAGCATTCCGCTTCGAAGAACTCATTGAATCGCTGCGGATATCTCATGATGACGATGATGCCGAGGATGGAGAAGGAGAAGGTGGAGCTCAAGGGAAGAAAGATGAGGAAGGAGCCTGGGAGGCGCGAACGGCTGCAATGACACTTGTCAATGCAATTACCACTTGTCCTGAGTCGTTGGAAGAGCGCATACAGCTTCGAGAGGAGTTCAGCCGTCGTGGGCTCAATGAGATCATCGTGGTACGTATCAGACAACCGTGTACTCAGAGTCAGAACGCACTGATGACAAACTGTAAAAGACTCTGCGTTACATCCGTCCACCAGAAGGCATCATAACACAAATAGATGTATACACCGAGGAGAAATTTGAAGATGAAGAGGATTGGCGGGAAAGGACTAGGTCGATGTTCAAGGATCCCGAAGGCAATTCGGAACTTGAGGTTACTTGTGCTGTATTGAATGATCTATCGTTACGTCAAGAAGTGCTACGACCTTCTGTCGTTGAAGCTCTCCGTCAGCTTGGTGCTTTGTTGAGTCGCGAGATAACTTTGTAAGGGGTTTCTTTTCGTGCATTCATGTGAAACAAGCTGATTGCTCTTGTTTAAATCAGGAAGTTCAAAGCTGATTGCCTAACTATTGTTAATAAGCTACTGGAACAATGTAACGGTTATGACGAACTGTGAGTAGTTTTATGTCCACGCACTCGTCCATGCTCTTACTCGGTCTCTAGAGGCTCGGACTGGGCCACGCTGCTCAGTCGCTTTCTTGCACAGGTTACGTCAACAGCCGGCCAATCGTTGGAGTTGGGGAGCACTGCAGACGCCTCCAGTTCTGAATCGGAAAGAAAGGAAAGTGAAGAGCTTCGAAATGTAGCCGAAAGGCTTGAGAAGGAGGTGAGACGAATAGCGGCACCGTAATGACTTTTCGACCAACTGAGGCACGTCCTTAGAAATCAGGCCTGGAGAACGAACTCTCAGCTGCTCGAATCGAAATTGAAACGCTCAAGTCACTTCCTACTCTGAACCCGTCCAAGGGTGGGAAAGAGGTGAGCATCGCTTACTATCTTCAATAAGGTGGTTTCTGACAAACACCTTTTCCGATTTAATTAGAGTATACAAGGTCTCGTCCAGCGTCTGGTTACAAAGGAGAAGCAAGTGGTACAACTGCAAGCTGAAGTTGACCGTCTCAAATCCACTCAAGTTTCTGATGCTCGTGAAGCTGTATGTCTTTGTGCTGGCGTATAACTTTTTGTCCACTGCTGACAAGTATACTCAGGAGGACCGGGCAAAAACCGAGCGAGATCGAGTGAAATGGAATGCGCTATCGGAAGAGATTGTCGATTTAAAGAAGAAGGTGATTTGGGTTTCCCTATACCTAGAAAGACGATGCATTTGTACCAACTATTTTGTAGAACGAAGAGGTCGAATCGCTTCTCCAGCGGAAGGACAAAGAAGTACTCTACCTAAAGCGCGCCATGGAATCTGTATATTCTCGGCTGCATAACAACACGGAGGTGCGAGAGGCTCAGCCACGACAGACACAGGTTCGTGATATAGATGCAGAGAAGATAGCTGCTAGTGCGGTTGAGGCTTTATCTGCAAAGGACGATGAGATTGCTGCTCTTCGTGCAGAAGTCCAGAAATTGCAGGAGGAGTTGAAGGCAAAACCGAAGTTCATCACGGAGGGCGAGTTCAAGAAAGGTGTTCCTCCGCCTCCGCCTCCGCCTCCACCACCTGTCTCTTCTGGATCCAAGAATGCCGTTGAACGACACGTGGTATCGCTGACACCGTCTCCGAAACCCCCAAGCTCGTCATCTGGTAGCCCTATACCTCCTCCCCCTCCCCCACCTCCTTCACTATCTCCGAGTTCACCGCCTCCCCCACCTCCCCCACCACCTCCAGGACTTTCACATCCGCCGCCGCCTCCTCCACCCGCACCCGGAGCTCCTCCACCACCACCCCCTCCCCCAGGTATGGGTCGGAGAGGTCCGCCAATTCCTCGTATTGCTCTTCCCGGCAAACGCTTGAAACCTTTCTTCTGGACGAAGCTCAACAACCAAGCTCCAGGTTCAACAGTCTGGGATGATGTCTTGTCCTCTGGCCCTACTGTTGATCTAGACTTGAAGGAATTGGAGGATACGTTTGCGCTGGATGCGGCTCCATCGAAAGTGTCTTTGTCATCGCTAAATTCACCGAGGAAGAACTCGGTTTTGACGATGTTGGATACGAATCGGGCTAATAATATCCGTGAGTCTTATGGCAAGGTTGACGTTGAAGATATGTTCATGGTACCCTGCCATTGTAGTGATCATGTTGACACGAATGAAGCCTTCGCTTTCGGAGATCAAGCGCGCTCTATTGACGATTGACGATTCCGTTTTGAGTGTTGATGACTTGCGGGCTATCGCGAGGCATCTCCCTATGTCAGACGAGGTGTGTGTTCTTTGGAATCGAGCTACTGATAATATTGAAATGTTGATTCCCGTAATAGCTAAAGCGGATAGACGAGTTTGGCGATGCGAAACAACTTGCGAAAGCGGATCAATACCTAAAAGAGGTACGACGTCTTTTCCCTCCTGGAATCTAGCTTGAAATTAATTAATCCCGCGATTTTAAAGATTTCGGGTATTCCTCGACCAGCGGAACGTATCAATTGCATGCTCTATCGTAGAAAACTCGAACTGGATATTGAGGAGACTCGACCAGACCTGGATATTGTGCGACATGCGACGAAAGAGCTTAGGACGTCGACTCGGTTTAAACAGGTCCTTAAGGTCCGAGATTGAAGTAATAGAAAGTTTCTACGAGCGTAGCTGACATTGTATTGTTTAGACCGTCCTGACTGTTGGGAATGCTCTTAATGGATCGTCATTCCGAGGGAATGCTCGAGGATTCCAACTGGAGGCTCTACTAAAGGTCAAAATTTGATTTACCCAGTGCTTTATCGTATCATTAACGTTTCCTGCAGATGAAAGAAACAAAGACTGTGAAAGCAAGTCCCGATTGTCCCACATTGCTTCATTACGTAGCTCGGGTGCTCATGAAGAGCGATCCGGAGTTGGTCAACTTCTTGGATGATTTACCTCATTTGGAGGCAGCTGCTCGCGGTACGTTTCTCAAATGTCATACATGCATGCTTTTTGGTGACCAACTGCAATGCTATAGTTTCCGTGCAAACCGTTTCTGCAGCTGTTACGACATTGGTTTCCGGATTGTCTCAGGTACAGTCGGAAATCAAGACGCAGCGCCAGAGCAGATCCGTTCACCCTGATGATCGGTTCGTACAAGTTATGGAGGTCAGTGATACTTTACTCGGCTCTTATAAACCTACGACCGACATGCTTTGCAGCCTTTCGTAGTCCAAGTAACCTCAAGCATACAAGCTATGGAGAACATGAACAGAACGGTAGAGGCAGAGTTGACATCTCTCATGACCTATTATGGAGAGACTGTAGACTCTCCGGAGGGTCCGAAACCGGAGGATTTCTTTAGCTTGATTGTCTCGTTTTCGTCATCCCTGAGGGTAAGTCGTCAGAGTGGGAAGGTTGATTTTCTCAACACTGATTTTGGGATCTAGAAAGCTGCACTTGACGTGCATGAGGCGAAGGTTAAGGCGGAGTCTAAACCATCTGGCATTACAAACGGGAGGAAGGCGTCTATTTCTTCAGTCGTTGATCGACCGGTACGAATATCCACCTCCTTTCTACTGTTCCTTATTCATCTCTCTCTTCTCTTCTCTTTCTCCTAGACGGTTCAACCAAAGAAACCTCCGACACCCACACCATCCAAAGAAACAACCAAACCATCCTCCAGCGCATTTCTCATTCCTCATCCGCCTCCTATACCTTCCGAGAGGACGTCAGATGCTATGCGACATCGATCCATCGGACGTGGCGAACTTGATGAAACTATCAAGAGTATGCGTCGTGGTGTGAGAAGAGAGAGGAGCGTGAGGCCTTTGAGTAAGATTTTCTTGGATGGGTCTTGATGACTTTTGATATGACTGTAAAGTTGATTTACGTGATTCACGAGTATATCTTTTCCTTTTGGTCTGTTTCGTTTTGTTACATTCATGGACATTGAGAACATACATATGTGTTGGTGTATCATCTATCATCTATGTATTTACTACAGCATACATGCAATCATTGATACCCAAATAGTATTCGGAGCACTATCCGAATCCAGTTCTTCATATCGTATCATTTGTTCAGAGGCGAAACGGCATCGCAGCGGTCGACACAATCCAAGAACAACCGGAAGAATTCGTCAACCTAAAGCGCACAATTTATCAGTATTTCTCGAATTATATGTATAAACCCAAATAGTGCATACATCCAACCACTCAGCAACCAAACAATTCTTCCCTTCTCTCCCCCAACTCTCTTTCACTCCCTCATTCTTATATTTATGATACTCAAACAGATCCACAACAGTTTCGCCAGTGGTGTATTTCCCGTTCAATTCCACGTCGACTTTATAGCGTTTAGAGCGGAAGAGCTGTGGGTGAGAGATGTAAGCGATAGTTAGGGCATCATGAAGAGGTGGACCGAGATTGAAGTTAAACGTGGATGAATAGGTGGAGGAGAAGAATGTTAGAAGGGTTGAGAGGGTGTGTCGGAGGGGTGTTAGAGGTGGTGGAAGGGAAACGGGTGGAGAGGGTGTGTGGGAGGAATGAAAAGGATGAGATTGAGGAGAGAGTAGAGATGCGTGAATTTGTTTGGTTAGTATTGCTGTGTGGGTTACGTTGATGGGTATCATCGTTTTCTTCACGGGGACGTTTAAAACTATTTGGGCCGCTTCGGCTGTTGTAAAGGACAGTTTCGTTTTTCGGTATCGAATCGCAGATAGACGAAAGAGTAATGTTGCTTACGATCGCATAGGATGTTATATTCTTTAAGGTATTAAATTCAGAGACGATAAAGTATGATTGATAGTACTGAGAACAAATACCTGCAACAGAAGAACGATTCCCTTGACCAACTCCACCACCCATAAACACAAATTCTTCAACACCATTCAATGAATCCGGATAAACACTGACAAACAATGCGATATTGGTCATTGGGCCAGTAGAAATGATCGTCACTTTCTCCCCTTCTCCCATTACTTCCTTGACGATTTTTGCTATGGCTTCTATGGCTCCAAGGCCAGTGTTTGAAGACTTCTCTAACAATCTGCTAATCTCTCGTTGATGATGATTGTTTGATTCTGAAGTTGCGTCGGTTGAGTCGATACTTGGAAGTCCTTCTACACCGCCAAGTCCGTCGATTCCGTGGATCTCGGGGTCGTGCTTCGCGGGTTTGAGAAGTGGAGAAGATGCTCCTCGGTAGACAAGGATAGAAGGATCTGCGCCGAAAGCGTATAGACAACGGAGAGCGTTCTTGAACGTGTTGTCTGCCGCTGCATTGCCGTGGACCTGAAAAGCGAGGTATGTTACTGTGCGCATAAGTACGGGAAGCTGACCATATAGTGCGTACTTACTGTTGAAACCCCTAGTAGCTTTATGCCTGGAACATGTATCGCCAATAAGATAGCAGTCGCATCGTCATGACCCTATCATCAAATATCAAACAATTTCAGTGAGTAACTCACCCGTTAGCATAACCTCCAAGTCTGCTTACAGGATCACAGTCAAGCCAGACACGCTTTACAGACATGTCCGCAGCTGCTTGCCTCGCGGCTCACGCGTGGTATTGGTTAAGAACAAGAAGCTGGACCTTGGTATGCCGCGGATCACCGATCAAAGCTGGTGATCAAATAAGTTTAGTAACCAAATATGCACCCACAACAGATAAGTAAGTTTATTGCTGTGGCTGTGCACTTGTTCATAAAGCACCCGTCGTTAACCATCCTCGACTCTTACCTTTCACTATCACATCCTCTGACAACCTATATCTTCGAAAAAAAGCGGATCCTATATAATTATCTATCAAAAGGCCTTAACTGGAGAGTTGCACGCTTAGATGCAACAAGAGGTGAGCACTAATTATCTCATCCCGGAGTCTTTTTAACTCAAGTGTGGCTTTCTCGCCTTCAAGCCTGCGCGCGTGTATCAGGGCTCTCCACCTTCAGCGATACACGGATGGATTAGGCGGATAGGCGGGCTCATCACCTTCAATCGGAGAAGAAAAATTGAAGGGAAGAACGAAATTAACGACGCTCGCGTGTATCGTCAATATACGCGAGATCTCACACGTTCTCAACGGGGTCAAACAAGACATAGGAGTACGGATAGGGATAGGGAGAGATATGAAAGGGATAGAGCCTACCGAAATGAGAAGCCTCATCCGTTCTTGCATTACCCTCATCGTTGCCGCCCAACGTGAGTGCAAGCAAAATGCATGTGGACTAGAGATCCTAACATTTTGCAGATACCACGGCGCGCACCTCCGTCTCTGGGGATATCTAACGCGTCGAAGGGATCATCTATCACGGGGTATGTCAATGCATGAAGAGGCAGAACGCGAAAGGCAGCGCGAACGTCGTAGGCGACTTAGAAGGTTGGAGGCAGAGGGCTTAGCCATCCGACTCGGTGCAAAGGAAGTTCTACATGGAGACCGTACGTATCGCTCGCACGGCTCTTCGCGCCGTCACAGAAGTAGACGTCATGGGTCGAGATCACATAGGAATGGGTTTACGCCTATTATTACTACGACCGCGGATGTTGGGCAAGGGGTGGTACCTATGACTGCTGTTCCGGCCACTACGGTCCAGGCTATACCTGTTTCGCGTAGTATGAGTACGCGCAGACATAGGCATCAAAGTAGCCAAAGTACGACTGCTCCGCTCGTCGCAACAGGCAGTTCCCATGGATATGGACACGGACATGGACGACATCGAAGCTACAGTCATGGTCGACATGGAAGTTACAGCGGGACTACCACTCCGGTCGTTCAAGTCGCTAACTCACAGTATCCAACAGCTAATGTTGGGCCTATTTCGCGCGCAACAAGCTCGAGGCATCAGAGCTATGTTAATGGGCAATACGACCATCGAGTAATTCCTATTGTTCAATCGTCAAGTAGGCACGGAAGTGCTCAATACGGAGACCCGGCTCTTTCAAGGGCCTCGAGTTCTAGGCACGGATATCATCGCGCCCATAGTAGAGCGCCCCAGGAAGTATACGTTCCGGCGTGAATGCGAAAACTGGAATTATGAATGAGATCTTACGACCTGATATGACTTACGATTCTTGCTTATTTCTCGCCCTCTTCCCCTTGATACTCCACTTCTTCAGGATCGATACTCCTCTCGTGGAATCCCCTTTTTATGTCGCTTGAGTCTTTTGTATCCGGTGTCCTTGCATCACGATGCTCCGGTCCCTGGGCTAGTGCATTCGGTGTATTACTAGGTACCTCGTGCTATTCGTAGCTGATATGTACTGATCAAATTTGTGGAACGAAATGGAAATGAATTACAATGACATGCATAAGAATTTCCAAATGAAGTGCATCGACAAAACAAGAAAACATGAAGCAAAGTTGCCAAATGAAAGCTAAATCATCTGATTTATGAATAATGAATGAAGAAATCAAACTTCCTGCCAAACGAAGATAGCAACCTGACCGTGAATAGATAGTGACACAATCAAGAAACGATAGAGCGAGACCGATAGCTACGGCTTAATCTCCGTCACATTACGTTTCTTCCTCTTCCGACGTCTTCGTCTCTTCTTCGAGGGTGAAGACGGACTATTCGGACTTGGACTTTGCGCGGACAACGTGTCCTCGATATTGTCATCGGAGGCTGGTGGTCCATTAAGGTTAAGTAGTGGCATGGATAGCAGCAGGGATGTAGAAGATGCTGGGGGACGTGTGGGAGAATGAGGATTTGGTGATTTGGTGATACCTTGATATGAATTATGTTTTACATCAGTATTCGTGAGTTGTATGGGGGTAAGATTGGAAGGATGTACCATTGAGTTTAGACTGAGGCTGGAACCTTGATAGAGATGTGGTGGTAGTGCTTTCTTCAGTTGTTGATCCATCATCCTCCATGTCGACGTCATCGTTCGCGACGTCTCCGTGTTTTCCGTCCAGTGTTTTTGACGTCCCAATCATTGGACGAGATTTATCGCCAGATTTGAAGCGCGTCGGGCTCATAAGGCCATTGGCTATTGCAGCGAATTTTGCTGAAGCAGGGATGGTCATATAAGGGGCATTATCTGCGTGGTGCGTTTTCCCATTGAGAGTGGTAGACGGACTTGTCACTTGAGTTCGGGGAGATGCTCCATTGGTGCGAGGTGAGTTTGACACGCCATTCGTAGTCGGTAGACCGTTGATAGCTGACCCTTCCGCCTTGTCCTTGCGCTTCGCTTTTTTCTTTGGTAGACTGAATGGATCTGGTCGCGAAATCTTCGCGCTCGAGCTCGATTCTCCCTTCCTACTTTCTTCTTCTTCTTCTTCCACGTCCCCGTTGGGTTTGTTCTCGCCGACGTCGTCTCGTTCGCGTTTTCTCTTCTTGTCATTTCCAACAAGTTTGCATTTTAATTTCGCTTCCTCCCGTGCATTTGGACCGATTTGTTCAGGTATAGGATGTCCAACTCCTAGCCTTCACCAAACCAAAAGTAGTTGCATCCGTAAATGAAAATTTTCGCATATTAAATAGGAGTCAGAGTACATACCTAGGAGGACGTCTCAAATACTCCTGCAACTCCTTCTCCATTTCTTCAAAAGTCTTTTTGGGCCTGCTGGTAACATTATTCGTTGGCTTCACCCAGGAGGACACCACAGCTTGTGTCTCTGCCATAGCCATATTGATTTCTGCCTGTAGGGCATCCAGGTCAAAGTCCATTGCTGCATCTTCATTTTGGGCCATCGCTCCATGGATCGATTATGTATAAAGAAGAGAAGGGAGAAGGTGATGAGTTGTACCTGCGGGTCCATGGTTTTCAATTCTCCTGTCGCACGAACCTGAAGTGGGTGGTGGATAAGCAAGAAAGGAAACGTCGATCGTCGATCACCACACTGCTTAACTGGTGACGACCACCACCAATTTACCACCAGAACCAGAAACATAGGCGCTCTCTCAATGACTACGAAGAAGCGTCCTCGGCGGGCGACGCTGGATTCAGACTATGAAGACGATGCTTCGGTGGGAAGACAGATCCTGCCTGTGGCCAATCTACCTGGCGAT
This sequence comes from Inonotus obliquus, assembly GCA_032164295.1. NCBI lineage: Eukaryota > Fungi > Basidiomycota > Agaricomycetes > Hymenochaetales > Hymenochaetaceae > Inonotus > Inonotus obliquus. The sequence goes on from JAJHTX010000004.1 coordinate 2,197,223, forward strand.
TTCAATGGTGAACCTATGGACGGACTGCAGTACCTTTTCATGGTTCGGTGAGTCATTCTTAAGCATATGATATAGGAATTACTGATAGCTTTGTAGGCGAGATTCAAAAAAGCTTCCTTTCTATACGCGTGTAGAGAATCCTTACGGGAGTGAACCTTCAAGACCTGAACCGAAACTGTCCCCAACTGCCCCAACTGCGAAGAAATCTCACACTGTACTACCATCCGAGGAATGGCGGACCGTCTTCATCAAGAGATTTAGAAACTTACGAACAGTAAGATTTCATACCTACGCAGTGATCTTCCGGAACTGACATTCTCCTTCACAGAACTGTCTTCAGCCGACGATTGGCGTCGATCTGCCCTTGCCCCATGACTCGGCTCGATCCAGACTCATGCCAGACAAGAAAGAGCGTGATAAATGGTGGGCATTTATCAACGGTCGTCCAGAATTTGAATGGAATCCTCCGAAGATTCCCAAGAGACCCAAAGGAAAGTCTGTACAACAGCACATTCATTCGGGGCCCGCTACAGATTATGTTAGTCAATATGAAGTACCCATGACTAACGATACCGAAGCGCGGGAAGTACTTGTTGTTAATGAGTTTGGCGAGGTAAGAGAGGAGCAATTGGCAGAGGATAGAAGTTTGGACGGGATGGAGGTTGGCGCTATCGAAGGTCCTGGCTTGCTTCCGACTCCGTTTGCGACGCCACAACCGGAGGAGCGCTACAAACGCATGACGGGGGGTTCACGACATCCCACACCTGCGTTGCTCAAGCCTTTGGATAGTGTACGTCTTCAGCATCACTTCTCGATGGTATTCTCGCTGATTCACTGGCCCACTTTATCCGCAGCGCTATTGTCTTCATCTCCTAATGTACTTTACATACTGGATAACCCAGCACCTCGAATATCTCGAGTCAGGACAAGCTTCTTCCTCACCCTTCTCGCACCTATCTCAAAATCACGCACGATGGATGTTCGCACTACTCTCCCGAGTCGATGAGCGACTTACGAGTGACGAGTTGAGCACTTTGCGCGGTTTAGCTCGGGCATGCATCGCCTTTATCAAGGACCTCAACAAAAGTGCTAGTACATTGGATAACACGGCGAATTCTGATTTTACTGACCAAGTAGCTGGCACTTCGGGAGTGCGATGGGTTGGTGACCCAGGGGATGCACCGCTGGATGAACGAGCATGCTGGATGATCGTGGCAATTATCACAGATTTTTGGGGGCAGAAGGATCTATGGATAGATGCGGGAGTGCTTTGAACGGATCTTAATGTCATCTCTGTAGGATGTTTTGTTTCAAGCTGACAGAATAGATCTGTACTGACGCGTGTCTGGACATTTGTTCGTCGAACATATAGTTTCCAGCATATATACTCCAAGTATGTCTGCCTAGACATTATCAAGCGGAGCGTCGCGCTAAAAGGCATGGTAGATATGCACCCGAAACAGTCTTTTGGACTGATTGGACTGATTGAGACGAATAAGCGGACGTAAGCGGTTCAAACTAAAACACTTCGGTCTCCAATGACACACCACGAGCGTTTCCACTTACTCAACGATTCCCCATCTGCAAGGCTTGATGCCATATGCTCGGAATCATCGTTTCGAAGACTTCAGATCACGAAGGACGGTCGAAGTATATTTGAGTCGTCACCCGAAGAGTCCGGAGCGAGAAAGATGACCTGGCGTACAGTCGGTCGCCGCTGGAATTCCGCTCTCGGATAGTGTATCCCATAATTTCGATGAAGTAATACGGCAATGCAAGATAATGAAGGTCCCGCCTATGGAACCTTCTCTCCTTAGTCCTCTTTGTCCCACTACCTGGATGCCTTTCAAAGAGCTTGCATTACGAGTACCATAAAATACACATTGAGTTATTGACTATAATACATTGCCTAGATTATTTATACAAAAGCATATACCGTATCTCCCTTTAGAACTTCACTTATCCCCAAATATTCGAACCATAAGCGGTACAGGTATAGGTTCACCCTCCCACGTCGGATCATCATCACCAATAACAATCTCCGCGATAGTGAAAAATCCATGTTCGTTATAGAATTCTGTGTTAGCTGCAGCGTTGCTAGAGATGAGGTACGTTGATCTTCCTTCGGCATCCGCGAGATTTGTGATAGCGTCCAGAAGAGTTCCGCCGTACCCGCGTCGTTGGAATTCTGGTGATGTCGCAAGAGCGTTTACGCAACGCATTGTTCGCCAATGTGCACCAAGGATTTCTTCAGCGAATTTATCGAGTTTTTTGTTTACTTCGTCCATCCTCTACGGTGTTCGTGTTAGTTGCGTTGGGATATGAAGGTCGAATATGTCGAGGAAGAAAAGGGTGCGTACCCTGCGTTGCGTTGGAGACTTCCCAACAATGTTAAGCATCCGACCAATCAATCGATAAATTTCATCTCGATTGCGTTCCATTGCAGTCTTTCTCGACGCTTCCGGAGCCGGTATGCTATGAATACCATGAGAACACAGATCGTTTGGAGATAACTGCTTCCGTCACTACTTACGCGCAAACTACGGCCCGACCACGATTAACTGTAAGACCCCACTTTCTTCGGGTCCACTGCGCAACACCAAGAGCTATTTGAAGACGCTCTATCTTTCTGAATAAACGAGGATTTCGTGCGTCCTAGAATCACGATATGCGTAAGGAATGGAATGATATTGACAAGGATAATGGAATAGACGAACAGGAGTCTCGCGTATGTATTTTGCTAGTGGATCATGTTCTATTCCTGAAAGCAATGTTCGGGAAGCTTGGCGGATGTCTCCTGAACCGAACGTCAGCTTCAGGACCTCAGACAAAACAACGAAACCAACACACGTCTTCGCAGATATTTGACCTCGACCTTCTCGTTAATAAGATGGTCTGAGGAAGGGTCTTCTCCGAGCGCGAGGTATCTCATGAGATACTTCTCATCAATTTCAAGCGTTTTCATGTCGCTAGAGTAGACGACATTGGAGGGGCAAGTCATTGTCGTCCAAAGGCGCTTCGGAGATGAAAAAAATAAAGGCTCTCGGAATGGTTTGACGACAAAGAATCGGGCAAGTTAGCTCCTCCACAGAGCCTTGATGGAGAGAGACCCGGGAATAGGAGACCAACCCGCATGGTGACACATCCCTTATAATATCACCGGGTTAGTGGATCAACTGCGCAGTGCTCACCTAGTTCCCATGAGTCCACGCGCAAGACTTACTGCGGTTCATCCATAAAAGGCAAATTTATGTCACATGTACCTTACTTCTTTCGATTCTTTTGATGCGACCACTCGATTCGCATTTATTGACTCCGGTCTGACCGCAGTGCGCAGCGCAAGTAAGCGTTTTCTATTTTCCACATCATGCGAAGCGAGAAGGTGTTTGATGATACTCATTCCCAAGCATGCTTTTTCTTGGGATTACGCGTCGCCGGCTGGCTGTCCGATGCGTAGTGGATTGTAAGCAGCATTATACTATTTATGGTGTGTTCCTATTATGGGTATGGGTACAGTACAATATAGCAGGCGAAAGCACAAAGACGGACCGACGGTCATACACAAGAAAAGTGTGAATACACAAGTAGCGGGAATAAATCGAGGAACACTCTCGGTTATAAGCAATTGAATAATGATAGAAATAGCATGAATTCAAACCAAGAATAACGCCAGATCGATGAATTACGCAGTCAGCAGTTTTTCACTCGCAGTCCAACAGTAATGACCGCAGCCCGCAGCGCAGGGATGTCCTGACACTCTGATAGTCGGTTGATCGGGAAGAGAGCCGTCACCTCCTAGACTCGGTGAGCTCGCGCTTCCCCCTTCTGAAGCAGGACCAGCACGGACACGTTGATCACGGTTATCTTGTGAATGGGAAAAGAGCTCAACCATAGGACGTTGGACGTAAAATCGATGATAGCAGTCACGATGGCCACCGTGCGAGCATACCGCACATACGAATAGAGTTGAACGGACCGGTAAATGGCTGAAACGCGGTCATTAGGAATGCCTTATTTCTGACAAATGAGAAGAAGCATGATAAACACCCACCAGATAGTACAGATGATAGTAGGTTTCCGACATTCGAAGCATTGGCTGAAGCCGCTCCATGATCGATCGGCACCGTCTTTCCGCCCCATGGCATGCTGAAGCAATGGCTTACGACATGATGTACAAGTGGAATGGAGTGTCGTTTGGACTTGTGTTGATTGTCGAACCTCGGCTAATGGTGCATATTTCCGAACATATGCCAAAACTTCGTGCATTCGGAATCGGGAGAGGATGCCTGAATGTATGTCGATAAGAGCTCTAACCGACAAACAAGTACAAGAAACAAACCAAGATATGCGTCAATGAATTGTAAGGCCCTCCATGGTGGGATCTCCAACTCCGATGGCGCTATGCAGGATAGCATAGCACAGAGCTGAACATCACCCTATGATCATTCATAAGTATTGCGATAGTTGATTTTACAAAAACACACTGACATGTTCCGCAAGACTCTCTACAATCTGTCTCAATGCACTCCACGCCGCCTGTCGATAGAGGTCTTCAGAGTCCCTGATACCTATGTGATTCCATTCAAGAAAGCGCATCTCTTGTTCGTCCACGAGAAATTCATTTCCGGCGTTCGAAGGTGGTTGTTTACTGGACGCGGAAACTCTCTGACTATGACTGTGTTTGCTCTTGTGTGATGGTGCTAGCGAAGTCGTCTCTGCAAAAGCTTCAAACTCAGATGGTCCTGGCTGGTCATGGGGTAACAATTTATCTCCGCCAGCGACAACTGTCATTACACTACTTTGGGAGTCTGTCCTCGGTAATTCTTGGTGAGCCTGAAACTTCGGTTTCACGCTCGCAATTGTGGAGTTGCGTCTCGAGTTGCGGCTTCTCGATGTACGCCCCAAAGAATTCGAACGCGCGGCCGTCGTCGAAGCAACTGAATTATCGGACTCGGAAGACGGGGTAGGGGAGACAGAGTCTTCATTCTCATCCTCAGCCCATTCGTCGTCATCCTGCAGCCCACGGCCCGAGACGATGCGATGTGAGGCCCATGAGGGCAGACTAAGCGACGAGCCCATGCTTTCCGTACTTGCTTTGGGCTTCATGGCATCAGAAGGATGTTCGATAGATAGCGTCACTTCTTCATCAGATGAATCCTCGTCCAATGTGCCTTCACCGACCTGTCTTGCTACGCGTTTTCTGCTAGTAGATAGACGATCGATACTCATTCTTGAAGAAGAGCTGCGCCGGAGTGACAACTTCCGCGGTCGATTTGTCGTGCTAACACTCATGCTCATACTCCTAATCTTGCTCTGTTCATCCTGCATTGCCGCTTGTTTTCCATTTCCAGGACTAGCCACTTCCTGTGTGAGTACTGGTGAGGCCGGAGAGCGAGCGGAAGGTGTTAATGCCCTGGGAACGGGCGTAAGTGCCCCAGACCGTTTCGTTGAAATTTTGCGTATTTGGCTTGGAGGATCCGAAGACGACGATCGCGTCCCTTCGGTTTTGTGCGGCGACCTTCTAACCGTGGGCACAGCTGCAGGAGCGGAAGTGGAGTGTGGGAGACCAGGAACTGAACCTCTGCGAGACAGTGGAGGAGTTGGCGGTTTCGGTACCACGAAGTCTGTGAGCAAAGATCTCAACAAGAGCCAGACACGTCCGGCTTCGTGACTCCCTGCTTCAAACGCGGTCTTGCGTTCCACATTAGCTTGGAGGATCTACGCGGAAAGGAGATACCGTGCTCACCTCAGCGTTTAATTCGCACAAAGTCTGTCGATCTGCGCCATCCATTTTGTAGCCTCTAGCAAGAAAAGTGAATGTAGCCCAGTCCTCCGACTCATTCGTATCGAACATGGTCCCGACTGTTTGAGATACTGGAGTATATAATTTAGCGCCTAATCTTTTCTGTGAGCTAGATTTTCCCGCTGAGTCGATCTCTGAGCCTCGATCTCTAGAAGATGATTATTCAAATGGATTAATATAGGAATCATCGGTAAAGGGAAGGATATCATACACGTCATCGTATGGCACCTCCCATTGCTTCACAGTATCGGATGCGAATGTTAGAGCACCGGTGGGTCCCCACGTCAAAGCGGCGCGAGGAACAGAGTCGAGTGGCTTGTCGCAGTAGCGCAGGTCCATCTGCGAAAACGCGCCGGAAGGGTGCTGTACCCATAAAGCATGCGAATCCGCAAAAGTCATATCTGAGCAAGGAATATATATATGAATGACATAAGCGAACGATGCTCCGAGTTATTGTATTTTGATCTTCACCTGATACACCGCCTTCAGAGTTGCTTCCTCCGACGGTCCATTTTGCGATCCATGGTCGCCGCACATCCCAGATTTCAATCAAATCTCCGGATCTTTGGGTCCCACCTCCGTCCGCTATTACTTCGGCTCCTTCGGCACCACTTTGGGCGATGTCTGCTCTCGTACTGGCAACGGGGCTGTTCTGCTTGAACGTGATGCCATCACTTAATTCGCTGGGCACATTTACGGAAGAGGAAGGCACAGGCTTTGTCGTAAGATTATATGCGGATTCATTGTAGGAAGCAATAGCAAGTTCGGTTTCGTAACCCGGACGCCACATCACCCGACGCACAGGGTAAGAAGCATGCAATACATATGCAGGTTTTCGGGATGAATGAGGTTGAGGTTCTTTGAAGTCCCAAATCTGGAAACAAAGGAAACCAGTGCCGTAAATATGGTTGTTCAGTACTCGCATAATGATAGGGGTTACTCTACCTTAACAGTCCGGTCTAGTCCGGCACTAGCCAGCCAACCGCCATTCGCGCCTGTCTCGTTCCAGTCGAGGGTCAGAACAGCCCCCGTGTGAGCAAGAGGAACTCTTTCAACAAGGCCCTTTTGCCCCATTCTCAAGTCCCAACTGGAATATTAGATGACTTCGGGTTGAGCTCTTCAGTTTTAAGAACAAATACTTGAACCTCACCAACACATTGCACCGCTTTCGAGTCCAGTGAAGGCGTGCAAGGGCTCCAGAATAGAAGGCGAAAATATGACAGTGCGGATTGGAAAGTTGTGGTGGATTTGAATGAATTCTCTCGACAAATTTCTCAAATCCTTGATCGGATGTCAGTTGGCAACTTAGATAAGGTATGATAATCACGCACCCAAACTCGCAGAAAACCGTCGGACGAGCAAGTGCTGCAGTAATGGGGCATAACTCTTGAATACGATAGCTTGTTTATTGAACGAGAGTGCGCTTTCTTCTTTGACTCTGCAAAGAAGCTCGGACCTCCAGCATACTTGATTTCAGCCAATGAAAACATACCATACTTCAGTGATCCAGACTTGTGCAAATCCCACAACAGGATTTCACCGTTTCTCGCGCTCGTCAAGATTTTCGTGTCATATGCTTCATATCATGATTCAGCAAAACCACGCCAAATACATTCCACATAGTCGATGTGTGAGTTACCTTTGTGGCACCAAGCGACATCGGTCATTGCGCTGTCGACTTTAAGACCATTGGCGGACCAGAAATTCCTTGAAGCGTCGATCCGGAAACCTCCCCTTCCGATTGCATACTTGTGTTCTGATGCAGGCTTCTCCGACCCGTCTGATACACGAAGTATCCTGAGAGCTGTATGATTCATTCACAATCAGCAGCTTCCTTGCTTGATAATCACTTTATTTACAGTCTTTTCCCGCAACTACACATCTTTCGCCGTCCGGACTCCTGGAAACGGCTGAACCTCCGGCCGAACTTGCGTTAAACAACGTGACGGACCGCGAAGGTCCTTGATAACCGTGTGTCCGAGAGTCCGAAAACGATTGGCGCTGGTTAGTGGACTGGTTCAGCGATTGCAGTCCCAGCAGCTGAAGGGACGGTTTTGGCCCGGGAGTGGACATCGGGGTTGAGAAAGGATTGTGCAGCATCTCTGTTGCGGACGCAAACTCGCGGAGATTCTCGACGGACCCGGATCAATGCCGTCCAGTCAGTTCCGTACGTTGAGGAATGATCTGGCGGGAGCCATTCCTCGAGTTAGAAAAAGTTGCTCGTCATGATCAATGATGCTGCTGTAAAGCCAAAGGACGGAATCGATTCGTTACATTGAACAAGACGAAGGGCGTCATGTGACTTATGGTCCCAAGTGGCATGCCGTCTGCGTCCATCTCATCGATACTTCCGTGTCCTCTGCAATCTATTGTTGGCCACTTCTACAGTATATGTCCTCTGTGGTGGCTAGTATTCGGTATCATGCTGGCGACGACCCTTGCATCTCAGTTGCAAAAAGTTGCAGGTCAATGTGATGTGAACGTTTTATTGTTCACAACTACCAACTTCACAAGCATCTCATCACCATCCGCAAGTGTACTCATATGAGATATGAGGTGTCCGGTGCATGATTGCATCTTGTTGGCAGGACGTGATGGTTTCAGTTGCCTTGTAGGAAGCCATTATCATTTTTACACTCATCTCACTTTGGGTCTTCCGCGTCACTGCTGCGGCTATAAATCAGCTCTGCAGCCCACAGAACAAAGAGCTGGCATAGAAGCGAGATAGGGGAGCGGTGGATAATCACGATGGTTGCATTGCCTGTGCATAGCATCTTCCAAAGGCGTCTGAGGTGCGATTATGGGGAAAAAAGTATCCTTTTGCGAAGGCACGTCGATTCCTGTCCACTATCCGGCTTGATTTGTGTTGAGCCCGTATCTTACCATCAGCTAAATCATGCTTCACAGTCGTTATACGGATAGTTGTCGCGTGATGGACTCTGAAAGTGCCGTTGAGTCGCCTCCGGAGTTTTCTCATAACTCACGCCATCTCCACAAGCGCATGGTTGTCGCTTCTCGATTTGTTTTCGTCACGCGGAAGGAAAATTGAGTGTGGTTATTCTGACGGTGGCCATGGACGGATTCCGGCGGAATCAAACACGCGATAAAAACAGAATGCGTCGCTAAAGGTTTGTTGTGCACTGCTCTGTCGTATGGTGAGTTGCCATCGACCTTGTGAATCATGTTCGTCACCGCATGCGGTTTCATTATTTTCAGCTTCTGGCATCTTCTTCCAGTAACTCATGGCAACAGAACATACCTATAAGAGCCCTCTCGCTTTGGCCTCGTTGGACATCATCTCCTCCATCTCTCAACCTCTTTCTATCCTTCACTGCGCAGGATGCAGATTAAGATCGCGGCACTCGTTTCTCTCCTCCCTCTCCTTGCTCAGGCCGTTCCGACCCCCGCGCCGTCGGGAACAAGGATAGCTCTGTCCAAGAGGTCTTCTCTCACTAAGAATGGTGTAATCAACCTTAACGCATTGCAGTCGCATGTACAACTACTTCGGGGGTATGTTGCTTCACCGCCTCTTAATATCATCATCCAGACCTTCATGTGACTGTTCCACAGAAAGATTGCTCGTGGTTTCGCAGCCTACGAAAAGAACACAGGAAATGTGCATCCCAACTACCGCAACATAACGGCTCTGGGAAGGCGCGACACCGGAACCGTCGCTTTAACCGATGAAAATGAACTGCTCTGGCAGGGTGCAGTCACCGTTGGTACTCCTCCGACAGAATTCACAGGTAAGCACGCAACCTGTCTCGATATTGGACCAGAATTCTTACTACATGTGATCAGTCGATTTCGACACTGGCTCAAGTGACTTCTTCCTCCCTGGACCTGACTGTGGCCGGACTTGCGCTGGGCACGAGATCTACGATCCATCTAAGAGCAGTAGCGCACAGGATGCTGGAGAAGACTTTCAACTAGCCTTCGGCGATGGCTCCACCGTCAAGGGCGAGCAGTTCAGTGACACTGTCACCCTTGGTGGACTGACTGCAACAGATCAACACGTTGGAGCAGCAACGCAATACTCTGATGGCTTCGAAGCTGAGAACTTCCCGCCAGATGGTCTCGTGGGAATGGCCTTCCAGGAAATCTCGGAGTTTAACAGCTCGTACGTAATGACAGTATTTGCTCTATCTCCAGCTTGTCTAACGAAGATATTTTTCTTCAGTCCCGTTTTCCAATCTCTCGTAGATCAAGGTCAGACCGATGCCGGAGTTTTTGGCTTCACGCTCCTCGAGGAGGGCTCTGAGTTGTTCCTTGGTGGTGTCGATACTTCCCAGTTCCAAGGCGAACTGACGCAGATACCTGTTGCTCAGAAGGGTTTCTGGCAGATTGACCTTGATGGCGTCAGTATCGGTGATCAGCCGATCTCAGGCCAACAGGCCGCGATGTAAGAGCATCGTATCACATTTTTGCAACTTTAATTGATGGTTTTATGTTGCCAGTGTTGACACGGGAACCACTTTGGTTATTGCAGACAGCCAGACTGTCTCTAGCATCATTTCTGCCGTTCCAGGAGCGCAAGATGCGAGTGACCTTATTGGTCAAGGATTTTTCACTTTCCCTTGCGATTCTGCTCCGGACAACGTCGCACTTACTCTTGGTGGAGAACAATTCACCATCTCCGCGGATAGCATCAATGTCGGACAGGTCTCAGAAGGTTCAAACGATTGCGTTGGTGGTATCGTTGGGGATGATTCTCAAGGTAAAATAGTTTCACTCTATTTATTGTTGTTGGTGATGGTGATGTTAGACGAAAAATGCTGATCGTTACATCAGGTTTCTGGATCTTGGGTGATGTGTTCTTGAGGAACGTCTATACTTGTAAGTGGTTGATTTTGATTGATGGTGTCTACGTGCTGTCGCTCAACTATTCGGATCTTGCTTGTAGCTTTCGATCTTGACAACGAACAAGTCGGCTTCGCTAGCCTCGCTTGACTTTGATCCGTCGATGGAATCGGTAGTGGAGGATACAGGGCACTCCTCCCACTCTCACCTCACTTCCACTCACTCACTCATTTCGGGTTATTATTAACCTCTAACCTCTAACCCCCATCCTTTCGCTTAATTATCTTGTTCGATATATCGTTCTCTGTACAGAATATTTTCTTGGATCTTGTGACACTGGGTCGCATAATTGTGATTGATTAGACTTGGGACTTGGGCATGTCGGTAATAGGAGGATATAATTTTGTACCAAGGCACTACATGTATGCCGAAGGTTGCTGTAGAATGCATGCATGAGATGTGAAAATAACACAGACGGACTGCATAGTACTGTATTATCTGGATACAGCGACTCGGAGATCACGGTGTTCTGATGTTCCGATGAACTCGAAGCTGCGTCTAGTGCGTACGTGTCAATGTTTTCAACGGATTGAACGGATCGATAAACCGGGACTCACTCGCTCTCACTCACTCACTCACTCACTCACTCACTCACTCACTCACTCACTCAATCACTCAATCACTCGCGAATCATGATCATTTGCGACTTTTGCGACTAATCCACTAATCTAATCCAATCTGACTTACAGAGGTTCTAATCTTCTTGTACCTTATACAAGGAGAATTTGAGTGACTAGTGTGGGTGATTGGTGTCCTTTTGAGTGTTCCTGCTCAAAACTCCGACTCCGACTCCGACACTAGTACTGACGCGGATACGTTGTTCTCATGATATTCCGATATTCCGATATTCCTTGGATGTCCCATAGCAATATTTAACAATTGTCATACACAAAAGATCCGAAAGACTGTACCGGTACGTGTAGCAGCGCCGAAAAACTATGTATGTAAGTATTTTCGTTTCTACTTCCTATTCCCACTTCCGAGTCGAGCGTTGTAATAATACTTACATAGATGTGTGGAGGAGGAGGAGGAGGTGTAGCTACGTGGAGCTAAGTAGAGGCGGAGGTAACGAGGGTGAAAATAATTATATTCGCGGCTGGAATATTTTTGATTGCTGTGGTATTTATAGCTTCCGGCGAGCGAGTGCGAGTGTGCGAATATTTATAGAACCTCAACTTGAACTTCGGTGTTTCTTCTCGGTCGGACAAGTGTTCGGAGCGGAAAAACGTACAGACAAATCATAGAGAGAGAGAGAGAGAGAGATTTCGTACGAGTGCCAGTGCGTAATGCTTTACGGGATGGAGAGACATGCAAGGGCACAAGGACAAGGAAAAGACAAGTGCTTTTGATTCTATACTGTAGACTCTACAACAACACAACATAAACTCTACTACAACGCTGTAACAACGAACAACAGTATTGAGAGGGGTTGAGGGGGGATGAAAAATGTCAAATGTCCGAAATTCTAACAAAGACCTTAATGTCAAGTCTGTATGTAGTCTGCAGTCTGCAGTCTGCCCTGTTTTTGTCTTTCGTCAAAAGTGGAAGAGTCCGCATGTCAACAAGCGCGGACAGAACAGAGTCGGGATTACAAAGAGTATCAAGAAATGTCACAAGAGTCCCAAGAAAAAAGAAGAGAACGGAGTAGGGAAGGTAAAACGAACACGAACATAATGAATCACAAACTTCCTTCAGCCATCTTGGCCTTATAATAACGAACCATCTCCTCAAGGCCCATCCGAACCGTCCAACGAGGCTGCCAATCAAGCACTTTCTTCGCCCTCGTCGTATCAGGTTTCCTCTGCTGCGGATCATCCTTCGGCATAACACAATCCCTCACCCCAACACGTCTCACATTCTCCCCTACTCCATCCTCCTTCTGCACCTTCTCAACAACCTCCCTCACAACATCCGCGAATTCCGCAATAGTGAATTCTTCATTGTTACCGAGATTGATGGGCTCGATAAAATCGGAATTCATACATGCGATGAGTCCGTCGATGAGGTCGTGAATGTATTGGAATGATCGCGTTTGTTTCCCTCCTCCGTATATCGTCAAGTCTTCCCCACGTAAAGCTTGTACGATGAAATTCGATACAACGCGTCCATCAGATGGATTCACTGCAAACCGGAAAAAAAAATTGAACGTAAGTTCACAAAATCACACACGTTCTCTCGCTGTTTGAACGCCCGATGTCACTTACTTCGCGGACCTATTAAAAGTAAAAATAGTAATCAATATAAATAATCCGGGATTACCTGGCGATTAGGCCTCACCGTAAGTATTGAAAATCCTGGCTACTCGGACGTCAACGCCGTCTTGATGATGGAACCCGTAAGTCAAAGTTTCCGCAACACGTTTCCCCTCATCGTAGCAGGCGCGTACGCCAATGGGATTGACGTTTCCCCAGCTTGCATACCTCCACTTTAGATGCTAAAATAAACCAAGAAGGAAGAGCCAGCGCTCACTATGTTTCTGGCTGCGGATGAACTTCCGGATCGCCGTAGACCTCTTATCACACGGTCAGACATGGATAAGTTCGAAGGGAAGAGTTACAGCTCACCTGAGGTACTGCTAATCAAGAATCGTGCCTTTGTTCGCTTCGCAAGTCCCAGCATGTTGAGAGTGCCAAGGAAGGACGTCTTGATGGTCTTCACGGGGTTTGACTGGTAATGCGGGGGTGAAGCAGGACATGCTAGGTGGTATATTTCTACGGAGAGGCATGTTCAATCTTAGTGAACGAACGACCCTCGAATGCAAACGAAGGACTCACGGTCGCATTCGATCATGAACGGTTCGACAACGTCATGACGAACCAACTCAAAGTTGGGATGCCCAACCCAGTGACTCACGTTCGTACGTGAACCAGTAAAGAAATTATCCAGTACGGTGACTTCATGCCCGAGGAGCATGAGGCGGTCAACTAGATGTGATCCGACAAAACCGGCACCTCCTGTCACCAGAACGCGCTTACGCTTGGAGGATGGAAGAAGCTTCACGGGAGGAAAGCGACTCAAAGTCGTGTAGGATATGGAATGCGAGTCGGGGTGAAAGATAGATTTTGACTGGTACATATCCACATCACCACCAGTGAACCACCCATGGTCGTCATCAACCTTGACAATCTCCTGCTCCTGTTCGACAGTGGCAGAACCATTTACAGTTGGTTTTGCGTGCGTTACGTTGACATAGTGAGGGCGGAGGTAGAGGGAGCGCAACGCGCTGAGGGGTACCTCGCAGTCGAAACCAAATCGAGTGAAGCCAACTGTACTAATATCCTTGCCATCCTTGTCAAGGGTGGTTGCCTGTGGAGCGAAGAGAGCGCGGTTAGCAAAGCTATTGGTGGCACTGGTCATTGTGAGGAGGGAAATGGAGAGGAGAAGAAAAGGTGCACCGATCGCGTATAGTCTTTTATAGATACAAAAATGAAGGCCGGATAGGGCGGGCAGAAAGCGGACAGTGATCTGCCCTGAGAGACCGACGCAGTTATGATAATCTATCCCGCAAAAATGATGGGAACAAAAAGTGAGGACGCAAGGAAACAAAACTCGCCAGTATCTTTGGGGGTAGACTGGTAGATATGGACATTCTGTTGGTTGATGAGAACGAGGCGATGAAATAATGTTTACCGCTCACTATCGCCTTCCGTTATTCATTGATCCGACCTATTTAGCACTCGCCTTCCTTTTATGGAAAGATCCGCGGATCACCTCAAAGCACGCTCTCACAGTTTTTTCGTCCAGCGCCTGTACATAAGCGCCAAACAATGCCACGAGCACCAAAATCGCCTGGAAAGACAAGACATGATCCTCTTCATGTTCAACTCAAAGAGGATGAGCTAGTCGAAAAGTATGGGAATGTATCTCGTCCTGGAAAGCGAAAAAAGTCTCGAAAGTCAGAAGGAGAAGGTGAAGGTGGAGAGGCACGTCTTCACATTGGTTCTATGCGTCTCACGCCGCGATTCTAACGATTATGTGTCCTCTCAATACAGACCACCCTTGATTCGAGAACGTCGCAACGCATTTTCGACCTTGCAAAAAATCAGCAAGAAGAGTTTGAAGAACGTGACGAAGACGGCGAGGAAGACCAAAAGGGCGCAACTCGAGCTGCATTCGCCCAAGTAAGATCAACGAGTGATACGGATGAGGAGGAAGATGATATGGGAAGTCAATCAGGGGACGAGCTGTTAGAGGAAGAAGACTACCAGGAACTCGTAAGCTTTTTGCCTTCATATCCTAGAGACCGGATGCCTGATCCTTCCATAGCAAATCGACGCACAAGACCTAGAAACTTTAGATGTCTTACGACCACCTAATGCAACTGAACGGAAAACCTTGGCTGACCTGATCTTCGCGAAACTGGAAGAAAGCCAAGAGACCGAATCGAATTCGGTGCACAAGATCACAAAAGGTTGGGTTGGATCATCTCTCATTTCGCCCGAATTGTTACCAATATGATTCTACAGTCCGAATACAGGACCCAGGCCGAGCTCCCGATCCAGCAGAGGGTCTGAACCCAAAAGTCGTGGAAGTCTACACAAAGTACTGTCCACCTATTCACATCCAATCGTCAGCATATACTCAAATCCTCATTCTCCAGAGTCGGCCATCTTCTCCAAAAGGGCAAATACAAATCTGGTCCACTACCCAAAGCCTTCAAAATCATCCCATATCTCCCCGCCTGGGCTCGCATCCTCGCACTCACCTCACCCGAAAACTGGTCTCCACAAGCTACACGTGCCGCAACACGTATATTCATCTCAAACATGAAACCTCCTCAAGCCCGAGTATTCCTACAAGGAGTTGTTTTAGACGCAGTACGCGCGGATATACAGGAAAACGGGAAACTGGACGTTCATTATTACGAAGCTCTCAAACGCTCTTTGTATAAACCCGGAGCTTTTTTCAAGGGTATCGTCTTCCCGCTTCTCGAAACTGGCGCGACGCTCAAAGAGACAGCGATTATTGCGAGTGTACTAGCAAAAGTCAAAGTCCCACTCGTTCATTCCGCAGCAGCTCTCATTCGGCTTGCGAATATGGATTATTCAGGCCCTAATTCGCTTATGATTCGTGTACTCGTCGACAAGAAGTACGCATTACCGTATAAAGTCGTCGATGCGCTTGTTTTCCACTTTATACGATTATCGAATACGTACAAGGCGAAACGTGGGGGGAGTGAGAAGTTACCTGTGTTATGGCATCAGAGTTTACTTGTTTTCGTTCAGCGGTAAGTTTTAAGAGGCCGAGGAGTGAATCATTCGGTTAATTTGGCTTTTAATATTAATAGGTACGCAGCGGATTTGACACCTGACCAGAAGGATGCACTCCTCGACGTTGTGCGAGCAACTCCGCATGCACAAATCAGTCCTGAAGTCCGTCGGGAGCTCGTTAACTCGACTGTGCGTGGTGAACCTCGACCTGATGTTGATGGCGACGTTGTCATGACCTAACTCTCCGATCCGACCATTTCTCCCTCACCTTTTGTTCACGAATCTTGGTGATGTTGCGTTTTAGTGTTGAATCTAGATGTAATGTGCTTGTTATATATAGGTCGTCTTTGTCTTTGTTTCCCCCTCCGCTGGATGGACAGTGTCCATCTCGGCAGTGGGAAGTTTTGCATGAATCTCTCCTCCTGCTTCGCTTCTTTGAGAGGGAGTCATTTAATACCTCTACCTTCCTCTTTCGTGGGCGTGTTCGAGTTCACATTCTATCCATTTACCGAGCGCCCACGCAGGCTTAAAAAACATAGTGCACTCAAGGTTCTGCGAAGTCTCGCCTGGGCTGGCGGAAGCTTTCTGGAGTTCCTAGGCCTCTCTGTCGGTTTTAGGACTTGTGGAATCACTGGGTTCTACCGGTGAAGAACCTGATGACCTATATGGCCTATGCGCACGTCATCTCCCGTCCTTCATCTCATCCTATAAGTATACGGGACCCCGTTGGATCTTGTTATAACCGTTAAGGTTTATGCCGCTTCGCAGACTCACCGGGCTCGAGCAAATGCTCAAGCTCAAGATTCGGTTTCAACGAAGCAAGAATATCAATCTTTCGAAAGTGAATTTGGCTCCGGCTTGCTCTGGACCCTGCTCCTTCGGATTTTATGACATTCCATTGGGGGGGGGGGGAGTCCAACTCCGGGATGTGAGTGAGTTACACCAGCCAGCTAGGACTTGAATACTCCGAGATTCGAGATTCAAGCTGCGTTTCTCACACAAGCACACGTCATCCCACATCCACAATGGACCCATAGCAGGAACCCGAAAACTCCCGTAACAATACATCCCCACACGAATACACTAGCATTCCACTCACATCCTCTTTCTTACTCTTATCTATCTACCTCAAATCGTAATTCTCTTAGTCATCTCTCCCTTCTATTTATACACGGTACCCAGACCCAGACCGGACCGAACATATGCATGTCTCTCGTTCTTACATAATATTCTATTTTAACACATCCATCCGTCTACCTCGTACCTCGTGACTAGTACTCTACCTCATCTACTCGACTCGGACTACTTCATGGTATTACTTGCAGGCACGGGGCAGGAGGACACGGGCATCATGATAGTGCAGTCGCTGCCTGCTGGCAGCTTCCTATCTTCGCAATATCAATGTTGGTACTAGGTCCCGTGAAGGTCTGAAAGGTCAGAAGGTCAGATAGAGAGTCTAGGTCGATTCTAGAGTCTGGACCTTTAACCCGACTTCTCCAAGTTCTCTTTCCCTACTGCCAGCGAGGAACTTGGAAGTAGTGAGGTAGTACGTTATCCTTATCCTTACCATAGGGAAACACTAGTAGTGTAAATATAGAACTACGAATCATCTGTGATTTGGCACACGTGTGTGTTCCTTTGGTCTTTACAGGTACGTATGGACTTTGTTTTCAAGTAGCTCGTGCCTCGTGCAGTGCACGTGTTTCCGTGTTTCGAGTCCTTTTCTCCGACTTCCTTTTCTCCCTCCCTCTCTCGTCTACTGATAGGGCACAAAAATATATGGGAAGGGGGGGAGGTGTCTGTTGACTCGACTCGATTGCTCGTTTACACGTCATCCCGTCATCCCGACCTCATTTACTATATGTACCTTTGAAGATCTGACCCCCAATCTACTACAGCTTGGGCAGTTGGGCAGTTGGACTACAAATAATATGTAGTACGATTGGTTGGACGACTTGGACTTGGACTTGGACTGGATGATGAATCCAGTCTCGAATCGTCTTGGACTTTTATGTAAGTACTACTCCTAGTTCTACTCTGCTTTACTATATTTATAATTTGACGAGTTGTCTGTCTTTTATGGTATACTAATGTATATGTATATATAGCACTCAGGCTCAGTACTAGTACTATCACTTGGCAATGTTTTATTCTTTATTCTTTACTCCTTACTCTTTAGTCGTAGACCTTGACATCCGACCGACACACTAGTACTTAGTTAAGTATATGGATACATGGATACATGGATACAGTATACTTCAACTTTTCTCTTTCCCTATCTTTCTCCCTTCTCCCTTCTCCCTTCCTCATTCTTCATTCGACAAGGGGCGAGTTCGAGTCTCGACAAAGGATGAGTTTCAAAAACACATGTTCCAGGTACTATGCACTACCAGTAGCCTTCGCGACATGAGGCAGAATCTAAAAAACTCAACTGGATAGAGATCGAGTCCGAGTCCGAGTCCGAGTCCGAGTCCGATAATGTATGCATGTATGTACTAAATGTAGATACTAGATAAACATAAGCGGAAAACTTGAAGTTACTATACTGCGGTCCGACCATCCGAGTACACCGTGACCGACCTTCCACCTTCCACCTTCCACCTCGCATTCAGACTCAGACTCAGACTCGCATTTAGACTCAGACTCAGACTCAGACTCAGACTCAGACTCAACATTACTATGTAACATTATCAATATTATGTAATCTCGGATACTCATTACAAAATATTGGCAGTTGCGACCTCCGACCTCCGTCAAACCGGTCACCGGTCGCCGGTCGGGTTCCCTAGTCCAAAAAGAATAGGAGAACAGAGAACAGAGTACGATAAACGGGAGAAGAGTGAAGGAGGGAGGTAAAGAACGGGAGAAGGCAAGGAGGCGAGAAAAAGAAGGAAGAAGGAGAAAAGGAGAAAAGGAGAGAAAGAAGGAAGAAGTTCGGTAAATTCTCCGGATCCGGACCAACCGACCAACCGACCAACCAGAACTATACTATACTATACTATCTACTATATACAGTGTAGATATTGCATACTGGATACTGTAGATCCAGTACCAGTACCATTCAATCTTACTCATCCAGACAGTACTCAGTTTATATCCCGCCTTCAAGTTGGTCTCTCAGATGCGGCTGCGGATGCGGATGCAGTGGATGCAGGACAGAGAAAACCTCGCACACACAATTGAAGAGTTGAAGACAACCAAGTCCAAATACTCATCAAGTCATCAAATCTTCGAATTCAAAAACAAGCCAATTTCGTCGTACATTGTACATTGCCCGATTTATGTACAACGAGCTAGAATATCCGATAAGTAACTGATTCGACTTTGACTGAGAGATAGAGAATAGATACATGTATATGTATATGTATATGGGATGCAGAATACAACAACGGTCATTGTTTTAGATGTAGATTGTGGATTGAGGATGGTAGACGAATGGGAACGAGTTTTATAACCAGAGAAACGAAGTTGGAGGGGAAGTTGAAGTTTGGAAGGTAGGGAGTGACAATAGGATATGGAGATGGATAGGGATATGCGAAGTGGGAAGAAAATGTATAAATTAATCTCAAACAACGCGTAGCAAAGGAAACGGAACTTTTTCGAATCGGTTGAACATCTACACAAAATGTGACCCCAATCAAAGCATCACATCACAACAGAACCCACATCAAATGCAGACTGAAGAACCCAACTCAGAAGTAGAAGCAAAGAAACGTGTAAGGAGATAGGAACATACAGGAAGCAACCGGTCACAACCCCAAACCTTCTTTCATCCAAATACGCAAGAAGCTCAGATGACGGGGCTGACGAGCGATGACGCGAGCAAAGAGAGTAGGAAAACGCATGCGAATGACGTGGGATGTGTAAGCACATAACCAGGTAAACAGCCCTTCTTCCTCTTCTATCTGCCCCTATCTCGGACTCTATCATAGAAACCAACGGAAGTAAAAGACCATGCCAGGCTTAGCAAAAAAAGCGGGGAAACTCGGGAATTGGGGTGCTGAAAGGAGGAAGCTAGGAGGTACCATTTTCCCCAGTCAGATTTGAGATAGGAACGATAGGAAGACAAAGAAGAACGGCAGGAAGCCTCGCGTAAACGAAACATTATATGCTCGATGTCTTGACCTCCCAATTGAATTGCAGAAATGACATCCGATGAATCGCACACTGTATTGAAACTGGTGCTTCAACTCAATAAACGCTCGACATGGGAGTTCGAGTCGATATCCAATCGCGGAAATCAGATGCCGAGCGTTATGAGCTCTTCGCAACCCCAGTAGGTGGCATGATAGATACGGCAGAAACCGCGGCAGGTATTGATACCGATGCCATCGTGCTGAGAACATCTGGTACTGATTGCGATGCGTGAGGATGTGCTTGCGCTAGTGGATTCGGGCTTGAATTCGGAAAATAAGACACGGAAGCAGATTTCCGTCTCCGGGTGCGGCCCCGTAAGCCTGGTGGCACCGGCGTGTCTGCGGGGTTGAAGCGCGATAATTTGGGGTGTGCTACGATTGAAGGGGTGCTAGCGCTCGCGCTCATAGCCGAGCTTGAGCACAACGCAGATGCTGATGAAGAACCTGGGATGAGAGAGATCTGAGAAAGTGGAGCTAGAGATGTATCGGAAAGCCTCTTGATCGCTCTATGCGTGCCACTCGTGGTAAGGAGTGGGATTGGGGATGGAGCAGAAACTGGAGCAGGAGTCGGTGCTAGAGCCTGAGATACATCCAGAAATTGCATTGGTAGACCGCAAGACAGTGCTGAAATGCCAACACCCTTCGGCGGCGGCATAGGAAGAGGTACCAATCCGAGAGAAGATCCATCGCCCGGAGTTGTGACAGCCGACGAAGATGCGCTACTATCATCCGCATAGTCCGACTCCGATTGACCCGTTCTAAAGTGCGCGGGAAACGGATACTCATATCGTCGAGATGGGTCTCGCGGAGTCCCGAGCAGCTGACCGGGAGAGTGAAGAGCGAGGTCTTTTGGCTTTGTCTGCTGTTCAGAAGCCTATGGCATTTATATGAGTATCGTTGTTCACGCTCAGGCGGGAGAAGAGTAGAGAGAAGATGAATGCCAGCTCACCTCGCCGGTTATCCTGGGTCCTTCAATATCGCTAAAGAAAGCATCCGCATCGCTCTCTGAGGAAGAAGTATATGTAAATGGCTCTGCGTCGCTCAAATGGCCCCGCACGCCGCGATGTTGAGGAAGTCTGAGTAGGATGTCGTTCTTGCTGTTAGGGAGAGTATATCTATCGATATCGTCGTAGTCATCGTCCATCTTTGAGAGGAACAACTCCTGGCAGTCAGCCATGGAGTATTCGTGAACTGGAGGGAGATCTATGAGCATGATGAGACGGGGGAAGTGAACAGTAGAGAGAGGGAAAGAGGGGGAAGTACCAGAGATGAGTGCGGGAAGGGTATATAAGAGTATAGTTTGAGGGTAGGAAGTGAGATAGAAGCAAGGGGAAGTGAATTGCTTGCTCAGCGTGCAACTCAGCAGGAGAAGGCGTGACAGGACAGGTCCTCGTCAGCCTTCTCATCTATATATGTCTGTTATTCCGGTTAGGTCTAGACCTGCCTCTTTTGGTGCGTATCATGAATCGTTTCTGCGCCCGCTGTTAGTGGTGGAGGTGAACCCAGGGCCAGGGACGGAGCTCTACACCGCGTCATGGTCGATCTCAATGTCTGTGACGTTCTTCTCACAATCCGCTCATCGTCACGCTGCCCACTTGGTCACGCTTCACTACTCTTACAATCACGAGACATACCTGTGGCGCTGTAGGGTCGCCATTTTCTGGATCATCACTTGAAGCATGTGAGCCAAGCAACGCGTCACCTCCCCAGAGTCACGCTTATCGTACCCTTGATCTCACATGAAGCAACGTCCGAAGGGAATCACAGAAACAGCGGCGCTGCGGTGATACCAGCACTGCTACGGGTCTATCATCCGATTCTAACCCATTCTCGATCCATCTCGAGGATCCTAGGAGTTAAATCGCCCGATGATTCGCAGTGTACGGCGTCCCATTCTCGCCATTTTCTCGTACACACGGACTACGCCATGCAAGACACCGTGACAATGACTTCTCCCGAGTCCCCAATCTACTATCGGGGATGTTTTACATACACCTTCCCGCATTCTCGTCCTTGTCTTGACTTTCCCTCCGTATCTCGGCCGAAAAAGGTTCAAAACTCTCTTCAAATGTCCGGCGGTACTTAACTTCCTGCGTCCAATACCCTCAAAGAGACTTTCGTTCTCTCTCTTGTTCGGACTTCCCGGGGCGATACTCAATACTAAAGAAACAACTTTGGATCATACCAGTTTCACCGCGTTCATCTCCGTCTTGGACGCCGCAAGAGCAATAGAAGGTTAATGGTCATAACGGTCAGCTGCCCTTGAACGTGTACACTTTTGTTTCTAATGGGTCACGAGAGATACTTGTAACAGGCTACTTATCTCTCATACTCCATTCACGTTCTTTCGGATTCGAGCCATCCCATCGAGATGACTCGGATACCAGGAACATGGGTTGTATGACTTCCAGCTTGATGTTTTCTTGATAGATAGCATTGGAAACGAGGCGAATGAGTTTACCGTTCTAAACTTAACTTAAACTCTGTCTTCCAGTACAAAGTACGAAATATGAAATGCGACGTCCGGACTTCCAAGGTATCAGAAGACCTCAGTGAGGGTGTCATCAGCGAAAGACTTTTCTCGACTCGAAGCTCGAACGATTGTTCGGCGCACGGCGCCGCGGACTAGTAAACACCGCTATACGTTGTACATCGACGCTGCTCCTCCTTTACACTAGCAGCGCGCACTGCGCACTGCGCACCAGCATCAGTCAAACGAAATGATCGAGGGTGAGGATGAATTCCACAGTCTGTCAAGTATTGAAGGAAGCGTGTACTCTTCCCGATATTTCTGAACTTTAGAACTTTTCCGCTATGGGTGTTCAATGTTCAATGTTCGTCCGTCCGCTACGAATCTATGACTCTGAGAATATGACCGCGAGAAAGCTTCTCCGGTGTCGATGTCTGTCGAGGTCGACTTACTTTATGTATGTGTATATAGGAGGGATCCTCATCTTCGTCTTCGTCTTCATTTTGACTCCCCGTTTTAAAGGCGGTATTATTATACGTGTCCCGGTGCTGGTTATAACTCCGCGTTCCGCGTTTTAATCTCCGACTGAGTCTTGAGGGTAGGCATAGGCATAGGCATAAGCACAGGCATAGGTTGGACGCCTTTAAGTTTATACTACGCAAAACGAACTTGTCGTGGAGGCGATTAATTGCGGTTTGGTTGTTTGGTTGGTTGTCTCTCGGTGTATCTTAGTATCTACCTTCAAACTAACTATGTAGTACTCCTCCGAGTCGTCGTGTTACAATGCATAAGTTTGGTGATCCATACGGCTGTAACTGTAAATGTATTTGTAACTGTAACTGTAATTCGTCGTGATCACTAGTACTGATCACCTCGGAGAGTCGGAACGCGTTTCCACCAGAACCCAGAACATAGGCCCTACACAGGCCTACCACGAACGAAGGATGCATACGCATTTGATCACCTTGAATTCAGCTTTGCATTATTACAGTATTTAATATTGCTGCCCTTCGTCCGTCTGGTGCTACATAGGAATGGTCAAAATGTACTGAACTTAGATGTACATGTCGATGTCATATCCTATTATCGTTTAATCGTATTGTTCACCTTAAGCTTGTGTACGATTTCTTCAGCTGATTATGATTATAGTAATGTTAATGATTAATTATATGCGTGTACGCAACGCGTGCATATGGTGCATATGCATACTCTTTTCTCGAAAAGAATTAAGAGATCTCCATTTTCTCGTCATCAACCACAGGCAAAGCACTAGTACCTACATCCTCTTTTTTAACCTTAACTTTTACATCCACCTTCTCCGGTACACCACCATCGGTACCAATTCCTCGAGTCTCAGAACCCAACCCGAATAGTAAAACCCTCTCAACACCCTCTCTCATACCCTCCCAAACTCGTAACGCACCAATACGAGCAAGCTCTGTCGCACGCACCAATTCGGCCTCGTCGAATGGTACAGACGTAGCGTTCATATGAGACCAAACCAACTCGGTTTTCAATTTTTTCTCTGTCTCTGTCTCTGTCTCTGTCTCTGTCTCTGTCGCCGTCTCTGTCGATTTTGGTTGTTGTGAGGAATGAGAGTAAGAAGAAGGAGGGTGATTGGGTTCGGTTGTTGTTGTTGTTGTAACGAGGAATGCGAATACCCCTGTCCCGCTTAGGTCTGGGTTTGAGAGTTCGGATTCGGATGGGTCGACGAGTAGGGTTGATTCGCGCGTAGTAGGGCTGGAACCTGCATCTGCATCTGCATGGACACGAACGCGGACGCGTCCGATGGATATGGCGCATATAACCCCTCGTAAAGGTATAGAAGACGCGTTTAGTAGAGCCAACGAAGAGGCGTTTATAAGTGAAGAAATAAGTGCGGGACTTGTTCGGAGTACGTTGTTTCTCCCTTTTCCTCGAGCCCGGCTCTCAAGCGAAGATGAGGTGGGTGAAGAAGAAGGGGAAGGGACGGGAGTAAGTGATAGAGCTACGAGTTGGACGAGCGTACGTGGGTTGTTGGTTAATATCATACTGGGGAGTAAAGCATTTCGGAGGGAAGAAGCGAGTGCTTTCGAGTCCGTTCCTACATAGTCATAGCAAACAACCGTAGCCATCATCAGCATTAACAAGTAGAAAATTTAGATATGAATTACGAAGTTGAAGAGAGTACTACATAGTACTAGTAACGAGATGAATGAAGAGACGAGGTCGAAAGAGAGACGTACCAGGTAACCCAGCTAAAGGTCTAACAATCACCTCAAAAGTCGCTTTGTTCGCCTGTTCAACAGCTAACCTAACTTCCACAGGACCAGAAACACTCGCAACTGCCTTCGTATCACCTATTCTCCCCACATACACACACACACACATATATACGCATAATCAATCCCAATAACATCGATCCATATTCGTATTTCGTATATTTCCGATGTTCACAAAGAGCAGAAACAGCGAGAGAGACGATGTATGCAATTATGTAGTTTTAGTTAGAAGAATGAAGAGTAAGGAGGAGGGGATAGATGGCGTACCGAAACCAAACCTCGCTGACCCATCTACACCATCTAACCCGTCAAACGAGATGATGATTTCTCGTAGTTCGTTCGGTAGACGACCATCTGGACGTTTGTAATCCATATCTTCTTCTTCCCTTTCTCCTTTTCCGAGCTATTGCTGTCGGTGCGTGTCGATTAAGATTGCAGAGCCTGGAGGAAATCCGGTGGTGAGACGCGTCGAAGTGTCGATCACCATTGAAAACTCTTGGTGTTTATTTGCATTTGTGGGTCCATATATACCCTTCACGGCATGCCGCACAGGATATGAAGAGGAAAAGTAAAATAATTACCAAGAATCCTACTAGTTAGTGTGTACAAGAGAGATACTGCTAACCCTGATAGCTTCAAAGCTACGTAAAGAAACAAAAAACAAAAACCCTCCCTCACTTCTCCAAGAAAATCTCCCGTTATACAAATCGCAACAACCAATCAACTCAACTCCTAACCCTCAAAACAACAGGTAACTTCCCCGTCATCATAACAAACCAATCTTCCAATTTGTCTATCCAATCTTTCGGATCATACCCTTCCTCCAGATGCATTTCAAACTTTTGCATCAAAAGTGCTACTACCATCCTTAATTCAGCTAGAGCGAGACTTTTACCTGCGCAATTTGCTGGACCTAATGAGAAGGGGAGGAATGCTGATTGGTTGAGTATTATGGGTTCAGGTTCAATGTTGGAGGTCTCGGAGGTGCCTGCGTCCCCGCTCCTAAGGTTGTTTGAGGATGTGGGTGTGGTTCCGCTGGTGGAATCGAAAGGAGAGCTAGGTACTGGACGTTTACGCAAACTTGGATTCAGCCATCTGTCTGGCCAGAATGCATCTGGAGCAGGTGAGAAGTAGCGTGGGTCGCGGAAAAGGGTGTATAACGGGATGTCTATAGCCGTTCCTTCCGGAATGAAACTAGATTGAAATAATACTATGAGTAATTCAATACACTCATGTTTGACTATGACTTACTTGTTTCCGAGTTGCAGACCACCTGTATCAACTGTCGTCCCACGTTGCAGAACGTTTGCTGGTGGACTCACTCGAAGTGCTTCATTTCTACAAAAGAACCCCATTCAACAAAATTCACTTCTGATCCATGATATATAAAACTTACATCACAGCATTGAGGAAGACCATCTGTGACAACTTGGATGCGTCAGTCGCATCACCTTCACCAGCTGGGAACGTTTTGTCGACCTCTCCTTGAAGGCGCATATAGTCTTCTGGGTGCTGGAGCAAATTATAGAATAGGCCACCTAGAACTGTCGCAGTTGTATCCGAACCAGCGAGAATAGCCAATACACCGTCAGACATAACCTCCGCGTCTGTCGGTGATTCCTTCTCAATCCCGTCTTCATCAATCTATCGATTCAATGCATACTCGTGTGCATACGATAATGAACGATGAAAAGCGTACGTACGAGATGATGAAAGAGATCCTTTGATAACGATCCTTCCTGTTTGCGCTTCTTTACGGATTCCGTAGCGTGCTTGCGTAAGTTACTGACATTCTTGGTGGTCCCCGGGATCATGTATATCAGGTTGAGAATCCAAGAAAGGTGCTGTAGTAAGGCTAAACCCCTACAAGCGTGTGTGTGAGAAAATGTATAGGAGGAGCTAGTACAAGTACCGCACTTGATACCGCCTTCTATGCAATGCCAGATCCCTACGTTCTCCGTACCGTCGCGCATAGTCTCGAAGCTACCGCCAAAGGCCATGTCTCCCATAAAATCGAATCTAGCAGTTCAACCCGTCACTACTTCTACCTTCATACACGCACAATCAAGCAAGGGAGCACCCACGTAAAATACCTCATCCACTCTGCCAAATTCACAACTTCACCCTTCCCTCCATAATTCCCTCCGCTCGCCCTCTTCTCGAGCTCTCCAACCAATTGCAGCGCCCTCCTTATAAGAATTGGCTCATACCCTTTTAGCGACGAAACGCTAAATGCACGATTCCATGCCTTTCGCCGCCTGGCGTGTTCGTGCATGTCTCTGATAGCGATAAGAGCTCGCACCCCGTATGGGTTTCGACGAGCGTCCCACACTGAATGAAATGTTCTGAGATACGAGCCTAAGGAGAGTAAAACGTAACACTTACTGGGTCCTTTTGGTAGACCGTTTGAGCCAAGGATTGATGCGGTGGTGTCTGCGTCTACAATAGAAAGTTCGTTGGGACCTAGCCACAAGAAGTAAATACAAGCAAAATAAGAACGATTTAACATCATAGTGACTCACCAACGCGAACAACTGGTCCATATTCTTTATGAAGCCTAACGGAAATCAAGAAGTTAGTTCTGCACAGAAAATGATTTACGAAAAGATGAGCACTAGTACTTACTTCATATGCCAAACATGATTCTTCCCACCTGCCATCTTCCAGAACCCATATACTTTTGACACTCTTGCGAGGACTGGGCCAGGATACTTCGCAAGAGGATGGAACGGCCCGAGTCTATACACGACCACAGACCCGATCAAGGTGGCATAATAAAGACTGAATGAGAGTAGAAGTGCAGTGAGGACTGATCCAGTGGTAAGATGGTTCTGAACAAGGGTGAGAAGCAAAGAGGAGAGGATTGGTATGGCACCCAAGAGGACCGCCGTGACCGTCAGTCGAAGCAGGATCAACTTCATACCTCCTGTAGATCTGGTGGACGAGCTACAACGCGATCGAAACGAAAGCATCTAAAATCAGATGAGCAGAATCAATATTAATATTCGTAGACTCACCAGTGCCCCAAGTGCGTCCAAGACTAGCGCATCACGGGCGGTAAACCCACCGATGACTGCCATACCCACGGTGGATGCTAGCAAGACCAGGGGGCGAAAAACGGAAGCATGGAAGCCCGTAGTACAGTGATTATATATTTATATGCCATTGCTAATCTACCGAGGACCGCACATGAGAGTTGACATCATGATTTTTAAAGTCAGACATCGTTATAGCATTCGAGCAAGATGGAATAGGCAGGTCGCATCGCCGTCGAACCTGATGCGATGTCCGCACGCGAAGCTTAAGATGGTCAAACTAAGCCAGTATGAGGCATTCGATTAAACGTTTAATCATGACCAGAGTACTAGTATGATACACTCATATACCGACACGTCCGGTATCAAATATTAATGTCGTTCTCATACCAAGAAGGATGTTGCATACTCAGAACGAATGGTCTCAACTAACTTACTTCGACTTAGCGAATCCGACGGCGTCCCTACCAAGGTCGTAGACAGTGAAGTACCGGCGAAGGAAGACGTCACCTGGGAAAACACATAATTAGTCAACTGATTACGACTTCATTATGCTAACTTACCGACGATCCACAGAGCACCACCGGGAAGATTGATGTCCATACCAGTGAAAGAGCTGATGCACGTGCCGCTGACTTCAAGAATGTAGTCACTTCCCTTGAGAGAGTATGGTTGCCCGTTGAAGTAGAAGGTGAAATCGGGAAGGCCCGGAACCTTGCTGCAGTCGACGGTGTACTGGCCGTTCCATGACTTCTGCGCGCCAATTCTAATGGAAGGACAAACATTCCTTCAGTTTGGGAACTAGAAGTACACGACGAGCCAACTTACTGGGCGTTCAACATATCCGCGATGTCAGTCGGCAAGGCGATGAGAGATGTACCAGTGTCAATGGCGGCACCAGTGTTTTCAAGCTCAAGTTCGTCGTCACCGAAAGAAACCTTCTCAAGCTCAACTTCCCAGTACGCCTTGCGACGAACGGGCACATAGCTGATCTTGCCAGTGTACGCAGTGTCGTCGATACCACCGAATACAGCCTCCCCGCCATCCTCATCGGAAGAACCTAGGCGGAAGGAGAAAACAGGGGCATCAAGCAAGCCCTGGTTAATCAGGCTGTAGAAGGGTGGCGTAATATGGTTAACGGAAATGGTGTCATAACCGAGTCCGAGAATCCCATCGAACCTGAATAAATGTTGTCCTTAGACACGTCTCGTGGAAGTCGCATAGGGCAGACACCTACTTTCCGAAAGCAAACGCGAGTCCAGGCTCCTTTGTAGCCTCTGCGAAGTCCTGGCCTTGAATAGTCAAGTCGCCGATGCTAAGCACATCGTTCGAGACAAAGCCTTCCATTGAGCCGGAACCATAAACAATCTTGAAAGTTGTGCCGTTCTTCTTAAATGTCGAAGAAGATGAAGAGTCATACTTCGCGTGGAGGAAGCACGCGATAGAGGTGCATTGCGTGCTCGGTACCCAAAGGTTTGAGCTTCCCGTATCCAGGATAACCTTGAATTCCTGCGGAGGAGTGCCAAGAGTGATGGTCGTGAAGTATTGGGCATTCATGAAGTCTAGAATCAGATGATGTTATCGTCAAGAAACGGAACCGAGGTTGACAACTGTGTCAACTTACTGCTCAAAGGCACGGTGTGGCCACCATTGAGCATCTCCTGAGTCCAGAAGAGGTCCTCGCCCTCCTCGTTGACGGATGGTCTACTGACTCTCATCTGGCGCCCTACGCCACCTGCGCCTATGAGAGGGAGTTGTGCCTTGCCTCCATATTTCTCTGACAAGTAGGCAGTCTCAAGCATTGGATTTACATTTTCATGCTTGATCTTGTGCAGCTTGAGCTTGTGCACACCAGCTCTGGTGGCAAGAGGGAGGAGAAGGAGTGAAGTTAGAGTTGAGAGGAGCATGGATAGTGGTGGTTGAAAGGGGAGGGAGACGGGTGTAGTTCGCTTGGGTAGGTAGTTGTGCTTCCCTGCGGGAGACGCGTCATGACAAATTATGTAATACAGCCCCCCCAAAATGGTTCCACTGTCTACTTCTGCTATCATTCCTCTCTAATACCTATGTATTTGTTCCAGAGAGCGTATTCAAGAGTGCCATGGGGCGGTCTGAGACGAAAAGTGTGAGCAATATTTGTTATTCGACTACATAGTCGTTTCACAGCAGATGTGATGAAACTTACATAATATTGATGGTGCGCTGCTTCTCTCTTGTTGAGTACCAGTTAGCGCAACTGGTGAGGTCTGTTGGTGCACTCATGCATTTATCTCTTTGATGCAATACTTAGACACGGTGCATCTAAACCCATCAACTATCAGAACAGTCGAACATGCCCAGCATAACAATTTCTCAGCCGGCTGTTGGCCATCGGACGCCCGGTTGCCTGGGTGATGCTCATTTCCTGTGCCTATGTAAACACCGGCCTCAGTTCTCACTCTCCAGCGAGCTGAGCTCTCTGCCGACAACGTCGACTGCCTTTCGTTCTCTTTCTCTCCGCTCCTTTCACTTCCTCTATTCTCAAGGCAGGGCCTTTATTTGCGGAGACCTTTGGCTTACTCAGGGATAGGAAGTGTTACCAGGGTTTGTCCTCCTCGCACACGGACGTGATCGAATCACAGTTTTCAGATTCGCGCTCGCTCAGCTCGTTCTCACAGCTGGCAGGCTATCAGCTCTCAAATCTCTCAAGCCTACCGCTTTCCTCCAGTTTTTCCCCCTTTCTGTCTGTCTTTATTTTTTCTTTAAGAGCCCTCCTACGATCGCAACGAACGACAGACGCCAATTTGTCTCCTGGAGAGCAACCAAAACGTCTCGCTAATTCACACTCTTTATTCTAAGCCGACTTCAAGATTCTGTCAGCGGCTTAGAGTCAGACTAGAACAGATCGCTAAGCCTTAAGAAAACGGTCTCGTACGCCTACCATGTCCCGTTTCACCCGTCCGCCATTCCACAAGCCTTCGCCTTTCGACATCCCTCGTCCAGTCCACCCACCAAGCCCGCCAGAGACTGAGATCACTGCTGACTCAGTTCCATTACCACCAATGAGCTTCGCCTCTCGCGACTTGCAGCTTGGCTCGTACACTGACTTGGGAGCTTCATCTTCTTTCACAAGAGTCGACACACCCGAGAGCTACCACAATCCTGCGCCTCCAGCAGAACCACAAGTGTATACATCAAATGGACGAATTCGCCGACCTTCAAATCTCTCGTATTTGCACCCAGGATCTATGCGAGGTGATCTGCGCTCAGCGCCTCGTTCGGCGACGCGTTGGCTCGTAATGGTCATACCTCCATCAGCAGTCGCGCGTGAACACGGAAACGGAATGTTCCTAAATAATGCGACATCTCACACAGCCCAAGGAGTCTTATTGCCCCTCTTGCCAAGCGTAAGTCATTCTCGTCATTGTCTTTATCGCGTCACGGTTCTCGGCTGCAATCACGATAGTGATCATTCATTTCCGACTTTACCCCTTTCTTTGTCTTACGTCCCGTCACCCATATTGCATACTTATAAGACCGTAGTTGTCTGGCCAGCTGTCCGCGATAGCCCGCGAGTTTGCTTTTCCAAGTACGACAGGAATCTGCATCTACCTTCAAATGTCGGACGGTGGTATCCAATTCACACCTCGCGTCTCAGACGAGTCATGGTCGATCCTATGGGGTTCCGCATTTGACGACCGACAGACATCGATTAACACATTTGGTGGCCTCCCAATTGCTGGGCGTATCGAGTTTGACCTCGACCTGCGAAAGGCAAGATGGTTTGACATGTGGTTGGCGTCCGTAAGGCACTCGCTCGACTTGGGATTGGGATTAGGGGTTGGCGTAGGCTCGGTCGCTTCAGGACCTGGTTCACTCGCTGCTAACCACCAGCGGGAAGATAGCCGGACGACGATGTTTGATAACGGAGAGGACTCGGTAGCAGCGGGAACAGGAGACGACGTACCGGTGTCCGTTCCTAGGAAGACAAGACACGTTCCCCGGAAACTATCCCTTCTGGATCGCATAGATGTTTCGTCCATTAGGCCGGTGACCCGTTCCGAAAAGAATGGAGTCCGGGCGTTATCACCCGCAGAAACCGAACAACCGCGTCTCGTACTTTCTCCCGTCGCGCAGACGCCTATTTCCGTCCCTGTCCCTGTCACCGTCACTGTTGAAGATGAACCACAGACCGCAAGACGGCGTGTTGATATCGAGAAGAAAGTTGAAACTTGGCGCGCTTCATCAAATTTTACAAAGTCACCTCTCGTTGCTACCACTGGGCAGACCGCGCTCGACCCCGCAAATATGCCGAATAATGTACCGCTAGTTGAGAGTGATGCAGCTCAAGACGAGCCACTTAATTTGGATGACTTCACGTGGAGCATCAGTTCCGCTGGGCCGCTCTCAGCGGACTATCATGACCCGACTTCGCCATATGTAGAAACAGATCGGGCACCTTCTGTGCACCTCGATGCACGTCTAGAAGGCTCTGTATGTTTGACGCCAACAACATGCACTTCTTTCGGTCCACCGGATTATGATCCTTTCTCGCCTATCGCCAGCTTGGTCGAGCGTCTGCCTTCTCCAGACATCGCATTCCGCCAGCTCGAGGATGCCCCACCCACGCCAACTACTGCGACGAGCTGGGGACCAGCTTCAGAATGGCCGGGAAGCCCTGCCTCGATCTCACGAGCTTCTTCCATCGACATTGCATTGCGTCAATATGGTAGTAGACCTGTAACTCCGACAACTGCGACAAGCTGGGGTGCGCCTTTGGACTGGCCTGATAGTCCTGCACCACGCTCCCGTGCACCTTCCGTTGATATTGCTATGCGTGAATTGGGAAGCCGACCCGTGACACCAAGTACAGCGACAAGCTGGGGTGCGCCGTTGGAGTGGCCTCGTAGCCCTGCTACGCCTTTCCACGTCCATACGCCAGGCGTCGAACAGAGATTCTTCGATGGTCATGATGACGGCTTTCTCGAGGATGGCGACGCGACTCGGCGATTCCGAATGTGGAAATTTGTTTGGCCTTATCAAAACTCCTCTGACTTGCAGAAAACAGTCTCTGTACGCATACAGCCGGCGTATCCTTGCTTATCTATTTGTGAGTTCATATCACGAGTACAACATTATTTCCTTTCTTGCTAATCTGCTTTGAAGACCCTGCTGTTTATCCCCACTTCGATCTGTATCCTGCCCTGGTTGGATCAGTCATCGAAAGGGATGAGCAACCACCTCGCAGACATGAGTCGCATTATAGTGCACAGGTAATGCCGAAACGCACGGAGAAGCCTTGGAGCCATGTTTGGCCTTACCAAAAGATTGAAGATGTCACTCAGCCCGTGAAAGTTCGCTTGGATTCTGCTTACCCTTCGTTTGATCTCTGTGGGTTTTACTTCGCTACCACCGTCACAATACGAGACTAAGTGTGAGTGAATCCAGACCCTACAGTTTACCCGCATTTCGATCTTTATCCCGCGAAATCCGTCGCTGTTGGTTCAAATCGAGAAACCGACGTTCGTCTACCGTCCAGGTATCCAGTCTTCAATATCTGTGCGTATCACAAAATTTCATTCCTTACATTCCTTGCTCTTGCTGATGAGAAATGGACTGTAGATCCAACTATCTACCCAGCATTCGAAATCTACCCTGGTCATGTCGTCGGGGTACAGAAGAATCCGCTTGAACTAATATCAGTTCGCTTGGAACCGGCTTATCCTTGCATCCGGCCTTGTAAGATGACTTACCTTTTAATCGTTACTTTGCCTAACTTCACGCAGATTCTCCGGTGTACCCGCACTTCGACTTATATCCGGCGTCTCCTGTTGTCAAGACCGGCAGCGGCAGGAAACAGCCTCAGAAGCGAGGTCTACCTCCAAGGACTACACAAACCGTTCTGCCAAAGCCGTGGAAGCACGTGTGGCCATATCAGCAAGTTGAAGATGTCACTCGGCCAATAGAAGTCCGTCTTCATGCACCGTATCCATCGTTCAACATATGTAAGCCTTTCGGGACTCCTTTGTATACTGGTACTTATGATGGCATTCAGATCCGGTTGTCTACCCGTACTTCGACTTATATCCTTCAACCTCGATCATAGAGGACCGGCGCGAAGTAAAGACCAGCGTGGACAGGTCACCGCCACCGCAGAAGCGTGCACTAGCTTCTAGCTCAGGAGCGAAGCAGGTACAGGAGGCTTCACCGTGGAGGCATGTATGGCCCTACCAGCACGTTGAAGATGTAACTCGTCCGGTGCGGATTCTTTTGCAGGCAAAGTACCCTTCCTTTGATCTTTGTGAGTTTTTCCTTGTCCACTATGGGAAGTTTGCATGTTCCTCACTTTGATATGTAGACCCGGTCGTCTACCCGCATTTTGAACTATATATCGAAAATCCCGTCGTTGTTGGCACGACTAGAGAGATCAACGTCAAGCTCGAAGCGAAGTATCCGAACTTCAGTGTTTGTAAGTAGATGACTACCATCTTCCTGTGATTGACTGAATCGAATTATCCTGAAGATCCTGCTACGTATCCGGATTTCGAGATCTACCCTGAATACATTGTAGAAGCGCAGAGGAGTCTGCATGACCTGTTGAAGGTTGATTTGGCTGGACCTGCTTATCCCAACTTCAACATCTGTACGTTCCATCTTGATGCTACTCTTTCAACGGAGAACTAATTGCTCTAATAGATCCCGCTGCTTATCCTTACTTCGACATCTACGCTTCGGGTGTTGCCTCAACCCCTGAGTACTGGCGTGAACCCTGTCGAGTCGAGTTGCAGCCGAAGTACCCTGTGATGGATGTCTGTGAGTGATAGTCACGTCTTCAGTTCATGCCATGCAGTTTATCTGATTATGTCATCCAGATCACGCTGTCTATCCATACTTTGACATTTACGCCTCAGGTATTGCCTCGACTCCGGAGTACTGGCGTGAGCCCTGCCGAGTAGAATTAGATGCGAAATATCCGGACATGGGTGTTTGTAAGTAATCACCTGTCAACTTGTTTCCTTCTGGTTCCAATTATGTGCCTCAGATCCTGCGGTGTATCCCTATTTCGACCTCTATGCTTCAGGTGTAGCGACGACTCTCGAGTATTGGCGTGAACCTTGCCGTGTTGAGTTGGATGCGAAGTATCCTTCAATGGAGATGTGTAAGTTTAAGTCTTCTAATGATATGGATGTTATGCAGTACTGACAATGTTTTGTAGACCCTCCCGTGTACCCTAATTTCGACATCTACAGATCAGGTCAAGTTTCCGACCCGACGCCTATCATCAGTAAGCTGTCGACAAAGTTGAGAGCGAGATACCCAGCGATTGAAATTTGTGAGTTCCTCGTTCTGTATAACGGGAGCCGTCTGGCTGATCTATATATTACATTAGACCCTGCCGTATATCCTAACATCGATCCCTACCCTTCCATCCAGTCTTCATCATCTGTATCGCCTCCAAAACGTCGCACCCGCAAGACACACGCAGAACTTGTTAAGCTCGTCTGGTCACAAGCACCGTCCAAACCGGTCAAAGTAGAACCCCTTGCGCCAGCCGTACCGCAAATCTCAGTGACTTCACCTGTTGTTCCTAAGAGTACACGTCAAACGCATAAAGACCTCGTCGAGCTTGTTTTCCCTCCTCGATCTCCCGAAGATTCTCGACCACCAGTGCCACCACGGTCGACGATCCCGACGAGACTTCGCAAGTTACCCATAGACATCCCTCAAGACGTTTATAGTTCTAGTCACGCCTCTGTATCCCCAGACTCAGAGAGACTTCGTAGAAGTCCGAGTACCACGAGTCCGAGTACGCGGCATTCACATATCCCAGTGCGACCTTCCGATGTCCGAAGGTCGTACTCCTTGGGTCAAGCGACTATGTCAAGTGGAGGTGGAGGAGTATCTCGAACTGCGAGTTTGTCGATGAAGCAGCTGGATTTCTTGAAGGAGGAAAATGTGAGGGAGCGTGGTTTGAGTAGGAGTGGGAGTTTGAATGGTCAGCATAGACGAGAACGCGGAGCTGTTGCTGTTGGTGAACGAAAGAGTGCAAGGGATAGTATCGTCCTCGAAAAGGCGAGACAGTGGGGTTCACCTGGTACGTCTTTCTCCTCTACTCCACCTAACGATTTTTGACCCACGTAACGTACAGATAAAGACGTCGAAAATCCCATCCCACCGCGCATCCCTACATCGAACATGTCAATGAGAGACCTTTCTGAATTCCCTATGCCTCCTCTCCCTCCTCTACCCAATGGTCCTCCGCCCAATGGAAGACCAGCTTCAACGACTAGAGCTGAGAGGCCTGTGGCGAAGTTGGATAGATCGAAGTTTCCTTTTCGGTAATGGTAAAATGTTGCTTTGAGTGTCGGCTGGTTGGTTGTTGAGTGAGGGTTTGGAGATGGGGTTGATCTATGGTTGTTCTATGTCCTGTTTTGAAAACTAGAATCGTCGCTTTTTGTTCTCGTTCTTTTAAAGTAGTTTTGAAGTAGTTGTAAGATTCGTTCATTATTCACTAATTTTCGTATGTTTGGCACCAATTATATTATGGAGTTCTTCGTTGCATCAGTAAAATGCATCATTGCGATTCTGACGTTACGGCGTACACAGAATTGAGACATGAGTGTGACATTCGTCCTTCAGACAATTGTACAGTTGCTTAAGGAAAGTCAAAGAAAGCATCATTCTGTCCGTTACTCTTCTTCCTCCCCATTATAACTCACTCGACGAGTTACTTTCGAGGGTCCATCAATCCCAGACGCAGAAGAAGCGGGTTCAACACGTCCACCCAAGGTTACGCCACCTGGAGGGACAGTAGGACTAGGAGGAGCTTCAGCAGCAGCTTTCTGTGCAGCTCGTAATGCAGCTTCTCTCCTATCTTTCTCCTTCTTTTCTAGCCTATCTTCATGGAATTGTAACTGAATCTATACAAACATAAAGAGAAGCTGTATTATCTGAAATAATCGAAGAGAATAATGGAGTACGAACCTTCTGCCGTTCGATTTCCCGTTGTTGTTTAGCAGATAGAACAGTAGAATGTGAAGCCTTTTCGGCTTTTTCGGCTTCTCGATGTAATGCTTCTTTGACGATTTCGTTGCCGATTTGAAGTTCTTCAAGGTGTCGGTCGTTGAAGCTGTACAGGGGTTGAAAGTTCTCGGCCTTTTATGACGCATACAACGAAGGAAAGGGCAGGGAAGGTTAGGAGATGTTCGAGGTTAAGTGGAGCCGTGGGTGGGATTCTGAGTTACTAACTTTGAGATGGAAGCCAAGCTAGATTGCACGCATATATGTATTGATTCCGTGAGATGAATATGATGAGATGGAGGTGAAGGAATGGTACGTACAGCTACAGCATACTCCAATGCTCCTTTCACATCTACCAATCGCTTCTTTATAGCACTATTCGTAGGTTTGAAACTCCTAAACTTCTCATTCCGAGGTTCTCGTAAGAGATTATCTGATAATGTTTCCAGCGTCTACGCACGAAAATCATAAGCCATAACACACATGAGCTACCAGTCTCTCAATGAGTCAACAAAGAATGGTGTAGTGTACTTACTTTCAGGGCTAAGATGGCATCTTCACGATTGTTGGGACGCATAATACCAGGTTCGATCAGGCGCCTAAACTGCTGCTTTATGTCGTGTATATGCTGGACTTGCCGGATGTCCATTGGGGGTGGATGTTCAAGTACGCGTTGTTCAGCTGCGCGAAGCAATTCGTCGCGGAGGGGTGTGTGTACTTGAGTCGGGGATGACATTGTAGCCTGTGAGAGGGATGTGAAGACGATGCGAAAGACGTGGTGGTTGTCTGGAAGAGCGAGAAAAAGTGCTGGAGCTGTGTATATACTTGTATGACGGTGAGTAAGTTGCACTGGTGCCCGCGTCTAACTGTCCTCGTCCCGAAGTTCCCTTTCACTTCCGATGTGGGAAACGACCGGGAGATCGACACGATCGGCACGATCGGCGAGTCGGAGTTACTGTTATCGGAGCAAGAATGATATGTTGCACCATCCCCATCCAACCACACATCCTCTCCCACTTACAATTATAATGTCAACCCTGGCAACATCCAGATACTCCAAATTCCTTTCATCAAAGCTCTCCCAATTCGACCCCAGCTCAACAACATTCAACCTAACCTCCCTCCCACACGTTACATCCTCCACTGGGAAACACTACTACGTCAAATTCGGATCTGTAACAGAGAAGGAACAGTATACAGGCGAAGCAGAGTCACTAAAGCACATTGAAAAGGCAGCGCCAGGGATAGCTCCAAAAGTCCTGAGTGTCGGTGTTATTGGAGAAGATCCAGTCTCGAAGGATGGACCAGAAGAAGAGGTGGAGGTAGCAGAAGAAGGCAAACCATACATGATTTCGGAATACCTTGACATTCGTAGACATGATTCAAAGAGTCTACAGAGACTTGCAAATAGACTCGCTTTGGAATTACACGCCTATAAGAGCGAGAACGGGAAATTTGGATTTCATGTACCGACTTTTTGTGGCGTTACGAGGATGGAGAATGGGTGGTATGAGGTGCGTATTACCGTGAACAGTCTGATTACTTGGATAATTATATGCTAATATTATTTGTGTACGTGATTATATGCGAACGATACTTGGTTTATTATTTTGGATCATGAGAGACCTGGGAAGAATGTTACGGCGCTCTGATTAGCGGTCTGCAGAAGGGATTAGAAGGTGAGGGAGGGAATAACGCAATTTGTGCGAAAATACAGAAAGTACGAGAAATGTAAGTCCTTAGTCCCTCCCTCATCTCTCGTACTTCGCGCGTATATCCAATCCAATACTAATCCTTACTTTCATACTCCAGTGTTATCCCTCACCTACTCCGCCCACTAAATATCGAACCAGTCTTATTACACGGAGACCTCTGGGTTAGTTGCTCACAACCGAAAACACCTCGCTCGCGGAATCAATTGACTTACGATTTTGAAAGAGTGGCAACACAGGGGTGAACAATTCAACAGGTGAACCTGTCATCTATGATCCATCATCCTTCTACGGACACAACGAAGCAGAGTATGTCCCTTATTCACCTCCTCCCCGTATCTACCTACTTACTTCTAACATTTCAAATACTTGACAATGAACGCCAACCACAGCCTCGCAATAGCACGCATCTTCGGCGGCTTCGGCTCTTCCTTCTTCCAAACCTACCATACTCACCATCCTAAATCTTCTCCGGTCGACCAATACGAGCTCCGCATAGACCTATACGAGCTCTTCCACTATCTCAATCACGCATTAATATTCGGTGGGGTACGTTTCTTTTCTTCTTGGACGTATTATGGTCTATCGAAAATCCACAGCTTGATCGTTTGACTGAGTCTTTTCTGTTGATTTCATTGATAGGGTGGATACGCCTCAAGTGCATCACAGAAGATGGATAGGCTCCTAAGAGCTTGTTCCTAATCATTTACACGATTGGGGAGAGGGGGGAGGGAACGATCTTGCAGCAAAGTATATTGGATATTAGTAAATTGTACACCGACATTACATGGTGCAGATGCGTGCGATGAGCTAGGTGTGATAGAGGCGTGTAGACTGAGCAGATGAGCAGTCCGAAAGCGATCCGATTGAAAGGTAAGCGTGAGAGAAAGGGAAGGGGAAGGAGAGGAGGACGCAAAGCGTTAGTCATGGTAGTAAAGTATAATCAATTCTGTGGTTCTGGTGACCTATTAAAGTAAATCTTGTAAACAACTCATGTACAATAGTAGATATGAGAAAAATGTATAAAGAGACTCACAACTCTCGACTAGACGACATAGTTGGTCCTTGAAAGCCACTATCATCTCGAAAATCACTTTCGTTTGGTACATCAAGTTCGTCAGTCAACTCTGAACTATCACTGCTCCAAGCTAGGTCCGTCCGATGTTGTCGGTGTAATCGATCTTGATGGCGTTGTTGATCTTGCTCGGAAGAGCTCTCCTTGCCCTTCCCATGAGGAGCTTTGAATGGTGAAGTTAACCTCCCGAAAGAACGTTCTCGTAATGAACGAAAGACCCCAGATGGTAAATGCGCAAAATGCATGAATCCAGTCCGTTCTGAAGTCGAAGGAGAGGCATAAGTTGAAGGAGAGGCTACCATCGTTCGTCGGTCTTCAGGTTCTCGTTCACCAAATTCAAGCAACTGCGACGTCCATCGTCTTCTCCTCGAAGGAGACCTCAACGGATCCGTGCTTTCCTTCAACTCCACAGGTGTACTCGCCCCCGATCCTTGCCCTTCCCGCGTATCCTGCACTTTACTGCCAGGCCATAATCGCAACTTCCCATTCTTCGTATCGTACCTGAATGGGATATCCGTATCGGTGTCCATCATCGGCCATGCAACTCCTCCGTTCTCGTTGTCTTGTGATAGAGCCGCGCCCATACTGACGTCTGGAGCGTTTCCTGGGTCGACCTCCATCGCTGGGACTTGTTCACGGGGAAGTAACGTTCGCCGTACGGCTCGGCGGCCTTTAAGGACTTCGCGTTCAAGTCGGAGACGGTTCTCGATCATGTGCAACTATGGTTCGTGTTGTTTATATACAGAATAACTCCATGTGAGGATGAGAAGAGAACTAACCTTTGGCCAAGTCACACCCTGTCCAACTTTCAACATTCGGTCAAGTTCAGCTCGAGAAGGATCACTGAGGATGTTGATCCAATCCTACGGACATCGTCAGCAACCGGAATAAAGGTCTTCAAAGACGGAGTAGGCGTACCTTGATGCGAGTCTTTGGCCAAATCCTATGGGAATTGTCAGAAAAATATCTAGTGTCGGTAATGATAATGGAGACCTACGTCACGGCTCCATCAAACCTCTGTAAGAAGACGCTAGACCAGTCCTGCCCCAAAAGCTGAGGGAGCAAGTCCAAGTCACGAATGACCTTAAAGTTCTTCGTGAGCTCGAGTTTCAGCCATTGTTCAGCTGCCGAGAGCAAGAAGTTTCCTCTCCAGCCTAAAAAAGGGACATATGGTCAAACCCGGTGAAATTTAAAAGAGACTCCAACATACCTTTCCCTTTCCCCTTCCTGTGAGCCACTGGTTTTCCTGCTGATCCTCGTGGAGCGAAGAAAAAGAGATGGATATGAGGGTTCACTTGCGACACGACAGGATGCGTCACTACCACCAAGAAGTCAGTCAGAAGGGTGTGGGAGATAACCGCATGAAAACTAGTACCGTTGAAGTAATGATTGAGGGACTGAAGTGGAATATCAACTCTCAGTGAGCCATCCTTGAACTTCGAGCCCCAGTCCCAAGGAATGAGATTGCCTTCTGTCGTCTTTTGCATGAGTACGACAGGATTGAGGATTCCAGGGACTGCCGCAGAAGCCTAACGGATCGAGTTTAGCTTACTTTGCACAGGAAACTTCACTGATACCTACGATGAGAGCGCTCCAGATGACCGTGTCGGGAGCAGTCAGGTAATTCAATAACTTCGTCGGGCTATGTCGATCAGCAGGTATAACGGATACGTTCAGAATACGACCCGTCCTCTGATAGGCTTCACGGAACGTCAGTGAGCCTCTGGTGAAGAAACATGCCTATTCATTATCTTCAGCTTTATTTTTCCGCTTCCAACCAAGGTAACGATCTCACCTTTCGTGCCCAATCGACATTATCAAACCTTGCACCTGTTGTCCAGAACCTTCTTAACCATTGACGGAAAGGCTCTTCACACGCTGTGATCCTGTCTGCTAGTTCTGGAATTAGCAATGCCTTTAACTCGGCATCCGTTCGTGTCGCGGCCAATGCCGCAACCAAACCACCCGCTGAGGTTCCCGTGATCACTCGTGGTAGAAGGTCGGCATCCACAAAGGCCTTGATGACTCCGAAATGATCTAATACCGTGAGATTAATCAATGACGCATAACCGCAGCTCGCAATGACACCCACAATAACCAAAAGTGGCGCCTCCTGAAAGGCAGAGCGCAGAGATGCCCAGGTTCATGTTAGCGCTCTTGAAGAAACGGCGTTTCTCTTCATTTGACAGAACAGGAGATTCCCGGATGTAGACTAACGCCTTCTCCACTTCCGTGATGTACGCTTTACGTACCGAATCAGCGACCTGACTTGAGCGGCAAGAATGATGTGGGTTCTCACCTTCA
This sequence comes from Inonotus obliquus, assembly GCA_032164295.1. Taxonomy (NCBI): domain Eukaryota; kingdom Fungi; phylum Basidiomycota; class Agaricomycetes; order Hymenochaetales; family Hymenochaetaceae; genus Inonotus; species Inonotus obliquus. The sequence goes on from JAJHTX010000004.1 coordinate 2,239,086, forward strand.
ATCAAGTCTTTCGACCCATAGAATGTCTATTGTAGTAAACAGTCGGCGATGGGTAAATCATGGTAGTAATAAGAAACATACCTCGCTATAAACCCTGTTTCGAAATATTATAAACCCCTATTCCTTATGTAGCCTAGATACAACACAGCTCACCGTGAACTCTCCACGCCGGCAAAGTTCGTGCGAAGACAAGTCTCTAGAACACCGAGTACTCCACGAGCATCATCGGTCCTCCGCAAATTCCGGAGAGACTTGAGCACCTTGCGAACAAGCCGCCAGTCATAGAATGGGTCCTCATCTATGCGCTTCCATTCATCGAACCCTAGATATTCATCCAAATCCAATGCAGCTTCCTTCCATTCATCGTAAGTCGAGGCAGCGCGAAGCTTCTTGCGAATTTGACCCTTTCGACCACGCCCTATTGTGATATGCCAGTCAGTTGCAGTTGAGGGGATGAAAGGGTGTAACACATACACGCTGTGAACCACTCCTTCGCGTTCACACATTGCCGCACCGCCACGTACATCCCGAACTCGAAGAAAATAAAGAGAAAAATAAGTATCTTCATCATAAACATCGTCAATTCAGCGAAATTGCAGTAAGTTAAGGGAATATGCGCACTAATAACGGCCACCGGACGAGCACGAATAGCCACTCCTGTCTCTTCTCATGATGATGTTTCGAACTCGTTCCCATCCCCTTCCTTCGTTTCCGCACCCTCAAGTTGATTGGAGCGAAATCAGACAGAGCAGAAACTTTGCGTATTCTACTAGAAGGTGTCCTCCCCAGCGTAGGTGATAGGTGTGGGCTAGAGTGCTGTCCACTGGCGAGACTAAGCGTACTGGGAGAATGACGCGGGGTATCGAGAAAGTCGGCGTCCACGAAGTATTCAGCATGAAGTGCATGAGAAAAGGCTTCAATATGGCTGCGGTGACGCGAATTCTATGAGCAGTGGGCCATTATTCAAAGACACGGATGCAAACCTCTCGTCAACATAATTAGTGTTGAGATCCTCGTGAGCTCTACTTGATGACGCATTTGTTGTTGTTGGCTCGTCCATATTATATGCAATTGATATGAGCACTCAATGTTGTTAGTAGTGCTATGCTAAGAAGTGAGAAGAAGAAAGAAAGGAGCTTAAGGAAAGGAGCTAATAGTAGCTATTGTTGAAATGGGAGCATTTGGGGAGTGTGATGAGTGGATCGACGATTGGGGTGCTGTAAACCTTTGATCCGGCGGGAAAGGCACACCGCGGGCCGCGCCATAACCCGAAAAATGAAGTACATTCGATAAAACTATAAAATCACAAGACAAGAACTACTCTATCCGCGTGTCCGAAGATTATACGCCTCAGTCTGCTGGAAATTCTGTATTTCAGCCTCGCTGTCCACCATCATCTTACAACCAACGTGTCAGCTATTGTGGCGCAAGTAGTATTCCAGCTACTCACCTCTTCAGCCATCATGTAGATATCAGAGTTTGGACGATTGTACATCAACGAATTCGCGAACATAAGATAAATATCGCGTTGATATTCGCTCGAGGAGCTGATTCGACCATCTTTCACTCGATTCTTAATGGTCTTCAGATCCATAGGTCGTTTCACAATGTCCTGATAGTCTGGAGCTTCAGATGGCTTGATAGGATTGTGAAAGATAGTGCCATTTCTGTGCGCCGTGATTTGCGCATGGAGCATGAGAATAACACTCTGGAAACGCTTGCGTTCTAAGAATTCTTAAGTCAATATATGGGTGCGGAAGTTCGGCGGAATGTCGTAATTACGTACCCTTGGCGTCTTTTGTCCCTGTTGCTGAAAAGATAGCTGCTGGAGTGGCGGGAGCAGGTGAATCTGCATTGTCAACAGGCTCCGACCTTTCTCTTGTCCGTTTCTTGTCTCTTGAGGGTTCAACAGTGTCGATGTCTGATACTCTCCGTTTACCTGACACTACGTTAATAAAAACGAGCAAACCATTGGGTTCGACGGCGCACCTTCCCGCCGTTCTTGCAGAGCTGGTGTCACTGGTGTTGCGGGTGTCGATTCTCGCGAAACAAATCCAGTAGATTCCTCCTCTCTTGAGGCAGGCTGCTCAGGTGTAGGCTCGTCTGGAGTTACATCCGGGGCTTCTACAACCTCTTCCTCCTCTTCTTTCTCCGGCGTTTCTTGCTCCTCAGTCTCAGTTTCAGTTTCAGCCTCGGCCATCTCTACGTCTTCCTGCTCGGCAGCAGGGCTTTCAACTGGTTCAACCGGCTCTTTTCGTGTTTGAGATCGTGTCTTGGGCATCTGTTTCGGAGACGCCGATGGCTGCTCTTCAGAAGTTGGCGGCACTGGACTCAGCTCCGATTCAGTGGACGAAAATTCTACAGCCTGCTCTTCAGCGGGTTTCGGACTTTCTTGTTGAATCCGGGGAGGTGATTTTGAAGGAGGCGGTAGCGGAGAAGACTCTCGCACAGGCGAGGAAACGTCCATTGATACTTCCCCGTCTGATGCGGGGACTTCTGGGACTTCTGCTGGGGCTTCAGTCTGCTTGAAAGCATTCAGCTGTGATGCTTATAACTTGAGAAAGAGGGACTGACCGACTGCGATTCCTCCGTCTCCATAGGTTGGTCCTCTTGTGCAGGAGCGGTATCTCCACCAACGGGCTAGACGATCAAGTGAGCAGCAAGCATGCACCGGAAGGAAACATTTCATACAGGTGTCTCTACAGCTCCTGCGACCGGCGTCACACAGTAAGTGAGTGTGTAGACTTCAGCGAGCAAATCCGTCTTACCAGGTGATTTGGCTGGACTACTTGGTGGCAGGTCCAGTGATACTTCCATCCCATTCGACTTAGCACGTATCCTGTCGTCCCATTTACCAGCCCTTATCTCTTCCATTTGATTCACCAGCGTTCTAGAGCCACATGAGTCTCTGAGATGACAAGCTCAGTTGTAGAGATCCACTTACTTGAATCTGTCCTCTTCAGCAACAATCTGGTCTCGCAGTTCAGTGACCCGGCCCCGATAGAATCTTTGAGCCAACTGTGCGTGAATTGGGGCTGCAGTATCCATGAGAACTTTGAAAGCAAAAAAGTCATCGGGGCGAACTAACATTTCTTCGCCTCACACAAATCCGATCTATGCTTCAGGCTCAGCCTCCCGTAGACACAAGAAACCAGTATCATACAAAACACAAAACACACCTCTCAAGCTCAGCCTCCTTCATCAGATAATTGTAGATAGCCACACAAGACTGTGCATTCGAGAAATTCTTCGGTTTGGATATAAGAGGATGTTTAGACAAGACTTTAGCAATCTCAGACCACGATCCTTGTCTAGCACCGTATTCATAGACAGCCTGAGCGAAGATCAAGCGGTCGCGAGATGTAAGAGACGCAAAATCTTCCGCGGCAGCGAGAGAGCCGCGGGTAACGCGGGTTGCAGGAGACATGTTTATGTCGCAATTTGAGCTGGACTCGATTTTCGAGGTCGCGGTGAATTGGGTGAAGGTGTTGGTGATGGAAAAGGACTTCTTACGTCTCGTGATCCAGAATTAGCTGCGAGAAACGACACGTGACGCGCCTGACGAACTGAAAATAAATAATCAACAAGAATTTCGACACGGTTCGCATTTTTCGCTCTTCCCGCACCTCTTGTAACCGTTTTCTGTCTACTCCCGATTACCAGAAAGGCTCGTTAATTGATTCTGTACTTGCGAGGATGAGCAAAGTAGTCTTCGGTGTGTGTTCCGGATCCTTCGCCCTTCCGTTCCGTGAATCTCATTCCGTCTGATCATAGTTGGAAACGTCCCATACCAGATGGGAGAAGTAAGCAGCCATGAGTAGGGGACCAATGGACTTATCTGACCATAGACTACCCGCAGGAACAACTTATAGACATCTTCAAAAGCGTAGGACATGTGGTGGGCTTCAGGTTCGTGGTAACGTTTCTCAACGGTGGCGAGTGGCTCTGACGGAAGCATTTCCATTACTTTGACGTCTCTCCTCTTGTCTTACAGGCTGGTATATGATAGGGACACAGGCAAACCCAAAGGATATGGGTTCTGCGAGTTTGCGGGTAGATATTATGTTCCCTCAGATTATTGGAATGACCAGAATAAGTTCGGCTAACCATAACCTCCGTTTGATTGTGCCCAATGTCAACCAACCATTACACTGTTCTACACTCATATCATCATACCGATGTCTGAACTGTGTGATTCCACTATCCGCGCTCGTTGTTCGACGCCCGTTCCGGATGCGGACATTGCCCACTCCAACAAACAGATCACGAAACCGCCATGTCCGCAGTACGAAACCTAAATAACACCGATTGCGGCGGTCGTAACTTGCGTATCGACTTGGCAGAATCAGACCCATATCTCGAAGGCAAAACCACTATACACGGTGAAATTGTTGATGGAGGAGAAACACGAGCTCAATGGCGACAACGTGAAAGACGTGTTGGTGGTAGTGGGGAAGGGCATGATGACCGGGTTCGTGCTGCTTCAGATAGGGAATTTTTGAAAGCTATACCGCAAGGAGTACCGTTACCTCCTGGGACGACGTCTTTGGATGCTATTAGCCATAGGCTTGCGAGTATTGATCCGGCGCAGTTGACAGAGGTACTTGCACAAATGAAGGTACGTACCCCTGTTACCCTGAGGGCAAGTTGTTTGATTCTGATGATATTGTTGTCCTGAATCTGTGTAGGCGTTCGTGATAAACCACCCTGATCAAGCTCGTCTAATCCTCGTCTCGCATCCACAATTCTCATACGGCCTCTTCCAAGCATTACTCCTCAACCGGATCGTCGACCCGGCAATCTTACAAGTTAGTTCTAGTTCTCCTCTTCTTCTCACGCAGATACTAAACTCGTTCTACTGTCACAGAGAATGCTAGCGGCAACTCAAGTCTCCACGCCGACCCAAAGTAACCTACCGCCACCTTCACAACAACAACCAGTACCACCACAATCAATGGCCCGTCCTCCTCAAGCGCAAACAATACCAACAACAATCCCGCCAACCTCTTCACAACAAATACCTCAACCGAATATGTCAATACCACCACCTTCCTCATTCCCTCCATTCCCTCCTAATCTCCATCATCAGCAACAACAGCAACAACAACAAATACAATCCCAAGCGATTCCGTCAGTCCCACCGGCTCAGCACCAGGGATATTACCAACAGCCGGGTACGACTGCAGCTGCGACTCCGACGCCACCTCAACAACACGCTCAACCAATTCCTCCACCACCTGCTGCTGCTGCTGCTGTGGTTCCTCCAAGGGCTGCAGCACCCGCTCCTGCACCTGCTTCGTCTACGACCAATACAACAACGACTCCTCAGTTCAATTTACCTGATACCATCGACGAAGCTCAAAAGGTTCGTAGCGTAGCCTCCCATATATACTTCTACAACTAATGACTAACGTACATTATCGTGTTTTTAATTTTAATTTTAATTTTAGGCAATGCTCCAACACGTACTTTCACTCCCGGTTGAACAACTTCAGAATTTACCGCCTAGTGAGAGGGAGGCTATTATGGTTATGGTACGTTACGCAACCTCTTTTTCTTTTTCTTCTCCTTCTTCCTTCTTGTGTATACTAATTCAACTCGTTTTTTTTTTCTATGTGTAGAGAGCGCAATTCTTGAAACCGTCTGCTTAAGCTTAATCAGGATTCAGCAGGCAGAAGGCAGAACTGAACTATCTACCTAACCCTGGTTAATATTGTTCGCGGTTGAAATACGATAACATAACGTCTCATCTTTAGGATCGGATGTAGGGATGTAGGGATGTGCGTATGACGGTTGATCGTGAAATCATTGTGCTACGCACTGCACTGGCAGGGTATAAAATACAATGTGTAGCATGATGATGGTGATGGTGACGGTGATGGTGCCCGTGTTTGCATGATCAAAAAGTTATTACATCTATACAAGTCCTGCGTTTTGTATGTTGTATGTACATGTGGACTTTACATGACACGATTGATCCTATGTAGACCCCTCGAACGAAAATCTCCGTCTCGATCCTGATCTTGTCTTGTAAACGTGAACAAATCCAGATTTTTTACTTCTACTCAAATTTGGAATTGAGGTTATTCGTTTGAGATTTCGAGACTGAGCGAATATCGACGGTCGAAGATGAACAGACCCCCAACTCCCAATTCCCAATTCCCAACTCCCAACCCCGACCGACGAAAAGGAAAGGAAATCTACTCGTTCGGAACATAATCACCATCCTCAACATCATCCGTCTCAACAATAGTCTAAAACACATTGAAAAAAAGGATAATCAGGAGTTTGTACTGTAATGTAGGGCACGGAAAGGAAAAGTAATGTATTGATTTGATGATACGACTGACCTTTCCAAGTAAAACCGCAGCGGATATTTCCTATATATTCATTCATAAAAGGGGGCATTAGCAAACACATCAATATTCATTAGTCCCTCCCTGAAAAGCGGAAAGACTTCAAGAAGAAACATACCGTTAATTTCCCCTCTTCGCCTTCTTCACCTTCTTCACCTTCCTCCTCGTCATCCTATACATATCACATTAATCGACGATCTCACTTAATGCGTGAATGACTCACATCTTCCTCCGAACTCATCTCCGCCTCCTCTTCCTCGAAACCCTCAGGGAATTCAAGCACACGAGGCTGTCCAAGTATAGTAACAACCGTATAACTACTCGTAGACGCCGAACCTGACTGCTGAAGAAGAAAATAAAATAAACCACGTCGATATGACAGTTAATTCAAAATAAAATCACAAAGGATGAGGACGAGTTATCTAGCTCACCTCATTCACATTCATATCAACATCCATATCCACATCCATACCACCACCACCGAGATCAACCTGACTCTGAGGCTGAGACATAGACATCCCACCAAAGCTCGACGACGCGTTCGACGCGTCCGCGTTCGCTTGCCAAGACATAACGCGTCAATTTAATTGTTGTTTAGAAAGTTGAAAGTATTGGGAAGGAAAGAGAAGATAGTAAGATGGTGGTTAAAGACCAAGACGCGTGTGGTTTTCTCAGTCACATAAATCGGTACTTATACCTTCACGTGAAAAATGCGTGACTGTGGCTTAGCCGGCCGAGGCCTTGGTGGACGAGTTGCATGGCGGCCTGCTTATAAACGAAAGAATCTTCACACCTCGCTTCTCGTGCCTGTCAATGATCGATCAAACAACGTGTTCGTCTGCAGAACAAACAAACCCTTTGAAGCGCTAATTCGTGGTGCTTAAATGGGAAGGCGAAGTTAGACATTAAACAAATAAATGCAAGTGGATTGCAAAGCATGAAAGAGACGCTCTAGTGTACATCATCCACAAGCTCGTAGGATGTAGGTGGGTGAAAGACGCAGCCACAACACCTTTACCGACCATACCTGGATGCCAGTGATTAGTATGACCACAACCAAATGCAGCTGAATAACGCACTTCTGCAACTCCCACTCTCTGTTGTCCAACGGACAGACATTACGAGCTTTCAACCATCTCGAGATACAGTGGAAGTGGAATGCATGCTAAGGAAACGTGATCAAGAACGGTGATGACAATAGTTCGTCAGCTAACTTCCCCTTATCCTCGGTTTCAAGCAGGACACTCACGTTACAGATACCCCAAGCAGCATTACACTCCTCCGATGTCGCAGATACTTGGTTAGCCTGGCAATCGATGCCTACACCAACCATTCAAGTGAATACGTCAGCATCATCCCTCAGACGCCACACAAGACACCATCGTGTCTCATCAAACAGAAAACAGAACAAGACAATATACGCACAGAGATCCATGATATGATTCCTGCAAATGGCGCAGTTATCGACGACGATGTCTGAAATTCAGAATCGCAGGTAAGGATGTTGAAAGAAGTTGATGTAACATGGGGCAGATCAAGGACTTACCCCAAGACCAAAGCGCCACGGCGTTCCACTGTCAGAATACCTATATCAGTACACCAACTTCAAGAGAGCGCAATATAATCGGCATAATCCCAGTGAATACGGCCACAAGAGAAACGCATATAGCATCTCGAAAGTATACGAATACATACCTTCTTAACCTCAAATCTCTTCTTTCCATCGCTCTTCTTTTTACTCCCACCTGACGTCGGTGGGATTTCAGCAGGTGTATCAACCTCCATATCGGCCATCGTTAAGTTCTAAGACGCAGTCGTGAAGATTTTGCAAAGGGTAATGTCGGTAGCACGGCACAAGTGAAGGACGATGGCAAGTTGGAGAAGCACGACCGCACCTTACGAATTGAAGTTGTCTTACAAAGCAAGTAATTACGTAATTTTACCTGTAAAGGCAATTCTTCCTCGTCGTCCATGTCGTTCACGATTACGATTCGACGACGAAGTTCTGCAGAAAGACTCGTTACTATCTGACCGACGTTTGAGTAATTCTAGCGACGAGGATGGATGGACAGAAAGCAGGCGGGGTACGATTCGAGCGGAGTTTCAAATGATAATTAGCGGGACGCGTCGCGACGTGCTCCTCGCAAACGACCGTCGACCGCACTAATACCATATTTTTAGCTTCCATGTCTTTACTACTTTAACTTCACGGAATCAATCTATGTGTCTCCCGATCTGACCGGGTCAGCTGTACATCGACTCTTGTTTCTTTCACTCCTTATCTCTACCCATCCTTAACCCCGCACCGAATACGTGCTTTGCCGTGGAATGGATGGAGTCGGCCGAAACGAGGACGGAGGCGGAGACGGAGAGCTGAAGAGAGCTGAGTGGCGTACTGGCGAGAGTCCGATGACATTGATATTGATAGAGCCTTGTCATATTACTATGCTATCGAGTAGAGTAGGGCATTCTTCATTTCCGGGGTGCGAGTATCTTGGTCATATGCATATTGACGCCACTAGTGTTCTCTCGGAACTTACCATTCACCTACCACCCACTCAAAATCCTTTTCTTCCAAGTCTTCGGAAGCAAATTCCAGTAGGTACGAGTCTAAAACGAGCAGCTACGACGCCAAGAGATCATAGAATCTCTCCACACGAAACGAAGATACGTAAGTTGGATAAGTTAGGTACCCTAATACCACAAGAAGCTTTGAAGACTAAACCCGAAGCCGAAGCCGACACGAAAGGGAGAGGACACGTCACGAGGTGACTACCAGATAGTACAAATGACTCACACATATGCGTATGTATGCATCTTATCTTCTTGACTTCTCTCAATACTCGCATGACCACCTATCGTACTCACACTTGCTACTTACTCCAGTACCCTATAGTCTTATACACCACACTCTATACTCTATAACCTACTCATCGCTTCCCACTTCTCAAGCCTAGATCAATCAAAGACAATGCGATACTTACGTGTCCCCCCCTCGTCAATATTAACGACCCCATCTCATCCTCCGCGCTTCTTCACCAACGCGTGCGAAAACACGATGCACAACACTCACCTCATGACATCCCCCGCAGCTCTTCCTTGATCGCTATTCGGGTTTACCACTCACCACTCTAGTCTTATGATCAGACTTATGATCAGACTCACCAAACACTTATCACTTATCGAACTGTTTCTCTCACATCTCGACTCACCTGAACACTCGCACCACAAAAGAAGCCTTTGAATCCGATCACATTGTCAGTCTATCCTCTACTATGACTAACTCAACTCCATTCCGACTCCAGCGAGATAATAATGCGACGAAGAAACGACGTATTCATTCTTTATTTTCATGAAAAAAAAGGAGTAAATGTATGCGTACAAATAACAATACTACCAAACTAAAACCGAAAACCAAAACAAAGCATCGGGATCGGGACAGCCTCACTCAATGTTAAGAAGAAGGCAGTAATCATAATAATAAAAAATTATATACCACCAACGTCGAAAGATCTCGAGCTGTCCATCAGCCAAGTACTCCTAAGGTCAGAGAAAGAACAATCGGAATAAAAAAGATATGGAATAAGGTAAGAGTCACAAAATTGGGGAGGGTGAATACACGCGTCGAGGGCACGAGATATCATACCCTGGTGCGGGAAGAATAGACGAATAGAAGAGGCAAGGTAAAACGAGACAGAGGAGAGGGCGAGAAGAGAGAAACATTGCAGCATGAGGATTGAAAGAGTTGAGGAGCATTGATGATTGTGGATGGGTTGAGAGTGATAGTGCGATTATTGCAGAGGGGGTGGGGGATTGCAGCATGTAGTTTTGCAGTGCGAGACGGGTATTGAAAAAAAGGAAAGAAAACGTAAAGTCATGGATCGAAAGAAATGGTTGCAAGAAGCAAGAAAAGGAGCCTAGTCATAAGAACGCAAGTAACTTGGGAGAGGGGGGCATGAAAAGCGTTAAAGCGGCCGTTCGTAGAAGTACCACGAGAACCGCAAGGAGGAGTGAACAGATTGAACATGTGGGCATACAAGCTGCGCGCTGTGATAGCAATGGATCATCCCAGACTGGAAAAGAATTCCGCGGCGGCGAAAGGCAAGCTAAGCTTTATCGCGATCAGGCGACAAAAATAGCAATGGCAACTCTCTTCGAAAGTTAGGAGGCTGTCGCAAAGCAAAGAACCCGAAGAGAGTATCAGCTATCGGTGGTTGTCGCTTCATAGCGCATGGGAGTAGGCAAGAGTGGCGGAATCTTAATGAGAATCGGGTATCCGAGCATCTCGGATAGAGAAAAAAATGGATGAGACGGAACCGTGAATACTATGCATGTCGGCTCCTGGAAACTCAAGTCTGACAACAGCTCCATGAACTTTCCTTGTTCAGCCGGGCCTTCTCCTCTTCCTCGGCCTGCGCAGACCATGTAGGTGTTGGGACGGACGAAGGAAGCATAACACTATCGCGTTTCTTCAATTCGTTCTCCTTCTCGATCAAGTCCTTGCGCACGATTATCGCGGAAATCAGTGTATCAAATAGGTTCTTGACGCCTGTAAATGGGTAGATGATGTTGCGTCAGCGAATGAGGACCATGGGTAGATCGACCAACGCGTTGACGTCACAACGGACGCTGTAGACGAAGACTTACCAAAGTCGTCCTTCGCGGACACTTCGAACAGACTCATTCCTTTTTCCAGCCCCCATTCATGGTCATCCCAAGCTCCCTCGTCCTCGTCTTCTTCAGGAACGCTGTTACTGGATCCGTCTAGACCATCCTTGTACCCGCCGTTTCCCGTCTTGAGTCCAAAATGGCTTGCGAAGCGAGACGCAGTCAATGGCTGAGCCGATCGCTCCCGATCGCGTTCTATCAATTTCTGTCGGATAGGTGAGCCGGCAGCATTGGACGACTTTGCACGCCTGAGAGGCCCGCTCTCTACGGCATGTCCATTGCCGAAACTCCAGTTCGGCGTTTGACGCGGATAAGCAGTCGTAGAGCGTTTCAGCTCAGAAGGTCGCGGTAAGCTGCTGTCGTCAAGGGCTTTAGGGGCGAGTTGGCTTGGGGGGTTAGGTCTGGAGGTCGTGAAGGAAGTAAAGCGGGGACGCATGTATGACAAGGTGGAGGGTGGAGGCTGCTCAGGCTGAGGCGGCGGCGGTGGAGGCGGGAACCAACGAGCCAGGGATAAACGGACTATATCCGAGGTCACCTGGCGATTGCGATGGAGATCCGCTTTTGCGCCCACAATGTAGATAATCAAATCAGAGGAGCAGTTCTTTTTGAGCTCTAAGCATGGAAAACGTTAGCCAGTCGTCGCATATAGTATGGAGAAGAAGAGTGGAGCGAAAATAAATAACTTGGCGAGCGGAACAATTACAGTATGATAGCATGGAACTGAACCTGTCACTTACCTTCGAGCCACCCACGGACGGCATCGAATGAAGAGACGTTAGTGATATCGTAGAGTAAAAGAGCGGCGTTTGCACCGCGATAATACATTGGAGCCTGTCAGTCAATTATCAGTAAAACGTTATTCATATCGGGAATGCGGTGATGCCAGAGCGCCAAATTTTGCGGACACCTTGTCCGCATTGCCGAGCAATGAGATACGAACCATGCTCCTGAATCGTTCTTGGCCTGCGGTGTCCCATAGTTGAAGGCGAACCTTTAACCCATCGACAAAGACTTTCTTGGTGACGAAGAATGCGCCAGTAGTGGAGGTGGTGTTTCTGGGGTCGAACTTGTTTTGGGTGTATCGCTGTAGCAGACTGGTCTTCCCCACACCTGTTCAAACCGTCAGCCAACCGAAAATTCGTTACACGACGAGCATAATTCAGGACACAGGAAGCAGACTGACCAGTATTGCCCATTACGACTATCTTAGCGTCAATGGAGTGGGAATCGTAGGAGTAACGGGGCTTGCTATAGCCGTCGAGAGGGGCATAATCTAAGGAGGACATTGAGGAAGTAGGAAGTGAGCGACGCGCGCTGTGGGCAGGCGTGGCAAGGACGCCGTGAATATAAGAGAGCGAAAGGAAGGGGAAGAAGAGGAAAGAGACAAAGCGAGTAGCCAGAGGGTACTTAAGAAGCTCAGGCCTGAGTTAGGAGTCTCCGTGGTCGAAGCGGGATGCGAATTGAATTCAACGAATCTCAAGTCACGTGCACTCATAGCTCGCCGTCGGATCGAATGCCGGGCCGTTGATTTGACTCCGCTGCCCCTTCAGATGGGCGTCTCCGGCGCTCAAGAGTTAGAGTAACAAAGTCACTTGGTCCAGTTTCAATCCGCACAGCACTCAGCACGGCGCAGCGTTTGACGAACCACACGCACGCAGATATACATATTAGGCATGAAACCTTCATTTTGAGATGACAACATGGATGCTACTAGTCCTGATACCAGGCACATAACACATGATAACAAAATGCCTATGATCCAATCGTACCCATCTACTCTGCAGCCGCAGTGACAGCGGGAACAGGGGGAAACTCAAACACAACGTCTTTCCCAGTTAACCGGCGATACACGGATGAGAATGAGTCAAGCTTGTACTCAAGTGATGTAGCATCCTTCGAGTCAAGGAAGCTATTCCATAACAGTGTCAGAACCGGTCTAGGTGGGCACACCAGCATCACAAACACCATACTCACACTTTGAGGAGCTTTGACCCGTCCACAGCGAAGCGTGTGCGCTTACCGACAATCTCAGTCGGGAAGACGAGATCCTCGAGGAGCTTTTCGTGGACGTTCGTCAATGTCCTGCTACGCGGACGCTTTTGCTTTACACGCGAGGTACGAGTTGGCTTGCGGAGGATACGGCGCTGACCAATGAAAACAACATGTCGATCGGAGAACTTTTTCTCAAGTTCACGAGTGAGCCTTGTCAGAAAATTCCTTCAGTACTTCGGAGCACTACGCTTTCCTGCAAATGGGACGCACCTGGCCTGGACCTTATGGAACGCCTTGAGCTGAGGTACGGGAACGAATACTACGATGGCCTTCTTGCCACCACGAACGTCAACTTCACGTGCAGCCGAGATCTGAAGGGGGCGCAGCTCTGTCTTCAACTCGGGTACGTTGTTCTCCAAGTCGATGAGAGCTTGGGCAACAGACGTCTCGGTCTCGTCTGGTGGTGTTACGGGCGCGTTTGCAATGCGCAAAAATTTGTGTTGGACGGACATGGTGAACACTGTAGAGTTAAGGATAGGTGATATCGTCAGCTCAATCCAATCTCATGAGTTGCAATCCAGTCGTTTCCCGACCACTCTTCCACGTCCTATCGTTCCAAACGGATTCAATCCGTCCACAATCACATCCTAATATCCACAATGCAATGAAAAGTACTGACCTGCTCACCAAAGACACGATTTTGACGTTGTGAAGTGGCGGACCAAGCGTTCATCTGTCGACGCGCGTGACAAATGGTGCCTTGGTCGCCTCTTCGATTCAGCTTCCGGACTATTTTCTCTGTGCTCAAAGAATTAATTAGTGATTACAGTCCAATTCATCAACAATTCTAACATCATATACGTGATGCATAGGTTTCTTATGATGGAGACAGGATTTCAGTGAGCTGATCTCCGCATCAAATTGAATGATATATTGCCGCGATGCGCATGATTCATTCACCTATTCTATCGTGAATTGCGGTGAACAGGATGAGAGTGTAAGCGCATCGTTGGACTTCTACTTTCTGTCCAAATCGACCTACTATATGGTCCTTATAAGAAAGCTAGTGTAGGTTTAACGGAACTTGCTTAGCAGAGAGAAGGATCAGAACCAAAGTTGAATCTTAATTTCCCCGTTGCTAAGAACGTATCCGAAACCTAAAATGAACCTGCAAAATAAAGCCCGGGATATTTTTGATTCGATCATGGGAATTAAGAAGCATCAGAGAAGGTCGTGCCCAGTCGTCCCAATCAGCTGCGTCGGCGAACAGAATAGCTATGGCATATGAGAGTTGTACTTTTACTATGAGGGAAGGCGAGCCAGGATGATCAAGGGCTAAACGAGCGAACGGAACCTTCCTGATCTGGCATACGAGGTGATTAGTTTTTATATTAGGCATTCTATAAAGAAGTCCGTTCCATTTTTCAGTCCACTCCCGACCCTTGTCTTGCCCAATGCCATTGTCCTGTCCGCGCTAGCTTTCCTCTCTTTCTCTTCCACATTCCCGTTATCATCCAGCTTATTCTTTCATCCATCATCTTCCTTCCTTCATCACCGCGTCGCCGACGCGACCTGCTTCACTCAATGCCGTTCATTGACTTTGTCTCCAAGGATGACCGCGTCTCACTCTGGTACACTTCAAACAGTCCAAAGGGTGGTGCAAGCGACTGTGACCCAGGAAAGCCCTACGTACTCATGCATGTCCTTCTCATCCTTTTCTTCTACTCATGCCACTAATTCTGCTCTGGTTATTGCTAGGCTGCACCCTCTCTTCCTCGACTCGACGTGGCTCACAAACCAGTTCGAGGACCCGCGTCTTACTTCGCGCTTCAACCTCATTGCTTTCGACATGCGGTGCTCAGGTCGAAGCACTGCGCGTCCGAGCGGAGCGCACGATACTTGGGTGGACGCCGCGGACCTAGCTTTTGCGCTTATGGTACGTACCACGCATGCTCAACGCGTTGCACCCTTGCATCGTGTTATTGCATATTGTTCGATACACTTCAACGCATATGCCTAACATAACTCCTTCTCCATTACCTGTTCTCCGTCCTTTTCCTTCTTCCATTGCTCTAGACACTTGGGCTTCCGCCAGTTCATATTCTGGCCGTTGAGAACATCTCGGTGAATGCGGCCCTTCGGTTAGCGGCCCTGTAAGTGGATCATCCTCCTTACGTCTTTTGTTGGCACCCACGCTTGGTTACAATTCTGATGGTGCTACCGAAATAGATTCCCGGAGCTATGCCTCAGTTTGACACTTGTCAACGTACCTCCACCAACCGAGTCAGTCTTCTTTGTCTATATGCTTCATCTGAGTAATACTTAGTTGCATCCCAGACTCGAATGGGTGTTTGAGACGTATGGAGAACTTCTTAGCCTCTGGTGCCACCCTCAGGACCTCGACGAATATGAGCATGCACTATTGGAAATGACTACATATTTCCTTGGAAAGGTATTCTTGGCCTGGGATCTTCCTGCTTTCCCGTTGTGTTTCTCACACAATGTCGTTTTCTCAAGGATCCGACACCGGAACTCAAGGACGAACTTATTGCCTACTGGTCAACGCAATATCCTTCATGGCGACGTTCGCGAGTCTACGAACTTTTTCACTGTGTTCTCAACGTAGGTTTTCTTCCATTTCAACGACTGCCGAGACATTCGACTTTACCGTCTTTTTCGGACAGCGGGTACCATTGTCGGAATCTATTCTTGCATGCATCACACAGCCAACCCTGATCATCCAGGTATCGAACACATTTGCCTTGATGAAACGAGATCTGAAGCGGCTAACTTTGTGATTTGATTGTCTCTTTTGATAGTCAGACAAGACGGACATAAATCCCGTCAAATACGCAGACAAGCTAGCAACCAACCTACTGAATGCGGAGGGGAAAGCACGTGTGCATATTATTAGGGGTGAGTCCCAGAGCTTCGGACGCGTTTATCAGTTGATTTTAAACTACATTGCTACGCACGGCTGATGCCAACCTCTGTATTCGCCTGTCTTCATCTTGTGTTACCAAGAATCATGATTTGGTTGATTGACGCTGTTTCATTGTTTTTTCTTTAATCAGGTTCTCCGGAATATGTGACAGTTGTCCCGACCTGTGCAACCATCGTCAACCGAGTCTTCGCCGAATTTCTCTCACGACATCCTCGACCACATGTACCATCTCGACCGCACGCTATTTCGGCAACAAAGAGGCGGGAGAGGTTTCAGGAAGCGTTAGTAAAACTGAGCGAGCTCATGGACGAACCAACTATCGCTGCCCGCGATCCAATGAGTCCGCTGAGCTTTTCGTGTGTGACGCCCGAGGTTCTGCAGAGTCAGAACGACGTATTGAGGAGACAAATGTTTGACGAACACAAAGCATTCTCCCCGCTTGGAATGGATGGGCGTCCGCGCCGGAGGCAAGTACCTGTCCTCAGTCATCATCTTCAGTTGCCTGAGATAGCTTGAAAATTGACATTACAAGTGATGCTTTTCAGGTTCTCCGAGCGTTACGACGATCACTGGTTCCAAGCTGAAAAGGACGAAGACACTGCCAAACGTTCGTGCCAGTTTTTCTTTCCTCGTCAATCAGGATGATTATCTCAACTGCTGATGATTTTCTAGCCACGAATCTCAACAAAGAGGAAAAGCTCAAAGCTCTGGAAAATCTCGTCACGCAGACAGAAGTAAACTCCGCATCGTCAAATAAGGGTGGGACGTACCTCTCCGCTCAGGAACCTGTGTCAAGCGAGGTTGCGCGCTCAGGCCGACTGCGACGCTCGACAATTTCCAAGCACGTTGTTGAGAAGGCAACTATTGGTGGATCAAGCAGCAACTTTGCACCTACGTTGATTTCAAATACCCTGCATATGAGCAAGTTGCGGTTCTGAGCTTCGAACACCCCTTCTTTATCTGTTCCGACTTGGTCGGCTGCATCCCATTTCTCCTTTTTATTCCAGTCGCTTTCCGGGAGTTCAAACATCATTACTTTATTCGTTTCGATTGCTCGTTTCATCATGGAGGTCCGATTGCATGGTACTATTCTTCATCCTTCATTCATGGTATTCGACTTTTCTACTCTTTTCGCCTGGCTTCTCCCTTCCCTTCTCGCCACAAGCCGACTCCCTGAACTCCTCTCTACTCAACCTGCATGGCAGAACGATTTCTCACACTTTCCACCCCTTCTTTACTGGTTACACACTGGTTTTGGGAACTTCTAACGTATCTACATTACGCTCAGATTATTCTTCCTAACGAACTCTTATACTCGCCATACGATTCCCTTTCATTCAATTTTACTTCGGTCTATTCTTCACGTCCTTCCACCTCACCTTTTTACCCTAGACGAAATTTCAATTCTTACGATTATCACTCCTAGGAAACTCCAACGTGTATCGTGTGTACTGTACAGACAAGCCGTAGCATATGGTCTTCGGCTTTAAAATGTTAATATCCCTCCTCCTTCGAATAAACATTAGAAAATAGATGCTTTCATCGTTTTGACACAAATTCAATGTTGCGTTGCTTACGATTACGACGAGCTGTGATTGGTCAGCTTACATGAGCGGACTTGACCAACGCGTCCAGAATTTCTTCCCTAATGGTCAACACAGCACGAAGATACAAAGCTGTAGATACATCCGTGCTTTCTTCCTCAAGAGCGGGCTCGCTCTGGCAGTAGACGTAATTAAAGTCTTGTCGGTGCGCCCTAGACATTCAGACTGGTGGTTGCAGTGAATGAAAAGGAAAAGAAGAAGTGGGAATAGGATTGTGGTGAGTCGATAGTTTTCTCGATTCGCCAGCTGGCATGCACAATACTCACCTTCAGTACTCTAACTCATATTATTCATTCCGACTCTATCTGACTACAGGATGGTCAAACGACTAGAAGTTGATGCTCAAAGCGTCCTCATCGGGCATCGTACGCGTCGTTTTCAAGAAGCGTCTTCACGAACACAGTCTGCCACTTTTATTAACGGGAACAGGAATAGGAAAACAGCGCGTCGTTATCGCCCCTTCGTTGACACTCCCATTCTTATGTCCTTCGTATCCTTTTTACGTGCAGACTCGTGCTGCGAGCTCAAGTCGATTCGCGTCGAGGTTCTTTGCTCCCCTGGAGAGCGTTACGAGTCCAGTTATAGATGGAGAAACTGCGATACAGCCCACGAACGAAGAAGAGATAGAGGGAAGACTTTTGTCTCCCGACATAGAGACTACACCTACGACACAAGACGAAGAACCACTACGCCGGATGAGGTATTATTATTTGCCATGGGCGCGTCTTCCCGCTCACGTTGCAGAACGCGAGGGAGGAGGAGGAGGTCGGAAGAAACAGACCGGGGGGATGGTAGAGTGGACTGGCAAGAGCGGAAAGATGAGGCTGAGAGGTACTTCGGAGAAACGGCGCGAAGTCGTAGATGCAAAGGCAGGGGCTCGGAGGAAACGAAAACGCGACAAGTTACAAAAAGTAAAGAGAATGGATATTGTGGAGTCAGTCGAAGAAACCGACTGCGATTCTGTAGAGTCCAGAGACTTTCAGATACCCGAAGAAGGATTAGAAGACCAACAACGTGGCCCCGTTTCCTACGACAGCATAATCCCGAAGGACGTCCAAGTAGAAGACCTCTCTGTCGAACAACTACGCGCAATAATACTGAACAAGGACGCAGATCTCATGGGACTTGTCTGGGACGCGTACCACCGACTCATTACCCTCGAGACGGACGACGATTATCAAGGCGGACGCACGCAAGGTGCAGAACACGGCGGCAACAGTCTTGTAGGACTCGACCTCCTCATCACACTCGCCAACAGGCTGATCATGCGGCGCAAACACAAACACAAAAATGCACACGAGATATTTCTCCGCTTACTTTCCGTGTATGCTCGGCTACGCCTTGAACGCGCAATCGGGGGCGGAGTTCCCTACTTAAAGACAGCGGAATGGAATTGTCTTATCCATTTTGCTGGGACAGGATTGCGTGGTAAGGCCTCCCTTGAAGCATACAACGCGTCATTGGATGTATACGATGATATGCTACGTGGTATGAAAGAAGCGCGCACTGCCGGATCGGAAGCCCTCCTGCCCGAGATCGAGCCCGATATCTATACCTATACGACTTTACTTAGTATTGCGCTGCGAACAGGACACCAACCTGCTATCGACCATGCTATGAAGCTCCTTCAAGACTCTGGAAAGGAACCGACACGAATTACGCATCTGTGTATGGTTCGACATCGGTATAGAGTTGACGGCCTTGCTGGGGTGCGGGCTTTGTTGTCCTTGATGAAGCCGGAGGATATTAATGTGGATGGCATTAGTGCGTATATGGTATGCGCTGGGGATGAGGGTAATTTGGACGCTGTGCAAAATATCTACAATGCGCTCAGAGGGAATGTTGAGGTGCATGAAGACGGGACGTTCGGACCTCTTAGTTCAATTGGCAAGACCTCGGAAGACAGTATTTCTGAGAATTCCACAAAAGATGACTCTGAGAAATACATCACAGTCGAAGGCATCCGCCTTCCACGCTCTCTAGTCCCTTCAGCAGCGATATACAGCTACGCCATTCAAATTTTCGCCTACTACGGACATCTTTCTAATGCTTTGGAAGTCTTCATGGATATGCTCGCTACTCGTCGACCCTCACGCGGCCTAAGACGAATTGGAGATGAAGTGCGAGGAGGAGGGTTCTACCGACCCAGTTTTGCGGTGTTCCGAGGTCTGTTCCTTGGATTCGCTAGACATGCGTGTAGGACAGACAAGTCCTTTCTTATATCCACCTCTACCACCATCGAAGACACTTCCGACGACGCAACAACACCCCTCGCTCGTCTCTATCAACGACCTGAATGGAACTGGGACCGTTTCACTATCATCCTCGACATATTCCTCGAATACGGAGATACTTCTCATTCTCAAATGCCACACCAGCACCAGCACCACCACCGACACTCACATCAGCAGCAGCATAATTGGAAGAGAGGTATGAGCCCGCCGAGTGAGAGAATGATATTTTGGATTATGACTGCCACGAGGCGGTTGACTGGTGGGGATGAGGCAATTCTGAGAGATGTTTGGAGGAAGCTGAATGAGAGGTGGTTGATTAGGAAAGGAGGGAGGTTGATGGGGTTAGATGCCAAGTATGGGGATTTGGGACGACGAGGGAGAGGGGAGCAGCAAGGGCGAGGAGAGGGAGAGGGACGAGTGGGAATGGGAGGGGGGATGTGATTGATGCTGAGAGGGGTTGTTAGACGCTGAGAGGGGTCGTTTAGAACATCACATCATATCTCTTCGACATTGCCTCTGTGAAGCGAAAGAAAGTTGAATTGTTTATATCTAAATGCAATTGATCGTACAAACTACAAAGCGTTCTTCGTTGATACATTCAATGGTCCAACCCATTGATCTCAAGTCCCAAACTTAAAACAAGAAAAAATAATACTCATCAGCGATGCTCGTCCATATCTATCCGCCCCACCACTACTATCACCATCACCATTAGCAGATAGTCAACATTCAACTTCTGCACCTCTCTCCTTCCTCCACTGAACATACTCCTCATAAGTAACCGAAGCTTTACTACTCTGATACCTCCTCAAATTAACACTTCTCCTCAAATCCTCCGTAATCCGTCCTTCCCAACCAGCTTTGCGTATAGCACTATCAACAGCATCTAGATGATCCCATCCTTGTTCAGGCATTACGTCGGGTAAGTACGTTGCTGTTAATGGTCGACGTGGGATTCTGTTGTAACTGTGGTTGGATCGACTGTATTGTGCTGAGGGTGTTGGAGAAGGTGTGGCGGAGGAGTCGGCTACGATACCTGAGAGAGCTGGGTGTTGGAAGGAGATGCGGATTCCGTGGATTCCGATTGTCCAGTCCTTGTAGGAAGAAGCGTCCTCGAAGTCCGTTAGCAGCGAGATTCTACATGATATGTTTGCACCGCGGATATAGAATTCGATTCGATTCGATTCGACAGCCATCATGGAACGTGTAGACGCGTATGTGTATGTGGCCGAGAAGTAACCCTTCATGTAGTCAATCCAAACACCCAAAACAAACAAGCATCAAGATGAAAAATGTAAAGAGACGTACGCGCATTCGAGATTAGGCAATTCACGAGCTTCGATAGGAGCGAAGCGCGAATCTTTGAATGCGGAAATGAGAGCGTATTCGGCTAGACCGTCGTGTAAGTCCTGAGGTTCGAACGTCCCGATACATCCACGGAGGCGAGACGGTCGTCCTGGACGTGTGGATCGTGTACTCCAGGTTACGAATAACGGGCTATTCGGCGGCCGCAGGAGAAGCGTCGATACGTCGATACGTCGATGCGGAGTTCGAGATGAGATGGTAATGGTAATGGTAAGATATTGTCCTTTCCTTTCGTATAGATTTGAAATGATGATGATGTACTTACTATTTCTCATCTGGGAATTCTGGTTCAACATGTTGAGCACCCGTAAGAGCACAATACAACGCATCAAAGGCGTGGAAACAATGTTCAGGCGTGGCGGTTTTATTCTCTATGAAGTCTTCGACTTTTCCCGGTTCTGCGATGGAGTCTTGGATTGGATGGATGATTGGGATCGCGTTGACTGTTGGTATTGTGGTCGAAGTTGTGGTTGTGGTCGAGGATGGGATGGGAGCAGCCTTCGTCTCGGGCGCTGAAGAACCAAAGAGCGTCATTGACTCGAAGTCAAACTCGAGCTCGAGGGGAGGAAGGACGGAGAGTGAGGAAACGAGTCAGAGAGACGAAGAGACGAGGGGAAGAGGGGATGAAGCTGCGCCTGAAGGAAAGATGGACTAACTCGCGTCGATCGTATAAATACTTATCTCTACTCATCAGATACATATGATTACGGACCGCATTTAGTCACCTCCGTTTATTTGCTGGCACTGAAACACGCATGTTTATCTCTTCTCTTATTGGTGCACATGGCATAGAACATGAAGAATATGGGAAAAGGACATCATAAAAGATAACATGCTTGTACAGCGGGAAATGTATAGTGATGAAAGAAAAGACGAGATTAATCCCGTGCCTTGAGTGGCCCGAGGAATGCTGCCTTTTCCTCGAACGTCTGGAACGCTCCGTGCTATACACATACAAAGTATCGCATTAGGTGGTTGTTTAAAAATAGAAAGGCACTTTGAATACGTACGCCGAACTTCGAAGAAGTGTCGATGAATTTGAGAGTAACCTTCTCGAGATCCCGACGAGAGGTGTGTGTCATGAGCGACTTGCGTAACGTAATGACACGCTTCTTGGTACCCGGAATAGAGCCCTTGAGTATGAGGAAGTCGTTCTTGACGATACCGTAGTGCGGGAAACCCCCCATGGGCGTGATGGTCTTCTTCGTTGCATCGGTTTCGGTCGTTGCGTTTCCATCGTCGTCACCCTTACCGACACGGTAAATCTTTTTGTTCATTTCGGTACGGTGGTGGTAGCCGTCTAATGGCAATGGGTCAATAAGATGCGAATAAGAATTGAAGTAAACAACACCCACTTTGACCAGCACGCGCAACGGAGAACATGACCTTGGACGGATGCCATGCACCGATACAAGCAACTTTACGAAGACCTTTGTGGGTCTTACGAGGAAGCTTCTTCGTACCCCAACGGGCCGTAACACCCTCGAATCCATGTCCCTTCGTAACAGCAATAACATCGATCACCTCATCCTGCTCAAATACCGTGTCGATAGAAACAGGCTTCTCGAACAGACCATGTGCGAATTCGACTTTATCTGCTACGGAGCCACCGTTAACTTGGATCTCCATAAGGTGAGCCTTCTTTTGTTTGAGACCGGTCTTGCGAATTTGAGTGTGCGCGAGAACACGGACAACAGTGCAGTATTTGCGAACACGCTCAAGTTCACGAGCAACGGACTTGCCACCATCCTCAGCGTGCTTCTTCGCGTAACGCGTGAAAGCCTTTTTCTTTGATCGGTACCAGTTCTTGTAGAATCGCCGTTTGACTTCGTCGGAGAGGTGGGAAGCCCAGACAGTTGTGAGTGTCCGAAGACCACGGGGAGTCTCGACGTAACCGACGATTCCGACAACAATCAATGGAGGTGTCTCGACGATACTAACAGCTTCAACGATTTCGCGTTTATTCATCTCTGTAGCGCAAGCATTTAGCATGAGTACTGGTGAGTTGAGGAGAGAAAGTACGCACTAGATCCAGGACGGTCAAGGTCACGAACAATGTGGGTCATACCCGCCTTGTAGCCCATGTAGGCTGTAAGGTGCACGGGTTTCTTGGGGTCATCCTTGGGGAAAGACTTGACTTTTCCACGGTGACGAGCAGCACGCTTGCGGGGCAGGAAGCCCAGGGAGCCGTGACGGGGAGCCTCGTACTATCATCGTACTTTCAGCATCTCTTTCATTTCATAGACTTCAATTTCATACAGACCTTACGGTGACTAGAAAGCACTCAGTCAGCCACGAATACACGCCCGTTGAATGAGAGATCGTACCTCATTTTTTGTGTCTTGAGGTTAGTCGATGTTGCTGCCTGCGCTGTCCTCACTAAAAGTTGAGGTCGTCAATCCTGACATGACCAAATTCGGAAATGTGCTGTATAGTTGCTCGTCCGTAGCTCGGCAATTCCCGCTCTTTCTCTCTACCCAGTGACCTGATTATGAGCTTTACGAATATCAATGCAAGTTATCCTATCCTTAGATCTGACTATATCGTTGAATCTCATGAAAAATGATCTGACCATAGGATCCTGCAGGCGTATCTGCTCTTCTAGAACAGCTTCGGTCCTCCCAGGCATGGTCCGATTTACAAGCTCAGCAGAACGTACAGACTTTACCACCAATAAAATCTTCGTCCACAGATGAGCCAGGAAACGGGACAAATTCCTCGGTCGCTAGCCTGCTTTCTCAGCTCAACCCTGCGTCTATGCCTAGACCAAGCTATGTTCCTTCTGCGCAGCCCGCCTCATCTGTGGCGTCTGCTTCGCAATCCAAGGCCCCTACGAGTCCTGTGAAAGATGTTCGCAATTACACGTTCCAGCAAGCCCTGCCTCATCTCGCTCAGCTTTCTGATAAACCTGAGTTTGTTGATACCGTCCTTAAGGTGGGGGTCATTCGAGATCTCAGTTCGCGATGGGTTGATGAAGACTATTCGTAAAAAGATACGGGGAGACCAGAATAGGTTGGAGAAACAGCTTTGGGAACAGCGACAAGCTTTGCAGGATAAACAAGCGGAGAAAGTAAAAATCGCAGTTACGAAGTGATTTATTTCCTTTACAAATATTCATGTTTGTTGTGCTTATACACTACCTGCTGCTTTCAGGGCGAATATGCTGGGCACTGGAATCTCAGAGCGAGAAGCGAATGTACGCGTTAAATCCGGTTCATCCCTATCCTGACGCCATTTGAGCTGAATATTGCTCACTCAGGCGATGCGACATGTCTTTGAGAATGAATTAAACAAGTTTGACCGTGAACGAGTCTTACCCGCGTGGGAAGCCCTAATCTCACGCCAACAAGTGGCACTTGAGAAACTTGGAGTCCCGGCTATGTTCGCAACTTCTGATAAGTCCGTTATGGAGGTGAGCAAGGGCTGCTACTAACCAAATTCGTGTCACAAACTGATTTGGTGTGGATCTTGAATATGAAGCGGCAGCGACGGATAATGCAGGTTTTGGAAGGGATTGTTGGTTCGGGAGATAGCACAGGTGGTGGATAATGGGCTGGCTGGCACCTTTGTTCTCTTCACATGACCTTCCAGTTGGGCCGTCAGGATCCGACCGTATGTAACTATTATCGGTTCATCAACACTTTGTCTATCTGTCGGATTGATGCTCTCGAGGCGAATGTCTTGAATATGGAGTTGAATTTATATACCTGACTTGCCAAGTAGAAAGAACTCGGCACGCAAGAACAGGAAAGCCAGGAAGCGTGGCTGGGAAATTAGTATCGTTCGCTGCTTCGATTCTTCCGATAGACTTTTAGCTTTCAGAGTACGTTATCCAGACACTGAGCTGGAAAGCAAACCAGTTGTAAGTCGTTGATATTCGTGATTCTGAACAGTGGATTCAGCAAGCAAAGAGCAAACGTCGCCCAGAGTAAGAGGTGCCATAGGGGCGCTTGGCGCAAGACATGTGAGAACCGACAAGTTCTTATGGAAGCTTCTTCAGCCTGCCCTAAATGATTAGCGTCAACATATTTGTTTTGTTCCTGAGCCATTTACGGGAGGCGGACTTCCCCATCCAGCGCAGTCAATCTAATTTCAAGTGCTCGTCTCATCTTTGATGCCCGTCCACCCCCCCTTTCCTCTCTCCATCTCTATCGTTCACCTTTGGTAGAGGCGGGAGGCATCATGGGTCAGTTTGCGGACGGCATCCTCTACCTCGTAAAGAGACAAGCTAAGGAACAGGTTAGCCGTCTTACTCCTTGGTTCATTAACAGTGTAGCTAAGCATTGTTCGCCGCTAGGGAGGTATCATCTCTGGTGATAATCCTGCAGAATATGACGACAAAAACCCATTTCGACTATGGGTTATCCAAGCGTCTATAATCATCATATTCACTCAGCTGTTATCTCTCCTCCTCAGTCGTATGCGCCAGCCCCGCGTCATTGCAGAGGTTATTGGTGGTATCTTGCTTGGACCATCCGTCTTTGGTCAGATCGACGGTTTTACAGAGAACCTATTCCCGGAAGCATCACTTCCAATCCTTACTCTAACTGCCAATGTGGGATTGGTCTTCTTTCTCTTCTTGATTGGACTTGAGGTGGACACGAGTGTGATGAAGCATAATGCTCGTGAGGCAACCCTTATCAGTGCTGCTGGCCTGATTCTGCCGCTGGGACTCGGTGCTGCGCTCGCCGTCCCGGTATACAATACCTTTGTCGAGGTAAGTCATTCAATTAGCAATACCTTCTTGACGATGACTGATCTTTATATAGCCGTCCGTAAATTATGGATACTTTATTTTGTTCGTCGCTGTGGCAATAGGCATTACCGCCTTCCCCGTACTTTGCCGTATTCTTACAGAAACGCGCTTGCTCGACACACCAGTCGGTATTGTGACACTTGCTGCTGGTGTTGGCAACGATGTTATTGGTTGGGTTCTGCTCGCCCTGACAGTCGCACTCGTTAATGCATCATCTGGTCTCACCGCACTTTGGGTGCTCCTGGCTGGTGTTGCATGGGTACTCTTCATGATGTTCCCCGTTAAGTGGGCCTATAAGTGGCTCGCGCGAAGAACGGGCAGTCTTGAAGGCAACCATCCAAGCATGCTATTCATGACTGTTACCTTCCTTATGGTACTCATTTCGGCCTTCTTCACCGACATCATCGGCATCCACGCTATTTTTGGTTCGTTTTTTCTCATCATCACCATGTCCGACTTTTCTCAAGTGGCTGTTTTCACTTAGGTGGCTTCCTTGCCGGGCTCGTTGTTCCGAAAGGAAGATTTGCTATCTCTCTCGTGGAGAAGCTTGAAGATTTCGTATCACTCGTTTTCTTGCCCCTGGTAAATAATAATCCTTTTTCAACTTCTTCCAGGGATTAACTGAGAAATGTGCAGTATTTTGCACTGTCCGGGCTGAGGACCAACCTCAGTCTGCTTGATAACGGCGAGACATGGGGCTTCGTCGTCTTTATCTGCGTCATTGCTTTCGCTTCCAAGTTCTCTGGATGCTTTGCGGCTGCTAAATTAAGCGGTTTCAGCATCAGGGAATCTGGCGCAATCGGCACACTCATGAGTTGCAAGGGCCTCGTCGAGCTTATTGTCTTGAACGTCGGTTTCCAGGCAGGCATTCTGGATACACGGGTGTTCTCGATGTTCGTGTTGCATGCGATTGTTTTGACTTTTATTACGACACCGATCACACTTCTCTGGTACCCGGAGTCAAAGCGTACCCGATCTACCAAAGATCCTAGAGCTAAGCTTCCGGAAGGTGCACCGAGAGATTCGGAAACTCACCCGACCGACGATTCAATAAAGACCAAATTCGCAGTTGTTTTGAACAGAATTGAGCATCTCCCTTCGGTCATGATGCTCGCACAGTTGCTTCAGAACCCCGCGCCTTTCAAGCGTATATCGTCAGGCAGTACTAGCGCAAGCATCGAGAAGGCGGAGATGAATCCGACACCACCCATTCATCTGTCCGCTCTTCGGCTCGTTGAACTGACGGAGCGTACCTCGGCTGTACTTCGCTCGCAAGAATCAGCTGCCCTTGCAGCTGCGGACGCGCTTCTCGGTGTTGTTCGTGCATGCGGAAGGATGTATCGACTTGCTGTGTCGGGTGAATTATCCGTTGTGTCTCCCGATGGCTTTGCTCGAGAGGTTACGACTTTCGTAAGAGAACAGGCTGCACAGATGGTTGTGATTCCATGGTCACTCGCGCCTGCCACCGCTCCGGGCTCCGATGTGGAGGAACAGAACACATCCCTGGCAGTCCCTGGAACGACCGGATCTTACAATCCATTCGAGGGTTTCTTCTCGGCAAATTCGACTGTCGGCGCGGGTTCTGTTGTGTACTCTACATTTATCCGTAGAGTCTTTGCGGACTCGCCTTCCGATGTTGCGCTCGTTATTGACCGCGCATCCACTTCTCCCGACTCGTCATTATTTGGGGCAGCATCTGAATACGACGGACACCACTTATTCCTACCATTCTTTGGTGGACCAGATGATCGTCTTGCACTCGAGCTGCTCGTCCAGTTATGTGCGAATCCTACAGCATCTGCAACCGTAGTCCGCATCAACGTGACTGAGGATACTCCGAACGACGAGCAGGATGAAGCTGAGAGGACTGAAACGACGGATCAAGAGAAGGACATTACGGATCTTGCCAACTTTACCGTTGCCGGAACTGGTCTAACCACGACAGTAACTCATTATGGTGCCAACACGACTCAGACGCGTTTGCAGTCCGATACTGCAGATGACCTTGTATGGGCTCGTTACGCATCAAAAAATTCAAATACCCCCCTCTCCCCGTCTACACTCGATGCGTTGAGACGCATTAGCTTCGTCACTGCTTCTTCCTCACGTCCTTTGCATGAAGCGCTGAAGCGTTCTGCGGAGTTACCAGAGACAACTGTCATCGTCGGACGTGGACGACGCCTCGCACGTGAATCTCACCGCGCGGAACTAAAGAAGTTGTTGATTGCTTCTGGACACGCTGCTAAAGATGCGGGTGCTGCAGCTGGAGAGATGAGTCGTACAGTTGGAGATGTTGCTGCTGCATTCTTGCTTGTTCCACAGATTGATAGTGGTGGTGGGAATGATACAGCGAAACAGAATGCTGTGATTGTTGTACAGGCGTCGTTGCCGCGAGGACAAGCGGTGTAGGGTATATGCTTGGTATGATCTTAACGACTTGATTTCATGATTTTTCCTTCGTCTTTCCTGTTTGTATATCGTTGCATTGAATATCACAGCTTTATCTGTTTTCCTCACATTTGATGAGCTCGAGGTTTGGCATGTCTTTGGACCCATTGGTGTGTGCTGTTGGGATGTACGCCATAACACGGCAATGATAAACCGATTGGACTGTTAAGTTCCTCCGACAGGCTATGGGAACGGTGGCAACGCGAGGTCATTATTGGCCCAAGCTCCCTCAGCGTGGTACCTGGTACCAAGCGACATTACGACATCTCCTCTTCGTATGCCTTGTTTCGTAATCGTGATGCGAACATTAGTTCGCTTACACTTACTTCTCACTCACTGAAAGCACTAGATCTGTATATGTAAACACACGGTTGCTGCTAGATTAGGACAGTCCCAAAGTGTTGTTCATATCTGCGTGTTTTCTATTGAGTTGAACCAGTTCTTCGAATTTGACGAGTGTACCGCCGAAAATGTCTAGAGAGCTTGACACGCAATATGTTAGGTGTGGTTAGACAGTGAGAAGAAGGGATAACATACCTTCCGTAAGTCAAGTCTATTCGACCGTTCGAACGGCTATCAACTAGTTCAAGATCTGATATATCTTTCGCGCCACCGGCGTAAGTTGTGGGGATGGTTGTCCACTCGCCCAGACCTATTAAAACACGTAGCAGTCAATCATGATAAGTCATCCGGGAGTGCCAAGTTCCGCTCATGAGGCTTGGGGTATGGTGGAGGAATCGGGATGTAAGAGAGGCTTACGAGAAACGAGCTCATCGTCTATTCCCCTGCAGAGCCCTTCTACGTCGGCGGCGTGGATGAGGAATTCACTAATTTATAAACGTAGTTTGGATGAATAGGAGTAAGGTTGTGAGAAATGTATGTACCTGCAGTATTCTGACAGGAGGTCAAGTGTTTCTTTAGATACTTCCATGTCTGTGATGTCCTGCCACCTATTCATTGCAACGAGCCATTTGTTTTCTCTTCTTCGACAACTAGAAGGAATCTCGATCGTTAATATCAACCGTCGAGGTAATACTATATGCTCACCTGATGTCTACGACCAGCTTGTCTTTTCCGACGAGCTGACTTATCAATCGGAGTCGTTCAACAGAGAACTGAGCTGAGGGGAAGAGAAAGGAGGTCACGATGACCTTCAGATATCAAATTAGATACTAAGCTCAATTCAGATACCTATACCCCCGAGCCCACCTTGCTAGCACCATAACTGAGCCACTCCAGAGCATTCTTGTCCGTTATACCACCGCCTATCTGCAATCCACCTGAATTACGCGCATATAGTCAAGTCATCACATAATGTTTTATTAATTTTGAGTTTTGATACCGAATGGATTATAGCAAACGGACCTGGCCACGCCTCTAAAGCCTCCCTCGCAGCCGTATCGTTCCCCGGTCCTAATTTTATGACATGCCCTCCGACCAAGCTGTGCTCCTTATAAAGCCTTGCGAAGTGCGCGGGAGTCTCACTGAGGTCAAACCCCAACGTGATTTAGACTTGTTTCTGGGCCGAATGGAGGGAGTAAAATGGCATGCCTTGCTATGAAGTTCGTCTTGAGGGATGTTGGATCATCATTAGAGAGTGTGCCTCCAACTATTTGTTTTACTTTTCCGTCGTGCAGATCGATACATGGACGGAATACACTATGCCGCCGCCGTTCTTCTTGGGAGTCGCTCATGAAGTGAAAGACGACCGATTTTTGGTAAAGTTATTCAATTCTAGAGTTTCCCAATATGGCAGGCATGATCTTCGGTCGGATTTATCATTTGTGCTTGCCAATGTCCGACCCGCTCTCCGACGAGGACCTGATGACACAATTCTAGTTGTGTCAACTATGTAATACCGGTTATAGGGATATCGTTACATGGCGCCGAGATCAATGCTGCTTCATAGGATGGGGTTGCTAATCATGCCTCAGTCCGCCTTCAGCTGTGCAACCATCTTGCTCTTCTACGTCCAGGATGCCTGCATCGCGAAGGGGACAGAGAGGCAAGGATACTATCGAGGTTCGTCCCGGAGAATTCTGCTCAGTTGCATCCGAGTTTATGTTGACGTAGGGACCTAGATACGCCGAGCTAGAGGTGAAATTGCCTGTGCAGAATGCCGGAGGTGAGAAGCTGGTTCAATTTTGTGCAGGTCGCCTACTTACTGGACCACTTTAGACATAAGTTGAAATGCAACAGAGTTGTATGTGTTGTTCAGTTGGGCTTACTTGTTGGGTCTTCATTTCGTGCATCAACTGCAGATACCATGTAGCACATGCATACGAAAAGGATGCGAAGACATCTGTCCCAATGGTTTGCCGTCTGACAAAGCTCCGCGTATCAGAGCTTCTCATTCTGCAATGATTCATAGGAACATTGTCACCCGCCTATGGCCAAGTGGTCCGCAACAACTCACGAGTTTCGGACTTACAGACGCAGAGGCTCACACATATGACCAAAAGAATCCGACAACTTGAAGATGCTCTGCAGATTGCACATAGTGCCGTATCTGCGATAACCCATCCGCTGCTTACCGATGACCTATTGAAGATAAAACACCTGATCGATCCCCCGGAAGTGAAGTCAGAAGAGGACGCTTCTGATGAGGATACAATAGATTCGGTTGGGACGTTGGCCATGCTAGGTCGTGGAATAGAGTCTTATGTGGGCACAGATGTGGGTTTCTGTCCTTCCGTATTTTATATTGCAGCTTTTTTGACTCGTTTTACAGGAACTCACTCTTGTGCGTGCACTGATATATCCCGATGGGTCATACCTAACAACATTCAGAACTTCTATGGATCCGCAGAAGCGATACACTTCAAAATGGTGGACTCGGGACCTCCTTCACCCACATTCCGCCCCAACGAAACCTTTCCCTTCAAGCCTCTGTACCTCCCAGCTCGGGAGATCTGGGTACAGATTGAAGAAAAGCTTCCCTCATTTGAGCGAGCATCAGCACTGATTGAAGCGTACCTTGAGAACATATCATGGCTCGTTAGGATTGTGGATCGGGCTCAAATCATAGAAGACCTTATGCCAAAGATCTATCGACGACGACAGGCCAAGAACGGAAGTATACCTAACGAGGTACACCATACAGATCCTCATATGCTCGCTCTGCTACTGGCGGTATTTGCCTGCGGTGCTATCGCAGATCTGACTCTTCCTCCGATGAACGAGGAAGCCAATTTATACTACCATTTAGCTTGGACGGCCATCAGCCTTAGATCCGTTTTTGATGGCTCCAGCATACATACCGTACAGGCTCTAGGGGTCCTTGGAATCTTTGATACTTTCACCTGCCGTAAGAAATCGCTTGAAGGGACGTGGAAGATGATCAGTTTTTGCATATCTCTTGCTGCCAGTGTGAGTCTCTCGTCGAACTTGAAGCATATGTGTTCTGATTCGTCGGATAGATTGGCTTGCGTGAGTGTGTAATGAGTAACTCATTCTGGTGGTTTCTGAAAGTTTGTCTCCGAGATAGACAGAGATCCAGCCCACTTCAAGCTCCCGCCAAAGCAAGTCCAGCGAAGAAGACAAGTATTTTGGGAGATTCATACAATGGAAGTCTGGAAAGTACGCTATCTCTGGTATCACTGTGTCGCACGCTCTAACACTATATTGAGAGCATCGGATCTGGAAGGCCAATGTCGCTTCTCCCGTCCTTCGTCGACTGCGAGCTTCCCGAGGATACGGACGTTACAGTCAATGAAGATGGAACAACGATACCAAGTGGTACGTCCTTTCTCTCTGTCTTCGCTATCTTTTAGTTGATATCTGATCCTGCCTGACAGTTTGGGCAATCCGATGCCACTTTTTAAAAGACATTATGACCGAAGTAGTCGAGAAACTGGGCTCAGTCCGCTCGTTGAAGTACTCCGAGATTTTGCACCTAGATCAGAAGATTCGCAATTTTGGACTGGAAGAGGCTGTAATTCAAGCTGCGAACAATAGCATCCGGGATGGAAGCGTACGAAATACCTTGACACGGTTCTTGCTGGTTCTACTGAAAGACGCATGTGAGCTAGCTTCTTGTTACCGCTCGATGCTATCTGTACTCACCACAACATGGTAGCTTTGCTTCTCCTGCATCGTAATTTCTTCGTGCGTGCACTAGCCGAAAACCCCACGAATCCAACGCAAAGCCATTTTGCGCCTTCCTTCCTGGCCACCTACCGTAGCGCGGTAACGATATTACGGGCACTACGGGAACTATTCCAGTCTTCTGCACACTTTATTGTGAGGGTTTGGCCAGTGTGGGCGCATGCACTTTCTGCTAGTGTAATGCTAGGCTCGGTCGCTGCGTGTGGGACGACGTCTGCGCTCGCACCTCAGGCATTTACCGAGTTCAATCTGTCTATTGAGTTGCTTGAGAAAGTTCAGATGCATTCGCTTGTCAAGGACATGATGGTGCGTCTCATACTTTCCTTCCCGAATCCTTATAAATTGATAAACCATATCAGCCTACGGTGCTACGTTTGCGGGACCGAGCGTATCAAGCACTGACTAAGCACGGGAATGATGTCCAAACTCCTCAACGTCTACGGTCGAGCCATCCACATTCAACCGAAGATGAAAAGGGTCGCAGCGTCCTGAGTAGCACTGGCAGGGCTCTTCAAAAGGGCAAGGAAGGTCGCTTTGGTGGATCACATTCCGCCGCCCTTGGTTATCCAGAGGCCACAGATCGATCAGTCACACCACCCTCGGAAAGGTGCTCCGAAGCTTCAGAGGTTCCATACTGCTCGTCAGAATTCCTCTCGCACGTGCATACTCCACTCACAGATGGATCGTACAGCAGTTCATCGAAATGCACTCAGGAGAGTCTAGCTGACAACAATACCCCTCATACGCCGACTCACTCTACAGGAGCGCTATCTACCCCCAATCTGGTGGACGATACACGGGAGTTATTCCAGCCATCTCCTCAGTCTATCGTTACGCAACAAGCCTTGGAGAATCTGCGCACAGTCTCGATTAGCCAGGGCGAGTTTCAACCTATATCAGATGCCCTTTCTCATGGCAAGCAAGTCCAACCACAGGAGCACCCAACTTTGCAGGCATCTACATCCGAACGGCAACGTTGTGACCGAGGATTCGGCAAACCCCAGCATCCTCACTCGGACTCGTCACTTGAGACAACCAGCTTTTCAACGCTATCTAATTCCGCTTTCCCCTTGGATCTCGGAAAAGATGGTCAGAACGAAATGCAAATTGATCCAAGCATTTTCTCCTTTGATTTCGACTCCCTACCAATGCTCGACACGGACTTTGACGTGAGCTTCAATATGCGTGCTTCGACGGGAGACGAGAGCATCCTTCCATTCATACCGGATGACCTAGCAGCGTGTCGCAGTATTTTCCAGGATTCGCGTTTTTTTGGAAACTGTGATACTACTTCGGACAACGAAATTTGTGGAAATATTTGAAGCCGTACTGTCGCAACTGTCCGTTTATCGTTTGTTTCATTTGGATATGATACCTTTGGTATAATAGAATATGTACTGATATAAACATACATCGTGTCTATAGTAGGCAATGAGCAATGACTA
Organism: Inonotus obliquus; assembly: GCA_032164295.1. Lineage (NCBI taxonomy): Eukaryota > Fungi > Basidiomycota > Agaricomycetes > Hymenochaetales > Hymenochaetaceae > Inonotus > Inonotus obliquus. The sequence goes on from JAJHTX010000004.1 coordinate 2,273,005, forward strand.
GATAAACAAAAGTCTTGAAATTAGAGAGATTAATATACGCGATATGATGTTGTACTTCGCAGCCTAAACTAACTGTACTATACAGCGGACAAACTGCGTGACTAAAAATCAGTATACACTATTTCAGATTAAGGTGTTATTGTAATCCGTGTTCTTCTCGTAAGTCGATGGGTGAGAGGGTATACCAAAAGAGATTCTGTGTAAATAGAAGCAAATGCGATCAGAATAACCTGGTTTGCTAGATGCAGAGTCTGATCCCTCCGTCCTCTAATTCTTTGTTTCGCCTGCCCTTATCCAGGCAATCACTCTGTCGAGTCCTGGTCCGCCGAGAAGCAGTGCCTGCCCATGTCGTCCATTGGGGTCGAAGTAAAGGCCTTCTTTGACACCGTGAGACACCAGATACTTCTTGACTCGCTAGAAATCTGTTAGCGGGGCATGATAACGATTACAGAATTCACCCACCTCAGCATCAAGGATAGAATCCTTGCCTCCAAGTAGGAACAAACTATGGGCAGGATCGCACGCCTTCGGAATTTCCTCAAACCAAAGAGTGTTACTTAGCCAATCGAAATGCCGCAGGAGGAGATTCGCAACGCCCAGCTCGGTCCCTACGAAGTAGCGGATCAAAAGCTCCAACCCGGTCGTACAGGTTCGATAAAAGAAGTTATAGCACACGTCGCCCTCCCATACACAGAACGTCACTGGGTCAACGAAACAGGAACGAGTGACGTATTGCGGGAAAGCCTTCAACATCCACGCATGACTGTAGGACCCGCTGAAGAGAAGGAACATCAACGATGTTATGAACTGGTTATTAGCATTCTAAGGAAGCGTACTTACTTGGAGTGGCTCAGTATCGTCACGCCATATTTCTCGTCGACAGAAGGGCCGGCCCAACCCAAACTGTCGATAGCAGCCGCAAGCAATTCTTCCTTCTCATGACGGATCATAGGTCTAAGGAAACGCGGGTGGAATATATCCTGTGATATATGTGGCTGGAGAGGAAACAACAAAGGAGTGTTGGGAAGCTCGTCCAAAAAATGTTGTAAGACTTGCTGATACTGGAAAACTCCTAGTCCTAAACCATGCAAGAAGATGACAGGATCCGGTCCTTTGGCTCTACTGTAATTGGGAGGAATACGGAAAAGATATCTGCAAATCGTCTTGTGAATTCTTGTTCCTCTTCAGAGTTATGCACTGGGTAACTTACTCTAAATCACCATACTTCCCGTAGACAAGACCGTACTTCAACCTGTATCTTGAGCGTATGAAGGTGTTCGTGATTTTGATGAAGAGATACCAGGAAAGCGGCCTGTGGGTGACGTTCACAGGGTCGATGGTTGGTCGCATCGGTTGAACCTCAGTGTCCGATCCGTCGGGGATTGTACATCCAATACGCTTCTGCATAAGCTCAATGGTCTCGTCAAGGAGCATTCTGTGAGCATCCGGAATCCAATCATCGGGAGGTGGCACAGCATTTAATATTGACCAGGACAGCCATTGACGGAACTGAGTGCGGCGGACTTTCGACCACGGAACCCTCTTAAACCTTGAAACAATCAGCACAACGGAAGGCCTCGACTAAAAAGTAGTATTACCAAGTACGAAGTCTATTTCTGTAGTCAACCGCCCTGGGATCGTCCCGTTCGAGTTTCTCAATGACAGCGTCAGGACTTCTTGGTCTAACCGTTGAGTTATGCTCTTCGTCGCCATCCTTCGGCAGAGAAGTGAGGCCAGATTGGAGAACGCGTCTGAGTGCTGGTTGAAGCTCAATAACATCGGCAGGAGAGGTTAACGATGGGCTGGATATCTTTCGCGATAAATAGTAATAATAAATACTAAAAAGTACCTATTACAAAGTGAGCTACGTGTCCGATACCGTGAGATGATTAGCAGTACCTCACAAAGCGCGACTGCGAGCAGGACCAAACTCCGAGTTGAATATGCGAAGAGTCTCCAATACGTGATACTATACGCCACATAAGTCCATGAAGCGGGAACGATGGACCAAATCGGAGCGACACAGAAAATGAGAACCAGATAATAAGTCAGGTCGCGCTTGCGCGGTGCGGCCTCGGACTCGGAAATATCCTGTGACATAGTTGCAAGTAGCAGAGAGAGCAAGAATGACCACTGACCTAAGAAAAAATCCATCGTTCCCAAACTACATCAATTCCCGCACGTGAGCAGTTGCTTACGTACGTTTACTTTTTACTTTTTTGTGGTTTTATTTTTGGATGGGATGACCGTCTTCCTTTTACTCTTGCCTACATGGACCCGCACTCCAGGTTTTCACACTATAATAATCAGCTAGGTAGACCCAAGTCGGGGCCTCAGCTACAAGGCGTGAGACAAATGGAGGTCAAAACGATGAATGTCTTTGAGCAATTCCGTAGACCTCAGTCATCCAGCCCGTTCTCTTCTTCAAGTTCCACCTCGTTCAAAGACCTGAAGGACTTGTCCACACGACGTATTGCTTCAAATTCTCGCGTAAGGAAAGATGAAAAGTATATGCGGGATATGTATCTTGCGTTTGTGGATAATGCGTTGACTCAAAAAGCTCGTGTGCGTCCTTTCTCAGCTCATTCACTTCATGTTCACTCAATCGAGATCTCGGGTATCAGGGAGCAAACGAGCATTACGATGACCTCGTACGCCAATTCAGCCCGAGTGCTCTTGCCGCTGTGGGGACAACCCCACAGTCTGCTCACCAACAACAATTACGTTCGTACTTGACGGCCCTATCACACGTGGTGTCAAAATTAGATCGCTCGCATTTCTCGCTGGTTGATGCGATTGTAAGCATGCCTTGGACAACGATGGAATCGGCATTCGTGAAATCGTATATATCATTTATTGGTATGCTGGTCAGCGCAAGGCCAGAGTATCTTACGCTTGTGTTGGAGCGTGCAGCACAGAGTCTGACTTATCGTGAGTAGAGGAACTCATCTTCTACGGGTATATTTTACTCATTTTCCAATCATTTCTAGATTCTGCTCGTAAATCCCTCAATGCTGGATTCAGCGAAAGCTCTTCGGCACCATTGACACGACGTATGGTATATGATCGTGTGCACAGTCTCATCGCACAGCTCATTGAGATCATACCGACCTTGCCTTCGACATTATATCCTCTCCTTGCTAGGAACCTTCCACACAAGCGTCAAAGAGAGGCAGAGCACGTTGCATACATACGGAACCTTCTCCGTTTGTCGGACTATTGCCCGGAATTGTGGGATCGGATATTAAGTCTGATTGTGGATAGGACCTTGCAGATTGATGTAAGTGACCCTATCATTACGGGATGACAAGGAGTAATGACTCTCGCCTTATATAGGTCGAAATTCAAGTTGAGCTGGAGGAAGTCGAAGCTGAAGGCGGTGGTGAAGAAGCGGAGGACATCTTTCATCTTGACCTATTCGATACTGTCATCGGACAGGAGGGCGACGATGTTGATTCAGATTCCGACGAGGATGATGATGAAGGTGATCTCAGCGACTTATCATCAGACGCGGGTAGCGATAGCGATGAAAGTACGAAGGATGTGCAGATGGACGTGAAGCATATTCAAGAGATGGTGTCTAAGCTAGACAGCATTCTGGAAGTCATACTCAAGCACCTTGATCGTTTGCATTCTACTATCACTGCGACTCCATCGGAAAATGCAGAGTCATCGCAAACGCCTACCCGTGTGTCTCCAGAATCAGATGGAGATGTCGAAGGACCTGTGCCCGCTCCACTTTCGGCTTCGATCTCAAAGCGTCGTGCGCTCGCCGAATCACACTTCCATGCACTACTATCGATATTTGAACGTACCATCTTACGTACATTCAAGTCCCGATACACTCAATTCCTGGTTTTCTGGTATTCCTCACTTGACACACAGTTCCGGGATCGTTTCCTCGGCACAGTTGTCTCTACGGCGTTGCTAGAACCGGCACAGCCTGTTGTTACCCGTGCAGCAGCAGCTAGTTACGTCGCGAGCTACGTCAGTCGTGCATCCTTTGTTGCGCGAGACGAAACGCAAATGGTCGTACGCGTATTTTGTCAATTCCTCCAAACGCACTTGGACGAATTTGACGAGTACGTGAATCAACAGGCAATGAATTCAAAGGCCCCGTATACGCAAGTTCCTGGTCAACAAAGTGCAGAACAGCACGCCGTTTTCTATGCTGCTGCTCAAGCCATCTTCCTGATTTTCTGCTTCCGCTGGCGAGATTTGACGCTTCAGGATGAAAACGAGGTTGTGTATGACGAATTTGGGGGTACTGCGATCAATGGAGGTGCTGTACACCGCGCATGGATGCCGGAGCTCAACGTTATGCAGCGTGTCGTCAATTCTGCGTTGAACCCATTGAAGGTAGGTATTTACTTGGTACTTCCATGTCGTGCATACTGACGAAAAATCATAGGTCTGCTCATCCAATGTCGTCCAGCAGTTTGCTCGTGTTGCCCAACGCGTCGGGTTTATCTACTGCTTCTCCATTTTAGAGGCCAATAGACGATCAGAATACGCTTCAGATGGAAAGAACAATTCGACCACTGATCCAGCGACACTCGTAATGACTCGATCCTTCGACGCGGATCTAACGACGTTCTTCCCTTTCGATCCTTTCAAACTTCCGAGGTCCTCCGTCTATATAGAAGGGATCTATCGAGAATGGAGGAGCGTGGCCATTGAAGATAGTGAAGATGAGGACGAAGATGAGGATGACGAGTCCGGTGAAGAAGAGGAAGGAGAAGAGTCTGACGATGAAGATGGAGATGTGGTCTCTGGCATACCCGTCGTACGACGAGGGAATGATGATGATGACCAGTATATGCATGGTCCTGCCAGTTACGTTGACACTACAGGAGGATTAGGGGAATCGTTCGGTGGAATGAGCATTAGTCCTGCTCGCCCTCGGGAGATTGCTGCTGCATGAATTAGAAGCATTCGGTTTCCTTGACTCTTGATTTCAATTGATCCTGATTCTGATATAGTCGCTATATTGCGTTTGTCTTCTCCGTGCACTCATATGCTTTCTAGATAGTAGATTTGCAAATGTATCACTATGCAATTCCTTCGACTTTTATAAATACCTCGCTCCCCGGGATCAATATGGCGCGGTCACATGCCCCCGGAACAACTCCAATCCAATCCAATAAATAATACTAAAAGTCAAGCTTCCACGTATACAATCGTGCCCACCTCGGCTCTGAATGAAACGTGTACACTGTCTACCTTCTTCCGCAAATCTAGCGAGAATCAAGCGAATCTCTGTGTCCACTTCCATATATAGAGGATGTACGGTATAACTCACTCACAGCGTCTCATATCTCGATTTTCGTTACCGGACGGACTCATCAGTGGACTGTTGGTGCCGGAGAAATTAGACTTGAGTTTCGAGTTCGAGTTGGCGAGTTGGCGTCATATGCTGGTGTCATTTGGTTGTCGACCGTATGAGCTTACACGTTTACGTTCGAGTTTCTATGCTCTTCCGTGGAGGGATGATTTATAGGTGCACTCCGAGGAGAGCGTGCTAGCCTCGCCGAAATCCTATTGCCCGACTGACCCTCTCCCTCCTGCCCGCCTCCTTGTACTACCCCATGCTCTACCGCTCCTCCTGGCCATCCATCTTCATACTAGTCTCTCTTACTACGCTCATAAAACTGATACACGCCCTGCCACAATGGGACGGCTTCTGGGGGACCACACCTCAAATCTCAATCGGTTCACTCGTCCCAGGTGCAACAGTAATAGAAGCTATAACAGAAGGAATCGATTTTAATTACAAGTATAATCCGAAGTATTTGAGTATTCCTTCGAGTGAGAGAGGTGTGTACATACTATACCTTCCTCCGCCTTCTCTTCATTTTAGTTTTAACTTTCATCTTAGCTTTCGTTTTCGTTTTCGTGTCGATTCTGTTATTGACTGAGTGTTTGAATTCCTTGACCATGAGTAAATAGGTGTCCCAGGCCCAGCAACGATATTCGAAAATACCTCTCCACCTCTTTTCTATATCCACAACGGTCAACTCTGGCAACCAACAAACCTCACATCCGTCCTCCGCGTAAACGTTCTCAACGTAACTCAATCCACCCAGTCCTCCCAGTCCTCCCAGTCCACCCAAAGTCCGGGCCCGAAACTCATCCATCCGGCACCATTAAAACTCGAACTTTCAGAAGAAGCGAGAGGTGTAGAAGGTACATGGCATTGGAGAGGAACTCGACTTTATTTCGATATGGGAAACCGGTCGAATAAAGGGTTGTTTTTCCAATGCGTTTCTCCGGAGGGTATGAAAGGGGTTTATACTTCTTTGGAAGAGTAAGTGCATTCGCATTCTCTTTCTCTTTTTTTAGATATCTTGATTTCGATTCCATTGGTCGTGGATACGTGTTGCCAGTCATTGACGACTTCGTTATTTTTTGTCTTTAGTATGCCTGCACCGCCAGGTTGCAAGTTTATGACGTTGCATAGTTTTGCTGATAGGCCAGAACGACGATCGTAAGATCATTCGAAACGTACCTATTCACGATCCACGATCCACGTCCGTGTATAATATCACCATCACTTATCCCTTCCCTTCATTCGCACAAATCGAAATCAAATGAAGAAATGCGAAAAGTATCAGTTCCATTGCGTATAAATACCAATTAACAAAGCCATGAACAGTATCCTTATTGTTTCTTGTTACCGTTACCGTTACGACGAATATTTGAGTCCACTCGTCTTACGGCTGAGGAAACGATGAATAGCCCGAAAAAGACGGCTGCGACGGTGAATGGTTTTCTGAGGTGTTCTGTGAAAGGGACCTTGTAGCCCACCTGTTGGAACGACATGAGATTATGTGCACTTAAGAAAGAATGAAATGACGGGACGCACGTAGATGAACCCTGCGTGTTTATCTGTCAAGTTCTTGTAGAAGAACGAGATGGCTGGACGGCCTTTTGAGTCTAGGTACGTCCTGTGGACCGATTTCTTAACCGATAAGGGTGGGAATGGAGGATACACCTCGACATCACTGAAAGACAAAGCAACTCAGTAAAACACATTCGCGACAAAAAGCATACTAACGATAAAGCTTACATAGCTCGTTCAGGTAAAATAACCTTGATCTCCGCATCATTAACAACAGTATCAGGAAACTGCGTCAAAATAGGCACAGCAACGATATGTCGTCCATCCCGTCTATCATAAGCCTCCCAATCCTGCAAAGGTGCGTCAAATCCGAGAGTGAAGCTGTAATTCCACCCGCCCATTAACGGATAACGAGGACGAAGTTCGAGCATGCTTGTCTGTTTAGGGCGTGAACCTTTCGGGACGGAAGGGGCTTCGCGGAGCCGGGAAGTGGAGACGTTTCCGACGATATCGGTGAAATAAACATTACGAATGCCTGGGGGGAGATAGACGTTGAGGGCTCGCATGACGTGTCCAGCAGATTGTCCCGTGTACGTCTGACGTTGGAATTCAAGTCGAGAGAAATGACCCTTAAGCCTGTCACGTTTTATTGTGAGCCCTGACAAAAACTCGGATAGTTAATCTGAGAAGTTCTGCTTACTCTGGACCAGCATTATGCAACCAGATATCATCTTCAATGTTGATGTTCGCGCCCCATTGACTGATCTCAGCCGCGCGTGTCATTTTAGTGATTTCGAAAACCGGGGTGTCGTGCTTGTAATGAACAGTAATGCGCTGTTGTGTACCATTCGTAAACGCAGCGTTTGTAGATGGCGGGATGTTGTTGTAAGGACCATAGGTAATGGTCACACCAGACTTCGTAACAGGAGCGTCTAAGGTGAAAGCATCTACGTTCTGCGGCTCGGTGTACGAGTTGATCTTTGGGTTGGGTGCTCTGCATTGGATACGATGTGAGATGTAGCAATATTGTCATGTAGCAAATTATTCTTACCTAACTTTCGTGCGCTGAACATTCGTAGCATATGGACTGAGAACAAAAAGATCTGTTTCATACTTGAGAGACATGTCTTCGTTCTGAGCAACTGCAGCTGGCCAGGGATAAGTCGCGTGGGTCTGAACCGTCTCTAGCTCTACGGTAACACTTTCGTTCTTCTTGAGACCTTTTGGAAGTACAACAGCATATAGATAGACATTCCTGTTATCGTAATATTGTAAGATCCAGCTTACGAAGGTCATATAGAGTGCAAAAGGAAGAAAACACGTACGCCTGAGCATCAAATCCAAAATGCTGCAACTCAAGAAGTTCCTGTTCACCCTTAATCCTAGCCTCAAGGAAACTCGTCTTCTCTCCATCCTCCTTCCCCAACGCAAATGCATAGATTGTCGCACCCGTTTCTAACGCCTTTGTAGCAAACGTTGTACGAACATGCACGAGCGAGCCAGCAAGCTCAATTGTCCGCACTATAGCGGTGTTTTCAAAGGAATGATCGGCAAATACGAGCGAGAATAGAGAGAATAGTATTAATGAGATGATGGCAAGTGAGCTATGACTGTGGCCAGCCATGTTTTTGGAGAGCGTTCTGTAGAGGAACGCGCGTTGGTTTGTTGGACGAGTGGTAGACGTGTCACTGCGCGGATCCTAATCTTGCTGCGCGTCTGATGACTAATATCACTATTTATAGTCGCGTTGTGAAAAAGTACCAAGTTCCAGTAGCAATAGCAGTGGTCTATGTTATGAAGGAGGCTACCATGCCCACTGAGGAGCAGGATTCCTAAGGGGTACATCCTCCCTATTTAATCCCGAAGAAACAATCCTCTTCAATCGCACTTCACGATCCCTCTGCTTTTTCTCCTCGATTGTCAGCCCTTCGCGGAGTCTCACAACCATCTTCGCATAGTACTTCGTTTGAATACCAATCTTGCCACGACCTTTGATTTCGATGCGTTTGTTCATCCTACCACCGGGACCTTTGTTTACCCACGCCTCCGCTACACAGATGTAAGGAAAAAAACAACACTAATTGAGACCAGGGTGGAGTGAAGTAGGAAGAGTACGCACCGACTTCCAGCCTTTCTGCGTCCATCCCACGTGAAATGGCGCTACTCCTGGCTTGTGCTAGCATACTCTTTATGCGTCCTGAGGCGCGCTTCTCGCTGAAAATCATCTGCAAAATAGCAGAATCTATGGGTTTCCCTGCGATCTGATGCGCTAGCTTATTGAGCTTTCTATGCGAGATACGGAAGTCCTTCGTCGCTCCTCGGTGCTACATCATGGATTTCGGGTGCCATGCATATCATAATAGCGTCAGAAAATCAAACTTTGGAAAGAGAGAAACGATACCCACCTCAACTGGCTTCTTCGCGGCAACAACACCTCGTTTCTCCTGCAATTTACCCGCCATCTCTTGGATAGCCGGAGTATCCTCATACTCAAACACACTAGCCTCTCCGCTCTCCTTTGCTTTCTTTCTCGCCCTTTCTACCTCTGTCTCGCTATCTTTTTCGCGTATTCGTGGACTTGCGGTTCGACGAAACCAGTCCATTGGGGACCATGCTCTACGGGATACAGGAGAGAAGTTGGGTTAGTAGTAAGACTGGGGTTGTACGCGTATGGTAGACGTACGTTCGACGTTGGTCCCAATGAACGGCTGAACGCGAAGTTGAGGCAACTAAGTGAGGCTGCACCCGTAGCAAAGGATGGTGCACTGAGCAGCGCGACACTGACCAAGCAGATCCTTCATTAGAATCGATCACATACCCAGGAAAGAGTGATAACGTACCGGCTCTCAAGCTGCTGCCCAAAGGCGCCTTCATGGCTCTATTTCACGCTGCTTTGGACCCTGCAGAATAGTTTCTCGTCTCGTCTCGCGGCGCGGATCGTCTGTCCGTCTGAAAATGAGTCTCATACATCACGTGCGAGATCCACGTAGTCCAAAATCTCCGCGATGGAAGACTCTGCTGCTACTCTCCCCCATTCATATCACAAAACGTCTCCTTTCTCTAACCTCTTGACCGAGGTCCCTTCATACAGCCATGGCCAACTGGCTTGGCGCGATCTTCAAGGTCTCGTTACTGCTCATTAATGCAATGGCAATCCTCAATGAGGAGCGGTTCTTAGCTCGAAGTGCGTGTCCTCTTTCACTTTACGAATGTCCACCCCTTTCGAAACGCGTTTAATCTTCACTTTGTTATGTAGTCGGCTGGACAGCACAGGTTCAACAAGCGCAACCAGCCTACGCACAGCCATACGACCCCTACTCGGGCATTGGCACGAACCCTCAGGAAATAAGCATAAAAGCGAAACTTGTCAACTTAATCGGCGCAGTCAGAACACTAATGCGCGGTAAGTCATAACATTATCTACAAATGCGTAATAAAATGGAATACATGCTGAACGAAGATGTGTGTTTTATATATATACTATACAGTGCCGCTCATATTCATAAACGCCACGGTTATTATTTATGAACTCATCTTAGGAGGTCCATAGTTATAGGTGACTAGAATTTTGGGGATGTGAGATAGAAGAGAGGTACTAGAAGGCACTTCAAACCGCGTTGAGCCTGTCGTACTCGGCGTTGATCCGTTTGACGAAATCTTCTGGGGCGTGGCCGTCCTGAAGGAGTTTATGAACATCAAAACAGTAGAGGAACATAGGGATCGACATACCTCGCATTCCTTCCATGCACCATCATGGACACAGACGGGCTTGTTATTTATTAATACTGTGCAACTTTTCCTGTTTGGTATCATTCACATTAATGCGACGTTGTTAGGACAGCATGAAAACACGTACTCGATTCCAAGTTCTTCGGCTCTCTGCACGCTTTCCTTCAACAGTTGCACACCCTCCGCGCCCTTGCCTGACCCGTCTTCACCAGCACACAACCCAACTCCACTAGATAGCCAGTCAAACTTGGCCGTGTCTGCACATTTGAGAGCAACTCCCGGTTCGCCGACTTTGTTGCGCCCATTAAAGTTTTGACACTTTAGATACGCCCACCATTGCTGTAAGTCGAGGTATTTGGCAGCGCATAACTCCTGTACATTCCCAGCACATTCTCCCGGTCCGTGCAAACAAGTCACGCCAAAGTCTGGCTCTGATTCATTTATCCTATGTTTTCTGTAAATATCGAAGCGACGGTTAGAAATGAATAGACGCTAGAACTCACTTCCCGATAAACTCCAACTTAAGGTCGACCTTACCCGTTACCTGAGGAACCACTTTGTCGAATGTAGCTTCGCATATAAGGGCATCAGGGCATCTCGACATAACACCCAGGGTTACAGGGACTTTAACATCTCCATCCATAGTCAGCGTACTCTGAGTTGTCGGACTTCCTGGCCTAAAGTTGGGAAACTGGAGCATCAGACGTGCGTGAGCGGTTGCTGCTGCAAAGGCAGTTGGCGCCAGCAGCAGCGGAAGAGAGAACATGGCGAGTATTGTTCTGTGCGCAAAGGGCGGCATGGTAGGCGGGCTGCAAGTATGAGAGATACGACGCCACGCGAATGCCCCTCTTTGCTTGTGCAATCTTCGGGAGCAGCTCAATCGAATGTTCGGTTGCGTCATGGCCATCGGCAAACTCCGATATATGTTCACCAACTTGTTTTCTACAAAAATTATACTGTATGGCCACGAAAAAATGACAATATTTGCTACTTTTGCGTTCATCTGTGGGTTGAGGTTAAAGTAAAGTAGTGTGTTCATTCATTTTCCTTTTAACGCCTTGTCCCACCACAAGCGCGCCTCAGCGTCTGATAATGGTGGTTCGAAGAACCTGCATCGATTTTTGAAAGCTAGACATCGCATCAGACACAGAGAGAGTGGGTACTGAACATCAGGACGTACCATCCAGTGACCTTTGTCGAATGATCGCTTCCACAGTCAACTCATTGTGTATTTGGTTACGCTGACAAAACCAACACTTTAGATTGGCTCTTGGACCAGACAGCATACCAATGACGTACCTTTACTTCCTCCGCATACGATGCCTCCTTCAAACTCGACGCTGCTTCAGCACTGAGCTGCTCATTTTCAATCGCCCTTCGTTTACCGGAGATACTGTGGTCAACAACGTCGACGCAATACTGAATAATCTCGGTTCTTCGTTTCCAATTTGCTGCCTCTTCAGTATGGACACTGTAACAGATAGGATTTATAAGGAAAGTACGAGCCTACGCACAGACGAGGTCTTTCCAGAAGTATTCGCATGCTTCGTCTTCTGGTCTACGAGATGTTACTGAACCTGAATTCGCACGGTCGCGGTCACGGAATTGCGCGACGGTTCTGTTGAGTCGCATTGTTATGTTATCATCCACCTTGCGGTACTCTCGCATGAGTTCTGTCAGGTAATGCTACATCATTACGCGTCTCCGAGCAACCATTTTTATTCCGCTTGCCTTTGAAAAGCGAAAGATTGTGACATGTTGCAGGATCGATGTGTACAGTTCTCGTAGAATCGGCGGAGGGAGAGAAAACAGCCTGGCTACCAAGTAGTGGCTGTCTAGAAGGCATACCAAGCTAGACGTTCAAGCAGAATTGAATCTCGATGCTATTGTTGGGTCCAGACGAATACAAACGTCGAGAGCGCCGAGATCAGAGGAGGAGGTGCATCGCACTGCGCAGGCACAGACGAACGCGTCGTGGGTACCGGAACGGAAGATCACTGATCAGCTTACCATTTCCGGCCATCACCGGTTATTCCAAATAAGCTGATCGGCTCCGAGGCTATGCCAATCCACTTTTACTTCACGACCACAAAATCTAGAAAAAATCGGACAAAAATTCCGATTTATTTGTTCTTCTCACTAGCGCCACCAAGACTTGGTATCATTTTCGCGGTTTAAGCGATGCCACTGCAAGAGATGATACCTTGTATATTCTCCACAAAAAGATTTATCGAGGGGATTCCAAGTCCCAATATGCGGGTGGTAGCTGTTAGCACGTCGAACAATCCGCGTCCCTGGTTGCATTTTGGGGGGCTTTATTCCACTCCTTTTCTTGCTAAGCATATTGACACCTGATAGCAGCATCCGACGTGTTCGGATAGGTTGTTCTGTATCGACTCCTCTGGTTTCAGTCCGGACTGGATTTACCATTTCCGCCGACGGTGTATATGTTGCCACGGGTATTTCGTGCTACCTCTGCCTTGTACTTTCACGATTACCGAGGTGAGATACTGTTTACCGCGCGCTTCTTTGCTCTTTTCCAGATCGATGATCTTTAGGCAGATGCTTGAGTATTGTATTCTCACACTGACCCAGTTTAGCAAGTTCTTCACGAGGTCTTCCTCCTTTGTTCGATGCCGAATGTCCTGTGGCTCGACAAACACATTGGTATTTCATATCCCACGTGGCGCGAAAGGGGATCGGCTGGTACGGGGGTATGTGCATAGCTTGCACTGCTGTTCATCATGATCATTCGTATCAATTTGGAACATACGCTATTATACATACCGAAATGCAAATAACCCGAATATGCAATGATAGACAGACGACCCTGCATATATACGTGCACCATCACTCGGCATTCCAGAGTGATATTCGTGCGGATATGTTTGAATGCACTTGCGCAGTTACTCGTCCTTCTAACGAGGGTCACTACCGACTGCATAGACCTGGTTGGGCTTTCGGAAATTCGTCGCCACACGACCGCCGATAGCATATATTGATCCCGTTTATGCGTCTTTCCTCAGGGAGGAAAATGCGAGACTAGTTCTAACGATTTGAAAAACCAACAGACGCTGGGCCGCCGCCAAAGCGCAACGAGGTCGATATTATGCTTTTTAGTCTCCTTTCCCCGATGACCCATTGTCCGTGGCATTATTACGGACAAATCCTCAACCCTCGTCTTTTCATCGCCGCCGCAAAGTCAAGGGCGTGCTTCTGGCCCGTCCAGCTTTGCTCCGAGAAGTCCCTCTCCATTCTTACCAGCCCAGTGCATGAAATTTCAGAACACTGATTGTTTTTACTGCTTTATGCAAAATTACTGGTAGCGTGAGCAGTAGCCCCTGCGCCGACGATTACTACCACCTAGATTATATCGCGCAATGGACGCGTTACGGCCTTCCCGAACTGCCCGCCCTCCGTCTATCTGAATCCAATCTCCCGTGAAGTACTCCCGCTCGCCCCCCTCTTCCGCATCTTTTTGTGGCGAGGATCCGTATAACAAAGGCAGGTTGATATGCCAATTTTACCTTCAAAACATCGAAGGGGGACAAGATTTTTAAATTTCAAAATTTCAAAGAGTTCCATCTACTCACGGCCTTTCCTTCTTCTTCTTCTCTTGATTAATCGCGATGCCACTTCTCTTTGTATTCCGTTGTTTGATCAAAGGATGGCTCCCTCGTCCTGCTGACGAGTTAACGACGCTTCGGGTACATGCGTTGTTGTTGATGATCAATAGGAAGTTTTAGTACTCCACGAGAAACTTTCACACAATATGAATCGATTTACTATATAAGGTGAATCAAAACTCGTTCCCGACGTTTCTTCATTAGAGGAAGATGTGGAGCTACAATACAACAATAGTGGCAAGCGCCTATTCCCTTACGACGCAGATGGTCTTCACTTGGTGGTATGATGCTCTTTCTTCAGAGAGAAGTTATTGTTTACACGGCAATTGGCGAAGATAATAAATTCGTACAAGTGTTGGAAGTGTAACAGCACAAAATTTCAATCGAGTAAGATATTTGAACTGTGATTAGATTGCAGCACAAAGGAATAAATATAATATGGCTACGAGATAGCGATACTACGTATGTATGCGTGGATAGCGGCTAGGCAGTGTAAGAAGCAAATGGCGCGTTAAATTGCCAGATGCTACTCGCCATTAAGAATAAGGCTACAGTGGATAACGAGATGCGATGAAAGAGAAGGAGAAGAAATGAAGAAAGAGTATCATGAGTAAAAGCATACATGTTCCCGAGATCCAACGAAATTACCACGAAAGAAAAGGCGAAAAAAGGAAGGAAAAAAGACGAGAGAGAAAAAAAAAGCGAAAAGAGAAGAGGAAAGATAGCAAAGCGATGACTGAACAGTTTACAAAAATAGATAGTGGTAGTAAACAATAATTACGATTTAGTCTCTACTACGTCTTTAGGCTTTTCGTCTTTAGAGGTCCATGGAGCGAGGGATTCGAATCCTTTGTTTCCGTGGTACGAGTCGACTGTACGATGACGTTTTCGCGGTCCCTGAGGGTTATAACCGTGTGCTTCTACCATGTGCTTATGTCGACGAGCCGGGTCGCTGAACGTTTTGTCGCAGTCGACGTAGCGGCATGGATGGGGTTTTGCACCGGTGCTTTAGGAACCGAGTCAATACGAGGTCTGGAGACGAACGTGTAGGGAGGAAGAGATGCTTACTGCCTGTTTACGTGAATCATGAGTGAAACCCTTTGAGGGAAAGCTTTGCCGCAGTATGGACAAATGTGATCTCTGAAGATCGCAAATGGCAATCAATGAATTTAAACTCAAGTTAGAGACATGCAAACTAAAAACCCAGGAAGAAAATAAGGACGGACTTGAATTGAAGATGTCTCGTCTCGATGTGGCGTTTTACTAAATGCCGCTTTGCAGTGTAGCCACAATGATCGGTTACTTCACCGGTGTAACCGACTCTCCAAACACAACGGAATTCGGATTGCTCGTTCGGACCTGAGACGAGCTGAGCGTAATCTTTCCAAGCGTTTTTGTTTCTCGTGGGATTTGGTAAGGGTGCCAAAGGAGGTGCGACTGACATAGGCATCATTCCAGTTAGTGGACGTGGTGGGAGGTATGACGACGGCTGGGCCATCATTTTAATGTGCGGTAATAAAGGAGGGAGAGATTGTGGTGAAGTTGTCGAAGAACGAGCATCGTCGTAGTCGTCCATGAAGTTACCGTGAAGAGGTCTGTAGGTTTTCACGTCGTGAGGTTCCAAGTATTCCCTGTAGCGCCAATGCATCACACCCGGTGTGTTACCCGTATGGACTGGTAGAGTAGCATTGAGGTGATGTATTGGAGGAAGTACGAGTGGCGGACTTGGTGGCGCAGATGACGTACATGAAGGCGAGTAGTGAAGATATGAGGATCGAGGGGAATCGTGGAGATTGCTAGGGAAAAAAACAGAGCGTCAATCAAGCCACTGTTTCACACGATCGTATCTACCGACCTTGTAGTGCCATATCTCCCTTGCCTGTGACTGTCATACCTATCCTGCGCAGTCGAATGAACGCGCCATGAGCCAATGCGCGCTAGTCTTTCATTCCGGAGCAAAGGTTTCTCATTGAGATGCAAGTCAAGAGAAGATGAAGATTTCACGTCTTCTGATGGCCAGCTGTTCCTGTAAATTAGGTTAATAGATGCCCGGCGGTACTTGTATTAAGCAAATGACTCACGCTATCTCGCTCGACGGTGAAGGAGTTGCGAGTTCAGTGCTGTGCTGTGTGGGCGGACTAGGGCTTGTGCTAGGGGAATGGATGTCGATAATATCCCGATTACCCGGGAAATTTGGTTGGCGCCTCTCGGTGTCGGAAGAATCTGAGTAGCAAGGGCTACCGCGACTATCAGCACCAATGGACGGGGATTTGTGGGGAACGCGGGAGAAGGAGGTATCTGCAGACGTTCTGAACATCATGTTAGCGGGAGAAACAGGGAAATCACGGTATCGCTGGCTCACCCTGTGGAAGGACGACTGTTGGCTAATGAATGATCGTCATCACTGATGATGAACAAAGATTTAGTCAGAGGATGGAATGCATAGATCGGTGATGGGACATGCTCAGACGGTATTAGTTCATCGATCTCTGACTGCACCGGGGACATACTCGCTTCCCGGCCCTCAGACATATCGTTCCTCGTCGCGTTAGCCAAGCCCTCGTCGGAAGTG
Source organism: Inonotus obliquus (assembly GCA_032164295.1). NCBI lineage: Eukaryota > Fungi > Basidiomycota > Agaricomycetes > Hymenochaetales > Hymenochaetaceae > Inonotus > Inonotus obliquus. The sequence goes on from JAJHTX010000004.1 coordinate 2,289,773, forward strand.
CTAGTATATAATGTACCTGGCCGTCAAGAACTGTGAGAACAGATAGGACTGGCAAGCTCACCGAGAGGAGAAATTCCCGTTCCCCCACTGCACGCGCGAGGTGAGCGTGGGCGTGGTATGCACATGCCTAGTATCGCACGGGTTGAAATGCGTGAGCCTCCGGCTATGTGACTAGTTAATATGTGTATGCACGCGACGATGAGGATCGGCGGCTCACGATGTGCAATCCCGAAGGGATCGATGAAGAGCTTCCTTTCTCTTCAGATTTTGGTCGTCGTCGTCTCTCGCGTAGGGTGAATGTCGCGAAGTCATAGTCCAGGAGGAGGCAGAATGTTACTGTTGCGTTAGAGTACGGGGGCACTTTTTGAGGTGACGGCTGGAGGGTCAAAGGGAACGGGATTGTCTGCTTTATGAAAGGCGGGAGGGGGGTTATTTAAAAAGAACACATATAGGTGGCGTTGCAAGTATATATTTCCTCCTTTAGTATAACCATCATAAAAGGCGAATCGGCTACGCACGAGCAGATCGTGAGTTTTTGTTCTGCCGAACCACCCAGCTCACCGCTACCGCGAGTCTTGTGGAGGATCCCGGGCAAGTTTGCTGGATGGTGGTGATGAGTATGTTAAAGCAAGTTGTGCAGCCGCCGTTTGGATTAATATGGCGCTTCCCCGTCCGTCCTCCGATGCGGAATGGGATAGGTACAAGACAAATGACAGATAGTCGGGTCGCTCAATGGGTCCTTATTTACTCGATAACTACGTCTGGGCTAGGAACGCACGATGTTCCACAAAAGAGGGCAAGAATGTTCTACAGAAGGTCGGGGTCAAAGTGTTGAGAAAGGCAAGCTCACCAAACTCCGACCTCTATGTTCCGAGACATAATGTGGGCAAAAGTGTACTTACCTAGTTATTGAATATCAATCTTTAAGAGACCGTAAAAATCGACTATTGCTGCGTATAGGAGTAGTACACTATAAGCGTAGGAAGATATGCCTGCCAACAGGTAGGCGCCCAGGTTGGCTCCAACGCGGACTACACGTGTAAAACGTACGTTGAAGTCAATGAGAGTGACTCGTAGGGAGTCAGTTTCAGATGTTGTTAGGAGGTGAGAGTTAGGAGAGGCTTATGATAGTCTTGAATACGCCCGGGGAGGCGTGTCTGAACACTGTCGGGCAGCATACTGAGGGATTAGCACGGACCACACACGGGGTAAAGACCGAGCTCGCCGCTGCTCCGTTTCTCATATATTTGTCAGAGTGAATGCTTCCCTTTTAGGGCAAACACCGCCACAAGCCTAGCACTTCTTCGAAACCTTAGGCCCAAACTAACAACTCTCTTCTTCCACCACACCTTCTTTGCCCTCCCTTTGCGGGTTCTGCTCAGTCACACAACAACTCTTCTTCACTTCAATAGACTCTTGTGCTGTGCGTTCAATACTACATCCCGCTTAATTATCCAGGTTTTCTCATCAACAACGTTTCTTTCTCTCCTAGTAATGAGGCACAGAGATCGGAAACAGTGGTGATGCACTATCCTTGTTTACGTTACGATACCCAGGAGATTGGCGAAGTGCAATGTGCGTTTGAGGAATAGGTAACCACGAAGGTTTTATTTTATTTATTTGCCATCCAGGCTCATCCAAGGCATTGGATATCATCTCCGAGTACCGCACTTATCAACGGATTAGTGATGTGCTGTGTCTTCTCTTTGTCATACTCCGGTCCGCACGTAGGAACCATGTGGCAAAGGGTTGATGTGCAGAAGTGTATTAAAAGGCCAAAGAGAGGTATTAGGAACTTAATTGCGGCCCATGCGTGAGCATAACGCTCCGAGGAGCACCAACCCTGACTCTGGTGCTTTAGCTCTATGAATGAACTCATTCAAAGCCGGGCGTCTATCAGCTGTGGGTCCACCGTATCTCAATCAAGCCAACTGCATCGAGGTAATCGAGATATCAACTACTTTCCTTTTGTCCCGACCTCTCTCAACTAACCAATAACCCACAAAGCTCGGGCGTCTTTTGCAGGTGCAATGATAGGCGCTAGTACTTCACTGGAATTGTAAAATCGTCTGTCTTATCACACAAAGCGTAAGTTTCGGAAGTTCTATTGATGATCAACCAGTGGGCAGTGCTTTGGCCTTGGAAGTTTACGAGTCATTCAAACCAAAGCGCCTCGAGGTGGAAACAAAAGCAGGCCATCGGGTACCATTTAACTTATATGGTGAATCGATAGCAAGAATATCCTTGCGCTGCTTACTGCGATGACCGGACGATGTGATAGATACCAATAATCGAGTCAATTCAATTCAGAGTCATCAACAAAACGGCACTTCTCGTGATATACAAGAGCTCATCGTGACTTCCATCGCGGGCGTCTATCAAGAGTTTATCCCCCAGACGGACGGATTCCCCGATCCCCCGATTCGCCGGCTTTAGTGCAAAAGAAATTAGTACTTAAACCCGGGAAAAGATGTATTTCCGCGTCCAATAAGATGTACTCAGGCGAGAAGATTCGTAGAAAGAAGGTTCGTCGTCCCTGAAAGTCGGTTTCTAGTAATTTTCATCGCCAACCAAGGCGAGTGCTTCAGATTGAAGTATCTACAGAGGTTGCATCCAGGAGGATAAACTTATTCTTCTACCAAGGTCACAAGCATTGCCCCGTGTTCCGTGATTTCAAAAAGCACATCAAACGAGAGCCCTTTATACAAACATGTCTCGGCAACTCACTGTAGAACGTAAAGGCCCAGGCGTGGAATTCTAGTGCTTTGAGAACGAACAATTGGACATTATATGAAAGCCGTATTCGTGTAGTTTTTCGGATCCAGTTGAAATCTCCGAATACTTGGCAACAGTACATGCGCCGTTAACCGGCCGGAGGGACGGTCAAGCTGGTCATAGCCGCATATTTGGTGATAATCTTTTTCTCAACAACGATAAAAAGGAATGATGTGCGTGATAGGGATTCTCTCGAAAACCCTATGCGGGGAATTGTCGGTGCCGATTATAACACCCGCCGATCGTAGTAGGGAGACCGAAAGACGTCTCCTGGTATAGCAATAATACCCATGTTTCAGACATGGATTTCACAGACTTCACAACCGATCCAAAGATAGGAACACCGCGTGGCACCACAGATCAGGAGCAATAGCTAATCAAGTGTTTGGCTGCCTGATTCGTGCGCCACTGGACTTCCCTGTTCATCAGAGTTGATGAAAGCGTCCTGATGGGTCATCAGTTACGGCAGCGCATCAACAACAGCTCCAGCAACACTCACAAGCACTGCAGGACCAGAAGAACCAAGAGTACAACATTGGCAAGCTAAATGTTCATCAATGTAATTCACATTGATTGAAGAAGTGAGGGGGGGGGGGGGGGGGGGGCGCCGCTAGCCTTGCCATTGGTAATAGAGAGATCGCTACGCGGCAGCATATTGCTTCATGGATAAAAGTCACATTTCACAGCGAGTTTTTCCGCAGCTCGGGATTGTGGCGTGAAAAAATGTGTAGCGAAAGTTAGTTTGGGCAAAACGGGGTCTTGAGCTTTGTTGCCGAGATCCCCAGTAGCCCCCAGATTCTCAGAGATATGTGGTAAATGTTAGTGCCGCATTCCTTCGAAACAGCACGTACGCGTCAGCAATGTAATGGACTACATTCAGCGCCCTCCTGGAGAAGCCGGGTATAGACTTCATCACAAGTTCATTTTGCTTGAATAGCCCCATATACATGCAAGTTCTATCCAATTCATTACAACGCTGCAATGGGCATATATTCATCGCACTTACGGGGTAATCCGAAATAGCAATGCGAAGTGTCAGAAGTGAAGAAAGGAAGATGATCGCACATACGGGTTGGGAACGTCCGGTCATTTTCGAATTGAGGTCCGGTGTGCAATCGTAATAGAAGTTGAGAAAGCAAAGCCCGTCCGACTTCTCCGCCCGTTCCGCTGGTTGGCGTGGCATCTGCTCTGTTGAAAGTATCAAACCGACCCTTGACGCGCCTTCCCATAGTATGCGGTAATCAAACCAAATGTTGGATAGCCATGCTACCTGTTAGCATATAGCGATATGTCCGAAAAGGCTATTGCGAAATCCTCGAGAACTAGAGACAAGCGAGGTCGGCTGTAAAGCTCGGTGGTAATCTGGCCCCATCTTGGGAAGGATCTGCAGGCTATCAGATCGTTTTATTAACGCATACACGAGTAGAAAACAAGAGGTCAGCTTGATCAAAATGCACGGTAGAAATACACAATGTCTTATAACAAATACGTTTAACTAGCGAGTAGGTATGTAAGCACGGTGCCGAGGGTGTTTCCGAAGTGCGGAATACGCCGTACTCACTATAACTGATCCGAGGGGCAGGCAATAGGTAAGGACTTCAGAAGTCCTGATTAAATATGTTTTTCCCGTCCGAGCTCGGAACAAGAGTTCCTTCCCCACATGCAGCGGCATCCGAGGAGGACAGACAAGGTTCTGTGGCACGAATGGGTGCGGAGAAAGGATCAGGAGGACGACGTGCACGTGCAGTTTTTTTGAGCGGTCTAATAGGCCTGCTCGGGCTATGATATGAATCGGTTTCTGTAATGATCGTGACATCCTCGTCGTCGGACGCCACTTCCATGCCCACGCCGCTTGAAACTTCATCTTCTACACTGATGGTGGCTACGGGAGATTCATCCTCAGGATCATCCCGTAAGTTGGCCTCCGCATACCCGCGTTTCCTCGGAGATGGAGATGGAGATGCAATGTTCTTGGAATGTACAGGTGAAGAGAAGACGTCATTAAGTGTGTCGTTCGCCGAACGAAAGATGTGCGTGGTTTGAGGCGACACTGTCGCGCTGGTCGGCTTCACGGGTGAAGAAAATGGTGTTGGAGTAACAGAGTGTATACCACCGAAACGCTGAGTCGTGTAGCCCTCGTTAACACCTGAGAACGCGATAAGACGCGTCAAAAGTGCATGTCAGTCGAAAAAAAGTATATTCACTCTTTCTGACGCGTGAGCCGAGATTCTGGAGACGCGCTGTGAGGTTGTCTGAAACGCTAGTGATGAGACGCGTCTGGTCAGAGTGGAGACACCTGATATCACGACATATACACACAAGTTACCATAAGTTATCCGTGGTGCATGAAGCGTAGTATGGATGTCCTCGGTTAGAACACGTTTCGTCGGTGTTGCAGGCTCAGACATCGTTGTGCATGCTAATGTCTGAAGTGATGGACGCGACGGTGTCACAGTTGACCAGGTGTCTGATTAGCATACCAAAAATAGGTTCGGAGTTTAAACTTGAAGACGGATTCTAATATTTCATTCGTGGGCGGACAAATATTGACCGACACTAACTCGACGTTACTGCAAGGCACCCTCTATAGCGTTGCCCGCTTGCATGTCTTGTATCCCCTGAAGCTTGATTTTGAGATTGTACTGATGCTTCATGCGTGGTGGGTATTGGAATTCTTCTTGACGAATCTGTTTGAGGCATACGTTGACGCTCCGGCCTACTTGATGTTGACGCACAAGCAAAATGCATTTGAGATCACTCGATCCGTTCTTCATACACCAGAAGAGGAGCCCGAAGAAAGGAGATTTCACTAAGATCCTTGACCATTGAAGGAGATATCGAGGATATTGGGGATAGTTCCGTCATTTTGGTGGTTCTTCATTCTTGAATCTTGAGTCCGTGCCGTGCATATGAACTTGCGCTTCGAGCGAATAGTTGGCATCATTGCTGGTAGTAGTGGTAGAGTTGAATGATGAAATGAAACGCTCAAATTGAATTTCTGTGACTGTGAGAAATGAGGGTGAGACATGCTATATAGCATAGCACGTGATGCAGCGCCGTGAGATTTTGGAGGTGATGAAGAGGTGGTACCCAACGACCTTCCCCTACTATCCTATACCGTCAAAATGCCGGGAAAAGTCAAGGCGTACGAGCTCCAGTCGAAGTGTGTATAAAGAGGTCGGGACTGGAAGGGATAAATTGCTGATTCCGGATCCACAGATCGAAGAATGACTTGGCGAAGCAGCTCACAGAACTGAAGACAGAATTGCTGTCTCTTCGTGTACAGAAGATTGCGGGCGGTTCAGCGTCGAAGTTGACGAAGATGTGCGTCGTGTCAACACTTAGTATGCTCGCAGGTGCTGATGATGACCTCCGTTTAGCAATGCTGTCCGCAAGTCTATTGCTCGAGTTCTAACGGTCACCAACGCCAAGCAACGACAACACCTGCGCGAGTTCTACAAGGGCAAGAAGTACAAGCCCCTTGATCTCCGGAAGAAGAGGACTCGTGCCATCCGTCGACGATTGACCAAAGTGCGCTTCTTTGCTTGGGTAGTTATTACCGAATCTCACCGCAGCCTTTTATCTACAGAACGAAGCGTCGAAGAAGACAGTCCGGCAGCACAAAAAAGACATCCACTTCCCCATTCGCAAGTACGCTGTCAAGGCATGAACACCTTGTGTATGAGGGAGAGTTATGTATGCCTGTGTTTGAGACGTTCTGCTTTTCACACTTTTGTATGACATTCCATGCATCTTCAGAATATGACCCAATCGCGTGGTATGCATGATTTATACAGTCCGATCTCATCTTTTGCTGTTTCATCCGGCCGGACTCCTTTCATAACTCATGGCTTGGCTCCGTTGGACTTGATGTGTGGTATCTTCTATTGGTGAGCATAACTTTCCATTGTTTTTGGATGATGTGTACTAGTAATTTGCGTTCGACCTGCCTTCCTCATACCAAAGGGACGCGGTCGCCACCGTGTCCTGGGGAGGGTAGCATGAGACAAATTTAACTTTCTGAAACTTCCATCTTCGCCCTCACTTGTAGTTTGCCGTAAATACTTACAATCATCTTTTTGCAGAATTACCTCGACTCCGAGAATGCAGAAAACTTTCTTGAAGGATTATTGATGTACTGAATGACCGAAATGAGACGGATGCACGCTGGCATTCATGAGTTCTCTTCTACAAGGTTACGGCGTATTACATCAACGTCTTCCTTTGTGAGACCACAGTAATTCTGCGCATACCCCTCTGGTCCACCATACTTCTCACGAAGCATATCTAAGAATGCCAGCATCGTTTCTGGCCTGCAGACGGTTGTTAGACCAAGAATGAAAAGCACCGAGAAAGATATGCCAACCTTGATGTAAGCATGTTCAACGCGGCGTCTTTATTTTCCGCAAATATCGGCTCTTTAGAAAGACGCTGTAGTATCTTGGCGCGGACTGGCTCTCTGCCCACGCGCGTAAGAGCGTAGTCTTCCGCAATAATCGTATCGTTGACTCCTGCTAACTTCTCAATATCAGCAAATGTCGTACCAGCGACTTCGTGATAGTGACTCACGGAAAGTAGTATTACGGCTATCACAGCCGTGCGATCCTTTCCAGCTTTATCATAACAAGTTGATTTAGTTACCTACGCCACCTTTCAATGTGCCATATACAAACCTGTGCAATGGAATAGACACCCTTCGTTTGGTCTGTCGCGTACATGTTTCAGGATCTCCGCGAAGGATTTCCCGCCATTGTCGAGGATCTGCGAGTACAGTTCCATGAATGCCTTGGTTCAGGCATTAAGCATGGCGAACGGGTCTTACACCAGAGCAGAGAACAGACCTCTGTCTTTCCACTGGCGTATAGTTGAAATCTCCTGCGAGTATTTCAAAGTCAGTCCACTTTGCCAAAACAACAATGTGTTTGTGAAAGGTCGCACCGAGCCATGACCTCTGGTGAATAATCTTCAACCTGGAATACCGGTGTACGTATTACTTCCACGCCCTCGATTCGTGGAACTGGTGTATTGTATTTCTCCATTTCAGTATCAGAACGTAAATCAAACACTCTTGTTATTCCGAGCTCTCGTAGCTGAGCCTTTCCTAATGCGTGCCGGGGTTAGGATTGCCCAATACACCACACATGAGATTGTTCTCACCTTGTTCAGTGATTCCAGATATCTCTGCACTGCGGAAGAGCTGACGCGGGCGTGTTACTTTGCGAGCATTCTTATGCTCTTGGAATTGCGATCCAACAGAATAAGGGCCTAGGCTACGAACATTCGTTACACCATCGATGTGGACGAAGGGGAATTCGGAGAGCCGTTCTTGCACCCATTCGCTGTCGAGAGGTTCAAGCGAGTTGAGATCATGGGCTGTTACTATAGAAGTCATCTTCAAGAGTTTATGAGTTGTGCTATCTATCTGAGGTTGTCATCGATGTGGTACTAGAGGTGAAGATGGACGAGAAGTTGAGAGCCATGGCATGGATGCAATCAGAAACCAGCATGACGCCAAAGGGATCGACGCGTGATTTCCTTTCTGTCCCTTCTTGCCGACGCCGACCTCCTCCACGCTCGCTCATTATCAACTACTTGATGCGTTAAGCTTAAGCTTTATAGATACAATGATTCGGTTCATTCTTGTTCAGGTACGTCCTGAATATATTCGGACACCTGGAAGCCTTCTCATTGTTAAGCTCAGAACCGTCAAGGAAAGACTCGTCTCTCCAAGTGGTACGTTCCTTTTGACGATGACGAAAAGGTGCTGCTTGCAGCTACGGCTTGGTTTGCGTCCGCGCATTGAAAAATAGTACCTAGGTTCGCCTGCGAGGGGAGGTTCATCGTCTCGTAGCGCCCCGTGATCAGAAATACCAGTCTAACTTCGTCGAAGTAAGCACCGTAATCACATAATGACAACTGGGCTTACGACTGATAATTTGATCAAAGTTTCGCAACTACAAAGTTGTTTACCGGCGATATGCAGGCTTGTTCTTCTGCGTCTGCGTCGATGCCAATGACAATGAACTGGCCTATCTGGAAGCTATCCATCTCTTTGTCGAAGTTCTTGGTTCGTTGCTGCTTCCTAGGGCTCTTCTTTCGTCTTGCTGATACCGAGCTCATTGTAGATGCGTTTTTCGAGAACGTATGCGAACTTGACCTTGTCTTCAATTTCTACAAAGTAAGCGTTCTACAAAGATATACAATTCAGCAAATGTGATAGCAATCAACGCCAGGTATATGCTATTCTTGACGAAATATTCCTTGCTGGAGAAATCGAGGAGACCAGTAAAGAAGTCGTACTTTCGAGGCTAGACGAGCTTGAAAAACTTGAATAATCTTCTGCATGACCGCCGTTATTTATGTCTCTTTTGTCTGTAATTTTCGTCACCGGGTGATTTGTGTATAATTTCAAAGTCTGTCACTCTTGTTTCTCATGCTCACGCTTTTGTACGAATCAGCAAGTCGGACACCGGGTCTATAATTGTTTTCGTGCTATGATCCATCCTTCTGTACTTGGTACATCACTTTTTCAACTCCATCCAGAATGGCTCAGTGGCTGCGGCGGAATCAGATGGTTTCGAGCCACGTGATCTGGTGACCTGATCTGCGCGACTGGCACTGTTGTGCTGTTCACCTTACAGTTACCAGCACCAGTCTCCACGCGTTCAGCAGCTTATGGCTCTGATATGTGACCCAGAGTGAGTCCTCTCCCCTTTATATACCATCCGAGATGTACTAAACATCGGACGCGTTGAGTTACTTGATCCATTCTCTCCGGCTGAACTACCTTCGCCATGTTGACTCGGACCCGTATGGACCACGAATAATAACTTTTGATCCTCGTTATCAATCCAATCCACATATCGTTGCATCAGGCCACGCAGATGCAGACAGATGGACGGAGCTCAATATGCCCCAAAGTCCGCAAGTGTCCGATGATGAGGGTACTTCTGGTGCGATGAATGGAAGACGGAATGCTTCCGGCTTTCCTGGAGCGACGGGGCTCAAATATACGCAGACGATAATGGGGAATAGGGCGGGAGTGGCTGGTATGCGTGTATCTGGGAAACGCGTAATTCCAGGGAAGGAGGTTGCACGGCGCTCGATCTCTGCAGCAAGTTCGACCCGGAGACGAAATAGAGCAGACAGTGAACCAACTCCCGCCGCTGCGTCGACTGCTCAAAATGGGATCGGAGGTACTGAGTCTCCAGATACGTACGATGAAGCATCCATACAAGTTAGCAAACGCCGGAGTGCAGGAGGAACTTCACTTCAGGAGGTGACAACGGCGTTGGTCGAGAAGCCTGAATTAGAGAACAAAGAACAATCGAGTTCTTTGACTAATGTTCCCGCGGCTTTGCAACCCATGTCACACATAGCGGCTATGCAAGCCAGGCGTCAACGGAGAGTGGCGCAGTTCTCTGGAAATGCTGCGCGCCCAGTTATCATCTCAGAGACGAAGTTGAATCCTGAGGAGTCGTCATCATCGGAAGACGAAGGCGGAGCTATGTCTGGCAGTCTGGATGATGATGGGTTCATCGTCGAAGTTGAAGGAAGTCTGGAAGCGGAGAATGACGGTTTCGATCCGTAAGTAAAGCCATCGAAGGACGTTCACACATACTGATGTCGGTACGCTCTAGCGATTTCGCACCACCTAGAATTGGATTCAACTCTGACAGTTCTGATCTTCTGAACTCGATATCCAATTCAGCGTTGTCTACATCCATCTCATCAGCGTACAACTCGCTTCCGATAGCAGGAAGTGCTCGAGGAAGAGGGAAACTCAGTCCTGTTAGTGAAACACGCCCAACGGATGTCCAGGCAACTGGTCACGCGAGCACAGCGGATACTAGTGCGGATGGAACAGTTTCTGATGCTACGACCCAGCGAGATGCTGGCACACCAATCGATGATTACTTCGAGATTATTAAACCGCCTCCTCGCGGACGTCTCGCGGGGTCTCTTACGGAGAATTCACATGACGCATCACCGTCCGCGAAGCGTTCCTCCCAGCTACCGTCGGACATTATATTTACGCGTCGCGAAGTGCCTCCTATTCGTCCTGCTACATCTGGTCTGACTGCGAAGCTAGCTTCTTCGGACACTTCTACTAATCCGTTTACTGAATTGTATGCGCTGATATCTGGGCGTGCCGAGGTCGCGTCGATGGAAGTAATTGTCTACTTCCCGTATGCAACGAACCCCTCCAACAAGCCACTGAAACTAAACGTCCGTAAGGATGCCACAATTGAAGAAGTCATCGGATTCTCGTTATGGAGTTATTGGGAAGAGGGCTGGCTTCCTAAACTTGACGAGGGAGTTTCCGAGGAACGGAAGAAGGAGAGGCTAAGTGCGGTCGGCTGGATACTGCGCATTGCAGAAGACGACGGGGAAGTGGATGAAGACTTCCCAGGTTTGTCACATCTCAGATTGCCTCGAGTATTCTAGCTTAAAAAAATCTCTAGCGCCGGATAGAATGGGCAAGATATCTAAATTCAATTTCGACGCGTATGCCATCCTCGAAGCAGCTCCGGCTCAGGGTGAGTTATATGGTATCTCTACTTCCAGAAGTGATTTAACCATGATATGTTTAGCTGCCCAGAATGCGCAACTGGAGGCAAAGATTGTCCGACGACCATCACGTATAATCGTTTCTAAGAAGAAACAAGAGCCGGTTGGAGGTTTAGCTCCACCTGCGCCACTACTAGGCCCGAGTCTCAGTACTATGTCAGCATCTGCTCTCGGGACTTCCGTGGTGTTGGGCTCTTCCCTCAACATATCTTCGAGTCATGGATCTCAAGTGTTACTACGCATCCGAATGGCTAACGTCGACAACAAGGCAACACATTACTCTACCACTATCTCTGTGTATGAAAGATTTTGTTATTGCTTTGATGGACTTCGTCTGACGTGATTATGATACAGGTACTCAACTATGTATATGCAAGAGGTACTCGAGGTTGTCTGCCGTAAACGGAAAATCGACAATCCAAAAGACTGGGCGTTACTTTCTGATGATCTCAAAATCCTGGTGCCTCTCGACCGCACGGTTGCAAGTCTGGAGGGAAATTTAAAGCTTGTCCTTATTCAGCGCGAATTACTCCCGCAGCACGGGTTTGCTATCGATGGAGATAAAAGGACAGCGCGGTCGATTGATCCCAATGGTACGTGTAGCAGTGTTAATACTGTAAAACGATGCTGACCCCATTGGCTTAGCTTCGATTTTCAAGCGAATTTCGGAGGTGCAGCCAAAGAACAAAGCCATAGACTCGAACTTTGACGTATACAAGGTCCGTATTCTGTTCTCGGTGATATACCCTGTTCTGACCCTTGTCCAGCGATACACGGTATGGCGAAAGGTGCCAATGCTCGTCGCTCGACTAGAACGTACACTGGCTATAGATGGTGATTACATACATGTGAGCCCCATTTGTCCACACGCGGAGCCAATTTTCTGAGCGACGGATCAATAGATCATGCCTTCTGCAAATAAGGCTCGTGGTGTGTTTGATAGTGGCAAGACGGTATCATATCACATCAAATCCGTGCTTAGCTGTAGTCAATCTGCAAAAGCATCTGCGACTTTCAAGATCATATTCCGGCGTGAAGGAGGGGATAAACGATATGATTTTGAAGCCGAAAGTGCAAAGCAAGCAAGTGAGTATTACGTCTATGAAGTTATGAAAGGTACTTTGCTAACCATCTTACAGCGGATATTGTAAGCACTATAAGGGGATGTATGCGGCAGAAGGGAGGGTTGGAACGTTCTGGCACCTCACATAAGATGCGACGGCGTAGTAGACATGTGTATGTAACTTAGAGGTGATCCTCCTGTATTTTACTCTGTATCAAGTCACGTGTAACGGCATTCTTCTCGGCTCGACGACACATTCTGCTACTTTCATCCAGTCGCCATGCTTAAAACAGTTGCGACGAATCCTCGATGTTTGCCGTCCAACGTGTCTAGGATATCATACCATCTTGGCTCTAAACGTCGTCTTCACAGTACCAACGATGTTACGAGATCAACTCCAGACGTCGAAGTCGTTTCCCAGGCCACATCGATGAAACGTAGAGGTCCTTTCCAAAAGACCGGAAAAGGGTTGAAGGAAACTCGCAACGCTGAGGAGAGGAAATTTACGAACCTCTTTGATAACATCAGCCCCCACGAGCAATTAGACCGGCGGCCCTCAAAAGCCAAGTTCCAAAACTCTCTTGCAGCTCAGCAAGCTGTTCGACCCGCTGTCCAGTCCGCACGGGTGCAGGAGATTTGCGCGACGAGTGGCGTGGAAGATGCGATTGCTTTCGTGAGCACCGCTCCCATCAACACACTGAATACTGTCGTGTGGAACACGCTAATTGCGATGGCAATAAGGATCGGAAGGAGGAAACGTGCGTATGATGTGTACATTGAGGTACGTCAACACTGGTAGCTCGATTCTTGAAAGAAGAATACTGAAATCATCCATCTCTTTCAGATGAAGCGGCGTGGATTTGCTCCAAATGCGAGAACATTCAAGACGCTCCTGTATGGCATGGCCGATATTTCTGTGCCCGCTTGGGCCGTCAACTCCCAGAATCTCCAACGCTGTCACAGGCTATATGAAGCGCTTGAACTCTACGTTACAACTTGTAAAAAAAGCGATTTGGTGGCAGAGGCGCCATACATCAGTCACGCTCGTGCGAGCTATGTAACCATCCTCAGTAAAACAGGGAATCACCAAAAGATTGTCGACATATTTTACAAATCGGATGAGAGTGGTCCTTTCGTCCGGGACAGATACTTCTATACCGCCCTATTCAATGGTCTGTATCTGCGCAGAGAAACGGAGCAAGTTGGCAATCTTAACGTAGCTGAGCAGAATGCCTCAGATGCGAAGTTTTACTGGAGGACGCTAGAGAAGGACATGGAACGTGGTTTGCAGATTGATTCCCGATTGATTTGCTCCTTCATAAAGGTGCTGAGCTGCGGGAGACCTGTAGATCAGCAGCTCGGTTTGAGCGTGGTGCGGGACTACTTTGGTCTTGCACCGCCTGGGGAGGTTGCACCACGTCCACGCTTCCAACTCAACACCTACACCCTCCGAACGGTGCTGGAGTTATGTAATAGAGCGAAGAAGTTCCGCCTTTGCATGTACTTCCTTAAGCAGTCCGCGGATCAGGTGCGCCTGAACCCAGAGTCGACCAGAGAGTTGTCTTTCACCTCTCGCGTTGTCAATGAACAGTTGATAGCTCTCGGCCAGCTAGCTGCCGTTGGATCCTTCGACGAGTCGGAGAAAGCAGTGGATGCGATACGGTCCCTGAGACAGGATGATGCGTTAGAAGCCGAGGAGCTGGGGCACCGTTTTAAAGCGAAGGCTGAACCGTTGCCTGCTGAGACGGTGACGCTTGCACTCAGAGTCTGTTGGCGGTGCGGTGATTGGAAACGCGCAGCAGAGATCTTTTCGCTAGCTACCGATTGCCCTAAGGACGACTTCCTCGACGATGGCCCAGTGGCATCGAAAGGCAGCACTAGCGAAAGGCCGATACCTACGAGGAGATTAAACACTTCTTCATTCGCCCACCTAGCACGTATAGCTCTGAGTACGGGGGACAAGGCCAGTATGCGACAATGTCTGCGGATGATATGGGCCAACGGCGTTGACGCGAAGGAGAATGAGAATCATATCAATTTCTACAAGGTCGAATTGGCGAAGGCTACGATCAAGCTCGTCGAGGGCGTCTCTGGTGACTGGTCTAAGGACGAGGTGAAGTTATGGAAGGGCATGAAGCGGTACAGTCACGTAATCTTATCGAAACGCATTGCTGTAGAACGACCAGAACAGGAAGAGGGACTTGGGTCGGACAAGTACATTGGTAAACTGCAGCAAGCCATAGATTTTGACATGTACGTACGTGGTAACGGAGATTTTCTTTGAAACACACTATTCGTTATATGTATATATAGAGTCCACATAATTAAGACATGCAGCCTACAGGTTAATGAGACGGCGATGCAGTAGTTAGCGACCCCTTCGAACCTTGAGAAACAATAGGAAGAGAAAAGACCGGTAGTTAAAGGGAACGTATGTACAAGGGACATGGAATCCGAGCGTAGGGACCAGAACAGTATGTACATCGAGTACAAGAAAAACGGAACGGATGATAAGATATTTGCGATGAGTAGTGGGGGAAGCAAGAGGGATGGTGAGTTAGGAAACGACAAGGTAAACAGAGGGGGCGAGAAGTCACAAGTCTAGTTACGGCTATGAGTCAGTCCGATCTAGATTGGAGGCAAAGGCTGGATGGGGTGGGATGCATGCAGAACACGTAGCAAGTCAATGATAAACTACTTGAGTAATAAAAATTAACAAAGTCAGTCTATGCAATCGACTTTGGCCTGTCAGCCATTTTGTACGCAGGTGAAGGTGGGACGAAAGCAGTAACATCCGACCCAGCCGCGCTAACTCGATAATCTCTTGGAATTCCAATACCTCCTATTGTCGAACGAGGACGTGCACCGGGTTGGAGAGGACGTAATGTGTCACCGTCGTAAGAATGGAATGCAGGTTCTGGGGGTGTGAATGGCGCGTCTTCGGGTTCTTGTTCTCCTAAAGGTACATGTGTGGAGACTTGTTCGTAGTCGTGATGTGAAGCGCTCCCGCTCCCCGGTTGAGGTGACGGCGACATTCCAATCCCACCCGGGTAAGGTGTCGGTCCTCGTGCATCCAGACGCATCACACGGTCTTTCTTTGCGTTCCTTCGTCGACGTCGTTTGCACATATAAACAATCCCCACAATCCCAATAACGAGTAACGCAACTGCGTTCAGAGCCAAAATTGCGAGTACGGCAGGGATGTAATCAGTGAGTTTGCTCAGTTTGTCGGCAACTGAACCTGTAACGGATACATTTGCTGAGCCGGAAGAAGAACCAACATTAACCGGTTGATACGAAATATCCGTGCGAGCTGTTCCGCCCCGAATAGCAACAAACTCCGCTGAAGCCTCGTTTGGATCCGTAAGTGAGAGTAACTTGACGTAAGGATCGCCCATTCTCCCGTTAGAGTCAAAGTCCCCAAAATCATACATGGTGTAAGCTGAGCGAAGGAAGTTGGCTCCGAGTAACCAGTCACTTTCGTAAATAAATCATCAGTGAATTACCTTACTTTGCTACTCGCATGTATACTTACAATTGTCCACCGCCGACAGCAACCGCCTGAGGAATAAAACTGCCGATACAGGACTGTAGTGACCCAGTCGCCGAAGATGAGACCACAATGTCAAGCGGATGCAGGGGATACACTTCTCCGCTGTTGTTACGATGGTAAGTTTAAATTCGATCCAATACAGCACGTGTTCTTACTTGAATTGCAAGGCCATATCAACCTCCGCATCACAAGGAACAGACCAGATACCTTCTTGAGCATTAAGGAATGCCCCTGGGACATTGCCGTAGATCGCTTCCGCGATATCATTTGGAACATATCTGCGAAGAATGCCTTAGATAACAACACTAGGTGAGTGGAGCAGGGATACTTACGAATACGAAGTCCCACTGTCTAACAGAACAACGGCTCTGTCTGCGGGAGCACCAGAAACGTTGGTCGATCCATAAGTAGTTTCGGTATCAACAAATAGAGCATCAAGTAAGACATTCCATCTGCTTGGGCTTTCCACTGGCCAAGTGGAAATCGGATCTACGTTGTTGATATCAGAGTACTTGTCGTCAACTTCCCCTGAAAAACAAAAGAATTCTCATATGAGCCAAGAGAGAAGATAAGAAGTAATATGCCAAGACTACTAACCAATGGTGAAAACCCCTTCTGTGTCATCATTCGGGTCCAAGGAGCGCTGAAGAGCGAAAGTGATGTAGTTCAGCTCCTCTGGATGGTCAAGGAAAGCGTTGTACAGAGTACTGCGACCCCAGTCTCCACCGGTTCCGTTGACAGTATGATCAATATTCGAGAGCGAAGTAAAGCCAAGACCGAGAACGCCTTGTGCTCCATACTGCAGCGCTGGGTTCCTAGCATCTACAACGTCGAGGAAGGCCTGTTGAGGGATTGTGATTCTGCGTTGCCATTTCAGTTATGAAAAGAACTGCGGAAGTAACCTGGTATTTACCCGGCAAAAACGACTTCTGCCGTACTGATATTACCATATGCCCAACCAATTCCGTACTAAAGGTGTCCTAAGTACATTTCGCGACCGTGATACATATAGACAAGGCGTACCGTCAGATTGAACGTGTAAGGCTAAACGTAGCAAAGTTGTAAGACCCCAAGGGAAGAAAAGACGGGAAGACACCTACTGTTGAGGCGACGTTTGGTAAGGGGAAGGAATCACCCCTGATCCAAAAGTCAGACGAACCAGTGTCGAGCTGTACAATGTAATCTAAGTTCCAGCCTTGAGTAGCTGTTAATATTCATTTTGTCAACAGACGCGTACCAGTGCCCCCTAGGGATATCTATGGGATTGAACGGCCAATTAGACTCATGAATGCTAAATATAGGGCGACAGCTTACGTTAGCCATGTAGAGCAGGTCGTTGACGGTACTGGGGACGCGTTGAGTTTTCGACGATGAACAAAGCTCTGTTACTTGGAACATACCTGAGGCCCGCGTCGAACACACCATCACCCACTACGGCGTTGACCACTGGGTTTATGCGTGCTGTTCCAAAAGACCTATTCTGGAGGGAGCGTTTTGAGATGCCAAACGGCACGTGGATAGCCGAAGAAGAGAGCGCGCATATCAAAAGGATCGACAAACAGTTGGGCTTCATTATCAACGACCGAGCCTGGCGACAGGAATGTACGTGAGCGGGGACAGGCTGAGGCCGTGACAATGAAGCGAAAAGCGGGATGAAAAGAGTGTGTGGGAGGAAGCGGTCGCTGGACAAGGAGCCAGCACTATCTTCCATCATCCTCGGCAACACAAGTGAAATGATACGGTGATCGACTTTGTCTTATATGGCAACTCGTCCGCGTCGATCTCCGTCGATCGCCCGTCTCATCTGAATACGCGACCACTTGGTCCCGTGGCCATGGTCCGTTATACCTATTCCCACTCAATTGTGAGTTCAATCGTGCTTCTTCTTTTTATCACCGACTGTGACCATGTCCATAGCGTCCAGACGTAGCCTCATCCATCGTCTCATAAATGCCGCTCAGCACACTGCCTGCCCGTGTCATGGTTGTCGCACGATGGTCGGAGGCGGTCATGGTGCCGTCGTGAACCAATTACGCAGGCTAGCGACTCCGGTCGATGTCATACAGAAGGAATACGCTTTCGAGGTATGTTGCGTCTGCGTCTGTCCCGTAGAGCTCAGGTAGCTCATTGGCATTAGGTCGCAGCTTCGAACCTAAGATTCGGCGACGGTGTCACTATGGAGGTTGGAATGGATCTAAAGAACATGAATCCTAGAAAGGTCAGCCAAATTTGCAAAAGGACGATGGCTGGAACTTAGCGGATACTAGGTTGGCGTGTTCACCGATCCTAATGTGGCAAAGCTACTGCCTATGCAAATGGTCAGTACCGCATATCACCATGGTAGAATGCTGCTAAGTTCTATTAATAGGCTATGGAGTCCCTTGACTCTCAGCCTGACCTTCCGTATGAGGTCTACGATAGAGTCGTCTCAGAGCCAACAGAAGAAAGCTGGCGTGACGCCATAGCCTGGGCCCGCTCCCATGATTTCAGCCATTTCCTTGCGTGAGCGGCCAACTCAGTATGGTTGCATTCGTGCTGATGGTCAGTCTTTGTCAGGGTCGGAGGTGGAAGTGTCATGGACACTGCGAAAGCGGCAAACCTGTGAACAATCTCGATTGCGACATATTCGCGTGGTATTGATCATAACGCCATTCTCCAGGTTCACTGTATACAAAGATGCAGATCTCATGGACTTCATTAATGCGCCTATTGGCAAGGGTCTTCCGATCACTGAGAAGCTTCGCCCTCTAATTGCAGGTAAATCATTATCTTTTCTCACGATTGATTGCATTGATTATGCTGTCGCCAAAGTCCCAACGACCGCCGGTACTGGCTCTGAAACAACGGGAACCGCAATTCTGGATATCACATCCAAGTCATTCAAGACCGGCATTGCGTCTCGATCTCTCAAACCAACGCTCGGCATTGTTGATGCGCGAAACACCGACTCGTGCCCCAGAGAAGGCACGTCGGCGAATACAGCGGCTCGGCTTGATCATTGACAACACCAATGTAGTTCATATTTCCAGTGGCCTCGACACTCTGTTCCATAGTCTCGAAAGCTATACTGCCATCCCGTACCGATCTTCCCCATAATGCCTTCGACGGTCCTTGCTGATATTTACCAGGTATTATGAACGTACTCCTCGACCTTCAAACCCGATCAATCGACCTGCCTACCAGGGCAGTAATCCTGTCGCCGATATATTCTCTATCTGGGCCCTTAAACAAACTGTCAGGAATTTACCGCGTGTTGCGAAGGATCCAAGTGATAGGGAGGCGAAACAGCAGATGCTGTAAGTACAAAAGGGATCAAACTCGTAGCCTACCTAACTCAGTCTTTCTAGTTTGGCTTCTGCATTCGCAGGTATAGGGTTCGGAAACGCCGGTGTTCATCTTTGCCACGGGATGAGCTATCCGGTGGGTACTAAATAATTTTGAAACACAATTGAGGTGATGAATCCTTGCGACAGATTTCCGGTTTGAATAAGGCAGGCCCAAAATACAAGCACCCCGGTTACGTCGTTGACCACCCGATTATTCCTCACGGCGTCAGTGTCGCTCTCACAAGTCCTGCAGGTATGTCATTGTCTTCCGCTTTACTTCCACCCTCGTTTGACTTCAGCGCTCTGTAGTTTTCCGCTTCACGTCACCCTCTTCGCCAGAAAGGCACCGCGAGGCACTTGCAATTTTCCTTGACAGGTCGCCCTCAGACCCTTCCATCAGTCGGATCCCCAACGCTGATATTGGTTCACATCTATATGACGCGATCGCCCGGTTCCTTGACAGACTTAACGTGCCTCGCGGTCTAAAGGCTGTGGGATACACGACGAAAGATGTTCCAATTCTCGTGCAGGGCACGCTTCCTCAGCGCCGCGTACTTGACTTGGCACCTGGCATCGGAGACGTTGTCGGCGAAGATGGGAGAGAAGCGCTCACTAATATATTGGAGGGGGCAATGAGCTACTGATACAGTTCTTTTCATATCAAAGGCAATGATGTTCTTTGATATGAGGTAAGGCGCGACAAGTGCGTGCCAGTGCTCCGCTTTGTGGACGTTATATTCTCGGAAGGAACGGATATGAATGGAAACAAAATGTAGCCAAGTAATTTTCTTCCACCTTTGCTCCGAGTTTATTCGGAATGCATAACTGTTAATATACGATAAATAGACTGCAGATGAATTGAAACGGGGTAGCTACCTGAAGACGAAATTAATATTCAAGTTCCGTGTAATACCTGGTATATTAATATAAAGATTCTCACGGCATACCTGGTACACGATCCAGATTGGAGACCGACAACTTCTGCATCTTTCTTGCAACAGTCGCAGCTTCAAAGGCCATTGTATGATTGGATGAAAATTACGGCACTAAGGTGCCCCTAAACCCGCTAAGTAGACAAAAAGATTGATCTTGCTTTAGATTCGCGTGGACTTACGAAAGATCGAAAGATACACGTGTGCAGTGCGTGTCCCGTGATCGTGAGTCACCTTTCTTGGTTTCATGCACAGCCACCACCCTGGTACCCTTGTCCACCCTTTCTTTCCCGAATCCATTCATGTTTCCGTATGACTTGTTCTGCCTTCGAAACCAAAGGAGACTCATTTGGCCACAAGCGATAATATGCTTCCGCTGTCCTGGTTTAGAAGTTCTTCGCTGGCAACTAAATTATCTGAACGAATACTGTCCGCCTTTCCATCATCAAAGAACTCGCGTTTCGGATAGATCGAGTCACACATTGCCTTGCGGAATCAGAGCGGTAATCTACTAGATTTGATGAAAGCCTTTGTATGGAAGTGGAAGACGGCGTTGGGTGATTGTGGCCTGAAAAGTGACGCAAAACTTCACACAGCCGAGGGCATGCTTGGTCCTCCCGCTCGGGTACTTTCGCCTTGGCGATGCCTTTTATCGGCTATTCGCCTTGTTTGTCCGGAATTGGCTTGTTTCGATGGTACAAAAGGGCGGCGGGTATCCTCTTTTGACTCACCATCTTAATTCCGCAATCGCCTTTCAGTATCATACAACCCAGTATCGACGCCACATAACTTTTCTCCGCGTCTGCGATTGTTTCGTTGCTCCACATCTTCCGAGTCGACTTAACCACTATGTGGAAGCGTTATTCATCGGCCCCTGTATGCTCCGCTCATGAATCCACTGTGCAAGCGTCGGACAAAAGTAGTCCACAGTGCTGTCATTGTGGTTACAGAGGCTCGCATGCTGCAAATTGCCCGTTTAGTGATTCGCGAGGCAAATAGTGCATAATGTATGTTGTGTTCGTATTTAGATTTTTGATACTCTGACGCTAATGCACATTCATAGGCGGGCGGGCCTTTTCATGAGCTGGCTCTCGACGTGCATACGACTCATTCGATTCGCCTCGCCTCCATGTTACCTCGTAGTCGACGCAGCGGTGCTGGTTATATAACACGTAGCGCTAATGATTTCCTCCACTCGCCATCATACTCTATCCTCCCCAACCTCATAATTATGCTTAGACCACTTTCCGGCATCACAATTAACTTATACCACCCTCATCATCCCTTTGACTTACTTACAATGTAGTAATTGTCTATGTATGGTTACAGTCGCCGAATTCTAGTATTGCTAGTACGTCATTATCTTTCGCCGAATACCATCCAAGCCCAAGTAACTGATTGCCGCATAGAACCTATACAGTCGTAGTGGGTGGGCGCTTGAATCAAGAGACGGGGATCACTGGCACTGGATTTTGACACTGGGTTTCTGATCTTATCAGGCTCCTAGTTTGTTGGCGCCGCCTTGGTCTATCATTGGAAGATGATTCCATCACCGTGAGTGGTTGGTGGTGAATGTGGTCTGCATCGTTGACTTCTATGGTGGTTTAAGCTAAATCTCGCTTGTGCTCCTGTCTGTTATCCACCGAAACACCTCCTTAGCCACTGGCTTGTTCTGAGAAGGTATAAAACAGCGACATTCCCGTCGCAGAATATCCCAACGTAACTTCGAACTCGATATTCCTCAGCGAGTAGCTCTCTGTTGGCACACATACTCGAACTTCGTGATCCCTCTTCGTGCTCTACCCAGCGTTTACTCTAAACAACCCTAAAGAAGCCACTATGATATTTTACTCGTCGATTCCCACGTGCTCCTCGTTGCCACAGTGTTGCCATTGTGGTGTGAGAGGCGGCCACACGAAAGGATGCCCATTCAATAGTGGTCAGTAAAGAAGTGAAAGTAAGCAGGGATTTTCGTGTGTGTATATTGTATACTGATTGATGTTTGAACAGCGCAGGGAGAAATGGAAAGTGACGATCTAGCCTGCGTTGGTAGTTGATGGGGATGCTGATTGGTCGAGGGAGTATACTCGCGTTCAAATTGTTCACATCTTCCTATAATTGTTTCTCGTACATTTAATGTGTTTTTAATTGGAATTGGTCGTTTAAACTTACCCGTTTTATATGAGTGGTTGATTACTGGAAGTCACGATGCCGAGAATTAGAGTCGGGAAGCACCGCCGGGCCGTCGCTCCAGGACATATGACTTTGAGTCACTCAAAGCAAAAATCTAAGAATATATATGCGAGATACATCAAATACCATATCTATTCATCCCAAATACCTCGCATCTCTGCCATCATGTCCGAAGGGAAACCTTTTATACTACGCTGGGGAATAATAGGCGCAGGCAAAATCTCTACTGCTTTCGCCAAGGATCTTACTTTGGCGCCTGATGAAAGAGGTGTCAGCGACATCCTGCATGCTATCGTCGCTGTTGGTTCTCGTTCGGTTGATAAAGCACAGAAGTTCATTTTAGAGAACTGTAAAGATGGAGGTTGTGCGCAAATTGCGGGAGAGAGCTCCGGGATAGGGAAGCCTGTGGCTTACGGCTCTTATGCTGAAGTATATGCTGATCCGGTCAGTAGTATGCTTGAAAAACTCAAAGTCAAATGCTAGTGTGCTAAATGAGGGATCTTCTGAGTCACTGCAGAAAGTTGATGTGGTTTACATCGGGACTCCACACACATGTCATGTAAATCCTGTCATTTCTACTAGCCTTGCTGGCTGAGCTTTTCTCACGACTTTATAGTTTGAGGACGCTAAGAACGCACTTGAAGCTGGGAAGCACGTCCTTGTCGAGAAGGTGCCTTATTTATAATTCTGCGTTAGGTTAATAAACTGAAACGTTCATTCTATATTTTGAATATTAGCCTGCTTGCCTCAATGAAGCAGAGTTTGAAGTCCTTGCCGAGCTCGCTAAGTCTAAGAACCTCTTCCTTATGGAAGGAGTCTGGACGCGTTTCTTCCCTTTGACCTTTGCTCTTGAAGAAGCCGTCTTTGTGCGAGAGGTGATCGGAGAGATTAGGCGTGTCGTATCGGATTTTAGCATCAATGTGATTGATGGTACGTTGATGAGTCTGGATTCGTGAATCTAAGTTGGAAACATGAAGCGAAACTTTGTATAACGGGATTATAGTCGCCGATGAAGGGCATCGTCTGTTGGACATTAACCTTGCCGGCGGAGCACTTCTCGATCTAGGACCTTATCCGCTCGTTTGGTATGTCAACCCCCAGTTTGTTCCAACGGACCCTTACCTTCATCAAAAACAGGGCTTTACTTTTGCTGTACAATCACCCACAGAACAACCATAGTCCGCCGGAAAATATACGGGCATCTATGATAAAACATGATAGGACAGGAGTGGACTTGCATACGGATTGGACACTCGACTTCCCTCGCATTGGCAAGGTCGGTGCACGAGCGAGCCTCAGTACGAGTATCGGCGTGAATAGTTGCCGCGACGCCGTTACTCGTATACAAGGGACCAAGGGGTACGTCTTCCTCTAGTTCCGTTACGATGCTTCTAATAGCTGAAACTGGTAGGGAAGTAATTTTGCCCTTTGCGACTTCACGTCCAGAAAGCTTCACAATAAGACGCTTTAAGATCGGATGGGGGGCTCAAGATTATACGGAGGAAGTCCACAAGTTCCCGATCCAAGGAACCGGCCTCAACTGGGAAGCAGATGCGGTTGCTCGAGATATCCGAGGTAAGTTGTCAGCTCATAGGTTGTCGGCCAATCTGATTGAGCCGACTGGATGTAACCCAGATGGAAAGATCGAGAATGCAAGGTTGAGCCATTTTGATACCCTGCTGGGGCTACGCATTTTTGACGAAATACGACGTCAAGGAGGATATACATTCCCTGAAGGGTTGGAAAAGATCAGACCGTCGAATTAGGCATCAATGTGGGAAGGTAATGAAATAATGATCCGTGCTGCTCCATGGAACTGCATATCAATCCGCACCATCGAGTTTGAAAGGTGTAAAGTGATGAGAGTAGAGTATGAGTGAGTAAATTGTGAAGGTCCTGCGGATTGGAAACACAATCCTTCTCATCGATGTAAAACATAATGGAGTTTCAATTGGAATTTGTCAAAACAACTTATGTGATAGCGTCTCTGGCATATCCGACGCAGGAACCTCCGATTAATGGACTACGGCGCAGCAAAAGAGCGTCGGACACTGATCCGACAGCTTAGCATCTACACAATGAAATCCTTCTCGAGTTAACTCCATCCTTGAAAGACTGAGGCTTACTCAGACGAGGCAATTGTTTAAGGCTCGCCGGTTCGAGATCAAGATCGAGATTAATGTATGGCTAATATGGTGCATGTCAAATGTGTTGGATCGTTGGGATACGCACACCAAATACAATAGTAATCGGACAATTCCGGACTTCGTGAGTAATAGACGTACTCGACATCTTACTTGGTATTCTTCGCCTCGCGAACCATCTAGACAAACTTTAGAAATCCAAATCATGCCATTTCACCTCCACAGAATACTTACTAAAGGAACGATTACGGGTGGTTTATCCCACTTTGGGTTATCTTCACCCAGTGAAAAGTGTGCTACGTTGATGAATCCAAATGATTCATAGAAAGCGACATTGGCGATATTGCTGACGGTTAGATAGACGGCTCGTCCTCGTATGTCGGCCTAAAACAATTAGTTACTTATTTGGATCGGAAAATATGAGGGTCTTTGGAAATACCAAGAATAAAATAGTATTAAGCAGGGCTGTTCCGTATCCTTGCCCTTGTTCTTCGGGTTTTGTAGCGAGGAGGTCGACGTACACCATCGAGATGACCCTGTCCCCGAGTTCTTCCTCCACAAGTTTCCTCGCTTTGGTTTCCACTTCCTTGTGCCTCTGGAATAATAAGTTAGTTGCAAAGAAAGTGTTCGGCAGTCTTTCGACGAACCTTGGCCTGCTCCTGATGACTACTGAGCCATAGGAACCCTCTCATTATGGCATCAAGGATAAAATCCACTGTGTGATCAATTGGTGATGGGTTTTTTATATCACCTTCTGGAGGTGAACTAGGCACAGAAAATTAAGTTAGCTCATGCAATCGCAATGCAACTCCCAACATACGCAATGACAACCGCATCACCAGCATTTACTGTATAGGCAACTTTGCGCTTGATGAGCTGCTTAGTGTATAATTTCCATATTCGCTTATATATTTTCTTCTCAGATGGAGACATTTCTTTCCCCTTTATATACTTGTGAGAATCGAACTATTTATACGTGGGAAATACATTCATGGACTCACTGCTTTGACGTACTCCGAGACTGGATCATCCTTGAAAGCCCCTTTGATGGATTCGAATGCATTATCGAGATGCTCTAGTCGTGAAACGCGATTTAGTAAACCACGACGCATGGAATAGAGGCATACCTGGTAGTAGCGGCTCTACCCGTGGTACTTCATATCCATGAAGTTTCTCGCTGAGCACAGCAGAAATCGACGTTCCTTCCATGTCGTCGTCCGCTACTATCATAACGTTTTAAGGGAAATGTTATGGGAACACCAGTGATTTATAGATCAGAGCGACCCGGGCGCTGAAATACGATATGGTTTTAGAAGAAAGTGGGCGGTCCGTCTCCCGCCGCGTTCCAACGAGATGATATTTTTATATTCTGGAAGAGATTCCGAAACAAATCACATGATCGCATTGATCATCGAGCCAGTGCAGGAAAATGTTCCGTTCTCTGATCGCAGCGGCATGGAGCGACTGTGCCGCAGCGCATGGGCGCTATCATGATACCGATAGCGCTTCGGCTTAGCATTTTAGAGTATTCATCGAACGAGCTTCCTCATACGCCCAGTTTTGACCGCAACACCGACCTTCCTGCATGAGGAACATTAAGGCTGTCAAACGCACCAAGCTTGAGGGCAGGATTCGAGGG
The DNA here is from genome assembly GCA_032164295.1 of Inonotus obliquus. Lineage (NCBI taxonomy): Eukaryota > Fungi > Basidiomycota > Agaricomycetes > Hymenochaetales > Hymenochaetaceae > Inonotus > Inonotus obliquus. Next base: position 2,315,969 of record JAJHTX010000004.1, read on the forward strand.
GAGGGAAACTCTTCTTCCTTTGTCCTTCTACAGTCAAGTTGTCCGCGGTTGTGAATGCAAACCTTCGCATCATGAACCATCCTAAGTTCAGATCGAAACATTGAGTACGCAAGCGAAAACGTTGTCAGAAGTGACTTCCTCACCGGAGAACAATTTTGGTTTTCAGATTTCCAATTGTCACCCCTAAATCCAGGTAGACAGGTCGTCCGCGCGCATCGGCTTATATCAAACATGGATTGAAGGGACGGAGGGGGAGGGTAGACGTCGGAGTAGGCGATAGTGATACATGGAGTAAAAGGCAGTATCCAAAATAACTGTCGCAGGACCATTGCCTTGCTGGTCAGGTCTCGTCCTGGAACATCTATATGGTACTCCACTACGCGCCCATAACCAGGTTGTCGTCTATGTGAGTTTGATTTGCAAGTTTTCTAGTTTCTGGGAGACAAAACTCCGAGCAATACCGATGCAATACGAGAAACCAGCAACCTTGATGCCCTCTAGCTGAAGTCCTGAGACGAAAAGCCCGGTCAGTCACAAATGCAATGTCAAGGAAGAGAGATATTGGCGGGTCGCTCTGAGTTCGCCCTTAAGGATCGTTCAAGTAGAGCATGACATAGTAAAGATCTTGGAAGGGAGCACTCGCAGTGGAATTTGCATCGCCATTCGTTACAATGTAAACAAGCTTTCCTTTCAGCTTCTCGCGTCTCGAAAAAAGTCAAATGCGCTTATTAAGGGCATTTCAAGATACTGTCTGCACTGTTATGCGAGGCCCGATCGATAAGTTGAAGCAAGAGCCAATAAATGAGAGGTAGTACTTACCCTTCTCATATCGTAAAAAGTTCCCGGTTCTCAAATGAAGCTGGTCTCCACTGACTGCTCACTGTGGCGTACTGAGGAGAATATGGGGGACCGCATTTGATTGCATGGCAAGCACGAAGGTGCGTGCAACGAACGAAGAGTTCCGTGTTAGATAATGATTGTGAGTTCTGTGGTCTGTGTATCTGTGTTTACCGTCGTCGGACCGGAACATGGTTGGAGCGTTTCACGTGACCGAACTATGCCGTGGTGGACTCCTGTTGAAGTCACCGAATGCTTTCACGTTCGTGACGTCCAGGCCAACAAGCGGACGCGCATGAGCCGTGCACGCAGCTCTTAAAGAGATCCTTTTACGTGAGAATTGACCAAGATCTCAACCAGCTATGGGTGCGACCCAAAGCTACTGCTCTAGTTATTATGACCTGCTCACCTCCGTTTACGCCTCAGATCCCGCAATCTCGAAGCAGCTCGTCGACAAGATGTACGAGAAGCGCAAGGCTGCGGCGCTTGACCTTGAGAAGTGAGCATGTGAAGCTCGTTCCAATGTGACTTTGCGCTGAAGGGACCACAGACAAATTCGGGAGTGCCACAGCCAGGGCGACCAGCGTCGAATAATTCAAATTATAGATCAGCTGGTCGAAATGTTCAGCAATGTCACGAATCCTCTGCACGTTAAAAATGGTGGACTTATTGGGCTGGCCGGAACTGCTATCGCTCTCGGGATTGATGTTGCACCGTACATGGACAAGTTCATCGACCCACTACTGGCTTGCTTCAGTGACCCTGAGAACAGGATACGATACTTCTCTGCGGAATGTCTCTACAATATTGCCAAGGTTTCAAAGGGAGAAACTCTGGTGTATTTCAATCCTATCTTTGATGCATTAAGCAAGGTTCGGTTAGCAATTTCTCTTGTTACGTATCTCGGGAAAAGACTCATGATGCAGTCAGCTCGCAGCAGATTCGGAGCTATCTGTCAAGAATGGTGCTGAGCTTCTCGATCGTCTCTTAAAAGATATCGTGGCAGAGTCAGCATCCTTCTACGTCCCACAGTATGCAGAGACCGAGAAAGCGCGTCAACAGGCAGATAATGCCCAAAACCAAGGCATCCTAGTTCCATACACTGACGCCTTCAACGAGCTCGGGCCACCAAAGAAAGCCTTCTCACTGGCGAACTTTATACCATTACTTTCTGAAAGAATTTACGTATTGAGCCCCTTTACTCGCAGTTTCCTCGTTTCGTGGATCACGGTGCTAGATTCAGTACCAGAACTCGAGCTCATTTCATACCTTCCAGAGTTCTTGGACGGGTTATTGTGAGTCATTATCTTCTCATATATTAAGGTTGCTGATGTGTTCCATAGTAATTATTTGTCCGATCCTACCGATGATGTTCGTGTAGCTACAGAAAATCTACTGTCTGAATTCCTTCGCGAGCTACAGAACATTGCGAAGGTCAAGGACAAGATGAAATCTACACGAGAACCGGAAGTGCACGAGCAAGGGCGCAGAGCGGATGATAGACTTCCTGATATTACTATGAGACATCCTGAACGGGCGGCTTTTCTCCCGGAAGGTGAAGAGAATCAGGATAGAGAGCCCGTTTCGGAAGCAGACATTAAGGATACCGGAGGTCAGCTTACATCTGCCGCCTGGAGTCGTGTATCAACTTAACTGAAATTTACTATAGCATATATGCCCGGCCAGAGTGTCAAAGTAGATCATGCCGCAATAGTTGAGATCCTGCTGCGGCAACTAGACGACGAGCGTAGGTTTTAGTGTTATTCAGGAGGCATATCGAGTTACTCATGATAGTACAGACGAAATTCAGATGTTCACTGCATTGACCTGGCTGGCCGAGTTTATCGGCTTCGCGCAGGATGTCATGCTACCTTTCACTCCTCGACTTATCCCAGCCATCCTTCCTAATCTCGCACATCATGCTCTTGATATCCAAAAGGAGGCAAGTCGTACGAGTCAGGCGCTGATCAAAGAAATTCAAAACCTCCCTACTCCCCAAGTAGCTGGCGAACATGGCACCATAGATAAGGATAGAGCGTCTGTCTCGTCCGGCAAGACCTCTGCTCCCACCGTTTCTCTACCCATCACAGCTGGACCTTCGATTCCTCCAGGAGCCTCACGACCGACGACTGGCATAAGGGAGTCCGAGGGCACATCGGATATTACGGCTTCTCCTGCATCCGACCGGACTGTGCAAGCTCCCGTTCGACAGCGTTCAGGAACGGTTCCTCTTGTCGGAGAACTCACTACACTAATGCAAACGAACGAGGCTGAATTCGGTCCTCAGGTGCAGATTAGTAGATCACAATCTCCTACTTCAACCGCACCAAGTGTTGCTCCTTCTGGTACCAATCAATCCTCTGGAGGCGCACCAGCTGCTCAAGGGCATGTGATCACTCAATCTCCTACTCAGACGGAGCAGGATCCATTTGACTATCGAGAGACGGTCAACATTCTCACTATCCAGTTCTTGAGTGAACATGAAGAAACACGTGTCGCGGCTCTGAAGTGGCTTCTGATGTTGCACAAGAAAGTGCCAAAGAAGGTAATGATTCCAATAAGTCTCGTTTATAGTATAACCGCTGAATTGGTCCCCTTGATCCCGGTCTGAAAGATTCTAGCCCTAGATGATGGCACCTTTCCTGCCCTTCTGAAAACGCTTTCTGACCCTTCAGAAGAGGTGATCAAACATGACTTGCAGTTGCTCGCCCAAGTTTCTTCGAGTTCTGAGGAGAACTACTTCAAGTCCTTCATGGTCAATCTGCTTGAACTCTTCAGCACAGATCGACGACTACTGGATCACCGTGGAAGCTTGATCATCCGGCAACTATGTCTCAACCTCAATACCGAGCGAATATTCCGTTCCTTGGCTGAGATATTGGAAAAGGAAGAGGTATGGTGCTGTCAACTGTTTCTTCCCTGACTGGTACTCAACACTTGAACAAAGGATCTAGAATTCGCTAGCATAATGGTGCAAAAACTCAACCTGATACTAATAACATCATCTAAACTCGCAGATTTCCGAAAACGATTGAGAAGTCTGGAAACGAGGGTACGCTGTTAATTTGGTTCTGGCGAATCACTTTGACTTCTTTCTCTACCAGGATGGACAAATCCTATTTACGACGTTGTACCGATCGTGGTGTCATAATGCCGTTGCTGTTTTTGCTCTTTGCCTCCTGGCCCAAGCTTACGAGCATGCTTCAAATCTTCTCTCCATTTTGTAAGTTGATTTTTTCAAATCGGACGGACAGTTTGACAAGATATGATTGTAGCGCGGAACTGGAAATAACGGTCCAGCTTCTTGTGCAGGTCGACAAGCTCGTGCAATTAATTGAATCTCCTGTTTTTACCTGTAAGAAAGGTGCTCATTACATATGCAAATGAACTAATGCCTCTCTAGACCTCCGATTGCAACTCCTCGAGCCTGAGAAATATCCATTTCTGTTTAAGTGTCTCTACGGACTCTTAATGCTGCTTCCTCAAAGCTCGGCGTTCATTTCACTCCGCAATCGGCTAAACGCGGTTAATGCTTCGGGCTTCTTGCATATCGCTCCCAAGCCAGTCTTTTTTTTGCTGTTCGTGTCGATGATCTACTAATCCATGTCAACTAGGACTTCCGCCGCTTACTCCGGGCGTTCAAAGCTTGGACGAGGGGAGGAAATCAAATGGCAAGACTTGCTCCATCACTTCCGTACTGTTCAAGCGCGACATGAGAAATTACGGCGAGGCGAAGAGTCTTCCGCTCTCGAGCGGACTGACAGACCCAGTATGAACGGGCCATCACGACCGGGAATGCGGCGCCGTGTTACAGGTAGCGAAGGCCTACCACCCACTGGTCTGCCACCAGGAGTAAATGCGGGCGGAGCTGGAACATCCGCCGGAAATGCACCGAGCAGTCAGGGCAGCAGAGGCGGAATCCTATCACCGTTGAACCCCAAGCGTGTGACGAGTCCATTGCTTGGTCTAACCCAACAGCAGCAACAACAAGGCTCGCCGGTACCCCGACCGAAGAGTCCGTCACCACAGTCACATGTGCAAAGCAGACTGCGACGGACGTTGCCTGGGTTAGGTAGGACAGGTTGAGGCCACACCTTATCCGCTGGTCGTACCGGTTGCGTGTCTACGCTTGGATATCCTTGTTTCGCTGCGGGACGATTGTTCTTGCTCATTTCATTCAGAACGGGCCTTTTTGCCGGGTGTTCTTCTCTTCATGAAGTGTTTCCATTTCATGCTATTTTAATAATGCATTTTTGTACTTTTACATTGACTTGCATGGTGTGAATTATATCCTCATATTGTTCTCTTTCCACCCTTCTCCATTTTCGTTGTGGCTATCCGTCATGCTGCGTCTGTGCTCACATAGACTCTGCGAACCACACTCTACTTACGACTTCTGCGATTCTTGGAGTTCTCCCGGGCTTCGGTAGCGATCGACGTTTGCATCCTTGACTTCTTATATTCTCCGAGGCCTCGTGTACTCTTTTTGGTCTTTGCGAACTTCGGATCGATGCACGTACGGATCGATGGTCGCTATCCTGTCTAGTAGGCATATACATATCTTCATCTATACCCACATTTACTGCTTATGACACAAATGTATTCGGCATGTTTCGAAGATCAAGACGAGCGGGAAGCACAAAACATGTTTTGTATTAGTATCTTCCAAAGTCGGAAAATCAAAGTTACACACGGGGAATTCGAATACCAAGGCGGCGTTACTAATACGGGATCTAGTATAGTATTAGACGTTCTCCATTTGGATGTGATAACAATAGAATCGGGGTTCTATTAATAGAAACTGGGGAAGTAGCGCACCAGTACCAGTTCTATGAGAATACATATTTGTCCATACCCGTTTAGATATTGGTATTTTTATCTCCTATGTCAAAGACCACATTTCTCGAATCCGATATCCTTCTGGTATCATATTGAACGACTTGTGCTGTTTATTGTGTTTTGGGTTTGGTTTGGAATCAACTTTCTTTCGGGATTCAACTTGTATACTTGTACACGTATACATCAAACTTTTGTTATACATAAGAACTGGTACTGTGATGATTTATCGGAATGTGAATGCTTTGCCCGGAATTGTCGATATGTTCGACGCTTGGGCCCGTTTGCCCGTTTGCCCGTTTGCCCGTTTGCCCGTTTGCCCGTTTGCCCCGTATGTTCAACAGCCGCCTCATGTCCGAGTCCAATCTCTAAGAGGACACCTCAGGTCAGAGGCATCTTTATAAAAGAAAGAGATGTGGAGTGAGAGGGTTTAGAGCGGTCTCCGAGTCTGCTGTGGTGCTACAGCTAAGTGAAACAATGGATAGCATTAATTATAGCTATCGAATCGAGCAAGGACGAACGATCCAAGCCCGGTGTTCCAATGATTCGATCAGATTCAAGCGCCACATACGTACGTGTACGTATTATATGTGTGTATGAACGGATGGACCGGAAAACCTTATTGTGTACAAATACGCCGCAGGCCGCAAGACTGAATATGCATAGTACATCGGTACAGCACAGAATTACGAACGAACGAATGAATGAACAGCCTGCCAGTGAGATCTGTCATGATATTATGAAATCATATGTGCCACCGAAACGGTGCTTTCTTCCAATAGATCCGAATGGTAGAATAAAGAACGGAGGACGGAGGACGGAGAAAGGAGAAAGGAGGACGGAGAAAGGAGAAAGGAGAACGGAGAAAGGAATGAATATTTGAGAGCGTGATATAGTGATGGTGATGCAATGCAATGCAATACAAACCCGAACCACCGGCAAAACAAACCACTGCCAGCCTGCCAGCAGAATGCGGAATCAGACAAAATACATCAGATATCAGATATCAGACCTATGAAATGAAATGGTAAGTCCTCTGACAGTTCGGGTCGGATATCATTATATTTATCAAATTTGATACATCTTACTAGACTTAGCCTGAGCGCTTTCAAGGTCAAGTTCAATTCAAGTTTGAGCACCCGTAACAAATCGAAAATGAACGGAGAAACACGAGATGATGCTATGTCTCCCGGACCCGGAGAAGAGCGATACGATGAGAGCGGAAGAGCAATTGAGAGAAAGAAAACAAACTCGAAAGCTTCGAAAGCAAGTTTCAACTCGTTTGAGGTTAACGATATTACATGGTCCCCTAGACCATCCTTCCACATCTGCACATCTGCACCTACATCTCCGCGCCGCATCATCGCCCTCCCTATCTGAATTCAGAAACGACTGGATTGTATTGAAAAGAGTGGACGCCCTTCCCGGTTCAATAAAAGGTATAAAGGGTATAAAATAAGGAATAGAAGAAATAACCCTATACCGGAACCGGATAAAGTGACAAAATAAGGGAAAAGGAGTGAATTGAAATGGGATGCCGGGGATGGGATGAAGGAAGGACGGGACCGAAAAAGTATACTATAATACCAAAATACCAAAAAGAGCGGAAACCAAAAACGAGCGGAAATGGAGAAAGAACGAGCCACAGTCGGTGGGTGATGGTGGCGTTTTTTTCGAATTCTCTCGATAGATAAGGATAGATTCGATGGTCGATTTCAAATCTGTAATCTGTGTATAACCAAATCGAAACCAAAGAGTCAAAATCCCAAATCAGAAAATCAGAAGTCCAAAAGACGCTATACCATAATTGCACATACTTACTATAAACCGAATAGCCAAGAACGGAGAAAATGGCATGTATGTACAGTCCCTGCAGTCTTTCCCCCCTGTTGCTGCTGTTGTTGTTGTACGTTTAACCAACCACAAATGCCAAATGCCAATGCCTTTGCTTGTTCTTGTCAAATAGCGAATTCACGATTCCGTATCCGGGATCAGGGACCAGAATTGAATGGTCCAAGAGCATTGGTCGTAATGTAGTAGTAGTACTACGGAGTACGAAGAGGATTAAAAAACGTAACGTATCGAGTATCGTGCGTGCGGAGGGGGCATTTGTACATCAAGGGCATTGCAACAGGACAGGTTAGAGGTGGTTGAAAGTAACAAGAGGGGGGAATAAACAAAATTACGATATGAAAGCAAGCTAGAGGCCAAGAAGCCCAAATAGGCAAGAAGGCAAAAGAAAGGAAGAATCCCAAGATCCAAATTTAGATTCAAATTCGGATAGCGGAAAGCGGAAGAAAGCGAGAATGTAAAAAAAGTCCGGTTGAGTTTGGATAGGTGTTTTATGGAAGATGGAAGTGGCGAATAAAAGGGGGGGGAGAGGGGCGGGAAGAGGGGATACGAGGAACGGTGATGTAGGAAGGGGGTAGGAGGGGAGGTATGGAAGTGGGGGGGAGGGGAAGCGAAGAATTGGTTATGGATACTGAAATGTCTGATTGTTCTCGTACGGTCGTTCGTTCAGTGTTCTAATTGCCGAGTGGGTCGTGACGAATGTGGAAAGCGAAAACGGAGTTCGGGATTAGGTGGGGGTTGAGACGAAGTCAGGTAAGAACGCGAAAGAAGAATGTGTGTGGCGTAAGGGATAAAAGATACAACGGAAGATGGGAGATGAAATCCTTATCCTTGCCTTGGAATATCCTTTACATGAGCGCGAGGATACCGCCAACGAGCGTTCCGAAGCTGATGAGTGACGGGTAGACGACAGATGCTGTACCGTCACTTGTATTCGACTCGGCTGTTAAACCGTTAGCTGATCCTGATGGTGTAGATGCCGCCGCAGACCCGGATGGTGTTTCGCTTGCCGAGGTGGATTCGGACGTAGTCGAAGTTGTGAGAAGACTGTTGAATGCCGCATCGTCTTCTTCACCATCCTGGTATACGTCTGTCGAGTTGTCAAGTTGGGCTTGTGAGACAGCGATCCAACCGTTCTGTCCGACCATAGGCCACGCGTTGATGAATGCTTGAACGGTCTCGTTTGTCAACTCGTGCTCGAGGATGATAAGTCCCGGAGATTTTGGGCCTGAAAGCCAGCCTGTCATTTCTCGCTGAATTTGGTCCAAGGTCGTGCCAGGAGGAGTGCTATCCATGGACCAATCTTCCGAATCTTGGTTCCACATCATCGCTGTCATACCAAAGACTTCTCGAGCAATCGCACTGACACGAGAGTCGATATCACCGTACGGCGGACGCCAGTAACGCGGGACCTTGCCATCCGTCGAATCATAGATTATCTGTATAGTCCAACCCAATTGTCCAAGCACCTGTTCATCCGTTTGCGTAGTCATGTAAGGATGTGTCCATGTATGCACTGCAATGTCAGCTTGTAGATCATCATAAGCCTGTTGGAAAATTGGCCAGTTCGTAGCAATGTTTCGCCCAATCATGTAATGCGTCGAGGTAACATTCTGTTCGCCCAAGAAATCGTACAACCTCGGCGAGGCCTAGAACGTGGAATGAATGAAACAGATCGTCAGCCTCTATACATACTATAATGAATTTTGACGAAAATGGTATAAACTCAGGGTCAGGACGCGCCCGGCGCGTGGACAGTCCCGATCGTTAGCGCGTTATCTGGACGCGCCTACTTCGCATGCGTATCGATCCATGAAGCCATGAAGCGAAGAGGGATAGATAATTGTACTCACTTCAGTTGGACCATCGTCAAATCCAACACCAAAGAAACCATCAGGACCGTCCCAGATATCTTGAGGAACTCTACATACGCGATCTGTTGCAGCGCATACGGTATCATTATTCCTGTTCTCGTTTACACCTGGAGGGTACACGGGCGCTGCTCCGTTGGTAGTTGTAGACGGTGGAATTGCGGGAATCTTGCCCTCCTCCTTAGCCTGATCAAGCGCGTCGAGCCACTCTTGGGGTAAACCGTTCACGTCTGGTGAGCCTTGAGGGTACTGAGCCGACCATGCTTTATTCATAAACAAAGACAAGGGGATAAGGATTCTGCCATTGAATATCAAATTGTAAAATGTATGCGTACCTGGAGTGCCAACTTCAGGAGAGGATTGACGCTTGCCGTTTACTGGACGACGGCGAAAGAGAGCATGTACTGGATGATCCTCATCATGATACCAGCGCTGTGGGAGAGGAGCCGACCTTGTCCTACTACCGAAAGGATGAGGGTGTGCTGCTACAAGGGTAGCTGCTGAGGCGGAGATGGAAAGGACTGCGAGGAGGTTGAAGGCGACCATAGCTTGCGGACTTGAGGGTGCTACGGTGGGCGGCGTAGAGGACGGGGCGAACGGCGGGACCGAGAGGAGAGAGGAGGAGGTAGATAGAGAGCCGCAGAGGGAAGCGGAGGGGTGGATAGGGAGGGATATATAGATGATTGCATTGTAGCGTCAGCCCGAGATTTTTAAATTAAAGAGCAGACTAGCGGTTAAGGACCTGACTAGGAGGAGGAGGGCGCGGTGAATCCGACATGCACGGTGGTGTATTGCCGAGATCTCCTTACAAAAAGTAAAGTTCAGTCTCCGCCAATCCCGGCTTTGCCATCCCGCGTCGCGTCTTTTATCGTTTATTTACCTTTTATGGTAATTACTCATCTCTCACTCGGTCACACTCCCCCGTCGTCTGCCCTCTTCTCCTCATTTTCTACTTTCATCGTCTTCATCGTCAACCAACTCGGCAATTCGTTCATTCTCGCCTCGAGAAGTAATAGAACAGGATCCTCTATGATTTTCGTTCTCAGGCATGTCTTCGAAACGATGGCTAAATCTCTCCATCCCCACGAGTGGCAGCACAGCCCTTCGCCATCCTTTTCGCCATCGCACTTGCCAACAACCTCCGCAGACTAGTGCATTACATACTGCGGATCATTTCTCGTGTCTTGCGTTCTGTCTCCTCTCTCCTGCTCAAGACTCTGGGCAGAAACAGCCTCCAGGCCACATCATGCTATGCGCAGCAAGTGGACCTCCATCTTGACGTGTGACGGAGTAACGCAGCTGAGCACGCTCGTGACATCACGTTAGGCGTGCCCTCTCTCGCTCGCGCTCGCAATCTCATCCCATTAGCTCGAGTCTTCGCTTGTACCCACTCGGGAAGTCCCAATGACCGAGTGACAGTTCATCTGCCCGCATCACTGCGTGTTTTGCCGTTTCTGAAATGCATTCCACCTAATAGCGATCACTGTCGGCCGATCGTTCCGCGATCCGTCTAGCGGCACGGGAACGAGTGGCCCTCGTTGTTGCCACATTAACCTTACCGCGTTGCCTACAATGGGCGGTCTGTTCTCCCGCTTGCACGGCGTAACTTCCCGAAGATGAAGAAACATCCGGGCTCCTATGCTAATTCATATTCGGTCCGAGCCGTATTCTAAATCATCATCTTCTTCCGAAGCGCCTCAAGCTTCTGACTGGAAGATGAGCTATAAGTAGCCACAACACATACAACAACACTTTGAGCGGGTTTACTGAACAAGTCGGTTGCTATTATTATCTCACCATTTCAAACAGGAGTCGCGCCCGTCTCGGCATCTCATCCTGCCGCATCGGTGGTTTGATCCTCTGCAGTTACAGGCACCCTCGAAATGCGGCGCCGGTATGGATTGGCGTATGTCATTGTCGTTCGTAAACGTACGTACGCATCGAAACTCACGGAGAAACCGGTATAGACGCTGAAGGGAAAAAGAAAGTCAAATTATTTACAACACAAAGGATCCTAGCGGAGGTCCGTCTCACACCAGTTCTCCGCGTACGTACTCAATGGTTGCATGCCTGTACCTACTCGGTTTGTCTTTTTCGCCTCATTATCGTCTTGTCCTCTCGTACCATTGTGCCGTACTGCGCCGCAGCAGAACTAACGTATATTCGTTTATGCGTATATGTCTATATTCTACAACCTCAGGGAACTACTGTCACCCCCATCACGAAAATCACTCCTATCTAGGGCTTGCACTGGCCGCTGTAAACCCTCCATCAGAGTTGTATTGATCCTGTCCTCTCCGTTCAGTCCTCGTGCACGATGGAAGCAGGCTCTAATCACATCTCAACCGGTAATGTGTATATTGCTGTGCTGGATTCTATTGGCTTTATATCTATCATTCCCCCCCCCCAAAGAACGTAGCCCCTCTCGTGCTGAGCGGACATGAGGCTGCAATCCAGCACACTCAAGCCATGCACAATTGCATTGAGATGGGTTCAATTGGCTCGTGGATGTAAGGTTACAATACGGGACTTTTGTGAAGAGCCAAAAGAAAGGAAACGAGGTTTGGGCGTCTATCTTTCTTATCAATCTTCTATGCGTGCGCCAAGGATCAAAACACGCGAGTGCTGAGCGCGTTGCACGGCTATCAGGGTCGTTTCTTGACAAACCAAGAGTGCGTGTGTTTTCTCTTGATCTTGATTTTTTTCCGATCGACGTTACTCACGTACGTCAATAGTGAACTCGATTATGTCCGGGGAGAAAAGAGACGTGACGGGGGCGCGGATTCCCGTCGATCTACCTGTGTGAAAAGACTGACGATTTTGAGGTGTTGAAATGACATAAGAGGCGTGTTTTCCAAACTCGAAACAAACGAACCAATGGTCTGACAATACTCGAGCGAGTCGCTAGTCTTTTAATCCTTTAGTGCCGGGTCGTTTGGAATAAGTCGGTTAAAAGGGTTGCATATGGTGTGAGCGGCGTCGCTGTCCGAGTCGCTTGCATCCATTCTATCCACCATTCGTTTACACTTTTTCCATTTAGCACCCGGGCCATTCGGTGTTGAACGGTCGTTCTATTGAAGGAAAGGATCTCTCAGGATTTTACATGAGACCGTTTTTTGGGGACAAGACAAGATTGATTATGACGCTGAACAAACGGAATCGAGCACTGCTCGCCTACAGCTCCTTTCGTTTTGGAAAGAGCCTGAGCTCTATCTTGACGTTCTTCATCGTAGCAGGTGCGTTGTCAAAGCCTATGAGTAGGCATTACAGTTATATCGGACTCAAGCGCCCGACTATCCCACTCCTTCTCTTTCATTCCTATCTTTTTTCTTTCTCTTCTTTTTTCGTTTACATCATACCGAACCTCCGTCCTTCTTCATTTTATCATATCGAGTCAATCTATGATATGTTTGTCGCATATGTACCCCCCTTCTTTATTTGCCAGCCTACTCTTGGGTTTCGGCCTTCGGTCTTCCGTCTCCGTCTCAGATTCGAGTTGGGTAGAAGAGGGAACAGATCGTCCAGGGTTACTAGCTGGTAGTCTGAGACTCAAAGTCAAAGACGGGATCAACGATTGGGTCGGGATAATTTAGTTGATTTGATAGTTAGTTCGGTGGCCAAGACTGAGACTGAGACTCTGTTGATCTGGACGCTGACTGGTATTATTGCATTGATGTTGTGATATATTCTAATGTTGGTGAGCTAAATAATGGTGAGGCTAGCATCTATGTAGTTCGTTAGTAAGGAATGCAGTACTAGTCATCGTTGAAGTGGATGAATCTCATGGGTGGGTGGACTTGGCGCTTCTAATCGTCCTTACCTTGTTATCTCCTTATCTTCTTTGGAAACGAAGAAGACCCTTCCCCCCTTAAGAAAAAGAAAAGACTCAGAGTGGTAGATTGGTATTCGGGGTGTTCAAGGTATAGGGGTGCTTGGACGTAATTATTGGGCCAGAATCCAACCCAAGGTGTTTTCTGGAGGAATCAGGACTAGAAGCACAGACCGAGACTCGGAAATGGTGGTGCAAGACTAGACAAGACTAGACAAGAAGATTATATTCCAAATCGTATATACACACACACACAATTTGGACTGTACGAGAGTACACCACTGAATTGTTTATCACAGAAAAACAACAGGATGGGTTTGTTACTCCGTAAAAAAACCCAGGGGAATTAATCGGTGAACAAACGAGGCGGAAAGAAATAGAATAAGGCTTCATACTGCACGCCTCAAGGACCGAGATTTGTAAAGGAAAATGTATGCATTTGGCCTGGATAGTGAAATGAAATACATAATAGTAGATAGTAGATAGTAGATAGTAGAAAATAGATTGTAGACTGTAGAGCCACTTGACAGGACCCAAATGATTATTGATTAATGTTGTAGAAGGGACTCGACGACATCATAATCCCCAATGACCAATGACCAAGTACTCCACCCTCTCGAATATATTCCTCAACTTCACGTCCACATCGAGAATTGCCACTATTTTCATCTAGGTCAGATAATCCGACCGTCGTTTCTGTATTCATCTCTGTAATATAAATATAAGTCATTAATGGACCAAGGTCCCAGACCCTAGACCTCAGGTCGAGACTTCACCATGGCACCATGGCGACATGGCGATGAAACCAACCCACGAGTCGGCAGTCGGCAGTTGGCGTCCTCTTCGAAATCTACATACCAAAGGAAAAGTATGAGTGTCTCGAGCTCCGGACAAATACAAATAATTGTATGTTCGTTTCCAAGTAGAACTATTGGCATTGGTGTTGCTCGGAACGGTCAGTTCGTAGAAGGAACTCCCTGAGCTGACATGATTGCTCCTTCAAGTCATCAAGTCGCAGGTATTAGAGGGATGGCAAAGCAAAAGGCGGAGGGAGAATCGGGATTATGATACACTATACTAGTCTATAACCAACGTTGTCAAGTCAAAGGAGGAAATGACCGCCGTATGGAACTCATCAGCATTTCAACCTTAAGCATCACAATCTTCATTCCCGTTTCTCGTTTCTCGTCCCTCATTGCTCGAATAAAAACAAAACTTTGCAGATTTTGGAAGTGTCACATAATCGATAATGAACGATGCAGGGATCAAAGTAAGTCATAGCCCAGATAGAAATGTGAGGACGCAAAGGTTCGGCAGTTGGATCAGGAGGTAGCAGCGGACCCGTGGACCGGCGACCAGTGAAAAATTGAATTTGAACAACAAATTCAGTCAGAAAAGGGACGACCTTCAGCCTTCAGGACATTCAACCCAGCCGCATATAAAGATAAGAGCATGACAATGACTCCCTAAGATAGTATCATAACCAAAACAGATTTCAGCAGACGGCAGGCTCCAGACAGCAGACTTGGTAAAGGAAGGAACACACAATGGCTGGCTCTTCACCCATCATCAGGTCAAAACCAGTCGCGCGAATGTCGAGACTGAGACTGAGACTGAGCAATATTGTTGATTTTAGCAAGCGCACAGCAGCCGTCGGCCGTGTTACAACATCCAACGTGAGCGATGTGAGTATGTATTGACATATGCATGTTGGTCAAACTTAATCCCAAAACTTTGAGGGAGAGGTGCAAAAGTATTCATCAAGATCGGTTGGGTGGTTGGGTGGTTGGGTGTGGCAAAACAAGCAAGAAAAAAATATCGCAGATGATCTCAGGAGGGTAGGGACACCGTCAATATCAACTGGAAGACGGAAGACAATTGGCGAAACGAGAAAACAAAGCTACCTCCTCGCATACTTTTTGAAAGCAGTGTTACCTGGTGAGGTGAGGGTGACTAGCTCAGGGGTAGGTCAATCATCTGGTCTTTCATCCTCCGACCGGAAATATCCGAGTCGTATCCTCTCTTTCAAAAACCAAAAAATAATGTATATAAAAAATATTTAAAAAGGCTTCACCCCCCCTGCACGTGCCTCAAAACGCGTCCTAAAGTTTACGTAACCAATCTCCGCTCTTATATCTAATAACCTATAGCGGTTTTTGTGAATTTCGACTTTTGAATTTGACGGCCAGATATCAGATATCAGATATCAGATATACACCAGGTGAGATATTTGCAAAAGTGTCAAGTATAAGACAGGGAGGGAGAAGAGAGAGTAACATGTTTGTTTGTTTGTGTACGTGCGCACTTTGCGTGTCAGATATTAAACGAATGACAAATGGCAATAACATCGAAGCCCAAAGCCGATAAGAGAACGAATCAAGAAATCGTAGATGAAAAGACAGGAGACGGGAGGAGGTGTAAGGATGGAAGAAGAGGATGAGATAGGGGATATGAAGAGGATTGGAAGAGGACTCGAGGGCGATGGAAGCAATACACCTAAACGTCCGTGTTTACTCATCATATCACCGCCCAACACCGAATCAAGAATCCTCCATCGCCCCGCCAAAGTACATGCATAATATCATCAACAATTAGAGAGGTGAAATCAAAATCGAATCGAATCGAGTCCCCAGGTGTGTATGCGTAAAGGAGCAAGCCAAATAAGAAGAAAAGTAGAGAAGAAACCAGAGAAAAAAGCCGAACAGGGGAAGTGGAGGAGGAAGTTGATGTAACGTCGTATAAACAGGAGAAGAATGAATAAGTAATTAGACGAGAGATATGGAGAAACGCGGAGGAAAATGTGGAGAGAAGGAGGAAAAGGTCAAGGACGGAGGTATCGATCGGGATGGATGTGTCGAAAGACAAGAAAGGGAGTTAACAGAACAGGGTCATGGTGAGAGTTGTGAGCAACAGGAGGTGGAGGAGTAGCAGTGAAGTCGTACAAGGAGTACAGAAAGTCAAAAGAATGCCCACCAGTGGGAGGTACGGGAATATTGCGACTGAATGGACTGAATGGACCATCAAATCCAAGGGGAAGGGAATGTTCGTCGTGTCGAGTCATCAATCAAATCAGGAATCAGGAGTCAGGAAATGTAAATTTTTGGTACACGGCTGTGGACAGAGAGAGAATTGCAATTTCTCATCGATAGGTCGTTTTCTCATTTCGTTCGTTAGTCTTCGCGCCCTTCTATGTTGAGTGGATCATGAACGATGGTCGAACTAGCCGAAGTGTTGGTGGAACGAGTGGTATAATCCAGCCCACGCTGCGTTGGCAGCGGGACGTGGGGATTAAACGCGGCCGTCGCAATCGACCTTGACCAGATACATTAAAGTATACTCGGCCATTTCAGCTTAAGTCCCTCCAACCACCGTACATACAACAACTCCGCAATCGGTGACCTCTTCGCAGGTTCATCTCCACCACTCCCACTACTCCCACCACTCTTGGTCGACGCGCTCGAAGGTGCCACTCCATTTATCACACCGTTTACTCCATTTACAACGTTTGCGCCATTTACGCTTGCTGGCCCATCATCTACTTCTTGCTCGATAACAACTAACCCTCGCGCAGTCATCTCGCCTCTTCTTACGACTCGCTTTGAGGGTAGTAGACCTCCTCGTGCAGTTGCGACGTGGTGTCGTACTGCATTGTTCTCATTGATCCCAGCGAGAATGTCAAGCATCAGTGTATATGCCATCTCAGGGTTCGCCTCTCGTAGGTCGACGAAACCTCTCGCCAGCATGCTAAGCGCCTCGATTTCATGCGCCTCCATGCCATCTTGGATTGCCTGTTGATCTCAGTAAGCAAACTAAATGGAAACTATCAAATGGACAAGCCTACGTTTTGCACAACCGGCACAACCACCTCATCCATCATCGCCCTTCCAGCTCTCGCGTTATCACTTGCTCGTCTCCTATGCTCCTTCCCATCTACTACGCCATTCGTACTCCCTCTTAAGCTGCCTTCCATACCCTCACGCACAGCGCCGACATACTCCGCGCTCAGCTTCAAGCTTCCCGCAGTGTCAACACGTTTCACAGGTCGGATTGTATCGATACCATTCCCGATGTCTCCCGGACGCAGCGGTGTCCCACGTCCCGAAGTGCGCTCTGCATGTGTCGAACGTCTCCGCGCAGAATTCGGACTTGGAGGTGGAGAAGTTCCGGTACTTGAGGCGAGTTGCGCCTGTTGCTGAGGTGATGCACCGGGTGTATCATACGCTGGTGGCGCTCCCAGGACAGCGGCCTCCGCCTCCCCATCTGTAAGTGCTTCGTCCGCGGATTCCCTGCCTCCATAGGCGGCCCGACCATTCGGTACTGGTGGACGAATCACAACAGTCGACTGCGACGCTGCATCGTTCAAGCCAAGACGGCCGCCTGAACCTGAGTTCGGTTCGTCGCTTCCCTTTGTCGCCGCACCAGAATCATACGAGTCCTCACTTTCTTCGATTGGCGCGAGGCCTTCAAGCCCGTCGTCGTAGTAAGAAGCATCGTCATCGGGGATCATCCCCGGCGGTAACGCACCATTTGCACCGGCAAATTGTATCTGCGCAAGCGACCGGTACGAATTTCCGACGCTTCCTCCAGTTTTAGATCGCACCGTCTCGAAGATCCACTCACTTCGGACAGTATCACTACGGCCCCACGTTCCACGAATAGTTTGCTGACCTGGAGGAATAATCCCAGCTTGCGCACCCTTCTTTGGCGTACGCGCGGCGTAATCCTGATATCGCTCGATCAGCTCAGTGAGACTACTCGTCCGCTTCGCATTCTTGATGAAGCGATGCTGAAGAAGTTCTTTTGTCGAGGGGCGCTAATCATCATCAACGACGTCAGTACCATAATACACCATCAGATGGGAATAATTAAGTGCACCGGACGGGAGAAGAATGGAGAGTAGCATATAGAGGGGAACAAGAAGGGTCGAGTGATATGCATGAGATCATACGTACCAGCTTCGGATCCTTGGTAAGGCACAGGGACACGAAATCCTTGAATGCAGGACTAAATGCGCCATCGAGTGCTGGAGGCTTCGCCTTTGGAATGAGAAATAGTACGCGCATTGGGTGGTACTCAGCGAGCGGCGGCTCTCCCTTTGCCATTTCGATGGCTGTAATGCCAAGACTCCATAGGTCAGCCTTGTGGTCATATCCCGCCTGACGGATAACTTCGGGTGCCATCCAAAAAGGAGTCCCGACGAACGTGTGCCGAAGCGTGTTGCTCAGCTGAGCAGCAACACCAAAGTCGGCGAGCTTAACTTTGCCTGATGCGGAAAGAAGGACGTTGGCCGCTTTGATATCGCGATGAATCTTGCCCTCGCTGTGAAGGTAGTCGAGACCGAACAACAGCTCGCGGCAGATGATAGCGATGTGTGCTTCCGAGAAGACACCTGGCTTTAGGAGGTCAAGACACGACCCACCGGCGAGGTACTCCATAACTATCCATAGTGTATACCCCTTTACGAACGCGCCATAGTACCGTGTCACATACTCGCTATCACATTGTGCAAGGTGCGCAATCTCCTGCTGTATCTCGGCAATATCGTCGTCGGTGTTTTCAAGGTCTATCAAGTCAAAGGCGTGAGTATATATGCGCATAGCAAGGGCACTAGGTACCTACCAATCTGTTTGATAGCCACGATTTGCTTCGTATCATTGTGCATGCCTTTATACACTGTGCCAAAGCTGCCGGTGCCGAGTTTCTCGAGAATCGTGTACTGACTGGCCGGATCGTTGCTGGGGACCATGGGGGAAGCACCTAGGGGGACCGGGGTAGCTATGCGTAGGACGTTGTTGCCTTGGACGAGCTTGTCTTTGCCGATTGGGTAGGACAGGCCTTGAGAGGAGACGGGCGATGAAGGTGGAGACCGAGTGAGTACGCGTGGCTATAAGGAATAGAAGAGAAGCCAACGAGGAGTCAGTAGGAGTTTGTAGACAGATTGTAATAACGAAGATAGTCCGGTGGTAGAAGGAAAGCAGGGGTATATTTTTGAAGTGGATGAGAGCTTACCATTGTGAGGAAAGGAGAGAAAGGAGAGGGGTAGGCGGTTGTTGGGAGGGAGGTGTGACTTTGAAGGAGAAGCCGGCGGTGGCAGGCGGGGTGGCAGGTAGGCTACTGGCGGCGCACACGGTCCACGGTAGAAGAATCGCGCTGTCCCGATATGGATAGTAAAGAGCACGCGGTGAGAGAGGGGTCTCGCGTGTCGCTCGTGTGCGTCGATGAACGACGACGAGGAAGAGGAAGTGAAGGGGAGGGTGTGACAAAGGCCTTTGAGGCGGCTAAGGGAAAAGAAAAGAGGGAAAGGCGAGGTGAAGTTAGGAGAGAATAAGTATGACGTGACCTATGAGAGAGTGACCTTTCCACGCCTATATTCTCATAAACAGTACATCCATTGGTCGTTGTCTATCTTGTACTCGGTGATCGGGTCGATGGAATACAGACAACCGGAAACCGACTTAATAGTATTATTAATAGTCATCCAAAGTATATGCACCTGACTACACCTTCTATTCTACCACTAACTCGGCCACGTTGCAACACTTTATACCCCCATCAATTCCGAGCAGCCCTCTATGCCGAATACGCGTGACGTCGTTCTTGACGTCAATCTCTCCCTCCTCAGCTAAATCACTCATTCGTACCTTCTTGGCTCCGTATCGAACCTCTGCTTCTATGCGCATGACTAATTCACCACTCGATGAGACAGGAGAAATTCCTGTCCTGACCTGAGCATTCCTAGTGTAATGCAATGAAATGCCTTTTGGGTGTATGTCTCACTCTCTCCTCGACAAGAACATTCGGAACGTAATGTAAAGGAAGTCAATGAACAGCAATGTATAGATGGAGAAACCTCTCTCTCTTCCTTCCTGCATGGTACTTCCTAATCCATTAAACTCGATGTTTTCTTTTCTTCCCACAAAGCTAATTATAGATTTGAAAGTCAGTTCAACCCAACGCGACAAATTGAGCAAACAAAGAAACAAAGACGGATCTGGGATATCCATCCCAAAATCCAATCAAAACACCGCAGCACCGACTCCATTTCCATTTACTAGTGCTTTAGATGCGCAGCACCACAACCAAGACTTACATAACGTAAGAAACTAAGAAGAATAACTTGAAGATGGAATCAATCGGAGATGGAGATGTCGGATGTACATAGATATGTAGAGATG
The DNA here is from genome assembly GCA_032164295.1 of Inonotus obliquus. Lineage (NCBI taxonomy): Eukaryota > Fungi > Basidiomycota > Agaricomycetes > Hymenochaetales > Hymenochaetaceae > Inonotus > Inonotus obliquus. Next base: position 2,336,368 of record JAJHTX010000004.1, read on the forward strand.
TACTCATATGCATTAGCAAGCACTCAGGACTCTCGAGTCTCAAATCTCAAATCTCGACACACCGGAAACTCGACAACACCGAACACTATTCACCAACACCAACACCGAATAGTACAGAATAAAAACCAAGCCAAGCACTGAGGCACTGGGCACTAACAGGCATCCAAAAGCTACCCTGCATAAGTAGCCTACTAATCATACTCATTCAATGACCTGCAGCTGAACTAAGATAAATGAGATAATTAAGAGAACCGCGGACGCAACGACCTTCGACCTTCAACGGTCAACGGTCACACTATGCACTAGGACCATAAACTTGAAAGCCACATAAAAAATAGTATCAGTAATGCTAGATCAGTACACAGTACATAGTACACAAGAGCCACCCGAATCTACCTATGCATGTACTAATAATAAAAAGACAAACGGAGAGATCGTCAAAGTCCTCCGAGTCCATGCCCCAGCACCCGGATCAATCAATTCACTACCATTCAACATTCTAACATTCGACATTCACTGAATACCGCAAATCGGAAACCGGATACAGGATACGGGATACAGGATACAGAATACCACGGAAAAAGATAACGAAATTGTTGCGGTGGTACCGACTAGTATTGTACTAATGAAACAGACGGTGGTGAAAGGAAGTGTAAAATGATCATGATCATGATCACTAGCCCGTGACCCGTGGCCGTCGACAAAACAAACACCAATCCAGACGTCCGTCGGTCCGTCCAAGATCCAAGACCCACCGGTCCCAATTTTAAATTATAGAACACCTACTATGCCACATGTGTTTCATTGTACAATATATAACAAACGCAGCGCAACACCGAAATAACTCAAATCAAATTATGAAAATATCTATTTCTACGTTCGTTGGTCCAAAAATCCAAGATTCAACTTTCACTTTTCACCTTTCTATTCTCACCTTTCTAAAGGAACAAAGTAACCACCACAAGCACAAGCACCACAACTTACACCTTTTACTCCTCCTCCTCACTACCACCACCACCACTCCCATCCCTATACCGCCCCTTCAAAATCAAAACCCCACCCTTCAAACTCGCAACCTCCTTAACAAGCGCAGTAAACTTCGCCTTCTTCACATCATCCGTCAAAGCAGGAAGGAAATAACGTATACACTCCCTCGTTGTCGTACCGGGACGAGCGCGTAACCATGCAATTAGTAAATCATATGTAAGTTCTGTTCCTGGTGCTACTTGCGAAGACGAAGCACCGCTGCTGGAGGTGGTGGTGGTGGAGGAGGAGGAGGAGGAGGAAGAGGAATCCATATCGGGTTCGGATTCGATGCCTCCTGGTGTACTCCCACCAGGAATAGCCTATCGTAGAATAGAAGAGAAACCAACGAGGACTCAGTAAGAGTTCATAGACAGATTGACAATGTAATAACGAAGATAGTCCGGTTGCAAGAGGAAAAAAAAAGGGAATATTTGCATTTGAAGTGAATTAGAGCTTACCATCGTGAGGATAGGAGAGAGAGATGAGGACGATGGCAGAGTGGTAGGTAGGCTACTGGGCTAATGGCGGCTAAGTGCGCACACACGGTCCACGGTAGCGGTTAGAATCGCGCTGTCCCGATCCGATATGGATAGTGAAGAGCACGCGGTGGGAGAGGGCTTCGGTCTCGCGTGTCCGTAGTGTGCGTCGATTACCGACGACGACGGCGGCGGGGAGGAGGAGGAGGAAGTAAACGAAGGGGAGGCCTCAGGCGACAAAGGCAGAGGCCTTTGGCCTTTTGAGGCTCACTCACCGCGCACCGCGTTCAAGAGATCAGATTTCTTAATTAGGTCAATCTAATCTAGCAGCTCAGCTCGTGTTTTTATTCAATCTAATCTAATAAACCTGAAAATGCATACACATAAGGAAGCAGGTCTCGTCAATAGGCTTAAGAGGTTGAGAAATACCGAACAAGGACAAGGACAAATTAAATAAGCAGAGGCAGAGGCAGAGGCAGACTCCAGAGGTATTGGAAGATACTTGATGCTTTGAGAGCACCTCCCTCATCCTCATCTTGCCTTCCCTATTGCACGGCTTTCTATAATCGTCTACCGTAAGGCAATATTTGCCACCTTATTGTGCAACAGCGCAATAGCAAACATCAGACTGTGTTATGCCACGTATGTTTTATTGTACATACGATAACAAACGCAGCGCAACAATGGAATAACTTGAATTGAATATCTATTTTTACGTGGTCCAAAAATCCAGGATTCACCTTTCACCATTCTATCTACAAAGGAACCACAACAACCACAACTTACACCGCCTTTCCTTCACCACCGCCACCATTCCCATCCCTATATTGCCCCTTCAAAGCCAAAACCCCACCCTTCAAACTCGCAACCTCCTTAACAAGCGCAGTAAACTTCGCCTTCTTCGCATCATCCGTCAGCGCAGGCTGGAAATAATGTATACATTCTCTCGTCGTCGTCCCGGGACTAACGCGCAACCATGCGACGAGTACAGCAGGTGTGAGTTCTGTTCCCGGTGCTACTTGTGAGGAAGAAGAACCATTGCCGGCGGAGGAGGACTTGGTATCTGTTCCAGGTTCGGATTTGATGCCTCCTGGTGTACCTGGTGTACTTCCAATAGGCTTTCGTTTCTTCAGCTTCGGCTGTTGTCCCGCACCTCCAGCTCCCGGACCTGGAGTACCAGGTAAACTTCCCCCGCCAGCATCTCCATCCGCCTTACGCTTCTTCGACGGATTAGCGTTCGATCCTACACTCGTGGGTACAGGACTTGTCGCTCGACTTGCGCCAGGCGAAGCAGGCTTAGGACTGGTAGCCCGACTGCCACCACCTGCGAGAGGGCTCGTAGCACGACTTCCGCCCGGTTGACCCTTCAACTTTGGAGTCTTGGTGGATGTAGCGCGTTTCGCTACCACCAAGTGTCCGCCCATTCCAATCACGGGTGATGTCGGTGGGGGAGGCATCAGCGATGCGCTCGAGTTTTCGGTCTTCACTTTAGCGTTGACCGAAGTACTGCCGCCTGAACCAGGCGGCGCGGGAGAACCGGATCGTGAAGTCGGGCGCGAGGGTGGCTTTGAGGTGGGACGGCTTCCTGCCTTGCTCTGCGGAGCTGAGCCAGGTTTTGAGGTTGTCTGGTCCTGTACGGCAGGACCAGTGGGTACAGGAGCGGGAGTCTCTTCCTCCTCCTCTTCCTCCTAAAAAAAGGACATATATTGCTTACGTCCGAATAGCAATGTGATGCTTATACTTACCGAGCTTGCATATGGATTCTTATCCTCATCACTCTCATACGCAGCGTTCTTCTCAATCTTGCGGACCAACTTCTTAATGTCTTTCCCCGTGCCTGTGAGATTGTCCGCGTCTTCTTCGTCACTCTCGTCGATGTAGCCTTCACGAGTCTTGTTCGCCTGGCGGTACTCCCGTTTGAGGCGTTCCTGTTAGTACTTATGAGTAAATAGAAATATGCGCTATATCAGAGAAATACCGACCTCTAATTCCTTCGCCTCTTCATCTGCAGCGACATCGTCAGGTTGGACCTTCTCCTCATCATCCGCAAAGTCCTCTTCGTACTCCATCTCATCCATATCTCCCTCAAAGTCTCTCTCCCTTTCACGTCGTCGCCTATCTTGAACCCCCTCCTCGTCATCTTCCTCAAACAGGCCACGCATCCCGGCATCCACCGTACGCAATCTGCGTCCACCAGGAGCTAACGACATTCCCCCTATATCATACACAAGCGACCGAGCACCTGTTCCGCCAGCTGCCGGCGCGGCAGCCGCGTTATTCTTTCTGCGTAGAGCCCATCGCTCGCCATCTTTGTTCCTTTGCATCCTCGCCATCATTTTCTCAGCTTCTTCCAGCGTCCATGTATGCTGCTGAGTCCTTCGTTTCTGGAACTTGTACCATCGATGAGCGGGTACGAAGCGGAATACGCTATCCGGCGCGGGCATGAACAAGGCGTAGAGTTCCGCTTTGGACGCTTCTTCCATCCTCCCCTCCCACACTTCCTTCCCCGTTGCATCCTCCATAATCCAGGGGTATCGCTCCTCCTTACGCAACTGGCGAATGTGGTCTGGTACAAGAAAGACCTGTCTCGTCTTCTTCTGGAATTTCTTCTTCTTGTTCTTATCGGCATTCCCATTCTTCGCAGCAGAACCGGATGGGCCAGCCACTGCTGATCCGTTAGGTTTCGCGTCATGGATCGGGCGACCTTCTGCGTCTACCATGACGGTTCGACCGTCTGCGCCGATGACTGGTTTGCCGTCTGGTCCTAACATTGGTCCTACAGCCACAGGTGCCGTCTCGCCACTATTCGTCTCTGGCCGCCTGATCTCCTTCCGATTGAGCTTGACAGGGCGCGCCCACACGTTAATATCGATAGGCTTGCGCGAGTCGAACTTCATCACATCGTATTTCCATCCATGCAGGTCAGTTGATACGACGCGGAAGTCTGTATACCCAATCTGAGGTGCAGGCTCGCTAGCCGTGTTGGATGGCGTAGCAACAGACGTAGATCCTTGCGAGTTCGAAGGCGTAGAGGGTGCAGATGGCGAAGGTCGTTGTTCTGGGGTCGATCGCGGCGTCGATGATGAGCCTTCATTTGGTAGCTTCGGTATCGGTGAAGCACGAGATACAACACTACTCTGACGAGCGTTTCCCGTAGACGTCGACCCGGTACCAGCACTAGCATTACCATTCGCAGCTTGCATGGCAGCAAGTGCAAACGGACGACTAGGCTTCTTATGAAAAAGCGACACTTCCTTCTTTCGCCTTAGATATGCTGGAACTCCTTTAGGAACTCCATTAGGCTGTGGTTGTTGCTGCCCCTGGGTTTGAGTTTGCGATTGAGTCTGTGTCGTAGACGAGGCGGGAGAAGGAGAGGGCGACATCGCAGGTGACAGTGAAGAAGCAAATTGTCCGTGGCCTCTAAGCAAGGTGGGTAGTCGAGAACAAGGTCGGCGCCTTGTGTCACCTTGTCACAGCTTGTCACGGGTGGTTTTTGTGACTGGAAGGTGACTTAGTCACAGCTTTTTCCAAAGTTGGTGATCGACAGATCGGCACTTCCATGCATATGATTTTTTGCCTCGCTCCGCTCAAAAAGTAAAATTTATAAAATAAATTCGACATTTTTTTGCTAAATTTATTCCATTTATAACCCCATCTTGAATTCATAATCCAAGCAAGTTAGTCAGCGTGAAGAGGATGTTTGAATCTATTGTGAGAAATTCATGATTCTTGGACCGGAATTACAATGGTAAAATATTATTACTACTCTTCCATCTTGCTAATCAACGCAAGAAAGCCTGTAGATCCTTTCCAAGTTCGATCAAACACACCCGCAATTATACATGAGAATGTTTTCAATCCTCCCCTGCAGTCTCAGCCCACTCCTTGCTACCCATCTGAACAAGCCGAGAACAACATCGGGCAAATGCAAAGATCTCTTCTTCGCCCGTGAACATTGAGCTTGTGCCGATAGTCGATTCGGATAGACCCTGCAATGACATGGTAAATCAAACTATTTTAGCGTGAAAGTATTCGAAAGACGAACGAGGTCATCCATGATACTTCTCTGATGGTCTGAAACGGATTTCTTATCGACCTTGTCGGAAAAGATCTGGAATACTGGAGCCTCTGAAGTTATGAAAAGCTTCGTCTGAAACATAAGAATTGAGTATGAATGAAGTCTTGAAACTTTGCGAATCTACCCACCTTGCTCTCGTAACATGCTGAAAAACACAAAGAATCATGAACGAATAAGCTTGAGAGTCGTTCAGGAAAACATACCATCAATGAACGTGATGAACCGTCGAGCCTGTAAATCTCTTCAACTCTCTCGATCTCAAAGACACATTCCTACAACGTACCTTATCCTTCTGGTCCAAATTCATTTTCGGGACGTCCGTCAAGAACACCGTATGAAAAGTCTTTGTCACCTCCAGATAATCCGCCGCACTCAACGGGTGACCACACAGCTCGTCAAAGGTAAACTTCACAACGTGACTCGTACTTTCCGGTACGTGAAGTGTGCGACCCCAGATCTTCAGATGTCGGTGATATGAGATTGGTTCTCCACCTCGAGTGGCAATGGCGACGAAGGTTTTGTTGATTTCCTTCGTGTTCTCTGGAGAGAGTGGGTGTAGATAGACGTTTGAAAGGGCGCGAGGGATGCGTCGGTAATCTACAGAACGGGTCAGATATAGTGGAAGTAAATGAGCCCTGATGGTGGAGGCTCACCCGTCCCAGAGTCTAGATTAATAACTTCGTATCTGGTCTTCAGCAATTCGATACAGGGTATAAAACTAGAGCGTTGAATTCCGTTCTTGTAGAGCTCATTTGGATGTCGGCTGCCTTCATAATGAGATAATGACCACTTCAAGTCGATTTAAAAATCACAGCGTACTTTGAGGTCATAACAGTTACCACTCCCTGGTTTCGTAAAGTCTCTAGTAATCGACGAAGGATCATAGCGTCTACGATATCTGTAACCTGATATTGCATTTCTATGAGCTGAGCTTCACTCCCACAATCTCGGTATAAAATCTCACCTGAAACTCATCGAAACACAGAACCGTCGCCTCATTCGCCAAATCCTTCGCAACAGGTCCAATCGGGTCACCACCTGACATACCCCACGATGCCTTGAGCGCATGAACGCGTTTGTGCACGTCAACCATAAACGCATGAAAATGCACGCGTCGTTTCTTCTTTATTCGAGGTGGAAGAGTGTCGTAGAATAGATCCATGAGCATTGACTTTCCGGTTCCTACATCTCCGTAGAGGTAAAGTCCCCGTGGGACGTGATCATCTGGAGCGGATTGGGTATCGGGTTTGGAGAAAAAGCGAGAGAGCTACATTAACTGAATCTAAGTTATTAGATAAAGATAGAAGAATAGAGAACGAACTAGTGAACCAGTTTGTTTCGCCTCTTGTATTGGTGCCTGTTCGTAGCTCTCGAGTTGCTCGTGTAATGCCTGTAGCTTGTCTACGATCTTATTCTGGTAATCATCACGTCTAAGACCGCCCTCTTTAACGAGTTGTCGATATCTAGACCGAGGAGTCGGATAATCTGCACGAAGCAAAGTCGCACATACGCGTGAAACGAGTGGAACAGCTCACATACCAGCGCTCGGAGGAGCTTCAACTCCTGAACTCGTACCAGTAGAATAATTTCTAGCTTTCGAGGTGGATGCAGATGCAGAACCCGACGGCGTAGAATACTCTCTCCTTGACTGTACGGTGAGACCCGCTCTTTGCCCTCGTAACCTCGAATGAGACCTCGTAATCCGAAACGAACGATTTACACGATGGAGATGTGAAAGATGAGTCGCCGCGCGTGATGCCATTTTGTATCCAAGAATAAGAATACAGTAAAGGAGAGTGGAAGAGAAGAGCCCACGACAGTTATCGGATTCTAATAGAGGAGGTTGAGCGGATGTGCGCTTGTTTCAAGGCAAATCAGTTGATCGCCGGACCGCGGTAGTGTAATAGCCGGAGATCATTTCACACGTTCATCCTTGAGCATCGTCTCTTGTGCCACTCATCGCTCGCCATTCATCAAAAGCATGGGTGAAAATCAACATGGAGAAACGAGAGAGACTTTACCTCCAACATGGCTAGGCGAACTACAGAGAAAACAGGACGGTAGTGCTCACCTTAACGAGGACCGACGGAGATGAAAAACGCGAGACGCGAGTTCTGTTGTCCATCCACTTCTGCACTTCACCATCCATCTACCCATTCACCTCATTTACTCTAGCAAATAAATTACGCCCTTCGCATACGAATCAACTCGATTTATTCTCCAGGTAGCAAGGCATGCCACGCGACACAAAGTGCATATCCTGCATATTTATTCTCGACCGTCTTATTCTGACTTTTGCTTTTTACAGAGGCAAGAAACGTCAACTCCCTCCTCCGGAACCCATTCAAAGTCGAGCGTCCTCATCATCACTATCTCCTCCACCAGAAGATCAGCCGAAACCAAAGAGATGTGTGTAAGTTTTATCTTTCATCGTCGTTCACTATACCTAACCTATACAAATCACAGCGAAGCGAGCGGAAACCAGAACTTGTCCAATATGTAATGACAAAGTACCAATACGGCTGTTAGGAGTGCACGCAGATTGGGAGTTGAATCGTGTTGATGAGATACTAAGGGATGTGGGACCTACTCCGGCGTTACCTGAATCTGGGTACGTTCGTGCTACCACTTCCCACAGTTCATCTCCAACTTACTTTCCCCCCAGTCTGACCATGGGCCGACGCGGCGCAGCCATGAAGGCTCGAAAATCCATCAACCCACGCGGGGATCCAGAAATGAGCACCGTCGAGCGAATAGACAAGACCCTCAAACTTCTTCATCGTAATCGCAAGCAGAGAAACGCACGGCTAAAAGAAATCATCGCTCAAGATGAGGACGAACGTCCGCATAGAAAGAATAATGCCAACGAATTGACGTGTCCTGTCTGCCTTACGATTGTCCGCGGCGACCCGGACGTGGTCGATGCACATGTGGATGCATGTGTCGCTAATGCAAGTCGTTTGCAGGCGGAAGCGGAGGAGAGGGAACGGCGCGGGAGGGAACGAATAGAAGCCGATGCATGGACTGAGGTAGAAGTGGACGGCGAGACTCGATTGCATCTTAGTGACGTGAACGGTCTACGAGGGATGGGCGTGCATGTACGAGATCAGACAGAGGTAGACGTGGAAGACGACGTAGATGTCGACGGAGATGGGGAATTCGGCGTCGCGCAATTTACGGAGCAGGACGTGGTGGATCCAATTTCCGATCGTAATGTCAATGATGAAGAGAGTGAGGGCAGTGTTGACGAGAAAACTCTACGGGAGCTAGTTGCGCAAGGGAAAGTACTAACTCGGAAGGCCATTACTTTGAACCTTGACGGTGTACGTGCAGAAATCGAACAGGTGATAGGCGTGGGCGATACGGACCGAGTGAATCAGGCTATCATTGCTGCAAGGAAGGGCGACGACACGAAGAAGCTTATCGTCGCCCTAGAGGACAAGATTAAACAGCTCGTGCGTAACTTCGATACTCGCGATGCCATTCCGCACCTCACATCGGACCTTTCTAGGAATCGATGCGCGTCTCCTCATCAACTTCCTTACTCTGCCGGATCTGCCTCGATCCATACAACGAACCTACCGTATCAACTGGTTGCTGGCACACTTGCTGTCGAGAATGCTGGTTGCGTTGTCTTGGTTCCACAAGATTGTGCCCAATATGCAAGCGTATCACCGCCGCAACTGAGTTGCGACGAATTTACTTGTAAACGCCCTCTTCTTGGAAAGATGCTTTGCTCCTTGCTGTCGTTCATCTCTTCTGGATGATGTTTAGCACAAAATGCTGTGTATATCGTATAATTCTATAATGCAAACGTGATTAGCACCTGATTATGTATGTATGTGCACAACACTGAAAAGACAAGGAAGGAAGAGTCATATCTGGCCTCGATTGTCGTCACTTCGAACAAACAAGCGAAACCAGAATCAAAGGACGGCTTCGCCGGCTCGTCACGAACGATTTCTCGCCGTGAATCGGGTACGCGAGGTACCACCACGAAACTTGAATCATTCAAGGGAGAAAATATACTGGAGCAACACATACCATTTAGTCACAAATGCAGGCTTCGTAACTGTAACCCAGTGCCGGCGTTTCTTCTGTAATGAATGAGTCAGCATCTTTGTCCACAGAGTTGTCAATGCAAACAAATGAAACGGGTGACGAAGGGAGGTCATAACGCTGGACTATATCGTCAACTCAAACGGCCAGAAAACCAGAACGTAAATGCGGTTAAGCTAGGTCTGCTAATGACTCTCCGCTGGGTCAATCCGGTACGCGAGGTACAATCACTTAAGGAATTGAATCCTATACCGAAGACATGTACTCACTATGGAGGTTCCTTCACCATTCCCAACAGAACAACGTGTCATGAAGTTAGTGAATGTCGAACGAATATACGATAGGGATGACGAAGTCGATTAAGCAATATTTTGCGGATCGGTTATACATAACATGCAAGCGAAGCAAGGAGATGGTACTAGTGTGTCTATGGCGAGTTCTTAATGTTTTTAAGCCAATGGACTAAGAAGCCTGGTTTTCCACGTCAGTACCGGTTAAAACACGGAGTCTCTCTGTAAGGACGAACTTTATTAGAGATGGCTGAGGATTGCTTCTCGTATACCCGACATATATGATAAACGGTATCCACCCGTATTGGACGACAGTCTACAAGGGACGTCGTAAGGACCTCTTACGTTAAGGAGTCGGGAAAAAACAGAAGCGTACTTGACCGACGTCGATGACTTTTGCGATGCGTTCCTGCAAGAAACCGAGTCAGATAAAGGAGCGGGTTCGTTGTGATATATCTTACTTTTGCCTCTTCTGAGGGTGTGAGGTAGTACGATAAGTTCGGCATCGTGGTCGTTCGGGAGGGAAAAGCAAAGAAAGTGAACGTCGGTGGCAAAGAACTGTGACGTTGGCTCATGAGCTTTCCTATTTGAGTAAGAGGAAGATTTTCCAAACACGCGCCTTTCGACTCGACTACACTCTCTTTGAACGTTCCAAAATGCCAATTGGGCAACCTTCGTCAGCGTTGAATTTTCAGAACTTGAACACGGGGACGACTTCAAATCCAACGTAAGTATAGCTACTCTTCAGACCTCGCGAGGTTGCACTGATGCCGATCTGTACGCGATTCCTACCAATCAGGCGTTCGATCCAAAATGTCATAATCCACCCTGTCGTCCTTTTCAATATCCTCGACCATTACCTTCGGCGCAAAGACTCGCAAGAGCGTGTCATAGGCACTCTACTTGGTACGCGCACGGAGACGGAAATCGAAGTGCACAATTGCTTTGCGGTATTGCATAGCGAGACCACGGAGCAGGTTGCAGTGGACCAGGATTATCATCGTACGGTGTATGATTTGCACCATAAGGTGCATCCGAAGGAGCTTATTCTCGGATGGTGAGCTGTCGGTTGGTTGAACCAGATGAAGAGAATGGAATTGAATGTTGTCGCTGTTCATTGTATGCAGGTACTCGACTGGTTCCAACTTGAACACTTACTCTGCCTTGATCCAATATTTCTACTCGCAAGAGACTGCGCCGCATCAGGCTGTACACATAACATTGAATACTGGAGCTGAGGATGGTAGCGAACCGGGGGTGAAAGCTTTCCTCAGGTACGTTCTCGAAAAACTTGACGGAAGCAAAATTTTCCTCATTTCACGATGTTCCATAGCTCACCAGTAGGCGTCTACCCTAAACCCGAAAACTGCGTTTTTACTCCAATCCCTTGTGAACTTCGCTTCAATAACTCAGAACGAGGAGGCCGTACGTCATACAACATCGTATCCGCTACACTGTTTTATTGATTCCCGTTATTCAGTTGATTTACTCACAAAATCACTTACTTCGACTTCACCGTCGATAACCAGCGCCTTGAGCGATATTGAAGTTCTCGAGCGCTCCGTACAGACGGTATCAGAAATGTTAGATCGAGTTCTAGCATACGTACGATCTGTCATTGCCGGTGAAACGAAGGGTGACCCTGCCATTGGACGCTATTTGTTAGACACATTCGCTACGAGTACGGAGGGGCTAGACCAAGGCAGTTTTACGAGGAGTCTACAGGTAAGAGTAAGACAAATGATAAACGATCGAGTTACTAAAACACGGTCCTCTCCGTTTCTGTGAAATAGGATACGCTCATGATTTCCTACCTCGCAAATCTTATCAGATCACAAGCTGAAGTATCCGCTCGTCTGCAACTTGTCACTTCACAGAAGATACAGTAGCGCATATCCCGCATAGGCTTGTATTTTGCATTTCGCCGATCCATTATCGATCTATTAAAATGCCCAGGCGTGGTGTCCGTGCGTTTTCGCCGAAGTTGTCTGCTTTCGTCAGACTTGTATTCAATCCAGATTTGGAGAAATACCAATTGCGGTTAGGAGATGATTTCTTCTTTGAGTGACATTCCTTCCTTGCACAAATCCCCTTTTCAGTCTGTCGCTCAACGAGGGCCGACACGGCACTTTGATCCGTCAAAGAGGCTTTACTCAGCTAGGATGCATTATCTTCTGCTACCCTCTTGTATTTGTACCGGTGTAGTTACCACTCATCATTGCGAAACCCTGACGCCTAGAAACAAACTGCAAACAACATACCGTGAAGTAACAGCCTCTTTTTCGTATCACATCATTACTTCCTACGCGTGCTTGACCTGGATAGATATCCAAATTGTGATATTGATTTTTTCAAGAAAGTGGCCGGCGAAGATCCTTTAGTGGTCACACCTAATTTGGGATACACCTCTTTCGACCGAGAGAAACTCGTCCAAGGCTTCTGACAGAAGTTCCTGACGGACGGTACTACGTCCTTCTGGTGTTTGATTGGTGTGCGTCTTCCGCTACTGTGCCACATTCGGCTGATGTTATTATTGTTCCTCGTCGTTTCGCTAGTAAGTATTGTAAATCGCGATGATCCTATTATCCGATCCGGATCAAGAATTGCATCGTGGAAGCCACTGATCATTGATGACACGAGCGTCTCTTTTGTCGCAACGCGACGAACACGGCGAAAGCAAGTTCTACTCGACTCGGAATCTATAAAAAGGCAACGACAACGAAAGTTTTCCTTCAGCCCCATCGCCTCACACAAGTCCCTCACCGAATAATTTTATATCGACAATGTTCAGCGTTCGTGCTGGTATTCTAATAGCATCGACAATAACGATGGTCACTGTTTTGGAACCATCTGTTAGTCATTCATTCTTCTTCTACTCCTACTATGATACTAATCATTGAAAACGGTGATAGAGGGTCAACCCAGAAACTGTTCTACCCGCACGTCATAATATTCCCAACCCTTTTCTGCGTATCGCTCGCCAGCCTTGGAGAATCGGAAGGGAAACCAGTGGCTTGACGCGATTCGCTAACTTGCAACGGATGTGGTCGAAGGGTAGGACGGCACTGTGAGGAGTTAGCTGGTAAGCGTATGATGTCCAATTCGTGAGCAATGTCGGCTTAACATAATTTCCAGTACGGGACATATGATATCTTACATTGGGAGTAATACTTCATCGCGGGCCGAAGCATATGATCATCTATATCTCCGAGTCGTTACTGCGTAGAACATTATTACATACATGCATATCCACATCATTGAAATTCACTTTTCTTGTAATTCATCATCCCCCAACACGAGATTACATTGTGGTCTCTGCGCATTTGCTGAGTTTTCTTGCATTCGGGCTTATAAAAGTAACAAGCACGATAAAGAGACGTTTGTGGCTGCGAAATCAGTTAGCTAAGCCTCACAGTTAGACCCTCGTCATATTGCTGTTTGGATGAGCGTTGATGGACCCATATTGTGAATCTTGTAAGAAGCTTCACTCATAGGTGAATTCCCCTCGATTCCTGTATCCATAACCTCCTGGCTACGTTCTTGGTCAAATTGCTACAGGAGTACTAGTTTTAAAATGATTTTCTGGGAAGATGACCAACTTGGTTATTGCAGTATCCGGCATCTTCAGATCAATGACAGCTGTTGAACGGAGGGTTGAGGTTTAGACATGAGTCGTGAGGTTAAAGGTCCAGAAGGTCCAATTAAGAAGCGAGATTCCTATCGCTCAAGTATAATTAAGTTATACAAATGCTTGCACTTCACTTGCGGTCGAATCGACCTGTACTGGTGTTGTGTGCCAGTGACGCCAGTGGAAGCGATACAGACGATTTCCTAATCTAGACATCTTCCTAATTTGGGATCCTAACGAATGTGGTAGATTGCCTCAGTAACAGTCAGTGACTCTATAGCTACAGTCTAGGCGAGCGATACTCTAATAGCACTCGACACCTTCGTGTCTTGCTTTGTGTGTCCTCGAATCATATCTGACATTGCACCCAGATAAGCACCTGAGATACTCTGGCTCTGTTCACGATTTGGCTTGATTGGCAAATAGATCCGTGACTTCAATGACCGACCGAGGCAGTTACTGAACTTCGGTGTAAGGAGATAATCGTTTTTAATCGGGTTTTCTCTTTGTATAAAAGAGATGAGCACCGTTCGTCATCGTCATCGTCAAGCTTTTGTTAGCATTATCAGCTTCTTCATATTCTCATTCGGCTTGTCGCCATTCAAGATTAGCATGCTCAGCCTTTACGCCGCCCTTCTTGCTGCGATGGAAGGTGTGATTTTTACCATCGCAAGGCCAATTCCGTTAACTGTTCGTCGATCCTCTTTATTAAGCCCTTTTGTTTTGTTTGTTGAGGAAGATAAGCTTCTAGATAATCGAAAATGCATTAATTTGGGATTGTCAAAATGCAAGAACATCATTTCCTCCATTCCTAATCACAAGTGCGAGCGAGGAGATAGACATGGTGTGTAAACTTACAATTATTTTCATTCTTTCAAATGATCTAACAGCTTGGCTGAATGCCAATGATTGGCAGCATGTGTCTTACCCAGACCAGATACCTCTTTTCTCCAACATCGGAGTTGCAGACTTGTAGGATCTCCTTCAAGAGCTTAGTCTACCGAAGGTGACAAATCGTTTCATATATTGCACGAGCCTGTCTCTTTATCTAGTCTTATAGTCAATGAAAAGCTTTATGCTTACTGAGATTGACCCCAGCTCACCAATTCAATCATAATGACATGGCGCTACCGCCTATGCTCTTTATCGCCCGACGTCAGCAGCTTATCCGGTGTGAATGACGTATAACATCTACCTGTAGCCGTCCGTCGACAGACACACACAACTCGTGCGAATGAAAGTGGTGCAATGTCGTGGGTCAGCGACAAATCACTCCTCTTTCACAAGTTTCAGGTTGAAAGTTGCACCGGAACAATTTCAATCACGTGCGTCTCGACGGGAAATCTCGGGGTAACAAACAAACTCTCTAACATTCTCATTCTATTCTCCTCGATTTGCTGTTCGCTCGCTATACTTCAAGGGTGCTTAATGGCAGATTCCAAAGGTCGCAACTTGTCCCATCGTCTGTCATTCTCGACCTCTTGACCGCTGCCTGTGTGAAGTAGGCTTGAACAAGTGTGCCACTCATTACGATCCTGGAGCTATCATGTTATCCAGGGAGTCCATGCTCTTGTCCTTTAGCGCCCGATGGATACTCATTAGTTACGCACCTTTACCGGCATTTGCTGGAGGTTTACCATCTCACGACACTTTCCACAAGTTCAGAAGACTTGGGCTGAGGTAGTACTTGAAGGAGTATTCAGATAAGTGGATGATACCCGACTTGGGGCTGACCCCAACTTTTCTTGGTTGTCGGGTCAGGACTTGATCTCCTGCCCCGCGGACCCCTCAAAAATAGCAGTCTGGGAATCTACGCACCTGTCTGCAACTTATTACCTCATGAAGCATGCTGTGAGCACTGAGGACACGTCTCGCCGAAACTTACACCTTCGGTAAAGAAGCCGCGACGCGCCGAACACACGCATTTTCGTCTTCAACCCGGATTAGTACAGGTGCCAAATGCGGTTGAGGACGTTCTTGGACGACCTATTCGGGGTACAGAACAATGTCGGGTACTCCCTATTCTGCCATTTGATCGACTGCCGATTAGCAACACCAGGTGGCTGCATCTCTTATTGATGAAGCCAATTCAGCTACAGAGGTATATAAACGAACGATACTGGCATTGTTTCCTTAGCGACCAACGTCTCAACAGACGGCCGTTGGATGATCAGACAACATCACTGGATCTATTGCAGTATTTAGGCACTGTTTCCCCTGCCATGCATGGAAGGGGTGTCCCGGTGTTTATAGGTTAGAAATGGGTGGCTTAGTCATCATATGAGATTCCTTTCTGCGAAAATAACTCTGCAACTCCTCATCTGGGGGTTGCCCAGGTGGGATTTCCTCTGGAAGGATGATACCCATGGCCACTTTCCCCAGTGCATCTATGGCAAAGCTCTGATGCCTTCCAGAATTGGGCGTGATAATCTTTCGGTAGTTGACTTGGGCGGCATATCGTACCTGCGACATGGTCGGTTCGCAATACACTGGACTTCCAAGCAGCGTTTCTTTGGGGTTGACGACTTTACAGTCGCCTGAAAGCATAGGGTAATAGCCTTGGAGATCCCTTTCAGCTGGACTCGACTTCGCAGAAGACCATATAGAGAACTTCTCACTTTTGTACAATCGCTGGCGTACAAGCCCCTGTTTTGCCTCGACTCGTCTTTGCTTATAAAGGGAATTGCTCTTCAGTTCCTTGTTGTACGCCTTTTACCGACACCTTCGAGTTGCTCGCTTGCAAATTATTTTGACGCCAGCCAACTGACAACATGTACCTCAAATTCACAGCTACCCTCATCATTGCATTGGGAGCATCGCCCTTCAGTGTCGCTAGACCAATCAAGACACCTGTTAGTTTTCACTCCCTTCTTCCGGCTGTCGTATTGAAGGCGACAAGCTTCTAGGTAACCGATGACTTGTCCGTGGACTGCCCGGTGAGTGCTAATTATCGTCGTTGAGCACTGATACTAATTATTGCCACCTAGCTCCAACGTGAGGGGTCAACATCCCTGCAGGGTGTCAACGTAATTGTATATGGAGGTAACGTAAGCTTCGACATGAATAAGGTATGCAATCTTATTAGACTAGTATTCATGAACGAACTGATATAATAAACAGAATAATAACGACTTGGATAGGATGCCTGAACAAGGACAGGACAGATTTACACACACTGCACAAAGCCTCGCGGATGTTAGTTTCCTAATTCTCAAACCCCATCCCTTTGTCGACAACTGAGTTATTTGGAAAGTCGATTAGTGACCCTTCCGTCGTCTGCCCATCAGATATTTCATGTGTTGAACCCAACTCTGTCAGTTTATCCGATTCAAGGACTATGTCGTCAACGATGGAAAACCTCTCCGTGCGTCGCCATCATTGTATCCTGAGACACTTCTCTGGTTAAGCTGACAATTACACCATGTAGGCTTCGGCTCACCCTGTCTCTCAGGTCACTCCAACGTCCAGTTCAATGAGCGCGGAAAAGGTCAGCGATTTAGCTCTACAGTGTCTCATCCTCTTATCTGATTCCTACGATTACACAGACAACGGATGCAACTGACGAGGAGAGATTACCTGGTGATCCGGTAAGCGTCGCAGATGCATAGTCTGCAGTTCAGTTTTAAAATAGATGGCCTGTACTGAGTGGGCTTATATCAGGTCCCCTGAACGAGTGCGCCTATCCAAAACGTACTTCCGTGCCCCAGAAGTCTGATACTTTTAACGTTTCCGATCCTCGTTCAGTGTTCGACCGCTCAGTGCTGCTCGTTTGAGTATTTCTTGTATTGAAACGGCTCAAGAAAACATGCAAAGGAAAGTTCACATGCATCTCTTGATACATGCATCTGTCTCGTGTGTTCTCCTTTGTTATCATGTATTCTCCTGTTCATTATTTTCCTCCAAAGTTTTCTTGATTCTAGCAGAACTCGACAGAGTTGGAGGAAGTAAACGAATTTGTATTTGTAATGTCGGCACTTTCCCCATTCGGATTCGCGCTCCGCTCGTTTTGTTTTTGTTTTTCATTGTCTATCCTATCCCATATGCTTGGTTGAAACACGTACATAGGTCTCATGGGCCGCGCCCAAATAACCATAACCTCCTCTTCATAACCTATCATTTCTTGCTCAATGGATTGCTGTTTTCCGCATTTGTTCGGCTCGAGGTCCACTTTAACTCCGTTGCTTGATGGCGCTCATAATCGGAAGTCAGTCTGTCAAAATGGAACTCTAGTTATAATTGAGCGCTCTATACAATTGGTTGCTCCGTCTATCTGAAAAAGAAAAACGGCTCAACAATACTTCAAAGCTTTGCCGTCTCTTTCTATGACCCATCATGAAGGAGCCACTCTACTCACCACCCGGTAGCGCTCCTCTAGGTGCTTCTATCCCCAGTCTACCTCATGCCCTCTCTGTTTCTCTCCCGACTTGGCGAGATAATGTTGATTGGGCCTCCGGAAACTCGAGAGTCGTTGATGTTATGTCTACAGGTTATCCTCGATTCTTTGTACAAAGGAACATTCAAAAGGTACTTGTGAAATATAAACATCATTTTTCTTCCATGATTTGACTGATGCTCTTTCCGCATTCGTAGCTGGCGAAACACTGTTTAGACGTGATGCGGAATAAAAACGATATGGCTATCCTATTCCCAACGGCCCGCACTGCGGAGGAAGGCGTTTCGTACATGAGACAAGTGGATGAAAGCTGTGCGGCTCAAGCTCGATCAGTCCAGTTCCGAGTCGAAATCCAGAACGAGGTTGCCACTGTTGCCACGGATGGCGGTGTACCCGACGAAAGTGGAGCGGAACTCTACGCACTGGTCTTCCCTCCAGAGTACTGGAAAATTGCTAAATCATTTTGGCAACATGCTGGAATGGGAATTTCTAGCCGATATGCAGACATGGTTTTGGGTCGATTGGAAGCTGGATACAGGTTGTCGATAATTGAAAAGCCTCTTGAAGGTACCTTGGTGAGTTTCGGAGTTCAAGCACGTCGAGGTTGGAATATTATCCTAAGTGTGGCTTTTCGATATTTGTATTTACTCAGAATCGGAAACCGGGTGCACTGAAAGAAAAGAGCATCCTAAAACGCCGAATAGCGAGGATGATCAACAGCAACCGGAGACCTTCAGGCTCAATCCCTACCGATCAAGGTCTTGGGGTTGATCTGGTAGAGGAAGACCACGTATTCCTGTATCCAACCGGAATGTCCGCGATTTGGCATTCACATCAAATGAGTCTGGCATTCGCGCCAGAACGCAAATGTATCTGTTTCGGGTTCGTTACTCTCTCTCCCCCTGAGTTGCTCGAGAGTTATTGTAATCTAGGGTCTGATGGATGAGACTCACAGGTTCTCATACACGGATACGATCAAAATCATTGATCGCTGGAGTCCCGGCTCAGCAACTTTCTTCGATAGTCCAGACTCTAACCTTGAAGCCCTGGAGAAATTTCTACCGGATTGTACTCCGTCTGCACTGTTTTGCGAGGTTCCATCAAACCCTCTTCTTGAAACGCCAAATTTACCACGCCTTCGCGCACTAGCTGATAAATATGGCTTCTTGATCGTTGTGGACGAAACGGTCGGTAGCTTCATCAATGTCGACGTATTCCGATTCGCGGACATCATCACGACGAGTTTGAGTAAACTGTTCAGTGGGAGCGCGAATGTCATGGGTGGGAGGTAAAGCCCTTTCTCCTCCTTCTAGTGTCTGAAATTTTAAGCTTCGAGCTAACCAGACTAATTACCGGTGCATAGTATGGTTATCAATCCGAACTCAAGACACTTTGCCTTCATGAGCGCTCATCTCAGAAAGACCTTCGTTGATGATTACTATTGCGAAGACGCTGTGGTCATGGAGGCAAATTCGCGCGACTTTGAAGAGCGTGCTGCTGTTATCAATGCAAATACAGTCGCCGTTTGCGAATACCTACGAACCCGATCATTGGCTTTCGCAGGTCCAGACTCTGATAATCCGTCCCATGAGTGGCGCAAATTTGTCGTCAAGGATGTTTTCTTCCCAGAGTGGGTTACCAGGGAGTACTATGATCTTTGTCGCAAGCCGGGCGCTGAGGACAATTTCGGGCCTCTCTTCTCCCTAACCTTCACTTCCCAGGAAGCCTCGCACACCTTTTTTGATGCTCTTCAGTGTGCGAAGGGACCCTCGTTGGGAACAAACTTTACACTTTCATGTCCATATACTATTTTGGCTCACTACCATGAACGACCGTGGGCGGCGACGTACAGAATCGAAGAAGGCATCGTCCGGCTTAGTGTTGGAATGGAAGATAGAGAAGTTTTGATGGGTTGGGTACATGAGGCATTGACAGAAGCTGAAAAATGTTCGACATCACGGAAGGACGGATAGTTAGCATATTCATAGATCATCCTATAATACCAGTACAGGACAGGAATTACATTTTAGCGGACTTGGATCAGGAAAGTCACGTCTCGTCGGGGACAGTTATTTAGCGGCGTTGCTGTTCACTGAAAGTATTGAGCTCGAGCTCTGAGTCTTGTCGCGTTCGATACCGACCGTCGTACACAGCACTTCGCGCGACGTCCTGTCTTCGGCTCTTGTCGTTGGAATTATTGATGTCCATATCCTCACCCAGATCTCCCACCAATAGAGTTCGACGGGCTCGATGATCGGTTCTGAGATTTGAGAACGAAACACTCATAGCGGTAGCCTCGGGTTTGCCAGCGCGACGCAGATTTAGCATGAGCCGACATATCATCACTGTCGTGATAACATTCGTAAACGGTGCGTTGGCAAACTTGAGATCCACCTGAGGAAATATAAGCCATTATTAAATATAAAGCAAAGCGGACTTGAGGAAATCCGCCCACCGGTGCCACCTATAATAGAATCAGAATGAGAGTTGAGCCACCGGAGGCCAAAACAGAATATCACTTACAATGTATGTAATGACATTCGCAACGTTTGCAATGAAAATAACGCTTTGGCCATATGACATGAGTTTCGTGCAAGAAATGGATCGGCAAGCTTGCTCACAGAAAGTACATGACACCTGGACCATTCGAAAGCTTGGTCAGTCTGTGGTAGAGTCTATAAATTGCGCAGCATACCATCTCGCAACATGACCGTTAGAAGACTGCCCTTCAAAGTCCCGTACGTACGCAGTCGAAGTGCTCTTGCGAGCGTCAGGACAAAAACAAGCGTCGGGAATATCAGCTGCCCCATCCAGAACACGGCGAATTCTGATACAGAATGTTTAGTTAAGAGGGTCTCGAGAGTATTGACTGCGCATACTGATTCCTCTAAATAGCGACACGTTAGTGAAATGTACTGTCCGTCTGTCGCTGAGCAGAACTCACTCATCTGGTTTTCCCGTCAATATGCAACCTACTTCGCCTATCAAAGGAACGCCTAAGCATTGATTAAATTATAGATATGCGTTGCGTATACCATTTGGAAGAGGGGCGAAAGTGCCGCCCGCGACAGCCCACTTGAATCACGTCAATCTCCATACATATCCGAAGAGAATAATGAAAAGTGCTGACGCTTTCTAACGCGATCTCCGTAATGAATACCGGAGCCAATAGGACAACGACCCACTGAATGACAGACACGTTAGATTTAGATCTACTAGGGCAATTATTCGCGGATTCAGCGCACCAAAGCTTGACCGTAAAGTGCATAAACGCGGAGTGACAGTGTCAGTCCAGATGCGATGTTGGAAATAATTTGCATCGCCCCCGGGAACTTGACGAAATGTATACACCTATTTACGAGGCTCAACAAGGCAAAGTGCCTAATTCTCGAACATGCTCACTGCTGTTTATACGAAGAGAGGAAAGGTTAGGAATGTCGTGAGAGAATTTAGGCATTGTACGAACCTCTTCTGTAAGTGGCACAAAGAAGCCTAGGGTCCCGATTACTACGACTTCGGAATCATGCTGAACTACACACTCACCCGTCAAAGTCGGAAAGAGTGAGAAGAGCAACGTGTATCGATTCTGCGATCCTTGTTAGAAAGGTGCAACGGATAAATGAGAGACTACACGTACCAAAAACCATAGAGCCGTAGGGAAAGTGAACTTGCGCATCCAAAATGTGTCCACCTCTCTGTCAAACGTGATGACATATTCGAAGATAGCGAGTGCTGCAGCCCAGATAGTGTGGCCAAGTTAGATGTCAGTAGATACCCTTGGATGAGTGGTGCCAGGATGCATCCCACCATAGCTTCCGGTCGTGTATTGCCTGACTCCAGTTCTGCATAGCGCGTAATTAAGATGAAAGGCTGCGACCATTGTCAGAGACGCAGTACTTACAAGTGTCGAGCTCCTGTTGGGTCCATGGGAGAGCGCTGAGTCGTACTTGCGTAGAGGAGAGGACCGTCTCACGGATTTTAAGGATCACAGTATCTCCAAGGAAGAGACTCTATCTTTATGCTTGCCGGTCATTTGACCACAAGTCCACCGCCTCAAGGTAAATTAAGGAAGCTGATGGCTTCCGTGAGATACACCATAGACGGATCAGATGATGGAACAGTAACGAGACTGACACCGGTAATGGTCGTCATTCCAAAGCCCGTCGTGCGCTGCCTGTTTGGTGGCATTCCATATCTAGGAACAGACGAATGATACATTGAATGTTTCGAAGTCATGCCAAGCAAAGGACATACCTTACATCCGGACTATGGAGGGTATTACCAATATTATGAGATAAGCTTCCCGCGTTCCAAACTTTTTACCAGCATCAAAAATCTTGACTTCGCCATGCTATGATCGGGAACTCAGCAAAGAAGTACGAGTAACCACTGGCAGTAGCCTGCGAGTCCTCGGGCGAGTACATATGTAGCCCTTCCCTCCCACGGCACGACGAGAATTCCGCACGATTCACATGCGACTGACGAGTATCTATCATGATGTCTCTCATAGGCTTGTGAAAAAATAACACAGTTCATCAATCACTTACCGACGCCCACTTTGTAGTCGCTGCCAACTACCAGTTGAGCTACAGTGCAGTGCGTGCTAACCCGTTTGGAACCGCCGAGATTAGTCGAATGGAATAACGTCGCGCTTATGTAATAAAACAATGCGCAGATCACACCCACACCCACACACACACAGTCGCAGCCGCGATTCAGACCCTGCTGAGAAAACTACAGGTATACATCACCATTCCATTTACAACAATAAAGTAACCCTTCGGAAGGAAGTACAGGCTCTTCACGAGGAGAAAGTACATGCATAGAAAGACACCCTATTATACATGCCGTCCTTCCGGGATTGCATCGAGCTCAAACTCCGTTCGCGCTTCAGACTGCACCCAGATCTGCACATGCTCTGGTTCGCCGCGTCTAGTGTCCCGCTTCCGCACTTTATCATTGAGGTTGTCGACGTCCATCTCTGCCCCGAGATTTCCTAGGTATGTGTGTCGGAAGCGATTGCCGTGGAAACTAGAGAAATTGTTCTCAGTGTCAGATGAGTCCGGTCGGCGTAGGTTTAACATTAGTCGACAGATCATGATAGTGGTGATAACGTTCGTAAAAGGCGCGTTGGTAAATTTGAGGCTCTCCTGAGAAATATAATCGGTAAGTCAATATTCTGTGGGTATGGGATTCCATCCTTACCGGAGCAAGCTAAGTACGCATCAGAGAGAGTGAAGGATATTAGTCCATGATAGCGACTTCGATCGGATTCAGCTCACAGTGTACGTAAGAACATTCGTGAGATTTGCCAAAAAAATGACGCTAGATTAAAGAACGTCAGTTTTGAGACCCACTGATGCTGGGTTTGGGCTCACGTAAAATACATTATACCTGACGCGCATAGAATTTAGTAAGGAGCGGTACAAAGAAAACTGGATCCCGCACCATCTCGTAGCATGATATCCAAGATACTTCCGTTCAGAGAGCCACGGTGACGCAAGCGGTAAATTCGGATAAGGGTCATCACGAAAACGGCCGAGGGAAAAATAAGCTGGCCTATCCAGAACGACGCGAACCCTATTGCAGACACGTCAGAATACGATCCAACTTGAGGGAAAAGAAATTGCTTACTATCTCCTCTGTACATCGAGTAGGGTGAGTGATTCATTTCAAAGACTAATTATTAGAGGACCGAGACTACTCACTCGTCATGTCGTCCAGTTAGAATGCAGGTTCTTAAACCTGGTGACACGGATTACTTTCTGATGCATGTGTTGAATAATCGAATAATCGAGAGAACATACCTGGTGGAAGCCTAGCGGCAACGCCTCCCAGTATAGCCCACTAGCAGATGTGAATACGAGGGTAAAGGGGGTAGCAGCGCAACTCACAAGTTCCAGGGCAAGTTCTGCGATCAAGACAGGAGTTAGTAAGACGAGGACCCACTATATTGAAGCAGTTAATATGAAAGGAATGGTAACAGGGATGACGTTGTCCTCACCCAAGCCTGGCCGTATAATGCGTAGACGCGAAGTAGCAGCGTCAAACCAGAAGCAACATTGGATGCAATCTGCATCGATCCGGGGAATCTCACAAATTTAGCGCATCTAAAAATAATTAGCAGAGTGATGGGTGGTGCTTCGGGGAATTGCGCACTGCTGTGAAATTTAATAAAGTCGAAGACATCAATATATGCAGGAGCCATAGACAGAAGAATAAACTAACCTCGTCCGTATAAGGGTAGAAGAAGCCTTCAAGTTACGGACATGGTCAGCGAGAAACTGGAGAGATGCTGAGAATCCTTTCGTACCGACTACAGTTGGGAAAGTCGAAAAAATAAGAATATACCGATTCTAAAGTCTACCGTCAAATCAAGAGTCGAACGATAAGATGGCAGTGACTAACCAAAAACCAAAGAAGGGTAGCGAATGTGAACCTTCGCTTCCAGAAGCTCTCGAACTCGCGGTCGAACGTTATAAACCATTCGTAGAGGCCCATGGCTAATCACGGTCCCAGTGAAGAATGCCGTGAGCCGGTATCAAACAACAATGCGTTCCAAATTGGCGTACCAAAGCTGCCAGTGCCGTACAACTTGATCGCAGTCCTATCGAGTTAGGCGCCTTGAATACCGTCGATAACATGAGAATGAATTTGAGCACTCACAAATGCCTTACGACTGTCACTGGCTCCACCATGGCTGATCAGGGTCAATGGGTGATCACAGAGGAGTGAGAAGCATGGTAATCTTATATTGGCAAGAAGGTATCGCCAAGGATCGTCAAGAAAACTCATGGATGCCCTGGTGGAATTCTTTTCTGGAGAGCGAATCTGGTGAGTGAATAAGGATTCTGCCTCGAACTTGGATGATGGACCTTTCCGAAGGTCTAAAGGTCGATGAAGAGGACGTGCTCTGTGCGCGAGGAGCGCACAAAGTACCACCGGATGGCTGATTTCGGTAACTTTACTCCTACAATAGGTTAGTTGTCATGAGCGGAGACAACCTACCGATCAGTTTTTCTAGGAGTTGTGTTTTAGCACCCAAGTAGCCAATAAAATTGTTGCCCAAAGGGTCTAGTAAATGTTGATCCTCACAGTCTAGCTTTGTCCGTTCAGTTCCCCGCGTCTATTATAGCAAGGACCAGGGCATTCATTTGAATAATGCAAGATGGGATCAGGAACTTTGAATTTAGGCTCTCACCATCTTTCCCCGAAAAGAATAGTTGCACTCATAGTTGCAACTTAGATGCTCTGTCCAGGACACCATTCACCAGAGTATCCATGCAACACCACATGATAACACATGATACGCAGGAAAATTACTATTGCGGTCACTCGAGTCTAAGTGTCAGTTCCATTCAAAAAACCTTTCTTGTCCAACGGACTACTCAATATTGTAATACAGTCACGAGAAAATGCTCTCAGTTAACTCGGTTTAAGTGTAGACCATTCTCCCATACTGACTGCTTGGCGATCAATACAGCAAAGGAGACTCATTCGCAATTCAAAGATCCCAACGTTCCTAGCATGAGAGAGAAAATACCATCTTCGTCGGTATTCAGTCGAATCTATCAACAGTAATCAGCCAGATCAGATCAAATACCGAGTGAACACGCGAGACAACCGCTTTGATCGGTCTGCTTGGCTTGGTGGCGCTGTCAACAATGCGTGGTATACGACAACGACCCAGCGCCAGCGATGGGTCTGCCGTAGAGACTTGATTAGCATAGCAAGCTATCTGATGTCATCAAAAAAAGTCGCCCGCAAACCATCGCATTACAGCAATGCTCACCTGTGCAACCCAAATTCATAGCCGCGAACCTCTTCTTTGATGCTGAGTTACCCAACGGTGATCATTCCTACTTACGTAGCCTCGCGCAAATGAGCCGATAACTCCTGAACCTACGCATGAGCTGACGCGGAGCGGAAACAAAAATCTGAAAGAGATTGCATACCAGCGATGCGGCTCCGACCTCCGAGTCCGTGTCGGAGGGTCCGTGTCGGAGGAAGCATCGCTCAATTGAGCTGAGAATCGACCTCGCACAAAGGGAGCGTCGGAACCAATCGGAGATTCACCTTTAGAAGCCACAGAGCCATAAATAAATCCATGAAGCAGAGTTGTGGCCAGAGTACGATGTGCTCATGCAGACGTTGCAGACGCACGCTGAGCGAAGGTCAACGGAAGCGAGAGGGCTGAATAAAATTTCTCACGACCGCGACGCGTCAGCACGTGATCCGTTCTGCAGTATTCTGGTCGCGTCTAAACATGGCTCCTTACAGCATCCATAGCGCTTTCAACAACCTTCTTTAGCGACTAAAGTTTCCACCATCGATAGCAAGAAACATGTCAGCGAAAGAAAAGGAGAATTCTCTTCCTCAACAGACCACACTTCAATTCGGACCACCACCTACTGTTGGCACTGGCTCGGGCGTCAGCAAGAAAACCGGCATGGCACCGAAAGGCAAAAAAAGGACATTGGATGTGACAAGCGGCCGTGAATATCATCTTCCCAAGCTTTGGCGGTGACTTCTCTCACATTTCTTGTTTTAGTCGCAATCAATCTCAATGATGCTGTTATTCCGGTGACGGAAGAAGTATGTAGTTCTTCCTTGTCCGTTTCTTTTCTACGACTAAGGAGTTTTGTAGGTCGTGGAGGCTATGCGCAAGCGAATCCTTGAGGTATGCCGACTGACTCATCAAGCAAAACATTCATACTTACGGGTCTGGAAAGCTGGAAGAACAACTCGAAGGCCAACCAACTACCAAGAGACCCAAGGTATCCGCTACCAACTCGGCTCCAGTCGAAGAGCCAAAGGCAGTTCCAAGCACATCCGAGCCCGCAAAACCAGCGAAGCGCCAAACCGATCCAAAGAAAATCGACGCACTCATCAAGAAGATCTGGTCCAGGTACTCAACACCCCCTGAATCTTTAACATTCAATCGCTAATTCTGGGCAACTCCAATAGCTTGCAGAAAGAAGTCAAGACGGAGAAATACAAATTCAGAGGCGGCCCTTCTAAGACATGCAGGATTGAAGAAGTCATCGAGGATGACGAGTTTATGGAAATATTCGTTAATCGTCCATCGTATATCAGGGTTATCCAGCCTTTGCCGGATAACAAGCCAAATTCCGCAGTGCGCATCCATGAATACGTTAGTAATTCGCTGCTGCTGCAGGTCAAGAATGTATTACCGATATTCGCAGCCTCCTGAGGAGATCGAGAAGATCTTCGGTAAATTTTACAAGGAACTCAAGGGCAACCGTTACAGTCTTGGCGGTAAGTTCTCATTTACCTCACCGTAAACATGTACCGAGCGGCCCTCCAGGTATCTGTGCGCGGTTCGCGAAAGGCGAGAAAATTGGACTCGTAGCCCTGAGCATCAACTACCTCCAAGTCACCTATTCTACCAAAACGATGAAGTGCGGTATGAAGTTCGAAGTCGAGGAAGCGCACCCGTATCGTTGTGGCTTGGACGACGTGTGCGAGGATTGGGAAGCCGCGATGTACAACGCTATGCGCAGAATGAAGTAACCCGCTGTGTTGGTCCATGGTTATTGGTATCATGTTGAAGCTCCTTGGTTGTTGACTGCTGAACTCTGAGCTAATTCTCAATATCCCGCCTAATTCCCGACATGCTCATCTTACCATGCCCCCCCCCCCTCTTTGCTATGCGATCATAATGCGGATAGAGCCATATTGTTAATAGCATTTGATAATTATGCAACAGAAGGACGTTTCTAGTGATGGTGCGGGTCCGCTTCGTGGTCGTAAATAGGTTCCACAGGTGGCTGCAGGAATACGTTTTATTGAGATGAACGATAACCAAGGAAAAGCGACTCGAACTTACCGGAATGTTGCGCTCCCTGAGTTCATCGAGGGACAGAATTCATAATTATGAGATTCAAACCAAAAACCACATACAAACATGAAAAGGACAGACCATTTCGTACCACCAGGTGATTCAGGTGCTAACCGACGAAAGTCACACTCAAATCAGTATGTCATTGTGGCAGCTAGAGAAGCTGATACGCACCGGTGTACGGATCAGGATGCAACTTCGCAGCAAGGTCCGCCTCCGCTTTCGCCAAAATAGCCGCCAACGCACGAGGGTCGTGAACATTCCTGTAAGCATCATCGCCAACATTCACAATTCAAACATCAATAACACCTTGAAATCAGAAGAAAAAAAGGACAATCAAAACGCACCGATTCCTCTCAAACTCAGCACGAATCTGCAAAGCCTTCCATCTCCACAGCTCACGATTCACCGTCCAATCAAGTTCATTCTTCAGATACCGTTTATACAGCGACTTGACGTAGAACCGGTGTGCAGCCGAAAAGGGGTTGACTGTTTTTGCCACTGCAGAGGCCATGTTGGCTTCAACGGCCTTGTAGGATTGGAGGATAGAGATAGAGGCGGTAACGATGCTCGACAACTTCGGGTTGATCGTGAGCTAGACGCCGATCGCTTGTTGCTCTTTACGGTTGTCCTCTCAACAGATTTGAAGGAGGGAATTACATAATACGAAGAAACAAAAAACCAATAGATATTAGTGCTTGTATAATAATATTACTGATTGCGCTCCACTTTGCTATGAGGCTACACCTGCAATGAGTTATTGACACATTAGAATCAAAAAAAAATGCTGTCCAGAATCAGCTGAGGACATGCGAAAGCATAAAAAGCATGTACGAGCAGCGAATCGGACCAATACCATGAATATGGGTATTCCTACTTCGGTAGGCAGAGGGTGAGAGAAATAATACAGTGAGTCAGGTAGAATATACACGAGTAAGTCCACGAACGAAAATCGAGATATAGGAAACGATGAAAACCTATAAGAATGCTCTTCGCTACGAAGATGTAAGCTGGATCCCGTTGACTTCAGTCTCCTCAATTATCCGTCGACCTCTTCGGCGATTGACCACACGACGTTGCTCCATCGTGTCATCCTCAGATGGAATGAGAATACGTGGGGGACGAAAGCCCAATCACTGAGTAGGCAATCCCGTACAGAACGAGTAGAGCGAACTCGATCGACTCGATCAGGTATCATTCACCCACTGACACTTAGCTTGTTCCCTGGCCGGCGTTACTTTCCTCACCCATGACGACGTCAGAATCGATATCGGCATTACCCTTTTTCCCTCTTCCGCCTCTCGTGGCACGCTTCCGAATCGTCACAGCACTCTTCGATCTCCTCGTACTACCAGCGCTGACCGCGCTGACTACACCCCTTTTCGATGCAGGAGCACTTTGCGTTCTCGACCGCGTCCGACGGCCAGAAGTAGGTGCCAACGTAAACGAAGGTGAGCCGAATAGTTTGGCTTTTTTAGGAGAGGGTGTGCGGAGGTTGTATCGGCCTTTGCCTCGATTGGTGACGGAGGGAGAAGAGTTTGCCTTAGAACTTATCGACGAAATGCTTGCCTGTCGGCTCAAACTAAGGCCATTCCCCAAACTCGGACTGCGTCGGAGCAACGAATGGGATGGTGAGGGGCTCAGAGTTCGAATATTAGATGGATGATGTGTTGAGGGAGAGTTGGTACTTCGACGCGGAATGGGACGGTGGCGAGGAGACGATGCAGCAATGTTTGAACATACGCTTGCATACGCCCGGGCGGGAGACAAAAGTGTAGACGACCTGCGTGCGATGGAAGCTGTGGGGATCACTGTACTGGTGCAACTGGCTGCCTCAACTCTACTTTCTTCATACTCAGGCTGCGACTCCGGCATCTCTACGTCCTCAACTTGAGATTCCTGATGAGAATCTGTGCCTTGCGATGATACTTGGAACTGAGACTGTGATTGTTGTTGCCAGGCGGGCTGCGAAAGCAAATCCTGACTCTCTAGACCCATCTGTGACGCTGACACATCTTCTTCGATCCCGCCGGTGCTCGCCGGAGCCAACAACTCAGCCATCTGTGACTCGGGTAGCGTACTTGAATCAATGATAGCGCTGTCAGTCTGAGTGGTTCTCGAGCCGAAGTTTGCATCCAAATGTCTACCGCTAGACGACTGGACGTTTCCTGCATCGCTCCAAGTCCTTTCCAAGTCCGCAGCAGAGCTGTGCAAACTGAGGTGGAAATGGTCGCCGTCGTCGAAAATGAGCGATCCATTGGGAGTTACAAGTGGCGTCTTTATATATTCTTCGTCCATTTCTGAGTCAGCTTGTGAAGTTGAAAGTCCCGGAGGTTGGCTTTCACTGCTTATACCAGTGTCCTGTGATTCGGCTTGTGGCTTGATCGAGAAAAACTGAGACTGAGATTCTTGGGAAGATTGTATAAGCCACTCCAGATCTAGGCGTGGTAAGCGTGACTTCGTGTGAGGCTCGTGAGTCTCCACACCAGCCGTGTTGCCAACGTGTGATGGAGAAGCATAGCGTTGCGTGATAGGTGTTCTGAAGAGGATACCCGCCGAAGAGCTCGTTGAGGGCAAACCGGCTTTCGTCTGAGGTACCTGAACCTCGCTTGGTTGGCGCTGCAGAGTCAGACTCGTGTCTGGAGTGCCCATCGACTTCATGGTTGGATCCGCATTGGCGTTTGAGAATGAATTCGCGTCACCAAAACTGGGTAGCCCCAGTAGCTTCATGAGGCTGCTTTCGTCTAATCGAGGGACAAATCTCATGCTATTATTCGGAAAGTCATTAGCCCGAGGGCTGCCAAACGCCAGAACTCGCGCTCCTCGTTCTTCTGGCGTTTCATTCTTCCTCCTCGGGGTGTTGAATTCCAATCTCCGAGCTTCATTTAATTTCCTCTTCTCAGCTTCCTCAGGAGTTTCATCAAACTGGCGTTTAAGGTCGCGAAAAAATGGCCTCTGTACAGTGGGCACGCGAGGAAGATTGCTCGGTTCGAAAGCGAAGTCGCGAACCTTGATACCCAGGACTGCAAGCTCATCGGCTGAAGGCTGTGATCGTGGCGGAGGCGCACTGCCAGGTTCTGTTGGTACCCGCGTTAGAGGTTGCGGCGAGCCTTTGCTAGATGTGGCGACAGACGTATCAATCGGAGGTGGAGGTGGCACGCGGGCGATTATTGGAGGGCACGTTCGGAGTGGTGACGATATCTTAAGAGTTGAATGATTTGACTGAGTAATGCGAGGACTTGAGTTGATCGACGAAAGACATACCATATGACGACTCGGGCCAGCCATGTTGGCAAGCTCGCTCGGACTGCATGCGAATTCCGGATGTAGGCTCGAAGTAGCCTTGAGTGAGTTACGTGGCTGAGAGGATGACATGGAAGGCAGCACTTGTGTTGGTTTGTGGCGAACACCAATAGACGTCTGCAAGACACCTACGCTTTCCATCGGCCCGTTCAACGAGTCGGAAGCAGAATTAAGATTTATCTAGCGAAGCGACAGCCAAGACGGGTAGGATGTTCAAGGCAAGGTACGGCGAGTGGTAGTGCGGACGAAAGAAAGTTCTGATGCGAGTATAAGAAGAGATTTCCAGAGGCGGTGTCAGCAGCGAGGGCCGGCGAGGCCTATAGAGTTATAACGTTCGAGTTGTGAGTGTGAGAGGGGGCACCAACGGAGACGTGTCCGGGACAACCGTCACGAGCAGTGGCACAAAAGGTTCACGTCCGGTTATGGCAATAGACCCTCACCGCACCCGTTCTGACTCACTCGGTCGTGGGACTGACTTGATCTGATATCATCGACAAGTGCGGGAAATCTCCGGCTAGTGTGCTGCACCTGCGGGCGTTGACAAAAAGGAACCAACAGTGGACAAAGAGCAAAGTGCGGACATGAGTTCGGGAAATTAAAAGTCGTCATAACGTAACCCAAAAGCGTGGCTCCTCGATTGATTCCGTAATACAACATAGTCACGTGAAAACACTTCAAGTCACACAAACTCCGCGTCATTGTCACATCCGACGCGTCTGGATCTCTCTTCCCGCTGAACCGATCCATTGCTATTCCATCCTGCTACACGCTGCGCACAGCAGTATCCTGCCAATGCTCCGCCGTTCTTGGCGAAAAGCCCTTGGAACAGCTGCGCTTGTCGGCTCGTCGGCCTACATTTACTATCGTGTCACTCGCCCCAAGATCAGACAGGAGACCTTTGAGGTCCGCGCCCCCACCATGGGTTCCGACGGAAAGCGTACATATTCCTCCCAAGTCATACGCCTCCAACCCATGTCCGAG
This sequence comes from Inonotus obliquus, assembly GCA_032164295.1. NCBI lineage: Eukaryota > Fungi > Basidiomycota > Agaricomycetes > Hymenochaetales > Hymenochaetaceae > Inonotus > Inonotus obliquus. Next base: position 2,368,464 of record JAJHTX010000004.1, read on the forward strand.
GTGAATGCTCGCCTGAAGCAGAACAATGTAGTCCGCTCATCGTCACGTCCAGGCAATATTATCTGGAAACATTCGTCCGCTCAATTAGCATCAAACGACCCGATTGAAGACGCTCACGCCGAGGTTATTGTACAAAGGGATCAGAAAGATGGAGATTTCCTCTTCTTTGCAGTAATGGATGGCCACTCTGGCACGCATACTTCGCGCCTCCTTTCAAACACACTTATTCCTGCCGTCGCACTCCAACTACGCGAACTCGCGAACTCACCTGACTCGCTTAACCCCAAATCTGGTCAGACAACGTATCTGGATACAATTCGCCCCTATTTCTTCTCTACACCCAAAGCGCCTCACGCACAGAATATACCATACGATGCTGACCCCAAATTTGTCTCTCTTGCCATTCAAACTGCTTTTGCAATGCTCGACTCAGAAATAGTCAACGCACCACTGCGTCTCATTTACGATCACCTCAAGGAAACAGGCGCCAAAGGAAATGACTCTTTACCGGATCTGTCGAAACACCCAATGGCGCTGCCTTCTATGGCACCAGCAATATCCGGTATGTCCCCTCAGGCTCTTTGGCAATTCACTTCCCCCCCCCCCCTGTTTCACCTCCTGTCCATTCTAATTCATTTTAATTTGCATGGCATAACAAGACTAATCTAATGAACAATCAAGGCAGCTGTGCCCTGCTAGCTTTTCTTGATACCGCACATCGTGATCTGTATGTTGCTTGTACTGGCGACTGCCGTGCTGTAGCGGGCGTCTGGGAAGAAGCGCCCGACGGGTCCGGAAATGGAAATTGGCGAGTCGATGTTTTGACTGACGATCAGACCGGAAGAAATCTGAGCGAGTTGAAACGGTGTGTGTTACGTGACTCCTTAATTATCGAATATGAGATCACGAACTTCAACAATAATGTAACAATATAGATTACAAAGCGAACATCCTAAAGATGAAGCCTCGACTGTTGTCCAGCGAGGTCGGATCCTTGGCGGTCTCGAACCGTCTCGTGCCTTCGGAGATGCGAGGTACAAGTGGCCTTTACATGTTCAACAGATGTGAGTTACATTTCCACCCCCACCCCCATTTCTATCTTTGTTCATTTCACAATTCACATCCCGTCTATTCTCTCGTGCCATTATGACTCCTCCCCCTCCCCCTTTATAACTAATTGACTAATAATCTCGTTACATTATAGTTTAGCTCGCGTCTTCATGGAAGGAAATGACAAGACTATACGTCGGCCGCCCCCCGATTTCAAGACACCGCCGTATGTGACTGCTCAACCCGTCATTACATACAGGAAACTGGACTTCCTCCCGCTCTCTGCCCATTCACCTAAGCGGTTCCCTTCTCCTATCAGTAGTGGTAGTGATGCTGCTTCGTCCTCATCTTCGTCTTCTTCCGCATTTTCGCGAGTCTCAGATTCCTTGTCCTTCATCAGTAGATCAACAGACACGAACACGAACCCAAGCACACAGGATTCAACGAACAATGCCTCATCGTCACCTTCCCCTCTGCCATCCAAGTCTTCTTCTGACCAGCAACAACCCTCTCCTCCCCCATCTTCGTCAATCCGCTTCATAATCCTCGCTACTGACGGTCTCTGGGACCAAATCTCCTCACAAGACGCCGTAGCACTCGTCGGTGCACATCTCTCAGGTCTACGCACCCCTTCCGTCTCCAAGTCTGCTCTACATACATACGCACCGACGAGAGTAGGGGATTCACCCGGTGTAGAAGGGAAAGAAAGACCTCCTTCATCTTCCTCTACTCCAACCCCTTCCAACAACTCTCCGAATCAAACTCAAACTCAAACTCAACAAGCTGAGGGAGGCCCATCCTGGACGTTCACAGACCCAAACCCAAGTACACATCTCATCCGAAATGCCTTTGGAGGTGCAGACCAATTCAAGCTTAGGAAATTACTGAGTATACCTGCTCCTTTGTCGAGGAGATATAGAGATGATGTTACTGTTACCGTCGTTTGGTGGGAGGACGATAGGGTTGGAAATAGGAATGTGAAGGCGAAGTTGTAGATGTACATATGGTAGTGTTGGTATTTATGTATTTTGGTGCGTAGTGTTAATGGTGTAGGGTGAACATAATAGACAATCCCCGTCGAGGCAGATGTGCAATGTGCAGTAAGACTTTCCTATAATCACCAAGCATGCGAACGGCATACATTATGAGTAAATGCAACTTCTTTACTGAAGTTTCGTAACGATTTATGTAAATGATATCAACTACAACTATCTATACTACACAATACCAGAGCATGCTACGTCTACTCGACACAAATCACGACAACCGACACATCGAGAACCTCAAGAAAATAAGTAAAAGCACTGGAGAAGAAAAGAAAGAGGACAAAGCCACTACAAACGTAAGTCGAAGTCAGAGGTGAATACGAAGGTGAAAACTGAATTATCATCAACCAGAAAATAAAAACAACGTCCATGTGACTTCTCGAATCAACACTCCTCAACCGTATCAACTAGCTAAACACCTCCAAATCCGCACAACTAACGTGCTTAGAGCACGCTAAAACGTAAACTTATTTCTCGACCCAAACTGCCTCTTATGTATCTTCCTCGGTCTAAACAATTCCCTCTCTTCATCCTGACTCTGACTGTCTCTCCTCTCAGCTTTCAACGTATCCCCAATACGTGATTTCCCAAATGGGTTCCCACCAAACGACGAAAATGAAAGACCCGATGAAGGGTTTTTCACAGACCGTCGTGGTACGTCCTCGTGATCAGCGGATTTCCTCTTCGTAGATGTCGAAGATGAAGATGAGGTACCGTAGAAGTTTGTTGCGGAGATTGCTGTTCGTGACTCGATTGGTGAGGTGCCTGCTAGAGATGAAGATGGAGGCGGAGCGCCGGGAGACGAAGGTGGTGCCTCATCCTCCTCCTTCTCAGCTTGCTTGTCTGGAACATCTCCATTATTCCGGAGCTCAGATGGAGAAGACGGCGAGGTCGGAGATGAGGACCGGATAAGATCATCTGCTGATCTCGACGGGCCTCTACGCATCTCCTCCTTTCCAAGACCTCCATTGTTCTGAGTCACTTTTTCGGAGCTCGGTCGCTCAACAGGTTCCCCTTGCTCTTCTTCCTCACTATCATCCTCGTACTCCACTAAGGGCTTCAGCTGACGAGTTCGCGCAGATTGTGCTTCCCGCTGAGGTTGTGTACTCCTTCCTTGCTTCTCCTTCTCCGCAGCTTCAATCTTCCGTTTCAGCAGGTCGGATTGAGGATCAGGCTTTGATAGGAGATGCGCCGGTATGGTGGGGCCGATGAAAGGACGAGTCGCCTTGGCCTCCGGTGAGCCGTTAATAACGTCACCATTCTCCTGTCTATCCTCAGTCGCGCTCGTCTGCTTCTTTGATGGAGTCATCCCGTTCACCAGACCAGTATTTTTCAACGCAGCGGCAAGCGCTTCACCCTTATCTCGGATGTAGAAAAGCATGTACGCGCTCTTCATATCCAAGACTCCAGCCTTGCTCGTGGGCTCTACTGAGTCATCGTTCATTTCGTACCATTGTCCATTTGCAGCACGGACATGCGCAAAATAGTGACCCGAGTTCGGACCACCTCCCATGTGCGAGATCACACCGAATAGCGTATACCACGGTCCGTGCTGGCCCTCGCTCATGTAAGGCTGGAGGCACAGCCGTTCGCCGTATTGTATGTGATGTTGAAGCTTCCGACCCATCGGTGTGAAGCGTTTCAGATGTACGGTCAGAACAACTGGCGCCTCGTGAATTGTGAAGTGTTTTTCCGCATTCACCGGGCGCTTACACCTTTGTACAGGTGGGGTCAGTATCAGGGAAGAAAGATCGCGGAGAAGTACCTACTTCTCGCACTTGTATTTGTCCGCTCCTTTGAGATAGTCTTTTGCCGTGAATTTCTTTAACGCATCCTTGACACTGGCCATCTTGTAAATGTCTATGCTAAGGTCCAGTATACTATCAAACGTATCGCTGTTGTAACCGCACTGATGGCAAGTTACCCGCGATCGTAATCGGCCGCCGAAAATCTTGTGTACCCAGCTTGTTTCGGCGAGCTTATGATCTAAGTTTCTGGAAGCGCCAATAAGCCAGGCCGACGAAATAACACAAAAGCGACATACGATGGATAACCTGCGAGACAAGATTTTTGTAAAGCGTCTATTGCGTAACGCAGGAACTCGTGGGAATCTTCTTGTCGCCCCCTCTTGAAGTGTTTTGCAATAGCTGAGGACAAGGGTGAGCTTTATTCCAGATTAAAACATAGAACGTACAATTGAGGTTCTGGGTAACGTAATATGGAGTAAAGGCCCTGCGTTTTCCGAAACTGTCCTGCATCGCTCGCCTCATAGCACAGGACATACAGAACCCTTTCTTCACGCGGCCTGACAAGATAGAAAAACGAGAAAAGTCAGTAACTCGCATCACGACAGAAGAACGAATTATCTCACATTCCGTGTCGGTGTGCAGATTCAGTATCTGGAGGAGTGGAGGAGTATGGAGCATACATTGAAGAGCGCTGTTCAGGAAGCATGTGTTGCCGATGTTGATTAGGCCCGAACCACGAACACAACCCGCCGGCCATGTCAAATCTATAGGTCGCGTGTAGAGTGATGTAGCTATCTTCTTTTCGGACACGGGCTTCTTGACAGATGATGACTTCGCCTTTGGCTGTGTCTACAAATAAGTTGGTTAGTTACAGCTGTACGAATAAAAAGAAGCAACACGGAGAAAGACAAAAGAGGCCTAACTCCGGATCACGGATATCGCACAGCAAGAGAAGACGATGAAGAGCAAACAACGCAGGACACAAATGCATAAGTAGTAAAACGGGGCCGAGAAACGCGTAAAAAGGACAATTAATACAAAAGCCTGCAACTCACCTCACCCAGCGTCTTCGGCACAGCCTTGGGAGACGCGTTGATGGGTTGATAACGCCCTTCCAAACTCGCCGCAAACGCCCCCGATGAAGAACCCTCGATGAACTCCACCCGTGGGGGTAACCGACTCATGAACTCATCAATATCCTTCGCAGGTCGTACGGGTGCAAGCGCGTCGCTCGACAGAGAAGGTGTCATCAACGGCGCGCCAATGCGGTTTTTACTACTTTGTCCCACTGATGATGACGACGAAGCAGTCTGCGTGGATGTAGCTATACTCAGCCCATGGTTCAACGCAGAATGAGTAGCGGCAGAAAGCGAAGTCAAGGTATCATCCTTAGATTTGGGCGAAAGCGGGGATGCGGGATGTGGAGGGGACGAGTACGCCGGCGAAGGTGGAGGGTGGCCCTGCGTGAACACGCTATCCAAATTTATGCTCAGCGGAGGCGGAGAGGTAGCAACAAGCGTAGCCATTTTTTCAATCAGACTATCTGCAACCAGAGTCGAGGGAGATCGTTCAGCCAATACACGGCGTCTAGGACGTTTAGCGTCTAGGTTGAGGTGTGGTTCTTGATCGCCAGATGCGTTCTTTTTGGGTGTTGTAAGAGCCCGCTGGGGCCGTCGACTATCGCAGAAGGCCCGACGTGATGAAAGGTCTGGAAATACGCGTCGAAGGGACGCGGACAAAGGGAACAGCGTTATGAGGAGAGGTGATCCAGTGTGAGGGAGTCATTCCAAGGTGTCTAAATTCCACTTTTTTTCTATCCCGTGGGAAAATCAACCTGATCCCATCTCAATTCAAAATAAAGCATAATTCAATTCTTTATATGTATGAATGTCATGATTGATTTGCGGATAGCATACATAAAGCGAGGCATTGCAGTTCGTAACTCTGTATCTACAGATTAATAGCACATTGAAAGCGTTGATTATGAAAAGCAAATGCAGAAATGTGGATTCACCCAAAAATTGAAGGTCGTTATAGGTAAGGGACACTTTCCATCTCCCCGGTCGCCAATAAGTCATCGTCAAAGCCCTCTTCGGCTGCCTCTTCCGGATTCTCAAGCCCACCATTGTAGTGGTCCACATACGCCTCTTCATCATCTCCATGCCGATCTTCATCGTCTTGATCATATCCTTCCCCCTCTTCCTCCTCGTCAGTCTCAAAGTCTGCCTCAGATCCATCCAACGAACCAGGCATGCTGTCCCAACTCAGACGCTTTCGAGCTCGTCGTTCCCTACTGGTCTCATTCGACATCACTCCCGAACGAATCAAGCGTCGTCCTCGTTCGTCGTCAGACCACGCATGTCCAACGAGCGTTTCCGTACTTCGCGTATGTCGATTGGATAGTCTATCCAACGATGGCATCTCCCGCCCATCCTGCTCCGTCGACGTTACTGATGCCTGGAAGAACGAGCTCGTACTCTGGCGTATACTGAAATTCCTCAGCCTCGAGAAAGTCGATATCGAAACATCCGACCGAGCGCTCAAGGCAGGCGACGACGGAGGCGGTGTGAGGTCAGGAAATGGGAATTCTCGTATAGGAAGTTTCCAGTAATTAAGGTCTGAAAACTCAGTCTCGGTCTTCCGGTGAATAGGTGGGAACATTTGGTCGACAAGGTCCGTCAAGTGGATGTATGACGACTTATAGCCGGCGACCTCGAGTAGCTCCATCTTTACCTCTCCCGTTGAATCAATGGTGAAGATTCGCTGGCTTGGAATATTGACACTCCGGTAAGACAAAGCATCCGTAATCCTGTTGCCAAAGCCCGCATAGAATGGACCCCTGCCCTCTCCAAATAACCTCTGAATGTCGCGTAGACAAGCCATCTTGAACACCTCAGGCTTACGCATAATCACCTCCCGATGAAACGACGCCATAAGTCTATCGGGGCTCATGACTACTGGACCTTCAGGTAGCTGGTAGTTATTCTGGTTGATACTCTTGAGATAGTATCGAGTTGAGTCGGCCTGTCCAATCGCGCGGGAAGTCAGATATAATATCTTGTACCCATTCCTGGTGATATCGGTGTACAACTTCGCCACTCCGAGATGCGTCCAGTCACGTCCAATCATGGTGAATACATGGCCGAGAGCATCAGACCTTATAGCAATTAGTGAGACAACAGAAGGTTGAAACCTAGCCGAGAAGAGCTTACTTGGTAATAGTCCCGTCAATGTCAGACACAACTACCGAGTCTGACTCTTCCCACAGAAAGATGCTCGCAGTGCAGGCGGTTACACCGGACGTGGCGAGCGAAAATGTAATAAGATTCTTTCCAGACTTCAGGTCAAGTTGTTTCTATAAAGCTTTCAGTAAGCCACACCGAAAAAGATCAACGATGCAAGAACACACAAGTTGATCGGACGTTAGTCGTAGCGTCTTTGCAAAGCGTTTTCTCTGCTCTAGAGACCCAGACCTACTACTCTCTACTTCTGCGTCGCCGTATGGCTTAGAATCGCTAATGGCAGGGAAAGGTATCGGCGTAGTCCGCCCATCGGACTTCGGCGGTGCCGAGTTTGAAGAAACGAGCGAGGGCCTTCTCTCCCGTTCCTTGTTGTCCTGCTCTGTCTGGACTTGTGGTTGAAGTCGCGAAGTTTCATTCCGGCTCGACCTCCACCAACGAACCCACGATGTCGACGATTTTTTTAGAACGATGGGTACTTCTCCAGGCTCCGGCTCTTGCTCATCGGAAGACGACAGTGGCTCTTCCTCCTCGAGAGCTTTAGCATTCACGGGTTTCGCAAGTGCTGCTTCCCGCCATTTCAAAAGACAATCAAATAGCATCGAGCTATCGTTGCGCGTGATGTATTTCTCGTTCCACTTGATTACCAGGTTCTTGTCATTCACGACCCCTGGAAACTTGATGAATCGACGAAATGATACCTGACCGTCACGGAATCGCTTTGCATCAAGAATTTCGTCACCGCTGTCCCCACGTTTTTCTGCAGCTATTTCTTCCGAGATGCTCAACTCAAACTCGTGTACTCTTCCGCCTATTGTGAGAAGAAAACGCCTTCCGTTCGTCACATCCGCACTCAGCTCAGCACCATCTCCATACAACACGTCATTGAATGGTAATCCGAACGTTGTTCCTTGTGCACCATCCGTTTTTGACCGGTGTGTGGATAAAGGTCGTTGAATATCAGAGTCAACCTCTAGCTCAGGTGGGACACTAACACTTCGATGCGTCTCTGGAAACTGTAGCTTAGTTGGTGAGAAGGTAGTCTTCATGGGCGAAGGCGTGGGAAAAGCACCCCAATCCCAAGAATAGGTCTGAGGTGGAACCATTGACGTATTTCCGGTGTCTGGTGGTTCAGAAGCAGCCCGGAAGGTTGGATTCTTGCCGCTGTGTTCCACGCGTCAGTCTCACAGACTGCGTGATCACGCCTGTCAAATGCTTACTTGTCAGCGTCCGATAAAGAGCCGGAACAATCCTGAGGACTTGGAGATCCTGAATGAGAGACGTGAGCATGAGCATTAGCCTGAACAACCTTAGGACGTACTTGAGGTGTCTGGAGATTGCGTTGGCGTTGCTTGCGTTGATAATTCGCCTGATCTCGGCGTTGATCGTCCTTCGTAAGAATCGCTGAAAACTTGTGAGATGTATATTAATCAGAAAGAAGCTCAAAACTCACTACTCGTCTGTCTCCTCACCATTGCCCAGAATTGAGTCACGTCTGGACATTCGTCTATTCTCGTTACGCTCCGTTTGTGAAAGGTTGCCTTGAGTATGATAACCGGCTGTATCAACGACCATGTCTGCTCCAAACCCTATTAGACCTGCTTGCAAAGCAAAAACCGTGTTCTTACTGTGAGAGTATATGGCTTCAGGTGGCTCTCCTTCTCCTTCACGAACGGGTGGTAGAGCCTCGTCCCCTTTGTCGCGTTCTTCCTCTCCGAGTATTCTTCCGTTAAGAGTCTCATAGGCATGACTCGCGGCGTTTTCAGCAGCATCCACCTTGTCTCGAATTTGCTGTCGCTCGTATCGGTCTGCCTCGACAGCCGCCTTTACCACAGCCTTACCAAAACCTGCAGTACGACTAAGAAGGCCGGACGGCTTAGGTGATGCCTGATCCTCTAGTTCTTCCTTCTCTTGTAATTCAGTAGACGAAGATGGAGCGTCGGAGGCTGAATTCTCGAGGAGCTCCGAAGGGCGGGGAGCGGGATCCGTGGCACCAGCAGAAGGAGAATCAAGATCGAGGAGGTCCGGTTCCTAAGGATACACTGTAAGATGAACTCGTATAAGAGATACCAATTGAACAGACATACACCAAGTTGGTTCTCCGAATCTGGATGGAACCTTTCGCTTCCACCCTCACCGTCAACACTGAACTTGTCCGGAACGACATCCGTGCTGCCATTGTTCTCGCCGGGACGTGTGGCTCCTAGAATGGGACTTGTAATCAGGTCCTCTGGAACATCATCATCCGTCTCAAATACGAAGAACGCCTCTCCCGCGTCACCGATCTTCATGCAGAACGGAATCTCACGTCCGTTGACCATAACCTTCACCTTCTTATCTACCGGTCGCAGAACTTGCCATTTTCCAAAGCGGACGTGGAACGGACTACAAGCAAGCTCCTCCGCGCTGCTCTCCGCCCCTTCCGCTGCTGGGACCGTTCGCCGCACGACGATGACGTCAATGGCGCCGGTGAGTGTGGACGGATTGATGTCGCGATAGTACTGTGATGCCGCGCTGAGCGCCCCACGCAGATAATTCATCGTCCTTGGAGACCGGAGAGCTTGAGACCGAGATAAACGGAAGCGGTACGGTTTCGAGCTGAACCCAGGTCTTTGACTGGGGATTGGGGTACGTGATTCGGCAAGCGATACGACCTAGTTAAGTATTGTCGCTCTCAGTCTGAACGCTTGAGGTTCACTGGCACTAGTGAACTGAGTGTACAATGAGGAAGTCGACAGTAGGCACCAGGCGTGTAGCTCCGCGTAAACGTGAAGGAGGACCAAGATTAGAACGCACGTGTCCAAGTCAGTCAATCACTTTCACGTGTTTCTGTGCTCCGTACCATTGCTTACTAATAAAATTTTGTTATCTAATAAGCACCCTACACAAGTTCTAGCGAAAAAATACAACAGACAAAGTAGAGGGCAAGAAAATATTTTCGACTAAGAAGCTAGAGAGAAGAGAAGAAACGAAGAAACCAAAGGGCGAAATATCGGTTAGCAGTACAACAGTGTTTGCTTTTGTGACATGAATAAACTGAATACGGCATGCCTTATTGGCCATGTATGTACATCAACGGATCCACCCTGAGATAGTCATCCACAAAGAGTAGGTAAATCATGCCTCCACTAGAACCCTTGGTCAATCATAGGCCAAGACCCGCTCCTTCTATCCGTTTCTCAATTCGGCTCTCCATCCAAGGTGCAATCGCGTCCAAGTCTGCCCATCCGAACGAACAGTATTTATTGCGACCAGGGCCGACAACCAGGTCGAGATCCTGCAGCACAGGCCTCTCTCCAGAATGTGTGTGCGTCTCTTGTGTACGTAATTGCGCACACAGCAAGAGCCCTCCAACCCAGGTATCTCCTTTCTCCTCGTCTATGCCTACCCCAATCCAACGTTTATCTTCCCCACCCGGAGTATAAAAGGGATAGTTCCAGTGGCAAAAGCTTGGCTGCGGATGCATCATTGGTTTGTAAACAGCTGTGGGATGATTAGAAGGAAGCTTCATAGGCAACATATTCAATACCATTCGAAAATGCTGGACTAAAATGGCTTGAGGGAGAGATCATGTCGTCCTTACGACATCCTGTCTCACCGTCATCGTCCCTGCGAATTCCTGGCGGGTGCAGCAGGATACGGGCGTTCTCATTTGTATGAAACGAGCTTTTTGGTTTTGCCAAGACGCCAAAAGCCAGGATGCGCACATCGGCTAGCTCTACCACAAGCTGCGGATTTAAGTGGCAACATTGAATAAAATTCATCACAAGGAACGACTTGATTGTCTTACTCTGATGTGTGTCTCCAAGTGGGCTAGGTTATTTTGTATTCTGCCAGATATTGCAGAAAATCATTATCATACAATAGACAATAAGCAAAGGGAACAACATACTTCATCTCGTTAAAAAGAAGCTGCGGATTAAAGTTTCGTGATGAGCTCTCCAAAAGATTTGCCGATCCATTTCGGTTGAGAATGATATATCTGCGGCGCCGTAAGCAAGGGCGCCGAACAAATATCAGAAAGACGCACTTCGTCCAAGCTTCATCGGCTGTGCATGTCGTTGTTGATCTATGCCAGACACGATACAAGGTTCTTAAAAAAATTACAATAAAGTTTTGTGATGAGCAATTATCCGTGTATAGACAATTATCGCACGCAGTCAAAATGTGGACCAAGTACTCGGGTCAAGATTAACTGATACTCACTTCTTGTATGCTTCTCGCCACCTATTTCCGTCCCTTCTCCACTTGACCCAGCTGGGAAGGAACCGTCTACGGAATGCCTCGGCATAGTCGCCATCGGATAGGTTAGGCAACGTCGCCTCAAACAGCAAGAACTCTGCGCGTGCGAAACTCAATACATCCAGCCAATTCGCACGCGGAAATATCGAGCGCTCTGCGACGTGTGCTAGACACGATTCATAATCACCATCTCGTCGCTGCAGATTGCGTGCAACTGGTCGTTTCCAAGGATTGAGAGCGGAGTCGCTAGTGACGCTGCGGAGTCTTCGAGAGAGACCTGAGATAGTGACCAGTGACGACAGGTCCAGCTCACTGAGAATCTCTGCAATGAGTTCGACGGGCAGCGAGTCGAAGGGCGTGCTCCTCTGTTCGTCTGTATGCATATGACGAAGCCCCTGACCCTTGGTTACATAGCTCGCCATTATGGGGCTATAGTTAAAGAATCAGAACAACAGATTCAACAATTGTTCAGAGGAGGTCGTATCGATGCTAGTGATACCGATGACAGAACAAGAGAGACAAAGAGCAGTGGTAGTGCATCACGTGATCTTAAATCCCGTCGATCACTCGATCAAAGACGTTGCTAGCCGGCGCGGCACGACGCGTCCTTGTTTGTTACTTACTCGTCGAATACAAAAACGTATTCACAAGAGCGTATCTTGTTTTTGTCCACCACGTCTCCATTCTCGCCTCATGATGAAGGAAGGAGTTTTCGTATATGAGGGCCACGTTTTGGGCCCGTCAGACTTGTGCCTCACCCACTGTTCCCTCTCCTGAGCTCGCTCTCTGTTTCCTTCTTCTCCATTAGACTAATTAACGGAGGGACGCCTGGCGCGTCCTCTATAACGCATCTAATACCAGATATCTATTCTTAACATATTCTGCTTGAAGCAGCCTCCTGACTTCTTGCGCTCCACTAATCGCCGACTTCACGTCAATTCACGTTCTTTCACGACTCTGCTCTGGAAGCAGTCAAACAACATAGTTTGGAACTATCCATTATGAATTTCGCAATGGTATGTGCTGTATCACTATACCTCTGAGCGGCACACTAATATGTGCGTCGTTCAGAATCTCACAGGCAAGGTAAAGACGCGTCCCATGATCTCGTGCTCAGAATGTGGGCGCGAGTTTCAACGAAATCGCAAAGCCGACTTGCAGCGTCACATGCGTATCCACACGAATGAGAAGTATGTCCAGCTTGCTCGACTTTTGGATACTATTCGGTTCTCATTATTCATTTGTTTGTAAGACCCTTCGTCTGTCCGTACCCTCAGTGTGGTAGGGCCTTTCGGCAGTCCTCGGCTCTCAAGAATCACTCCAATTATCAGTACGTTTCACACAGCGTCCCGTCTTCTGGCTATTTTGACACGCTATATAATAGTGTCCGGGATACCGCTTTCACATGTACCCAGTGCGAGCTGAATTTCTTCGACAAGCCGACTTTTAACCGCCATGTTCGCGAGAAGCACGATTTGGAGTATGTGTTTGCTTGTCCCATGCCGGGTTGTGGTAAACAGTGAGTTTTCTGTATGTCGAACGATGTCAGCTAGCGGGATCCTGACGCGTACGCGTATTAGTTTCAAGCGAAAGCCAGTGTTTAAGGCTCATATGCAAGACAAGCACGGAATCAACTACGGCGACAATGAGGCTCTCAGTCACCGCGTGTCTGCAGCTCCATACCTGAAAGCTGCTTCCGGGTCGAAGGCAGCATTTCACTCGGATGTGTCTACTCTGCCGAAGCTCTCCGACGCTCTCCAAGGCATGCACATACCGCAGATACCCACGATGCAAGTCAACGGCAGTGTACTTTATTCGTCGAACCCAGCTATTTATGGCAGTAATAATGCGGCTCCCATCTTGCTGACTGACCCTTACGCGGACATGTCAAGTAAACCTGCACCACCCTCGTACGTTGAAACCATGAGCCAATATGCACCAGCACCAACCGAGTATGGGGCTAGCTATGGTGCTGTGATGTCGACCGACCTCTGGTTTCCTGGGAACGATACCGCATACTTCGATGGACAGATTCTTAGCCCTGAACAGCTCGCGGTATGCATGTCCACCGGAGCTCCCACGATCTCATTCTCCCATGCACCGTCTCCTCCGCGCGGCTCGCCGCACCCGTCATTCGTGCTGTCTTCTGGAACGTCGTCTGGATACAGCGGCGGTGGAAGTCCAGGCTCGTACAGTCCGCACTCTCGTTCATCAACTATCTCTCCGATCAGCCCAAGCACCAGCCCGGCATCATCCCAACCCCAGTTTGCATTGCGACCAATATCATACTACTAAGATTTCATCATCGGGTATCAAAGACTTTGTGCATTGTCATTTTCCACGACTAAACAAATTTCCCTTCATCTTCCTCTGCTGCATTGTACATTGTACTCATTCATCTGGACTGTTTACCCGCGGACACCGGAAATACCCTAGTAGTACCCCACCCATTAATTTCATTTCCATCGTGATGGATCCTTTCTATTTTCGTACAATATTGTGTTCTTACCAGACACTTACCAGACAATATGCTCTCTCTATGCTTTCCATGGTTATGTATGTATCCATATGCAAATTTCATCTTTACTAACTTGATAACTTTGATTGGTATAGTCGGGTCCGAGCATGATCGACGTTTCTGAACTTGGAATGCACGTGCCGTGTTGAATCATTCCAAAAACACGCGTAGGGCGCGTTCATCGGTACTCTTCTTTGAGGGTCCAGCCAGCAACCACGGCCTCTTGTGTGACCAACCAGTCTTTCCCGTTAACCGCCACCACTCAAACCCCTATACACCCGGCTGATCCTCCAATCCTTTACCAAAACACCACGAGCTTGTGTCTGTGTCTCATACTTCGTCACGCGAGCATTGCAGCCGCTCATACTTAGTCGCGATCGTACTCGATGGCGATTGTTGTCCCGATATTACGGCTCTACTTGCTTTTTCTCAATGTTTTCGAGACGTTCAAGACTCTTAAGCCCGCTCGTCGCTCGCCTCGGACTGGCGAGCAGATGCCGCGAGCCATCTCCCAGCGTAAAAGAGACATGAAAGGTTGTATGGCGATATGGCTGCTCTGGGTGAGTAGAAAGAAACTATCGTTTGCTTTGACGTTTCTATAACTTATGGCTTAGTGCTCTTGTTCTGTAATCGAAACCGTGACCGACAGCACCGTCGGCCTAGTAATGCCCTTTTACAACGAGGTCAAAGCCATCTTATATCTATTTCAGATCATCACTCGTGCAAGGGTGCGTATTCAGTGTTATAGGATTGCTGATCAGCAACTGAGCAATCTGGGCGGTCTGATATTCAGGGTGCGGAGCCAATTTACCTTCACGTAATGCGTCCACTCGTGAAGCCATACGTGGCCACTCTTGACTACGCGGTTGAACTCGTCACCATGATCGGCGACTTCATCACTCTGCTTGTGTCAATTCCGATAGGATTCGTACTTTGTTGGTGGCGTCCGTCTGCCGCACCTTCCGAGATACCGGACCCCGGAAGTGAAAGCGAATCTACCGAGTCTTCCTCGGAAATGCAAGAAGGGCGTCGCGAGCGCGAACAGAGGCCCGTGAGGCAACCTTCGAATGGCGACGTCGTGGGCACGAGAATGCGTGGAGTCAGACAGCCCTCTGACCCCGCTGCAGCAAGAAAGACAGCTGCCGCTCCTTCCAGAATCTCCAGACCTAATGGCGTCCCACAGTCCAGGTCAGATGCGACACTTAACCAAGTACGTAACAAATGCTACTTCGCTTAGAGGTAAAAAATTGATGTACTCTTAGAAACATAAAGTCTGGCGTCCACCTGCTAACGCACAAAAGGAGGATGAATACGACGAGCGTCCGGGAGTTAATCGACGAGTTGTATCAGACTCTGCGGCTTCCACAGTTGCTACTTCCTCAGCTCAATCCACACCTCCAATTGGCACGCCCAGCGAAATCGATGAGGTCGACATGGTTGTGGAAGAAGTTGAGGAATGGCGTCAGTATCCGCCTTTCCCTTCTGCGTACCCGACCACACCCCAAGTGAGACCGAAGCCTATCAAGGTTGCACCTAGTACCCAGCACCAGGCAACACTGAATGGTATCTATGAATTGCCACAGCCACGATACGATTCCTCGACACTCCCACAAGGACGTGATCGACAAGTGAAGCCGAAGGCACCGGTGACTCAATCGTTACCCAGTAGAACCGGTCGTAGAAAGCTGCATTCAGAAGAGGAAGCGGTGAAGGTTCAGGATTTTGGTCTGTCGCTCGAACGGCTACGTGTGAGTCCTACGTAGAAGACTCCGGCTTACACGGCGGTTCGGGCGACGAATTTGGATTGACAGAACGGAGTCTTTATCAGAATGCGAGGAAAGTGGGAAGGACAGGGACGAAGGAGCTTGATGAAGTGAAAGAGGATCGGATTGATGACGAGGAATATGACGAGGACGAGGACGAAGACGAAGACGATACTCTCAACATGACACTACGTACTCCTCCACATCAGAAAACGACTTTTGACATTCCATCCCGACCACGCTTATTACCTCCGCGCGTAGCTTCTCCCCCACCAGAACTACGAGCGTTTCATTTAGCATCAGAGGCAGAACATGGCGATTGTGAAGATGATCCATTACCGAATGAAACGGGACCTTCCGGTCTTGTTGTTCCTTCTCGTGGGAGACGCGTAAATTCAAACTACACGCTTTCATCGACCCGCGCGGGTCGAACAGATAGCGGAGCATCACTTACAACTATCTCGCGCGGTTCATCTAACCGGGCTATCTCTCAATCTCCCTCCCTTGCTTCCAAGGCAAGTGGTGGATCTGCTTCAGACGCTGCATCAGACGCAGGGCCAGTGGCTGGTGTAAATAGACCGCGGACTCTACAAGATAAGCCAGGACAGGCGAAGATAGGAGGAAAGCCTGCCATGAAGCGACCTGCTCGTGGCTCAACCGAGCCTCCGAGTAAAGCTGGTGCACCTAAAGCATCAATAAATGCACGACCATTAAACCCTCGTCCTAGTGGTCCTGGTCGCCCACTCAAGTCATCTACTCTTAATTCCAGACCTATCCCGAAGATTTCGAGGAAACCTGCAGGCTCGGAGAGACTTGACGGACATGACCCGCTTGATGATGTTGACGAGATGGGTGTACTCGGTTCTGGTACCGAGACGATCAAGAGTCGAAAGGTGAAGACACTCGGGCCGCCTGTACGGATTGAACGCATGCCATCCCTCACGTAAACCCCCGAAGAAAATCTCCGGCGAGATATCACTCGGGATTCGTCTGCTTGATCGGACTGGCTCCGTTATGAGGTCTAATTGAAATATGTATGCACGCAGAAGAAAGGATCAGTATTGAGTATACTTAATATTTTTTGTCTGGGTTCTTTAATATTTGCATTTCTCTTGCACCACTTAGCATCCAAGCATAAATTCTGGTAGAATCCCTTGTAGTATACTTGTACAACACGAACAATCGCATTGCTATTTTTTTGATACATATTTTATTTCTGGTTGACCCTTTTGACCACGTGATATGAAATACTTTTGAAAAAAAAGTTACATTCGCTGCGCTGCAGATCGATGCTTCAGCTTAGACCTGGAGGACTTCGAGGTTTGAACACCTCCAACAATCAAGGGCACGGGTCTAACAATGCCCGACGGGTCCTACAGCGGATTCGACACGCTCAAGCGTGAGCAAAGTTTCCGAAACCCTGCAAAGAAGGGTTCTTCCGTTCCAATCCTCAATGAATTGGTTGCACCGCACATTGAATCCTTCAATGCACTTTTCGATGATTCTGGATTACCCATAGGAGATGGAAACGGGGCGGGTCTATTATCATTAGCGATAAAAGATATTGGAGAGAAGGTGGTGTTTGACTATACTGGTCGGGAAGATGAACATGGTAATCGTGGTTTAGGAAACAGGATGAGTTGTACGTTTCGCTCTCGGAAAAGAAAGAAAATTTGCAACGCTTGACTCATGAGCGCGTATAGTCTGGATTGAGCAAGTATCTATTGCGAGACCTATGGTTCCCGAAAGGGATAAACAAGCAATTGAGCGAAAAGTGTTCCCTGCGGAGGTATGTGTTCTCGTTATTGGCCGCGTTGATGTTCCAATTCATGCTGAATTTGTGTTTACTAGGCGCGTGAACGTGTTACCTCCTATCGAGGTAGAATGGCCATCAAGCTATGCTGGAAGTTACAAGGCAGGGAAGAGAAGTCTATGATGAAAGATTGTGGGCTTGTACCCGTCATGGTTCGAGTACGTCTGTTGTAATTCACCGAGTAATACCGGCAAATAACTAACATGTCAATTAGTCGGTACGCTGCAATCTTCGTAACCTTTCTTCCGCGGAGGTCGTAAGGAGACATGAAGAGCCCGAGGAATTCGGCGGGTATTTTGTGATTAACGGAAACGAGCGCCTCATTCGGTATCTCATTGTTCCACGGAGACACCATACAATTACTCTTGTACGACCGTCATTCCAGAAACGAGGACCTTCCTATACGCCTTACGCAGCTCAAATTCGATGCGTACGACCGGACCAGACAGCTGTAACGAATACTCTGCATTACCTTTCCAACGGGAATGCAATGTTCCGATTTAGCTGGCGGAAGCAAGAGTATGTTATCCCTGTGATGTTAATGTTGAAGGCACTTGTGGGTGCATCGGACAAGGAGATCTTTGAAGGGTTAGTCATGCATGACTATGAAAACACGTTCCTCACAGATCGGGTCGAGCTACTGCTGCGAAGCTTCAAGACATACAAACTTTACACGGGAGATCAGTGTTTGGAGTTCCTAGGAGACAAGTTCCGCGTCGTTCTAGGACAACCAGAAGACTGGAATAATACAGCGCTCGGTGTCTGGCTCATTCGGAAATTCGTCTTGGTCCATCTTGAAGAACCGCGGGACAAGTTCAGGATGCTCCTGTAGGTTGTCGAATCTTCAGAAATCATAAATATGTCTGACTTTCAATTTGCTTTATAGGTTTATGTTGCGAAAACTCTACTCATCCGTCAACTCCTCGAGCTGTTCTGATAATCCAGACTCTCCACAGCACCAAGAAGTCCTCCTTCCCGGATTCTTATACGGTATGATCATGAAAGAGCGAATGGAAGAGTGCCTAAATGGCCTTCATGCTCAGATTTCTCAAGACGTGCGGCGTGGAGACCCATCTGTCGACTTTTTCGACGATAGGTACTTCCATAAGGCTCTATCGCGAGTGAACTTCGACATCGGTGCAAGATTAGTCAACTTCCTTGCGACGGGGAACCTAGTCTCGCCAACGGGCCTCGACTTACAACAGGCCTCCGGATTTACCATTGTCGCAGAGAAGTTGAACTGGTATCGATATATCAGTCATTTCAGGTGTATTCATCGAGGTGCATTCTTCGCCGAGTTGAAGACAACAACTGTGCGCAAGTTGCTTCCGGAAGCTTGGGGTTTCCTTTGTCCTGTCCACACGCCAGACGGATCTCCCTGCGGTCTTCTCAATCACCTATCCCGCTCTTGTCGAATCGTCACTTCACCTCTCGCGGTCGCTCACCTTGAAAATCTCCTGCTTTCGCATGGCATGACTTCCGTTCATTCACCTTTAATAAATGGAAAACATCACCGTAACATCGCTGTACAACTGGATGGACGAATGATAGGGTGGGCAAGTCCAACTCTAGCCAAACAGCTCGCAAACAACTTGAGAATTTGGAAGACAGAAGGGAAGTATAACGTCCCGCTTGACCTCGAGATTGGACTTGTTCCGATATCTCAAGGAGGGCAGTATCCAGGTTTATACCTCTTTTCGTCACGATCACGTATGATGCGTCCTGTGAAGTACATCTTGAACGGTCGTGATGATCAGATCGGCTCCTTTGAGCAAGTGTATATGGATATTGCAGTCAAGCCAGAAGAGATCGGAACCGGGATAACGACGCATGTCGAGCATTCTCCGACCAACTTCCTCTCCATTTTAGCAAACCTTACACCATTCTCGGATTTCAATCAGAGTCCACGAAATATCTATCAATGCCAGGTTAGTTGTCGCTTTCATGAGACGAGATAAATATGATGAACCTTTTGGATAGATGGGTAAACAAACAATGGGAACACCTGCTACTGCTCTGAAACATAGGACGGATAACAAATTATATCGCCTCCAGACTGGTCAAACACCTGTTGTTCGACCTGCGCTACACAACACTTATGGCATGGACTCCTTCCCAAACGGCGCCAACGCAGTCGTAGCCGTCATCTCATACACCGGGTACGATATGGAAGATGCCATGATTCTCAACAAATCCGCACACGAACGAGGTTTCGGATATGGTATCATATACAAATCCCAAACCATCGACTTGAAGGATATGCACGGTGCTTCGAAAAGTACTACAGCACCGACGTTGCATTTTGGTTTTGGAGGTGATATTAGGACGGTTGGAAAGAAAGCTCATCCGACTCGTGATTTCTTAGATGTTGATGGTTTACCATACGTCGGGACGAAAGTGAAGTCGGGTGATCCTATTGCTGCTTACGTCGATGATACAACTGGACGCACACGCTTCGTCAGATACAAGAATGACGAAACCGGGTACATTGACGAAGTCCGATTGCTAGGCAAGTAGCTCCCCTCCCTCCCCTTCGGAACTCGCTCCTGTCTCCTTTTCTTGTCCAATCTACTAACATATGAACGCACAGGCTCGGACGCAGGCGACAGCGAGCTCCAAAAGATCAACATCACCCTCCGAATCCCCCGTTCACCAGTCATAGGAGACAAATTCTCCTCCCGTCACGGTCAAAAAGGTGTATGTTCCCAAAAATGGCCAATGATAGACATGCCTTTTAGTGAAAGCGGTATCCAACCGGATGTTATTATCAACCCTCACGCTTTCCCTTCTCGAATGACTATTGGAATGCTTGTGGAGAGTATGGCTGGGAAAGCTGGAGCTATGCATGGGATTGCTCAGGATGCTACGCCGTTTAAGTGTGTTGTTTCCTTTCGAGTAGAGCTCGCCCAGTTGTCTGACCTGGCCTTGGATTAAAAGGTTCTCAGAAGATGACACAGCAGTCAACTACTTTGGCGAACAACTCCTCGCAGCAGGATACAACTACTACGGCAACGAACCCATGTACTCTGGGATAACAGGCGAAGAATTCGCAGCTGACATTTATCTGGGCGTCGTCTACTATCAACGCCTACGACACATGGTAAATGATAAATTCCAAGTCCGAACAACTGGACCTGTTGATCGAATAACTCAACAACCTGTCAAAGTAAGTAGTTTAAGACACATGACTTTGCTTAACGTATATCCCTTCCAATAATTATTCTCTTTCTCTGACCCTTCTCTACGTCGTCTTTTCATAGGGTCGAAAACGAGCAGGAGGAATCCGATTCGGAGAAATGGAAAGAGATGCATTAATAGCACACGGAACATCTTTCCTACTTCAAGATAGACTCATGAACTGTTCGGATTATTCTACAGCTTGGGTTTGCAGGACTTGCGGGAGTCTTATTTCACTCGGGTACGAAGATGTTTCTCTCGGAGTTGGAGTTGGAGTTGGGGTCGGCGTCGGGAACGGGAACGGAGGCGAGGTCGGAGGGGGGCGTGAGAATACGAACGGAACCGGAACCTTAAACCTAGGCCTAGGATCATCCCACTCCCATTCCCAACATTCCCAAGCAGGCGGAGAATACTGTCGAATATGCCGAGCCAAATCACTCTCAAGAGAATCAAACGAACGTATCGCCTTCGCCAACTCATCGACCGCCGCCGCCGCAACTGACACTAATACCACCCTCAATCCCTCCGAGTCCGAGTCAAGACTCCGCGTCTCCCTTCCACGTTCCAACATCCTCAGCGTCGGTTCCTCCCAAAGAGGGGGAGGAGGAGACCTGGACGTCATAGCCATCCCTTACGTCTTCCGTTATCTCTGTGCCGAACTCGCATCAATGGGTATCGCCGTATCTCTAGAGGTTCGATGAGGTTTCAGCTTTCGATAATCCCAATCCTCTTCCCGAGTCCATCTTCTATCTTCTATTCTACATACTTCCAGTAGATACGCAGAGAAAGTAGTATATACAATTCGGCGCTTACTACCCAGTGATTACCTATGATCGGACCTCACCCCCATCCTATCCCCGCAAAAAAACTTATCGATATCGGCATCGGCACATCCGCAACGTTTTGATATTTCGTCGTTGCTTCCCGCATCTTCCTCATATCGCTCTCATCCATATAGAACGTTCCTCACAAGCATTCAATAACAAGTACACACTGATGCTCTTAGCTTACAGGAAATAATTAGGAGAAAAATGGGCGCATTAAAATTGCATCCGACTAACGTACGTAAGAACAACCTCGCAACAACCAAAAAAACAAACGAATATTACGTTTTTAACCTCTCAGCGAAGGAAGAATCCCGCGAAGGAACGAACGAACAAGTGAAAAGGGAAAAATGAAAACAACTAATCATAAAATACGAGTGTTTCCAGTTCAATCGCCAATCATCACACAAAAACATAAAGAAAAGAATAGGATGGAGTAGGAACTGGTAGTAAGAGTAAGAGAAAGAGCCTTATACAAATATACTTCCAAGCGGGTATACACCTTACGCACTATGAATGACACAATAAGTCAAAAAGAATGAAAGACGGTCAATTCAACGAAAAGGGATGAACAACAACGATTATTAAAAATAAATGTTCTAGGCCTCGGCAAGAACTACTTGAACTGCATGGTTTGGTACAGGTTTGCGATGCAAGGTTATCGCAGTATGGCGTTCTTCAGTTCGCGATGTGGGAGACCCAAGCGATTCTCGTCCACTAGCAACATTCTTCGTAACCTGCACTTGCACCTCATCCTTCTGAATAGGAGGTTCACCATTCCCCAAAAGAACTTCAATGACACCCGACTCCTGTTGTGGACTCGGCTGTATCTTTGGATCCGGAGGGAAGTCAGCATCCCTCAAGGGTAAGCCCGACTGTGCAAGGAACATATCAAACAGCAAACGGCATTCATCCGCGGTTGTTGCGTTTGACATCAACCGGCGTAAGTCCGTAACGTTAGCCGCGAATGCTTTAGGCGTAGGTGGTGGAGACAAAGCATGACGTTGTGAATGCTTCGATGGCGGGTGTATCGAAGGATAAGACGGAGGCGGTGTTTGCAGAGATTCTGTTGGTTTAGGCGCAGTAGGTGTAACGGAGGTAGGCGTGACAGAGGTGCTTGGTGTGTTCGATAACCTGCCAGAGTCGGAGTCCTTCAAGTGCTGTGTCTTGACAACAGGTTTTTCGTGCTCGAGTTTAGAGGGTGTAGGAGGAGACATATCAGCTGATTTGGAAGGTACGGAGAGCTGCGCATTGCCATTTTCATGGAGGGCAGCCTCAGATTCCTTGAGCACTGGTACAGCCTTTCTCATGGTGGTGGGAGATGGCCTTGGACGGGCCGGAGATGCTGAATCGCCAAAGGAATGACTGGGTGAAAGCGGTGGCGACAAAGGAATCGAGACGTGAGGTACGGGAGGAGTTGTGTGTTTCGCCAGGGAGGATTGACTGTGAGTGAACGACGAAAGGCTATGAAGAGACCTCTTCGCAGATAGCGGAGGGGCAATGAACGACGGGGGCGGATGAACAGGAGATTTTTTGCCTGCGAAATCCTCATATGAAGCCTGGTGTGATAGTTTGTCCATCGATTGACCACCTTTCAAGCGTGAAACAATGCTTCGAAGCCTTCCTCGCTTAGCCTTGTTATCGAGCGAAGACGGCGGTGTTGATGTAGGAGCCATGGTCTTGGGTAGATCGGGAGGACCACTATTTAAGAAATCAATCAAGTCTGCTGTTTGCGCGCTGACACCTCCGGCAGTTGGTGCCTTGCGTCTGGCTGCTGGCTTTTTCACCGGCCCATCTTCATCAGAAGAACCATCCAAACCATCATCATCGATGGAATCGTGGCTAGCCATATGATGAACCTTCTTCCCCATGTACGCACTGCTGGACACCGAAGCAGACATCTTTGCATGTTGACCCGAGGGTGCGACACCTCGAAGCGACTGAGAGTAGATCGACTCGACGGGCAAGGTACTCAACGAACCCTTGCGAGAG
This sequence comes from Inonotus obliquus, assembly GCA_032164295.1. Taxonomy (NCBI): domain Eukaryota; kingdom Fungi; phylum Basidiomycota; class Agaricomycetes; order Hymenochaetales; family Hymenochaetaceae; genus Inonotus; species Inonotus obliquus. The sequence goes on from JAJHTX010000004.1 coordinate 2,391,876, forward strand.
CTAGTGTGACGGGTCCCCATTGATGTCATGGACGACTGCGAAGCAGATGTAGACCGCGCTCTTGAATGGAGCGGTTGTTCATAAGACACCGGCGGAGTCCCTTTTGATTGTTTGGGAGCTCGCATACTGCTGAAGTCGTCTCCCACCGTATCCTTTGCCTCCTGTTCATGCGCCAGGTGTCTTTGAGTCTGAGCAGAGCCGTTTCTGAGAGGTTCGTCAGTGCCACGATTGACATTCGAGCTATCGTAAAGGGGTGTTTTCTTCGGCTGTTGAGTTCCTGGAGGAGGGACGACTATCTTGCTGATGCCTCGACTCTTATCCTTATTGTACACCTAATGAGGGAATGAATTGGTCAGGCAAGGAAACAAAAAGGAGGCAAAGACTGCTGACGTCAAAGGTTCTGAGGCGATCGGGGGTAAGAGACACCTTCATAGTGGCACCAGAACGCATCAGCTCGTCGAATTCAACCTGGGACGTTTATAAGAGATAAGTGGAACAAGAGATCAGAACCTTAAGGCACGCGTACCTCGCTGGGACTGGAGCCTGGTCCGTCATCCATTGCCGAACTGGGACGTTTCCCGTTACTCAATACTGATGCGGAACGCATGTGGCCACTTTCATGCCCCGCTTGCGAGGCTCCTTCTTTATCTACGCTCATCCGTCCAAACAATTTCTTTGCTTTGGATTTTTCGGTTGAACTTCGGGTGATAGATGACTGCATAGTAGCAACAGCGGTACCAGATCCCGCACTGTCAGACGACAAACGCGACTTCGTGGCAGAATCACCATTTAATGTCGAGACTGAGCCAACGGGTGTGCCATTTGTATGAGCCGTCCCCTTGGCAGTTTCGCTACCGCTGCGATGTACCGATTTGGACCGGACCATACGGGTGACCGGCGCATTGCTCTGAGATTCAATCTGGTTGTGAACTTTTCGACAGAAAATTCACCCGAGCGAGGAAATAGGAGGTTATTTCCGCGTCAGAATTCAATTGCCTTGACAACGAAGTGAATTCAAAGAACCCACCTTTCATGATTTTGAATAACCCATAAATGGAATCATCTTCGCACAAGGCAAGGAATACATCTTGCAGCGTCGCCGTTGAGCGGCTGCTGTCCCGAGACGCGACGCGTCCCGTGTTCGATAGAACATGCCTAGTTGAACGCTAAGACAACCCCGTAATTGATCGGACATGCATACAAAACTTACTCGCACACGTGTCTAAAGCGGCATAGAGGTCAGCCACAGCGCAAAAGCAACAGGTGGAACGACGACGACGTACTCAAGAATGGCTGTCAAATAAAGAGCGGCAGGGGCTATGTATTGTACATTATGCGTCGTGAACCCGCTTGCGCTTGTAACCTTTGTCTGCCACCGTTTCTCAGAGTCCGTGTCATCATCAGCATCATTGAATGTCGAGTATGCCTCGCATTTTATCCGAAGTAGCTGTAAAGCAACAAGGTGGCAATAAATAATAATGAGCGCGGGAGGTATGAAGATGAGATCGCACCTCAAAAGCAGGTTGGATGGGAAAGTCCTGAATGTTTTCGGCATATGGTCTTGATGGGACGTTTGAGGTTCGGTCCCAGTACGCTCTTAACTCCACCTCTGCCTCTAAAAGCGCCTCTTTACCGAGAGAAGTTGGTAAGAGTTTGCTCATTGCCGCTTTGAGTTGGTCGGTGGCGAATGAACGCGCCATGCTAACAATCATCCACAGCAACTCATCAAGTAAGACGTTCACTGAACGCAGCGCGTCTGGTGCCAGTCTGGTCGGCCGTATTTCCGATAGAACGACATCTGCGGAACGTGGAGAAAGATACTGAGGAGCTAGATAGAAAAGTTTTTGCGAAGTTAGCGAAGATATGGGAAACGTGAAAGGACATACAATGATCGGAAAGAGCAGCCATGGCCTGAGTTGAATAGCGCGTCAATTAAGTGAAGAGGAGTGAAGGGTAAGCCGGGGGTGGTAGAATAACGCCCGTATGAGAAAAGGAGAGACGATGGGAGGAATGGAGGAGGAAGAGTCGAGTGGTGATTGAGTGAGAGAAAGAGAAAGAGAAAGATGGTCTGGCAAGGGCCGGATTTAATTCTCAATCAGGTATACATATTCTCCCTTCTCCCGCGATTACCACTTCGGGCTTTCTCTTTCGTCTGCTTCTGCTATTTATCTTTTTCATTTCCGTCCCCGACCTCGGGTAATGAATTTGTATAACATGGAAAGCGCGGAAAGGCGACGGTCGACGAGAGAGCACAACCATATCGCGTATTCACCTCGGCTCGTTGTTTCAACGGGAACCATCACTCGGCGTGATCACTGATCTGGCTCTCTTGTTCACTCTTTCAAGTTCCCGCATTCAAGTGAAGTACGTCCCTCCTTCCTATTATCCTTGTTTCCGCTAATACCGAGACGTCTTGTCCACTTGTTTACTTTTCTGGGCCTTTCTTAATCGGCACTTTGGCCTACTTTGGTCTCTTACGAACTTGGCTTGCGACGGAATCTCGCCACCAACTCAACTCGCCATATGATCATTCGCAACATCACAACCAGTTCAGTTCAGACTTGAAATCTGTGTATCAAGATCACACGCATCCACAGTTGACCCCATCATCCATCATTGATTGCCGTTTTTATATTCTTTTCTATTTGAGCAGGTGACGGCAAAGTTCTCAGCATCACACCAACGCTTTGATCTCTATTCGTCTTCGCCATTGCATGCGTTACACACTCTACCAACGGAAGGGTGCCTCGCTTCGATTACATACACACCCGTCCTGCTCCTGCAAAGCTAATCTCACAGGAACACACTCACAACTCTTCTATCTTCTAGTCTCTTTTCCTCTCAATTCTCACCTTCTTCTCGTCCTTCTCGGCTATCCGAACCCGCCCTCAAGGAACGGTAGCGGTTTTCAAGAAGAAACGAAACGGCAACGCCTCAATACGGCAAACGGCTAATCGGCACGCCGGCGCCGCGAAAGTAGCCAACCCAACAAAGTACTTACGACCCGACCAATAAAAATGTACCTGAAACGTAGCGTCGTTTGGACTGCACTAAGGAGTCAATGCCTAGTCCTTTTCCCTCCTTTTGATTCACTCCGTGATTGGCCTTTTCCTTGTGGATCATACACGCGTTCTTTGAAAGTTTGTTTAGAACAGTTATTCTTTGTGAGCCCTTCCGCACATGTACACACACATTGCCTCATTCTTATCTTTCGTAGTATTCTCAACGGGTACCGTACATGAATAATAGTCTCTTACACTCAACTGAGTGTTCTCAAGGTTATGAGCCTAAGGTCTCAAGAAACTTTGCCATACTATCGGAGTATAGAAAGTAATTGGATTGATCTTATCGAGCAATTCGAAGAATTTCATTCCAATAGTCTATGTAGAGAGTATGTACAAGAGTAAAGCAAACAAAAAGAGATCGTCTAAACCCTGAATATGAATATAAAACATAACCACCGACTCGTCTACGAGTCCGCCCCGTCATCTCGTATTAGCCTTCATCCTGGGACGAAAGTCATACTTCCTAGTCACTTCATCAGCCTGGGCCTGAGGATTATCATCCCTCACTATCGATCCACTCGCACGTCCATCGTGCCTATCGTGCCTGCCACGTCTACCATGACTCCCCGAGTCATCCTCACCCCCATCCTCATTCGGCGCAACATCAGCACTCCCAGTAGGATCTACTTCCGACTCCCTACCACTCCGAACCCGATCTCCGACACTAACTTGATCACATGTGGCGGAATGCGCAAAGTGCTTGTGATTATTATTATGATGATTTGTGTGGCGAGAATAAGATCTCGATCTTGAATAAGTTTGGTCCGAATCGTTTATTTGCGTCTGGGTCTTGGTTTGGGATATGTAGGTATCGTCATGCTCTTCCTCCTCAGGACCGTACTCCGACTGGTTATCGGAGGAGGAATGAGATTCCATAATTAATCGACGGAGTGCTCGTCGTTTGGCTCGTCGTGGCCCTTCATCTTCTTCGTCTCTTCCTCCCTCTCGCTCTTCGTAGTTCCCCTCGCCGCGTCGAGGAATAGGAGGCGATGGAGGCCGAGACCACTTTCTCTTTGCGTTTACTCGATTACTAGTGCCAATACCACCAGTACCAGTACCAGAGCAATTTAGACATGGCGAACGTTCGTTACTTGAATGCGTATGCGTGTGCATCGGACTATCTTCATCGTCCAGTTTGCGCTTTGAAGAAGATGGTGATGACGATGATAATACGTGCTCTCGATATCGATTTGGGTTCCCAATCTGTCTTTCGTGCCTCGTAGGAGAATTACTGCTCGACGGCTTGTTTTGTTCTTGACAATTGCACTGCGGGGATTCACGTTCCATTGTTTGTGGGTCCCTCTCAGTATCCCTCAACCTATCCCGAGACTCAGTCGGATTAAGCAAGAACGTCAACTTGCTCTTGGTTGACTGCGACTGTCCTATATTCTCTCTGTCCATCAGTGCAGGACTCCTGAGAGGCTGAGCATATTCGTTTTCTCTCGGCTGATGTCGCACTTCCGGCGTTTCGTTTCGCTGACTTATTTCAGTAACGGAATTTTGAGGTCGTTGACTTGCGTCTTCATCTTGGTGGTACTGCGTATCCTCTGACGGTCTTCTCTCTCTCGGTCGGTAGTTCGATCCCGACTGCGGTCCACGTCGAGGAGGCATATAAAAATCCAAATACTCGTCAGCCAACGTTCTAGCAGGCGTCCCTGAGGTCCCTCGTGGATACGGTGCATACCCACCGATAGGGCGGATAGGATGTCCATAATATCCCGTCAGAGTGTATCTTCGGTTCGGAGGATCGAACAGTTGTGCAAAATATCGACGCTTGAGTTCATCAACTTTAAGATCCTCTTCTTTAAATGCTTTAGGTGCATTTGGTTGTTCCGTGTTATTGTTACTGGTACTAGAATATTTTGGGACTTGGCGGAAGCGGTAGAATATTGGGTTGGAAGTGTTCGGAGAGGAAGTTGGTACATGTGATACAGGTCGTGGAAGGGGCGATTGCGTTGGGTAGCTAAAAAGCGAATGAAATAAGTTTGGGACGGTTATCAACTACCTGTGGACTTACTGTTCAGGTCTACTGGGCGGTACTTGAACCGGAGGGTGCGTCCGTACAGTTGGTTGACTCTGCACTGGACGTACTGGGAACGGCATGGGAAGCTGTATAGGAGGCGGGGGCCACTGTCTTGCATGCGCCCTCTGATCCGCATGTGCATACACTTGTCCCTCATTCCTCAACCTCGGTTGTTGATGCGCAGCGGCCTTGACCTGCGCTTGGACCTCTGCCTGTGTCCTAATCCACAACTCACGCGCAGCAGATTGATACCTTCTCTGTGCATTCCCCATGATCTCTGCTCGTAGAGCTCTATCCATGGTCTTCAGTCTCACAGCAGCGGAGGTAGCGGAAGGAACATTCGTAGTAGTGTTGGAGATAGGAGTGGCGCCTCCCACGTGGGTCGGCGCCTTATATCCGTAGCCTCGTTCCATTGTCCGAGTCACCGAGTCGAGCGTCCTTAGCGTCGTAATATAGCCGATTGCAGAAAAAAGGCGCCAAAGGTTGTCTGTCCGTCCGTTAGACCGAGCAAGAGGGGAGCGTAATGAGCAAAGTATTAAAGTACAAGGGGAAGAAAACACAAGTCCCCTTTTGTTCATACATCGCTCCGGTATTTATGAGGGTATATTGCGTTAGTCGACTTTGCTTTTGGTATTTGCACGCGGCACACGCATACGAAAGCGGCGAGGCGTGTGGTTGCCACGAGCTGGTTGAGTGGCAACTAAAGACTAGTGCAGTTTTTACTTTGCGCATTTCATTTGGAGCAGCGAGCGGTCACGGGCGGAACACTGCGTCGCAAACAGTTTGGTGTTATGTAACAGGGGGTCCTTGGTACCACCAGGTATGGTATGCCACAGGATCCTGTGTCCTGTAACACCCAAGCGCATTGGTCTTATGTTTCTTGGATATCGTCGGGTAACTTCGTTGTTTTGCGAAAGACCTAGCATCTGGAAAGAAGACGTAACGGGCCAATGCTCATCGTGTATGATTCCATGGGGATACATGTTAGCCTCCGTGAGATCCATGCAACAGCATAGAGTGCAGGATATTTTTACGGATTCAGTCGCCACATCGAACAGCCCTATCACATGCGGGCATATGGACTCATCCGCACAGCAGATAGCAGTTTCAGCGACTTGCGACTATCCTAGAGGCCACGAGAACCCGTGAGTGGCAAAGTAGTCCCGATTCGCGCAATCTGCTGCAAAGTGACATGTCACAGATTACTTGACGTCCAGATCGCATAGTTTGGGTACCAGAGGAGTAGGTGCCTGTTTGCTGTCGTATATTGCCTCGAGAGCCTGCAAACCTCTTTGCGTACTGTAACATGTAGTGTTGAAGACTTGCGATTGGTCTGCTAGTATACAGATCTAGACTTGCTCGCGCAAATGCGCAGTTCATATCAGCTTCTATGAGTACGCCTCATTTTCAGGTTAGCACGCACAAGTTATACAACATCGCATCACCGCTTCATCGTACAAAGCATTGACGAGGATATTAATACAACAGGGAAAGGGAAACTGAGAAACTGATCGTGGTCATGATCAGTCAACCGATACTCGAAATCAGACACAAGGCTCACTTACCAGACAGTACGCTAAGTCGGTACTCTGGGAAGGGGTGCTCCGGCAACAACGGTAGTATTGGGTATGGATACCGGCGCTGCCCGGGGCATGAGGGCACTGGTCAAAAGGTCCCTACAGTTCCGCAATCGTTCCCGCCGCGCAACAAACCACGTCCCCGCATCGTGCGGGACAGCCAACGGCACTCCAATCACACCAGATGTTTGCGCATTCCGAACCGCCTTAACCATCGCATCAAGTTCCGCTTCCGAATCCACATCGTCCATATTCTCATCCTCCGTATCTTCTTGAGCGATAGTAGGAATAGGTGCAGCACTCGTTGCAGCTTTCTTCCCTTTCTTCACTGTCCCGCCAGAAGCCTGTTTCGTCGCAGCGTTTGCGGCAGCTTGTTCGACCGCCAACCTCTTCTTCTCCGCCTTCTCCTTCATCATCTTCTCTTTTTTCTCTGCCTTCGACTGTCGCTTAACTGGCTCAACGTAGTTCGGATTTCGCTCTCTATTGAAGTCGTTCAATAACTCATCGTAAGCTTTAGACCGTCCTTGAACCGATCGTTTCGCTCCCATCGAGTGGCTTTTACATGTTAAAGCTCGAGAACACGGTAATCCCTTGTCATTTATGACACCGCATTGTCTATCGAGATCTACCGGTCCTTTAAGACGACCTTTCGTAATCTTCGTAGCGGGTTTCTTCTTCTTCACGCCGCTCTCATCTGGTAGGGCATATTCCTCGTTGTTAGCTTTCCATTTCTTTCCCTTCTTGTCTGACCACGTTGGGCACGATGTGTCAAACATCCAATTACACTGGCTCACCGTCTATTTTTGCACCTTTCTTGCCCCCGGCACGTATAGTTCGACAACGATCTATTTCCCATCAAGTAAACGCATTATTGAGTTAAGATCTCCATAGAAGAGCAATGCACGACTCACCGACATGATCCGTAAACGAACTCCTTAGAACTGCTTTATCACAATCCTTACATCTCACAACACCAAATTCGAGCCTCAACGGCTCTGCGCCAAAGATCTTCATCTGTTTCGCGTCGAGCCATTGCGTTGGAGGGGACAAAGGGGCCTCAGAGGGTGATGATATAGATGGAGGGGTCGGAAGGTTATCCCATGAGAAGGGAGCCCCTGGAGAGGAAGGACTAGCTGGTTTCAACTTGAGGGTCATGGTTGGTTGGTGTCTGAATATGCGCAAACGAACAGATCCAACACGGTTCAAGGATCGACGTTCCGGAAAAGGAAAGTAACAATTGGTCACTATATGAATGTGCATGCGTGTATGTACTGTACTTTTGCCATCGATACAGTAAACGTATATTATTCTAGATTTATGACCAACCACATGCATGCATTCTAGTACCGATGAAGAAAATAAACCCGGGGGGTGTATGTCAAAGAGAATGAAAGAAAACTCATAAACGACAGGAACAGAATCGACATCGATACGTATGTACACAAAAGAATGTACCACCA